>OZ004720.1:9174425-10625766 GCA_963924515.1 Vespertilio murinus | reverse complement strand
GCTGTGAGTATATCCCCGTTCCCTCCTCTCTCTGCACCCTCCTAGGGGGCCCTCTCTGCCGCCTTGTGTGATTTGTCTCTCCTGAGACTCGGAAGTTGATGCCGGTGGGGCTGGGATTCCCCCCAAAACAGAAATGCCTCCCCCAACACAAAGCCTCTTCCTGCACCTGGACCCCCAGAGAAAAGAGCCAGGTCCCCCCGTCCTGTCCTTTCCCTTTGCCATGGACAGCCAGGGCCTGGCCGTGCGTGGTGAGGGGGGGACAGTTCCTGGGTAACCCTTGGGGGCCGGGTGACCAGCAGTTCACAATACCAGGTTCCCGTGAACACCACAGCCCCCCCCCCCTTTCCAAACAGACTCCCCAGCTGACCTCTACCCCTGGAGCAGAGAGGCCTCGCAGACGGGGGCCCCAGATTTCTGGTATTTATAGAGCCCCGCGGCAGCTGCTTACATATGCAAAGGAGACGCATTCCTTGAGCTTCACTTTACACTTTACTGGTCTCTTTCTTGAAATACAAACTTAGTTGGCAGCTCTGAGGGCCCCCACCTTTTTCTTTTTTTTCTCTCTCTCTCTCTCTCTTCTTCGCAGAAATGAAGTTGTGGTGAGAGCCGGCTGCTCCTTCGATTGGGGAGGGGGCCCCCCACTGTATTCTCAGGCCTGCAGTCACCCAAGGGGATGCAGGTTTGGAGGGTCTGTGCTCCCCTCACAGAGACTGAGAAACTGGACCTGGGGCCCCCGTGGCTGAGAGAGGCCTGGACTGGTGTCCCCAGGAGACCCAGGATGAGGCACAGCTCAGCAGAGTTTAGGGGACCACAGAGCCCACCCAGGACCAGCGAGGTCTGAGACTCAGTCCGCGTGCAATCACCATTAAAAGCAAAAAATAAAGGTTTAGTGCTTTCTGTCTTGGATTTTGTGTGCCCTGGAAGCCGCCCACCTCAGCCCACCCAGAGACCTGAGGGGCTCTGGACCCAGTGACAGTATCTTCCCTGTCCCGGGGCCGGCCTGTCCCCAGGGTGCCCGGCACCCACCTCAGCCCCTCCTGTCTGGGTGGGAGCTGGCGTCCTCGCTCACCCCTCCAAGCCGGCTTTGGGCGGGAGCCCGCCGGTACCCACAGGGTGGGAGGTGTGGCCTCCCCACTCCCGGCAGCCAGGCAGCCAGGCAGCCAGCAGGGAGTGAGCACGGTGCAGGGGAGGTGCTGCTGTCTCTTTAAGAGAGAGGAGGGCCCACACAGTGTCAACCCTAGAGCACCCAGAGCGAGCCCGCCCCACGCTATCTGGAACATTATCAATGAAACCACACTCTGGGCCCAGATTGGTTCCCACTTCCAGGGGGAGGGGGTGGCAAGGGGGGGAGGGCACCCCCGGACCCTCGGAGGACTCTCCTTTTAGTTGAGGGACACACACTCCTTATGCATTTAAAAGGCGTCCTGGTGCGCTCTCCCTCACCCCCCCTCCCACAAATAAACAAACGCAGGCTCCTCCCCTCGCGGAGGGCAGCACTGGGGATGACTGCCTAAGCCCAGGCCACCTGGGCTCTGGAGGGCCCTCCTGGGTGCCGGCGGGGGGGAAGCCTCCGGAGGGTCCCCAGAGGCCCCGGGGCCAAGGACCCGCACATTTGGTAAATTATAGCTTGTCTCCTAGCAACAGACAACACATTTAGCTCCACGTGATTCTAGCCTCAGAAAGGGGGGGAAAGCAAAAAAAAATTTTTTTTAAGATTATAGAGAGGCATTCAAGGAAGAGTGAGGGATCCCCAACACTGCAGGAGGGGCGGTGGGGGGCCACAGTGACTGACAGGTCTGGAGCTCCGTTCCTGCTGAGCCCGCCTGCACTCACCTTTGGTGTCCAGCTCCACGTGGATGATGTTGCCCATGACCGAGGTGCTGTGCAGGTGCTGCACCGCCTCCTTGGCGCCCCGGACCGTGGCGAAGACCACCTTGGCGATGCCCAGGTGCTTCTTGGTCTTGGGGTTGTACAGGATCTCCACCTCCTCCACCTCCCCATACTTCTTGCACATGTCCCTCAGGAAGTTTTCGCGGATGTTGTCGTTCAGCTTGGCAAACGTCACCTGCTTCGGCGGCACCGGGCCCACGTAGAACTCATCGATCTGGCCGCGGAGGAGGAGGAGGAGGAGGAGGAGGAGGAGGAGGAGGAGGAGGGGGGGGGAATGGGGTTTGGAGAGCATTAAAATTGAAGGGGAAACACAGCCTTCCCCACTGGCCTGCCCTTTGAAAACAATGAAGGGTAAGAAAAAATAAAAAAAAAAATAGTAGAAAAAATAAAAAAAAATTGGGGGGAAAAAAATGCACGCGGGCGGGCCCGGGAAGCAGAGGATTAAATCGTTTGGAACGTGGAAGTCCTCCGGGTTCGAAAAGGGGAAAAAGAAACAGTTTCTCTTTCTGGGCCCCCTGACCCTCCCATTCCGGCCTCCTCTCCGGCGGGGAGTCCGGGGCGACCCCCGGGGCGAGGAAGCCGCCCGCCCGGCAGCCCCGAGGCGGGGAGGGGGCGGGTCCTGGGGCCCAGCCCCGGGCGCCGGGCGGGGGACCCCCAGCCGGGCGGGCGGGCGGGCCGCGGCACCCGGATCACCGGCTCCCCAGGGTGGTCCTGCCCGCGGGGCCTCCCCAGGGGGCACCCCTCTCGCGGCACCCCCCCTCCCCGCCAAAACTTCCCGGTCCGGGTCGGCGGGAACTCCGCGGCCGGCCGGCGGCCGGGCTCCGCCAGGACTGGCGTTATTTTCGAACTCGGGGAGGGGAGGGGCGGGGGGCCGCGGGGCAGGGGGAGGGGTCCCACCTTGAATTTGGGCACCGACAGCTCCAGCTCCTTGGTTTTGGTCCAGATCCCGACCACCCGGGGGTCTTCGACGATGTCCACCGGGCGGTTGCTGGACATCTACGGGGAGAAGAGGGGGGGGGGCGGGGGTTGGTCCCACTCCCCGGGGTCAGGGGGCAGCCCAGCCCCCCCCAACCGGCCCGCCTTCCCCAGGCCGCTTGTCAAACTCCAGGGCTGGGGACCCGGCTGACAGTTGGCCGGGTGGTCGGGTCGGGGCGGGGGGGGGGGGTCCCCGCTCGACCCCTCTCCCCGGGGGCCCGGCCGGGGGTGGGGCGGGGAGGGGAGGGAGGGAGGGGAGGCGCGCCGGCCCCTCACCGCCAGGCTGAAGTGCTGCCCATCGTAGCGGTACAGTTTATGGTGTCCCTTCTTCAGAGCCGGGTCAATCATCAACTTGTAACTTCTCCAGTGGTGGTTCCTCCTCTCGCCCGACGGGCCGGGCTGCGGCGGGGGCTGCTGGTGGTGGTGGTGGGGGTGGCTGTTCTCCATGCCGTTAACCCAACCTGGAAGCCAGCGAGTTGTTGTCGTCTCCGCCGCGGCGGCGGCGGCGGCGGCGGCCGCTTCGCACACTCGCTCCGGGATCGAACCGCCCGGCCCCCACCCCCTCCCACCTTACCAGCGCTGTCTCGCCGGCTCTTCTCCCCCCACCCCCCAAAAAAAATAAAAAATAAAAATAAAAGAATAGAGCGAGAGAATAACCCTTCCGGGAGAATTAGAAGCCCGCCCGCTCGGCCACCGTCCCGGGGAGACGGCCAGGGGCTCCCGGGGGCCCCCGGCGCAGGCTGGCGGGGCCCCGGGCTCCGGGAGGACGCGGGCTCCGGCCCATGGTGCCGCCCGGCCGCCCGGCGTGGCGCGCACTCGCTCGCTCGCTCGGCCCGGCTCGGGCGCGGGGCTCGCGGCAGGCCTGGCTCCGCCCGCCCGCCGCCCGCCCGCCGCCGCCGCCGCCGCCGCCGCCGCTCGGCCGGGGCCCGGGGCCGAGGCGGGGGGCTTGGGCCGCCCGGCCGCGGCCTCCCCCGCCCCGGGCCGCGCTTACATGCCCGCCGGGCGCCGGCCTCCCTGCGCCGCCAGCCAGTACATGGTGTCCCCCGCGGGAGCCGGGACCGGGGCCGCCGGACGGGGGGCCGGGAGCGGGGGGAGCCGCCGCCGCCGCCGCTGCTGCCGCCGCCGCCGGGCCCGGAGCTGCTGCCGCCGCCGCCGCTGCTGCTGCTGCTGCTGCCCCGGAGGCGGCTGGCGGCGGAGGCTCGGCTCCCAGGAGCCGCACATCCCACAATACACCGCTAAGGAGCCCGGCCCGGGCGCTCACCCTCCTCCTCTTCCTCCTCCTCCTCCTCTTCCTCCTCCCCTCGCCTTCCTCGCCGCTTCCCCAGGCACTCACTCTCCCGGCGGCGGCGGCGGCGGCGGCGGCGGCGGCGGCAGCTGCGCCGCCAAAGCCCGGGCCCCGGCGGCCCCCCACCCCGCACCAGCGCGCTCCCACACCGCCTCCCCCCTCCCCAGCGGGAGGAAGGCCTTTTAATTTATTTATTCTGCGGGGACCTGGGTGGGGGTCTCGGCGGGCGGGGGAGGGGGTCTCCCCGGGCTCTACCTCCCGCGGCCGAGGCTGCCCTTGGAGCCGCGGCGTGCGCCTCGGGCCTCCACAACTGTTTCCAAACTGCCAAGGCCGGGGGTGGGCGCGTGGGGGTTCGGGGGCGGCGGTGGTTGCGGGGACGGGGCTGGGGTTTTGGGGTGTGATTGTGTGTGTCTGGACGCTCGGGCCGCGGCGGGGCTGGAGGGGGGGAAGACAAGACGACTCGGGACGAGTTGCAATCGAGGTTTCTCCGCTCCGGCTTCCTCTTCGGCCCGGCGACCCCCCTCCCCCCGCCTCCCGGAGCCGCGCTGGGGAGGGGAAGCGAGGATTTTCACCAAATTAGCATTCCCATTGCTGGGAGGATGCAGCCCTCGCCTGGACCTGGCTGATACAGGCTTTTTCGCCCTTGTTTTTATTTTTGGAGAGCAGAGCCCTGTAATTGTCCAGAACACATGCTTCTCTCTCCTCTCGCTCTCTCTCTCTCTTCCTCCACCCCACCCCCTTCTTCCTCCCGGCCGCCGGCGAGAGGAGAGAGTCCCCCTTTTTTGCATTCGTCTTCTCCTTCCCCTTTCTTTATTAAAGGTCCGGGCAGAGGCGGCGGCCAATCAGCGCGCGGCTTCCATCTTGTGAGTTGAGCGCCGAGGCTCCGGGGCTTCGCGGGGCCGCGGCTCGCAGCCCCCTCGGCCTCCGGGGCCGGGCGGGCCGGGGCCCGGAGCCGCCTCGGCGGGGCTCGGCGGCGGCGCCTCTCACGTTGGGGCTCTTTTCGGGGTTCGTAATCCGGCCGTGGGGAGGCCATTGGCTGGGGCAGGGCGGCGGGGCGCGGCAGCCAATCGGCGCGCGGCTTCTATCGGGCCTGCGTTATTAGACGCTGATCTCAAAACATCCTTCATCAGACACCAAGGAGAGGCCAACAGATGAGGGGAGCCATTTTTCTGCAATGGAATTAAATGGCCAAGTGGGTTTTTCCTTTGTTGCAAATGGGGAACGCTCTTCCTTTTGACTCCTCCACCGTCCGGGGCAGGACGCCTCAGTGTTGTGTTTAGCATTTGTCAGCAGGCCAAAGGACTCACAGTTTGGAAGAATGGAGAAGACTTTTTAAAAAAAGATCTGGATTTTTCCTTTATGACTTGGAATCCATCTTTGTTCTTGTGTAACTAGGTCATAGCACACCATTTAATGTCAGCAGTTAACAATCTTGAATTCCAAAAAAACTAAGTAAATGACATATTTTATTATTTTTCCTCTTTTTTTTTTTTTCTTGGGTGGGTGGAGGGTGGCAGGGAGCTTGGAGCTGTCTTTAATCTGTAATTCTCTTAACTGGAACAATAAATTTTTAAATATATATATATATAGTTTCCTCTATTAAACACTTAAACCTGGCCATCTTATTAACTCCTCTCTCTCTCTCTCTCTTTTTAACAAGGTAATGTTTTAAATGTGATAAGTTTTTAAGACTAGCGAAATGGCAGCAACAAAATAACTGTAAGGTTACTCTTTTAAGTTTTTTTAAAAATCTGTTGCGTTGTAAGTACCCAGTCCATTCTGTCCTTGCGCCTTCCGCAGTGCAGTTTTTCATGTTAATGTTGCTGAGATGTCCTTAATTTTCTGAGCCTTCGTCTGCATGTCTGTCTTTGTCGCTCTTGTCTCATCATAAGCCAGCTAAGAATGCTTTTAGACGATGTCGCTTTTGCCAAGCTGAGGCTTTAGCTTGAAGCGTTTGGAGATGTTTACAGCCATAAATGCCAGCCAGCTTTCTTCCCAGTAACATGTACACTTTCTTTGAAAATCGATCTGTTTGGAGGAAAACAGCTCTTTTTTTTTATCCTTATTTTTTTTTTCTTCCTGGTCTGGATGGAGGGGTGGGCGAGAGAAAGGGAAGACCTCTTTGTGTGGAGAGACAGAAAAGCCGTCACAGGAAACTAGATTAAAACTGGAAAACAAGTCCCGGCCGGTGCGAGCCAAACACCAACGTTTAACTCGTGGGTATTTGCTATGGTGGTTGGGACGGCCGCGTGTCTCTCTGCCTTTTGTTTGATTTGATTGTGTGTTTTCGCCTTTTGTCTCTCTTAATGACGGCCCCACCGTTGCCACGTCCAGAGCAGTAAACAGTCCTCAGCGACGCCGCCTTTTTGCCAACCCAACCCTGGGAAGGTGACCGAAGTGGAAGGAGCAGAAAATGCCATGAGAGTGTAACTGACAAAAAGGTAACAACAACAACAAAAGGCACCACCATTTCCCCCCAAATATTCCCAACGAAACAGTCTCCCATAAAGATGTTTTTTTCTTTTCTTTTTTCCAATAACAAATCTCCCAGCCCTCCGCCCAGCCCAGCTTGATTTCCAGACTCCATGGCACCGGGCTGATCGGGTAAGTTATTTAAAAAAAAAAAAAAAAAAAAAAGAGTGCCTTTTGCCCCTTCGAGGAAATGTGTTTTTCTGAGCAGGCCAAAGGCTGCGAATGGGGAGAGGGTGTGTGGCGCCTTTTGTGTGTGGCAGCCGGGTCCGGGGGGGGGTTGGGGGGGCCGAGGAGGGCGCTCCGGACCCGGCGCCCCTTGTGCCCGGGAGGCGAGGGGAGGCTCCCCGCGGCCTCGGGCACCCACGCGGCTGCCTGCGCTCGCCCCTCGCTTTCCTAGACCCGAGCCTGGGCGGGGAGAAGACGTGGAAGTGCTTTGGAGACGGGGGTGAGCTCAGAAGACGAGGGAACGGCCCCGCCGGGCCTAGGGACCCTGTCCCCTCTGGGCTGGGGGGGCCTGGCACCCCGAAGCCGGCCCCCGGGCGCGCCTGCGCTCGCCCGGCCACAGAGGACAAAGGGCCGGCGGCGTCCATGTTGGCTCCGTGACGCAGCAGCTCGCCGCCCGCGCCGGCGCCGCCGCCTCTCCGGGCCGCGCTCGCCCCTCCTTCCCCTCCCTCCCTCCTTCTTTCCCTCCCTCTCTCCCTCCCTCTTTCTCTCCCTCCCGACACGAGTTTTATTTTCAGGTTCTGAGCCGAGCCGAGCCGGGCCGGGCGGCTCATGGCGGCCGCCCTGCTCGCCTCGCCCTTCCTCCCGCTGTCGTTGCGCGCCCGGGGCCGGCGGGGGCCCTCCGGCAGGGCCGGGCCCCGGGAGCCCGCCGGACGCAGAGCCCCGGGCCGGGGGCCAGTCGCCGAGACCGTTTTGGGGGGCCCCCGGGGCTTGGGGGCGTCGCGCGCTGGGGCCCCGGCACTCGCCTCCGCGGGGCGAGGCGCGCCGCCCGGCGCCATTTCGCGCGCCGCCCGCGGCCGGGGCGGCGGCGGTGCCGGGCGGGGGGAGGAGAGAGGGGGAGGGGAGGGGAGCCCGGCGCTCCTCCGCCCACGCTCCAGGCCTCCGCCTCTGGCCGGGAGGCCTCGACGTCCATTTCGGGCTGCGCGGCTGGCCCGAACCCCGCACCCGGGCCGGAGAGCCCCCGCGGGCAGCAGGAGGCCGGGCTCCCCTCCCTTCCTCCCTCCCTCCGTCCCGCGCAGGAGCCAGTAGCAAAGGGCCACGGGGGCCGACCGGGGCCTCGAGGCCGCCCCGTGACCCCGGGCTGCACCCCAGGGCCTCGGCGCCCAGGCCTGGCTCGCCAGCGCCCTTTGGTGGTGGAGCCCGAGGCGCAGGGGCCCCTTTGGCGGGAGGCCCTCGTGGAAGCCGCCGGCGCCGGGTCTGGCGGCGCGGGGCACCCCCCCACCGGCGCTCTGGAGGCTGAGGTCGGGGGTGGAAGGGGGGGTGAGGCCTGGGAAAGCTGAGCTGGCTTTCCCCGGGTCCCCCAGGCGGAGGGCTCCCGGGTAAACAGCTCCGGCCCCGGCTGGGGGAGGGGAGGGGACGGGGCGGGCCTTTGGAAATGCAGATGAGTCGCCTCCCGCTGCTGGTCGCCCGGGCTGAACCGGGTGACTCAGCCACACACTCCCCCCCGCCCCCCCAAACACACCCTGAACCGTTCCAGAGAAAGGCCGCCTTGGCAGCTGGGGCGGGGGGGGGCACATTTGTAAGGATCCCCTGTGGTCCAGGAGATCCTGTCTGGTCTGTGGCCGTCAATTCCCTAACAAACCCTCCGGCTTCTCCCTCCTCCCCCCCCCCCCCCCAGGCTCTTGGCCGGAGACGCCGGGGCACCCCCAGAACGGACCGTCCTCTGGGCAGCTGGAGCAGGCCCAGTTTGCCTCTGACAGTATTCCACCGAGGTAGGTGTGAGCCCTTTCCCAACCTGCAGGGGAAGATCCGGGGGCTTGGGCCTGGAGCCCTGGAGGGCGGACGCCTCGAACCGGCCGGGCTGGTTCCGCGGGCCCTCCCCCACCCAGAGGTGCCGGACTGTGTGTGCCGGGCCTGCCGGGCCACCCGTCCCCGCCTTGATGTCAGGCTTCTGTCGTCAGGAGTTTGGGGCTTGCAATTCTCTGCCGTATTTAGTAGCACCGGAGGGCCGGCCGGGCCAGGGTTTCCCCGCGGCTGTTTTGTGTGTGTGTGGTGGGGGGAGGGCCCTATGTGCCTCTGAAAAACTCCTCGGCTGCCAGGAAGCCCCGCCCTGCCCGGGCCCTTCCTTCCTGCCCCCCCAGTCGGGCCAGGGGGGTGACTCTGAGCTGGCCTCTTCTCCTGCCAGGCCTGGCCGCAGGGAGGCGAGGCACAGGACCTGGGGCCTGGACCGCTTCCTGTAAGAGATTTCTTGCCTCTTCTGCTTCCCGGGAATTCCCACGATCTGCTTTGCAACCCAACACCCAGGCCAGCCCTGTGTCCAGCGCGCCACGAGCTGGCTGGCTCCTCACCGACCGCTGCCTGGCGCGGGCTGCACGGTCTCGGGGCCCGTCCGCGGAGTGTGGGGGTAGGTCGGCGATCCTGGAACCGGCTCACAGCCCCGGTCCCACAGTGGCACGGACTCTGGGCCTGTCCCCGGGTTTCCGGCTCGGTAGGTGGGGCCCCAAAACTTGCATTTTCTCACAAGTCCTGGGCTTGTGCCTTCCCCACCATGTGGGATCACATTTGGAGAACTTTGGGGGCCCGGTAACACCTGGGGTGTCGTGAGGACGAGAACCCGGTGCTTGGCATGCAGTCGCTGGCCTCCTAACAACGGCCTCTCTTCCTAATTCCCCCAACACGAGCTTTGTGCGCGCCGCGTCCCATTTGCCGTGTCTCCGGGAGGCCCCGCAGCTGGAGACGGTGTGGCCCTTGATCTCGGCGCCCTCCCCCCTGTGGTCTCTGGGAGGTGGTGGCTTTGATGAGCCATTTGGCCCAGGTGCCCCGGATTGAACCGCCCGCCCGCCCCTCCCCCGTGCGGCTCCCAGCGTGGCCTCGGTGTCAGATCAGCCCGGCCCAGCTCACACCAGCCCCGGCGGGAGGGCTGGCTGGTCTGAGGTCTGGGGGAGCCCCTAGGGCTTGGCCTGAGGTTTCTGTCCTGCGCATCTCATCCCGGTGCTTAATGGAGGGAGGTGCTCTGAGCCAGGCAGCTGCGGCCCGGCTCTCCACGGAGCTGGTGACCTTGGGCGCGTCTCCCGGGTAAAATGACCGCGTTGCGTGCCGAAGAGGGTGTTGGGAGGATTAGGTACGACTGAGGGGCCCGGCCCGGCCCCGAGGCTTCAGCCTGGTCCGCCTCCATTCCGATGTGGCTGGAGGGCGTGGAGGCCGGGCTGCCTTCCAGCTCCTCCCGCCGCCCACCCCGAGCACGTGGCGCAGCCTCCGGGCTGGGGAAGGCTCCCGTGGGGAGGGCGGGGAGGCCTTCCTCCTCCCTGTGGTTTGAGTCAGGACGGTGGCCTGCCCCCTGCTCTGTGACCAGCCATGATTTGGGGGTGGGGTGGGGTCGTCCCACAACCCCCCACCCACTGGAGTATAAATTACCCAAGGTCAGGAGGTCTCCACGGCAGCCAGGACGGGGTTCCAGGTGTCTTGACTAACAGCCAGCGCCTGTGTCCGCGCACCCCCTCGCCCCAGCTGTCTGGGTTATTTTGGGCTCCCTCCGGTGCCAGCTGTCTGCTGGCATCGCCCTGGGAGCCGGGAGCGCAGTCTGGTGGAAAGTAATCCGTGCGGTGCATTTGGCTCCTCCTGGCCACCGTGCCTCTCCGGCCCCAGATACGCCGGGCCGGTCCGCCGTGGCCTCTGCCGGGGGCCGGGGTGCGCCCCACCCCACCCCACCCGCACCGTCTCTCCCCGGGGCGGGAGGGGAGAGGAGAGAAGCTCTTTGTGAAAGCAGACGGATGGACCTCCTCCCTCCTTCAGGCCTCTGGTTTAAATTAGGTCCTGATGAGCCCACTCAGCTCTCAATCCTCTCGTGTCCCTGGGGACGCAACCCAGGTGCTTTCTGGTGTGGGGTCTTCACGGGCTGTGGGGCCTTCACCAGCTGTGGGGTCTTCACGGGCTGTGGGGCCTTCACCAGCTGTGGGGTCTTCACCGGCTGTAGGGTCTTCATGGGTTGTGGGGTCTTCATAGGCTGTGGGGTCTTCACTCCTGCTGTGGGGCCTTCACCAGCCGCGGGGCCTTCACCTGCCGGGCCTGGGACTGTTGTTAATGGGTTTGAGCCCTCCCCTCAGGGCCGCAGCCCGGAGGGCCACAGCCAGTTCTTCCACTCCCGCCCTGGGACCACTTAGGGAGCAATTAGGTGCCAAACTGTGGTCTGGGTGTGATTCTCCGAAGGGAGAGGTGTCCCCGTGACCTGGAAGGATCCTCTCGTGACCTGGAAGGATCCTCTCGGGCACACCTTCCCCGGCCTCCATTCCTCCTCCGCCCCTCCTGCGTGTTGTGTGTCCCCCGCCCTCCCCGCCCCATCGCCTCCGGGGCGGGGCTGTCATTCCTCCGCCCCGAGGACGGCCCGGCCCGGTCACCCAGGGGGCGCGGGGCGGGGCCCGGGGCGGCCGCACCGGGCGGAAGGGCGGGCCGTGCCGCTGGACGGTGGCCGGGAGGCGCCCGACCTGCCTGACTGCCGGTCGCCTGGGTCCGGCCTCTTCCGGCCCCGCCACCGAGGGCCCCGCGTGGACTCCGACCTTTGGACCCTCCGGGCGGAGGCGGCCGCGTGGACTGGAGGGAGCCCCATCTCAAGGCCGTCTGGGCCGCCGCTGCCTCCAGCGGGCCTGGCCTTGGCGGCGGGCCCCGCTCCGCTGGGACCCGGGGTCTCCCCGGGTGAACCCGGAGGAGGAGGTGGGGGGGTAACCCTGTGAGCCGCTTCTGAGTCTCAGGAGGTTTTCGGGGAAGTGTTTGGTACGGCAGCGACTCCCCAGAGCACCCCGGGCCACCACCCGCCTCTGGGACCTCCGAGAATAGTTTAGTCTGCGAAGGCTCAGTGTCTTCAGCCTCGGGAGGAGTGGGTGGCCCCTCAGGATGTTGGGAGGCACCAGGGCGGGAGGCCCCGTGGGCGGGCCATTAACCATCCTACCCTGGGCTGGCCAGGTGAGTCCGCCCCACAGGTGCCACCTGGCCCTTGGCCTCTGTGGCAAGGACCAGTTTAAAGTGTCTTTCTTGTCTTCCTCAACCTCTCCAGGAATTCCTGGTGGATAAAAGAAGAATGGCATGGGTCCCCAGGACATCTCACAGGTAAGGGAGCAGGGCCCCAGGCTCGTGGGAGCACCAGCTCCTCAGCTGGCCTGGCTGCTGGGTGTTTTTAGCTGCAGCTCCAGCCCCTACCCCACTCAGAGCCGGGTCCAAACCACACACGCTCTGTGCTGGTTCTGCCAGCCTCTTGGCCGGGCAGGGGTGGGTGGGCCGGAGGGCTGGGGCCAGGGTCCGATGTTTTGCCTGGACCCAGATGAGGCTGGGAGACTCTCTCTTCCTCTCCCCGTCTTCCCAGCCTGGTGTAAGTGGCGAGCTCTCTCGTAAGTGAGAATGGCAGCCCCGTTTCTCAGATGGGAAGTGGAAACAGGAGTGAGGATTTGGAGGATCGTCAGGAGCCCTCCCCTAGGCCTGTGCGGTGAATCCGCTTTCCCGTGGCACAGTTTGCTAAGAGTGGGGTGACCTTTCCAAGTGAATGCCCCCCCAGCCCCTCCCAGATGAGGTAGCATTCCTCCCCCTCTTCCTCTCCCAGGCCCCCCTCCCTGCGCTTAGGGTCCCCGCTTTAGGGTCACTGCTGCAGCAGGCCTGAGATGAGAAGGTTGCAAAGATAAGTGGTCCCCCTTCCTTCCTTCAAAACCTTCCATCCTCCCCCGCCCGCCTCCTGTGGGCCTGGGGTCCTTTCCGACATGTGTCTGGGCCTGGTCTCTTCTCCTGTCAACCTCTGGCTGCCTCACCAGCCAGTCATGGCTCCTCTGAGGAGAGCTTGGGGTCCAGCGTTGGCTGGGCCAGTTCAGGAGCCTTCTGTCCAACGCCCCTTACTTGAGCCTGACAGCTAGGCCCTCTGTGGGCTAACCCTGGTTACCTCGACAACAGCGTCTGGCCTCCATCCTCACTCCCCAGCCACTGCCAAACCTGCTGGGGTTTTCCAGCCACCGTGTATCCGCCCAGGCTGGGGACCCATCTGGCCTGCCCTCCCAACGCTGCCAAGCTTAGTTCACGAACCAGCCGGCTCTCAACGTCCTCTGAGCTCCTCACAGGTGGGAACACAATTTCCTCTCAATAAACTTGTGTTGCAAAAAAAAGAATGAGTGAGTTGCTGTAAATTTGTCTGAGGGTGCTTGACCCAACTGCCACCCAACAGGCTGAAACTGGGCTTTTAACTTGCCTCCTCTTCCAGCTCTGGCCCTTTGTGGTTTCCTCGGGCGGTCGCTGCTGCCCTCTGGTGGTCAGACCCTGCCTTGCATCCGCTGGGGAAAAAAAACCCCTGCATTTATGCAACTGCCAGGTTGGCAATTTCCTGCCTGAAGTAAAGTTTACCTCATCTTTGCTCAGATCTTGAAAATTGGTAATCTTTAGGGTGGGGTAAGGGCAAGAAGATCCCGAGTCCTGGCAGCCCCTCTTGGAGGAAACTCCAGAGGTCCTACCCCAGCCGGGAATGCCCTGCTTGCTCACTTGGCCATGCCCCTAACCTGCCTGCCACTCAACTTGCTCCAGGGGTCCCCTGCCGCTCCTACCAGCGGCCTGGCTTGTAAAAAGAAAGTCAGCCCAGGGTTGCAGGGAGGGCGGGGATGGAGGACAGGTGATAGATAGCAGCCACCGGCCCGACAGTACCTCCGCATGGGGAGTGCTCAACAAACAGCTGTTGTGGGGGTGTGGGGAGGATTGGGAAGAGTCCTCGGGATGAAAGACGCGTGGCTGCTGGCTGCAAAACAAATGTTCTGGGTGGAGGTAGGGGTTATCAGTCTCAAATTATCCTGGCCTTCCTCGACAGTGTCCGGCTTGGCTAATGCCTCCAGCCCCTGCTAGAAAGAGGTCCCCGCCCACGTGATTAGGGCACCTGTCGCCCAAGTTCAGGCGGGCGCCCGGCAGAGGGCGCCCCAAGTCCACTTTGCGCCCCTAGGGAGGTGGGGGGGGGGGGGGGTCGGTAAGCGGAACCACTATTCCCCACCGCCATCCGCGTCCACACCGGAGACCCAGGCAGGTGGGCACCCCCAGCTCCCGTGCCAGCATCTCCCTGGCACCACCGGCCGACCTACCTCCCGTGGGGAAACAGCCTGAGGCGGACCTGCCCCGGGCCGCACAGCAAAGCCGGGGGGCTTCTCCCACAGCCTGGAACCAAGGCTCCACAAACCAGGGTGCTGGGCGTGGGGGGGGCGACCCGCCAATCAAGGAGACCCTGTCCGTGCCGGCCAATCAAAGAGCCCCTGACAGAAGGCGGCGCCTGCCAATTAGGAGGGGACCCCCCCCCACCCCCACGAGAAGCGGCGGAAACGGTGGGGTCTTGGCGGAGGGGGGCGCGCCGTGAGGAGCTGCGGAGCGGGTAGGAGCTGCGCTTGCGGCCGAGCATCCCGCTTCTCGGTCTCCCTGCGAAGGAAGGGCGAATGCCCCGAGTTCGTACCCTAGCCGGAAGGAAACTGAGGCTGCAGGGGTCGGCCCTGGCGGCTGCCTGACGGGGGCGGGGCCGTCTGGGGGCGGGGCTTGCCCCGGCCACGCCCCCTCCCGCGAGCCGAGCCCCGGCGCTCAGCCGCCCCGCGCGCCGCCGCCAGTACCGCCGGCTCCGGGCCATGGACGCCCCGGCGACCCCGGCCCCCGCCCCCGCCGCCCCCGCCGCCGCCGCCGCCCCGGGCCCGGGGGGCAGGAAGGAGCTGAAGATCGTGATCGTGGGCGACGGCGGCTGCGGCAAGACGTCGCTGCTCATGGTGTACAGCCAGGGCTCCTTCCCCGAGGTGAGGCCCGCCGAGGACCGGGATGGGGGTGCGCGCGGGGGTCCCCTGGGGGCGGGGGCGGCCCTCGGCCTGCACCCGGGCCCGGGCCCCCGGCCCCTGGGCGTCCTGCGCGCCGAGAGGCGGCTGCCCCCCCGGGGCGCCCCCTCGGGAAGCCCAGCGCCCGGCGGGGTGGGGTGGGGGTGGGCAGGGGGGGGGTTGGGCCGGCCGGGGCGAAGGTGGGAGGTGGGGACCCGGGACCCCGCCGCGCTCGTTAAGGACCGGCCCTCCCCCGTCTCCCCAGCACTACGCCCCCTCCGTGTTCGAGAAGTACACGGCCAGCGTCACGGTGGGCAACAAGGAGGTGACCCTGAACCTCTACGACACGGCCGGTGAGTGCGCCTGCGCGCCGGGGGGCCGGGGTCCGAGGGTCCGAGGGTCCCCCGCCCGGGCATCCCCGCCGCATCCCCCCCGGCCGCCAGCCTCCGCGGGGCCCGGCAGCCCATCCCTCCTGGAGGCCGCGGGCGGGGTTGGCCCGGAGCCCGGGGAGGGGAGGGGGTGGAGGGGAGGGGGGTAGCATGGAGGACCCCCCTCTGTATGTAAAAGGAGGGTGTTTGGGCGAGATGAGCTCCTGGCCAGCACCCAGCACGGATGTACGCAGAGCCCACGGTGGCTTCGCTCCTCTCCTGTTTCTAGAACATCCTGCGTGTCGCCTGCTGTGGTCTCCTAGGGCCCTGTGGGCTGCACGTGTGGGTGCCCTGGGGCTGGGCTGCCCGGGGCTGCATCTCGGGGGCCTGTGCTTCCAGAATACCCTGGGCTACCGATGAGAGCCTGTGACTCCCCAGGTGCTTGGCTCCAGGGTCCCGTGGAGCCAGGTTTGGGGTTCTGGGAGCCTTCTAGGGTTCTGTGCCTTCCTGGCTCCCTGGAAGGAACCCGGGCCCCAGGGAATGTGGGGATGGGGTCCTGTCACCTGCAGCTCCTCCTGGGTTTGTGCCGCCTGCCTCCCTCCCTCCCTCCCTCCCTCCTTCCCTCCCTCCATCCCCATCGGAGGCCAGCTGCTGGGAGATGGGTGGGAGGAGCACAGCCAGCCAGCGAGAGGACTTGAGCGGCACTGGTTGGGGAAGGGGGGCTGCCTGCCCTCAGGGAGTTTCCCTCTTTGCCTCTGGACTGAATCAACACTGGGGAGCAAAGGTCAGGAGTTCCCGGCCGCTGTGAGTCAGTGCTTGGTGAGCTGCGTGGAGCCCTGTCATCAGGTGCCCCCTCCCCGAGGAAGCCTGGTGTGTGAGGTGACCTCCCCGGCTGGCCTCGGATGGAGCCAAAACCGGGACCTGCCTCCCTTGCCAAGCTGCCAGTAGCATCTCTCATTCTACCGGGACCGCAGAGGACAGGGCCGGCTGTCCGAGCCCCAGGCCTCTCCTGGGTTCCTGACTTCTGGTACCCCCCCCTGGGGTCTCTAAGGGCCTCCCCCTCTTGTTGGATGAGCCCCCCCCCCCCCCGGGACTGCCCCCAGAACAGGGATGTGCCTCTGCCACTAAAGGCTTCGGAGGAGGAATTCCCAAGGGTGTGGCCGCAGAGCAGTCAGGATCGCACTGTGTTTGGGACTCTTGGTTTCACACGTTTTCCCGCCCGGGACCCAGGGAGGGGCGGGGTCCTGTGCCCCACGCCGTGGGTGGGGCGCTGGCGGGACAGGCAGAGTCCGGGGAAGCGGGAGTGTGTCTCTCCTCCCGCCACTGCCCTCAGGGCGTCTCCTCTCTGCTTCCCCAGTTCCCGGTCCCTGCTGACCCCGCTCAGGGGCCACGGCGGTCCGGGTGGCCTTGCCCAGAGAAGGATGCTCGAGGCACCAGACCCTGGGAGCTTCCGGCCGCTCTGAGAAAGGATCTGCTCCGAGAGCCCTTCAGGGGGCTGGGGGAGCGGCGTCCGGCCTCAGGAGGGCTGGGTAGCCCGACCTTTGCTGCCAGCGAGCAGCGCCGTGGCCCGCCAGCCCCGCCTGCAGCCCCGACACCCTGAGAGACAGGAAGCTGCGGCGAGGTCCCCTTCCTGGGCCGGGGAGGGGAGGGGAAGCGGGGGCGAGGTGGCAGGTGAAGTCACCAACCAGGGACGAGCCGTCTGGGCCTCAGGGTGGGGCTCAGGGCTGGGGCGTCACGAGATGGGGTGGCGGGGATTGCCCAGGAGGCGGGGAGCGGGGGCTTCCTTCGTAGCCCGAGATGGAACATGAGGAAGGTGTGGGGCGGAGCGGGGGGCCAGGGACCGAGGGGAGCCGCAGCGGCGGGTCCTCAAACCCGTTTCCCGGCCGCGGGCTGGCGCTGCCCGGGCCCCGGCTGCTCCGGTCTCTGGGGAGGGCGTGCAGGTGGCAGGCACGGGGGCACTAGTGAGAGGGGGTTCCCTTTCTGGCAGCTTCCCCTTCTCGCACTGCCTGCAGCCTCCCCCACCAACGCCCTGGCCGGAGCTGGGACCACCTGCCCCCGGTGTGTCCTCCGGCGGATTGGGGACCGCCATGGCCCGATGACGCCCTCTCCCTCCATCCGGCACCACGCCCCGGGGACCCCTGCCCAGAAAGACCGGCCGGGCCACAGCCACAGCCCCTGCCACAACGGAAGCACCCTCTCCCTCTCGTGAGCCTCACTTCCGCCCTGCCCCACAGGCCTGTCCCCGCCTGAAACCATCGCCTTTCGCACAAAACTCGGGGGTTTTTTGTTTGTTTCTTACATCTGAGGCCCGTCTGCGGAGGCCAGAGTGGGACGCCTGTATGCCCACAGATGGGCGACTTGGCCCTTCAAGCCTGGGCATCGCAGGGGAAACGGGGAGGGGAGGGTAGTGCCGTGTTGGGGGTGGAGGGTCTAAAGAGCCGGGGATAGGACCCATTCCCCCCCCCGCCCCCCAGGAAAGACCCTGTTCTATTTCGGGAGTAACCACAGCAGCAGTTCCTCACCTTTGCCCGGCATCGTTCAGCCTACAAAGTCCTTTACTTTCAGTACCAGGGGCAGGGCTGTCACCCCCTTTCCCAGAGAAGGCAACTGAGGCCCAGACAGGGAAGGTGCCAGAGTCACGGAGCATGAGTCTGTGGGCAGCCTGGCCCTCCTGACTCACACGGGAGGTGTCGGGGACACTCCCCTGCCCATGGAGACGGGAGGTCAAAGTCTATCCCCTGCGGAGTGGAGGCCCATCGAGTCCTGGGGAAAGCCAGGAAGGCAGCCCGGAGGAAGAGGAGGAGGAGGAAGAGGAGCTGGGGTCGGGGCTGCCTGCCCATCCCCTCCCGGAATCCCTCTCTCCTGGAGATTCCTGTGCGGGGAGCTTTCACCTCCCCCGGGCAGGGCTGGAGTGTGGGGGTGAGGCCAGCTCCCTCTCCTTTGGGATGGCGTGAGCGGAGGCGCCCCGTGGTCCTCCCCGTGGTCTCCTGGGTTTCAGTCTCCGCGTCTGGGAGGGGGGTAGCGACAGCCCTGCCTCCCAGGGTCCTGGTGAGGCACGAGGAGTCAGTGCAGGTGAAGGGCTCGGGATGGGGCCCGGCATTCGATGGCCATTTTTATTATTGTTGTCAGCGAGGCTCGCTGCTTCTCAGTATCCATTTCACAGATGAGGAAACTGAGGTCCAGGTCAGTTCCCAATTGGGAGGAGGCCTCCTGGGAGGACGAACGGGTGCCTTTGGCAGGCAGCTGACCTTGGGCTTGGGGCCTCCAGCTCCCAGGGAGCCTGTCTCTGACCTTGAAAAGTGCCCCCTCAGCCACGTGGCCCCCTAACAGAAGAGCCCTCCCCGCCGGGCTCACTCCCCGGGTGGCTGCCTAACCCAGCGGAGCCATGAGGGCGCGGTGCCCTGCGGACGCCTGCAGCCTCGGGGGCATCACTGCACGTCACCCACTCACTTGTCCACCTCGGGCCTGAGCTCGCCGGCCCAGCCCTGGCAGCGATGGCCCCGTCCGCGGGGGGAGACAGAGCAGACAGACAAAAGCCCAGAAGAGAAAGAGCCACCCCTGGCCTCGGGGCTCATGCTCTCGAAGGAGGGGACCCCTGTGCAGAGACCAGTTGGAGAGGGGGACCGAGCCGTGCTGCTCCCGGGGGGAAGGCCCCTGGGGGAGGGGACGACCAGGGCAGCGTCTTGGGGGAGCCAGCTTGGCTCGACCCCCCCCCCCCAACCCAGGGCCGTCTGACTGCCGCCCTCAGCAGCTGCCGGACCCGTCACGGCCGTACGTGGCGAACCCCCCGGCACGCCTCAGCCCAGGCCTCCGCGGCGTGGCAAGAGGCGAACAGCTCCGACCAGCCAGCACTGCCTGGGCACCTGCCGGGCACCGGGACTTCCCATTTAAGGGCAGTGCACAGTGCACGTATGGGGACAGGCTGTGGACACAGGGCAGGTGGACGGGGCACCGGGCGAGGTGAAGAGACGTGGGGACAGTGGGCCCCGCTTCACAACTCGGCCGTGCCAGGCCGGTGTCTGAAAGGGCGGAGCGTGCGCGTCTGCACCGCAGTTATGAACCGCCTCGGGCGTCCTGGGGGCCCAGGACCTACGATTGCACAGAAGCAAGAAAGACACGTTTTTTTTTTGCGGAAGGAACGCTGGACTTGGAGCTGAGGGAGCCGGGCGGAGTCCTGGCTGGGTCACCGACGCAGGGACCGGGGGTGGGTTAGTGCCTTCGTCCCTGAAACGCGGCTTCTGCCTTGTCCGCGGGGATGCTCCAGCTCCCTGACCAGCCCGCCAGGTGGTTGCTGTCAGGGTGTCTAATCACGTACGGGCAGAAGCACCCTGAAAAGTACACGAAGTATGGGGGGGGGGGGAGTGGTATTAGGTGGAAGTAGAGAGAAGGTGGAAGGAAATAATGCGGACGGTCCGTCCGAATGCTTGAAAACAAAACGCTAGAAAGAAGACAGGAGAAAACGAGGGGAAGCATTCCAGGATCAGGGAACAGCAAGTGCAGGGGCTCCGAGGCCTGAGCCCTCGGCGGTGGGTTTCAGGGGAGGCCACCCGCTGGCTGAACCTCAGGAAGAGATGGAGGGTGTGGAGGTCAGAGCTATGGGGCCACAGGGAGCCACTGAAGGTGTTTCCGTCGGGAGAAGGCGGGTCTTTGTGTTTACAATCCACCCAGCGGCTGCGTGGGGCATGGGACTCATTGAGGGGCGGCGGGAGCAGGGGGAGGTGCCGGGCTGAGCACTAGAATGTTCTGTGGGGATGGGAATGTTCTGTGCCCACGCTGTCTGTGACAGAAGCCACTGGCCCCGAGCAGCAATCCATCACTTGAAATGTAGCCGGTGGAAGGGAGAACCTGCATTTTTAATGTTAATTTAAATAGCCCCCTGGGGCAGAGCAGCCGTGGGCAAACTACAGCCCACGGGCTGGATCCCACCTGTTCGGCTGTTCCATCTGGCCCGCGGAGCCAAAAGAGCGGAGGGTTCTCTTGCTCTCCCCTCCGCTCCTTCACCAGCAGCCCAAGAGGAGAGTGCCAGCATGGTCAGGTTGCTTTTGTTCCGGCCCTCCGGTCCAGTTTAAGAACCCATTGTGGCCCTCAAGTCAAAAAGTTTGCCCACCCCTGGGCTAGAGGCTGCCCTGTGGGCCAGCAGAGGTCGAGTCAGACATGCAGAGGTTAGGCGTGGGGACAGTTTGGGACAGGGGGGTAGGCCTGGGCTGGATCGCACGCTGGGCCGGCTCTCCATTGTCCGCAGATTTACCCAGCTTTGTGGCGGGGAGCAGGGGGTGGTGGGTGGGGGGTAGGTCTGAGTGCGCCGGGCCCTGCCCACCCCTCGCCCCTTCCCCAGTGTTGGGGGATTCCGGCTGAGTGACAGCACGGACAACCCTCCTGGCCCAGCGTCATCCTAGTGGCAGCCGCTCCTGCAGCGCTGAGCGGGGCAGTGGGAGAGGGGGCTGTGACCTCAGTGGGCGGCCAGAGGCAGGACGTGGCCTTGCTCAGTGGAGAGGCCACTTGTCCTCAGAGGCCTCGGCTGGAGGGAGGGCCGGGCCAGGCCTCCGTGTCCCGGTCAGTGGAAGGTCACCCCGCCTTTCTGCAGAGGAGGCTGGGGGCTCCAGTGAGTCTGCACGGCCCTGGGCCCACTGTCACTGCGGGGGTTTTCCCAAGATGGCGGCGTGCAGGACGCCCAGGCAGCCCTGCCTCACACCAGGGAGAAGGCACCGGGGGGCATTTGGTAATGTCTCTAGCCCAGTGGATCTGCTCAAGAGCCACATGAGGCTCTTTGGCCCCTTGAGTGTGGCTCTTTCACAAAACACCACGGCCTGGGCAAGTCAATGTTGAAGAAGTGGGGTTAGAAGAAGTTTAAGAAATTTGGCTCTCCAAAGAAATGTCAATCGTTGCCCTGTTGATACTTGGCTCTGCTGACTAATGAGTTTGCCGACCGCTGGGCTATCGCACAGCTTCGCCTCCTCCGCCTCCCAGGTTTGGGAGATGCTGTGGCACAGACCCGCCTCCTGGGGCCCCGCCGGCAGGATATAAGGGTGGTAGACCCAGATGCTGTGGTCGGTGAGCGAGAGTCCGGTCCGTGTGTCCTCAGAAAGCCCACAGGGAACGAGCCACTCCCGGGCACGGGAGCCCAGGGGGGTCACGGAGATAAGGAAGAGGACCAAACGTAAACAATGCGTCTGAGTAAGGGCCTTTTTGCGCTGTTTTTTTTTGTTGTTGTTGCTGCAATTTTTCTGTTTTAAATATAAATTAAAAAAAAGAAAAACCAAACCCGCCCCACCGGCGTGGTTGGCCAGGAGGTCACAGTTCAACTCCGGTCGGGGCCCAGGACCGGGCTGCCGGCCCGACCCCCAGTGCGGGGTGTGCAGGAGACAGCTGATCAATGACTCACCATTGATGCTTCTCTCCCTCTCCCTTCCTCTATTAAGTAAATAAAAATATGTTAAAATAGCCGAAACCGGTTTGGCCCAGTGGATAGAGTGTCGGCCTGTGGACTGAAAGGTCCCGGATTTGATTCCGGTCAAGGGCATGTACATTGGTTGTGGGCACATCCCTAAGTGCGGGGTGTGCAAGAGGCAGCTGGTCGATGTTTCTCTCTCACCGACGTTTCTAACTCTATCCCTCTCCCTTCTTCTCTGTGTAAAATCAATAAAATGTATTTTTTAAAAATGTTAAAACAAACAAATAAAAAACCACCGCAGCTCCAGCCCAGCCCTGGGGTGAGTCTGATGTGCCGGGGAGGGGGGCGAGAAGCTTGCTGTTATCTCCTCTTCCTAGCGGTAGCCAGAATGGCAGATGAATTTTCTTTCACCTGAGGCCTCGCACCTCCAGGCGTGGAGGGCACCCTCCTCCAACTTTATTTTCGGGGAGGGTGATGTGACTTCGGCCTGAGCACAGGGCAGGGGGGAAGGGGCTGGGGGTGGGGTGACTGTCTCCAGAGTACTTGCTCTCAGCACTTACCTCGGTCGGGCCCAGCGCTGAGCACTGCTGCGTTCTCTCAGGCCATTCCCCCCGCCGCCGCCGCCCAGGACAGCGGGCGGCCGCCTGCTCCACAGAACGAAACGGAAGCCCACGCAGGTGTCACTAGCCCTGCAGACCCCAGACCCCTGGCCCTTCTGAGCCCAGACCAGGGACTCGGGGGGACAGGGAGGGGCGCCTCCCTGACCCCCCCCCCCTCCGGTTGGTTTCAGGGCAGGAAGACTACGACCGGCTGCGGCCCCTGTCCTACCAGAACACCCACCTGGTGCTCATCTGCTATGACGTCATGAACCCCACCAGCTATGACAACGTCCTCATCAAGGTGAGGCCCGCCTCCGGGGTGGGGGGACCCCGGCCCCGGCCCCAGCCCCGGCCCTGACGCCCAGCCTCTCCCCCCAGTGGTTCCCCGAGGTCACGCACTTCTGCCGGGGGACCCCCATGGTGCTCATCGGCTGCAAGACGGACCTGAGGAAGGACAAGGAGCAGCTGCGGAAGCTGCGGGCGGCCCAGCTGGAGCCCATCACCTACATGCAGGTGAGCTGGCCCTCCCTTCCCCTCCCCTTCTCTACCCTCCCCTTCCCCCCCTCCCCCAGGCCTGGGCTCTGCCACGGGTGCCTCCGTGGCCTTTTGCACAGTGGCGGCAAACAGGAGGCTGAGGACAACAGCTGTACAAGGTCGGCAGCCCACACAGCCAGCCGAGCACTTGATTTAACCCTCTAGCCGGAGGCAGGTACTGGCAGTGCTCCCCATTTTAGGGGGGAGATACATTGAGACCCAGAGAGGTTAAGGAGCTTGCCCAGGGTCACACAGCTAACCCGGAGTGAGGCTGGGGTGCCATCCCAGTCACCACGGCTCCGGAGTCTGGGCCCTTAGCCACCGTCCTGTCCCGTCTACCGAGGGGCCCCAGGGCCCGGCGGGCCCTTGTTCAAAAGCCGCCTTCCCCTAACTCGTGGGGGGCCCGCGGCTGCCGAGGCATGGGAGGCTGGAGGGAGCATGAAGCACACCTCATGAGGTTTCTTAAGAGGGAACAAGCATGAATGAAAGGAAAAGTTTCAGAAATTGACATTTTTATTCTGAGGACCAGCTCCGCTGCCTGAATGGTGCTTTCCAGAGGGAGAGAGGAGGTCTCCAGAGGAGGCCTCTCCTCACAGGCCGGCAGACAGCAGACAAGCCCTGTTGGGGAGGGAGGGAGGGAGGGAAGGAAGGTGGGAGGAGCAAGAGGGGCCCTAAAGCCAGCCCCAAGCCCACCAGGGGGTGTCAGGAGGCGCCCCAGGCCCCCCATCTAATGCTGTTCCCCTCCCCCAGGGCCTGAGCACCTGCCAGCAAATGCAAGCCGCCCTCTACCTGGAATGTTCCGCCAAGTTTCGGGAGAACGTGGAGGACGTGTTCCGAGAGGCCGCCAAGGTGGCCCTCAGCGCCCTGAAGAAGGCGCAGCGGCAGAAGCAGCCCCGGCGGTGCCTGCTGCTCTGACCCCCGCCCGGGGCCTCGGCCCTCAGAACAGGATGACGGCCGCCCTGCCCGCCCCGGAGCCCGCCCCGCTCCCGGAGGGCACTCGAGTTGTGTCCGGAGCCCGTGGCAAGCCCCTGCGATGGCCTAGAACCCCCTCCTTTCCCTGGGACGGACCGGGGCCTCGGGCTGCGGCCTGCGTGGCGGTGGGGAGTGTGCTGGACGCGGCCCCTCTGTGCCTGGGACGGCATCTGCCCCAGGACTCCGAGTGCCCTCCACACTCTCCCCGGCCACACGTGTCCCCCTTCAAACACCCAATAGGTCCCCAAGCCTGGGCTTGAAACGGCAGCTGAATGGGCGGGGGCAGCTGTGGGCCTGGCAGCGGCTCCAGCCCTGGGCTGGGGAGATAGCAGGGCCGCATCCTCCCGCCGGCTTCCTTCCCCCGGGCGCCGGGCCGGACTGGGCCCAGGCCTATCAGGAGAACGCAGCCCCGGACACGGACACGGACACGGGAATCGCATCGCCCCCACCCCATGCAGAGGGCTCAGCAGCAGCCTTTGGCCTGGCCGACATCTTCCCAGCTCTGGGAGCACGGGACCAGGGGGAGGAGAGACTCAGAAAGCAGAGCAAACACCGTGGACCACCCACCCGACCCCTGCTCGGGGTCTCCTCACCCGCCGGCCCCCCTCCCCCCCTCACTGCTGGAATCATGAGATGAAGTGACAGCAGCTCCTGCTCCTGGGCAGGCCAGTCCTGAGACCGGGCCCTGTCTGCAGAAGCACAGCCGGCCCACGGGGAGTCCTCTAGCGCCCCCTGCCCCTCAGCCACCACGGCTGCGGGATGTGTTCCAGGCCCAGACCATCCCGCCTCCTTCGACATCGGACTTGACTAACCGGCCCTCCAGCCGCAGATTCACGGAACTTCCTCCGGGAAGGTCTGGGTTCAGGGATCCAGGAATTTTTTAAAAAGTGCCCCAGGGGATTCCAATGCCCCAGAGACTGACAGCTGCTTGGTCCTGAGCTCCCTGTGGAGTCAGCGCTGCCGAAGGTGGGGTGATGGCTTCAGGTGGCCCCTGCTCCCCAGCTACCACCTGCCTCCGTACCCTGTGCCCCGTGCTGTGGCCACTAAGCCTGAGCTTCTCCGAAGTCACCTGCTAGGGAAAGACCTCGAAGCCCACCGCACCCCACCTCGGTTCCCCGAGGCCCCGCCGCGGGGACTCGCCGAGGACCTCTGGTTCCAGCAGAGTCCGGGGCCTTGTAGACAAAGGAGGGTCTAGAACAGAGGTCAGCAAACTATGGCCTGTGAGCCAGATCTGGCCACTGTGTGTTTTTGTAAATAAAGTTTTATTGGAACACAGGCATGCCCATTCATTTACGCGAGGGCTGCTTTTGCCCCACAACTGCAGGCTAACGTCACCGTGACAGAGACCGTGGGGCCCTTCCCAGGAAAAGGTTGCCGACGGGAGCCTAGGGCAAACCCAGGTTCTTAAAGGGCCAGACAGGCGGGCGGCGTGGAGGGGGAGGAGGGAGGGGTGGGGTCTGCAGCAAACTAGAAAGCAAGCACCACCCCAGGCAGGCCGCCAGCCAGCCCAGGTGCGTGCCGTTCTGTGGGAACGCTGCCAGGTCTCCCCATTTAGTTAGGGAAAGTCAAGATCTGGATTTTTATGTGGAATCTTACTGGGGATGGATTCCATTTTTTAAAAAAATGTAACTAATTTAAAAATTTTTAAACCCCTCCGAGGGCCGCAGCATGGCGTTAAGGGCAGCTGAGGCTCAGGTGTGGGAGAAGGGGGCAGGAAATCCCACCGAACCCATTGGCTTCCTCACCCTCCCCGACCAACACAGAAGCTACCGGGCGACCTCCTGAAGGGGAGGTTGCTCAGACACCCCCCCGACACACACTCCCCATTTCCAGAACCTCTGAATGAGGGAGGCAGACGGAGGGTTGGGTGGCATTAGTGCTGGCTGAAGTCCCAGCCAGCGCTGAGGGTCCTGGTCTCATTCCGAGTTCCCACTGCAAGAGTTCGGGAAGGTGGGCTGAGGGTTGAGGGTCAGGAAATAGTGACGAGTCACGCCCTCAAACCACCCAAATGGTGCGGAGGTGGGGGCGCCCTCTGGTGGCGACTCAGAAACCCTTCCTGCCTGGGGCCCGGCTGCTCCAGGGGCCAGGAACCCCAGGCCTCAGGCAGGCGGCCGCTTTCCCCGGGGGGCCAGCAGTCAG
Source organism: Vespertilio murinus (assembly GCA_963924515.1). Classification (NCBI taxonomy): domain Eukaryota; kingdom Metazoa; phylum Chordata; class Mammalia; order Chiroptera; family Vespertilionidae; genus Vespertilio; species Vespertilio murinus. The sequence goes on along the minus strand of OZ004720.1, from coordinate 10,600,183 downwards.
GGGACTCAGGAAGCACAAAGAGCACAAGGCACAACAGCGGTTCTCTGAGAACTTAAACACCGCCCCGCGGAGGAGCGGAGCCGGGAGGAGTGGGAGCCACAGCAGAGGCGTGTGCCTGGGGAGGGAGTCCCCGCGGGGCCTGGGACTCGAAGTAACAGGTCACACGTCCAACCTCAGGAGGCGTGTCCACACCCCACCGTGAGGGCTTCCCGTGCCAGGACGGGGGCCGGGGGGCTCCCTGAGGCTCTGCCCCTCCCAGAAGACTTACCCGGTCCGGTCAAGAGCAGCGGGGGCCAAGATTGTAGGGCGGCGGGCGGGCGCGGTATTAAATATGTCATAAATAGGGAGGGCTGGCTAATACTGCTCCGACAGGCTGGGTCACCTTCCTCTGTCCGGTCGGGGGCTCGGGCCTCGGCCCTGCTCCCGGGGAGGCCGCTGGCCCCCGAGGTCACTGCGCCAGTGACCACTGGCACCGCCGAGGGGGAATCCGCAGTGAGACCTCCCCCCGCAGTCTCAAAGTCCGGGGCTCACAGCGCCTTCGCCTTGCTCCTGTTCTTCTGGAGCTTGGTGTGCACCACCTTGAGGGTGGTCAGGAAGTTGCCCAGGAAGAGGACCAGGAACGTGATGGCCAGCACGAACACCTGGCGGGACAGGGTTCAGAGGGGAGGGAGGGCAGGCTGCGCGGTGCCGGCTCCCCCTGCGGGAGTGCCACCCCAGAGCCCAGAGCCCTTGGCACGAGCCGCCCACAAACTGCGAGGTTCTGCGGGCGGAAGGCAGACTCTGGGCCACCTGGGGAGGGAGCCGAGTCCTGGGGTCCAGCCGGGCCCTGCGGAGTGTTCAACGGGGAGCCATCCCCGAGGGGCTCCCGGGCCCCCCCAGTCCCCTGGAGAACTTGCAGAGCAGGGGAGGCAGGTGGCTAAGGAAATAATCTCCCCAGGACCACCCCCCACACCCACACACACTTCCCCAGAACCACACACACACACACACACACACAGCCAGCCCAGCCTCCCCAGGACCACCTGCACACCCCCACACACACACTTCCCCAGGACACACACCCCCTCTCACACACACACAAACACACACACACACACACACACACACACACACACACACTCTTCCCTAGGACAATCGTCACACACTGTCACACACACAGCCAGCCCAGCCTCCCCAGGACCATTCCAGCCCCCTCCCCCCATGCTCGTGCACACACACACACACACACACACACACACTCTTCCCCAGGACAATCCTCACACACTGTCACACACACACACACACACACACCCATACCTGCCATTCCCTGCATTCCTCGTGGCTGGAAAGCTTGAAGAGCGTGACCGCGTTGTAGAGCTGCCAGAACTGCGGGGGAGAGGGGGGCGGGGGGCACTGCTCAGTCCCCGTTCCCCTGGACACCAGGACCCCAGCTTCTGGTAGCCACTGGCCTGAGACACTGGACCCCCCAGATGAAACGGGGGCACCCTAAGCCAGAGTAGGCGGAGGGCCAGTTCTGGGCCCTGCCTTTGGGCTCCCGGACCCAGGGCCTGCCATGAGGCCCAGCCCGGGGTGGCTGGTGAGTGGGGAATGAGGGGGAGGCTACAGACACTGGGTTCCCGGAGGTCACCCCAGAGCCGGGGACACCCACAAACTGCAGGTAGGTACTCACGTGGCCAAAGAACAGGAAAGGCAGGAGGAAGGAGAGGCCCCGCCACATCCAGGACTGGAACCCCTCTGCGGAGGAGGAGGAGGGCGAAGGCCTGTGTGAGGGGCCCGGCCGCCCCGTGGCCCCCCATGCGCCCACCGCGTGGCCGGGCGCGTCACCCCGGGATTAGCGAGGCGCAGACACACACAGCGGGGAACAGCCCTCAGCTCTGACAGGTGCGGAGCGCTCACGTGAAAATCACCCAGGGAGCGTGCAGGACTGTCACCAGGCCTGACCCCTCAGCCTCAAGTCACCAAGGACATGGAGGCTTGACCACTCTATGGAACGCTGATGTGCCAGGGGCTATGTTTTAAAAACGTGCTTTAATTTGCACTTCATAGTGGACTTTTATTTATTTTTTAAATATATTTGATTGATTCTCTACAGAGAGGAAGGGGGAGGGACAGAGAGTTAGAAACATCGATGGGAGAGAAACATCGACCAGCTGCCTCCTGCACCCCCCTACCGGGGATGTGCCTGCAACCAAGGTACATGCCCTTGACTGGAATCAAACCCGGGACCCTTCAGTCTGCAGACCGATGCTCTACCACTGAGTCAAATCGGTCTCGGCCAAAAACATATTTTTAAAAGCTACACACACATTCTCAATGTATATATATATATATATATATATATATATATATATATATGTTTTTGTATTTATATGTAGACATATTACACATTGGTTATATATGTACAACAGCACTAGGCTAACATATACATATGTATTTTTATTATAAATCACAGGCAAAAAACCCAGACGTTTTAAGAGGATAAGAGAGGAGCCAGCACTGAGGGCACACAGCTGGTCTCACACTTCACTGAAACAGAACCCACAGCGCATTATGGAGAGCGGCCGTAGCCCTGGCTGCATGTGTGGGAGGCTCGAGTCGTCCTCGCTGGCACGTGCCCCCACGGTGGGGGATTAGGGTCAGATCTGGGGGAGCAGGCAGGGGCCAGCACTTGTCCCCCCCGCCCCTCCACCCACCCCGGGTCGGCTACGCACCCACAGTGAGGTCCAAGTGGTTCCTTTCCCCCAGAGCCCGCAGCCGGTAGAGGCAGCCCCGCTGGTAGTAGTACTGCAGGAACTGGACGCAGCCTGCAGGGGGAGCACAGCACGCGGGGGATGGAGCGACGCCGCCGCCGCTCCGGGTGGGTCTTCACTGCCCGGCCGGGCCTGGAGGGTCCAACCCTCTCCCGCCCATACCCCTCCCCGCCTCAAATAGAAACTTCCAGAGCTTTCCTAGGCGTGCATCGGGCACTCAGAGGAGGCTCGCACGGGGCTGGGAGCCGTGTGGATGCCGGGTCCGCAGGAGGCAGTCCCATACAATGGGAAGCCTGTGCGGAGGAGGCGGAAAATGCCCGTGGCAACCGCTTCCCGGTTACATGCAAAGCTGTATGCACAGAGGGAGCCGTGTTTGCGGGCTACACGTGGTGCAGTGTATATGCATACACGCACTTGTGAGGAAAAGTGGTGGAAAGGACCGGGACCTGTTCCCAGTGGTCGCCCCTGAGGGCGGGGCTGGACATGATGTTCATTCTCAGCTTTTCTTTCTTTTCTTTTTTTTTGTATTTGTTGGTAAGCAGGGTTTTATTTGAAAATTAAGTTGTGTTTTTCTGAGTTGGCAACATGCACACGGCATAAAATTCGAAGGGAGCAAACAGGTCTACGGCGAAAAGTAAAGCTCGCTCTCCCTGTCGCCAACCATTCAAGCTCCCGGACCCCTGGGTCGGTGCATTGTACATGAGCCAGGGCTGTTCGTAAATGAGAAAAAAGAACATATGTCTCCGTTTTAAGGAAAACAGAGTCAGGGCCCCAACCCCAGTGGGTGCTCAGAGGTGGCGACTGGCGGGGGGCAGCGAGGCAGTGGCTGGGCTCCGGGTATGTGTGTATGTGTGTGTGTGTGTGTGTGTGTGTGTGTGTGTAATGGGGCAGGTGGTCCCTAGAGGCTGGGGTGGAGGGTAGGATGGAGTTGACCTGGGGCAGGGACCTCCCCCAGGGCCCTCTCCCCTCCTGGAAAGACACACCCCTCCCAGGAACGGGGCCTCCACAAGGAACCCACAGGGACCCACGCCCCCTCCCCTGAATGCAGGCAAAAGACACTCACTCTGAAATATGGAAAACGCTAAAAACTGACTGCGAAACTTCTGGTAGATTAGTCCGTTAGGCCTGCAGAGAGGAAGGGGGAAGGTGAGGGGCGCTGGGAAATCAGACATCCAGCCCGCCCACCCTGTTCCCGCCGCCGGGAGAGAAGAAAAGGTTTTACCTTTAAACCAAATCCCAATGTCTGCCCTCTTACCACCGTGTCCCTGGGGAGCGCCCAAGTTCCCACAGGTCTCCCCTCCCCTGGGCCTCACTCCTCGGTGCCACAGCCTCGTCTGCCCCAGCCTTACCAGGGCCTGTCCCCTCTGCCCAGCCCTGCCCCCGTCCCCTCTGCCCCTGTCCCCTCTGCCCCAGCCCTGCCCCGTCCCCTCTGCCCCTGTCCCCTCTGCCCCAGCCTTACCCCGTCCCCTCGGCCCCAGCTGGCAGGCAGAGGGCACGTTACCAGGAAAACTCCCGAGGGCCCCTCCGCTGGAAGCTCACACTCTCCTTCTTGGCCCCGAAGTCAAGTCAGCTGCGGCCAGGGCCTCGGGAAGCCAGCGGGGGCCCCCCAACCCCCACTAGTCCCCTCCACGGCCCGGGGGAGGGCAGGCGACACTCACCAGGTCAGCATCACTCCGGACAGGAAGGTGGACACGTAGTGGTGCGACACCCACCAGCCTTTAATTCTCGGAGGGAACAGAGAGGGGGAAGCTCAGGCGGGGAGAGAAACGCAGGCCCCTCCCAGCTCCCAACCTGTGTGTGTGTGTGTGTGTGTGTGTGTGTGTGTGTATGTGTGTGTGTGTGCCTCTTCCCTGTCCACAGAGACGCACAACCACACTACGCCAGGCACCGATGAGCCAGGAGACCCACATGGCTTCCCGGTAGCTGAGAAGGCGGCCCTCACCTCAGCACGGCTACAGCCCCCTCCCGCCCTCTCCTCCGGAACCACGGCTGCCTCGGCGCCTGTTAGGGCCTCAGGGCCTCAGCTGTGTCTCCCCAGAACTCGCAGGCTGACGCCCCAGCCGCCAGTGCGACCACATCCGGAGGTGGAGCCTTCCAAGGGGTCACTGGGGCTGAGAGGGGCCCTAAGGACGGGCATCCGACCGCACCGGTGTCCTCGGAGGAGGAGGCACGAGGCATGTGCGTGCTCACACAGCAAAGGCCACGGGAGGCCACGGGAGGCCACGGGCCCGCCCGCCGGCCAAGGACAGGCCTCAGGAGAAGCCGGCCCGCGGCCCCGGGTCTTGGACTCGGAGCTTCCAGGATTCTGAGAAAGCGAATTCCCGCTGTTGGAGCTGCCCGGTCCGTGGATTTCGTCACGGAAGGAAGACCTTCCCCGGCCCACTATCCATGTCAGCCAGACAGCCCCCCTCCCTCCGGGTCCCCTGCCGCCTCTTCCTCGCGGCGCTCGCCGCTGTCTGAAACATCACTGTTTTCTCCTGTGTGTCCTGAGCCCCTTCCCCACTCAGATGCCAACTCCAGAAGCGCAAGGATCCTGGCTGTCTGGTTCGTTGCCGCACCAGCTCAGAGCGGGCGCTCAGCAAGCTTGCCGAGTGAACAGCGCGCACTCCGACGCAGCTCACGCCGCCCCGGCCCCAGCTGCTCCCCGGCGCCCCGAACCCTGGGCCAATCTGCTCCTCGTCCCCTGCAGGCCCTCACCCAGCCCTGGACTTCTCCCCATCCAGTCCAGGAGCTGTGGGGACCCTGTTGTCAGAACCCAGTGTCCCCCGCCACCCAGTTCAGGGTTCTCGCTCCTCAGCCGGGGAGGGTCCTGGCTACGGCTCCCTCCCCAGTGTTGGGGGGCAGCCCGGGAGGAATGCTGGACCCAACACCTTTGCCCTTCGAAGTCCCTGCGATTGTCTCGGATCTTTGCTGGTCCTTCCTGCCCCTCTGGGAGCTCAGATAACGGAACACAGGGGGGCAGGGATGTGCTTTGCCAAACAGCCTGGGAGCAGCGGGCTCCTTCCTCCCAAGGACGGGGCTGTAGTGATCGGGACACCAGAGGCAGCCATAGCAGGTATCAAGCCATCTCTTTCCCCTCCCACCCCCCTTCTCTGCAGAAGGCAGCCAGTCAAATGATTCTCTCTCATCATTGATGTTTCTGTCTCTCTCTCCCCTCTCCCTTCCTCTCTGAAATCAATAAAACTATATTTTAAAAATAAAATACAGATTCACAGAGTGTGCTACTTGTCCACAATCAGTTTTAGGACATGCCTGTCACCCCAGAAAGAAACCTGCACCCAGTAGCGGTCACTATCTGGGCCTGTTTTGGACAGAAAGGATGCTTGTGGGCTTTTTCACCAGCAGACAGCAGAGCACTCCTGCCTCAACGCAGGGACTTCAAGTCCTGGTATCTGCGGACTGTGCCCGGGAACACCACAGCGCCCCCTGCAGGACACCTTGGCCACATCTGTGTGTGTGTGTGTGTGTGTGTGTGTGTGTGTGTGTGTGTAGAGGATGCCGCACCAGCCACCATTCACCAGCAGGCCATTTCTGTAATCTGGGCAGCTGGTGGAGTGGCTTCTACACTGAGGACCCCTCCCTTGCCGGTACCACTCTGCCTTAAAAGCGTGTTAGAGCCAAAACCGGTTTGGCTCAGTGGATAGAGCGTCAGCCTGCGGACTGCTAGGTCCCAGGTTTGATTCCGGTCAAGGGCATGTACCTTGGTTGCAGGCACATCCCCAGTAGGGGGTGTGCAGGAGGCAGCTGATCAATAACTCTCTATCCCTCTCTCTTCCTGTCTGTAAAAAAATCAATAAAAATATATATATATTTTTAAAAAGCGTGTTAGAGCCAGGTGCCCAAAATGAATATGATCCCTGATTCATGATGTATTCTGGGCCAGAACTAACTGCAGGAGACATCTGCTGTTTTGCCTGTCTGTCAATCACCCCCATTTGGGTTCCAGGTTTCAGCTTTCTTTCAGGGAACCAATTCACTGCCATGATGCTTGGGTACAGCTGAGTAATATAACTGGGCACGTGACCCAGAGCCAGCCAATCAGGGCCCTGCACCCCCTCAGCCACAGGGATTGGCTCAGGGATGAGCTTGTGACCTGAGCCTAGCCAATCAGAAGTTTATCTCAAGATTACAGCTAGATCTGCAAAGGAAAGGAGCTCTGGGGTTGCTGATCCAGTTAGGATGCTGACCCCACAACAGCATAAGGAGAAGGAGGAGGGGCTGTTAACACTGAACCCTTTTTACCTCCTTCAACTATGTATCTGCTCCCATAGATCCTTCATCTTTACTCCTCTCAGGTGGTCTTCAATCATTTGCAAATCTGCAAGGGAAGCTGACCTGCTTATCCCACTAACTGAGCTAATGAGTTACTTCTGACATGGGAGGCATCAGACACAAAGCAAGGGTGGCTGCATCCCACAATGGGGGATTCCCCCACCTCTCTCGGCCTGCTTCCCTGACCATGCCTCTCACTCAGGTCTCAAGTGCAACAGAGGCTCAGTCACACCAAAACTGGGCTCCACATCGCCAGGAAGCCCATAGGGCTCAGCGCCACTTGTCCTAAGACCCCTGGGTCTTACCGTGTTCTTAGGACACGAGCTGGAATTGAATGCATTCCCATAAAGACCGTGGGGGCATTTATGGGGCAGCAACGCTGAGCGCCTGAGCTGACGCTGGGATGCTTCAGAGGTGAGAAAGGTAGAGCTCACCCCACCTCCTCCTCACTGTGCCCTCTTAGCTACGGGTTTCGTAGCTATTCCCTGCTAAGGGCCAAGCGTGAGGGGGCAGAGTGGACCCACAGGCAAAGCTTTGCATTACAAGCTCAGCGACAACACTTCCTGCTGTCCCTTCAGAGCACGCAGTCCAGAGAAGCTCTGGAAAACCCCCAGCTAAACGCGTTAGGCAAATATTTAGGCTTGGCGTCGGAACCTCACTTCCTCCTTTTGTCCCCTCCTATTTTCCTGGCGTGCCCCACACTTGCAGGGACCTCCCCTCAGTCCTGCTCCCCCCCACGGCTTATCACTCTAGAAAAAGAGCTGACCAGAGTAACTTACGAAGGTGTTAGTGACCATCAGAGACACAGCATGCCCCGAACACTCTCACTATGAGTCCGTCCGGAGGGTGAGACTCCAGGTCTGACGCTAGTCCGCAGGACAGGAGGCAATCAGTAACCAGGAAGCCCTGCCAAATGCCCTGACCATTTCCCCCCTAAATGCTCCCCTGGCTCCCCTCCGCAGACCTAAACGCAGAAAGCTACCTTTCGCTACAATTAAGGCAAGCTATGAATGTTACTTATTGGGTAAGATTTTCTACTTCAGTGTTTCCCAAAGCGTGAGTTTTAGATGACATCTGAGTGTAACACCAGGTCAGGCATGTCAAACTCATGCCTGCACTAGTCAGTGGTTCTCAACCTTTCTAATGCCTCGACCCTTTAATATAGTTCCTCATGTTGTGGTGACCCCCGACCATGAAATTATTTTCGTTGCTACTGCATAACTGTGACTTTGATACTGTTATGTAAATATCTGTGTTTTCCCATGGTCTTAGGCGACCCTGCTAGTGGTTCTCAACCGGTGGGTCGCGACCCACAGGCTATAATGGAGCCTATAATTTGATGATCGGGGGTCACCACAACATGAGGAACTGTATTAAAGGGTCATTAGGGTCAAGCGGCATTCGGAAGGTTGAGAACCACGGCACTAGATGACACTGAATTATATCTCTTTCCGTTCTCCCGATTAAGTCGAGGAGATGGTCTCGGTCAGATGCTCGTATATCTTTAATGCGTCTCAAGATCTGTTCGTCTCCCTTCCTACACATGAACAACCACACATAAGAAAGACCTCAGGCCTCGGGCCCAGAGCCTTCAATAAATTAGACAATGAAAACAAAAAGATATTTTTATACTATTTCCTCTTTCCTGCAATTGATGCTGGTTTTCCATGTAAAGTGGTGAAATAAAGTTTCCTTTTACAACAAATATTTATTTAAGTTAAAAAAAAAAAAAAAAGGAGATGGCTGATTTAGAATGTGGGAAAAATGATGCCCTGGCCAGTGCGGTTCAGTTGGTTGGGCGTCGTCTGGCGCACAGAAAGGTTGCAGGTTCGATTCCCCGTCAGGGCACATGCCGGGGTTTTGGTCTCGATCCCTGGTGGGGGGCATGCAGGAGGCAGCTGATTGGTATTTCACTCTCAAATTGTTGTTTCTCTCTCTTCCTCTCCCTTCCTCTCTCTTTAAAAAGCAATTTTTTTAAAAAAAATAAAAAATGTAATAAAAAATAAAATGTGGGAAAATAATCATCTAGGACCTAGATTCTAGGTGATACAAAGACATGGCAAAAATGGCGAGGCTGGGCCAGAACCGGTTTGGCTCAGTGGATAGAGCGTCGGCCTGCCGACTGGAAGGTCCCAGGTTCGATTCCGGTCAAGGGCATGTGCCTTGGTTTCGGGCACATCCCCGGTGGGGGCTGTGCAGGAGGCAGCTGGTCGATGTTTCTCTCTCATCGACATTTCTAGCTCTCTATCCCTCTCCCTTCCTCTCTGTAAAAAATCAATAATATATATATATATATTTTTTTAATGGTGTGGCTGGGGCAGGAATGAGTGCAGTTTGAGAAACACCGATGTTTCTAACAGGCTACATGCTACAGGGCTGGGTACAGAGGAACCGCCGTTCCTGTCCTTACCTCACGGCTCTACGCACAGGGTGAGGCCCTGCTGAGAGACCACTGGGCAGAAAAGTGAGAAGGTGGCAGATTATTTGAGGGTTTGGCAGGTGCCCCGAGTTAAATACCTGCTCCTGGTTGTGCTTCAGAGCCCCTCGGAGGAAGGAAGTGAGGGAGGGGGGCAGGGGAAAGGGTTTGGAAAGTTGCTCCTTCGTGTTTCCTGAGACTGCCCTCCCTGTGGGGGCCCATCACTCGGGTCACCAGAATCCACTCATCTAGTGACCTCATCCCATTTTCCTGTGGGGAGCCAGTCCCTCCTGACACTCAGCTTCTAGGTTTCCAATGACAGCCAGAGGGTGGGCAGGAGGCTCAAGCCCAGCCAATCGCAGAAGCGCTGCGTTCTCTGGCTGCAGTGATTGGTTCAGAGATGGGCACATGATCTAATGAACGCCAGGAGGACCCAGTGAGACACCTGCAAGAGAGGCGTGTGCCCTATTTTGCTGGGAATGCTAAACATAAAGACGTGAGCTTGGAACTGATAACGCTACCTAGAACCTGAGAACAGACAACACAAGAAGGCAGAGGTGAGAGACAGAGAGAAAGTGGGTCCTGATGACACTGAGCACCTGGATTAAGCCTTACCTGAAGTCAGCCCCAAAGGCCCTGTTTCTTTTCTTTCTTTTAAAAAAAAAAAATATTTTATTGATTTTTCACAGAGAGAAAGAGAGAGAGAGAGAGAGTTAGAAACATCGATCAGCTGCTTTCTGCACCCCCCGCCCCCTGGGAATGTGCCCACAACTAAGGCACATGCCCTTGACCGGAATCGAACCTGAGACCTCTCAGTCCTCAGGCCGACGCTCTATCCACTGAGCCAAACCAGATTTGCCAAGAACCTGTTTCTTAATATGAGAAAATAATGTCCTTTATACTGAGCTGGGGTTTCTTGTAAACAAGAGACTGACCGTGGCTGGTGAGGCCGCTGTGGTAACAGGCACGGTTTCCCTCCTCCCTGGGTCTGAAACGTCAGGGGTCCCCAAGGAGGAAGGGAAGGCAGCTGAGGGTGACAGCCCTCCCCTGCCTCCCCTCCATGACAGAGTTCCCTTTGGCTGCCCCTCAGCCCCCCATAAAGCCAGGCCCCCAATTACCTCGAGCCGTTGCTGATGAGGATACTCTCCCGGATCGTCAGGGTGCAGTAATACCACACGAGGAGGAAGTTAAAGATTTCGTCAGTTACCCTGTGTGGAGAAACAGCCCCCCGAGGGGAGCAGGCATGAGAACCAGGGACGCTGTCCCAGCCCCACTGCAACGAGACAGAGAACCAGGCCCAGGGCTGCTCACACGGGGTGCCTCCGGAACCCCCCGGTGCCCGGGGCAGCAGAGGGGGTCTGCCTCTGAGGCGCCTCTCCCCCTAGAATGCTCATCCCCCCCCCCATTCAACTTCCCACCTGAATCCTACCTGCCCTGACGGCTCTAGCTGAGGTCTCCCTCCTGCCCTGATCGCCCGGCCCACGGCAACCTGTCTCCCTTCCACAGAAGGGCCTGTGGGTGGGGCACCCAGCAAGGAAGTGATCGAAGGGGGCAAAGTAAGGAAAGATCTCCTGCTCCCGGGATGCTCAGGATATCGGGCTGTGGTCGTTCCCCGCCCGCCCAGCGTGGCGGGAAGTAACGGCGACAGTAACGCCTGCTTGTGTGCCAGGTGACATCTGAATGGATCGGTGTGCCTTACCCAATCCTCACTTCCTGGAGTGAGGAGCCTGGGAGCTCCCGTTTTCCTCACTTTAAAAAAAAAAAAAAATATATATATATATATATATATATATATATATATATATATACATTTTATTGATTTTTTTATAGGGAGGAAGGGAGAGGGATAGAGAGAAACATCGATCAGCTGTCTCCTGCACATACCGGGGATGTGCCTGCAACCAAGGGACATGCCCCTGACTGGAATCAAACCTGGGACCCTTCAGTCCGCAGGCCAACTAGCCACTGAGCCAAACCAGTAAGGGCTCTTTTTTCTTCTTTTAAAATACATTTTTATTGATTTCAGAGAGGAAGGGAAAGGAAAGAGAGAGAAAGGAACATCAATGATGAGAGAGAATCATGGGTTGGCTGCCTCCTGCATGCATCACACTGGGAATTGAGCCTGAAACCTGGGCATGTGTCCTGACCAGGAATCACAACGTGACCCCTGGTTCACAGGTGGGTGCTCAGCCACTGAGCCACGCCGGCCAGGCGTGTCATCCTCACTTTCTTTCTTTCTTTCTTTTTAAAAAAAAACATATTTTATTGATATTTTACAGAGAGGAAGGGAGAGAGACAGAGAGCTAGAAACATTGATGAGAGAGAAACATTGACCGGCTGCCTCCTGTACACCCCCTACCAGGGATGTGCCCACAACCAATGTACATGCCCTTGACCGGAATCGAACCCGGGACCTTTCAGTCCACAGACCGATGCTCTACCACTGAGCCAAACCGGTTTCGGCCCCTTTCTTTTTTTTAAATATATTTTATTGATTTTTCACAGAGAGGACGAGAGAGGGACAGAGAGTCAGAAACATCGATCAGCTGCCTCCTGCACACCCCCCACTTGGGGATGTGCCCGAAACCAAGATACATGCCCTTGACCGGAATCGAACCTGGGACCTCTCAGTCCTCAGGCCGATGCTCTATCCACTGAGCCAAACCGGTTTCGGCTATCCTCACTTTCTATGAAGAAACCAAGGCAGGGCGAGGTCAAGTTCTTTGTCCAAGGCTGAGCATCAGGACCTCAGACTATGGCCTTATTCGGAAACAGGGCCCTTGTAAATGTACTTGGCTCAGAGGAGGCCACACTGGATTAGGGTGGCCCTAAATCCAACCACTGGCACCCTCCTAAGAAGGTCACGAGAGAGACTCAGAAAAACACAGGGCAGGAGGCCACGAGGCAGGATGGAGGCACATGGAGCAGAGAGCGGAGTGAAACAGCTTTAAAGCCACAGACGTGAGAGGTGGCTGGAGGTGGCCAGCGACCACCAGGAGCTCCAAAAGCAAGGAAGCACTCGGCCTGCAGGGGGAGCCCCGTCCCCCCCACACCTGATTTCAGACTCTGGCCTCCAGGCCAGAGAATATCCTGTTTCTGTTGTTGGGAGGCACCAGCCTGTGGTGGGCAGGTTACGACACCCCTTGGAAAGGATGGGGGAGCAGAGGGAACATCCCGGCCCTCGGGGAGCCTTGGCACGCAACACACACCACACCACAGGCCTGCCCTCCGAGGGCCAGAGGTCCCGGCACAGGAATCTGGCTGCTCATGGAGAACTTTCACCCCCTTCCAGGGGGGCATGTGAGCTGGCATCACTGATGGCGCAGCCTTTGCCCTCCAGGGAAACGGGCCAGCCCCGAGACAGCGGGCAGGCACGGGTCCAGGGTCTAAATGGGCCTTTGTTTTTGGACATCAAGTGGCCAGATGAGCAAATGGACTCCCAGCCAAGCGTCTGCTGGGCAATAAACCCCGAGCACCTGGGCCAGAGATGAGACACTAATGTGCCTGGCCGCCCGCCTCCCCCGGGGCAGGAAGTCCAGGCCACACGGAGACATGGAGACATGAACCCCCCTCCACCCCTCTCCCCCGGGCAGTGCGGCCTCAGCCCCTGGCCTTGTCCTCAGTGCACCACTGGTGTCACGTGCTGGGCAGAGCCCTCCCTGTACCGTGTTAACACACGAGAACCCCGTGAGGTAGGCACCGGGGTCACCCTCCTTGTACAGACGGGGAGATGGGGGCCCCCAGAGGGAGCCTGCCTGTGGGAACAGCCAGTTAGTCTCAAAGCCACGAGCAAACCAAGCTTCTCTGTGACCTATTCTCTCTCTCCTTCTTTCCTTTCTTTTTGTTCCCTCTCTTTCTTTTTGCAACTGAGATGTAATTCACATACCATAAAATTCACCCTTCTAAAGCATACATTTAGTGGGGGGGTTTTGTGTGTATTCACAGCGCTGTGCGCCCATCGCTACTACCTAATTCCAGAACATTCTCGTCACTCCCACAGAAACCCATACCCACCTGCAGTCCCTTCCCATTCCCCCTGGCCCCGCCAGCCCCTGGCATCCACCAATCTGGCTCAGTCTCGGCGGATTTACCTGCTCTCAACATTTCACACAGATGGAGTCACACACTATGTGACCTTCTGTGACCGGCTTCTTTCCCTTCACGTACAAATGGAGGTTTACGGTTTTCTTATGGAGAATTACGCCATCGTTAATAAATAACACCACGAGAATAAACTCTGCGTCGCACATGCTCACAGCTGAAAACCCACTTTTGCCTCACCCCGTAATGGTTCCCAGATTCATAGCCTGTGTCAGAACTTCCTTTCCTTTTACTGCCAAACGATACCCCATTGTGCAAACACGGGGCTTTTTCTTGACTGCACACTGAGGCCTCGGCGGCAGCCCGTTGGTAGGTATTATTGGAGGGATTACGGAGAACAGGACTGCTATTTCTCATGAGAAATGGCCCTTCTCTATGGCACCTCATCACACCAACACTGTGGATGCAGGAGGGACCCTGGATCCCCCTCTCGCGGTCCCCTCTCGCCCCGGCGTGCCCCCCACGCTGCGTTACCTGTAGTGAAGGACAAACTGACAGGCCACAGCCCCCAGGAGCAGGATGATGGTCAGGTAGAGCTTGAACTTCTCATACTCGTCCTTGTAGGCAAATCTATGGCAACAGACACGCCCGGGAGAGGTCACGTGACTGTTACGACATTGATGGTCGTATGGCTACATCCCACTGGGGGCAGGACCCTTGCCCCACTGGATTTCCTTGACACACTTGCCAACCACATCCCGTTAGGACCTTCTGATCCCACTAAAGGAGAGCCTGGACCTTAAGTGAATGGTGGCGTCAGGTAGGGAGCGAGACAAGGTCCCCTCCCCCCCCAAAAACGCCTCGGCTCCGCCTCCCTAGAGGCCAGACAGACTGTGGCCGGACACAGCTGTCTGCTTCCCGGGAGAAAAGGGTCGGACGAGACGTTAACATGGAGCAGAGCCATTTCTCACGGGAAACTGGCAGTGCTGTCCACCCGACATATGGGACCCGTGCGGGAAGCCTTTCCCAGGGGGTCAGTCAGAGAGACCAGGAGCCAGAGCACCACCCACTAACGGTTTTTCCTTTCTGCAAAAATCCAGCCGGTCCCACCGCTCCCGAGCTGAACGCACAACGCCTGGGTTCCTCGGGGCCAGGTGGGCGTCGGGGACACTTACTTGGCCTGGTTGCTGAGGAGGGTCACGCTGACGTTGCCGAGGACCAGATTCAAGTAGAGCCTGGAAGGAAAGACCTGTGAAGTCGCCATGTCCCCCCCAAAAGCCCTGGGCGCAGCCCCAACCAAAAATATTCCAGCGACACGGGCACGTGTGGAAAGGCCAGCACAGAACACACGATGCTAAACTCAGCAGCCCAGTGGGCCTCCCTCCGAGTGCGAATAACGATTAACTAGAGAACGGGGAGGACTGTGACACGTGACGGTCGTGACTGACCCCCATATTTCCCAGCTTCCCTTGCAACTAACGTGAGCATGTGACTAAGCTCCAGCCAATGAGGTGAAGGTATATGTATAATATCTAGGTCAATTTAAAGCAGACTCTTTTTTAAAATTAAGGCATACCCTTCAAAAGCACATGAGGTCTTGCTCTGGCTGAGTAGCTCCATTGGTTAGAGCAGTGGTCGGCAAACTGTGGCTCACGAACCATATGCAGCTCTTTGGCCCCTTGAGTGTGGCTCGGCGTTAGAACCACTTCTTCGAAATAGACTCGCCCCGGCCCAAAACTGATGTCTGCGCATGGGCCACGAAGTTTCAATCGCACTGTATGTGCGCGCCCGCACGTGGTATTTTGTGGAAAAAGGGGCCAAAGAGCCGCATGTGGCTCACGAGCCGCGGTTTGCCGACCACTGGGTTAGAGCATTGACCGGACACACCACGGGTACAGGTTCAAAACCCATGAGGGCACATTTTTTATAAGAATCAACCAATGAATGTAAAAATAAGTGGAACAGCAAATTGGTGCTTCTTTCTCCCTTTCCCTTCCTCTCTCTCTCTAAAACTCAATTTTAAAAAAAGTGCACAAGTTTTAAGCATACAACATGATGGATTTTTTACATATTTATGCATCCCTTCAACCAACACCCAGATCGAAGAACAAAACACTTCCAACCCCAGAAGGCTCCCTCCGGGCCCCACCCAGTCAGTACCTGACCCAGTGTTCATGGAGAAACATGTGAGGAAGCCTCCTTCTCTTTCCTGCCCTCACTTCCGCCTCCCTCCCCTTCCTCCCTGCAACCTCAAGCCCTGACGGGAAGGTGGGAATTATGCAGACCAGGTGTCCTAGACCCGGGGGTCTGCCCCAGCGGCGGGTGGGGCGTGGGGGGGTTGTATAAATAAGGTCCCCGTTCCTACCCGTTCTTCTTGGGCAGGTAAGCTTCCATGTCAAAGAAGATGTTCTGCCGCTCCTTGATGGTGACATCCAACTGCTGGACCAGCTCCGCCTCCGCCACGCTGGCACGGCGCTTGTACCTGCGGTCAGAGGTGTGGGCGTGGGGGTTACCAGCCTGGAGGGAGAGCCTGGAAGCTCTGGCCACTGCCCTCCCCCTCTTCCCTCTCAATGTTTCTCTCAACCTCAGTCTCCACCTGTACCCCCCTGGGGTGGATGCGGGCGCCCTGCTAAGCCCTGTGACCTTGGGAAGGTCCTTTAAGCTCTGCCTTATTTTCCTTATCTAAAAAAAAAAAAAAACCACCGGGAATAATATCAAGCCTACCTTCTGGAAATACCACTGCGACAAGTAAATGAGGTAAGTGCGATTTAAAGTAGTTAGCACAGTGAAAATCTACTAGCAATGTTATTCCTCTCACTATTCTTTTTTTTTTTTTTTTTTCCAAATGACTTTGACTTAATCCTGGGGAGTAAACTGAATGGAAAGCTTACAACAGAGAAGAATTATCTGTCAATGTCTTTTGCAAACCAAGCTGGGACACAAAGGGGCTGGGGCTCTGCTCGCTCTTCTCTAGGAATAAGCTGAAGATCACTACGAGGGAGGCAGGATGGCAAGCCCAGCCGTCATGGCTCAGTGGTTGAGCTTCGACCTATGAACCAGGAGGTCACGGTTCGATTCCCGGTGAGGGCACAGGCCCAGTTTCAGGCTCAACCCCCCAGTGGGGCACGAGCAGGAGGCAGCCGATTAATGATTCTCGCTCATCATTGATGTTTCTAACTCTCTCTCCTTTTCCCTTCCTCTCTTAGATCAATAAAAATTTTTTTAAATAAATAAAAAATAGCCGAAACCGGTTTGGCTCAGTGGATAGGGCGTCGGCCTGCGGACTGAAGGGTCCTGGGTTCGATTCCGGTCGGGGGCATGTATCTTGGTTGCGGGCACATCCCCAGTAGGGGGTGTGCGCAAGAGGCAGCTGATGGATGATTCTCTCTCATCGATGTTTCTAACTCTCTATTCCTCTCTCTTCCTCTCTATAAAAAACCAATAAAATATATTTTTTTAAAAATAATAAGTAAAAAATAATAAAAGTAAAAATATAAGCAGTGGGGGGGCTGGGTAGAGGTGGACAAAGAGTGGGGCGGGGAATGGGGACATCTGTAGTAGTGACAATAATAAAAACAAAGTAAAAAAAAAAATAGAAAACAGCATAAAGAGCAAACGAATCAAGGTCTAATTGTTAGTCTTTCCAGACTAGAAAAACAAGTCACAGACACTCCTGGAGCAGGGGTTGCTAACCATGTGTGTGTGTGTGTGTGTGTGTGTGTGTGTGTGTGTTAACTCGGGGGCCAGCCTTATGCCCAGTGGCTCTCAATGGCGATGTCAGGGAACATTTTGGTTGTCAAGACAGAGTGGAGGGTGTTTCCGTGGGGTGCCCACGCCAGCAGGAAGAAAGGACATAAGCCTGGCACTGCTGGTGGGCCATCTCAGTGACCATGAGAGGATGGCTAGCCACAGAGGGAAGCCAATCTAGGGAAATGCAGAATTTAGAGGGGAAAAAACAGATTCCTAAAAACACACTTTGACCCCTGGGTCCTAAAGCCACTTCTGGTTTTTTTCCATTAAAATGTCCATTCTAGGCCCAGCCGGCATGGCTCAGTGACTGAGCGTCAACCTATGAACCATGAGGTCACAGTTCAATTCCTGGCCAGGGCGCATGACCCAGTTGTGGGCTCGATCCCCAGTGCGGGGCATGCAAGGAGGCAGCCTATCAGTGATTGTCTCTCATCATTGATGTGTGTGTGTCTCTCTCTCCTTCTCCCTTCTTTTCTGAAATCAATAAAAATATATTTGAAAATTGTTTCCATTCTCTACTCAAGCCAGCGCTGAGCTGGGTTTCTACCATAAGAACCCGGGGGGCTTGAACCGCAGCCCCGCCTACCTCTGGAGCGTGTGCTTCAGGTCCTTCAGGCGCGTCCTGTGCTTGCTGATGGAGCTGCTGCATAGAGTCTGGAGCGAGGTCAGCTCCTCCAACTTCTGCCTGTAGATCCTGTGAGTCTCCTGAGGGACGGAGCAGCCGGGCAGGGCACAGAAGAGAACACCAACAGGTCAGTTTTCAGATTGTTTGTGTCAGGGGACATGATCGCAGAGCTCACAATTTGACAGCTAGGACGATACAAGTACAACCACCCAATCTGTGACTTAGGCCGAAACCGGTTTGGCTCAGTGGATAGAGCATTGGCCTGCGGACTGAAAGGTCCCAGGTTCGATTCCAGTCAAGGGCATGTACCTTGGTTGCGGGCACATCCCCAGTGAGAGGTGTGCAGGAGGCAGCTGATTGATGTTTCTAACTATCTCTCTCCCTTCCTCTCTGTAAAAATATCAATAAATTATATATATATATATATATATATATATATATATATATATATATATATATATAATTTTAAATGAGGCTTAGATGACTGGAATTGGGGAAGGCAGCACAGCACAGCCCTTGCATAATAAGGAGTTACTGTGGTGTTTTTTCTCTCTTGCCCAGGTCCCTTCCTTCCTAATGGTAACAGCAACTAGGTCTGACTTGGAAGGGCCACTTCTGGTCCATTCTTAGTCCAGATGGTTCCAGTAGAGCTGACAGTCCTCATTCCAAGAGTAGTCATGTGACGCAGGCCTGACCGATCAGTACCTTCCAACCCCTTGGCAACCGATTGGTTCAGAACATGGACAGCAGGCTTAAATGGGCCGGTGAGAGCCAGCCCTGGGACCCTGCTGGAAGTACTGGTGTAGAGATGCCCTCTTTCTCCTGGGTTTGCTAATCTGGTAGCAGGTACACACGGGGTTGCTGAGTGGGTAGAGGCTGCCTAAGAATAAAGCCAAACAGGAAAGCAGACCGGAGACACGGTAAGGGACAGAATTCTCACAGCCTCATTGCAGCCCTTGGATCTAACCACGTCTAAGGGTGACGCTATGCTGTGCTCTCGGTTATATGAATTCATAAACTCCTTTCCGGTGAGGCCGGTAGGAGTTGGGTTTCTGATCCTGGCCGTGAAGAGAGTTCTTACCACATCAACTAAGGAAAGGTCATACCCCTTCCCTTAGGGCCGACCCTGCCTACCCCAGGCACAGTCACTCCAATTAGAAATAACCAGTCAGGGCCGCAAGGCCGCTAGAAATACAAGAGACTTTGCCCCAAAGCCGGGGGAAAGGAACACAGTAACTTCTCGGACACGCGACTCCCCCAGATAACGCTGCATGCCGGGAAGCAAGCCCTCCCTCTAATCTGATCATTTAAGACAAATAGTAACAATTTGGGAACTATAACATTAAATGCAATTATCCAATAAACACATCTAAGTGGCTGTGTCCTTGAGCACATCGAAAGTGGCTGGAGGAGAAGTGTCTTTATTAGGGGGAGGGAAAAAGGAGATGGTCCAAACAGTGAGGCCAGAGCCTACGTCCCATTCCTGCCGGCCAAGAAGGTCCCTACCCATGCAGGGTGAGCCAGAAGGTAAGGGAGAAGTGAAGAAAATGAAGTGAGAAGATCCCAATTAGGATCCCAAACAAGAGGCTCAGTCCCTCGGATTCAAACAGTATCATAAGTTGCTCCTTGCTGGCCCCCCAGAGAGGAAAATTCTATCTCTATTTAACTCTTTATTTTTATTATTATTTAAAAAAAATATTTATCTTGCCGAAACCGGTTTGGCTCAGTGGATAGAGCGTCGGCCTGCGGACTGAAGGGTCCCAGGTTCGGTTCCGGTCAAGGGCATGTACCTTGGTTGCGGACACATCCCCGGTGGGGGGTGTGCAGGAGGCAGCTGATCGATGTTTCTAACTCTGTATCCCTCTCTCCTTCCTCTCTGTGCAAAATCAATAAGATATATTTTAAAAAATATTTATCTTAGTTCTTTTTAAAAAAATATATTTTATTGATTTTCCACAGAGAGAAAGGAAGAGGGATAGAGAGCTAGAAACGTTGATGAGAGAGAAACACTGACCAGCTGCCTCCTGCATACCCGCAACCAATATTGTGTGCCCGCAACCAATGTACATGCCCTTGACCGGAATCGAACCTGGGACCTTTCAGTCCGCAGACCAATGCTCTATCCACTGAGCCAAACCGGTTTTGGCTTAACTCTTTACTTTTAAATAATTTCAAACTTGCCGAAGAATTCTGAGAAGCGTAGAAAGAACTCCCCTCTACCCTTCACCCAGATTCACCAACTGTTAGCATTACACCATATTTCCGTATTTGCTTTACGCACCACTACCACTCTCGCTCTCTCTGTGTGTATGTGTTCTTTTTCAATATCAGGCATCAGGAATTGATAGCCCACAGACCAAATCTAGCCAAGTCCAGATTTTTGTACAGGCAGTAAGCTAAAATGGTTTTTCCTTGGTTGACACAAATCAGAAGAATATTTTGTGACGAGAAAGTATGCGAAATTTGAAATTTCAGTAGCCAGAATGGAGCCCAGCCACACTCGCTCATTTGCATGTTGTCTGGAAACCACAACAGCGGAGTGAGTAGCTATGACAGAGACCATATGGCCCGCAGAGCCTCGAGTCCTCACTTCTTGGCTTTTGTGCCAAAAAAGTTTGCCTCCTCCTTTTCTCTTCTTTTTAAAAAAAATATATTTTATTGAGTTTTTACACAGAGGAAGGGAGAGGGATAGAGAGTTAGAAACATCGATGAGAGAGAAACAGTGATCAGCTGTCTCCTGCATACACCCCACGGGGGATGTGCTCGCAACCAAAGCACATGCCCTCGACCGGAATCGAACCTGGGACCTTTCAGTCCACAGGCTGACGCTCTATCCACTGAACCAAACCGGCCAGGGCAATGCCTCCTCCTTTTCTAACCCATTTGGGAGTTAGCTACAGACAACAGGCTTCTTTACTCCGGAGTCCTTCATTGTGCATTTTGTAAGAATGACGACATTCTCTTACATCCTCAGTACAATGATCAAATACAGACAATGCAACCTTGATACCACCCAATACCATGACCTCACATCTTTTTTAAAATATATATATTTTATTGATTTTTCACAGAGAGGAAGAGAGAGGGATAGAGAGTCGGAAACGTCGATGAGAGAGAATCATCAATCAGCTGCCTCTTGCACACCCCCTACTGAGGATGTGCCCACAACCAAGGTATATGCCCTTGACCGGAATCGAACCTGGGACCTTTCAGTCCGCAGACCGACGCTCTATCCACTGAGCCAAACCGGTTTCAGCATGACTTCACATCTTGCTAGCTGTCTATTGATGGCAATTTCCCCCCAGATCCTGCCCTGTACTACTGCTGAGCATCATTAGCCTCCGTTAGTCTAGCACAGCTCCTCAACCTCTGTCTTTCATGACATCCACATTTTTTGAGGAGTTGCGTCTAGTTTTGGGGAATGTCCCTCCCCCTGGGTTGGTCTGTCATCTCTCTTCATGACTGGATCTGGGTGACGCTGTTGGAGCAAGAATGTCACTCGAGTGACACTGTGTCCTCAGTGTCTCCCATCCGGAGGGACACAGTGTCCGTGAGGTTAATGTTAACTGCTCAGAGGGGGCGGTGCCACCTGCCTGCCCCATTGTACAGCGACCGGCTTTCTATCTGTAGTTAATAATAAGCCATCTGTAGAGACACAGGCTGTATTTTAATCACTTTTGAACTCTTCAGTCCCAAAACAGCCCTCCACTTACAACCAACATCTACTGTGGTCTAGTCAGGGGGTCTCCGTGGGGAGGGCAGGGGCAGAGACCCCCTGACTGTAGTCCTCATGAAGGTGGGGCCATCGGACTGAGCGTCCGGCCAGCACCGGCTGCGGTTCCTGGAAGATAAGAGCCATGTGACCTCCTTGGCACTCTTTGGGTCTGGGTGCCACCCCGGGGAGATAAGACCAAGACATCAGCAGCCAGATGCTTACCAGGCCCGCTGCAGCTGGAATTAATGTTTAATTTCAAAGTAAAATGTGAAAACATTGCCCTTATAAAACATTGAAACACCACAGTTATGGCTGGAGTCAGCTTTGGACACATCCCTGTCCTTCTCCCCCATCCCCAGGGGTAACCACAGTTGCCAGTTCCGTCTAGACCTGTGGTCGGCAAACTGCGGCTGGCGAGCCCGCACATGCGGCTCTTTGGCCCCTTGAGTTTTTAGCAAAGGCCAGCATGGGAGTACCCTAATTAAGTTAATAACAATGTACCTACCTATATAGTTTAAGTTTAAAAAATGTGGCTCTCAAAGGAAATTTCAAATCGTTGTACTGTTGATATTTGGCTCTGTGGACTAATGAGTTTGCCAACCACTGGTCTAGACCTTTTCCTATGTATTCCTCCAGATTGTTCTATGTATCTATATATTTCTATATTTTTATAGGCCTATTTCACACACACATACACACACACACACACACACACACACACACACACACACACACATATATATGTATATATATATAAAAGCACTTGTGAAAACGAATTGTCCCTAATATTTATTCTCCTTTGCTACGTTTTAGCAACAAGACCCCACAGACTTACAGCGAGGCATGTGGCCCACAGACTACATTTCTCGGCCTCCCTTGCAGCTAGAGGTCGCAGTGTGACCAGGAGTCAGCCAGTGGGAGGTGGGCAGAAGTGATGTGCAGTGGTTCTGAATCACATTCTTATAAGGGACTGCTTGGCCGGCACTCTCCCTGTGCCTGCCTGGCGCATGGCAACTATGGGTCTTGTTACACTGACACCGGAGATGAGAGCGACACGATACAAACAGCAAAGCCCCCTGCGCCTTCCCTCGCCAAACCAGCACGGATCCCACGTGACCCCACACGACGGGACTTCTGACCTGCAATGGTTTAAAAACATGATCGCCCACCCTTTAGCAATCCTCACAGAGAAAGGTGGGGGTCTCTGTTCTCTCCCCTTAACTATACCCTGACTGGCCCGATTATTATGATCTCTGAACACATAATAATCTGGTCACTCAGTGTGTGTGTGTGTGTGTGTGTGTGTGTGTGTGTGTGTTTATATTAGAGGCCCGGTGCATGAATTCGTGCATGGGTGGGGTCTGGCCAGCCTAGCCACGGGGAGGGGACATGGGTGGTTGGCCTGCCTGCCTGCTGGTCAAGGGGACAATTTGCATATTAGCCTTTTATTCTATAGGATATACACTGAGTGGACAGATTATTATTTGTTCAGAGATCATAATAATCTGGCCACTCAGTGTATGTAGGCTTGCGGCTGGCTTGACCGCATACCTAGGATAGACAGATGATAGATAGGTAGATAGACAGATAGGGCAAAAGCGACACTATGTAATTTCTGAGAACATGTCGTAGAAAGACATATGCTTCTGTCTTACCTACCGAAACAGAAGCATATGTCTTAGGGCAAAAAAGTTCAGCTACCCTGAGGCTACCATGCTGCACGGAAACCCTACTGACATGGGGCAGCCACAGGCAGGCAGACACTGATGAATAGTCCTCCCTGGAATGACAAACCTGCTTGCCATTCCAGCTCAGGCACACAGAGGTACGGAAACCTCCGGGTGACTGCAGCCCCAGCCATGTGAGCCGCTGCTAGCTATTCAAGTCTCCCCAGCCACGGCCTCCTGGCATCACAGAACACAGCCAAGTTATCCACGCTATGCCCTGCCTAAATTCCAGACCCACAGGCCCATGAGCTAAAAAAGCAATGATCGCTGTTCTCTGCAGCGACAGATATCCGGAAGACCGCTCACCCTGGACCACACCTCCCTCTGGACTGTTCCGTGAGAAAGAAGGAAGATACCTCACTTCAGCCTTTTCATGTGGGGATCTCTCTGTTATAACAGCATGGCTTACACCCTAAAGCAAATACTTTTGGTTTTATATACCGTATTTGCGGGTGTATAAGACGATTTTTTGGCCCTGAAAAATACTGTATTTGCCGGCGTATAAGAGACTGGGCGTATAAGACGACCCCCTAACATTTTCACTCAAAATACAGTTTGTTATATACTCACCGTATAAGACTACCCCCCACTTGGAGGCATATTTTTCAGGGCCAAAAAATCGTCTTATACGCCTGCAAATACGGTATATTTATAGACAGTATCAGAACATACACGATTCCACAACGTCCTTTTCTTACTCAATAATATGCCTTGAAAATCTACCCACGTAAGAAGAACACATTTGCTTCATTTTCCTTCAGGGCTGTGCAGTTTTTCAAGCTGCAGACACACTGCGGTTTGTGTAAGCCATTCCCCTACTGCTGGGTAGTTAGGTTGTTTCCAGCCTCTGACTGTAACCAACAGCGCACCGTTGGTTAATCCCTCGCACTGCCTCCCTGGGCACACAGGCGAGCGTCTCTCTGGGGAAGGTTCTTTCTGGGGAAAAGAGACGGAGTCGCTGAGTCAGAGGGCACAGGCTTGTTGTCAGTTTTAATAGATGTTGGCAGAGTGGCTGTACCAATTTACAGTCCCGCCCACGGCTTATGACAGTTGTCCGCATCTCACCAACTCTCAATGCTATCAGCATGCGCTTTTTAAGCAAATTAAACATGTTTTTATTGATTTTAGAGAGACTGCAAGGGAGGGGAAGAGAGGGGGGGGGGGAACAAAAACAAACACTGAACATCAATCAGCTTCCTCCTGCAGGCCCCGTACTGGGGATTGAGCCTGAAACCTGGGCATGTGCCGTGACGGGGAATCGAACCGATGACCTCTGGGTGCACTGGACATGGCTTAACCAAATAAGCCACATCGTCCAGGGCACAAAGCTGTCTCTTGATGCACTGTCCGTGGGTGCCTCTGGGACGTGAAGGCAATGCAATGCCTGCCTTCCCTTGGAGTCCTTAGCCGCCTCGCACATGATGGCATCTCCAAAGGGCCTTCCTTGGACCTGTGCTTTGAGAGTCTTTTTCCAGGGGCAGATGAGCCACACCGAGGCAATATAACCAGCCTGTGGCCTCAGATGGAACCAGTTGCCAGATGGAGACCTTCTGTTGTGTTTGCCAACCGAGCAGCTAGGCCCCCTTCTGGTTAATGTCCCCAGAGTTTCTTTGGAGACCCATCCCCGGGTTTCTCTGGACTGTCCATGAGATCTGCCTAGGTTTGGGGTTGACCCTGTCCCCCGGGCTCCAGAGAACGTAACTCAGGCCTCGTCTGTCAGATCGTCAGCCTCCCAATCCAGCTGCTTGATTCAGGGAGGGCCATTTAGAACCAAGGAAGCTCAGCTGTAAGGCTTTTATCAGAAAAGAGACTCATTTTTTTTACTGGTTTTGAAGGCAGTAGGATGTAAGCCCAAAGTTAATGGGGTTGTCCTGCAGAGAATGAACCCGAGAGAGAGGAAAACAGGACAGAGAGGGAGGTAGATGAAGGCTGAATCAGATGAGTTTACTTGAGCCCCTGAATCAGACCCTACCTGAAGGCAGATCACCTTTGACTTTCAATTACATGAGTAAACATCTTCTCTTTTGTTCTGTTTGGCTTTGCCAGTTGGTCTGGGTGTCTTCATTTCAGAGGCAAGTGTGACAGTCTAGATTAAGATGACAAAGAGCCCAGCTTCCTTCCGGGCCAGGTCACTCACGCAGGTAAGAGGAGAAGCCACAAACCTTGGGCTCATTAGGGCCGAGCGCTTGCCCAGGACACTGGCATCTTCCAGATGCCAAGGGCACGGACGTGGAGCCTGGTTGAATGAACCCTTTATGAAGCCAGTAACTCCAGTCACCCCAAAAATGTAGACCATTGAACATCTATATTGGGTAGTTTTCTACCAAGCTAAGAACCTAAACTGCTATTTTTTCAAACAACTTTATTGAGGTGTAATTTATATAACGTAAAGTTCACTCATCTGAAGTGCACGATTCAGTGATTGTGATACATTTAACAAGTTGTACAACCATTACCACATCCAGTTTTTGTTTTTCAGTGATTTCGGAGAGGAAGGGAGAATGAGAGAGAGATTAAAAAAAAAAAAAAAAAAAAAAAACAAAAAAAAAAAAAACCATCAATGATGAGGGAGAACCATTGATTGGCTGCCTCCTACACACCCGAAACCTGGGCATATGCCCTGACCGGGAATCAAGCCGTGACCTCCTGGTTCTTAGATCGATGCTCAGCCGCTGAGCCATGCCCGCCAGACACCACAGCCAGTTTTCGAGGGTCTCATCATCCAATGAGATCCTAGGATCTGTCAGCACACACTCCCCACTCTCCCCTCCCACCAGTTCTTAGCAACCTCTCACCTGCCTCCTATCCCTATAGATCTGTTTTCTTGATATGCATATAAATAGAATCCTACAACACGTGGGTTTTGTGTCTGGCTTCTTTTGGTTAGCATAACTTTTTGAGGTCTGTTTCCATGTGTAGCACGTGCTACTCAGCAATACAGATTCGGTATAGAGTTACCACATTTGTTTACCTATTCTCCAGTTGTGGGACATTAGGTTATTTCCACTTTTTTTTTTTTTTTTGCCTCTGATGCATAACGTCACCCTGAGTATTACGTACAAGTGTTTGTGTTGACATATACTTTCATTTCTCTTGGGTAGATACCTAGGAATGGAATTGCTGGGTCACATGGTAAATGTATGTTTCTCATTCAAAGAACACGCCAAACCGCCAAACCACTACTTAGTATTTCTAAATTTGGCAGAAGTGGGTTGGAACTCAGGAGACCCTCACCAAAAACCAGGAGTCAGCTGTCTGCACGCGGCGCAGGGAAATCCAGCTTACTAGATGTGATTGACCCTCACCTCAAGTCACTGCCCCCCAAAATAGCTCCGATGCTGGGGCACCAGAGCGGCAGGTGGCTGTGGAAGAAGGGACCTGAGCCACAGCACAAGTCCCAACCCCCCACACCACCAGCACCAGCACCACCACCACAATCACCACACCACCACCACCACCACCATCAGCACCATCAGCACCAGCACCACCACCACCACCACCACCACCACCACCACCAAGTGTGCAAACTACGGCCCGCGGGGCCGGATCCGGCCCATTCGGCTGTTCTATCCGGCCCTCGGAGCCGAAAGAGCAGAGGGTTCTCTTGCTCTCCCCTCCGCTCCTTCACCAGCAACCCAAGATGAGAGTGCCGGCGTGGTCAGGTTGCTTTTGTTCCAGCCCCCCGGTTCAGTTTAAGAACCAATGTGGCCCTCGAGTCAAAAAGTTTGCCCACCCCTGGTCTAGCTCAAGACCACTCCAAGAAGAGAAATATGCTTGATAGAACATGTGCTGACAAAACCTGAGGGGAGGAAAGAGGTGAGTATAAGGCCAACATTGCCAGCAAGAATCGAATGCTAAGGCACTCATTTCTCCAAGAGAGAAAATACAACCACAGCACACGACTCCATTCTGCCGTAAATGATGGTTGCGTGGTCACAATCGCCTCAAAACACGGAGCCTGGGAAGATGTTTTCCTTTACAAGCCTTTTGGTCCTGATGGACTGCTTTCCAGTGTCCCGCTCATTTTATGAAATGGTTCAGGCATATAAAGAAGGACAGAAGAATGACAGACTAGAAAATAAACACATTAACACTCATACTCTCACCCTCATTTTAAGAAATAATAGTTGCAAGGTTGAAAGCCCTTGTGTATTGTGTGTGTGTGTGTGTGTGTGTGTGTGTGCGCGCGCACACATGTGTGTATTCTTTCTAGGCGGAATTCCCATCTCCTTTCCCCAAAGAGGTCAAACCCTAAGCTGGTTAATTCCGCCCCCACGCCCACCGCAGATCCGCTCAGTGTTTCTCGTGCTGATGCTGACCTTCGGGCTCTATTTCCGAGGCTCCTTACTCTGCCTCCTGAGGTTTGGCCCCTTAGGCTCCATCCCAGTACCCCAAGGTTGCAGGTCAGTCTCCAGTCAGGAAGCAGCCAATGAATGCACAAATAAGTGGGGAACCAACTGATGTATGCCTCTGCCGCTCTCTGTCTCTCTCAAAACCAATTTTTAAAAAAAGATAAGTATCACCCTAGCCTAGTGGTCGGCAAACTCATCAGTCAACAGAGCTAAATATCAACAGGACAACGATTGAAATTTCTTTTGAGAGCCAAACTTTTTAAACTTAAACTTCTTCTAATGCCACTTCTTCAAAATAGACTCGCCCAGGCCGTGGAATTCTGTGGAAGAGCCAAGGAGCTGCATGTGGCTCGCGAGCCACAGTTTGCCGACCACGGCCCTAGCCGGTTTGGCTCAGTGGATAAAGCATCGGACGGAAGGGTCCCAGGTCCCATTCTGGTCAGGAGCATATGCCCAGGTTGCGGGCTCCATCCCCAGTGTGGGGCATACAGGAGGCAGCCAAGCAAAATGATTCTCTCTCATCACTGATATTTCTATCTCCCTCTCCCTTCCTCTGAAATCAATACAAATATATGTTTTTTAAATTTAAAAAAGATATGTATTAGTAATACAGTGTTGTTCTGAATGTTCTACTTTATTATACATGTCATAGTGTATATATCTCTCTGCGACTTTTCATTTCAGTGTTGCTTTTCCATTTAAAAGATGTATCCATATTGAAACATGTATCTCTAAGTTTCTTCATTCTGCTCTTCATAGCCCACGCCATGGTTCAGTGGAATTACCCATTTTTTAGTTGTTATAAACAAGTGATATGAAAACTCTTGGACTTATCTTCTATTTGAATTTTTTAAATATCTTTTTATTGCTTTCAGAGAGGAAGGAAGAGGGAGAGGAAGAGAGAGGGAGAGAGAAAGACATCAATGATGAGAGAGAATCATTGATCAACTGTCTCCTGCATGCGCCCTACTGGGGATCGAGCTGCAACCCAGGCTTGTGCCCTGACCAGGAATCCAACCATGACCTTCTGGTTCATAGGTCAATGGTCAACCACTGAGCCATACTGGCCAGGCTCCTATTTGAACTGTTAACTATGTGGATATGTATTACTTACAGAAACATATAATGGATTTTAAAAAAGAAAAAAGAGACAGAGAAGCACTAACATTAGCGCAGTGAGCTGAGATGCCCACAGTGTCTTTCCTGCACATCTGGTTACCCTCCTTCCGTACCATGCACTGAAGACACAAACAAGAGAGTTTCTGTTGGAGGACCGGAGATCTGCACCTCTCCTGTCCTCTGAGGCCCCAGTGGGAAGAAGAGGTTAACGATTCCAGGCCCCAGCCCGGCTGTGAGACACCCGGAGACGCCTTCTTAACACAAGGCATTTGGGCTGAGTTGTAAGTCGGGGATCCAGAAATGAGTGGACGTTTAATGCAAGGACTGCCAGCAATGGAATCTCGTGGCGTTTTCAGGTGGGGCTCTGGCCCAGGAGCATCAGGAGTTGATGGGCAACCGAGTAAATGTCAACAGAGCCGTGGTCACCACCAAAATGTGGTGCCTGAGAGCTGTGTCCTTCTCTGGTGGTACGTTTTCCAAGACATCAATGTCACATAAAGATTCTGGATGCTGAGTATACCTGAGGCTCGTCACCATGGAAACACTACCAAGGTTGGCAAGTTGACTTCACCTCCACTGTATCGACTTTATATGGGGAAAGACGCTGAGTCGTGTGCAAGGAATCGATTAGTAATGTCTGTTATGTGAGCAGTAACCGAAGGCGTCAGCATGCGTGTCAGGCACTTGGAAGGCAGGATAAGGTAAGAACTAAATGATTACATTATGTAATCAGGCTGACTTCACATCCAGGAGTCTGCCTCTTGTTAGCTGAGTTATGTAACCTCTCTGTACCTCAGTTTACTCAGGCGGGAAAGGGCTAGAAGATGAGGTCTATGTAACAGGCTACGTCCTGGTTTTTAAGAATCAGCTTTACTGAGTTGTAATTTATATATCAATTTGCCAGTTTTCAGATGTACAGTTCAATGAATTTTGGCAAATATATGCAATTGTGTAACCACCACGACCACCATCAGCACATAAAACAAAGGTCCTGTCCAGGCTGGTGTGCTCAGTGGTTAGAGCACTGGCCCGCAAACCAAAGGCTCTCGGGTTCAATTCTTGGTCAAGGGCATGTACCTGGGTTGCGGGTTCAATTTCCAGCCCTAGTCAGCGCATATACAGAAGGCAACCAATCGATGTGTCTCTCTCACATCAGTGTTTCTCTTTCTCTCTCCCCTTGCCCCCTTCTTTCCACTCTCTCTAAAAAAAAAATCAATGGAAAATTATCCTCGGGTAAGGATTAAAAAACAAACAAAACAAAAGTTCCTAAACTTTTCCGGTTTACCACTCCCTTAGTATCTAAGTAAACTTTCCACAGAGTCCTCCAGCCAAATAACTAAAAAGTATTTATGTCCTAACAACTTAGTAGCTTTTTTTTTTTTTTGGGGGGGGGGGGGGAAGAAACACTCTGAAATTGACAAAAATACTTATTTTCATTCTGAAAACAAACAAACAAACAAAATAAAATTATTTACTAATGGGAATGTGTGTGCCTGTTGGCTCCCCACAAATTCTCGAACCTTGGCATCAAATTAGACATGGCTGCCATCATTTCCTGTTCCATGCTGCTTTTCATATGGCACTTTGGTCAGAGAGCACAGAAAATCCAACTTTACAGAGAGATGACACCACCGAAAAGAATGTAGCATGACCTCAGGTACAACTATGAACTGCCCCAAGCGAGCTAGCAGTGAGAGTGGTGTGGGACAGATGTCACTGTGTTTCCCTTGAAAATTCAATCACACGCCGTAGAACCCCTGTGACTTGGCTTCGGCTTCCTGGGGAAACCTTGACACGGCTTGGGGATGACAAATATAGGCTGCTTCTGTCAGCCCCCAAAGATGCCTGGCTGAAAGGCGCAGGGTTTGAAACATGTGGACCAGCAACAAACTGCCAACACTGCAGAAGAGCCCCTGCATCTTACCAGCCTCAGCCCGGATGAGCAAATTTATGAGAACATTTAAATATGATATTGGGAGATGCGGAAGAAATTGTGACTACTATAGAAACTGATGAGGAAATCTAGGAAGAGATATATAAATCAACAAAATGGAATATTCCAGTGTTTTTTTGTCCGGGGAGATGGTGTTGTCCCAGTTGCCCCTCCATTGAGAGTTAGTTGAAACAAAGAATATATCCTGTGTGGAAATTAGGAGACCTTAAATGATTGCGTCTTTAAAGGTAGGAGATATTCAAAAGAGAAACCTGCGTAAATTTTGATATTAATAAATGACTAAGGATTCTTATATTCTCCTGAAATGAGTTATTTGCACATAACTCACAAATTCTTAAGCTAAATGGCATTTTTATTTTTCTCCAAACCTTCCAAATAAATGTGATCACTAAAATGCAGCCCTCTTTGTTAGGCGTTAATTTGCTCCATTTTTCCCCCCCAGACAATTTCTGATTTTTTTTTAATTTAAATTTGGTGCTTGCTTTTTTAAAAAAATATATATATTTTATTGATATTTTTACAAAGAAGAAGGGAGAGAGATAGAGAGCTAGTAACGTCGATGAGAGAGAAACATCGACCAGCTGCCTCCTGCACACCCCCCTCCGGGGATGTGCCTGCAACCAAGGTATATGCCCCTGACCAGAACCGAACCCGGGACCTTCCAGTACGCTGTACCACTGAGCCAAACCGGCTTCGGTTTTTTTTTTGTTTTTTTTTTGAAGATGCCTTTCTAGCAACCCTTGTTTGTTTTTACTGCCAGTGTTTTTATTTTCCTTCATGAAACCACCGCTTCCCTATTCTTATTTGTTTCATGTGGTTTAAAGTAGCACTGGTTCTAGTTTGAGCTCCAGGTGTAGACGTGTAACCAAGGCACCGCCAATCAGCCTCCCACTGACTGGTAAGGGATAATCACATGACTCAAGCCCAGCCAATGAGAATCAGCCCTGGGACTCTTATTTGAATTACTGGGGGAAAGATGCACTCTGGGCTTTTTTTTCTTTTTTTTAAATATATTATTGATTTTTTACAGAGAGGAAGGGAGAGGGATAGAGAGTTAGAAACATCGATGAGAGAGAAACATCGACCAGCTGCCTCCTGCACACCCCCAACTGGGGATGTGCCCACAACCAAGATACATGCCCTTGACCGGAATCGAACCTGGGATCTTTCAGTCCGCAGACCGACACTCTATCCACTGAGCCAAACCGGTTTGGCACTCTGGGTTTTTTTTGTGGGTTTTTTTTTTTTTTTCCCCAGGTTTGTTAAGTAGATGGTAGATGTCAGCCCTGAGCCGCCAGAGGTCATCTTTACCACAAAAAGAGAGATGCAAATCTCCTCCTAAGAATAAAGATGACAATGAGCAGACAGAGAGACACTCACAGAGACATCATTGGAGCCCCGGATCCAGCCTTGCCTGAAGCCGTTTGTCACTGGGCTTTCCAATACATCACCAATACACCCTTTTTTGGCTTAAACCAGCAGAATTGGGTTTCTATCACTTGCAACTAAGAGTTCTAACTAGCCCTAACTGGTTTGGCTCAGTGGCTAGAGCGGACTGAAAGGTCCCAGGTTCGATTCCAGTCAAGGGCATGTACCAAGGTAGTCTGCACATCCCCAGTGGGAGGTGTGCAGAAGGCAGCTGATTGATGTTTTTCTCTCATCCATGTTTCTAACTCTCTCTCTCCCTTTCCCTTCCTCTGTAAAAAAAAATCAATGATATATATTTTTTAAAAGTTTTCTTCTAGAGCTAAGCATCTCAAGAAGGGTTCAGAGTCCACTATGTTAGGAACCCAGAAAATATCCCACCTACGGAACGCAGACTCTGGTGTTCAACAACCTGGGTTTGAATCCTGGCTCCAGCACTTCTTACAAGCCATGAACCTTTGTGTAACTTAATGTCCTCTGCAAGTTGGTGATAATCCCTATTTCTTAGGGATTTAATGAAATACTATCTTCCTGCTTACAGCCTGCCCCACCCTCATATCTATTCCATACACAGCAGCTAAAGGGATGCCCATTTCATTGGTAGTAAGAGACAAAATCTTTTATTATGTTTTTAAATATATTTTATTGATTTTTTTTTATAGAGAGGAAGAGAGAGGGATAGAGAGTTAGAAACATCGATGAGAAAGAATCATCAATCAGCTGCCTCTTGCACACCCCCTACTGGGGATATGCCCGCAACCAAGGTACATGCCCTTGACCAGAATCGAACCCGGGACCTTTCAGTCCGCAGGCCGACGCTCTATCCACTGAGCCAAGCCGGTTTCAGCCCAGAATCTTTTTAAAAAATATATTTTTATTGATTTCAGAGTGGAA
The DNA here is from genome assembly GCA_963924515.1 of Vespertilio murinus. Taxonomy (NCBI): domain Eukaryota; kingdom Metazoa; phylum Chordata; class Mammalia; order Chiroptera; family Vespertilionidae; genus Vespertilio; species Vespertilio murinus. The sequence goes on along the minus strand of OZ004720.1, from coordinate 10,567,143 downwards.
GGTAGAGGGAGAGAGAGATAGAAGCATCAATGATGGGAGAGAATCATTGACCAGCTGCCTCCTGCACACACCCCACCAGGGATTGAGCCGGCAACCCAGGCATGTGCCCTTGGACCGGAATTGAACGTGGACCCTTCAGTCTGCAGGCCGACGCTCTATCCACTGAGCCAAACTGGCTTGTCCAGCGTGTGTGATTTTGGCAAAAGCCAAAATCTTTACAATGGTCTGCCTACTATGAGGTCAAGTTTAGGGAAAGAGCCCTGGCTGGTTTTGCTCAATCAATAGAGCGTCGGCCTGCGGGCTGAAGGGTCCCGGGTTCGATTCTGGTCAAAGGCACATGGCCAGGTTGGAGGCAGCCGGTCAATGATTCTCTTCACTGATGTTTCTCTCTCTCTCTCTTCCTCTCCCTTCCTCTCTGGGGGAGAAAAAAAAAAAAGTTTAGGGGAAGACGGCTTGTAGCTATCTCCTTCCTTGTTGGGAGGGGCAGGGTCAGGTTTCCAGTGATGGAAGGCGAGGCAGGAGAGGCTCATTAAGCCACCTGCCACCGTGTCGGTGAGTGACCTTCTGTGGTCACATCACCGGCCACAGGGCCACGCTCAATTTACCAGCAAGATTGAGATCCCAAACAGCCAAAAACAAAATAACCATAGCGCCCTGACCTTGCCCCAGAGTCCAGGGAGGCCCCACAGTCAAAAGAAATCAGATCTTTTCCTCTGGAAATTCCCAGAGATTATGACTTTTGCGGGGGGAGGGGGAGATTCTAAAGACCTTTCAAATCCTCTGGGGCCTGAGCTAGGTTTCCTCTTTCCTCCTCTTCAAGTGTAAAAGGGAAGGAGAGGTAAAACCCAGCGACAGTCTACATTGCCCCAAGAAAGGAAATCGGAGAGATAAAAGCGTGAAACCCACGAATCCCAGATTCCGAGGCAGATTAGGAAAATTAAGATAAACCGAGATTTTCTGGTGGGAAAAAAAAAAGATAGAAAAAACCTTTCTAGTTCCCCTCTCTCCACCTGCCTGATGTAACCCTCTGGTTCCCCAAAAATGCCTCATCTGAAAGTCTGTCCCAATCCAGTGTTTCCCGAAGTGTGGTACGCGCACCCCCAGGGGTACGGGAAGAGTGTGGTGGGGGTACACATAGCACCGGAGTTTGGTGGGGATATGCACTGCACCGTGCTTAGCTGCGCCTAATTCTACATTCTCATGAGTCAAGTCAAGACAGTCTTGTGGGGTGTGAGATGGTCCAGTGTACAAATAAATGTTACTTATAATATAACTTTTATTTATATTTTATTATGAATACTTTTATTTTTCGTGTATTATTATTTTGTGTATGTACCAAAAAAATAAAAAATAAATATATTTTGATTGTTATTAAAATACATCCTTTTTTTGACGAGGGGTACTCAGCGTTACGAAAATTATAGAAGGGGTACACATATGTCAGAAGTTTGGGAAACACTGACAAGGTACGCTTTACTTATTACACACATATCTTCAGGGGCTTTCGTCTCAGGAGTTCAGAGCTCTCCCGTTTACTATGACAGACAGGGGCCTGCCCACACAAGGACACACATGTGAAGTGACCATTAGAGAACCAAGCTCCAGCTCCAGCTTTGTCACTGAAAAGCTGAGTGACCCCGGTTTCGTTAGTAGGCCCATGCTGCAGCCTCCTCGTCTATGAACCGAAGACACCGTGTTTTTCACCCGCAGCACCCCAGGGGACTCCGTGGCCTCCCCTCCATCACTGACCTCTGACCCAGAAGCTGCCGCCCAAGCCTGCGGCCAGCAGGGGCGAAAGCAGCCACACAACCTGTCACCCAAATGCCCCTGTGTGCGTCTGGGCCAGGGCAAGGGCTGGGGCGAGGGTTATGCCCTCCCGTCAGGTAGGGCACGGATGTCCCCTCCTCCCCAAGTCCCCTCCACGCCCGGCCGCCGCAGAACTGAGCAGGGACGTCCCATTCCCACCAGGTGAGCCCTCTGCAGACCCTGCTCGGCACCCAGGGGTGAAATCCGGCATTAATGCCCCGTGCCTCCCTGCCCCTCACACACCTGAGCCCCGGAGACACCACACAAGGACACGGCAAATCAAACTGTCTCCTTTGCGACCTCTGCCTGCCAAGACTTGCTGTCTAATTGCGGTTAATTGCCACTAATCGCATCGCTCTGAAGTGTGAAGACTCCTCCGTCTCCGAGGCTAAGGCAGGACAAGGGGAAGGAGCGATGAGCAACAGAAGCTCCCACGGCAAACCTCCTCTCCCCCTCCGGCCCCTCACACCCGCTCCGTGGTTCCAAGGCTGGACATGACATGACGTGAGAGCCCAGTAGGCCAAAGCGTTAAGAAGTGGCTGCGTTTCCTCAGTTGGCAGTGGAGCCACACGGGTCCCCGGGGAGTTGGGGGGGACCCGAGCTCCGGACCTGAGAAGGAGAGGGCACCGACCCACACACGCTGGACAAGCCAAGAAAGGGATATCGGTCTGGTTCTGGGTACCTTACCCCCTGCTCGTGCCTACAACTGTCCCGTCTCCCCAGCACCCCTCTCTCTGGTCATCCGGACCTGCTGCCTCCGGTCCAGGAGGACTCACGACAAATACCCTCGGCAATCACTGCTCCCCTCCTCTGGACACTGGACGAGGCCAGCCAGCTGCAGGCAAGCGCTGCGTGGCCTGGGGAAATGCCGCTGCTCAGGCTGAGGACAGGGAGGGGGGCGCGGAGATGTGTGATGGGGCCTCGGGCAAGCAGAGCCTAACTCTGAGAAACCAGGCACCATAGGGCAGCTGCGGAGGGAGCAGCCCCATCTCCAAAAATGGTCCCGGAGCCCCCCTTGGCCAACCCGAAGGTTTCTTGGGGCGTCTCCAGCCACCGGGGTAGGTAGGTAGCTGAGGCCTCCCAGACTCAGGGACAAATCCCCCTGCCCGGACCTCAAGGCCACAGAGCCATTCTCTCAGGGGCCTCCCTTGCCTCCTCCGCCCCCACCCCACAGGCTCTGGGCCAGAAGGGTGAGGGCAGGAAGCAGCCCTCACCCCCCTGAGGGAGGCCACCCAGCTGTCAGGACTGACAGATGCCGTGTGTCCTCCACGCCGAAGTCAGCCTGAGAAGCTCCGGCGCGGGATCCCCGAAGGCAGAGCACAGGGAGGGAACCCTGGTCCCAAAGCGGAGCCCATGAGTCCAAGGTGAACCCGTCTCCCAAGCGCATCCTCCCGGCAGAGCTGCAGCGGGGGGCTGCGCCCCAGGGCAGAGGGGCAGCTGCGCCGCCAAAGGCCGAAGGTGGGGTGAGGGGAGACCCCTGAGGAGGTGGGGGCTGGGCTGTCCCGAGTCCCAGCACAGACCTGTCCCCGCAGGCCTCCCCCCACCCACACACACGGGGACACGCCTGGAACTTCCCCGCGGAGGCCACGGACCAACTTTCTGCAGCGACGGAGCTGCTCGGAGCAAAGAGCCGGCGCGAGGGAAGGGGAACGGGGGGCTTTGCCCGGGCGCCCCGAGCGGGTGAAGGAAGAACTGAATGAAGTGCTGGAGATGGGAGGGGGCCGGTCCATGCGGACCACCGGCCTCCGGGGCCTGGCCTGGGGCACCCCTGGGCCCTGACGGTGCCCACCACCCGGGGCTGGGGGGAGCAGGAAGGGGAAGGTACTGCACCCCAGGCAGCCGAGCTGAGGGGCCAGGTGGCCCGGCCGGCCTTACCTGCAGTTCCTGGAATTCTCCCTCCAGCTCGTGCCACTCGCGCTCGCAACGCTCCAGCTGGCCGGACATGGTGCGGCGGCGCGAGGCGGCGCGGCGCGGCGGGCCCCCAGCACCCACGGCCCCCAGCACCCACGGCCGTGCGCTCGCCGGCCGCCTTCAGAGGCACCAGCTGTTCCTGCGCAGCCGGGGCCACGCGCGCGCCCGACGTCACGGCCCCGCCCCGGGGCCGCCCCACCCCCGCGCCGGGAGGCGGGAGGCGGCCTCCGCGCATGCGCGAGGGCCTCCCCCGGGCCCCGCCCTCCGCGGGCCGCGCGCGACGGTCCCGGGGACGTTTAGGGTCCCAGCCCGGTCGGCCTCTGGCCCCTGCGGGGTGGGTTTGCGCCTCGGGGACCTCTCTTCTAGTTGGGGCTGGGGGGGGGGGACTTGTGCGCAGGCTGCATTTGCAGAACTTTTATTTAGATTAACTAGACTGTGTTGATTTGGGGTGCCTGGGGGTCGAGAGGGAGAGAGGCGATTTAGGGACCGGGAAAGCATTGCCTGGTCTGAGCCAAAGCCAGCAGCAGCCTGGAATGCTAGCGCTGACATTGCCTTAGCCGTCAAGGTCGCCGAGCAGGGCGGGGAAGCTCAGGGAAGGAAGGCCCTGCCATCGCACTCTGTCATCATGTACTGCAACCAACAACATCCCAGATGCCTGCCCTCTGACTCTTATCTTGACAGCTGTTTCGGTCGCTCAAATAACAACCGGCGCCTCAAAGCTAACTGAATCCAAACCCCCTTCCCCCTCAAGATCTGTCCTAGCTTTCCAGTCGCATCTCTTATCTCACCCCCATCTCCAGCCACTTTTTTTTTTCCTCTTCCTGCTCTTGCATTACTGGATGCCAAGAGCCAGTCTCTAAAAAGAGCACCTTCCCAAGGGGAAGTGAAAATTCCAGGGTCTTAGGCTCTGGCCTGGTAGTTCAGTTGATTAGACTAGAGAGCATCAGCCAGGTACACAAAGCATGTGGGTCCACCCTGGGTGAGGACACATAGGAGAATCAAATAATGAATGCATAAACAAGTGGGACAACAACAACAACAAAGAAAATTCCAGGTGCATTTCTTTAATCTGCTTCCCATAGATGCCCCTGCTCAAAATAGTCCCAAAGATTGTAACAAGCAATTTGTGCAAAGACGTTTGTAGCGGCACTTTCCGATCAGCCACACGCTGAAAATATCCCAAGTGCCCACAACAGGGAGATGGTGAAGAAGCGACATCCTGTCCATTTCATGTAATACTATATGGCTGCTTAAATGATCATTATGGGAACTAAATGCAGGCCTGTAAACAGGTATATGAAATCATGGTAAGTAAAAAAGCAGAACCCCAAATAATCAGCATGTATACTAATTAAAGTTATACAATCATTAGTGTACCCTGAAAAGGATTGGGCGAATTTAGTGTAGCAGAAAAAGTCAAATCAGGGCAATTGATGGGATTTTTATTTCCTGAAATGTTGTGCAGGTGTTTGAAAGAGATTTTAAACCTATTTTGCTGTCCATGGGTGCAGAATGTAATGGAAACAGCAAGCAGTATCAAATTTCATTTGCTTAATGTGTGCTCTTCAGGTATCAAGATGTCCTTTCTTGTCCTTATTCAGCTGTTTGCTTTACTGGACCTATCTGGGGCTAGATGGGCTGTGTGATTTACTTGGCCCAGTCAGACAGACCTGAGCTCAAATCTCAGTTCTACCACCTGCTGAGCACAGGATCCTGAGAACCTAATTCACCTTCTCTGTAAGCTGGGAGTGGCTCTGGGGGGATTGTTGTGAGGATTAAATGCAATGAATGCTGTAAAGTGTCTGGCAAAATGTAAGCACCAGCCGAAACCGGTTTGGCTCAGTGGCGGAGCGTCGGTCTGCAGACTGAAAGGTCCCAGGTTCGATTCCGGTCAAGGGCAAGTACCTTGGTTGCGGGCACATCCTCAGAAGAGGATGTACAAGAGGCAGCTGGTCGATGTTTCTTTCTCAACATTTCTAGCTCTCTATCTCTCTCCCTTCCTCTCTGTAAAATATCAATAAAATATTTTTTTTTAAATGTAAGCACCAGAAAGCACTGACTTTATATGTTTGGAAATATAATTTATTTAGGGATGTTTTTAGATTTACAAAAATAAAAAAAATAAAAACAATTCTGCCTGGATAGTATAGAAAATACTGATACTCTTCACTCAGTTTCTCCCCTAATGTTGACAGTGTCCGTAATTAACATAGGTGTATTCCTAACTGAGCTCCAGACTTTATTCAGATTGTACTCTACTCTTCATCAAACTTTCCACTTATTTCTATGAGCATGAACTCATATTTTTCTATTTTAGTCAGTGAGTTATAATCCATTCATTATTCATTTGATGCTCAAACGGTCATAGACTTAGTCACTGATGTCCACTTCAAGCTGGCTTCTGTCTTTTTGATAGGTACCCGTTATTTTTTTTAAATATATTTTTATTGATTTCAGAGAGGAAGGGAGAGAGAGATAAACATCAATGATGAGAATCATTACTTGGCTGCCCTCTGCATACCCCACACTGGGGATCAAGCCCGAAATCCAGACAGGTGCCCTTACAGGGAATCTAACCATGACCTCCTGGTTCAGAGGTCCATGCTCAACCACTGAGCCATGCCAACCAGGCCCCCATCATTTAAAAAATATATACATTTTATTTATTTTTTTACAGAGAGGAAGGGAGAGGGATAGAGAGCCAGAAACATTGATGAAAGAGAAACGTCGATCAGCTGCCTCCTGCGCACCTCCCACTGGGGATGTGCCCACAACCAAGGTAAATGCCCTTGACAGGAACTGAATCTGGGACCCCTCAGTCCCCAGGCTGACGCTCTATCCACTGAGCCACACCGGTTACCCCCATCATTTTTTGAAGAGCATTTCCTCACATTTTTTGACACCAAGCACATCTCACACCTTCACTGCTCCAACTCTGAAATCAGCCATTTGTCAATCTTGGTTCCGTTTAGCAAAGACTGGTATTCAGAAACCAAGTTCTAGGTATTAGATGTGTGTTTTCACCACCAAGGGTGTCATCACTCCTGGCTCTCTTAAGGGACAGATCTAGAGACTATGCTTATGGATATATGTACACATATATTTGTGCACATTTACACCTTTACTTCTATCTATAAACACTTAAAACCATGATGTCACACCAATATGCAATTCCAATCCACAGATTTCATTCTAGGTTTTCCTCCCTTTCCCACATTCACAACTCACTTCTTCAACAGTGAGAAACCTGGCTCCCATTAAGCTTAATACATTTACTCATCCGATCAGTCCTCCCCACATATAACCCATCTTCCACTGCCACCACCATCCTCTTCCCATCCTGATGCCCACCTTGCCCCAAATAAATAATATGAAAAGGTTGACAAGCATCCCTTTCTTGCCTTGGTGTCCAGATTAAAATGGCTTTTTAAGTCATTAAAATTTCCCCAACCTCCAATGGCCATAATCAATAAGACGTAAGTGGAAGTGCTTGATAAAGATTTAGAATGGAATACTTCCTAATCCAGCTCCAAAGCCATCTAACAGTATTTGAGAAATGTGTTTATTACTAGACACCTTTGCTGTCCTCATTTCTTACAGACACAGAAAAGCTCTTTGTCCTGGGCGCTGGAATACTATTATTTTGAAGGCCCTCTGTCAAACCACAGGGAGAAAACACCAATGTCTATGTTTTTCTTTTTGTTCCCTGCTTTTGAAGAATTAGATTTGACAGTTTCCCCCAATGAAGTCGTATTTACCAGGTCCTTTTTTAAAAAAATATATATATTTTATTGACTTTTTACAGAGAGGAAGGGAGAGAGATAGAGAGCTAGAAATGTCAAAGAGAGAGAAACAATGACCAACTGCCTCTTGCACACCCCCTACTGGGGATGTGCCCGCAACCAATGTACAAGCCCTTGACCGGAATCGAACCTGGGACCTTTCAGTCCGCAGACCGACGCTCTACCACTGAGCCAAACCGGTTTCGGCTACCAGGCCCATTTTGGAGAAAAATTGTAGGTGGTGGGAAGTACACCAAAATGTTTTCCAATGACCAGATGAAATGTTGGCTGCTTTTCATGTTTTTGTTTTTGTTTTTTGTTTTTTTAATCTTAACTGCCATTATATTCCCATCTAGGCCCAGGGGCAATGTAGAAAGGGCTCCGTTCTGAGTGCATGGACCAGGAGTGTGAAGGGCCGCCGATGCCGTTGTTTTGAAGTCGCCTGTCAGACATCGTGGTTGAAGCATAACTGGGTGGTTTCCACAGGGCAATAAAATGCTGAGCAAAAGGTTGCCGAATTGTAGGATGCAATGAAGTCTGCTTAGCTTCATTTCCAATGCCACAGTCCTGAGAAGGAAGCCCGTTTCCTTATGCCCCGGGATTTGTTCGAGTTGCTTTCCATGCCTGTTTCACTGGAAGTAGGCCCGCAGTGCCTCGGCTTCTACTGCCATTTCCTCCTCCGATCTCCACAGGGCTGGGGAGTCCGCCTCCTCTTTGTCATGTTTCTGGAGCTCATCGTAGACGCTGTCATTCCTGTGAAAGTCCCCAGCCTTCCTGGGCAGAACGTGGATGTGAACGTGCTTCACAGTCTGTCCGGCTTCGGGGCCATCCTGCATAGCAAAAGTAAGAGAAGTCCCCTGGAAATGCTTCTCCACCGCCGCGCCGACCCGCTGGGTCGCCTGAAACAGATCAGCCACTTCATCGGGACGCAGATCTCGGAAGCGCTCCACTGGCCGTAGGGGACACACCAGGACATGTCCCGGGACCACAGGTTTCCTGTTCACGAGGGCGAAGGACAGTTCTGTCCAGAGAAACACCACAGAGGGCTTGATGAGATGTTGGCCGAATCTGAAGGACATGTTCTCTCGGTGGGAATCTGCAGGTCCAAGCTCTGCTCTCCGCCTTGCTCTTCTAATGACTGAGAGATTAAATGTTGTTTCAATGCGCCACCTGCTGGCCACTCTTCATAATTTCTGTTTCCTCCAACAAAGGGTAAAAAAAAAATTTTCTTAACAAATATTCCTTTTTTTAAAAAAATGTTTTTATTTCAGACAAATGAATAAAGGAGAGAGAAACATCCATGATGAGAAAGAATCATTGATCAGCTGCCTCCTGCACGCCCCCTACTGGGGATGGAGCCCAAAACCCAAGCATGTGCCCTTGGCCGGAATTGAACCTGGGACCCTTCAGTCCACAGGCTGATGCTCTATCCACTGAGCCAAGCCGGCTAGGGCATGAAGTTTACCCTTTAAAAAGTGAATTTTAGCTGAAACCGGTTTGGCTCAGTGGATAGAGCCTGCGGACTGAAAAGTCCCAGGTTCGATTCTGGTTAAGGGCATGTACCTTGGTTGTGGGCACATCCCCAGTGGGAGGTGTGCAGGAGGCAGCTGATCAATGTTTCTCGATGTTTCTAACTCTCTATCCCTCTCTCTTCCTCTCTGTAAAAAACCAATACAATATATTTAAATATATATATATATATATATATATATATATATATATATATATATATATATATATTTCTGGAGGCCCTGGTTTGGTAGCTCAATTGGTTTTGAGAGTTGTTTTGATATCCCAAGGTTGTGTGTTTGATCCCCCCTCAGGGCATATATTAGAATCAACCAATGAATGCATAAATAAGCGGAACAACAAATCAGTGTTTCTCTCTCTCTCTCAAATCAAATCAATACATTTTTTAAAAAGAAAAGTATATTGCATATGATTGATGATATTTTAAAGAGTCTAAGTAGGTTTTCGTGAGAGCTCCTATTGAGCTATTTGAAATGGGGAGGTAAGTGCCACCTGCCAGAATAGGCACTTCAAGAATTTACCAACTGCTCAGTGCCTCTCAGCTCTCCACTCTGACAACAGAACGGGCAGCACCATTTACACAGTTCCCATACACCTCCAATGCGAATATTGCTGTTTATGATATGCTTTCCCAAAGAATATTTCATTTAGTCCTCAGAACAATCCCAAAAGGTAAATGTTATTATGGTATATTGTAGAGTTGAGGCGACTGAGATTCAGAGAGTAATGCCTATCTGGTTTATCCAGTAAATTACAGTGTGGGCACTTGTCATCAGAGCATAACTAGGAATGTGACGAGGTACTTTGTTGTAAAAGACTCACTGTAAGCAAATCAATGGAGCACTGTATACACCCTGGGCAGAGTGTACTTCCTACCTCTTCAGTGGGGATTTGGTCATGTAGCTTGCTAGAGCCAACGTTAGCAATGACTTTGAAAACAATGCATGAACAGACTTGCTCACTGCTGCCACTGCGGTGAGAGTATTCCCGAGTTACCTACTGATCCCAGGGGGAGGAAGAGACCCTCGGTACAGAGCTGCCCCGGCCGAGGGCCAGCAATCAGCCGAACTGCAACTGAGTAAGCTAAAAGAAGGTTTATTGCTATCTGCCTTCAGAACAGGGGGCTGTCAATTTTACTGCCAAAGCTCACTGACCATCTGGGATAAGGAATGAATTTGTCATTCGGAACCCTTCCTTGGAATGGCACCTGGGATCATGAAATTTCCTTACTGGTGATTTCTATTTAGGGCTTGCTATGATCTGAATGTTTGTGTGTCCCCCAAATTCACATGCTGGAATCCCAACTCCCAATGTGATGGTATCAGGAGATGAGGCAGTTGGGAAGTGATTAGGCCGTGAGGGTAGAGCCCTTATGAAGGTGATGAGTACTCTTATAAAAGACACCCCACAGCTCTAGCCAGTTTGGCTCAGTGGATAGAGCATCGGCCGGCCTACTGACAGGTTCTGGGTTCGATTCCGGTCAAGGACATGTGCCTTGGTTGCAGGCTCAATCTCTGGTCCTGGTCAGGGCGCATGTGGGAGGCAACCAATTGATGTGTCTCTCACATCAATGTTTCTCTCGCTGGCTCTTCCCTTCCCTTCCACTCTCCCTACAAATCAATGGAAAAGTATCTTCAGGTGAGGATTAAACAAAAAAAGAGAGTGAGAACCCATGGAGCTCCCTAGTCCCTCTTCTACCATATGAAGATACAAGGAGAGAGAAATCAGCAACCTGGAAGAGAGCCTTCAGTCAACCATGCTGGCACACTGGCCTTGGAATTTCATCCTTCAGAACTGTGAGATATAAATTTTTGTTGTGTACAAGCCACCAGAAGCAAGTAAAACAGGGCCTGACATTTTGAGTAATGAATGAGATCCATATTTGCAACACAATCTCAATTTCATTCACTATTTAGAAGTGCAGTGTAGTTACTGTTGTCAGATATATATATATAGATAGATAGATAGATAGATAGATAGATATATAAAACAGAGAATCGCCCTAACCAGTTTGGCTCAGTGGATAAAGCATCGGCCTGCGGACTGAAGGGTCCCAGGTTTGATTCTGGTCAGGGGCACGTGCCTTAGTTGTGGGCACATCCCCAGTAGGAAGTGTGCAGGAGGCATCTGATCGATGTTTCTAACTTTCTATCCCTCTCCCTTCCTCTCTGTAAAAAATCAATAAAATATTTTTAAATAAATAAAGTTATTATTTTAAAAAATAAATAACAGAATCGAAGAAGAAGAAGAAAGGAAAAGTAAAAAGTTTACTAGTTGACAGAAAAGGTTTGCCCAATTATAACTCGCTTCCTGACTCCAAGGAATGGATCACTTTTCCTGGATAAAAAAGAAGCTAACAGATTTGGAGATCCGCCATCAGGGAGGAAAGGGAGGAGGGGTGTTGAATTTCAGTAGCAACCCATAGTGTCCACCACCATTGCCACCCGTTCTCCCAGCCCATGTTATCATGGCCAGGACCAGTGCTGGCACAGGACAAAGCCAGTACTAATCAGACAATATCACAGGAGAAAACGAAGGAGGTTACAGAAAGCGCCCTCACCAGGCTCAAAAGGTTGGGCAAAGCTACTATCTTGGTACCTCTTTTGTCATCTTTGGAAGAGCCATAAACAATAAAATCGTCCTTTATTCATTCACCCCTTTATTCAACAAGTTATATATTAAGAACTTGTTGGGAACTGCTGAAAACTGATTTGGCTCAGTGGATAGAGTGTCGGCCTGGGGACTGAAAGGTCCTGGGTTCAATTCTGGTCAAGAGCATGTACTTTGATTGTGGGCACATCCCCAGTAGGAGGTGTGCAGGAAGAAGCTGATCGATGCTTCTCTCTAATCGTTGTTTCTAACTCTCTCTCTCTTCTCTCTCCCTTCCTCTCTGTAAAAAAATAAAATAAAATATAAAATATATTATATTAAAAAAAAAAAACTTGTTGAGAACTGTAGTCATTTGCGAGGGCTGCTGTAACAAAGTGCCACAAACTGTGTGGCTTAAACAACAGAAGTATCGTTTCCCAGTTCAGAGGCCAGGAATCTGAATCAAGGTGTCAGCAGGGGTGGTTCCTGTGAGACTGAGGGAGAAATCTGCTCTATGACTCTCTCCTAGCTTCTAGGGCAGGGGTGGGCAAACTTTTTGACTCAAGGGCCACACTGGGTTCTTCAACCGGACCGGAGGGCCGGAACAAAAGCAACCTGACCATGCTGGCACTCTCATCTTGGGCTGCTGGTGAAGGAGCGGAGGGGAGAGCAAGAGAACCCTCCGCTCTTTCGGCTCCGCGGGCCGGATAGAACAGCCGAACGGGCCGGATCCGGCCCGAGGGCCATAGTTTGCCCACAACTGTAATCTAGGGGTTTGTCTGAAATCTTTACAGTTCTTTAGCTTGTGGTAGCATCTCTCCAATTTAAAATACATACATACATACATACATACATACATACATACATATATATATATATATATATATATATATATTTCTTTTTTTTAATTATTATTGCCCTAGCCGGTTTGACTCAGTGGACAGAGTGTCGGCCTGCAGACCAAAGAGTCCCAGGTTCAATTCTGGTCAAGGGCACATACCTTGGTTGCAGGCTCCTCCCCAACCAGGCCCTGGTCAGGACTCTTGCAGGAGACAACCAATCAATGTGTTTCTCTCACATTAATGTTTCTCTCTGTCTTTCCCTCTCTCTTCCACTCTCCCTAAAAATCAATGGAAAAATATCCTCCAGTGAGGATTAACAAAAAATAAAAATAAATAAGTAAATAAATAAAATTTTTATTGATTTTGGAGAAGATGGGAGAGGGAGATAGAAACATCAATGATGAGAGAAAAATCATTGATTGGCTACCTTCTGTATGCCCCACACTGGGATCGAGCCCACAACACAGGCATGTGCCCTAACCGGGAATCAAACCATGAACTCCTAAGGTTCATAGGTCAATGCTCTACCACTGAGCTATGCCAGCTGGACATCACTCCAATCTTTATGTGGCATTCTTGTGTCTCTGTCTCTGTGTCCAGATTTTCCCTTTTCCTAAGGACACCAGTCCAATGAGATTAGGATCCACTCTAATGACATCATCTGCAAAAACTCAACTATTTCTAAATAAGGTGAAATTCACAGGTACCGGAGGTTAGGACTTTAACATCTTTTGGGGGAACACAATTCAAGTCATAGCAGGAACTTGTTTTGAGGCTACGAGGCCATGACAGACTTAAACTTGGGCTTACAGGAATGGGGGAGAGGGGACAAGAAAGAAAAATAAGAAAAAAAGAGAAAATAGAAGAGGGAAGAGATGAAAGAGTAGGATTAGTAAAGAGAAAACAAAGACAGAAAACTTGCAGGAGGAAAGCAGGACCAACTGCATCATTTGTGGGGTTGTACAAAATGAAAATTAAGAATTTCCAAATGGTGATGATAGAGCATTAAACCAAGCCCAATGCCCTTTTATTTATTTATTTATTGGCCCTTGTTTTTTGTGTTTTTAAAAATATATATTTTATTGATTTTTTCACAAAGAGGAAGGGAGAGAGACAGAGCTAGAAACATCGAGAGAGAAATATCGATCAGCTGCCTCCTGCACACCCCCCACTGGGGAAGTGCCCGAAACCAAGGTATATGCCCTTGACTGGAATCGAACCCGGGACCCTTCAGTCTGCAGGCCGACGCGCCATCCACTGAGCCAAACCGGCTTTGGCGGCCCTTGTTTTTTAAAAATATATATATATTTTTATTGATTTCAGAGAGGAAGGAAGAGGGAGATAGAAAGATCCATGATGAGAGAGAATCACTGATTGGCTGCCTCTTGCATGCTCCCCCACTGGGAATGGAGCCTGCATGTGCCCCGACCAGGAATCAAACCATGAACTCCTGGTTCATAGGTCAACCCTCAACCACTGAGCCATGCTAGCTGTGCAAGCTCAAGGCCCTTCTTAGCACAAGGCCCTGTGTGAGCTCCCTGTGGACAGGACTGTACTAATTAATGTATTTTGAGTCCACTTACGGATTTCCTTTCTTGTTTTTTCATTATTTTTCTGTGCTCTTTATGAGGTACCTGTGAAGCATTCATTTTTGTAACAGCGGGCTCATTCTTGGCTTAGGACCCAGCTAAGATCCTGCCTCTCAAGGAGAAAATAGCCTAAGGAGATGGTGGCTACAAGCAAGAAAAACTTTTCTCCTTAGCTCTACAGAATGTTCGAGCAACTTTCTCAGAACACCCAAGAATCACCTTTCCTTTCCTTTCAGAGTTTTAGGTCCTTAATTAGGACATAACTTTTTAAAAAATATATTTTATTGATTTTTTTTTTTTTTACAGAGAGGAAGAGAGAGGGATAGAGAGTTCGAAACATCGATCAGCTGCCTCCTGCACACCTCCTACTGCCTCCTGCCTGGTTACTGGAATGGAACCCAGGACCTTTCAGTCCACAGACCAGCACTCTATCCATTGAGCCAAACCGGCTAGGGCTCTTTATTGAGTCTTTTAAATATATATATATATTTTATTGATTTTTTTTTTACAGAGAGGAAGAGAGAGGGATGGAGAGTTAAAAACACCGATGAGAGAGAATCATCGATCAGCTGCCTCTTGCACACCCCCTTCTGGGGATGTGCCCGCAACCAAGGTACATGCCCTTGACCAGAACCGAACCCGGGACCTTTTAGTCCGCAGGCTGACGCTCTATCCACTGAGCCAAACCGGTTTCGGCTCTTTATCGAGTCTTGAAGCCTTCTAGAAATGTAAGAATTCAAGGGGGGAAAAGAAAATTTGGGGAAAAGCTTCTTTCCACTAAAACCTTTCACACCTATGTAAACAAGAATAACCCTGAAGCCGAAACCGGTTTGGCTCAGTGGATAGAGCGTTGGCCTGCAGACTGAAAGAATAACCCTGTAAAACTTTTTAAAAAAACGTTTTTATTTGAATGAGAGAGAAGAAGGGAGAATAACCATCTTCGACGAGAGAGAAACATCCACTGAAACCCCAGCATGTGTCCTGGCCGGAACCCAACCAGTGGCCTCGCGACGACACGCAGTCCACCGAGGCACACTGGCGAGGCCTGCAAAACTTTTTAAATGTGGACGTTCTCAGTGTTCGTATCCTAAGTCTTTACATTTCCAGGCTTAGTAATTTTGCGGCAGGGCGTTTGGGTCAACTCCTAAATTCAGCTTTCCCTTCAGGTACACTTACCTTCGCCAGGTTTCCTCCCTCCGCCCTCTCCTCTCGGGCACGTGACCCCGCCCACTTCCGGTTAGGGGCTCCCAGAGCGCAGGCGCAACTCCGGGAACCCTTTACCCGTCTCTCGGTCTGTGCGCATGTGCAGAAGGGGCGTGGCCGGGTAATGGCGGGAGAGCGCGGGTCCACCAAACTCACGCGACAGTCTCCACCCACCTAAGTAAGGCAGGCGGAGCCCAGGCACGCCTCCCTCAGGGTTCAGGCGGCGCACGCGCACTGAGGACAGGAGCGCCGCGAGAAGGAACCAGGGGCGACTACGCATGCTCATGTAAATGAAGCCAGAAGCTTTCCACGTCAGCGTCAGAGCCCGCCTCCTTCCTCTCCTCACCTGCCGCTGACTTTTAAAGGGCCAGACCCCCCCCTTTTTTCAAAGAATAACTGTTTAAAACTTAAGCATTTCTTTAAAAAAAAAAAAAAAAAGTAAGCACTTCTTGAGAGCCCACGACGAGCCAGGCCCAACTTGTGTGCCTTCTCCAATTGTTCCTCTTGTGATCATTGTAATAATTACATTATGTTTCGCATAAATTTCTCCCCTTGCCCCAATTGTACCATTCATTCCTTTGGAGACAATAATTTGAAATGGGAGGCAAAGTGGTGTTCTGGGCAGGTCTTCCTAGGTCAAGAGGCTTGAAATTGACTCCTGATTCCGCCATTTCCATGCTCTTTTTTTTACTCCAGATATGGTACTATCAAATCTGTGAACCTAAGAGTTTGCTAATTGTTTAAAATAAAATTTGTTTCAGTTACAGTTGACATTCAGAATGATTTTATATTAATTTCAGGTATACAATATAGCAGTTACACATTTATATAACTTATGAAGTGATCCCCCCATAGTGCCCACCTGGCATCATACATATGATAATACTAGAGGCCTGGTATTCGTGCACCAGTGGAGTCCCTGGGCCTGGCTGCAGGACTGGGCAGAAACCAACTTTCTGTCCCCTGGATTGTGAGAATGCGCAGGCCAGGCTGAGGGACCCCACCAGTGCATGATCTGGGTGGGGAGGGACATGGTTGGCCAGCTGGGGAGGGACCACTGGAGGGCTCCAAGAGGTGTCGGGCCCATCTTGCTCAGTCCCCATTAGCAGGACCCACCTACCGGTTGAAGCGTCTGCCCCCTGATGGTCAATGCATGTCATAGCGAGTGGTTGAGCATCCTTAGCATATCATTAGCATATTACACTTTGATTGGTTGAACAGTCAACCAGTCAACTGGACACTTAGCACATTAGGCTTTTATTATATAGGATTACTGACTATATTTCCTATGCTGTACTTTACATCCCTGTGGCTGTTTTATGAGTCTGCTGATTTTTAAAATGCTGATAAGGTTCCTACTTACCTCAAGGGATTATTGTGAAAAGTATATATATATATATTTAAAGTATGTATGTTACCAATACTATGCCTCACACCATAAATAAATAAATTTAAAAAAATAAATAAATGTCATGAAGTTAAATTATTTACTCAAAAAATTGTTTATAGTTCCTGTAACATAGTTCCAGGTGATACTTGAGGAGGAAATACTTAATTATCAGGGTGGCTAGCTGTGTGTAATAGTGACTGTTTCCCCCCAGTGTTGCCAATATCACAGCCCTTCATTTTACACATCTTCCCTTGTCTAGACAGTGTGTAATGGTATGGCAGGGTTACTTCAACCCCCTTTAATTGCTAGTGAGGCTCTGCATTTTTCCCTTGGATGGTTTATTATCTATTTATTTGCCTAACAACTATTTTTAAACACTGTAATTCCCACTGGCTTATCCCTGTAGACATTATGTTAGGATCTGACATAACATTTTTCTGACCAATTAAAAGGAAGAAGAAAAAAAAAGAGAGGTTTGGAATGAAGAGAGAAAATTAAGAGGAAACATCCCTGTGGAAGGGATAGAGACTAGAGGACAGAGGTCTCAGAAGCAGTGTGTTCCCCTAGCTGGTTTGGCTCAGTGGGTAGAACCTCAGCCTGCAGACTGAAATCCTCTCTGAAATCAATAAAAATATCTTTTGAAAAATAAAAATATATTGTAAAAAATAAAAAAGAAGCAATGTGTCCAGTAGAATTTGCGATGATAAAGGAAATAATTTGTATCTCTGCTGTTCCTATGGGAGTCAGTAGCTACATATATCTACTAAATACTTGGAACCTGGCTAGTGTGACTGAGGAATTGAGTTTTGGTTTCATTACATCTATTTATTTTTAATATTTTTTTAAATTGGTTTCAGAGAGGAAGGGAGAGGAGGGAGAGATAGAAACATCAATGATGAGAGAGAATCAGTGATCAGCTGCCATCAGCACCCCCTCCACTGACTGGGGATAAAGCTCACAGCTCACCCAGTCATGTGCCCTGACTGGCAATAGAACCATGACCTCCCAGTTTATAGGTTGACACTCAGCCACTGAGCTGTGCCAGCTGGGCGGTTTTATTAAATTTAAATATTAAATAGCTACCTTACTGATGGCATAACCCTAGAGATTAGGAAAGAAGAGAAAGGAGGTAAAAAGGGGTGTGCATAGCCATTCTGAAGTGGTCTTATAAATATGAAGGGACTCAAATTTAGATTTTTGGCATTTTCCCAATGAGACAGTCCCAGACTAGGATGTATTCAGTTTGCAAATATCTATCAAGCTATATACACTGATGATATTTCCACTTTTCTATGTGGATTTTACATTCAATGAAAATTTAAACTATAGTTGCCATACTTTGTGTTACACTCTTTAGGCGTTTTTGGCTCAGGGGATAAAGCGTTGTTGGCCTGCAGACTGAAAGGTCCCAGGTTCGAATCCAGTCAAAGGCACATGCCTGGGTTGCAGGCTTGATCCCCAGTGGGAGCCGTGCAGAAGACAGCCAATCAATGATTCTCTTTCATCATTGAGATATCTTCTCTGAAATCAATTTTAAAAAATACATTTTTCTGATTTTTATTTAAGTGAAGTCTCAAAAAATGGAAGTGGGCTGTGACGAGCTTTGGACATCTGAGAGCCCCTAGAGGGCGCTCATTCTGCATCAGAGACTTGAAGGCTTCATTTGGAGAATGCACATACCACACATTCATTCCTTTCAAGTGCACAATTCAATTACTAGTCTGTTCACAGAGTTGTGCAACCACCACCACAGTCAGTTTTAAAATATTTTCATCGCTGCAAAAAGAAACTCTCTGCCTATACCCTTCCTAACTCCTCCCAGTCCTCCTCTCCAAGCAACCACTAAACTATTTTCTGTCTCTAAAGGAGATTTGCCTTTTCTGGATATTTCCTATAAGAGTAATCATATAAAAATGTGGCCTTTGCCGAAACCGGTTTGGCTCAGTGATAGAGCATCGGTCTGCAGACTGAAGGGTCCCGGGTTTAATTCCAGTCAAGGGCATGTACATTGGTTGTGGGCACATCCCCGTTAGGGGGTGTGCAGGAGGCAGCTGGTCGGTGATTCTCTTCTCATTGACGTTTCTAACGCTCTATCCCTCTCCCTTCCTCTCTGTAAAAAAATCAATAAAATATATATATTTTTAAATGTGGCCTTTTATGTCTGGCTTCTTTCACTTGGCATGTTTTCACAGTTTATTCATGTTGTAGCATACATCTCTATTTCATTCCTTTTTTTTTATGGCTGAATAATATTCCATTGTATGCCCTAACTGGTTTGGCTCAGGGGATAGAGTGTCAACCTGAGGACTGAAGGGTCCCAGGTTCGATTCTGGTCAAGGGCATGTACCTTGGTTTGGGGCACATTCCCAGTAGGGGGTGTGCAGGAGGCAGCTGGTCGATGTTTCTCTCTCATCGATGTTTCTAACTCTCTATCCCTCTCCCTTTCTCTCTGTAAAAAAAAAATCAATAAAATATATTTTTAAATTATTCCATGGTACGGATAGACACAGTGTGTTTATCCATCCATCTTTTGACTAATACACAGAACCCCCTTCACCCAACCTGCAAACAAGGCCCCCGAGAAGAACCCAGCCAAATTCTAATCGTTCAAATCTGGCAAGTAATTACCAAAAGAGCAGTTAGGCCAGGGGCCTTCAAGCTTGGTGCGCCTGACACTTCGGTATTGGGCAGTTGCCAGTCCACAGCAACTACCCGGGAGTTTATAAATAATGGCAGCAGATTCTGACTCGAGAAGAAAAATAATCTCATACATTTGTGACCTGACCTTCCAGCTGGCCTGCAGATAAGCCAAATGCTTCTCTAGGGGACAGTCCTGCCTTCCCCTGAACCAGGGTCCAACGAGGGGCTGTGAGAGGACTCTTCGCAATAGTGGGGCTGAGCCTTGTGACCGTGTCTTTGCCTGGCCTTGGAAAGAGACAGTTTTAGGCCACGAGGCGCCATTCACCAGGCAGCAGAACAGCTCTGGACAAAGCCATGAGCCAAGGGACAGTTTGACCTACTTGGCAGGGCTTGCTGGCCAGGTACCTAAGGAGGAGGGCAAATGTCTTGAGAAGTGCCACAGAGTGTCGGCAGCAGGACTGGCCAGGGGCGACTTTGGACCCTCGCTAGGCTACTCCGGATTTAGGGATTGTAATCCAGGGAGAGCCAACTGATTTCGGTGATATAAGAGGCAGCCATTTTGCACCATGAATATGAGAACAATGACTGAGAGAGAATGAAATAGAGATAGAAAGGGGGCGGGTGATTTCTCTGCTGTTGACAGCTTTCCAAACACTTGTATCCTTAATAAATTTCATTTATTGGGCAGTATGGAATGGTGTCTCTACTTGCAACCAAAAGACCGTTGGATAAAGCAAGAATATACATTGTGTAAGTTCTGTGTCCATTAATTACTACTATCCACTGAGGGAGAGGCACACACTCAGCAAATTAACTATAAATGATGTGGAAAGCATGGAAATCAGAGCAAAATTCTCATTCCACCTGGAGGGAAGAGCAGAGCAATGAAGGAGCACCCACTGGAGCCAAAATGACACTTCAACAAGTACTGTATGAAATCAGTGAAACCAGGCCCCCAGAACAGGTATGTTTGTTAAGACAAAGTAGAACCGAGGTTAGCGGGAGCTGGGGGAGAGAGGAACGGGAAGTTGTTTAATGGGTACAAGAATTTTAGCTTGGGCCTGGCTAGCGTGGCTCAGTGGTTGAGCCTCAACCTATGAGCCAGGAGGGCACATGCCTGGCTTGTGGAATGGATCCCCAGTGAGGGGCATGCATGAGGCAGCCAATCAATGATTCGCTCTCATCACTGATGTTTCTACCTCTCTCTCCCTCTCCCTTCCTCTCTGAAATCAATAAAAAAAAATATTTTTTTTTAATGCCGAAACCGGTTTGGCTCAGTGGTAGAGCGTCGGTCTGCAGACTGAAAGGTCCCAGGTTCGATTCCGGTCAAGGGCATGTCCATTGGTTGCGGTAGGGGGTGTGCAAGAGGCAGCTGGTTGATGTTTCTCTCTCATTAACGTTTCTAGCTCTCTATCTCTCTCCCTTCCTCTCTGTAAAATATCAATAAATTATATATATATATATATATATATATATATTATTTTTTTTAAAGAGGGGTTTTAGTTTGGGATGATGAAATGTTCTGGCAAGGGATAGTGTGAATGATAGCACACTATTGTGAATGTACTTAATACCACTGAGCCTGTACCCTTAAAAAGTTAAAATGGATATATATATATATATATATATATATATATATATATCACAATAAACAAAAAACAAATTACAAAAAGAAAAAAAAAATACACCCAAGTTCAATCAGTCTTGAAGTCAGGGCCTTCAGACTCAAGTGCCAATCAATCTCTTTCTGTGGGACACGCTGCAGGGTGTCAGTGTCCAGACTGGTCCAGTTCTTTGCCCGAACAGTGCAGTGGCTGCAGGAGCTCAGAACTGCAGATGGAAGAAGAAGCCACCGCTTGGCCTCGGGCCAGGCTGCTATCTGGAGGAAAAGAAGTCACGGCTGAGGGCACAGAAGAGGCAAAGGCCCTGAGGCAGGAACATGCGAGGGGGGGGGGGGAGGGAGATGCTCCAGGAAGCAAGTGCGTGTGGGGCTGGAGCAGAGGGAGAGGGGGCACGGAGTAGGGGACAAAGTCAGAGAGGAAAGGGAGGGAGGGGGGTGGGCAGGTGAAGCAGGGCTTTCACTAGGGCTGTGGCTTCTGCTCTGAGTGACAGGAGGCGGGGCAGGAAAAGGGTGTGAACTGAGTGGCTCAGGGCCTACCTGTGTCCTAGTAACACATAGGCATCTTCCAGGGTCGGAGGGGCTATAAAACCTTCCTCAGATTCTCAGAGGGGGCTAGCAAATCCCTACAAGACTAAGAACCCTTGTGGCGCCAAAACTGGTTTGGCTCAGTGGATAGAGCTTCAGCCTGCCGAGGACTGAAAGGTCCCGGGTTCGATTCCGGCCAAGGGCATGTACCTTGGTTGCGGGCACATCCCCAGTAGGAGGTGTGCAGGAGGCAGCTGATCGATGATTCTCTCTCATCTGTGTTTCTAACTCTCTATCCCTCTCCCTTCCTCTCTGTAAAGAATCAATAAAATATTTTTTTTTTTTTAAGAAAAAAGTGCCGCCAAAACCGGTTTGGCTCAGTGGTAGAGCGTCGGTCTGTGGACTGAAAGGTCCCAGGTTCGATTCCGGTCAGGGGCATGTACATTGGTTGCAGGCACATCCCCGTTAGGGGGTGTGCAAGAGGCAGCTGGTTGATGTTTCTCTTTCATCAACGTTTCTAGCTCTCTATCTCTCTCCCTTCCTCTCTGTAAAAAAATCAATAAAGTATATTTAAAAAAATAAATAAAAGAAAATAAAAGAAAAAAGTGCCGAAACCGGTTTGGCTCAGTGGATAGAGCGTCGGCCTGCGGATTGAAAGGTCCCAGGTTCGATTCCGGTCAAAGGCATGTACCTTGGTTGCAGGCACATCCCCGATGGGTGGTGGTGTGCAGGAGGCAGCTGGTTGGTGTATCTCTCTCATTGATGTTTCTGGCTCTCTATCCCTCTCCCTTTCCGCTCTGTGAAAAATCAATAAAAATATTAAAAGAAAGAAAATAAAATAAAAGAACAGAACCTGTGTGGCCTCGGTTTTCCCTCGGTAATTTTGCCACTCTCTTGGCTTTAACCCTCTCCTGCCTGTCTCGGGCCTAGTATTGGCCCCGGGAACCCCGGGCAGGAGAGGGGTTCGGCTTGGGAAGGGCAGAGACCTGCCGGGGCGCACCGCGACGCTCCCTCCTCCGGCCCCTGCACACCCTCGGCCACCAGGCGGGTGCACCTGCCGGCACCCCACCTCCACAGCCCCCAGACTTCCTCCCCCAGCCGCGGAGGACCCGAACCGCCTCCCCAAACCCCCCACCGCGCGGCCCGGCAGGAAGGGGCGGCCCCTGCCGGCGGGCTGTGTTGTAGCCCCGCGTTGCCATAGCGACCCCGGCCGGGCCCGGGACACCGGAGCGCACTCGGCGGGGCTGCAACTGAGGCGGCGACACCTCATCCCGCCCAAGACTCCGGGTCCAGGCTCCGCCGGGCAGGTGAGCACGGGGGGGAGAGGATGCAGGTGGTGCCGGGCGGGGTCTCCGAACGGTCCCCTAGCCTCCCCAGGCCACGTTCTAGCCGTAAGGGCCAGCATCTGGATATATTAGGTCATCCTGGATTATCAACTCTGTGACCACCATCACCTCTGGCCCCCCGGGGCAGCTTGTTTCCCACGACGTCGTCATCACCAACGCAACTGCTCCCCTGGTTTCCCTGGGTTCCCAAGCGATTGTGCCATCAGACCCCGCCCCTCCCCCCGGGGGGCCCTGGAGAAGCAAGAGAGGAGACAGCTGAGGGTCAAGTCCAGCACAGGAGAATCCCCTCCCGAGGGCAACTCACCTGCCCCAGGGACTCAGGACACACATGATTCACCCGGCTTGAGCTCAGACGGTGCCTCCCCGGAAAGCCCCGGAGCCCTGGCAGAGCTCGAGGCACACTGAGCCCCTGATGTCCCCGACCCTTTGCCAGCGCCCCCCGGCCCCGCGGAAGCAGCCCACATGCCTATCTCCAAGTGCCCTCCCAAGTCCCAGCCCCTGTGGAAGGAGTGGGACCAAAAGGCCCAGAAGAATGGGCTGAGACACCAGGTCCATGCGGTCAATGGTGACAGCTACGTGGGCGAGTGGAAGGACAACATGAAACATGGTGAGTAGGGGACCTCCGGGGGCTCGGGTGGGGTCTGAGCCAAGGAAGCGGGGTGCAGAACTCATGGGGGACCTAAGATGTGTCTGTCCTTGAGGCTCCTCCAAGGGGCGAATGCTGACCTGGACCAGCCAGGGACCTCCACATGGAAAGGAGCTCAGCCCTGACTTCAGCTGCGAGAAAGTCTCAGGGTCCAGCAGGGCCCAAAGCAGTCTTGAGACTCCAGCCCCAGGCACAGCTGGGGCTCAGGAGACATCAGCTCTGTCCCACCCTCCTGGGCTACGCCTCCGGCTGGCTGGCTGGCTGGCTAGCGGGAGGAAAAGGCAGAGGCCCGAAGTCAGCTTGCAATTGGGATGCTGGTCTTCAAACTCAGCCCCTATGTGGATTCTGAGCAACAGTTGGTAAAGGAGGACCCCTCCCTTCTCTCAGGTAGCTGGGGCTCAGGCTTCAACTGCATTGGGCTCTGGGTCTAACCAGCAAGGCGGACACACACACACACACACACACACACACACACGTCCTGTGATACAAAGGAAGACCTGAAGGCAAAAAAAAAAAAAAAAAAGTTTTCATTTTAAAAAGTGGCATGACTTTTCATTCCAGTCTTGCAATTCCAGATTCTTTTTAAAAAATATATTTGTATTGATATGTTTACAGAGAGAAAGGGAGAGGGATATAGAGCTAGAAAAGTCAATGAGAAACATCAACCAGCTGCCTCTTGCACGCCCCCTACCGGGGATGTGCCCGTAACCAATGTACATGCCCTTGACCGGAATGGAACCTGGGACCTTTCAGTCCGCAGACCGACGCTCTATCCACTGAGCCCAACCGGCTTGGGCTGATTTTTATTTATTTATTTGTTTGTTTGTTTTTTAATGATTGAAACATCCCTTGCGGTTACTTCTAGCTATGGAGTTACTTCTCGCCAGGCTTGCCAACGTACCCCCCCTTTTTGTTCACAAAACCCTGGCCAGCTGGCTTATCTATTCTGTATAATTGAAGAGATGAGTGGTTCCCATCATGCCTTGGGATGTGGGCCAGGCTGAAATCCTGGAGGGGCCAGTTGTTACTTGGGGTTTGCTATGACAATCTGGCTTCAAGGCAAAGGGCTGGAGAACCAACGTTTGTAGAAATGGAACTTTCTGGGGGTTTTCATGGGCGCTGGTGATCTAAAGACGGGGCACAGACCCTGTCCCAGTCCCCCAGAACCACCAAGTCTAGGGGCACATGAGGCCCAGGCAGACCCAGCCAACCGCCCCCCATCCTCACGATGGCCATGTCTGCAGTGTCGGCCCATCTGTGTGTCACCAGGAAAAGGAACACAGATCTGGAAGAAGAAGGGGACCATCTATGAGGGGGACTGGAAGTTTGGGAAGCGAGATGGCTACGGCACCCTCAGCCGTCCTGACAAAGAGAAAGGAAAGTACAGGAAAGTATATTCGGGCTGGTGGAAAGGCGATAAGAAATCGGTGAGTGGTTCCCATCATGCCTTGGGATGTGGGCCAGGCTGAAAAAGTATGGTGTGTGTGTGTGTGTGTGTGTGTGTGTGTGTGTGTGTAGGGGGAGGAGCCAGAGAGGCCTGGGAGAATAGGGGGTGGATGGATTTGAGGAGGAAAAGGGGTACTGTGTGGGTAGGAGAAGGAAGGGGTGGGGGAATCCTTAAGGCTTCTCAGAACAAAACCCAGGAAACAGGAAGGCGGAGGAGAGACCCAGGGAGGAGCCTGTGAAATCCTGTGGCTACAAGAAGCCAGCCCATAGCCTGAAGAAGTCTCCTCCTCCTCCTCCTTCTCCCCCACTCATTTCCTGGCTTTCTTTCCCCTGGACGGCCCTTTCTGAGAACCCCCCTTCTGTTGGGCCAGGATAAGAAGAGGGTAGGAAGAGTGTGGGAGCAAGAAAGCTGAGGTCACACCCTTAGTCACCTGACAAGAGAGGAAGGTCCCACTTCCCAGGGGTAGAAGCCAGCCAGAGGCATGGTCTCACCCATAAACATCAGTATCCTCACCAGAGGCCATGGAAACAGATAAAAAAATATATATATTATTGCTATTGCACAACCGCTACTGCGGTCCTGGGAAAATGATATATGGTACTTGAGCTAACTCTCACACCATCATCATCATCATCATCACCATCATCCTTCCCATTTTCCTGATGAGGAAACAGGCTCAGAGGTGAAGTACCTTACTCAGGGTCCTGATCTCTGCTTTCAAATTGTTTACTGGCCAGTGATGAGAGAAGCCTTAGGATAGACTCTGTCGGATAGAGCTTTGCACAAGGAGCCAGAGGAACATCATGGAGCATTCACCGCAGGCTTCCTATAGGAATTGAGACACACACACACACACACACACACACACACACACACACGCAAAGAGTCAACCAGGGGGAAATAAAGGAGAAGCGGAAGTAGCAAAGGAGGTAGAAGTAGGGAAAGGAAGGGTATGTCAGCAAGGTGTGTGTGCCCACAGCGGTGGGATTAAGGGGAGGCAGAGAGGGGTGGGCCTTGATCAGGATTTGGAGGGAGGCTTAAACCCAGCCTCCTCGGATGCGACCTGCAGGAAGTCCGCGATCCTGTGATTGCAATGCCGAGCATGGGGCTGATAATTCACTTTCCCCGGGGGGAGGAAATTCCATAGCTTTGATCCGATGGTTCTGAGGCATCGGTGACTTTTAATGGGATCAAGCCAGAGTTGGGGGCAAAGATGATCGGACGGGAGGTGGAAAGGTCCTTCTAGTTGCTTGTACGTTGGATGCACGAGGGCGGGGAGAATGGGAGAGCGGAGGAAGGGGGGAGTGGGGAGGGGAGAAAGGACCGCGGGGGTGCACGGAGGCGGTAGCAGAGGGACCGAGGGACAGAGGCACATGGACAGCCTGGAGAGGTTTTTCCCACACGGGATGTAGGGCCCAGAGGGGGCAAGGAAGGAAGGAAGCAGCCCAGGTGCGCGGTGTGGGTGCCAGGGAGGATGGTGGGGAGCGTCGTGAACAGAGACGCCTTCGTGCTTTCAGGGCTATGGGATCCAGTTTTACGGACCCGACGAGTACTACGAAGGTGAGTGGTGTTGCAACCGGCGCTGCGGGTGGGGCCGCATGTACTACAGCAGTGGTGACATCTACGAGGGCCAATGGTTGAACGACAAGCCGGAAGGGGAGGGCATGCATCGCCTGAGTGAGTGCCCCGCCCCGGACGGCCCCGCCCCGACGGCCTGCGGGCCCCGCCCACCTGGCCACGCCCCCGACCTGGTCGCCAGGCCCCGCCCATGCCCTCGGGGCCGCATTCCTCCGGGTCCTGGGGGAACCCAGACCCCCGTCAGGCCACAACCCCTGCCATAAACCCCAAAGCGACTCTCCAGGGTGGGTTAAGGTGCATGCCAGGACCAGATCCCTGCCCTCAGGGAGCTTGCTACTCAAAATAAAAGGAGAGCCTAACAATAAATATGGACCATGAAGGCATTTTCTTATGTTCATAACACTCGTAGCTACCCTTGTGCAGCACTGAAATAATTTAATTTTCGCCACAATGCTATCATAACAGGCACGCTTATCCTGACTCTACACATACAAGGAGGCACAGAGAGAGGTTAGGTTGTGACACCCCAAAGTGCTAAGGAATGCCCCTTAAATTTACCCCCATCAGATGAGAAGCTGAATTGGACTCCCGATGAGGAACATGGACTCCTGAGGATGGACA
The DNA here is from genome assembly GCA_963924515.1 of Vespertilio murinus. NCBI lineage: Eukaryota > Metazoa > Chordata > Mammalia > Chiroptera > Vespertilionidae > Vespertilio > Vespertilio murinus. The sequence goes on along the minus strand of OZ004720.1, from coordinate 10,540,077 downwards.
GGCCTTGGGTTTTAAATCTTGCCTCTGTCACTTCCTAGCTCTGTGACCTTGAGCGAGTCAGTCCAAACTCCTTGGGCTTTGCAAGCTCCATCTGTAAAATGGAGTCCTTCATCCTTTATAGAATTGTTAGTGAGGAGTGACGTCAGAAACAGGCAAGGAACCAGGTACAAAGTGCTGGAAAAAAACATTACCGATTCATATTATAGCTATATATATATATATATATATATATATATATATATATATATATATATATATATTTACAAGTAGGGAACCATGTGGCTTGTTCAAGTAAGTAGTGGAGGCAAGATGTGAAACAGGTCTGGTTCTGGAAGTCACTGACACCCCCAGGGCTCTGGTGTTTATAGGTCAGTTGTCCCAGACTCCACCCCATGTACCAGCCCAGCTCACTCTTTAATCAACTTGGTTTTGTTCTGGCTTCCTGGCGGGCCTGGTGCCTAGCCTGGAGTGGCAGGCGGCCAGCCAGGCTTGCTCTGCCCGGCACCCACACCTCCTTGCCCTTTCTTCCAGAGAATGGGAACCGCTATGAGGGCTACTGGCAGGGAGGCTTGAAGAACGGGCCGGGGCGTTTCTTCCACCTGGACCGCGGTCAGCTATTTGAAGGCTTCTGGGTGGACAACGTAGCCAAGTGCGGCACAATGATCGACTTTGGCCGAGATGAGGCTCCTGAGCCTACCCAGTTCCCCATTCCTGAGGTGGGCAGCTCTCCGCGGGGCCCTGTGACCGCACCCAGACAGGGACCGAAAACAGCACCACCGCCCCCAGCCACACCCAACCTACCTGGCCTGATCCGGCCCAGTCCAACCAGGGAACAGACAAGGTTTTGTTTTCAGTCAGGGCATCTCCAGGGAGACAGGTAGCACCTCACAAGGCAGACAAGCACCCCCGAAAGCAGGCAGCATCTCATTAAACTGGCACCCTGGGACCTCTGTGCTCCTCCAACCCATCCCTGCTGTCTTCCCCCAGGTCGAAGTTGTAGATCCGGATGGTGTGCTGGATGAAACCTTGACCATGTTCAAGAAGAAAGAGGAGCCCATTGAAACAGGAACCAAGAGGTCACGGTTAGAATCCCAGTCCAAGCACATGCCCGGGTTTTCAGGAAGCAGCTGACCAATGATTCTCGTCACTAATGTTTCTCTCCTCTCCCTCTTTCTGAAATCTATAAAAACATCTTTAAAAAAAAATAAATAAAAAGAAGAAAAAAAAGGAGACCGATACCAGGTGAGAGGGTGGGCACACCTGTTACCCTCTATGTGGGTCAGGCAGCTCCTGGAGTCTTCTTTGGGGGAGGGGTTCCTCCCCTTCAAAGCCCATTTCATTGAAGACCAGTCCACTCCGGGCCTGTGCAAATCACCCCATCTGTACCCTGGGCTTCCTGGGAGGAACACTGCTTGGAGGGCACCTTTTGCCCCAGGCCTCTACTTGTCCAGGGGGTCCATCCTGTCCTTGCCCCTCCTGCTGTGGTTATTAGGTTTGAGGAGAGGGCACTGGTACAGTGTCTTTGCAACACCAGCTCCCACCCTCCCTTTGCCCCTGCAGAGAGCACCTCATCCTCCAGCACTGGATCGATCCTCCTTTGTCAATAGGGGCCAGTGCTTCTCTCCCCAGCTGGCCTTGGGGGCCCCTCTTGTTACAGCTTTTATTCTAGGCCCCTATCCCTGAGTGCATGAGAATAAAGGAAAACGTGGTGGCATTCACCTGGGCCTGTGATGTGAGGTTTGGGGGGGGGGGGGACAGGAGAGCCACAGGAGGGATTTCAGGTAGAGAAGAGGGCTCTGGCCTGCATGGGTTGACCCTAGAAGGGAGAGAGAAGAGGTGTCTCCCAGCCGCTGAGCTCTGAGATGCTCCAGAGAGGAGAAAGCCTGCATCTGTTCACATTGGTCACTAAGATTCGGGGTTAAACCTGACCCAGCTTCTTGGCCTAACACAGGGTCTCTGGACTTGGGGATCCTGTGGGAACTTTAAAAGCTATAGACGCCCACACGCCACGCCCAGTTTCTCATCTGTCTGGGGTGGGGCCTGGGCCTTCTAAAGCTTCCCCAGGTGACTTCAAAGTGCACCAGGGGCCAAGAATTCCCGACTTCCTGGATGTGTGACCCTCGGCCAGGGACCTCCAGGCTTCAGCCATAAAATGGTACCCAAGAGATCCTACAGGGGTATGGTGAGGACTTGCTAACAGATGTAACCATAATGAATACCATGTATTGAGGTTAATTGTGAAGCAGATATCTGGGAAGGGCTTTGCATTACTAATCTAGACAACATTCCTGCGCGATAAGAGGCTCTTATGTAATGAGTAGGCTCGTGGGCTCTGCAGTCAGGTTGCCTGGGTGTGAGTCCAGCGTGATTTATTAGCTGTGTGTTCTTGGGTACACCACCCAACCTCTCTATTCTCTAGGTTTCCTCTGCTCTAATATGGGAAATAACGGTACTTACCACCCAGGGCTATTGTGGTTACTGTGAGGATCAATTAAGGCAGCCCAACTCCTTCCCCGGGGACATTTGGCACGTCCCAAAACATTTTTGGTTGTGAGAACTGGCTAGAATGCTACTGGCACTACATGGGTAGAGACTGGGGATCCTGCTAGAGATGCGACAGTGTCAACCCTACAAAAGAATGACTCAGCCCATCCTCAACCGTGTAGCCCTGAAATGCCATGATATATGCAACGGCCTCACCAAGCCCCTGGCACAAAATGAAGGCTCAATCAATGTTCACTGACACTGTGGAGGTTCTCTCTGCCTCTATAGCATCAACAGGGCGGCCTGACCCAAGGCATGGCACCTCTGACACCAGGAAGCTGAGCCCGGCAGCCTTGGGGCACAGAATTAACAGATAGAGCACCTCCGCAGCAGTGCTAAGGAGCAGTGAGCGGGTGGGCAGTAAGGAGTGAGGGGTCCCAGACTGCGAGAGGGCACAGGCTGGGCTGAGGGACATCTGGCCCCCCTTCCTCCCCGTGCACGAATTTGGTGTACTGGGCCTCTAACTAGCTAACTAACTAACTAACTAACTATATATATATATATATATATATATATATATATATATATAGTCATTATCTCTGGGGAGACTTGGGAACCTGGGAAAAGGGAAGGGAAACATTTCACTGTGTATCTGGAATCATGTAAATGTATTTATTCAAAATATGAAATTGAAATTAAAGAGACTGTGTTCCTACTAGCATTTCCATAAATTGCCTGGAGTTAAAAATATAGTATCAGCCGAAACTGGTTTGGCTCAGTGGTAAAGCGTCGGTCTGCGGACTGAAAGGTCCCAGGTTCGATTCCGGTCAAGGGCATGTACCTTGGCTGCGGGCACATCCCTAGTGGACAGTGTGCAAGAGGCAGCTGATGGATGATTATCTCTCTCATCGACATTTCTAGCTCTCTATCTGTCTCCTTTCCTCTCTGTGAAATATCAATAAAAATATATTTTAAAAAATACAGTACCAGACACACCTAGGGAGGGGCTTGGGTATCTGCATGTTACAAGCCAATCTGGTGCTTCTTGAGTTCAGGCAAGTTTAGGAAAAAAGCAAGACGACAGTCATCCTTCCCCACTCAGCCCACAAAGCTGCTGTTGGCCAAGTTCAAGTCTGCGCAGGACAACTAGGGCCACACTTTCCCCCAACCAGCTTTCCCTTTAGTCAGAGTACTTCGTCTTTATAAAACCATTTTCTGAGACAGACAGACAGCTCTCAAATGCAAAGACCCGTGGAGGCCAGGCAGGTAGCACCGATGAAGCTGGCCTGGTGTGAGAAAAGAGGGAGCAGTGGGGACTGTGGCAAACGTGTCCTGAGGAAGAGGGCGGCTACAACTCACTTCCGCTCGTCATTGCTCTACAAAAAGGTGAGCCCGGTGCTTCTGCTGGATCTCCTCACTTCTTAAGCAAAGTCAGAATCCGCCCATGGGAATGCCCAAGACCTCCCAGGTTCGAATTCTGACCAATTACTTAACCTCTTGGGGCACCAATGTTGTCATCTGCAAAATGGAGACCAATACGCCTGCCAAAATGCACAACCCGATTGTAAAAAAATGACAGAATACCAGAAAAACCAGACTGAGGCAACATTCCACAAACAACAGATCTGGTAGTTTCAAAACTGTCAATGTCTCAAGGATACAGAGAGGCTGGTTCCAACGACATGTAGCACCCTGATCCTGGATGTAAAAACCACTGCTAGAAAGGACATGGTTGAGACAGTGGACACGGACGTTCCATTAGGTTGTATGGCATCAACGTCAGATTTCCTGAATTGTGGTCATGTAGGAGAATGTCCTTGGTTTTAGGAGGAAGTAGGTAAGCATGAAGGGTCACCGTATCTGCAATCAACACATATGGCTCAAGGGCAAAAAAACACAGTGATTCTCATCGTTCACGGTTTCTGTATTTGTGAATCTGCCTACTTGCGGAGGTGGAATAAGGAATCTCTCTGCCTTGTTTCAGTTCTCGTGGTCTGTTTAGTGCCATGTTTTTCACATTGTGTGCTTTTTGTTGATTTCACCATTTAAAATGGTTCCCAAGCGTAGCGTACCTGAGTGCAGGAAGGCTGCGACGTGCCTTACCTACCTGTGTCAGGTGTAAGCTTCCTTCATGCACAAGTGATGCTTCTGTTGGCCTGAGCTCAATATCAATAAGTCAACAATATACATTCAGTAAGATGGTCTTTAGATAGAAACATACATAAAACCAGTTGACAAAAAAAAAAATGTTGTGACCAGAGGCTCGCAGGAACCTAAGCCCGTATTTCCCAGAGAAGCGGCGGTGGTTCAGTGCCCACTCATTCAGCGTTCACAGTGATTTTATAGAACAGAACCTGCTGCGGAATAACAAGAACTGACTGCATATATATTTCAGTTACTGTTCATTCAACTTTTGGGTAGGTTTAAAATTTCTCAAAATGTTGAAGAAGAAGAAATAATGTGTTTAGAGGCTCACCTGATGGGGGCACCAGGAGAAATGACACCAGGCAGCCCAGACCCGACAAACACAGACACAAGAGGCATCCCTTATGAGTATATTTATGTGTTCACACACACTCGCACACACTCGACGCTGAACAGGGAGGGGGAGGTCACGACAGAGAGGACAGGAAGCATCCAGATGGCACTGGCACGGGCGGGGAGGAGGGACAAAGGGAGCATTTGTCCTGGCTCTGGCTCCCATTGGTGGCCGCCTAACAGGAAGGAGGCGAACCCGGAGCTGGAAGAACAGGAAGTGCTTCTTCTCCTAGAGGAAAGTCTCAAAGTGCAGTAATTTCTCTTTTTAAAAAAGAGCTTCTTCCCTCCACTTCTGTCCCCTGACGGAAGCTCGCACCCTATGCAGGCTGTCCTTGAGGCTGGGGCAGAACCAGGTCATGGGGAAGGGCATAAGGCCAAAGCTAGGAAGTGCCCAGGCCCGGGAGGGCTTAGGCATAGTGGCTGCCTGGTGTCAGGGGGTGGTCTCCTCTGTGGTCCAGCTGGTCCTGCAGGCGGGCGAACTCGGCCAGCTCGTTGAGCTCCTGGAACTGTCGGTCCGTCTTATGGCTGACCAGGGAGCGGTAGAAGTGGACAGCGAAGACAATGAAGACCAGGCCAAAGGGGACCATGATGGTGGTTGAGGCGATGGCGGCGGCCTGGCCCGGGGTGATGCCGCCAGAGCCGCCACTGCTGTCATTGGAGACCGAGCCGGAGGCTGGGGGCTTATTGGTGGGCCGTGGCTGGCCCGGCTGCCTCTTGAGGGGCAAGAACTTGACCCAGCAGAGCAGCACCACCTCAGCCAGGAAGAGCAGCGTGCCGATGACGGTGGAGAAGGCCCAGGCCAGCTCGATATGGCGATGCATGCGCTCGTGGGGAGACTCCTTGACTGAGTTGAGGTTGTGCACGTTGCTCACTGCCTCGATGTTGGGCAGGATGCAGGTGCTGATCATCAGTGCAAACAGGTGCACGGCCACGAGCACCGTCGTGCAGGCACTGAAGGCGATGAGCAGTCCCGGCGGGTAGTCGTGGTCAGCGTCCAGCTGCACCTCCACCATCGCCACCTGAGGGTAGGGGAGAGGCGGGCTGAGCACCAGGACAGTCACGGCCCACAGAGGCTTTCCTCCTGTCAAACCCTGTGACCCCGGGAAAGGAGCTTGGCCTCTCTGAGCCTCAGTTTCCACATCTGTATAATGGAGATCATGAGACCCATCCACTTGGGGTTGGGAAGCTGCAGAAAGTACAGGTAAAGAAAGCAGGCTTAGCCCTAGCCGGTTTGGCTCAGTGGATAGAGCGTCGACCTGCAGACTGAAGGGTCCCAGGTTCGATTCCGGTCAAGGGCATGTACCTTGGATGCGGGCACATCCCCAGTGGGGAGTGTGCAGGAGGCGGCTGATAGATATTTCCCTCTCATTCATGTTTCTAACTCTCTTTCTCTCTTCCTCTCGGTAAAAAAAATCAATAAAACATATTAAAAAAAAAAAAAGAAAAGAAAAAAAAGCAAAGCAGGCTTATGCCCTGGCCAGTTTGGCTCAGTGGATAGAACATATAGGCCTGCGGACTCAAGGACCCCAGGTTCGATTCCAGTCAAGGGCCTATACCTTGATTGTGGGCATATCCCCAGTAGGGGGTGTGCAGGAGGCAGCTCATCGATGTTTCTCTCTCATTGATGTTTCTAACTCTCTCTTCCTTCCCTTCCTCTCTGTAAAAAAATCAATAAATATATTTAAAAAAAAATAAAGAAGCAGGCTTGGCGCCCAGGCCGCCAGGATTCTAATCTACCAATAGCTAGATGCCCTTGGAAAAGTCCCTGAATCTCTCTGAGCCTCAACTTTCTCATTTGTACAATAGGAACATCATATTAATCCACAGGGTTATTTTTTAACCATTAAACAAGAGCTCCTGGCACACAGTAAACACCTCCCAAATGGCAACTGCTGCTCTTACCACCTGGCCAGGTGTTAAACTTTTGTGGTTAAATGGTTTTATGCATATCTTACTATGATAAAAAGTTTGCATTAACATTAAAAATAAAAAGCAACCACTCCCTCCCTCCCTCTTGGCCCCACACCCCCACTCTCAAGCAGACGGGTGAGGATGGAGACGAGGGCCCGCCCAGGCCCTTTCTGAGAATGCAGTGTGCCAGCCAACCAGGAACCACGGGAGGCTTCCCGGAACGGATGGGCTCTGGTCGGGTGCAGTGCGACAGCCCTGGGGCCATCTGCACCCCAGGCCCCAGCTCAGGGCTCCAGGGCTGACGCACTAGCTACTCCCCAGTTCCTGGAGACCCATGGATCCGGGGTCACCAGGGGCATGTTCTGGGTCTGCCACCTGCTGCTTCTCACCTGGACCTTGCAAATCACCCCCCAGTGAAAGGGCCAGCTCATTAGATCTGAGCCGGGAGCAGCAGGTGCTGGGCACACTGCCAGGCCTGGAGCGGTGAGCACCAACGGCAATACCATGAAGGACAGTCACCCTTCATGAAGTGTCCACTACGTACGTACCAGGCTCAGAGAGTGGGAGGTCTGATGCTGGTGAGCCCCACACCAGCCTGCCCTGACCTTCCCTTACTCCTGGGAAGGGCAGTGGGCTCCTTCCCTCCCCACCAGCTCTTCTTCTGCTTGTAATGCCTGGCCCACTTCACTTTTATTTCTTGTTCCTCTAAGTACTTCCTGGGGCCTGGAAAGGCAGAGTGGGGCAGTGGTTAGGGGCACAGGCTCTGGAGCCAAGCAGACTGCCTTTGAACCCTGACTCTCTATCTTTTATTAGGCTGTGACTCTGGCAAGTTCCTCCAATTTTCCTGGGCCTTGGTTTAGAAACGTCATTCCCAAACCCACTGTCTCTGTACGAAATCCTCTGAGGTTTCTCTCCTCCAGCTCTAGGAGGATGTACAATCTAGATGTGACTTGGGGTCCAGTGCCTTTAAGAATCTGGTGACAGCCCTGGCCAGTTTGGCTCAGTGGATAGAGCGTCAGCCTGCGGACTGAAGGGTCCCGTGTTCAATTCCGGTCAAGGGCATGTACCTTGGTTGCTGGCACATCCTCAGAGGGGGGGCGTGCAGGAGGCAACTGATCAATGTTTCTCTCTCATCCATGTTTCTAACTCTCTAACCCTCTCCCTTCCTCTCTGTAAAAAGTCAATAACATAGATTTTTAAAAAAAATAATCTGGTGACAGTAGTGGACACCCTCCTTAGAAAGCCCAGGTTTATATATTCATAGGACTTTTCAAACAAACTCAGTGGGATTCATAGATCCTCGCTCTGTAATTCCCACAAGGGAAGACTAAACTTTTCAGTGTAGGAGTTTATAAAACGTTCCTATAAAGCTGGAGCAGTGCCATTAGGATTTTGGTCGTTTTTAAGACCCTTGGTGGCCTAATGTCAACCCTGAGACTTTAGCACACGTGGTTGAGGGATATGGGGCATCAGAGCAGGCCACCGGGGCACGGCGAACGAAAGGCCACTTCCGGAGGCCCCGTGGCCTCTGCCCCCAGGGTTGCCCACATGGGAAAAGGGGGGCACGCACCCTCCAGCAGACGGTGCCTCCTGCCACCCCCCCCTCCCCCAGCACTTCCTCTTCCTCTTTTTGCCTGCGGCCCCGGCATCTGAAACCGGAGAAGGGACAAGCAGGAGAGCCTGCTGCTTGGCTGCCCCAGGTCCGCTGGCTACTTATGCACTCGCTGGAAAGGTCCAGACCTATGAGGTGCATCAGGCCCCGAGCTGGACACTGGGGAGTAAGGGGGGGTGGTGGTGGTATATACAGGTCATGCTCCCTTACTTAATATCCCCCTCAGAACCATTAAGAGTGAGTTGGCTCTTCCACTTGTCCTTAGAAGACCTGGCATATAATAAGCTTAATAAGGTATCAATGATTATTGGCAACACCATTATTAAAGCCTTGTGGAAAGGGACTAACAGGAGCATTTCCCTCGTAGGGTTAGGCTGCTACAGACTGAATGTTTACATCATCCCCTCTAAATTCCTATGTTGCAACCCAAACCCCTAATGTTAGGAGGTGGGGCCTTTGGGAGGTGATTAGACACAAGGGTAGAGCCCCACGATGGGTCAATGCCCTTACCAAAGAGGCTTCGGAGACCCCCTGGCCTTCTACCATGCGAGGACACAGTGAGAAGATGGTGTCCACGCGCCAGGAACACTGAATTTACACGTGCCTTGACTGTGGACTTTAGAGCTGTGAGAAATAAATGCCCGTTGTTTATGAGCCACCCGGCTTGTGGTATTCCGTTTTAACGGCCCAGAAGGACTAAGGCTGAGGATTAAATGAGGTCTTGACGTGTAAGTGTTTTTAACACAGGGCCAGCCCACAGGAGGTGCTCAATCAAACTCCGCTATAAAGAAAACGGCAGGGCGTGGAGTGGAAGAGGAACAGCCGCTGGTCGCCCTCCGCTCAGGCCGGAGAGAGCTGACCCCACACGCTGATGTTCTACCCGTTGGGGCGGGAGAGGGCAGGACACCCATTCTGGGCCTTGGGTGCCCCAGCTACAATCTCCAGGCACGACAGGAAGTGTGTCCCAAACCACACCTGGACAGAGGGCCACGCCAGCAGGACAGAGACCACCCTCTGCAGATCATCTGTCACAGCCACAGGCCTCAGGGCTGGATGCAGACACAGCTGGCCTGGGGACACCAGAACTGGCTAGCCGGCTCAGTCTGTGACACTGGGCCCTCGGAGGAAGAGGAAGGGGCCCCGGGCCCTGCTCCGGAAGAAACCCCATCACCTTTCCCAGACCCTACAGTTCCTGGAACTTCAACCACGCAGGCTGGCTGTATGCATCGCTCCCACAGTGGGGATCGAGTTCTGTGCCACGGGGCCGCATAAAGGAACGTTTGGCATGGAAAACGCTCGCAGGAATAAAGCCACTGCTTTTTCCAGGATGCCTCCCGCTTGGGAAATCTCCCCATGTGATTTCCAGGGAGCGTAAAAACCGCAGGGGCCTCATGAACCTGGCAGGCGGCTCCCGGGGGCCCCCGGCTGAGTCCGGAGCCGCGATAGATCAGATTGCAAGCAGCTTCATAAGGTAATTATAGATGGAGCGCCGGGCGACTTAACCCAAAATAAACAGCTCCCATCCAGCCACGGGCCTGTTTGCACCTGGCCACAGGGCTCCCGAAGGGACGGGGAGGGTGAGAGACGGCCAGCCCCACCGCACAGTGGCCCAGTGGATTCCCCGCATGTGGGATCGGGACGCTGAGATGCCCATTTTCAAGCATGAGCTAAGAAAGAGGGTCATGTGACTCTGGTTGGCTTTGCCGGAGTCCGCTCCTATGCCTGAATGCCAACCACCTCTCCTCACTCCTGCTGGGCTCCATAGGGACCCTGGCCACCCGCGCCTGGGAGTCCAGGCCATTCCGAGGCGGCCCTCCTCCGCCTGGCTGACCCCAGCGCCCACGGCCAGGACACAGGGTCTCTTTCCCAAACCTGGGCCTCTCGCACTTTGAGGAGGGCGGGTGGCTGCAGCCTAGACCAAGAGAGCTGCCAGGCCACAGTCACCCGGCTCGCTCGGAGCTGTCTGAGCCTGCCGTCCCACCTCAGGGGCAAACCATCTATTAAGAGAGGGCTGCGGTCCAGCCCGGCGGTTTACAAACTCTTCTGACCACCACCTCCAGGACGCCAAGTGTTTCTATAAATAGAAACACACACACACATTTATAACAGCAACTAAAGTTCCAACAAACAATACATCCCCAAGAGCACCAACAAGGTCTATTCTTACAACACAGGATGCATGCTGCTACTTTTTATTTCGTTCCATTAAAAAAAAAAAAAAAAAAAAAGCTGGTTGCGACTCACTAAGTTTGTGCCAGAAACCACAGATTGGGGGACGCAGGGGAAAGAAGAGACCTAGACGTTCTCTTTCGTCCGGCTAATCCCGACTTCTTTCGGTCTTACTTTCCAAGTCACCACTATTCCACGGCCTCCCTGGGGGAGGACAGAGCCATTCATTCATTCATTCATTCACGGAAACATTTCTTGAGAACCTAGGATGTGCCTGAAAGGTCTTACGGCTCTGCTGGGAAGAAAGCAGGAAGTCAAAGAGCCAACTCCCTACCCCAGGGAGGAAGACCGGCACTGAGCGTTCGGGCAAACACGCATTTTTCAGGCTGTGACAAGCATCCTTCATCACTGCGCCTCCACCACCACCCTTGACCGAGCACGTTCTGAAGATGTAATGACACACCATGTCTCCTCCACTCCACTCTGTCTATCTCTGCTCCTCCCGCGCCCAGCACCGGGCCTGCCCCGTGAGGTGCTTCAGTTAAAGAAGGGTGAGGATGCCGAAACTGGTTTGGCTCAGTGGTAGAGCGTCGGTCTGGGGACTGAAAGGTCCCGGGTTCGATTCCGGTCAAGGGCATGTACATTGGTTGCGGGCACATCTCCAGTAGGGAGTGTGCAAGAGGCAGCTGGTCGATGTTTCTCTCTCATTGACGTTTCTAACTCTCTCTCTCTCTCTCTCTCTCTCTCTCTCTCTCTCTCTCTCTCTCCCTTCCTCTCTGTAAAATATCAATAAAATATATTAAAAAAAAAAAAAAAAAAGAAGAAGGGTGAGGAAATAAATGGAGGCAAGACCTAATCTTCAGGTATTTTACCCCAGTGTGTCTGACGGACTAGCTTATGTAATCCGCTGGAAACCAGAAGACCATCTCAGAACTTCTAATGAACTTCCTACTTAGCTCATTCCTTTCAATTTTAATACTGTATTTTTATGTATGCTTTATTAGAATGCATACCACACATAAGATGTAACACACATAAACACACACACATATAAGCCTACAAATACTGAGGCTATTACTAACAATTTTAAAAAATATACATATTTACTTATTTCAGAGAGGGACGGAGAGAGTGATAGAAATATCAATGATGACAGAGAGTCATTGATTGGTTGCCTCCTGTACGCCCCTCCTGGGAATAGAGCCCGCAACCCAGGCATGTGCCCTTGACCAGAATCAAACCTGGGACCCTTCAGTCCACAGGCTGATGCTCTGTCCACTGAGCCAAACCTGCTAGGGCTAGTACTAACAATTTAAAAAAATATACTTTATTAATTTTTTTACAGAGAGGAAGGGAGAGGAATAGAGAGCTAGAAACATCAATGGGAGAGAAACATCAATCAGCCGCCTCCTGCACATCCCCTACTGGGGATGTACCCACAAACAAGGTACATGCCCTTGACCGGAATCCAACCTGGGACCCCTCAGTCCGCAGGCCGATGCTCTACCCACTGAGCCAAACCTGCTAGGGCGAGCACTAACAAGTTTTGAGCAAGGTGTGAACTAAAAACTTGGAGATCATCACTGAGACCTGGAGATGGCAAACTGAGGCCTGTAGACTACAATTTTTGTAAATAAAGTTTTATTGGCAGGCACACCCATTCATTTACTATCAACTAAGCTAAAATGGCAGAATTCAGTAGGCACCACTGAGGTTGCATGGCCTGCAAAATCAAAAATATTTACTATCTGGCTCTTTTATTTTATTTTTTTAGTATTCCATTGTTTTTTGTTTTTTTTAAATTTATTAAGGTATTATCTGTGTACATAGCTTACCATTGCCCCCCCCCCCCCATAGATGCTATCTGGCCCTTTATAGAAAAAAGTTGGCCGACTCCTGGGTTAAACCAATGATCCCAAAGAGGGCTGTCCAATCACAGTCCCAGGAGATTCTCCTCTGAAGAAAAGCTCATGTTCCTATAGTTGAGACATCCCTTCTGGAGAGCAGAAGTCCCATCAGAGAGAAAACAGCTGCCTTTTGTTTAAACTTTCTCAGTTCTATTTCTCCAAGTCCTTCCACTTCCGCATCGATTCTCGTAGTGGCCCCCCTTGGGAACCCTAGGAACCAGCAGAGGTCAAAACAGAGGACTACTGAAAATTCCAGAAATGTGCCACAGGCGCTGCTCGTGAACTTTTATAAAAGGCTTCTTAGTTAGGCAGGGAGCATCATCCCCTCGGGGGCATTCAGCAAAATTCCATTTATACATAGCCCAGAGTGCAGAACTGGACATCTGGAAGACTTCAATGGCCCAGTTATCAGCCAGCTAGAGAGATGTAGAGAGATTGTAGCTCAACAGAAAGATCAGAGTTTGGAATTTTACTAGCTGGGTGATCATAAGCCCTATGAGCCTTCGTTTTCCTACCTACATAGATTTAAGGCTGTTCTGAGGATTAAATAAGATCAAAGAAAAAGGTCTAGGCACATGGCCGGTGTTCAGCAAATAGTAATATCATCAACATTATTCTAGAATTCATCCTGTAACTCTTCTGCTCCAAAGCCTTCTATGGCTCCCTATTGCCTATATACCAGACTCTCTAAATAGCCAGGCAAGACCCTGCACCATCTTAGGTGGTCAAATTCACCTTTCTCTACTATTTTCCTTCTTTCTTTTTTTCTTAAATATATTTTTTTTATTGATTTCAGAGAGGAAGGGAGAGGGAAAGATAGAAACATCAATGATGAGAGAGAATCAATGATTGGCTGCCTCCTGCATGCCCCCTACTGGGGATTGAGCCCATAACCCAGGCATGAGCCCCTGAGGGAATCAAACCTGGGACCTTTCAGTCCACAGGCCGACGCTCTATCCACGGAACCAAACCGGCTGGACTTACATTCTTCCAAAAAAGTTATCCTTATTAAAGCAGTCCCAACACCAGGAGAACAAGGGTGAGCAAGATTCCTGGGTATCCGGGCTAGATATATTCTAAGTGATTTGCAGATACAGATGCTCCTCAACTTACAATGGGATTACATCCCAACAAGTCAATTTCAAGTTGAAAATATCTCAAGTCAAAAACTGCATTTAATACACTCAACCTACCGAGCATCATAGCTTAGACTAGCCTACCTTACACGTGCTCAGAACACTTATACACTGCCTTATGGTTGGACAATATCATCTAATGCAAAATCTATTTTATAGCAAAGTGTTGAATACCTCATGTAATTTGTTATCCATATCACTTCTGCACCATCATAAAATTGGGGGGAAAAAATCTGTTCAATAAAACCACTTTAAATTGGGGACTGTCTGTCCTAATTCAATGAATCCTCACCCCCACTCCATGAGGTTGGTACTACCACTACCCCTATTTTACGGATGAGGAAACTGAGGCCCAGATGCATTAAGGGACTTCCCGAAGGATCTCACAGTCGTTAAGTGGAAGAGCTGGGATTTGAACCTAAGATGCCTGGTTCTTACTCTGAGTCCCGTAGCAATGGCATTACACCATGGACACAGGCTTATCCAGCTTCTCGGCCAGGTAACCTCAGCCAAGCCATTCAACTTTCCCGAGGTTGTGTGAAGACCACAAGGCGTGGTACAGGTACAATACTTAGCACAAGGTCAGGCCTCTTACGAGAGCCTAAGCACCAACAGCAACGACCGCTACCAGTCATGAGCACTATGAGAAGGGACAGGAATTTCTTACTCATCTCCACGCCCCCTGGGTGCTGAGCGTGTCGAAGAGGCTCCCTGTCCCATGATGTGAGCCCTACCTCCCAACTCATTTTCACAGGAATTCCAAGCAACTTTTGAACCCGTTCTGGAACCTGGGAACGCAAGGGTGCTGGCGGGCAGAGAACCCGAGGAGGAAGATAATCCAAAAATAATTGATCCCGGGTCGTGGAAAGCATTTTGTTTACGGCAGCAGGCTGACCTTCCCAATTATCTTCTGCTTAGGCTAACGTTACAGCCTGCCCTCCCCGCAAAACCAAGACGGCCACGGGTGCCCGCCACGATCCTTTAAGCGACAGAGTCGGGCCGAGGCTGGCAGCCTCTCACCGAGAGGTAAACCGAGGCACAGATGGCCTGAGTCACAGCCCCCGTGGGTGCCTGTGGCTCAACAGCACCTGCAGGACCCCTTGTGCAGAGTCCGGATGGAGGCTGAGCTCAGACAAGGCCTGTTCTTTCTAGAAATGCCATCAGGAGCGGGAATCTCGTCTGCAGACGAGAGGGTCCAGTTAAGGCGCACACACATCACATCATCAGATGCTGAAAATTCTTCAACCTGGCATGGAAGGGCCCCTCAGGCAAGTCGCAGGGAGAGGAATGTGCTCCCTCTGTGCGTACGAGGAAACAGGCCCCAAAGGGTAAAGCCGCTTGGTCTGAGGCCCCACGGCCTGTCTGGCCCACCTCCCCAGCACATGAGGACGCCTGGCCAGGCCCTTCCACCCCCTGGGGAGCGGGGAGGTCTCTCCATCCCTCCCTCTCAACCTGGAGACCAGGTGAGCCTGGCACCCCTGATAACTCTGTCTCTGGGGACCAAAGGTCACATTAGCGCCTCTACTTTTCCAGGTCTCTAGGAAGGGAGCCCGGGGGGGGGGGGGGGGGGGCAGGCAATTGATAGCTCTGACTCACAAGACAAGGGAGAGTAGTCCAGGAAACTCGCTCACTGTGTTTCCATGGTGCTAGGCTGCGTGGCACCCCCTCCCCTCAGAGCCTCACTCACAAGGCGGGGGGCGGGGGGGGTGTGTGTCTGTGGCGGAGGTGGGGTGCAGGCAGACTTGCCCTGCTGAGTGCTTTTTGCCACCCCAATCCCATCTCTGCCTTAGATTTCCAGGCACATGGCAAACACAGTTACCCCCTTGTCATTGCTCCCCCAGAATGGAGGCTGTCATGGGATTCAGCCCTTTCCTGCTGGCAGAACTTGGGGGGCGGGGGGGGGGGAGGGGGCGGATTCCACCAACAGAGCCAGGAAGTCTTTGCCTCCCAGACCAGGGAAAATAAAGGTCCCCAAGAGAGAGTGTGGGTGAGCCAAGGCCCACCCAAATGCCCCTGCCTGACCCTGCCTCCTACTTCCCCCACGGTTTTTAGTAAGAGGAAGAGGGAGGTGACATTTGTTTAGAAAGCCTGCTTCCTTGAGAGGAAGAAAGCACTAGCGAAGGCAGGAGAGTTATCGCCCATCGACCCCCGCTTTTCCTGGGTGGGCAAGGGGCCTGGGCAACTGTGAACTTACGACCGCAAGAGAAAGGGGAACAGGAATCCCCCGATCTTCGGAGCGCTGCCGGAAAGAGCTGATAATCGCTGGTGTCGCTCCCTTCCCCCAAACTGCAAAAGTTTATTTTGCTTTTTTTTAAAAAAAAATCCTTTTCTGGCCCTTGCCGAGGAGGCTCAGTTGGTCAGAGCGTCGCCCCAATATTTGGGTTCAATCCCCAGTCAGGGCACTTACAAGAAGCGAACGAAAGCACACATAAGTGGAACAACAAAATTAATGTATCTTTCTTTCTCTAATCAGTAAACACACACACACACACACACACACACACACACACACACTTTAAAAACAAAAATGGTCTGCTCTACTTCTCGTTCTCTAGGAGGTCTGGTTCTATACCTGACTTGGCATTAATCAGAGCTCATGACAAAAGTGCCCAAGAGAGTTCTGGGTGCCAGCCAACCCGGGTTCAAATCCCCACGCCAGCAGACCAGCTGAATGGCTGTGGGATGTCCCATGACAAAACCGCCTCAAAGGGTGGCTAAGGAGTTAGTGTTGAAGTCAGGGAAACCCACACAATGCCTTGGACATAGTGAGCGCTTGGCAAATGCCGGCTCCTCTTACAATCTTCGGGCAAAGGCAGAGACTCGTCTCCTGGAATCTGGCACTGATAAAAAAGAATTTCATCACATCAGCCTGAACTAAAAAATAGTGTGCCACTCCCTTACACTCTCACTCTCTCTCTCTCTCCCTCTCCCTCCTTCAACTTAATTCTTAAAGTCAGAGAAACCACATCACTTCTCGGCCTCAGCTAAAATCAAGTGAAGTTAAGAGAAACTTGAGGGGCGCCTTCATGCACCAATTCAGAAATCGAGGCCCCGAGAGGGAGATGCCTGAGGTCACGCAGGCAGCAAGTGGCAGATCTCAGAGGGCTCTTCCCACCCTCATCACTGGCCTTTGCACGGAGCCGGCTGCGCCCTGCTCAGAGCTTCTAAAAAGTCCAGGCTCCACGGCCGTGGCCCACTTGTTTTGCAGAACACTGGGAGAGTACCAGACATCTCCCTTCCCAAGAAAACACAAAGGGTGCAGCCACTCCCTCCCTCAAGGCTAAAGGCTGAGCTCACTCTCCGACTAGCAGCAGTGCTGTGTGTGTGTGTGTGTGTGTGTGTGTGTGTGTGTGTGTGTGTGGCGGCAGGGGGGGGGCGGGGAAGAAGGGGGAGGCAGACCCCATGCATGCAGGCCGATAACCAAGAAGCGTTCGGCAGCACCCTGTCCTGGGAGACGGACTCCAAGATTCCAGGCCGGGAGGCATCCAGGGGGGCCACCTCTCTGCCCAGCCAGCAGCCTCGCCCACCCCACCCCTTTCTCGCTACAACGCCGCCCTGCACGGGGAGAGGGGAGCGAGGCATGCCAACCTCCAAAGTCCAGAAGGAGCCCATTCAGAGGCACACTTCCCACCCTCCTCCCACACAGCCACCCAGTGACTCAGGGCCGAGTTGCTGGAGAAGAAACTGAGAGTTGGCGGGGCGGCTGTCAAACCCCCGGGGGCTGAGGCGCTAGGTAGGCAAAGGCGGCAGGAGAAAGGGTGCCAGGAAATCCCCTTCACTAACGAGGTGATAAAAAAGAACGTGGCCAATACCTTTGGCCTCAAGTGTAAGGTCGGGTGAGAGAGAAAGTGAGAGTGAGAGAAAGAGAGAGAGAGAGAGAGAGAGAGAGAGAGAGAGAGAGAGAACTCGGGGGTTCTCTCCTCTCCCCACCTCCAGGCACCTGCTCCCAAGGAGATCAGACGCTGCAGCCCTTCCTGTCCGCTCCTCCCCCCAGGACAGACGCGGGACGGTGCTCTTGCAGACCTACCACCTCCGGGATCCCGCTGCTCCCACCCCCTCCCTGCTGCATCACCAAACCGGCCCGTCTGAAGGCACCCGAGCCCCCCGCCCCAACCCGATCGCCCGCACCAGGTGTCACTTGCCGCCACCTCCCCTCGCGTCCACGACAGCCTTCTCCCCCAGCTCTTCCCCCCACCCTCACCCTCACCCTCACCCTCAGCCCGCCCAGCCCGCCGCCCCGCGGGCCCGGTCCGGGCTGCGGGCGGGAGCCGCCGGGACGGGGGAGAGAGGGGGCAGGGCAGGGCAGGGCAGGGCAGGGCGGCCCGCGCTCACCATGGCGAAGCCGGAGAGCAGAGCCGAAGTCCGGCTGGAGGCTTTGAGCTTGGCGCGGCTCAGGTAGAGCTTGCGCCAGGACAGCGCCTGCATCGAGTGCTCGTTGAGGCTCATCACCTCGGAGTAGCTCTGGCTGATCCAGTCCGGGTAGGTGACGGCGGGCGGCGGCGGCGGCGGCGGCGACCCGGGGGGCTCCCCGTCCCCGCTCCGGCGGCGGCTCCGGTGGCTGCCGCCGGCGGTGCTGCCGCCGCTGAGGGGAAGCTCGGGACTGTTGTTGCTCGGGGGCGGGGCGGCCTCCGGATGCATGGAGCACGCTGCAAAGGCGCGGGGCCGGCCCGGGCGCCGAGCGGAGGCAGCGGCCCCCACTCCCCGCCGCACCTCCTCCGCCTCCGCCTCCGGCAGCCGCCGCCCGTCCTTCGCTCGCCGCGCGGGCCTGGCCTGACGCGCGACCGGCCGCCGAGGACGCCGAGGAGGGCGAGGAGGAGCCGCGGCGGCCGCAGCCCGCACGCACGCAGCGCCGCTCGCAGAATCACGGGCGGCTGCGACGCAAGCTGGCGCCCGAGCCAGCGTCCCAGATACCGCCCCCCCCCCCGGCCCGGACCCTCGGCGCGCGCCGCGATTGGCTGACGCCTCCGGTGCATTTGCATGCGCCCCGCCCACCAAAGACACCCCTCCCGCCCGCGACGGGTGGGCGGCGCCTGTGCGCGTCACGTGACTCGTCGTCTCCGGCCGGCGCCCCGCCCACAGTCCCTGGCGCGAAGCCGCGGGCGCCCGCGCCTCTTCCTGGAAGGGCCGCGGGTACCGGGGCCCCGCCGCCGGGCTTCGGCTGCCGGCCGGCGCCTCCGTTCTCCTCAGCTGTGCTCCGATGGCCCTCCTCCAGGACTTCGGACTCCTTGGTCGGGTCGCCTGAGGTCACCTCTGGGCGGTTCCTGAGGCCCGTTTTCCTCTTGGAACAAGGTAGCTCAAAGTCTGCGGGAAAAAGCAGGCTGAGACCTAGAGTTCATTCTTGCATTTATTAAGCGCCTACTGAATGCCAACACTGTGCCGGGCTGAGGGAGGGTAGGGCGATGAGGGGGAAAAATCTCCTGCCCTCGGGGAGCGTTCATTGGAGTTTCGGAGACATACCAAGAAGTAAATTATAATAGTTTAGAAGGTAATAAATGCATAGAAAAATAATAATAAAGCAGAGTAAAAAGGGGATGGACTGGGCTGCAATTTTAAATTTAGAATGCTCTGGGCAGAGCTTTTTTTTTTTTTTAGTCTTTTTTTGGTCCAGTTCGTTCACTGACAGTTCACCAGCGTCTGACACAAGACCCAAAGTAGGCCGCGCTGGCACCCGGTACCACATCCCATTCAACAAATGTTTATTGAGCACCTGTTAAGTGCTAGGCTGAAGATTCCAGGAAAAAACGGTAACTTGCATGGAATCTTATATTTTAGTGGGGAGAACAGGCAGTAAACACACAAAATGGGTTCACACTTTGCTTGCTCGGTCATATGTGAGCCGAGATCTGAACCAGCAATGTCAAGAGCCAGGGACCTGTCTTCCAGAGGGAAAGGAACAGCAAGCGCAAAGACCCGGAGTCAGCCCGAACCGTTAGGAGGCCAATTTAGCTGCAGAACAGGAGGGGACAGAGGTGAGGTGGGAGTCGAGTTCTGGGCTGAGAGTTGTCCCCTAGGATGTCAGCTCCAGAAAGGCAGGATCCTTATTTGTCGAATTCTTACCCCCAGCATCTGGAATATCACTTGGTATACTTGGCGCTCCGTAAATGTTTCTTCCGCGTGTAAGAGAGATGGGAATGAGTGGCCTTCCAGGTCAGTTGAGTGAAATGTAACTGTTGTCACCACTAGAGAGCGCCCCTCCACTCACCTAGGGATAAAACTGAAGCACCCCTTCCCCCCAAAAAATGTCTTAGGAGATTCCCCTAGAGCAGTGTTTCCCAAACTTTTGACATATGTGTACCCCTTCTATAATTTTCGTAACGCCGAGTACCCCTCATTAAAAAAAGGATGTATTTTAATAATCAAAATATATTTATTTTTTATTTTTTTGGTACATACACAAAATAATAATAAACGAAAAATAAAATTATTCATAATAAAATATAAGTAAAAGTTATATTATAAATAACATTTATTTGCACACCAGATCATCTCACGCCTCACAAGACTGTCTTGACTTGACTCATGAGAACGTAGAATTAGGCGCAGCTAAGCACGGTGCGGTGCATATCTCCACCAAACTCCGGTGCAACGCGTACCCCCACCAAACTCTTCCCATATCCCTGGGGGTACGTGTACCACACTTTGGGAAACACTGCCCTAGAGGCCTTTCTCTTTTTAGGAACTCTAGGATAGAGAACTTGAAACTTGAAAACTCATCCCTCTGGACTTTTTTTTTTTGGGTGGCCTTTGTTCTTGTTACTCCCTCCACTTACCATCTGTGTCTCAGCTCCAGTATCAGCTCCAAAGAGAGCCCTTCCCCATTTCATGTTCCATCCCCTCCCCTGGTGTTTTATTCCCTTTATAGCTCTGATCGCTACAGCATCTGGGATCACCTCGATTATGTACTGACCAGTTTGTCCGTGCCGTCACTTCCCTACAGATGGGTGTTCTGAAAGCAGAGTTGACGTGTGTCTAAATTTTGCTACCACCCAAGGGCCTCTCACAGGGTCTGGCACCCCACAGACTCCCCATGGAAGATGTGTAATGAATGACATAATGAAATGGTCTTGGTTCGAAGAAACCCCAGCTCAGAACTGGTAAACACAACATTCGGAGGCTGATGGGGCGGGAGGGAGGCCAGTTGGTCTAAAAGGGGAAGAGGTTGGAAGCTTGGAGGAGAGATTTGCTGATTAAGGAGAACAAAAGGATGGGAGCTCAGTAGGGTTTTTTGGGGTGGGGGTTGGGGGAAGAAACTCAGTAGGGGTTTTCTTGGGGGGGGGGAGGAGGGAACCAGGTTTCCTTTCTTCTGCTCCTCTATCATGCCCATCCCCCTTCCTTTGAATTCTCCCAGGGTTTGAATCCCACCATCTGCACAGAGCAAAAATAATTAATAATAAAAGGGCTGAGGGGAACCTGTCTCTCAACCTAGGGTCCAGAAGGCCTATGTGGTTAGTACCCTTCCCCCCCGAAAATAAGACAGTGTCTTATATTAATTTTTGCTCCCAAAGATGCGCTAGGTCTTATTTTCAGGGGATGTCTTATTTTTCCATGAAGAAGAATACGGAACACATTTATTGTTAAATGAAAATAAAGGAAATTTATTACCTGTATACGGTATGGTAGTACGGTAGTTGTCGACACAAACCAGACAAACTGTGAATCCCACAGTATCAAGAATTTACTCATTTATTCAATGTCAATCACGTCATCATCTTCTGGAACATCATCATAACAATCCAATTCCTGAATTTCCTGGTGAATTTCTTGTGACTCCATTTCTTTCAGAATCAGTGGACCAAATCTCTCATGTTTAGCAATAGCACTGTCTTTAAATGAGTACTTCTTGTCAAGGTAGCCTGCTCGCAGTGCATTTGCAATGCAACTCTCAGTGATTTTCTCCCATGAATTCTTCACGCAAGTCACAACTTCTTGCAGTTTAGGTTTGACAAAGTTTCCACGCTGATTTCTCTCCATTCACACAGCAGTGACATCAGGACTCCGCGTAATGTCACTGGTTGCTAGACGCCAGTCGGGGTGGCCCTAGCGACCAGTTTACGATAAATTAATTTTCATTCTGAGACAGAGCCTGAGGGCCTTATTTTCGGGGGGATGCCTTATATTTCAATCAGAAGAAAACCTGTAAGTAGGTCTTATTTTCGGAGGATGTCTTATTTTCGGGAAAACACCGTAGTAGTACAGGACATTAAGCCATCCGGCGTCTGTGTTCAACCACCACCAGAGTCACCTCCTCCTCTGCATCAGAATCTCCAGAGGTTTTTGTTAAAATACAAGTCACTAAAACCCACCCAAGCATTTTATTTTTAGCAAGGTCTTCTAGTAAAGTTTGAAACTGAACCAGAGGAGCTTGCATTTATAACCCTTTTCGGTATTATACAGTGATTCAGGTTGGCATGAATCTCTCTGAGCCCCCAATCCTTTGAGCAAAAATGGAGACCTTACAAAAACCTATTTCTGGAGCCTGATTTTGGACACCCAGTCACCTACCTCAGGCAGATTTTTAGGAGAGGTAAATCTGATGCCCAAGTGAAGAGGGACCCTCCCCCACTTCCTGCCCAAACAAGACCTCAAAGAAGTCATCACTTGCACTTCAATTCACAAAGAGAGCATTTGCCAGCGCCCATCATTGTCCTTTGGCTTGCCTCTGTATACTCCCTTCCCCACCAGGGCCTCCCCTCTGACTGCTCCGAAATCCCTAAATTAAGAATAATAAAAAGAGCCGCCATTTCCCGAGCACTTATAGAACAAAACTGCCCGTTCTTGGGCTCCTCGGGCGCATGCTTCCCCCGGGTCAGAAGCCACTGCTGGGTCTGTGGCTTCGTGCCCGTGCCTTTTATGGTTAGTGCTTTTTGTGTCCTGGCTGAGAGGTCTTCGCCAACCTCAAGGTCATGAAGGTCTTCACCTGTGTTTTATTTATTTATTTTTTAATATATATTTTATTGATATTTTACAGAGAAAGGGAGAGAGATAGAGAGCTAGAAACGTCGATGAGAGAAACATCGACCAGCTGCCTCCTGCACACCCCCTACTGGGGATGTGCCCGCAACCAAGGTACATGCCCTTGACCGGAATCGAACCCGGGACCTTTCAGTCCGCAGACCGACGCTCTACCACTGAGCCAAACCGGCTGCGGCTTCACCTGTGTTTTAAAACATGGGCTTAAAAAGAGAACTGTGCTTGTATGTTCAGGTGTATGATCCCATTCACTGATTTAAAAAATATATATTTTATTGATTTTTTTACAGAGAGGAAGAGAGAGAGAGGTAGAGAGTTAGAAACATTGATGAGAGAAACATCGATTAGCTGCCTCTTGCACATCCCCTACTAGAGATGTGCTTGCAACCAAGGTACATGCCCTTGACCGGAATCGAACCTGGGACCTCTCAGTCCCCAGGCCAATGCTCTATCCACTGAGCCAAACCGGTCTCGGCCCATCTACTGATTTTTGAGTGAGTAGGTTTCTCCATTGAAATGCTTGGACATTTTTGAGAAAAATGAAGTGTCTCAATAATGGATTTGGAAAACTTTGTACCAATAAAAAAGAATGTAAATTTTCTCAAAAAAAAGAAGAAGAAGAAGAAGAAGAAGAAGTAACTGTTTCTGGATTCTATTATAGTCCGTTGCTCTACATGTCTTTTTTTCCCCCTCCCAAATCCATTATCCTGATTGCTCTAGCTTTAAAATAACTCTTGAAGTCAAGTAGATGAAGTCATTGCATCTCTTAAAGGGGTGGGGTGTCAGCGGTATTAAACATCTTCCTGGAAGATCTAATCCTCCCTTAGCAAAACAGGACCACGGGGTCATACTGTGGAGACTGAGCGCCTGAGATCAAGGAAGACTGTTGGGGGTTACATGGTGTCCCCCAAAAGACACGTTCAAGTCCTAACTCCCAGCACTTCAGAATGTGATCTTATTTGGAGACCGGGTTTTTATAGAGATAACCAAGTTGAAATTAAGGTCAATGATTATAAAAAAGGGAAATTTGGACACAGACCTGTCCAGAGAGAAGAGAGTGTGAAGAGACAGACACAGGGAGCCTCAGTGGATAGTGATGACCTGAGGACTGAAAGGTCCCAGGTTCGATTCTGGTCAACGGCATGTACCTTGGTTGTGGGCACATCCCCAGTAGGAGGTGTGCAGGAGGCAGCTGATCGATGTTTCTAACTCTCTATCCCTCTCCCTTCCTCTCTGTAAAAAAAAAAAAAAAAAAAAAAAAAATCAATAAAAAATATAGATAGATAGATATAAAAGGGGCACAGACTTTGGAACGCGGCCTACCTGAGTTCGAATCCCACCTTTGTTCATTTAGAACTGTGTCACCCTGGGCTAGCAACCCAGCCTCTCTGAGCCCCATCTGTCAAATGGGAACGGTAGTGGGACTTGGCAGAAAGGGTTACTATCTTTCTGGGAGAGAGGTCCCGTGAGAGCACATTTGTCCAGCAATTGGCACAGTGCTCAGTAAATGGCAGGTAGTATTTTCCGTTTGCGAGATGTTCTGTGCTCAGTGAAAGGAGTGTATCTCATTCCAAACCTAAGACATTGGCTAATTCTAAATCCAGTGAATAGGCTATTTACAAAAGGCAGAATGTCAGTGAGAATTCAACTAGGGAAAACATACCAGAAGAGAGGAATTTGCACAGAGAGACTTGCTTCAGAGGTAACGGGAGAACTATGGAAGAAGGCGAGTTGGAGGGTGACTCAACTACAGGTTCCCAATAGCAAGAGGGTGAGCACCACTCCTGGGTTGGGGGACAGAAGGAGGTTGGAGGGACAGAAGGAGAAGGTGTGTCTGGCACCCAGGAAAGACTGGCCTCACCAGACAGAAGCTGGACCACAGTGGGCCTGTGCGGTGGGAGATGGAGACTCAGTCAATGTGGCTGCTGTTGGAGATATTACCCAAGACGGAGAGAGGGAGAAACATCCTGCCTTCTCCCTTCCTCCCGCCCACCGAGCTCCTATCACTGCCTCCCATTAGTGGATCTCTGCAGGAAGCTAGTTGATTGACAGCCTGTAGGGATTGGCCTCCCAGCGATACAAAGCAGAGGGAGGACAAGGAATGGTTTTGAGGACAAAGGAGCCCAGGCCCAACCCTGGGGAGTTGGGGTTACCTTTAATCTCTCCACGCCACCGCTACCCCACCTAGAAAATGGGGGTCATGGTACATGAGTATCTACTCATGGAATGGTAGATCCAACTCCATAAAGCAGTTTAACCCCGTGCCTGGCCCGGAAGAGGGAGCACCTTGTAAATGTGAATGAGGGATCTAGTCAGCTATTTTCTGCTCAGAGCGGGAGAGGAGGGAAGAGGACAGAGGCCTGGGAATAAACTCGAGGTGCAAAAGCGGTGCTGCTGCTGGTGGTGGTATTTTTATCTCGGAGACCTGCCCATCTGTCCTCTCCCCGTTCTAAGCTGGTGATTCTGTCATTCTCCTTTTAGAAATCCTGAGTCAGGGCTGACCACTCCGAGTTTGGGGCCGCTGGGAGTTTGGTCTCCAACGCTCCCTTCAAAACAGGTTTCAAATCCACCGGATTTTTATGTAGCGTCTCTGCCTCCCAACGGCTGCCAAATTTTCCCCGCCTCCTCCAGCCCGGCGCTGAGCCGTCTCCAGGCTCTCCCTTTGTATAATTAAAAGGAAAAATAGAACAGCCGATGTTGCCAAACATGTATTTAAAGTGACACCCCGAGTCCAGGAAGTGGAAAGTAAAATCGTTTAAGGTTTAGATTAAAAGGCTCCGGGCTCAGCTGTCTCCTGACCCCGGGCCTCCTTTAATCCCTCGCCCCGGTTTGTAAAGGCCTTTTAACGGAGGCATTTATCTCTCTCCCGGAGAACGAATCACACAAAAATGCCCAGCCTCCCCGGAATGGCCTGTCAAGCGCAATGCGGTTCTATGAGGCCCCTGGGGAGGTGGGGAAATTGGGGTGCTGACCACCCTAGGAGCCACCCTGAATCCTTGCTTTCCTCCCCCCTGCCCTTCCCCCACCACACCTAATCCATTAAAAAAAACAAAACCCAGTTGAATGTAGCCCTTAACATTCGCTTAAAATCTGTGCCTTCCTCCCACCATCCTCTTCCATCTTCTCCGGGTCACTGTTAGCACTTGCCCAGAAAAACCTGCTCCCTGGTGTCTCTGCTTCCAATGGCTTTGCGTCTGAGTTCGAATAAAATCCGAGCTCCTGCCTGGCCAGTGTGGCTCAGTGGTTGATCCCTGATCTGTGAACCAGGAGGTCACGGTTAGATTCCTGGTCAGGACACGTGCATGAGTTGTGGGCTCGATTCCCAGTATGGGGCATGCAGGAGGCAGCCGATCAATGATTCTATTCCTCTCTCCCCCCTTTCTTCTCTGAAATCAATAAAAATATATTTAAGAAAACTAAGCTCCTTACCTGTGATGGGAAGGCCTTATCTGATCTAGCCCCTTTCTATCTCCCCAACTTCATTCCACCCACCCGCTGCCCCAGCTTCCTGGCGTAGGAGCGACTTGCTTTTCATTGTTCTTTCCACAGGCCAAATCCTCTGCACGTGCTGTTCCCTTTGTTTAAAAGCTTTCCCCTTGCCGAAACCGGTTTGGCTCAGTGGTAGAAGATCGGTCTGCGGACTGAAAGGTCCCGGGTTCGATTCCGGTCAGGGGCATGTACATTGGTTGCGGGCGCATCCCCGGTGGGGGGTGTGCAAGAGGCAGCTGGTCGGTGTTTCTCTCATCAATGTTTCTAGCTCACTCTCTCCCTTCCTCTCTATAAAATATCAATAAAATATATTTAAAAAATAAATAAATAAAATAAAAGCTTCCCCCCCTGTCCTGGCTGGTTTGGCTTAGTGGATAGAACATCGGCTTGTGGACTGAAGGTTCCCAGGTTCAATTCCTGCTAAGGGCATTTGTCTGGGTTGTAGGCTCAATCCCCAGTAGGGGGTGTGCAGGAGGCAGCCGATCAATGATTCTCATCATTGATGCTTCTTTTTTATTTTATTATTTTTTAATTGATTTTTTACAGAGAGGAAGAGAGAGGGATAGAGAGTTAGAAACATCAATGAGAGAGAATCATCAATTAGTTGCCTCTTGCACATTCCCCACTGGGAATGTGCCTGCAACCAAGGTACATGCCCTTAACCGGAATCGAACCTGGGACCTTTCAGTCCGCAGGCTGACGCTCTATCCACTGAGCCAAACCGGTTTCGGCTCATCATTGATGTTTCTCTCTCTCTCTCTCCTTCTCCCTTCCTCTCTGAAATCAATAAAAATATATAAAATAAAATGATAGTTATATAGAAGTCTAACCATTTAGTAAGACATTATCATCTGATAAAATATTCCCTTTAAAATAAACAAATAAAAGCTTTTCCCCCAGATCTTCCCATGGCTGGCTGCTTCTTCCTTTAGAATTTAGCTCAATGTCACCTTCTCAGAGAGGCCTTTCCCCGATTCATCTGTCTCACCCCCCACTCCCTGCAGTCTCTCACATCACCAGGGTTTGCTCAATGTCAACAGAAGCCCTAAACATTTCCTACGTGTTTTGTTTTTAAACTTGTTTACTTATTTAGTGTCTCTCTCCCACCTCGAGCCTCCCCCCCAAATGTGAGCAAGTGAGAGAAAAACCCTTCCTTGCTTTGTTCCCTGCTTGCATTCCCAGTGACTGGTGCACAGTCCAGCCCTGTAACATGCTTGTTGGATGGATGAGTGGATAGGGGATGGTCTGGTCCTCCAGTCTGGTTTCTGGACTTCAGTTTCCAGGATTTCGGGTCGGGATGGGGGTAGGTCAGAGAGGCAGGAGGGTACAACCCCGTGCGCCAGGCCCTGTGCTGCTAGCTCTTCCTTTGTGAAGCTCAACAGCATCTTTATGGAACACCAACTGTGCGCTAGGCCTGGTGCAAGTTATTTACTCAATTCAAGGAACATTTATTGAGTACCTACTGAATGCTGGATACTATACATTTATTAAGCATCTACTGTATGCCAGCGCTCCCAAGTCAGTGCCTGTGCACACAGCAGTTCCATAAATGCCTGAATCAACGAATGCCCTCAAGAGACCCCATTCTTCTTCCTAAAAAGACCCCCTATAAGTAAATAACACAACATGCAAAGGTAAGGCTGTGATGTGGGTGTGTTCAGAGTGTGGAGGGGCCCTTATCACTTTGTACTGCCAGGTGCCTTCCCAGAGCTTGTCTCCTCACCTGTGACAGCTCCTTGAAAAATACATTTTATTGAGTTTTTACAGAGAGGAAGAGAGAGATAGAAAGCTAGAAACATCGATGAGAGAGATCCATCGATCAGCTGCCTCTTGCACACCCCCTACTGGGGATGTGCCCGCAACCAAGGTACATGCCCTTGACTGGAATCGAACCTGGGACCTTTCGGTCCCCAGTCCGACGCTCTATCCACTGAGCCAAACCGGCTTCAGCTGTGACAGCTCTTTGAAGGGCAGGTTGACTTGCCCCTCACTCACCTGCCTGCCCACCCCCAGGGCAGCCAGGAGCGACTTTGCCTGCAGCACGGGTTCAATCTGCGCCTGTTTCTGATTCCTGCTGCTTCTCCTGGCCGCTGTTTGTCATTCACACACCAGACAGACGGGAGGGCAGCAGGCCGGTCCTGAGCCTGAGGCTGCCGGGAGCCGGCCCCTCCGGCAGGCTGCCCACCCTCCCACTTCAAAAGGCCTGACTTTTCCAGCTGGAAAAGGGTTTGATTCTTCCTCCTTGGTACAACCCTTTGCCTGGACCGCTTATAAAAACTCAGGCAAGGGTGGGGGGCAATGGGGGGATAGGGACATATATGTAAAAAATAAAAATTAATAAATAAAAATTTTATAAGAAAAAAAAATTCAGACAATGCATAGAAATTGTTAAAGCCTAAACTCCTTACTATAGTCACAAGGCTTTGCCTGATCTGACACTTCTGTCTCTCCTTCCTTCCTTCCTTCCTCCTCCTCCTCCTGCTTCTATTTTAAATTGTGGTAAAATATACATAACAGTTTGTCATTTTAAACTTTTTAAAGTGTACAGTTCACTCCGAGACCGGTTTGGCTCAGCGGAAAGAGCGTAGGCCTGCGGACTGAAAGGTCCCAGGTTCGATTCCGGTCAAGGGCACGTACCTTGGTTGCGGGCACATCCCCAGTGGGGGGCGTGCAGGAGGCAGCTGGTTGATGTTTCTCTCTCATCAATGTTTCTAACTCTCTATCTCTCTCCCTTCCTCTCTGTAAAAAATCAATGAAATATATTTTAAAAATAAAATAAAATAAACTTTTTAAAGTGTATAGTTCAGTGGCATTAAGTACATTCACCTTGTGTAACCATCACCTCCATCTTTCTTAATAATATAATTTACTCACTTGTTCATTATCTTATCTTGAGACCTTATGTTTAATAATCAGTTTTTTTTAGAACATTTACAAAGATAACTTTAAAAATATACAGATTAGCCAAGACCGGTTTGGCTCAGTGGATAGAGCATTGGCCTGCAGACTGAAAGGTCCCAGGTTGGATTCAGGTCAAGGGCATGTACCTTAGTTGCGGGCACAGCCCCGTAGTGGGTGTGCAAGAGGCAGCTGATCGATGATTCTCTCTCATCGATGTTTCTAACTCTCTATCCCTCTCTCTTCCTCTCTGTAAAAAAATCAATAAAATATATTAAAATATATATATACAGATTATTTTGGTAATAAATGGCTAATACTGTGAGCACGTGCAAAAAATAAAGAAGAATATTATGCAGTTGTAAGCTTTAAAAATAAGAAATAAACATGTAAATGAGCCCAGCAGTATGACCCAGTGGTAGAGCGTCAACCTATGTACTAGGAGGTCACAGTTCGATTCCCTGTCAGGTTACATGCCCAGGTTGCAGGCTCCATCCCCAATGTGGGGCGTGCAGGAGGCAGCAGATCAATGATTCTCTCTCATCATTGGTGTTTCTATCTTTTCCTCTACCTTCCTCTCTGAAATCAATAAAAATATTTTTTTAAAGTTATAGAGTTGGATGGTGCTGATAGTTTCACAACAATTTGAATGTATTTAATGCCACTGATCTGTAAACCTGAAATGCTTAAAATGTCAAATTCTATTATATATGTGTGGGTATATGTATACACACATATATATAAACCACAATGAAAACCAGTGCTCAATTCAACAGTACATTTACTAAAATTGGAACAATACATAGAATATTAGCATGGCCCTTACACAAGGACAATGTGTAAATTTGTGAAGCATTTCATAAAAAAGAAAAAAAAAGAACAACAGCAACAACAAAAATCCTTTTCTTCCCCAAAGTCACTACTATCCTCAGGTGTGTTTTTTTGTTTTTGTTTCTTTGTGGGTTTTTTTTTTTTTTTTTTTTTTTTTTTTGGTATGTGTTTTTAAAAATCCTCACCTGAGAATATTTTCCATTTATTTTTATTTTATTTTTAAAAAAATATGTTTTATTTATTTTTTACAGAGAGGAAGAGAGAGGGACAGAGAGTCAGAAACATCGATGAGAGAGAATCATCGACCAGCTGCCTCTTGCACACTCCCTACTGGGGATGTGCCCGCAACCACGGTACATGCCCTTGACCAGAATCAAACCTGGAACCCTTCAGTCCGCAGGCCGACGCTCTATCCACTGAGCCAAACCGGTTCCGGCTTCCATTTATTTTTAGAGAGAGAGGGAAAGACAAAAATATCAATGGGAGAGAAACACATTGATTGGTTGCCTCCTGCACGAGCCCTGACCAGAGCCCAGGCGGGAGAGGAGACTCCAACCCAGGTATGTGTCCTTGACAGGAATTGAACCCGGGACCCTTTGGTCTGCAGGCCTACGCTCTATCCACTGAACCAAATCAGTTAGGGCCACTTTATTTTACTTTTAAAAATTAAATCTTTATTATTGAAAGCATAGCATATGTTTCCGTCCCCCCCCCCAAGTACCCCCATATTGACTCACCTTCTTTCCCTGCCTCAGTCCCTCTGTTCCTCACTCTTGCTTCCCCATTAAAGTTGCGCCGCACAAACTTCTGATTCGCTCTCTGCTTCCTGAGGAACCCAAGGAAGACATATGCTGCTGTCTCTCCACTCTCCTGTTGATGGACATTGAGGTGGTTTCAAGTATTTTTGAGATTGCCCACGGTGTAACTAGGGCAGTACCCGTGTTCGTGCTTCCTGGTGTACTTGGGTTTTTGTAGAATGTTTCTAGCTATGGAACTGCTGGCTAATAGGTTGCAGACACCTTTAGCTTCACCAGCTATACCCGACTGATTCCCAAAGGGACCACTTATATTTTTCCAGTTTATTTCACCTTAACCCCTGCCTTCAACTCACTGGGTTTGTTTGGGTCATCTGGGTCTTCTTCCAGTTCCTTTAGCACATGTGTCCCATCCCCCCTACCCCCGGCACCATGAGGCTTCTGCATCTGTTCTTTTTTCTGCTGAGAACACTTTCCCCACATGGCTAGCTAAGGCCTCCTCTTTCCACAGAGATCAGCCAGCTCAGCGCCTCACTTCTCTGGAACAGCTCCCCAGCTTCCTCAGCCCCAGACCAGGACAACCCTTCCTCCCCCTGCCCGTTTTATTTTATTTTTTATTTTTTAAAAATATATTTTATTGATATTTTACAGAGAGGAAGGGAGAGAGAGAGAGAGCTAGAAACGTCAATGAGAGAGAAACATCGACCAGCTGTCTCTTGCACACCCCCTACCGGGCATGTGCCCGCAACCAGTGTACATGCCCTTGACCGGAATCGAACCTGGGACCTTTCAGTCCGCAGACCGACGCTCTACCACTGAGCCAAACCGGTTTCGGCCCTCCCTGTTTTATATATCTCCTAGTCTCATGCACCTCTCTGTGGCGATACACCTATCAGTTGCAATGTTTCGCCCATCTGTGCAACTATTGGAACAAGGTCTAGTCATCCGCTAAGTGCTCTAGCCTGAAAGTAGTGACCTCCATGCTTTGTTTTGTGTTTTTGTTTTAAATGGTGGAAGTTAATCTTTATTTACAGGACACTAGTGACCTCCATGTTTAAGTCCACTGCGTTCACTGCCACACCTCCAGCACCGGACACCGTGCGTGGCACCCAGTAGGCAGTTGATATTATTCTAATCGCGATGTTATGTTCTTACTCATAATCCAGTTCAGCGTGCAATTTTTTTTCCAGTGTGTTAAACATGAATTCGCATCTACTGGGAGCTAAGATCATGACAGTGAAAAGAAACACAATGTCTTTCTTTCCTTGAGGGAACTCACAGATAAAGGTCAGTAAACATTACTGAGCTGGCGGGAGCCTGACATGTTTTAAGTGCTTAGCAACTGATGCATTGACTCAGAAGTCACCTCTAGGCCGAGTCTTACTATAACGTGTAACCATGGCTATTGTTTATTGGACACTTATTATGTGCCAGGCCCTTTACTGGGTGCCTTTCATGTGCCATCTTATCCTAGCCCACATCTTGCCAGGGAGGCGCTGTTATTTCCTCCATTTTACAGATTAGGAACATGAAGTCACTTGTTCTAAATCAGGGAACTAGTAAATAGTGCAGGAGGCATTCCTCAGCCGGAGCTCCTAACCCCCTGTCATGGTGCTAATTTTCTCCTACCCCACTTACACTCCTTTCAGATTCCAGAGGCTGAGTTCTTTTTTAAAAATAATATATATATTTTATTGAATTTTTACAGAGAGGAAGAGAGAGGGATAGAGAATTAGAAACATCGATGAAAATCATCGATCAGCTGCCTCTTGCACACCCCCTACTGGGGATGTGCCCACAACCAAGGTACATGCCCTTGACCGGAATCGAACCTGGGACCTTTCAGTCCTCAGGCTGATGCTCTATCCACTGAGCCAAACCGGTTTTGGCCAGGGGCTGAGTTCTTAATCACAATGGTAAATTAGTGATATCTACCATTAGGTAGATGGGGCACTTACTGAATATGGTTCACTTTGCATCCATCCATCCATCCATCCATTCATTCATTCAACAAATATTTACTGGGAACCTACCACATGCCATGCTGTGTGTGAGGGGCTGGGGAAATAGTGGTGAACAAAACAGAATAAAACACCTGCTTTGTGTTGTTGATATCCTAGTGTGAGTGGGGGAAAAAAATGTATATATGATAGTGATCAGTGCTACCGAGAAAATGAAAACAGAAACAGGAACTATGGAGTCGGATGGCTGGGGTTTCCGTGATCTCATTTCATTCGACCAACAAGCTGTTATTTTCCCTGTTGATAATGAGATTCAGAGGTGAAGACGCCTTCTCACAGGCACACACCTCATAGGCTGAGAAGTCACGGATCCCATCACTGCCAATCACTTTTAAAAATATATATTTTTGCTGAAACCGGTTTGGTTCAGTGGATAGAGTGTCGGCATGCGGACTGAAAGGTTCTGGGTTTGATTCCAGTCAGGGGCATGCAGGTACCTTAGTTATGGGCACATCCCCAGTTGGGGGATGTGCAGGAGGCAGCTGATCGATGATTCTCTCTCATCGATGTTTCTAACTTTCTATCCCTCTCTCTTCCTCTCTGTAAAAAAAAAAAATAATAAAATATATATTTAATATATATATATCCCATCCCTTAAACAGTTTGGCTCAGGGGATAGAGCGTCAGCCCGAAGACTGAAGGGTTTGATTCTGGTCAAGGATATGCACCTTGGTTGTTGGCTCCATCCCCAGTAGAGGCCCTGTAGGAGGCAGCTGATAGATATTTCTCTCTCATCGATGTTTATCTATCGATCTATCTATCGATCTCTCTCTATCCCTCTCCCTTCCTCTCATTTTACAGGAAGGGAGAGGGATAAATAGAAACATCAATGATGAGAGAATTATTGATTGGCTGTCTCCTGCATACCCCACACTGGGGATTAACCCTACAACCGGGGTATATGCCTTAACTGGGAATTGAACCGTGACCTCCTGGTTCATAGGTTGATGCTCAATCACTGAGCCATGACGGCTGGGCATGCCAACCACTTTTTGTTGTGTGCCTACTGAGTGCCTAGTATCATGGTGGAGACAAAAGGAATGTCAACATTTTCCCAAGAGTTTTAAGCTTGGACAGGCAGATAAGTAGATCCAGGTGACTGGAGGGTTCAGACAGCTGAATGTAGTGTCCATGCTGTGCCCAGGGCAGACATTAGGTGTGATTGCCTATGGGAGATGCTGCGGCTGGAGTCCAGGCTCAGGCAGACAAATCGATTGCAGAGACCAGGAGCAGAAGACTAAGGCCCCATAGGCCCTTTGGATGTTGGTGATTCACAGGCCCACCAGTCCCTACCCTGTCCCCATAGCTAGCTCTACCGCCCCTCCCCTTTGCACCCTAGGTCTCCAGCCCTCCAGGCCATCAAGCGTGAAGAAAGTGGCTAGTGACCAAGTGATAACCTCTGGCCCCACCCATGCACAAGCAAATAGCTGCTTCCCCTTCTCCTCATGCTGCATCAGATAGGGGGCTCTGGATGATGCCAGCTGGTCCCTTGCCCCCACGGGCCCCAGGACTCAGTCTCTGCCCAGCAGATCACATGAGCTCGGGAGGCCACCTGGAACCCGCTCCAGGGGAGGAGAGCCTGAGCTTTGGAGCTAAGCGTATGGAGCACCATCTCCCTCAGGCAGGCTGCCTCGGTGCACTTCAAGAGGACCTCGTAGAACATTTGCATGTTCTTCAAAGAGGAGCACTTTTAGGTTTAGCTGATCAAGCTGGAAAAAGATGTATTTTGGAGTTTGAGGAATTCATTCATTCAACAAATGTTTGCTGATTATATTTTATGAGCCCAGCCCGAGGGGCTGAGGATAGACAGTGAACAAGACCAAGGTCAGTCTTCTCAGGGACCTTTCATTTTTTTCTCTAATTATTGATTGATTGATTGATCTGAGAGAGACAAGAGATTTGTTCTGTTTATTTAAACATTCATTGGTTGATTCTTGTATGTGCCCTGAAAGGGGATAGAACCTGCAACCTTGGTGTAAGCGGGAGATACTCGAACCCAGCGGTTGCCAGCCAGTTTAACCTTCTCAGCTATCCGACCAGGGCAGAGACTTTTCTTTCTTTTTTTAAAAAAATATATCTTATTGATTTTTTTACAGAGAAGAAGGGAGAGGGATAGAGAGTTAGAAACATCAATGAGAGAGAAACATCGATCAGCTGCCTCCTGCACACTCCCTACTGCAGATGTGCCCGCAACCAAGGTACATGCCCTTGACCGGAATCAAACCCGGGACCTTTCAGTCCACAGGCCAACGCTCTATCCACTGAGCCAAAACCGGTTTTGGCAAGACTTTTCTTTTTAATTTAATAGACAGACATTAGACTATTAACACATGAGTATTTTATTATAATTGTGAGAAATATTCTCAATGAGAAGGGGCTTTGTGCTTGGGTAAACTGGGCAAACTGGTTGAATTTCTAAGGGCCACGTCAGAGATGTCTCCCTTCGGACTGGGGATAAGAGCCCAACCTCTGTCTCTTTTCGGAACATCCTCACCTCGCCAGGGCGACAGAGGCCTCCATCTCTGCCTCGAATAGGTACTGAGGGGGTCAAGAGGGGGGTTTCCTATAAATGCTGCTCTAGAAGGCACTCAGTAAATAATTGGCGAATTAATGCTATTTCAGGGTGGGATAAAAAGCCACTGACTCCATTAGCAGAGGCTGAATGGCTCGCTGGGGAAGAAGAAATCTCAGCACCGTTATCCCCAGATTTCTGGAAGGATGAGGGATTTGGGGACTAGGGAAGGCGCGATAGGGATGCTGGACTTCCATGAGACACATCCTTTTAGGGTAAGTGCTGGGACCGTGCAAGGTAGAAGATGCATCCAGGGAATGAGACGGGTGGGTGCGGGAGCGGGGTGTGGGTAGGTGCGGGAGCGGGGTGTGTGTGTGTGTGTGTGTGTGTGTGTGTGTGTGTCTCCCTGCCCTCCCCCAGCTCACAGTCTGGTGAGAGCACAGGCAGCAAAGCGATAAGGTGATCAGCATTATGAGGGGGCAGGGCAGAGAAGGTAGCTAAGTTAATTGTAGGAAGATAAGAGTTTTAGAGAGGAAGAGGGCTGGCGGGAGAAAGTGCTCAGGGTGGAGCAATCAGCATATGCAAAAGCCTGGGGGAGAGAAAACAACTTCAAAGAGCTTAAAGCAGTGGACGTTCACGCTGATTGGGGAAAGAAAGGGTGTTGGGGAGAAGATCCGGGCTGTTCCGCCCGTTCAGCCTTCTCCCCTTGGGGGAAATCTGTATTTTCCCCCAACCCACAAGCAGGTAGGGTTATGAAGTCCAGGAGGAGGGCTTGATTTTAGTGAAGACCCGTCGTTTACTGACCACCACGTTACAGAACACGGGCTCAGTCAGTCCTCAGACAACTGCTGCAGGTTCGACGCCGTGACCCCCATTTCACAGAGGGCACAGCTGAGCCCGGGTGCCTGTTCGGAGATCACACAGCTCGCCATGTTGGGGAGTTTAAGTGTTGCTTTATGCAAATGCTTCTGCCCTAGCAGTTCCTCTTACATGAGGGAATGCATGTAAAAGCTTTTTTGTAATAGAGCCATGTAAACAGGAGGCGCTATTGGTTTTCGGTCCGCTCCGCGGCATTCGGGGAGCCCAGGAAGGGGCAGTCACGGAAGCCAAAAGGCCCAAGGGCCTCTCTTAAAAGTCCCCCAAGTCTTTTCTAGTTCCCTCTCTGGGGCACCTCCAGATATCATCTTCTGCCAAGTAGAAAGTTTCTCAGAAGTTGCGAGACGTGGGAGGGTTAAAAAAAAAAAAATCAGCACCAACAACTACAAAAACTGCCGCAGCAGCCTGCACACAAAGAGTCTGAGTTTTGAACAAAGGCCAGGGCGAGACCCAAAAGTAAATGCTGACACATCCTCCCTCCAGCTGTGAACTGGGGGTCTGAGGGCTGCGGCAAAGGTCATCCGTCTCCACATCTTTGGGCAGGAAATGCAATTCAATCCCCTCAGTGACTGATGGCTGTGCAAGATTAATGGAATCATCCCCAACCCTGGACTCCCTTCTGACAGCACAAAAAAGTGAATCAAACCCCCCCCCCCCCCTCCTCTTACTAAGCAAGGTTCGCCGATTCCTCCTTTTAAAAGTTCAAAACTTTTCTCCCGGAAATCTGTCCCCAGGTGTCCTTTTGCAGGGTGAAACTCGGCCTTTTGGGGTCAGATTCTGAAGGTCTGGGGATCTTTCTAGGCTTTTCCTCTGTCCCCACTTCATCGTTCCAAATAAAAATTAATGTAAAGGGGGCAGGACCGTCCCCGAGAGGGTTAACTGCCAGCCCTGCTGTCCGGCCCTTGGGGATTGGCAGCCAATGACCACTGAGCACGATGAAGTAATTCTTGGGTTTTGATTTCCATTGGGTAACACGCTTGTCCATCAATCCAGAGATGCAAGTTTTGAAAGTATCTTTGAACTTTTATGACCAGCTTCCTGGCATTAACCCCTTAATAAACTCACCTGTTATTTCCAACTTTCCTTCCAATGCTCACACGGGAAGAGAGATTAGAAAAATGCAGAACTCTAGACATCAACTTCAATCTTCTCCAAATGGCCACAGCTCTACGTAATTCTGCTCTTTCCTACTCTGATACTTCAATCTACAAGGTACTGAAGAATGAAAAACCAGAAAAGGTCTTTGGGAATTCCAAACATTTTAATGGAAATAGTGTGGTATGTTGTTCCCCCAAATATTTTTTAATTGCAAGAGTAATACAAAATCTGGCAAAACTCTAAGTTTTGGCAAAGTCTGGTACTAGATACACTAGTCCTTACTATAATTTTTGTGGTATTTATTTTCTATCCCTTTCTTTATGTTTTAAGTATTTGATAAATTTCTAAGGACACAGTGATAATTACAAATGCAAATCATATTTAAGTATAGTCTATATAACCCTTTCAAGAATTTCCTCTCTCTGTTTTTCTTTTGTGTGTGTTTATACATCGTCTATATGCAGTTTAATATAAATGGGATCATAACATACACATTATCCTGAAAAAAATTTTTTTAAATCCTCACCCAAGGATATGCTTTTATTGATTTGAGAGAGAGAGAGGAAGAATTATATTTGGGTGGCCGCCATATAGATTCAGAAAGAGAAAATTACCAGTACCTCTCGCTGTTCACATTTTCCCCGGAGTTCAGTCTTTTCCTGCATTTTGTGTTGATCACTCCTTTGCATTTATTTATGCTTTACCACTTACCTATATATAGCTAAGCAATATTTATTTGGTTTAAATCTGCCTGATTTTGAACCCTAGAGCCTCAAAAGGAGTGACTATAATGTAATTCCTTTTGGAATAGGCAACATATTTACTTAGAACAAAATTCAAAAGGTACTACAGCATATAAAATGAAATAAGGCTATAAGGTTCAAAATCAGGTATCACTAATGCAGGCATGTGGTAAAAATTTCATGCTATACCAAACAAGTTCTCTTCCCTTTTATTTTCCCCATTAAAAAATTTTTATTTTAGGGGAGGGGGGGAAATTTATTTTAAATAATGAGAAAGGATCATTTATTGGCTGCCTCCTGCACGTCCCCCACTGGGGATCAAGCCCACAACACAGGCGTGTACCCTTGACCGGAATTGAACCTGGGACCCTTCATCCTGCCGGCTGACACTCTATCCATTGAGCCAAACTAGTTAGGACTCCCCATTTAAATTTAAAAAAATCATTTTAGAAAGAGAAAGAGAAATATTGAATGGCTGACTCCTGCACGTGCCCCTACCAAGTATCAAACCGAAACCTGGGTGTGTGCCTTGACTGGGAATGGAACCTGTCACCTTTTGTTGTATGAGATGACACTCCAACCAACTGAGCCATACTGGCCAGGACTTTCCCGTGTGTGTGTGTGTGTGTGTGTGTGTGTGTGTGTTTTCCTGTTTCTTCCCAAAGAAAATTCTGTGCATATAAAACACATGTAGCTATAGATATATCCCCTTGCTTAACGAAAGTGGTAAGCACAATTAAGTATTAGTATGCTGCACCTCGTTTTGTTATAAGGCTATGAGACCATTCCTTCCATATCAGCATATACAGAGCGACATTATTCATTTTAATGATTTAATAGCATTTCATCGGGCATGCAAATGGCCCAGGAGTTATTTAATCCGTTCCCCCACTTTTAGGTTGCTTTCAGTCTTTTCCTGTTTCGAACAGGGCTACCATGGACTGCCTCTTTGCGTTTGAGCCTGTCAGTAGGAACTATGTCAGGAAGTGGTTATCCCATTCTGAGGCTTCCCGCCCCATCACCCCTTACCTGTCCTAGAGAAGTCTGTCAGATCCAGGCAGGTGGCACAGTCCTGTCTGTAACTGTCATCCCCAGGTGCCTACGGTGCCATGCTCCCGGCAGGCGCTCAGAGTGAGAGGTTTAAGGGCCAACACTGCAAACATTCACGCCGTACCAGATGGCCCTTCTGGGAAACCTTTGTAGATACCCTGGGCCCCTCCCCCCAGCTCATCATCACAATACTCCATTTTCTTCATTCATTCCACAAATATTTGATGGGGGAACCCAGTGCCAGATCAGACCATGAGGTAGTCTGGTAGGGGAGTTGGGACAAATTCTGGGAAACACTCAAAATCTGCACTGTCCAACAAGGTAGACACTAGTTACATGTAACTATTTAAACTTAATGACAATGAAATAAAATTTAACACGGGGTTCCTTAAACCCCACCACCCACATTTCAAGTGCTTCAGTAGCCACATTGGCTAGCTAGAGGCTCCTGGGTTATCACAGACAAAAAACATTTCCATCAACAGCCCTGCAGAGAGGCAGCGTGGGGAAGCCTGCGGGCTCTGGATTCCCACAAGCTCAGGGTTCAAGTTCTGCCTGCCGTTTCACAGCTGTAAAATGGGGGCAAGTAGCCTGCCCTCTCTTTGGGCCTCAGCTATAAAAGGGGGGCGCTACAGACCCTCCTTCACAAAACTTTGATGAGGATTCAGAGAGAGAGAGCCAAGGCGAGTGGCTTTGCTCAGAGATAGAGTAAGCTCTCAAAGATCAGGAGCGATTGTAATTATATATATGTAAATATGATAACAGCTTCCATTTCTAGCAGTTTGAAAACCCTGAATTCTAAGGGTTCCATCCAGTATCATTCCTTCCTCACTCACTCCCTTGGGAAGCTGATCCACACTCTGCCCGGCCTGGAGTATGTATACCATCGGAGCTCTCTATACCTTCTTCTGTATCCCCAGTCTTAAAGCTCCATCAACCTTTGATGAATGAAGAAATGAATGAATGAATGAATGAATGGAGCCAGCACAGAATCTGACTGGGCTTCTATAAGGAGGAGCAGGAGGGTCCAGGAAATCATTATTATGATGTTTCAAATACAACTGGCCTGGTCTTTTTTCTTTTTTTTCTCTCCTTCCTGCAAGAAAAAGCACTTCTCTTGGAGAATTACCTTAATCTTCCTTCTCTCACCTACTGCCCGCTCCTCTGGGACAATTAGCCAACCCCAGGAGCTCAAGGGTCTTGGCCCTTCCCCCCTTTGGCCCAAAATTACCACCTCCCCCACTTGGAGCAAATGCCTGGAATTCTTTCAACAGGAGGACAAAGCCTTTCACCTGCCAATTACTGATAAAGGGAAAATGCAAATATCGCTGCGGAAGGTTATCCATCAAGGGCTCAACATTTATTGAGTGACCACTTAGGACCAGGCTGCAGGGTAGGCATTCTGGGGGAGTCAGAGCCCCCCCCCCCCAGGTGGCCCATTCTTCTCTCTGGTCTTCGGTTTCCTCAGGATTTGCAGAGGGGATTAAATGAGATAACTACTCTACCCGTTCCCACTGACATGCCAGGAACTGCTCCTGGGGTGATATATGGACTTCACTGTTTTCACCCTAAGGTGCCTGTCATCGGATCTTTTCCTGATACCACTTTTGGGGGACACCATGTGGCCACATTGCAGGGGGTGGGGGAGAGGTCTTTAGGAGGAAAGGAGAATTTAAGATCAAGCTTTCTATTTCAGTTTTCCTTTTTTCCCCCAGGACCCCTCCAGCCCATGCACCTCCCTTTGAACATGTTTGTTTCATGATGTGGGAGCAGTAAAAAGCATGTAGTATGCGAGGCCCCCATTTGAGCCCCAGCAACCCCGCTTTACAAGCTGTGTGATCTTGGGTGGGTGGCTTCGCCTTTCTGAGTAGAAGCTTCCTCCTTTGCAAAACGAGGAATTGTTGTGATGATCGCTACCCGAGCTTCAGAATAACAAGACTGTTTCCCTTAAAGGGTTCTTGTGAGAGAGGAGGAAATGAAAGGGTCCCCGGTTCTTGCTAGAGGCGGAAGGCAAAAAACCCTTCTCGCTCCCACTGAGACAAAGGGAAACAATTTTTTTATTTTTATGTTTGCCCGATAGTGGACTTGGATTAAAACACCGTCGAAGGAGTCTTGGGCGGAGGCGGGGAGAGAAGACAAAAAGACAGGGCAGGAAACTTGAAGGTGCGTGCGTGGGAAGCCGTCTCTTAGGGTGGCCAATAGGAGCTGATGGGTTCGCATCCAATCTCTGGGGAGGGAAGCCACTTCCTCTCCGCCCGTCTGTCTGATGGCTGTGCTGACGTGGGGATGACAGGAGGGCAGAGCAACCTCCAGAATCATAACTTTCCCCGAGCTTCAGTTTCCCCGTCTGCAGAATGACCTGCTCTAGCGACCACGCAGGGTTGGTGGCAGAAAAGACACGATGCCGAAAGAATGGGAGGTGTTTGTACGGCGCCTGCTACGGTATAAAGCATCTGTGAAGTCCCTTAACTTATTTTCCAGCCCCGAGCCACCTAATTGTGATATTTACCCCCAAGATCGGGCCTACGTGGCCCAGAGGACTGTTTAGGGCCAGCTTTTCACACCACCAAAGTTGACCTGACTGTTCATTTAGGATTTCAGCTTTGGGGGTGGTCACAAGCCAACCAGGTATGTGGACAGGGAAGGATGCACTCCATATATGTATGGAGGGTGCCCATATCTCCGCAGAGAAGCCTTATAGGATTAATTAAGCCCCCTCTTCCCCCAAGTTCCCTGTGCCACCCCCCAGAGAGCCTTGCATCTTTCCGCAGACTTTTCTCTCATCAATGGCCAATAGAGGCTTACCCTCCGCCCGTTTGCCAGCCGTGTTAGGAGGCGCCAGATCCAATTCTCTCGGTATTGCACTCCTGAGCCTCTATTTCCTCCTGTTGGCGAGCGCAGGGACCTTTAAAAAATGTTCTCGACTTCTGTTCCAGGGCTCATCGCTTAGCAAAGCACAGGACTCCGCAGACGCGGGCAGAAT
The DNA here is from genome assembly GCA_963924515.1 of Vespertilio murinus. Lineage (NCBI taxonomy): Eukaryota > Metazoa > Chordata > Mammalia > Chiroptera > Vespertilionidae > Vespertilio > Vespertilio murinus. Next base: position 10,498,094 of record OZ004720.1, on the reverse strand, counting down.
GAATGAATGAAAGGCAACTTCTTCCGGTCAGCTCGGGTCTGAGAAGGCGCTGGGCTGGCTGTATTTCCTGCACGTTTGTGTGTGTGACTGTGCGTGTGTGTGTACATATCTCTTGAGCCCGGGAGTTTAAAAGTTACGCAGTGCGTACAGGTAGGGAGCTGTGCTAATTTCTTGCTGAGCCCCCAAATGCTTCCTCCTGATGGTAGGTCCGCACATGGGAGGGTCTAGGAGGATCGTCCCCACCCCAAAAAGAAAAAAAGGCTTGCAGCAGGAAAAAAATAGTTATATATTTAAAATGCTTTGAATTTCGCTCGGCCCCGTAGGTTAATGGGATGGGGTGGCTGAAGAAAGAGGAAGGGTAGCCCGCGGGCCAGGGGGGAACCGGGGTTGAGCTGGGGGTCATCTTTTGGGGGTGCCAAGCCCCAGGGGCTTTTCGCGCCAGCTCGCCCTTGCTTGCATTTCCGTGCCTCCCGCTGAGGCCGGCCGTGCAAATCTGCACCTCTTTCCCCCACCCCCACCCCCACCCCCTCCTCCTCCTCCTCTCTCCTCTCTCCTCTCTCCCTGCCCCGCCATCTCCGGGATGCGCCCTCCGCCTGCAACTCAGCCTCCAAAAGTCAGCTCTGCACACAACTCCGCGGCGGCGGCGGCGGCGGCGGCGGCGGCGCCTGCGTGCAGAGGCGCACTCGTGACCCAACAACAAAACAGCGATGCCAGGGCGCTAACGGCGCCCGGTGCCTCCGGGGCGCCCTTCCCGCCCCAAGCCTCTCCGGGCCGCCCCCCCCTCACCTTCCCCCCCCCCCCCCGCCCCGGGTCCCGGGTCCCGGGCGGAGCGCCGCTCCCCCCCCCCCCCCCTCCCCAGCCCCTAGCCCGGCCGCCGCGGGCTCCGAGCGAGCGCGATCGGCAACAATGTTTACGTTCCGGGGATTATGACGTCGGCGCCTCCCCCCCCCCCCCCTTACAACTGCTGAAAATGGTTTCCTAGGACTTTGCAAACGGATCTGCTTAAGTGTCGGTGCAAAACTTTGTAGACCTCGGCTCTGACGTGCTTTGTTTATTTATTTTTTATTTTTTATTTTTTTTTGGATTTGTTTTCTTTGGTCTTCTCTCCTTTTTCCCCCCTCCGCCAAAATGCAGGGGGCAGGAGTGTTGACAATTAATTGGTGAACTCTCCTAAAAAAAATGGAGGCAGAGAAAGACTCTGGAAGAAGATTGGTGTGTAGCTCCCCCACTCCCCCCCCCCCCCCAAATCTGTATCTGGTATAGGATAGATGTATTTTTTGTTTTGTTTTGTTTTGTTGCTGTTGCTTTTTCTTGCTGTCTTTCCTTTTCCTTTTCTGTTTTGCAAGAGGACCGGGGCGGGGGGGAAAATAATATAATAAATTGCATGCAAAAGGAAGCCAGCAGCTTAACTCCTCCAGTCCCTTGTGAGGCTCAGAGAGACTCAGACCCTCCCGGGGCGAGGCGGTAGCGGGGAAAGGCGGAGGAGGGAGCTGGGCGGGCTTGGGGTTCGCCCGGAATCCGGGGGGCTGCGGGACCGGGCGCCGGAGGGAGGAGGAGGCAGAGGATGCGGGGAGTGACGGGGGAGTCTCCTTTAGGAAGTGAGTGTGCGCGCGCGCTTGTGGGGCGATGAGGCAGCTGCTGGTGCGTTTTGGGGTCTCGGGATGGGAGCTTTGTGGCGGGCGGGCTGCCTCTCTCCCACTCAAGCCCAGAGCCGTCTCCCCCCCCGCCCCCCCAACCTCCCCACCTCTTCTTCTTCTTCTTCTGGCCCCGGAGGGCGGTCGGCGGCGGGGGCAGCCGGGGTCTCAGTCCTTTCAGTTCGGCTTCCCAGCTTTCCCGGTAGGTCGGTCGGGGGCGGCTCCAGCCTCAGAAATGCCGGCGGCCCCGGTTCCGGCTTCCCGGCTCTGCCGCCGCCGCCGCGGCCGCCGGGCGGCTGTGAGCGCCGAGCCGGGCGCCGCGGCGGCTCCGCCCGGGGCCTACCGCCTCCCCGCCCGCCCGCCCGCCCGCCCCGGCGCGGAGCCCCCCGCGCGGGTTACGTAACCCGGCTCAGCCCCTCTCGGGGGTGGGCGTGGGGGCAGGGGAGAGCCCCCCCAGATGCCCCTTCCGTGGCCCCCAAAAGATGCAGGAGCGCAGGCGGCCCCTGGGGGTGCGGCCCCTCTCCTCGCCCCGGTTTCCAGCATCCCTGGCGTCTTGCGCCAAGTTGCTCGGGTGGCAGCGGTGGGGTGCAGGGGGCGCGCGGCTCCTGCACCTGTTGGAGCCGGCCCCTGGGTGAGAGGGGGCGACCCCCCCTCCCCAGGACCCCCCCCCCAAGTCACGTCCCGGGCTCTCTGGCTTGGGTCCCCCCCGCAGCGCCCGATCGACCGCCAGAGATACGACGAGGACGAGGACGTGTCGGACGTGGAGGAGATCGTGAGTGTCCGCGGCTTCAGCCTGGAGGAGAAGCTGCGCAGCCAGCTGTACCAGGGCGACTTCGTGCTCGCCATGGAGGGCAAAGGTGAGGCGCCCCCCAACCCCAGCCCCAGCCCCAGCCCCAGCCCCAGCCCCAGCCCCGGCCCCGGCCCCGACCCCGGCCCCGGCCCCCGCAGCCGCCCTCCGCGCCGCGGGCCGCGCGCACGTGGGCGGGGAGGGAGTTGCCGGTGGCCGGGTTCGTATTTCGCGCCCGCGTCCCCCATTCCAGGGGATCCGGTGACGAAACGAGGCCGAGCTCTGGGGGGGTGGGGTGTGGGGGGTGGCAAGAGAGGAGGAGGGCGGACTGGAACCGGGGCCGGCCGTGGGGCCTAGGCCCGGCCCGCGCCCACCGCCAGCCCCCGGGTGGGCAGGGCAGGGTCCGGCCGGCGGAGGGGCCGGGGACGCCCGATGGACGGAGGGGCGGACGGAGGGGAGGCGGGTGCGCCGGGTCTGCCCCTCCCGGAGCCGGCCCGGCCACTTGCGCGCTGCCAGGCTGGAGTCTGATTGGGGCGAGGGCCCCCCAATCCCCCCAAGCCTGAAGCCTCCCCAACCCTGACCCTGCCCGTTAGGAACTGGCGCTGGGGGGCTCAGGGATCCTTGAACCGTGGGCCCCCGCAGGCCTGGGGTCTACGGAACCCCATCACCTGGGTGTGTGTGTGTGTGAGTGTGTGTGTGTGTGTGTGTGTGTGCGTGCGTGTGTGTGTGTGTGTGTGTGTGAGTGTGTGTGTGTGTGTGTGTGTGTGTGTGTGCCAGATTGGAGCAGGGTCCCGGTGGACACCCAAGTTGTAGGGCGGGGGGCCCCCACGTAAGCCCGAGGCCTCTGGCCCTGCAGCCCTGACAGCTTGGAGTGGGGTCTGGGGGTGCGGGAGTGACAACCCTCTGGCTTAATTAAGGCTGAGCTCCCTGTTCCCCGGCCCTTTAAACAGAAGACTCGGGGCCACCCCTCTAGGATACGGGGTGTCTTCTGGGGCCTGAGACCCTGAGAGAACTCTTGTCCCTCTACAGAGCCCTGCCACGTTAAAGCAGAAGCTGGGGAAGCCTCTAGGATTTTGGGGTGCCACCCCGGCCTGCTACCAGCAAGGTGTCTGGGGGTGCCCTCTGGGCATTGGGGCGGTGCTCTGGTTTGGGTCCGAGGCCTGTGGGGTGGGTATTGTGAAGGTGCCCTTGCCTGCCTAGGCATCTACCTCCCGTTGCCCTGCCCCCTCCGAGGTCCCAGTTCCCTTCACGCCCCTCCGTTTCCATGTTGTTCGTCCCCATCCCCATCCCCATCCCCCCTGGAAACCCGCTCCCTCCGTCCCTCAGGGAGCTGATAGCTGAGAAGCCCTCCCTCCTCCCCCCCCCCCCCAGGTTCCGCTTGAGTGGCTAGCCTGTGGGGTTAGCCTCTTGGAGAGACAGTCCAGGCTTTGCATTTTGAAGTTTCTCTTTTGTGCCCACTGTGTCCTGGGGCGCTGGGCTTCCGTAGGAAGGGGGAGTTGCAGGGGGGAGCTGCAGGGCGGAGGGGGGGTGGGGAGGGGGTGGGCAGAGATTTCTGCAGCCCGCCTGGTTTTCCTGGGCACCTCTGCAACCCCGGAGCCATTCTCAACCTCATTTAAATTTCCTTAAGCACCCTTAATGGGATTTTAATTCCTCTCCTTTCTCCCCCACCCCTGGCCCTGAGGAGCTGGCGGATCCTAAGAGGAAGCAGTATGCAGACTATTCCCAGTCATTTGTGAGGCAACTCGGGTCCCACCGGCGGGCTTTGGGCGTGTGTGTGTGTGTGTGTGTGTGTGTGTGTTCGTTCCCAAAGGGGGCAGGGGTTCCAGCAAAGGCAGAGAGAGACGTCTTAAAGTCTGCTGCCCAAGCGTCTCTCAGAGGAGAGGGCCCTAGGGTTTTGGGCGCTTCATTCAGATCTAGCCCCCCGAAACTCAAACTCGGGGGGAGGAGCTGCGGGAACAGGAGGAGCCCTTAGCCTGGATTCAAAACAGAAGCTTCTTAAACTCCTCTGCCTTCAAATCCTCAGGAATCCCCATTCACTCCGAGCCCCTGGGGATCGGAGCTGCTAAGGTCAGGGCTTTCCCCAGCTCCGGTTTTGTTCTTTCCCTCGCCGCCGCCACCGAGCTGAGCTGCCGGCCTCCTCCCCCTCCGAGCGGCCCCGGTGAACCGCGCTCCTGGGACCCGGAGCTCTCCCGTCTCCCTTCCCGTGGGCCAGGGGGACACCCCCCCCGGGCCCCTGCGGGTTGCTTCCCTTCCCTGAGCATTTGGGGATGGGAGGGTTTATCTCGGCCTCCCTCACCTCCAGAGCCGGGGTGAGGATCTGGGGGTCTGTCTGCACCAGGCAAACCCCAGACTTGGAAAGCTGCTGTGAGTTTTCTGTGGGCCTCCGTGTCCCCCGCGCCCGGCCCTCGCCTGGGGAGCACCCTCTGGGCGGGCTATCCGGTTGGAGCGAGCATTGCGATGCTGCGGCAGAATCTCGCTGTTAAGGCCACAAAGCGGCGCCGGGTTCCCTAGTTATTTTGGCAACCAAGTACACAGTTTCCAGGGAAACCGACTTTCTCCACCCCCACCCCTTTCCCCTTCACTCTACAGGATATTACAATAAGATCTTCCCCGATGCTCAGCTACAATGAGGATCCGACTCCCGGCCTCCTCTCGGGGCCCTCGGATCCTCCCAGGTGGCGTTCCTAAACCCTGCAGCCCCTGTACTTTCTGAGCTCAGCTGGGGAGGAGTTTCCCTGTCCCTCTTTCTCAGCACTTAGCCAGGGCTCCTGTGGGGGGCTCTTTCACGAGTCTCCCTCCCCCCCCCAACCCTCGCCATCCCCGAGCCATCCGTGGGCCATCCGTGAGCTGTTCGTTGACACGTCCTGACCCGCAGGGCATGCCGGGAGCGACTGAGTAGGCCGAGGAGCCGAGGGTTGGCATGGCGTGTCCTAGACTTGGCTTAATCCATTTCCCTGTCATTTTCCCCGGGAGTTTTGGCTCTGCCGCTGGTGTAACCCCTGCCCCTTCCTCCACCGTTTTTTCTTCTCCCAACCGGTTAGTGGCCCGTGGTTCCTTTGCTCCTTCATGGCCTCACCAGCTTGTTTTAATTCCGATATCCAAACAGATTTCAACTATGAGTACGTGCAGAGAGAAGCCCTCAGGGTTCCCTTGGTATTTCGAGAAAAGGATGGACTGGGAATTAAGTAAGTTGCTGAAACTAATTGCTCCCCCCCCCCCCCGCCCCGGGTCTCTCCCACTCCTTTTAACACAGTTTATATCTTGGGATGGGTTTCTCATAGCATTTGCTCCATCCGTGCTCCCATCATTCTTCATTCTCCGGGGGATATAGTATCTCTTTTGTTGAAGACCCAACAAAGGGGGGAAAAAATCTCTCTGAAGACTGGTCTTTTTCAGAGACGTTGGGAGAAGAGGATGTAGGGTGCTCAGACAGTGTTGGCTTTTCCCCCCTGATCCAGCCCAGTGAACATATAGCGACTCCCTTAAAGAGAGTGTGCCTCCTGCCCCAAGTTAGGGAGCTGAGGCAGGGCCTGGCCTGGGAAGGATTGGCCAGCCGCTAGGTCCCAGGCAGGGCACGTGGGTATATATATATAATTTATTTTTTAAAAATATATTTCATTAATTTTTACAGAGAGGAAGAGAGAGGGATAGAGAGTTAGAAACATCGATGAGAGAGAATCTTCGATCAGCTGCCTCTTACACATCCCCCACTGGGGATGTGCCTGCAACCAAGGTACATGCCCTTGACCGGAATCGAACCAGGGACCTTTGAGTCCGCAGGCTGATGCTCTATCCACTGAGCCAAACCAGTTTTGGCTATACATATATATTTTCAAATATGTTTTTATTGATTACTAAAGAGAGAGGAAGGAAGAGGGATAGAAACATCAACAACAGAAACATCGATGGGCTGCCTCCTGCACATCCCCCACGGGGGGGATCCAGCCCACAGCCCAGGCATGTGCCCTGACTGGGAATCAAACCGGCCACTGGTCCATGGTTCGGTGCTCCACCCCGGAGCCACACCAGCAGGGCACGGGGTGCATACTTCCACTCGGACTCCCACTGTGTGGGAATCGGTCTGTTTCCCAGGACACTAGGGTTCCCAGGACACTAGGCCCCGGTCCACTGGGTACATAGTTCTATTGGGAACTCCCACTGTGTGGGAATCGGTCTGTTTCGGTGGAGGGAGGGTTCCCGGGACACTGGGCCCCGGCCTTCCCCTTTCTGAGCCTGCCCAGCACCTGCCTCCTCCCTGGGATTGTTTGGTTTACTTTCTCCTGGAGACCTGTCAGCGCTCCGCTCCGGGTGGGGAGACATCTGGGAGGCAGCCTGGAAGAACAGGTTTCCGCCTGCCCTTTGGGCAGGGGTGGGGAGGAGCTGGGAGTGTCATCTCAGCCTGCTGCCCTCTCCCGGCACCTGGCACCTACGGCTGCCAGACTTGCTCAGGCCTCTCGTTCCTGTGGATAGAAATGAAACCTGCAGCAGCATTGTTAATTAATAGCGAATGTCACCATAATCATTATCGCCCCCTTGCATTATCCCTGAGGTTGCCCCTCCCCTCTACACTTAGAGGGGTCCCCCCCCACCCTCTGTAAAACTCACTATGCAGAATATTCTTTTAGAGGGAGACACACAGAGAGGGGTACCCACACTAAAAGAAAGAGGTGTTCGAGTGCCCAGCTCTGGCTCTTACCCTTGACACCACCCTCAGACTTCCCTGAAAAAGTGGGTGGACAGTGGATATTCCCTCTTTTCTGTAGCAAGGTGAGCTCAAGAGTCAGGGAGAGTGTGCGGGCTTGGTTTGCCCATTGGTATGAGGAAGGGGCTGGTCAATCACCCTCCCTCTGGATTATCTCAGTTTGGGCTCCCAGAATGAGAGCAAGCACCCAGCCGGGGTGGCTCAGTGGTTGAGCACCAACCTATGAAATCCAGAAGTCACGGTGTGATTCCCAGGCAGGCAGTGTGGGGCATGCAGGAAGCAGCCGATAATGATTCTCTCTCATTGTTGATGTTTCTATCTTCCTCCCTTCCTTTCTGAGATCAATAAAAAATATTTTTTAAAAATGAGAGCAAGCTCTAGCCGTAGTCGGCAAACTTCGGCTCTCGAGCCGCGGTTTGCTGCTCTGTTGACTAATGAGTTTGCCGACCACTGGCTTAATGGATAGAGCATTGGCCTGTGGACTAAATGGTCCCGGGTTTGATTTCCATCAGGGCCACATACCTGGGTTGTGGGCTCAATCCCCAGCAGGGGGCATACAAGAGGCAGCCAATCAATGATTCTCTCTCGTCATTGATGTTTCTCTCTCTCTCCCTCTCTGTTCCTCTCTGAAATCAATATAAATATTTTTTGTTAAATGAGAGCAAGTTTCCCTCGGCCACAGGACTGGGTTGAACTCTCTGGTTTCAGGCTTCTCATCAACGTCTGCTCCTCATTTTCTAGGATGCCTGACCCTGACTTCACCGTCCGAGATGTCAAACTCCTAGTGGGTAAGTTGCGCGCCGTGTGCGGCTCCGAGCTGCTGAAGCAGGGAGGGGGAGACAGGGAAGGCGGCCTGACCAGCCGCCTGCTTAGGTTCTAACTGCCTCTGACAACACAGCCCTGCGGGAGGAGGCAGGGGCAGGTGTGAGCTGCACCCGCGTCATTGTCATTGTGGGGAGCCGGTCAGGTTGCAAAGTCCCGAGAAGCTGGATCCGAGGGTGTCTGCCAGCGTGCAGTTCGACGAGGCTGATTTGGACCCTAGCTTGGCCGTCAGCAACCCAACCTTAGATCTCTCCTCTGAGTTTGCTGCTGAGTTGCAGGGTAGCTTTCTGGGTGCTTTATGACCCCTGGGGGACTTTCTGACTTTCCAGAGGAGGGATTGTTCCTTCTTTCTTGCTGCCTCAGGGCTCCAGGCAGGCCTGGGGCAGGCTGGCCGATGACTGCCCGGCAAATGCCGATGAGCGCCCTGGGCACCTGCGGGGTGCTGCTCACGGAGAGCTCCCGGCTCCCGGTAGACCCTGTGGCAGGAGGCATTCCAGATTCCACAGGAAGTCGTTCACTAAGCCCATCCTTTCCAGACGCGTTTCTCAAGTAGATCCCATGTGGCAGGCAAGTTCAGAGCTGTGATCGTGACAGACAAGGTTGCTGCCCTCGTGGTTGGAGTGATGGGCAATAAAGAAGTCAACAGTTCTTTTTTTTTTTTTTTAAATAACTTTTATAGACATTTTTCAGAAGTCAACTGTTTTTAAAAATATGTATCATTTACCCTGACCGGTTTGGCTCAGTGGATAGAGCGCCGGCCTGCGGACTCGAGGGTCCCAGGTTCTATTCCGGTCAAGGGCATGTATCTTGGTTGTGGGCCCATCCCCAGTGCGGGGTGTGAAGGAGGCAGATGATCGATGTTTCTCCCATGTCGATGTTTCTAACTATCCCTCTCCCTTCCTTTCTGTAAAAAGTCAATAAAATATATTTTTAAAAATATATGTATCATTTGAAGGGTAACAAAGGCTAAGGAGAAGTAAATCAGAGTAATGAGATGTAGCATACCATATTTGCTGGCATATAAGACGATTTTTTGGCCCTGAAAAATATGCCTCCAAGTGGGGGGTAGTCTTATACGGCGAGTATATAACAAACTCTGTATTTTGAGTGGAAATGTTAAGGGGTCGTCTTATACGCCCAGTCTCTCATACGCCGGCAAATACGGTATTTTTCAGGGCCAAAAAATCGTCTTATACGCCGGCAAATACGGTAATTCTTTTTTTTTTAAATATATTTTTATTGATATTTTACAGAGAGGAAGGGAGAGAGATAGAGAGCTAGAAACGTTGATGAGAGAGAAACATCAACCAGCTGCCTCCTGCACACCCCCCACCGGGGATGTGCCTGCAGCCAACGTACATGCCCTTGACCGGAATCGAACCCGGGACCCCCCAGTCCGCAGACCGATGCTCCACCACTGAGCCAAACCGGTTTCAGCTGAAGCATAATTCTTTAAAAATTTATTAATTTTAGTGAGTGAGAGAGATAGAGAGAAACATTGATTTGTTGTGCTGTTTATTTATGCATTCATTGGTTGTTTCTTGTATGTGCCCTGACTGGGAATATTGGGACGATGCTCTAACCAAGTGAGCTACCTGGCCAGGGCCTATATGATGGTGTTGTAGATCTGGGGGGGAGGGGTCTTCATGGAGGGCCTGGGTAATGGTGGTGTGAGGACATTTGGACAGAGATCTGACTGATGAGAAGCCAGCTGTGGGAAAGAACTTTCCAGACTATGGGATGAGCAAAGGCGAAGGTTAGGAAGTGTGGGAGGAACAGAAAGAGCGAGGGGGAACGTAGCATGAGAAGGGTTCATATAGGGTTAAACACTTCTAAAAATTGAGATAAAACCCCCATACCATAAAATTGGGAGTATACCATCCAGTGGCTTGCAGTATATTTGCAGTGTTGTGCTGCCACCACCACAATCTTATTCCAGAGCACTTCTGTCACCCCCAAAATGAACCCTGTACCTCCCAACTCCTCTCTGCCTCTGCTTTTTGTCTCTGTGGATTTATCTATTTGGACATCTCATCTGAGTGGAATCATATCATATGTGTTCCTTGGTGTCCGGCTGCTTTCTCTCTGAGCATCATGTTGTCACGGCACATCCACGTTGTAGCTGGTGTCAGTTCTTGTTCCTTTTTCATGACCGAGTAATATTCCACTGCGTGGACGGACCACATTTTGTTCATCCGTTCTTCAGTCGGTGGACATATTGGTTGTTTCTCGTTCTTAGCTATTCTGATTAATGCCGCCATGAATGTTCATGCACACGTGTTGTACGGGCGAACGGTTTTCTTTCTCTTGGGTACTTAGCCGAGAACGGAATTGCTGGGTCATTCGGTAACTATATTTAACCTTCTGAGAGACTGCCAGGCTGTTTTTCAAAGCAGCTGCACCATTTTACATTCCTGTTGGCACAGGATGAGGGCTCCAGTTTCTCCGCGTCTTCGCCAACACTTGTCAGTGTCTGTCTTTTTGAGGAGAGCCATCCTAGCGGGTGTGAAGTGGTGTGATCTGATTGAAGTTTTGTAAGAGCCCGCTCTGGTGGCTGCGTGGAGGACGGAGACAGCTGACCGGTGGGTGTGTCAGATAATCCGGCGTGAATAATTGATCCCAAAGTGTGTCATCTGACACTCGGAAGGGAGGCCGCATCAGCTGGAAGGAGATGGCAACGATGACAGAAGGATCTCGGTTAATTGGCAAGGGCTAGCTCAGAGGACAGATTTTTTTATAGGGGGGATTAATGGTGATGGGAAAAAATAAACAACAACAAAAAGATTTTTTTAAAAAAAGCAGGGATTCCCGGAAGTGCTGAAGGAAGTGGAGATCAGAGCTAAAGGGAGCAAACTTCTTCACGCTGGGCAGATGGGGTGATGGACCCCCTGAATCAAGTCTGGGCCCAGGCACCCCCCTCGGGTGCCTCCCCCCAGCCCCAGCCTTTGCTGTGAAACAGCCCTGGTTTGAGGCCCCACCCTGGTAGCTGATGGGGTGATTTGGGGAAAGCTACTTAACCTCCCTGAAGCCTCGATTTCCTCATCTGCAAAGTGGAGCTAATCGGCTAATCGCAGAATCTGCCTCAAGGAAGGACCCTCTACAAGAATGAATGCAGCCGAAACCGGTTTGGCTCAGTGGATGGAGCGTCAGCCTGCGGACTGAAAGGTCCCAGGTTCGATTCCGGTCAAGGGCATGTACATTGGTTTCGGGCACATCCCCAGTGGGGGGTGTGCAAGAGGCAGCTGGTTGATGTTTCTCTCTCATTGATGTTTCTAGCTCTCTATCCATCTCCCTTCTTCTCTGTGGAAAATCAATAAAATATATAAAGAATGAATGCATACTCAGAATTGTGCTGGATGAGGAGTGCTCAATTAATGGTCCCTGCTACTCTTTATTATAAACGCAGGACAGCCGAAGCCGGTGTGGCTCAACGGATAGAGCGTCGGCCTGTGGACTGAAAGGTCCCAGGTTCTATTCCGGTCAAGGGCTTGTATCTTAGTTGTGGGCACATCCCCAGTAGGGGGTGTGCTGGAGGCAGCTGATCGATGTTTCTCTCTCATCGATGTTTCTAACTCTATCCTTCTCTCTTCCTCTCTGTAAAAAATCAATAAAATATATATTTAAAAAAAATAAAATAAATGCAGGACATCGGGCTGAAGAGATGCTCTTTATATGAATAAGGATTAAAGCCAGATTCTCAAATCTGGGGTTCAGGCAACATCACTGTCTTACTGACATGGCTTTGGGCCCCTCTGAGGAATTTTCAGGTCCTTGGCGGTTTCGTTATGGTTTGGCGTGCCCAGGCCGCCTCTTCTTTCCCGGAGCCTCCTCCTTCTCATCGTGGGAGCAAACCCATGGTCTCTGTGCCCTTGCCAGCTCTTGGAAAGCCTAGGATGGCAACGAAGGCAGGGCTAGTATTAATACCTGCCCAGTGATGACCATTTCTGTGATGATCAAATGATCGGTGAATATCAAAGTGCTTTGTAAGCTGTACTACAGTGAGCTCCGCTGCCGTGAGGGAGGCCTGTAATTGTGGGCAGCACGGGGTGTTATTATGCCCATCTTGGTGCCTGCACACATCCAGAGAGCAGCGGCAATGGCCCCCTTTCTCATCGCAACCGGAGGGATAAGTGTGACCCCCGCTGGCCTAGGCAGAGCAGACTGAGTTCACGGGGTGCCGTCCAGCCCGCCTTGATCTAGGTGCTCTAAGAAGATCTCAAAAAGTTGATGCAGATCTTTCCTTTCTGCCTCCTCCTTTCTTTCTGCTTCTTTCTTTGGCAAGCTTTTCCCCAGGCGGTGGCAAAGCTGGGGGCCCAGCAGCTCCAGGCTTCCGCCCTGCCAGCTCAGGGTCCTCCTCCCCAGCCCCTCAGCCATTCCGTCAGACGTCCCTGCATGGGCTCTGGTGGGCTTAGCACCCCCACCCAGCAGAGCCGCAGGCGCTAAGCACAGGAAGGGGGAACGCCCCAGGGCTGCTGGGCACTAGGAACATGTCCCTACCGCACACGGGGGGCTGCTTTGGAGTGGGTGTCGGGGGAGGCTGGACCATCCCTCCCAGGTAGTGTGGGATCTCAGTCTCTGTCTTCCAGCCTCCTGCCCCCTCCCCAGGTCACTGAGGACTGAGATGGCCTTCAGCAATGGGGTCTTGCATGTTATCTCTTTCTAACTGGGAACCATGGCCTCCTGGTTCATAGGTCAACGCTCAACCACTGAGCCACACCGGCTGAGTGCATATTATCTCTCTCTCTCTTTTTTCCCCCCAATCCCGACCACTCCATATTATCTCTTTATTGTATTTCTCTCTACTGAGGATGCCCAAGCCAACTGTTGCTTTCTCTGGCCCTTTTCCTTAAAAATTTTTCTTTAAAAAAAAATATTTTATTGATATTTTACAGAGAGGAAGGAAGAGGGATAGAGAGCTAGAAACATCGATGAGAGAGAAACACTGACCAGCTGCCTCCTGCACACCCCCTACTGGAGATGTGCCCGCAACCAAGGTACATGCCCTTGACCGGAATCGAACCTGGGACCTTTCAGTCCCCAGGCTGATGCTCTATCCACTGAGCCAAACCGGCTTTGGCCTCCTTCAAAAATCTTCAGGATAAATCACCTCATTCAATATTCATTTCTTCTTCTTTTTTTTAATCTCGTGGTTGGATTTTTCCATTTTATTTCTTGTTCGTGTCGATGACCTGAATCATGAGAATACAACCGAGAAGGGCTATTTCTGCTTTACAGGGTTCCCAGGAACAGCAGGTTTGGGGTACACTTGAATTCTGTCCTGTTTGGGGGGGCTGGGTATCCATAAACTCTCCTCAGTGCACCACTCCCCACTAAGGCAGAGCCATCCTCTGCCCAGGAAGGTCTCAGTGCTGCGAGGCTTCCCACCACGAAGCTGGCCCTAACTGTGTTCTCTTCATTTATTCTTTTTAAAAATATATTTTATTGATTTTTCACAGAGAGGAAGGGAGAGGGATAGAGAGTTAGAAACACTGATGAGAGAGAGAGTCATCGATCAGCTGCCTCCTACACGCCCCACACTAGGGATGTGCCCCCAACCAAGGTACATGCCCTTGACTGGAATCGAACCTGGGACCCTTGAGTCCGCAGGCCGATGCTCTATCCACTGAGCCAAACCCATTTGGGCCCTTTATTCTTTTAACTATAGAAATAATCGCCTCTCTTTTATTAGATGTTTACCATATGACCTCATTTGGTCCCCCCAATAATCATATAAATTAAGTGCTGCCGTTCACTGTTCCAGATGGGGGACCTGCGGCTCCGAGGGCACAAGCCGCACAGGTGGTGGGCAGGGAAGCCGGGCTGACCCCAGCCTGCTCTGGGGGTTTCCGAGGCCCATGCGTCTGCTTCTATGTTTACAAAGCGCCTTCCGGGCCTGGACGTCACCAGGGCAGGTCTTTCTCTCTCCGCTCTCCGGATGAGGAAACTGAGGCCCAGCAAGGTTCAGGGGTATATCCTAGGCCTCGCTGCTGGGAACTGGAGAGTGGGATTTGACCCTCGGCCGGTGCTCTAGCCTCTGTGAAAGACTGGCAAGGAGAGAATTTAAGAAAACAATCCAGCCGGGCTGGTGGGGCTCAGTGGCTGAGCACCCACCTATGAACCAGGAGGTCACAGTTTGATTCCCAGTCGGGGCATATGTCCAGGATGCAGGCTCGATCCCCAGTGTGGGGCCTGAGGCAGCCAGTCAGTGATTCTCTCTCATCATTGATGTTTCTTAGTTGTTTTTTTTTTTTTAATGTATTTTTAGTGATTTCAGGGAGAAAAGGAGAGGGAGAGAGAGAGAAACCTCAATAATGAGAGAGAGAGAGAGTTATTGATTGGCTGCCTCCTGCACGCCCCCTACTGGGGAACGAGTGCACAACCTAGGCATGTGCCCTTGATCGGAATCGAACCTGGGACCTTTCAGTCCGACGGCCGACACTATCCAGTGAGCCAAACCGGTTAGGGCTCTTGTTTTTTTTTTTTTTTAAATATATTTTTATTGATTTCAGAGAAGAAGGGAAAGGGAAGGACATCAATGATGAGAGAATCATTAATCTGCTGCCTCCTGCACGCCCCCTACTGAGGATCAAGCCCACAACCCAGGCATGTCCCCTGTCCTGGAATTGAACCGTGACCTCCTGGTTCATAGGTTGATGCTCAATCTGAGCCACCCCAGCTGGGCTCATCATTGATGTCTCTCTCTCTCTCTCTCTCTCTCTCTCTCGCCCCCTCTTCCTCTCTGAACTTAATAATAATAATTATATATATATATATATATATGTGTGTGTGTGTGTGTGTATGTGTATATAAATGTATATGTGTGTGTATATATATATATATATATATATATATATATATATATATATCTTAAAGCACTGCAAAAGAAATCAGAAACTTGAGAATGATAGAGAAGCTTCCAGAACCACGCAGAGGGCCAGTTGCGTGCACGCTCTGAGAAGCAGGCTGGGGGAGTTTGGGGTCAGGGCGCACGTGTGCTTCCTATTAGCGTTCAAGGTCACCTTGTAGCCTCTCCCCGGCTCTGAGCCGTGGCTCTTAGAACTGACTGATGGCGCCTTCAAAGCAGGGCCAGGGGCCACGGATTAATGTCCGCAGCTGGAATTTGTTGGCTGTGTGTGTAGCCTGCGAGCCCAGAAGCCAGTGAGGCTGGGGACAGGGGAGGGGGGAGGAGGAGGAGGAGGAGAGGAGGAGGAGGGAGAGAGAGAGAGAGACAGGGGGCTGAGCGGTTGGCCTACTTAGACACGCCAGGCCCTGCGGCTCCCGAGTGGAAAATTCCTCCTGGAACCCCCTGCCTTCGCGGGCCGGGGAGTCCCAGCCTGTGGGTCCCCCGCACGCTCCAGAGAGCAGCTTGTCCCCGCACCTGCTCCAGGGGCGGCTGTGCCCACAGCTTGGAGGACCGCATTCCATTTCTGCACCGATAGGTCCCTTTTGTCCCCACGGGCATTCACTGGGCTTCCTGCTCCGAGGCAGGGCGCTCGTCCTTTGCCACCCGTGGCAGAGCCGCTGGGAACCTGAGAAGCCGGAGCGCCGGTTCCTAATCCCCCAGCTCAGCCCGAAAGAGACTGGCAGGCCCCATGTGTCCCCGGTGACTCCTCTGGGTCTCTTCTGCCTCCTACCTTCCCCCCCCCCCCCTTTCACATTTGAGGGATCTGACCTGGGGATTTAAGAACTGGGCTAAAAGTCAGGGCGGGCCGCCCTGGAAGAGGACCCACAAGGGACCGAACCCCGGTGGCTCTCAGAGGGGAAATCCCGAGAGTCTGGATGTGAATTCTGAGCGCCCCCAGCCCCCTCCTACCCACGTCAGCCGGAGCGCTTGTTTTTGTTTATGCCCTTGGCTCTTGTCGGCGCTTCTGTTTGAAGAAGAAAGAGTTTTGTGGCAACCCAAAATAAAGTGTAAAGGTCAACTACTTCCTGTCTTCACACGCTAGGCGGCTGAGGCCTAGAGCAAGGGGCCGCGGGGGGGCCTGGGGCTGAGGCTCAGTCCGGGGCTCTTGGCACCGTCCCAGGTGCCCCGGACACACCCACCCCTCATCCTGTGGGCTGTCACCCACCCAGGAACAAGGCAGGCACCTGTGAGAATAAAAGAGCTGGAAGAGGCTCTGGCAGGCGTGGCTCAGTAGTTAGGGCGTCGGCCCACTCGCCAAAGGGTCCCCGGAACTCTAGATGCAATTGGCTGGTTGCTGTGCCTACCCACACGCGGGCACTTCTCAGAAGAAGTGTTGCGTGTCCGTTATCTCGTTTCAGTCCCAGGGCAGCCTCGTGGGCTGGCTACCACTTTCTCCCGGGTGCAGTAACTGATCCGCAGAGAAGCTAAGAGGCCCAGCTGGGGTCTGAACCCCGGAAGTCTTTGCTTAATCACTGCATTATGTCGATAGGGGCAGCTGAGCTCTGGGCTTTCGGTGCTGACTTGCTCTAACCTCGAGGGGTGTGCCTGCCCGCAAACCCTCTCTTCCCAGGCAGGCGTGACCTTGAGCAAGGTCAGGGAGGAGAGAGAGGCAGGGGGGCGGGAGGCTGGCAGAGCCGGAAGGATTTGGGGGGGCCTGTTGTGCCCCCACCTCCCAGACTCTTTTCACAGCGGGCTCTCTGCCAGGTGGGCTTTCCGGAAAAGCTGGGCAGAGCCCACCTGTTGCCAGGGGCCCTGGTGAGGAGCCAGCAGGGCCAAGAGCACACCAGAATTTCCAGCGAAGGTCAGGGATGCCCCCTGGTGGATCTGCACTCCCAGCGCAGAGATAACGCTCTCCTCCCAGCCTTCCCAGGATGCCTGGGCGTCTGGAGGAGGCCAGATCATTTTGCAGGCTCAGCTGGTGATCCAGTGTTGCATAGGATGGGGTGGGGATGGGTTGGGTGGGGGGTGAGCATTCCACAGAATTGGGTTCAAATCCCACCTCTGCTGCTGGCTAACTGGGCAATTTGGGGCAAGTTAGTTGTTCACGTCTCAGTGTCTCATCCATCAAATGGGTATGATTGAAATTCCACCTTATAGAACTCTTACCTCAGTTAACTTAAGATAACCTGTGTCGAGAGCTTGCCTGTGACGGCGTGCTTATTAAATAGGAACTATTCTTCTTTTTAAAAAGATATTTTTTATTGATTTTTTACAGAGAGGAAGAGAGATGGGGAGAGAGTTAGAAACATCGCTGAGAGAGAATCATCGATCAGCTGCCTCTTGCACACCCCCCACTGGGGATGTGCCTGCAATCAAGGCACATGCCCCTGGCCGGAATCGAACCTGGGACCCTTCAGTCTATAGGCTGACACTATCCACTGAGCCAAACCGGTTTTGGCTAATATGAACTATTCTAATTGGTAGAAAGAGTATGTTCTGGGGGAACTTGAGCCAATCACACCCGTCTCCAGACCTTGGTTCCCTCGTTAGTAAGACAGGAACAGTCCTAATTAGCTCCTAGGGTGGTTGTGAGAACTAGATAGTGAATGCAAAAGATAGTAACCCCCAAGTCCTTTTACGTGCTGAAGGCATTACTCTTTTTTTTTTTTTTTTAATTCCTATTGATTTTTACAGAGAGAGAGAGAGAGAGAAAGAGAAACATCTATTTGAGAGGGGAACATGGAGGGGTTGCCTCCTGCACGCCCCCAGGTGGGGATTGATTGAACCTGCAACCTGGGCACGTGCCCTGACTGGGAATTGAACCTGCAGCGTTCCAGTTGACAATGCCCAATCACCTGAGCCACACCGGGGCTTAAGGCATTACTTTTATTGTTCCCTTCCAGCCAGGTGAAAGGCACTACATATTTATTCAACAAACACTGACTGTAGGCCTGTCATGGGCCAGACTTTGTGTGCAGAGAGCCGTGTTTGCACATTGAATGATGGGAATACTGTGCACATCAGAGTGTAAGCTCCGTGAGGGTTCTTGTCTAGTTCAAGGGTCTGCAAAATTTCTCTGTAAAGAGCCAGAGAGTAAAAGTATGTATTTCAGGCTTTACCCGGCCGTTATAGCTCGGAAACGGTCGGAGATAGGTGAATCAATGAGTATGAGTGTGTGTGTGTGTGTGTGTGTGTGTGTGTGTGTGTGTGTACGCCCATAAAACTCCATCTATGGACCCAGAAATTTGAATCTCATGTAATTTTCACATCACAAAATGTGATTGATTGTGGGCCATACAGGAATCGGTGGCGGGCCCATTTACTGCTTAGTTTGGTCTTAATCCTCGGGGTAGCTTTGGACATGGTTTTTCTCTGGTTGACACATTTCTAAGTCTTCATAGGCCGTATGTCTGTCACCGCCCACAGGGGGCTTCTCATTGCAGTGCTAGCAGACAGGAGGTGTGAGCCTTCGGCCTGACGCCGCATGGAGCTGGCAGTCTGCTTTGTGTCTTCCTCCCCTGCAAAGTGCGTCCACTGCGCTTCAGTTGTTGCTTCTGCCTTGGCTGGGGTTCCCACTTTACAGATGGGGAAGTAGAGTCCCTGGAAGGGTTGTAATTTCCTTAGGGTTTGTGGCCACCTGTCTCCTAATTCAGAGCTTGTCCCCTCTCTCCTGGAGCTCGCTGCTAAGATGAAGGTTGGGCTTTCCTGAGGACGGGCATGTACTCTCTGGAGTTCCGTCAGTCATGGGAGAAGGCACGCGTCACATGCTGTTCCACAATAAACCTGGTGCCAAGTTCCCTAGATACGTGGGGTAAAGATGTGGACAAGAGTCCTAATTGGTTTGGGCCTGCAGACTGAAAGGTCCCGGGTTCGATTCGGGTCAAGGGCATGTACCTTGGTTGCGGGCACATCCTCAGTAGAGGGTGTGCAAGAGGCAGCTGATCAATGATTCTCTCTCATTGATGTTTCTGACTCTATCCCTCTCTCTTCCTCTCTCTGTTAAAAATCAATAAAATAACCCAAACCGGTTTGGCTCAGTGGAGAGAGCATCGGTCTGCGGACTGAAAGGTCCCGGGTTCGATTCCAGTCAAGGGCATGTACATTGGTTGCGGGCACATCCCCGATAGGGGGTTTGCAAGAGGCAGCTTGTCGATGTTTCTCTCTCATCGATGTTTCTAGCTCTATCTCTCTCCCTTCCTCTCTGTAAAAAATCAATAAAATATATTTTTTTAAAAATAAAAAATAAAAATCAATAAAATATATTAAAAAAAAAAAAAAAAAAAGCTCATACTGGCAGCGGTATGGAGGGGGCGGTCGGTGTAGTTGGCAGACAGCAGCAGTGGTGGACCGGACCAGAGAGGAGCGGTGGTGGTGGAGGAAGCAGGTGGATTGGGAAGGTTCCCTAAGGGCAATGGACATGGCTTGGGGGTGGGGCGTATAGGGGGGACCCTGGCGGCGGCGGAGGAGCAGGTTGTGTTTTATGGGGCTCCCAGGTAGGATCTGGCCCCCAGGCGGCAGGAGCCACCAGCGTGTGGATTCTGCCCGCAGGCAGCCGGCGGCTGGTGGACGTGATGGATGTGAACACCCAGAAGGGCACGGAGATGAGCATGTCCCAGTTTGTGCGCTACTACGAGACCCCGGAGGCTCAGCGGGACAAGCTGTACAACGTCATCAGCCTGGAGTTCAGCCACACCAAGCTGGAGCACCTGGTCAAGCGCCCCACTGTGGTAGGCAGGCCCCGGGCCGGGGTTTCCTCCCCGCACCCCCCACCTCCTGGCCCGGGGGATGGCGAGGGGAATGCTGGGAACCGGAGGAAGGGGGTGGGGTGATTTGGGAGCCCAGCTAACGGAGATTCTGGCTTTCAGGTAGACCTGGTGGACTGGGTGGACAACATGTGGCCGCAGCACTTGAAGGAGAAGCAGATGGAAGCCACCAACGCCATTGCAGAGATGAAGTACCCGAAAGTGAAGAAGTAAGACTGCTGGGTGGCAGCGGGGCTGGGAGGGGTGACGCCCGGCTGGGGGACTGGGGGGGGGGGGGGGGAGGGTGCTGGAAGAGAGCTGCCGGTGATGCCACAGCGCCGATGAGGCGGGAGGGACGGTGTGGGCAGGTCGGCATCTTGCTTCCCTGGAATCCAGAGGGGCTGCGTTCTGCTCTGGGGCTGCGGCCTCCTTCCAGATGGCCCTCTGGCCGCGCCGCCAGCTGTCCCCGGGGGGTGCGATCTGAGGAGGAGGAAGGTAACGGGAACTGTCTCTGTGCCCATGCGTATGTGCGTGCGTGCGCATTCATGCGTGTGCGTGTGTGTGTGTGTGTGTGTGTGTGTATGCACGCACACTTATCAAGTCTTTGTCAACTCAGAGTGGGCGTTTTCGGGGAGGCCGGTGCCCCATAAACACTGCTTTTGCGGAGGGATGGGGAGGGTCCGAGTGTCCTTCTGCTCCTGGCGGTTGAGAGCAGGGCCTCTGATCCAGAGGAACCCTCTGCAGAGCCCTCAGGGGAGCCACTTCTTCCCCAGGCACCCCGCAGACACCCTCTAAGTGGGAGGCTGGCGCTGGCTGGGGAGGCGCCGACATTCGGGTGCCGGGACCTCACTGCATGCACCGTGACCTGCAAACCCTGAGACCGACGGCTCCTCACGGGCAGAGACACCCGTCCCTGCAGGAGGGGCCTCTGAGGAGCGGGCCCGGGGGGGGGGAGGAAGCAGGTGCTGGTGCCCCGGCAGGACTGTTGCTCTGGGTTTCCTGGAGGAATCGGCTTTGGTGGCCCGAATCCATTAGCGTCCCTCTGCTCGGCTCTGCCGCCAGGAGCGCCCCCAGGAGCTCAGAGGCTGTCAACTTTTCATCCATCCGTCCTCTCTTCGGTGCACGCGGGATGCGGACTCTGTGCCAGGCTTTGGAAGGGCGGCCAGCGTGCTGGCCTTGGGCTTCTCAAGGTTTTGCTTTCAGGCGCTCTCTCTCTCTCTCTCTCTCTCTCTCTCTCTCTCTCTCTCTCTCATTACTTCTCTGGCATTTCCCCTCCCCTCAAAGCTGAAGCCCGGTGCACTCCTTGGATCTGGGCCCCGCCAGAGGCAAGTGGGCTCAGGGAGCCCCCTGGACAGGGAAGTAAAACGATGACCAAGACTAAAACCCCTGCCCGCTGGGGCACACGCCGCGGAAACAAGGGTGAGGGTGCAGCGCTCCTGCCAGAGAGGGAAGCAGTCCGGGGAGGAATCCCTTTCGGCTGGCGGCTCGGGGAAGTCCTCTCAGAGGGGACACCAGACCCGGGCTCTACAGGACAGAGGCGATGGGAGGGACGTGGGCAGGGACGGAGGTCGGGAAAGTGCCAAGGGCCTGGAAGGAATCATGAGGGTCAAGCCTGAGGAAAGAGTGTGGAGCTCAGAGATCAGGTAAGAGGCAGATCTCTGCTCGTTGATTGGTTGATTGGTTATTCATTCATTCAGTGTACGTACTGAGCATCTAATTGGTGCTGGCGCTGGGAACGCACCCGGGAGAAAATGCATGAGCTCCCTGCCCTCGTGGAGCTTACAGTCTGTATGCTCACCTGGAGACAGGCGTCAATCCAATGACCAGAGACACAAGCGGAAACTTGCAGCTGTGATGAGACCACAAGGCAGAGACCCGCGGAGCTAAGGGAGCATGTAGCAGGGGATCCCCCGGTCGGGACAGCAGCCCTGAGCTGGGATCTGAAGGGAAAGGGGTTATTTAGGTGAAGAGGCTTTGGGAGAGCTTTCCTGGTTGTGCGGGGTGGGGGTGGGGATGGGGGGGGACCCTAGGAAGGATGGCAGTGGGGCTGGGGATCGGGGATTGGGTGCAGGATGCTGGTAGCAGTGGGGTACACCAGGGTGAACAGTCCCTGATGCGCCATAGTGTGGGGGTCTGTATTTCTCCTAAGAGCAGTGGGAAACCTCTCTGAGATTTTAGGTGGAGAGGGATGTGTTCAGAGTTGCATTCTGCAAATTCCCCTGCTGCTGTGTGAGTTGAAGGAGGTGGAGACAGAAGAATATGAGGCAACGCTGCATCGTGTAGACAAGGGGGAAGGATGGGCCAGGGGCAGGAGAGCAGAGAACAAATTGGACTCGTAGGAAGATAAAATGGACAGCAGTGGGCGACACGCAGGTTTGCCTGTGTGCGCATGTGCAAGAGCTTATTCTTGTATTATTATTATTTATTAATTTTTGTATTATTTATTGGCATTACAACTGTAAACCTGCTTTTGTCCACCGCTGTATATTTCAGTGACTTGATGTCTACCTTGCCTCCCTGAGATATTGAGGGAAGGATTTTACTTGATCAAAAGATTCCTCTGTTAATACCTTGAGAATTTTATCCAATTACAAAAAATAAAAATAAAAATGGGGTGGGCTTACACAGTTTTCCAGGACCACGTGCCCTCCACCTATTGGCTAGATCAGTGGTCAGCAAACCGTGGCTCTCGAGCCACATGCGGCTCTTTGGCCCCTTGAGTGTGGCTCTTCCACAAAATACCACGTGCGGGCGTGCATGTCCAGTGTAATTGAAACTTCGTGGCCCATGCGCAGAAGTCGGTTTTCTGCCTGGGCGAGTCTATTTTGAAGACGTGGCGTTAGAACACTCAAGGGGCCAAAGAGCCGCATGTGGCTCGCGAGCCTCGGTTTGCCATCCACTGGGCTAGATTGTGTGCCAAGTAGATTGACACACTCGGTCCGTGGCTGAGGAAACTAGTTAGAGGATTTGAACCTTGTTAGGGTGGAAATTGTCTCCTTGGAGCTAGTCCATTCGTTGGTCGGAAAAGAATGCTGATTCCCGTTAATAAGCAAGGTAAAATCCCAGGACGGTGAAGTCCTCTGGGACCCTAGAATGGTTGTGCGGATGTAGTGAAAGGGACACCGATTCTGGAAATCACAGAGCTTTCGTGCGGAAGGTGCCTGGAGCGTGGAGACAGCTGATGGGCCACCTGAACGGAGGGGTTGCAGGAGGGGAGACGGAAGTGTTACACACCGTTACTGTTGTCTCCCAGGCTCCAGACTCAGGCTGCTCAGCCGTGAGGGGTTAGGACTTATGGTGTGTTTTGGCTGAGATACTTAAGGCCGGGATTGGTGACAGTTGTCGAGGGGGTAGTTACAGGTGTGTGGGAGACAAGAGATTTGTGCAGAGTATGTTAGCCTGTTAGTTCTCTATTGAAGCCTTTATTGAGTGTCATTTATGTGCAAGACGCTGTTCTAAGTAGTCGGTGGGCTCTCTTTGCTCACGGAGCTTATCGTCTGGTGGGAAGAAGGCACAGACAAGCAAAGTGAGTAATGTAACTTGGGTGACAAGTGTCATGAAAAACAAAGGGGAGGGAGGGTGACTGGGTGGACTGGATGAATATCGGTTGTACCATGCACTTCTGCCATTGCTTTCCTCTCCACCTCTACCCTGTAGTATAGTTGTTGGTTTGTGTGTGTGTGTGTGTGTGTGTGTGTGTGTGTGTGTGTTTAAGTACTATTTGCTGTATAAAATTGCCTGGGAAAATTCTTTATGATCATATAAACAGTGATGATTATTTGGGAGTATCTTTGTATTAGCTGGTTATTGCTGCATTGCAGATTACCCTCAAAATTCAAAACTTTAAAAAAAAATTAGCCTGGCTGGTGTGGCTCAGTAGTTGACTTGTCCACCCATGAACCAAGAGGTCACCGGTTGGATTTCCATTCAGGGCCACATGCCTGGGTTTCGGAATCCATCTCCAGGGAGAGGCGTGCAGGAGAAAGTCAATCAATGATTTTTCCTCATTGTTGATGGTTCTCTCTCTCCCTCTCCCTTCCTCTCTGAAATCAATAAAAATACATTTTTAAAAATCTTACCAGGTAAAGACAATAAACATCACCTCACAGCCTGTGCAGGTCAGGAATCCGGGAGTGCCTTCGTGGTATGGTTCTGGCTTGGATCTCTCATCAGCTCCTGTCAAGATAGCCCTGGGCTGCCATCATCTGAAGGCTTGACTGGGGCTGGGGAATCTGCTTCCACCATGGTTCGTTCCCTCACAGGGCTGTTGGCAGGAGGCCTCGGCTCCTCACCATGCGGGCCTCTCCGCTGGGTTGCTTGAGTATCCTAGTGACATGGCAGCTGGTCCCCCAGAGGGAGCGGTTCGAGAGAGCGGGAGCGCCTTGTGAGGCCTAATTTTGGAAGTTGCATAGTGTTTACTTCTGCATATTCTATTAATTAAAAAGTGAGTCACCACATCTGGCCCGCACTCGAGGGGAGGGGACTATGCTCTGCCTCTGAAAGGGAGGCGTATCGGAGGATTCGTGGACATGTTTTAAAAAGACTCCACCATCTCCTAGGTCAGTGATTTTCAACCTTTTTTTTCCCCCATCACGTGGCACAAATAAACTAATTACTAAAGTTCTGAGGCGCACCAAAAAATGTGTTTTTTGCCAATCTGACAAAAAAAAAATAGGTATGATTTTGATTCATTCACACCAGATGGCTATTGTTGTGTTGGGTGTTGTCATTTTTTATTCATTTGACGGTCTAAGGGGAAAGAGACAGGTGTTGCATGTTTTAAAAATCCTTGCCACACACCAGTGTACCTCTGGTGGCACAGTGGTTGAAAGTCACTGTCTTAGGTGTTTGACATGGGCATATATATACCTTTTCACTTTAGACTTCTAGGTATTATAACACATTCCAGAAGGAAACGAGCAAGTCTCCTTCGTCGCCTGCTACGGAACACAGGACTGGCAGAGATGAGGTCTGCTGGAGTAATGGAGATACGCTGGGGACTAAACGTCCAGCAAAGCGGGGTCCTGAACAATTGAGAGTTGACTGCATTTTTCTCCCCATGTCCTTTCTGGGGTGGCGGGAAGAACTGGGGGAATTTGGGGGCGCATCCCTGAAACAGAGAGGATAAAAACGGGCACAGGAGAAGCCAGTTTCAGGGGCTGCCTCTGCCACTCTGATGACCATGGCAAGTGTTTGGTCTTCTCTTAGAGACTCAGTTTTCTCCCCCGTGAAGTGGGGATCCTCTAGCCCAGCCGTGGGCAAACTACGGCCCGAGGGCCGGATCCGGCCCATTCGGCTGTTCTATCCGGCCCTCGGAGCCGAAAGAGCGGAGGGTTCTCTTGCTCTCCCCTCCGCTCCTTCACCAGCCGCCCAAGATGAGAGTGCCAGCATGGTCAGGTTGCTTTTGTTCCGGCCCTCCGGTCCAGTTTAAGAACCCATGGTGGCCCTCGAGTCAAAAAGTTTGCCCACCCCTGCTCTAGCCCCTGCCCCCATCCCCCACCGTGGGGAAGACTGAGCCCGCAGTGGATGTGAAACGTGGATGGGACAAGATGCTAACGCATGCGGTCTCCGGTAGCACTCAGGGCTCCAGTGGCTGTTGGAATGCCTACATCTGCTTTTCTATCTCTCCCTCACATTTGCATAGGGCTTTACACATAAAAGTCAATCCTCACTGGAGGATATGTTTCTTATTGCTTTTAGAAAGGGGAAGGGGACAGAGAGAGAGAGAGAGAGAGAGAGAGAGAAAGCCATTGATCTGTTGCCTTTTGTACCTGCCCTAATTGGGGATTGAACGTGTCTGACAAGGAATCAAACTGACAACCTTTCGGTACACCCTCTGCTTTTCTTTCTTTTCTTTCTTTAAAAAAATATTTTATTGATTGTTTTACAGAGAGGAAGAGAGAGGGATAGAGGGTTAGAAACATCGATGAAATTGAGACATCAATCAGCTGCCTCTTGCACACCCCCTACTGGGAATGTGCCCGCAACCAATGTACATGCCCTTGACCGGAATCGAACCCGGGACCTTTCAGTCCACAGGCCGACGCTCTACCACTGGGCCAAACCTGTTTCGGTGGCCTCTCCCTTTCAATACACAGGACGGCTCTAAACCAAGTGAGCCACTCGGACCAGCCTCTAGGACCTGACTTGACCCATGAGGGCCACTAGAGGTCCCCTGACTAGTTCAAACAAATGGGGATGCCCAGCTCCAGAAGGGGGAAAGATCGAGTCCAACGTCACAAAGCTGATTAGAATAACCAATGCCAGGCCTTCTGCCATCTGCTGCGCGTACACAGACGAGTCTGACATGGTTCCTGCCCTCAAGGAGCGGAGGCAGTTGTGACCGAAAACGTGACAGTAATTCTCCCACGTGGGCGGTTCAGTGAACCCCGCCTCTGTTTGGTGTGTGGCAAAGCCCTTGCCTAAGGACGCCCACTCAGTGCCTGCTCAAGGCGGGGGACAGTTCTTGTAATGATTGCCTTTTCTTTTAAAAACGGGCAAAACACACCTATGGTGAAAAGGTCAGCCAGTTCCAGGAGTTCACAGTCTAACCCAGGGGTGGGCAAACTTTTTGACTCGAGGGCCACAAGAGGTTTTTTTTTTTTTTTAAAAAAAATATTCTATTGATATTTTACAGAGAGGAAGGGAGAGAGATAGAGAGCTAGAAACGTCGATGAGAGAGAAACATCGACCAGCTCTGCCTCTTGCACACCCCCTACCGGGGATGTGCCCGCAACCAATGTACATACATGCCCTTGACCGGAATCGAACCCCGGACCTTTCAGTCCGCAGACCGATGCTCTATCCACTGAGCCAACCCGGTTTTGGCCACAATGGGTTCCTAAACTGGACCAGAGGGCTGGAACAAAAGCATGGATGGAGTGTTTGTGTGAACTAATATAAATTCAAAGTAAACATCATTACATAAAAGGGTACGGTCTTTTTAATATTTTTTATTTTTTTATTTCAATAGTTTAGAACAGCCATCCGGCCCGAGGGCCATAGTTTGCCCACGCCTGGTTTAACCTTGGCCGGCCACCCCATGAGCAACACCAGGAAGCCACTTAGGCCGTGACCACTTTGAAATGGCTTCAGATGTTTGCTTTCCTGAAATGGGCTTCTGGGGTGGTTTTCAGGGTGGAAGGATATCTTGCATGTAAACAGCTAATAGCAGTACTTGATCATTGGGCCTGGTAATTACTATTGGGGCGTTAATTAGCATTTGATAAAGAATACCGGTGGGTAGCCCCCGTGGATGGGGTTTCGTGGATGGGGTTTGGTCAGAGAAACGTGCTTGGAGGAGTTTGATTTCTGCTCCTGCCGAGAGTGTAGCCGCCGATGGTCGCCTGCCCCCCAGTAAGGGTTTGGGGGGAAGGTGTGGGGACAGGATGGGAGGAGGGCTGTGGCCCTGGTGAGCTTGCCCTCGAGGCTGGGGCTTGTGATTGGAGCTGGACCAGCTCCTTCAGCAGGAAGTTGGTGGTGGAGGTGTAGCTGTAACTGCCGAGTCCGCTTCTTGAGAGCCTTGCTTGGGCTTCGTGAGAGACCTGGGGCGAAGGCCGGAGACACTCCACACCAGGCTCTTTGGCCGAGCACCGCTCACCCCAGGGTAGTGACCAGGGTGAGCCACAGCCTCTGAGCCTCTGCTTTCTCCTCTGTTAAGTGGGGACAGTCCTGGGCGTGACCTCATCGCCCGGCTGGGTGAGAATCGTATTAACATCAAAGCATCGGAGTGCCCGGTGTGTGTGTGTGTTCACGGTGTTTATCTCAGTGAATCCCCACAATGCTTTTATGGCGTAGGGTTAATAGAGCTACTCAGGTAGCGGGGAGGGCAGCAAAAAAAGCATCTTAGAATGATGCAGAGTCGAACCTCAGCTCACCCCCCTGCCATTGGGAGGAGGAAATGGCTCGGGGAGGGGAAGTGAGTTGTCCAAGGTCACACAGCTTGGTCTCTCTCGGGGCCAGAGGTGAATCCCCGGTTTCTGGACTACCCGTAGCCTGGATCCTGGATCCTGGATCCGACCCCCTCCCAACCCCTCTAGCCCTGACCCTGTCTCCAGCTGGGCCCGCCTGCGCCCGCTTAGGGAAAGCGGGTGTGCTGGGTTGGCACCTCCAACACCAGGACAGGCGTCCACGCTCCCCGAACACGGGGGCGCGGGGGTTCCCATGGACCGGGGGTGGGGGGAGCTCCCCGCGCGCTCCCACCCCGCGGCCGGGCTCGGGGTTGGCGGCGGCGGCGGCGGCGTCCCCTGGCGCCGGCCCGCGCTCCTGTCGCCGCCGCGGCCGGCCTCCCTCCCTCCCTCCTCGGCGGCGGCGGCGCCGCGCTGGGGTTCGGTTTCGGCGCGGATGAGCGCAGCCCGCGCCGCGCTTCCCGAGGAAGGAAGGAAGCGAGCGGGGGCGCCGGGGCCTCGGTGGGCGCCTCGCAGCGCCGGGGAGGCTGCGTGCCGCTCGCCGCCGCCGGGGCCGGGCGCGCGTCGAGCCGCCGCCGCCGAGGGTAACCGCGGGCGCGCCGGGCGGGGCCGGGCGGGGCCGGGCGGGGCCGGGCGTCGTCCCCGCCGCCGTTCCGCGCCGCCGGCGAGGGGCTGCCCGGGGCGTCCCGCTCCTTCGAGGCGCGCCGGGCGGGGCGGGGCGGCCCTTTGTGTCTCCGGAGCGTGTGCGCCTCGGCGCCTCCAACGCCGCCGCTGCTGCTGCCCCCGGAGCCAGACCTTTGCCCGAGGGGACGTTTCCCGGTGGCAGTTTGGAGAAGTTGGAGGCAAAGGGGCGGGCGGGCTGAGGCCGCCCCTTTGCCTCCGCAGACCCCGGGCAGGCAGCAGCACCCCGAAGTTGGAGCGGCAGGTGCAGCACCCCCCTCCGCCAAGCTCCTCCCTAGCCAGCCCCGGGGAGGCGGGACCCCTGGAGAGGCTTGGCTCCGGGGGCTCCCGACTGTCAGCCCCTAGCGCAGGGTGCCCGTGACACCGAGGCCACGGGGCCCGGGGGTCTGGGGGATCCGGGGGCCCGGGGGTGTCGGGGGGCGCGGCTCTCCAGGCAGGGGGCGGCCGGGGCGGGAGCCAGGCCGGCCGGCCGGCCAGCCGCAGGGAGCGCTCCGCCGCCCGCCGCCGCCGCCGTGGCACCGGGCCGGGCGCCCATGTGACTGCGGTGTGCTTTGGAGGAGGAAGCGGCAGAGGTCAGTGCAAAGACGTCACGGCAGAGCGGGCGAGAGCAGGAGGGAGGGGTGGGGGTGGGGGTGGGGCGGGGAGGAGGCGGGAGGGAGGGAGGCGGGGTGGCGGCGGCGGCTCGGCCCGGACAAAGCCGCCCTGTCACAGCCATCCTCCCCTGGACGCCCCGATGCGGGCGATGGAGGGGCGGGCGGGAGGGGCGCCCGGGCCTGGCGGCCAGGAAACGAGGGAGGAGGCCTCTCCGGGACCGGCGGGTCTGGGCAGTGGTGTCCCCCAAGCTCCCGGGGGTGGGGGGCCTCGGAGGATGTGGAAGGGTGACTAGGAAGGAGGGCAGGGCGGGCACAAACTCCACTTGCAGAAGTTTCTCTGCACGCAGCCGCTGCAGCTCCCGGGCATTCCGTTCCCGCACGTGCCGGGCAGGCTGGGGCTGCGGGCGGGAGGTGGGCCGGGGTGGCCCCGGGTGGCCAGGGTGGCCTGGTGCCTGGAGCCCAGAGAACCGCGCTGGCTGTCGCGTGCTCTGCCATGCTGCGGGCCCCCGGGTGGGTGGCCAGCTGCAGGCCGAAGGAAGTGTGTCTTGTCCCACCCATAGACACTTAAATTGTTTTCCTCCGGCTGCCCTGCCGAGGCCTGGAGGGGGTGGAAACCAAGGTTAGTTTAAAAAAAGAAAAGGAAGAAAAAAAAAAGCCGAGAGGAAGAGGTGGTTTTAGGAGCTTGAGGACTCATATTTTGAAGCGGCGGCGCTCAGAGAAAGGGGGCCAGTGTGGCCCACAGGGTGGTGTGTGTGTGTGTGTGTGTGTGTGTGTGTGTGTGGCAGGGGGGTTAGGGCTGCAGACACCCACCTCCCCCAGTCCCTCGGGGAGGGTTCGGTCGCCCCGGCCTCCCGAGTGGGGGGCACGGCTGGGGCTGGGCCGGGTGTGGAGCCGGAGTCCCCAGCTGGGACGTTGCCCGCCCCAGCGCCCGTCTCCCCGGCAGGGCTGCGTCCTGTGCTGTCCACTGCGCCCCTCCGGTGGGGTTGCTAGGCAGCGGGGCTCTGATGTGCGGGGAGGCCTTCTGATTTGCCAGCCTCCCGCAGACACATGCTGGAGGCTCCTTCCAGCCTATCCCGGTGAGGGACGCGGGACGCGGCGGCTCGGCGCCTGCAGACGGCCAGCCCCGAGCCCGGGCGCACCTGAATGTGAGGTGCCAGAGGCAGCCGGAGGGAGGGGGGCACGAGGAGCCCCCACAGCCCCCGAACCCAGCTCACCCCCACCCTTTATGATCTCCTCTCGGCTGCGCGCTGGCTCCTCCTCCCTGCCCATCCCCGCCCCATCCCTCCCTCGCTTCCCCAAACCGAGGAAAAGCCCAGTGCTCCGGGAAAGGAGGTCAGTGGGGTGAGCCCGTGTGCGTGGCCCCTGGGGGCGCCCCAGGCTGCGTGGGCGTGAGCCCCGGGGAGGCCGCCCTGACCCTGCGCCAGGGGCCCTTGAGGGAAGGGGTGGAGGGGAGGGAGGCGCCCACCCTGGCACCCCTGTCTGCCAGGTCTGGAGTTGGAAGCCTGCTCCGCTCTCCCTCCTCCTCCTCCGTGAGCACAGCCTCCCTCCAGGAGGGCAGCACGTTCCGGGAGGAGGGAGGAGACTGGGGAGTTCCCGTAAGGAAGGGCTCAGGAGGGCCCCCCCCCTTAAGACACTCCCTCCCCCCCAGGCACTCCCCCAGCCCCAGCCTCTAACGCTCAGACACTCCCTCCTTCCCTCCCCCTCGGCCACCCCCCCCCAGGTCTTCTCTTAAATCCCTTTACCCTTCCTCTCGGCAGCTTTATGGAGATACAGTGCACATACCGCTCGTCCGTTTAAAGCGTGCCGTCCGGTGGTGTTTAGTGATGTTTACGGAGTTGTGCAACCACAACCAATTTGGGAACACTTTTATCACCCCAAATGGAACCCCGTGGCCTTTGGCGGCCACACCCAGCCCCGGGCCGCGGCTGATGCACTCTCCTCTCTGTGGATGTGCCGCCTCCCGACATTTCGTCCACGTGGAACCGTACGCGGGGTGGGCTTTTGCGGCCGGCCCCCCACCCCCTCCCCGAACTTGTAGCTGCTTTGCCTACCCCACAGCCCGTGGCAGCCCGTGGCCCTTGGTCTCACCATTTAACTTCCCCCAGGAGTGGCCCGTCCTTAAGGGCAGGGTCTTCTGCGTTACTCTGAGCGCCGCGCCTGGCTCCCGGCGGCCGCGCTGGTTGGCTCTTCAGTGAACGATTGTGGGAAGAACGAACGAGGGGATGAATGGGGCCGGGTAATTGGCACGCCACGCAGGTGGTTTACAACCGAACTCCAGGGCGCCCAGCTGCTGCGGAGGGGGCGGGCGGGCGCGCTCTGGATCGAGGAGTTTCTGAGGAGCAGAAAGGGGGACTCTTACGTGGGTGGGAGCTTGGGTGAGGCCAGAGCAGAAGCCTGCGAGGAAGGACCCCCGTGGCCCAGGGTTGCCAGCCGGCTCTCTTATGGGAACCTGAAAACAAGGGTGGGCCCCCCCCCCCAAGCCTCGGGGAGCAGATGGCCAGTGCTTGAGATTGGTCACCTGATCGCAGGGGCTTCCCCCAGGGGGGAACTCCGATTCAATTTGGGTTAAAAAAAAAAAAAAAAGCAAGAAGAAAAGAAAGCGGAGGAAATTCCCCAGTGTCAGCGTTTGTAAAAGGGCGCGGGTCAGAGGTCTCCGAAGCTGCCTTCTCGCCTCCTGTGGTTCAGGCGGTGACTTGTCTTTCCTGCCCCCCCCCTTCCCCTCCTTCTGCGCTGCAGGTATTGTCTGATGAGCGTGAAAGGCTGTTTCACTGACTTCCACATCGACTTTGGAGGCACCTCCGTTTGGTACCATGTTTTCCGGGGTGGGAAGGTGAGTGTCGGGTGGAATCTCTGCGACTCTGTGTACATCTCCGGCTGTTTGCCCTCCGCCCCCGCCTCCAGCCAGTCCCTGCTCTGTGGGAGCTTGCAGGGCCTCTTGGTCGCCCTGGAGCCCCCTCCTGACACTTGGGAAGGTCAAGGTCACCCCTCTCGTATCACATCCGGTCACCCGGGTCACCCGGGTCACCCTTGTTCACCCAGCACGGTGGTGCTCTCGGCACGTTAGGCCAGATCCGGAGCTCCAAATTCCGGCTCCCAAGAACCTGCAGCCTTTGTTTCCCTCAGCTCCGGGGCCGAGACCTTTTAATGTTAAAACTCAAGGTGCCGCCAAAACCAGTTTGGCTCAGTGAATAGAGCGTCGGCCTGCGGACTGAAAGGTCCCGGGTTCGATTCCGGTCAAGGGCATGTACCTTGGTTGTGGGCACATCCCCAGTGGGGATTGTGCAAGAGGCAGCTGGTCGATGTATCTCTCTCATCGATGTTTCTAACTCTCTATCCCTCTCAATTCATCTCTGTAAAATCAATAAAAATATATTTTAAAAAAACAAACAAAAAAAAAACTCAAGTTGCCTGCATCACCCGCTTCCGAGAACGTCGTCTTCCGTCAGGGACAGACGTCACCCAGCGAAAGGCCCTGTGGGGCGTGCGTGCACTCAGGACGCTCCTGGAGCGGCCACTTCTGCGAGCGTCCACGTGGGGACGCAGGTGCCCCCTGAGAGTGCGGGCGGGCCGCCCCGCCAGTCTGGGTCTCCTGTCAGGAGAAATCCTGGCCAGGATGTCATCCCACTCGGTTCCAGGTGTTTTTCCTCCTCCTCCTCCTCCTCCCCCCGAGTGAACATCAGCGGGGTGTATCTCTTGGGCCCCTTTAAGCACACACCTTCCGAAATGGCTCTTCTCCTTCCCCCACCTTCCCAACGAGCCTGTGGC
Organism: Vespertilio murinus; assembly: GCA_963924515.1. NCBI lineage: Eukaryota > Metazoa > Chordata > Mammalia > Chiroptera > Vespertilionidae > Vespertilio > Vespertilio murinus. The sequence goes on along the minus strand of OZ004720.1, from coordinate 10,465,617 downwards.
TCAGGAGAGAGAATGTCCCACAGAATCCAGGAGGTCTTCCCACCCGGGTGTGGCATCTGGAACAGGGACTCCCTAAAGGCGTGTAAAGGACATCCCTGCAGGGTGGCACAGAGGCCCTTGGGGCCTGGGTCTGCAGGGACCCCTGGGGATGGTCCTCGGCCCCCCACCCTCCACCTCTCCCGGGCAGGTGGGGCTGTCCCCTTGTGTGTGGCGGAGCCTGGAGGGAACCAGAGGCTGGGCCTGCGTGTACTTCAGCTGACTGCCCGCTTTCCCTCCCAAGATCTTCTGGCTGATCCCCCCGACCCTGCACAACTTGGCGCTGTACGAGGAGTGGGTGCTGTCAGGCAAGCAGAGCGACATCTTCCTGGGGGACCGCGTGGAGCGCTGCCAGAGGATCGAGCTGAAGCAGGGCTACACGTTCTTCATCCCTTCCGGTAGGTGCCAGGGAGGCTGGCGCCGGGCTCGGGGGTTCGTTCCCGCGTCCCTGCGGCTTCGGCCAGAGTTTTCAGAAGCCAAGCGACCCGGTTTCTTGGGGCCTCCTGGCCGTTGGCAGCCCCTGAGAGGAGAGGCGTTGGGCTGCAGGGAAAAAACAGTCCTGTTTTCCCTCCGGTATCCTCCCTGTATCTCTCCGCCTGCGGGCCAGAATTCTCTCCCGGGGGAAGGCCCGGGGCCCTCCCTGAGGACTTCCGGCGGAGGCCGGGAGGTGTCCGGGCGGTAGCTTGGTCCCGTGGAGGGGTGGCTGGGGCAGGGGTGACCCTGAGGACGCTGAGGCAGGCCCTGGGAAGGGCCAGACCCTGGGTCATGGGGGAAGGACCCGGCGTGGTGGCCCCCTTCCCGGAGGACAAGGTGAGAGGTAATCGGTGGCGGCTCTCACCCTCAGACCTCCCCCCCTCCAAAACCTAAACTAACTCCACAGCCACGGCAGAGGGTGGTAATTAAGAGCATCAGCCCTGGAACCAGACCGTGTGGCCTTACTTCAAACTCCGGCTCTGCTGTTCACAGGCCGTGGCTTCACAGAGGTGACTGCACCTCTCTGTGGCTCAGGGTTCTTATCTGTATGAACAGGAACGAGATTTTCCGTGGTGGTTGTGAGGGCTGAGTGCGTGAAGGCCTGCCTGCCTACAGCACGTTGGAGATGGGCTGAGGGCTTCTGGCCAGTTCTGGGCCGAGTCACTGGTGGATGTGGCAGATGACCTAGGAGTCTGGGAGTACGCTCTTTTTTTTTTTTTTTTTTAAACATATGTTATTGATTTTTTTTTATAGAGAGGAAGAGAGAGGGATAGAGAGTTAGAAACATCGGTCAGCTGCCTCCTGCACACCTCCTACTGGGGATGTGCCCGGCAACCAAGGTACATGCCCTTGACCGGAATCGAACCTGGGACTTTTCAGTCCACAGGCCGACACTCTATCCACTGAGCCAAACCGCTTAGGACGGGAGTACGCTCTTAGGCTGCCTTAATGGAAGAATTTTACCCAGGACGAGGGTGGTGACAATCCCACCACGTAGAGTGAGTGCGTCAGGCCACCTGTGGGAGGTTGTGACCTTTTGACTAGGCAAGTTGACCTGGAGAGAGAGCAGTCTGGGCACCACACCAGAGGAGATGAATCTGAAGCAGGAATTGGTTGTTTTGCCCACAGAAGTGAAAGTCTGATAATGCAGTCAGCCAACTGAGGGACTGTCCTGGATGGAGAGGTAACGCCACATGGCCTTGGGATGACTGGTTCTGCTAGGTAGTGAGCTCCCTGTCACTGAAGGGACAGTTGTGATTTGTCATGTTCTCAGAGATGGGCACATGGGGCTCCATGGGTTGACTTCATGGACCAACAAGGGGGGGGGGGGAAACGTTGAAAGCTCATATAAGGTTACTAACTTGTAGTTTTGCTAAAGGTGGACATTAGTTAAACACACACGCACATACACACACACACACACACACCAAGAACCCGGAATCTACTTTTACTGGTATTTCATGAAAGGAAGACTCTTCTGACACTAAAAATGTTGAAAAGTACATAATCTCGGAATCAGGGACAGCACTTTACACGGGTAGTGTTGAGCTTGTGAACATCCACACCATCGTCATCCAGGGACGCGGCCTTCCCCTCTGGCTGCACCTGCCCAGTAAACCGCTGTTAACAGTAACAATAACTGGTATTGCTGAGCAACAAATATTTTATATTTTTATCGTCTCTGCAGGCAGGTAAGAAAAAACATCTCACCCACCTACTCACTCACCCCTTCACCCCCCCCCCCTTTTTTAAAACAAAGAACGTTCCTGGGGCCCAGGAAAGGGAACGAGCGAGCCCAAGGTCACACAGTTAATGAGTGACAGACAGGCCAGGTGTGCGTCGTTCCAGAGCCCCCCTGGCTCCCCGCTCGCCTAGACGTCAGCGGATTTGAGACGTGGTCCCCCTGCTCCGCGGTGTGACGTTGGGGGAACTGTTTGCTCACTTAATGGACTTCCTCGGCAGCCCAGAAGGTGCCGGGGAGGGCGTGAGGTTTTCTCTGTCCTGGGCGAATGCCTAGCCAGGTGGCAGCCACGGGGAGGGGGGTGGAGCCTTGGATAGGGACCTCAGGAGGATGCTGGCGGCAGTGGCTTGGGCCGGCCTGAATGTATTTCCCGTTCTTTTTCTTTTCTTTTTTTAAAATATATTTTATTGATATTTTACAGAGAGGAAGGGAGAGAGATAGAGAGCTAGAAATGTCGATGAGAGAGAAACATCGACCAGCCGCCTCCTGCACACCCCCTACCAGAGATGTGTCCGCAACCAAGGTACATGCCCTTGACCGGAATCGAACCTGGGACCCTTCAGTCCACAGACTGACGCTCTACCACTGAGCCAAACTGGTTTCGGCGTATTTCCCGTTCTTGCTCTATAGTAAGAACTACCCCCCAAGGCCCAAACCTCATGGCAGCTCCGGATGTTCCTCAGGCTCCAGTAGGTCTGAGGAACTGCAACCCACAGCTGCTTGTTAGCGTACGTTGGCTTGGACCTCGGATGATCCATCTGTAAAATGGGTACAGGGCAGGGCAGCGGGCAGGGAAGCGAGGCAGAGAGCGGTGGGCGGCGGAAACTGGGCAATTGCTCCTCAGCTCCAAGTAGGTGGGGTCAGGTGGGGATGGGGCCCAGTTTCTCATTTTTCTTGGGAAGGAAGCAATTCAGATTGTCCTGTGAATTTTTCCCATTTTTGTAACATGTGGGGGGGGGGGGTTGTCAAGCTAAATACTCCCCTGAGTCCCGATGCAGCTACCAAGTCCCACAGAACTGAGGCCCCTCCTGCTTCCTCCCGGCAAACACAGACCTGGCTCAGCGTGGAGGCAGGTCGGTGCAGGGGAAGGAAGCGGGTGTGGGCCTCTGTGAGCTGCCCCTGAGTCCTCTGACCTTGGGCTTCACCCCTGCAGCAGCCATGAAGACGGACCAATGTGTCCGGGGGCAGACTTTGGGTCCTGAATTCTGAGCCACTGACGGGCAGGCGAGACTCCCTGCGTCCCCGCTGTCCTCCCGGGCGCCCTCGGGTCCCAGAGAACACCTGTGTCAGTAGGTTTTTGTGGGTCGCCTGCTCTCCTTCCGCGAGCTGGATCTGTCCCTTGGCGCGTGGCTCGAATAGCCTCTCTTCTTGCCTGTATGTCGTCGTCGGCGACTCTGGCCGGGCAGCGGGAGGCAGATGCCAGCCTCCCCGGCCCAGGCACCAGCCAGGGACACGGGGGGCGGGGGGTGCCCAGAGAGACACCACAGAGAGGGTGGTGCGGATGGGGCTTAGGGACAATATGACTTGCCCTCGCTGAGTCTTCTGCAGGTGATCCTTTCAGTCAGTGGTCAGCAAAGCCAAATATCAGCAGTACAACGATTGACATTTCTTTTCTTTAAAAAAAAAATTGATTTTTTTACAGAGAGAGAGAGGGATAGAGAGTTAGAAACATCAATGTGAGAGAAACATCGACCAGCCGCCTCTTGCACACCCCCTACTGGGGATGTACCCGCAACCAAGGTACATGCCCTTGACCGGAATTGAACCCCGGACCTTTCGGTCCGCAGGCTGACGCTCTATCCACTGAGCCAAACCAGTTTTGGCATGATTGACATTTCTTTTGAGAGCCAATTTTTATTTTATTTTATTTTATTTTTTTATATATATATTTTATTGATTTTCCACAGAGAGGAAGGGAGAGGGATAGAGAGCTAGAAACGTCGATGAGAGAGAAACATCGACCAGCTGCCTTCTGCACACCTCCTACTGGGGATGTGCCCGCAACCAAGGTACATGCCCTTGACCGGAATCGAACCCGGGACCTTTCAGTCTGCAGGCCGACGCTCTATCCACTGAGCCAAACCGGTTTTGGCGAGAGCCAATTTTTTTAAAAAAAACTTAAGCTAGATAGGTAGATACATGGTTATTCACTTAATTAGGGTACATGGTATTTCGTGGAAGAGTCACACTCAAGGGGCCAAAGAGCTGCGTGTGGCTCGGCAGTTTGCCGACTGCTGGTTCAAGTAACGAAGCCAACGCGTGGAGGCACTCGGCAGTGACTCAGGCCAGGGGAGGCTGCCTGGCCCACCCCTGAGGCCCTGGCGTGGGGAGGAACACGGCAGGTGGAAGCCTTTACCCGCTCGCACGGGAGCACTGCGGGGAGCACGGGGTCCCCTCTTTGCTCACACTCGGGAGTAACAGATGTTAAGTCCGGTGTGTCTACAGTGCCACCTGCCAGGAGCGCAGGGCGAGGCCCGGGCTGCTCAGTGCCTTTCACGTGGGCACCGTGCTCTCCAGAGCCCTGCCGGGGACAAGGCCCCCCGGACATCGGCCTCCGAGGCTCACATGGAGTGAGTCCTCGCTCACCCAGTTGCCCACGTGGAGGCAGTGGCCGCGAGAGGGGCAGTCGGGCGCCCCGCGTCGGCACTGGGGACAGTCTCTCACGCAGGCCCCCAGACCTGGCCTCCCTGTAGGGCAGTAAGTGGGCACACCTGGCGCATAGGAGCAGGACCCAGAGACCTTGGTGCCTGTGCAGGCTTCACCCCGCCACGGGCATCCACAGAAGCCCCGAGGTGCCAGGCCCAGGAGTAGGCAACGCGGCTTACCTAATGCCGGTGATGGGAATTCAGCGGCCGTGGTGAGAGCGCAGCTCCGCTTGGCAGAGACAGGCCCGTGGTGAGACGGTCAGGTGGTGCACAGCTGAGGCGGGGAGGCCGGAGCAGATGGGGGCCCTGAGACTTTAAGGGCATCCGCTCTTGGGGGGGAGGGGGAGGAGGAGGGAACAGAGACCCAGGTGGCTCCACAGGGCGCAGCAGCAGGCGGAGCTGCTCTCTCTGCCTCCCCGGAGCCCACGGCACAAGCAGGTGACATACAAGCCTGCGTTCCTGCGTCCGTGGCAGGCAGCCTTTCCCTGCTCTCCCCACGTGGCTGCCAGCTCTGTCCCACTGCCATCCGTGGCATGTACCACTCTCCTCCCAGGGCACCTTTGCCTGGGCAGCCGGGACCGGCGTGTGTGTGCTCAGGGGGCGCCAAGAGGCTGGAGCAGCTTCCGCAGCACCTGGCTGGGGAGGGATCCTGCCTTGCCCCTGCCTGTCCCCTGTCCCCTCCGCTCACCCTGTGTCTTTCACCGTGACTCTGCCTGTCCTCGGGGCCCCAGTGTCTTGCTCCTCTGTGCCCTCTCCCCCGGCACCTGCAGGCCTGTCTCCGGGGACCCGCAGGCCTGCGCAGAGCCTCTGATGCAGCGACCGCGCCGCGGAGCTGTGAGCGGGCGGAGGCGCTGCCGCTTACGGCCGTGTCTTCATTCAGCGAGTGACTTAGCTCCTCTCAGCCTCGGTCCCAGCGTCCCTATACGGGAGTGGGCCATGTGTGACCTGTCCCCCCGCCCTGAGCTGTGTCTGGCCGTAGCCAGGAGCCACGCGGAGGGGCGGCGAGCATGGTGAAGTCTGGCCGGTCCGAGAGTCGCTGGCGGAATTTGGGGGCCTGCTTTGCCCCAGCCTCTCTGGGCCGAGTGGAGGCTGACTCCCTGGGCTCCCATCGTGATAAGTAACTTTTCTTTTCTCTGCCTCAGTCTCCTCATCTGCAGATTGGGGATGAATATAATACATAGACTTTTTTGGGATTTTGCGGGAATGAAATGAGTTCGGCCCTCTTAGGCCCTTAGACCGTGCCGGGCCCGGGAAAGCGCTCAGTTAGCACTTCCATGGTTACTGTGCCGGGCTTCAGGCCAGGAGCTCCGGGAGAGACGTGTCAGCAGCTCACGGGCCTTCGAGGGTTTTGGTGGCAGAAGGTGGAATCGCGCAGAGAAAAGGGTCTGGGACCTGCAACCCTGGCAAGATGTCACTTCTTGCCGAAACCGGTTTGGCTCAGTGGATAGAACGTCGGTCTGCGGACTGAAAGGTCCCAGGTTCGATTCCAGTCAAGGGCATGTACCTTGGTTGCGGGCACATCCCCGGTGCGGGGTGTGCAGGAGGCGGCTGGTCGATGTTTCTCTCTCATTGACATTTCTAGCTCTCTATCCTTCTCCCTTCCTCTCTGTGGAAAATCAATAAAAATAAAATAAAAAAATAAAGATGTATTCAGCCAAAACCGGTTTGGCTCAGTGGATAGAGCGTCAGCCTGTGGACTGAAAGGTCCCGGGTTTGATTCCGGGCAAGGGCATGTACCTTGGTTGCGGACACATCCCCAGTGGTGGGTGTGCAGGAGGCGGTTGGTCGATGTTTCTCTCTCATCGATGTTTCTAGCTCTCGATACCTCTCCCTTCCTCTCTGTAACAAATCGATAAAATATATAAAAGAATAAAAAAAAAAAAAAAGATGTCACTTCTTAGTTGTGGCCCCGAGCAATCCTTTGCCACCCCACCTGAGACTGGGGTCCCTGGCATGTCCAGGAAGAGGCTCCAGGACATCTGAGCAGCCTGAGCGAGGGGTTTCCCGCTCCTTGGACAGCACGGGAGGGCCTGCGTCTCCGTCGGCGGCTGCGGCCAGGTCCGAATCGGCAGGAGGAAGCCTTTGTCGTCGAGGTCCTCAGCAGGTGGGGGTGATCTGCAGCCGCCTCCTCCCCAGCCTGAGCTGGCCAGCGTCACTGTCCGCAGGGGTCCAGCCGGCTGCAGGCCTGAGTCCAGCTGTCTGCATCAGGCAGGCCTGAACATCCTTCATCTTCACCCTGGGCGCTCACCTGCGCCTCCTGCACCCTTCCGCACCCGGCCACAGGTGGGGCTGGCGACTGACCTCTTCCCCCCACTTCCCCAGGCTGGATCCATGCAGTCTACACCCCTGTGGACTCTCTGGTGTTCGGTGGAAACATCCTGCATAGCTTCAACGTGCCCATGCAGCTGCGGATTTATGAGATCGAGGACAGGACCCGGGTAAGGTGGCTTCCTTCCCTCTGGGTGGGCGTGGCCAGCCCCCGAGCGCTGCTGAGATGGATGAGGGTGTGGTGTGGACACACCATTCCGAAGCCCCCACAGGGCCTCTTCCCTCCTGCTCCCTGCCTCCATCCGGGCCCTGGCGCTGGTTCTTTGTGGGTGGCGGGTGCCCACAGGAGCCTCTCCCAGAGTCCTGGGAGTTTCTCTTCACGTTCCAAACCGGTGGCAGCCAAAACCCCCTTGCCCGAGAGGAAGTGTCTCTTGAGAAAGCACCGTGACGGGTCAGGCAGCCTGCCGCCGCCGCCGCCGCCTCCTCATGTGGAGAAGGGATCGGAGGGAGCAGGGGGATTTCGTGGTGGTTGTTGATGTGGTTTGCAGGGAACCCCAAATGTGGTGTACAACCTGAGGAAGCCAGTGTCTGTGATTCCCCCGGATGCTGCCTCTGAGGTCTGTCTCAGTATCCACTGGGGGGGTCCCTAGCTCCCCTTGATGGTGATGGTGTCTCAGATATGGATTCCCTCTACCCCCAACCCCACCTCCCCCCCATCTCTCCAACCCCCACCCCCCAGGACCCGGCGGGTGCTCTCTGCTCCACTCCATGAGTGTCCCCAGAAAAGCACTGGCTGCTTGGAACTTGCCGCCCTCTCTCCGCATTTGAGACAGGTCCGAGGGTGGGGAACGGGGGCAAAAATGGCTCATTTTTCATCTTTTTAAAATTACAGTTATTCAGCTATTTCTCTTCTGATCTTTATTGAGAGAACTCACATTTAAATTTCACCATTTAGCAGAAACCGGTTTGGGTCAGTGGATAGAGCGTCGGCCTGCGGACTAAAAGGTCCCGGGTTCGATTCCGGTCAAGGGCACGTACCTTGGTTGCAGGCACATCCCCAATGGGGGGTGTGCAAGAGGCAGCTGGTCGATGTTTCTCTCTCATCGACGTTTCTAACTCTCTATCCCTCTCAATTCCTCTCTGTGTAAAATCAATAAAATATATTTTTTAAATTTCACCATTTAATGTGCACAGGTCAGTGGCATTTCGCACATTCATGAGGTTATGCAGCCATCACCCCCAAAAGAAGCCCAGTCCCCTTGAGCAATAGCTCCCTGTTCCCCCACACCCAGCCTCTGGCAGTCGCTAATCTGCTTTTCTGTCTCTGTGGATTCGCCAATTCTGGACATTCCCTAACAACGGAATCATAGCGATGTGGCCTTTCGCATCTGGCTTCTCTCACTCAGCGTGATGACTTGCTGTGTCAGTGCTTTATCCCTGTTCACGGTTGGATAATACTCCCCCGGAGGAACGGCCCATGCACACCATGTCTTCCCGGCTTTGCCACAGGGGTGACTGTTTTGCCCTGAAGATGGGCTGCTGTGCTTGGAGCCTAAAGAAACATGTTATGGAGGCAGGTGGTCTGGGCCCGGGATCCCCTTCTTTCTCGGTCTTGCTATCTGGTCGCGATCTGCACGGATTCACGCAGATGAGTGGAAGTTCTAGCCACTGGATGTGTATCTGACTTTTTTAGCAGCCCTGACATTGAGGGACCCCGTGCAGAGGTTTCCCAGGGACCACGTGAGCCACCGGTAGTGGCCAGGTTGCACAAAAAGGAGAGGGCGTGCCCTCACCGGTGTGGCTCAGTGGTAGAGCGTCGGCCTGCGGACTGGAAGGTCCCAGGTTCGATTCCCGTCAAGGGCGTGTACTTTGGTTGCGGGCACAGCCCCAGTGGGAGGTGTGCAAGAGGCAGCTGATCAGTGTTTCTCTCTCATCAATGGACATCTGTGCCTTTCTTCTCTGCTGCCCTCCCAAACCCCTTTCCTGGTCTGGGGGTGGCCGGCCCAGCGCTGGCCTGAGGTTGTCCTTCTGTAGTAAAGGCTCCATTTGGGTGCGAGTGGTCATCTCAGGATCTGGACCAAGTGCTGTCTGGGGCGCTCTGGCCAACTCTTCTTTGACTGGGCCAGCTTGTTTGTGCGCAGACCAGGAAGTGTGGGGTGGAAAGGAAAAACCTAGAATGAGAAGCCGGGCTCATGACTTCCCAGGCTCGGATTTCTAAACGCTTCAGCCCGTGGATTTGAGCCTTGTCATCCCGGGAGGAGCCCTGTCCCCCCGCCCCCACCCTCAGCAGGAGGTTGGGGGTGGGGGAAAGAGAATGGAGCTGAACACTGGCTGAGTGCCAGTGGAATATCACACCCACATCCAGATGAGCGTGGCGGCGGGGTCCCCTCCCCCGGGGCCCCCTGTCCCTGTCACGTGAGCGGGTACCCATCTGGCTTCCCCCAGGCGGGCTGATGGGCAGCGGGGCTGGTGGGCAAGCTGTGCCGTCTGCTCGGATTTCTGGTCCTCGGTGAGGGCCTGTCGACGAGGCCCAATTGTTCGTGCCTCAGGAGCGGAGGGAGACAAAGGATGGCGGGGAGAGAGCCGGGGATGCCAGAAACGCGAGTGCCGAGGCTCCCTGTCAGCCCGCTACAGCTTAATTCTCCCTGTCACGGGGAGCTGCTGAAGGAGGTCGTGGCCATTTAAAAATAGTTTCTCAGGAGTCCTAAAGCATGGCTTTGCTTGGAAACCACATGCAGGGGGCGGGGACAGAGCCTCATGGTGTGAATTTGCCTTCTGTGGCCCAAGGTGGGGGAACCCCTCTCCCCCTCCGGACCAGGGGAACCTCATGATTCTCCTCGGTCTAGGAAGCCATGTCTTGCTTTACATTTTTCTGGGCTGGAGGATAGGTGACTTTACCGGCTGCCCCGAAGACAAGCACGGACAGGGAGGGGTCTGGGCCTGGCGGGCTTCCACTGCCTGCCCCCTTCGGAGGTTAGATCTCCCCCCTGTCCTTCTAAAGACGTGCAGGGGGTGGGAGGGCAGCCCCAAAGAATGGATGGGTTACGTGTTTGTTATTTGGAAGATAACGTCTCAACAACGAGCACTACATATTTTTAACCCCCGTAGGCATGGTCCCAACGATCCTTAAACCGCTACCTCTCCTTTATTTACCTTTTTTTTGTTGTTGTTTTTCTTTTCCCCAATGGTTCTAGTGAAAGCAGCCTTCTCAGGAAAGGTAATGCCCGCATGCCCCGTTTCCTCTCAGCCAGTGAATCTGTGTGGAAATTGCCAATAATTGACCCTTCCTCTCACCTTTCTCCTGTCATTGGGTTTCTTTTTTCCCCCCCAATCATTGCCTTTTTTTTTTCTTTCCCCCCCCAGGAGAAAAACCAAAATTTTAAGATACTTCCACCCACCGTCCTATTCTAGCTTTTCAAATCCCGAGGCCTGGGAGTTCTCGATGCCCTGAGATACCTGTGGACCTTTAAGAGGAAGGGGGGGGGCCCGCAGATGCCACTCCACGGGGCCCTGGGACTTCCGGCTGCCCCCCCCCCCCAGGCCCGCTGAGACCTGGGCGACCCCGCAGGGACCGCCTTGCCTTTTGGTGAACAACTCACCTTGACGAGGCGCCGATTTTTGTCAACAATTAATGTTGAGCAATCGTGTGTTTAATGTTCCCAGGCATGTGGCTGGAACCTTTTGAAGGCGAAGGGTGGAAGGCGACAACCCGTTTGTAAGTCAACTCTTTGCCAATTTTGTTTCCTGCGGTGCTCTCTTGGAGAAAAAGAAAAAAAAAAGAAAATGAAAAAAATTTTAATTCCTTCATCAGCATTTGTTTCCACTACCCAGCTGGTTTCTCTTGGGCTCAGCAACAATGAGGGGAGACTTACCTTCCTCTGCTGACATACAGCCCAAAGAATCCCCCCCCCCCCAACCTACAAAGATTCTTGGGTGCCATGGTGCTTGTTGATGCAGAATGGCTCGGTTGATCTCCCCAAATTTGAAAAGCTCCCCACTCCAAAGCACCTTGGGAGTTTTACGGGAGGAGTCTAAAATCAGGAGGTGTGAGCAAGGGTCTGAGGGGAGGAGGGCCCATCTGTCCTCCGCTCTAGGAATTGGCTCTTTATTTCCAAATCCGTTGGCCTTTGTTCTGGAGTTGGGGTGGGGCTGAGACGCCCTAACCCTTCTCCCCAGGAGGTCAGGATCTGCCTCAGGCTGAAGGGCCTCTCTCCTTTTTAAACTCCAGAGGACACTGATCTGGTGAAAGTCACTCCTCGCATACTATTCCAGCAAAAAAACTGGCCTCTTGGGAAAGTAGCTGGAGCCAAGGAAACCGCTAGATGATGTTCCCAGCGCCATGCATTCCCCCCCCCCCCCAGCCCCGTCCCAGGAGCTCAAAAGCATGCGGCAGCCAGAATCTCATTCCAAAGCACACCATCCGCCAGAGGCAGGGAGGTCAGATGGGAGAGGTGAGGCCCCACGTGTGGGAGAAGGGCCTTGCGTCTGGAGACGGAATCCTCGGGGCCTGGATGGGGACCTGAGAGCTGGGTGGGGCCCTTCCCGGTGGGCACGGTGAGAGAGGCAGGAACGTGGCCTTGGAGGGCCCGTGGTGGACCTGGGTCTGCTGGTGTTCGTTTTCGTCCCACGTGGAGGACGTGGCCTGCTGACTGTCAGCGGAGAACGCTAGGAGGGTACACTTGGCTTAACTCACACCCAGCTCCCGGGGCCGAAGCGGCGGAGAGGGGTTCCCGGCCCTGCAGAGGCCTCTCGGGGCAGACGCACCCTTGGGGAGAGGCAGGCAAGCAGGTCAGGAGTGAGTGTGGACGGGCAGGGTCCGTGTACAGCCTTGGGGAAGAGCACCCAGAGATGGGAGAGGTCCCCCCTCCTCCCCCCCACACACACTGTCAGTCCTCCCTCGCCCGCTCAGGATGCAGTTCCTGGAAGGTTCCTCTGTGTCAGGGCCGGAAGGTTCGTCTGTGGTATTGCTTGCTTCCCTGGAGGCCTGCTGACCCCTGCGCGCCCCCCCCCTCCTCTTACAGCGGAGTGGCCACAGGAGGTCAGGTCCACAGGTATCTCAGGGCATCGAGAACTCCCAGGCCTCGGGATTTGAAAAGCTAAAATAGGACGGTGGGTGGAAGTATCTTAAAGTTTTGGTTTTTCTCCTGGAGAAAAACAAAGCAGTCCTCCCTTGCCCGCTCAGGATGCAGTTCCCGGAAGGTTCGTCTGCGGTATTGCTTGCTTCCCACCTTTCGCTGCAGTCTCACCCATATAGACGCTGCGTGCTGCCACCCATCGGCATTCCCCTGGGTTCCAGGCCTTTCCGTAGTCCTGATGCACAAAGCTGTCAGCACCTGTCCTTCGTCCCTTATAAGAAACGGCCAGAAAGGGATCTCTTGTCTGAACTCCTGCTCCAGACCTGGGGTGTGTCCCTTGGTGTGAGAGCTTCACCAGGAACTTAGTCGCCTGGGAATGCGGGTGGTGGTGGTGGTGGTGGTGGTGGTGGTGGTGGTGGTGGTGAAGGAGCAGGAGGTGGGCCCCTTTTAAGCCCCGCCCCCAGGGTGGGGAGGCCACGCCCCTCCATCCTCATTGGTCCTCCTGGTGTGGCATTTCCTGGGAGGGCAGGAGATGCTTGATAGACAGCCTGTCTGCACTTGGACTTGGGTAAGGTTTGGGGATTGGTTTCTGGTTTTCAGGGGAAGGTGGAATAGCAGGGTCTGTGCAAGATTTTTTAAGAACGACAGGAGCCCGTTTCTGTTGTAGCTGGAGTCAGGCGGTGGCTCGCATTCGTGGGTGCCCGCACCCCCCTCAGCAGGTCAGGGGACAGACAGCTCTGTTTGTCAGCGCACAAAGCCGACCCCATCCGGTGGCGGGCAGCTCAGGGAACCTGGCAATGCTCTCTCCTAGGCCTTTTCCTCCCCTCTTCCCTCTCATTCGTGCATGCTGCCGGTACCTTCCTCCATCCAGCGCCTCCCCATTTTTTTTTCCCCCCCTCTCACACCATTTGTGCTCTGGCTCAGATGATGATGAAAATAACTCCCACCCCCTCGGTTCTCTCCCTCCTTTTCCCTCGGCCCTCCAGAGACTGACCTCCGCCCCCCTCCCCGGCCCCTTTGTTTTCAGGTGCAGCCCAAATTCCGTTACCCCTTCTACTATGAGATGTGCTGGTATGTCTTGGAGAGATACGTGTACTGTGTGACCCAGAGGTCCTACCTCACTCAGGAATACCAGAGGGAATCCATGCTGATTGGTGAGTGGACAACGGGGCCAGACCGGCCTGACCGCTGCTCAGCTGGGGCAGAAACCACTTTTTTTTCCTTTGGGTTCCGGGAAGTCTCTGGAGCCAGAGTGTCAGGCAGATTCCTAGAGACACCTCAGTCAGGCTCTCCCACCTGGAATGCAGCGTCCAAGGAAATGGCATCACGACCCCAATGGAGTCCCATGGATGGCCTCCAGGTGGCGCTGGCGACTATGCAGATGTGGGGCGGGGCCAGCGCTGGGCGTGGCTGCCGATGCGAGACACCCCCTCCCCCCCAGCAAAGGCATATTAACCTTTATTATATAGAATTATATAGGATAAACACTGAGTTCCTCCCAAGGTCTGTTCCTTTTATTCCTCAGTAGCTACCCACTGACCTTCCCCCTCCCCGTGCCCTGCGGGCTGGGTTTTTGTCTACATGAGAGCTGGCCCAGGAGATGCAGCCCGTCCCCCAAATCCCAGGCCGGCTTTAAACCAGCCGGCCGGCCGGACGGACGGGTGACCAGGACTGGAAACACAAGCCTGGCAGAGAGAGCAGCGGGGGGTTCTCAGCAGCAGCGGTAGCGCCCTGGCCCGCTGCTGTTCCTTAAAGAGACATCTCCCCCATTCCCCCCCTGCCGCCCCCCAACGCTCAGGCCTTGCATCCTGACCCAGGGATGCCTGCCCTAAGGCTGCACCTGGCTGTGACAGCCCGCTCCTTCCCCTCTGCCTCCGAGCTGTCACTGCTGCAGAGTTTCACAGGGTGCGGATCCGCTGTGCCTGTGTTACTGCATCGTTCTCATCGCGGGATAGAAAAATGCAAGGGGGCCGCAGGATTGCTCCTGTTATCTCCAGGATTTTTAGGTTCTTTTTTTTTCTTCTCTCCATCATTAAACCTCCTTCCCTCCCTTGTCTCCCATCCTTAGTGGGCATAGGATCGGGGACATGCTTCTGCTGGGGTTTTATTAGGAAGTGCTCCTTTGCCTCCTGAAAATTCAGTTTTGTCAGGGGTGGTGTTCTGTTTTGAGTTACGCTCCTGTCAGATGAGACCCATATTCAGGTGTGAAAAACGCCCAGACCCTGCAAACCCGCTCTTCTGAGGTCTCCGGCCGGGTCGGAGAAGGAAATGATTTTGAAATAGCGTGAGAGCTGCTGTGATTGTAGTCGTTTCGGGGGCCAGCGGCTTGATTTTGTGGCAGTCCCAGGCCGGGGAGTGAGAGTCACCTCTCGCATTTGGGCATTAGGGTCGGAGAAGAACATTCCTGATTCCGAGAGGCAATCTCAAGCCAGAGTTTGGGTCATCGGTGCCCACTTTTTTCTTAAGTTTTCTTGCCACCGTTTCTCCCACCTCTCTAGTCCCTCAGCCAAGGAGAAGGGGGGTGTTAGGGAGACACACCTCATTGGTCACACGCCAGCTGTGTGCCGGGAACCGTGCTCTGTGAGGCCTTATTTAATCCTCACAACAGACCTTGGGAGGAACTCAGTGTTTATCCTATATACCGTATTTGCCGGCATATAAGACGATTTTTTTGGCCCTGAAAAATACGTATTTGCCGGCGTATAAAACGACTGGGCATATAAGATGACCCACTAAAATTTCCACTAAAAATACAGAGTTTGTTATATACTTGCTGTATAAGACTACCCCCACTTGGAGGCATATTTTTCAGGGCCAAAAAATCGTCTTATACGCCGGCAAATACGGTAATTCTATATAATAAAGGCTAATATGCAAATTGTCCTTTCAACCAGCAGGGAGGCCAGCCAACCGCCCATTGTCCCCTCCCCCTGGCCAGGCTGGCCGGACCCCACCCATGCATGAATTTATGCACCGGGCCTCATGCATGAATTTTCCCACTGTCTGGGACATTCCAGTGAGTGGAAACATACATCATATATGCTCTTTTAAAATATATATATATTTTATTGATTTTTTACAGAGAGGAAGAGAGAGGGATAGAGGGCTAGAAACATCGATGAGAGAGAATCATCTATCAGCTGCCTCTTGCACACCCCCCACCGGGGATGTGCCCGCAACCAAGGTACATGCCCTTGACCGGAATCGAACCCGGGACCCTTCAGTCTGCAGGCCGACACTCTATCCACTGAGCCACGCCAGTCTCTGCCATATATGCTCTTTTGTGTTATTTTTTATATGTTGAAAAAATAAAATGCCAGAGAGATGAAGCATCTCGTGTGGCTTCACATGGCCGGAGGAAGCTGAGCCGGGATTTGAACCTGTGTCTGACTGACCTCCAACCTTTCTAGAAGTCAGGGAGGCGTAGACCGTTAGAACCGTTCAGAAAAGCTCGATCTCCAGGGTAAAGGGGGGGAGGCAGGTGGATGGAGGTCACGTGACTTTCAGCAGGGAGCCTAGGGTGTTCACCTCAGTCTTCCTTTGTGATCCCGTCACCCCCACCCCCTGTAGACGCCTCAAGAAAGCCCAGCGTAGACGGCTTCTCATCTGATTCCTGGCTGGACATGGAGGAGGAGTCTTGTGAGCAGCAGCCTCAGGAGGAGGAGAAGGAGGAGGAGGAGGAGGAAGAAGAAGAGGAAGAAGAGGGTGCAGATAAGGTGCCCAAGCCACCTGCCGACGGCCCTGCCTCGCCCACCAGCATCCCCTCCGAGGACCAGGAGCCGCCGGGGAAGAAGCCCCGAGCACCCGCCCTGCGGTTCCTCAAAAGGACTTTGTCTAATGAGTCCGAGGAGAGCGTCAGGTCCGCCACGGTGCCCACAGACTACCCCAAGACGCCCACGGGCTCTCCCGCCACCGAGGCCTCCGCCAAATGGACCCACCTCACCGAGTTTGAGCTGAAGGGCCTGAAAGCTCTGGTGGAGAAGCTGGAGTCCCTCCCGGAAAACAAGAAGTGTGTCCCCGAGGGCATCGAGGACCCCCAGGCACTCCTGGAGGGCGTGAAGGTGGGCAGGGAGCCACGTCGGGGGCTGTACAGCGGAGGGCTTGGACGGTTCTGTTCAAAACGTAGGTCTTGGAGAGCAGCTCAGCCAGGCTGGCTCGGGGCAGACCTTCTCGGGGCACACCCAGAGGGGCCTCTGGTCCGAGCAGGCTCCCCCACGTGGCCCGGGGGAGGCCACCGTGGGGATCTGTGGGAATCTGGTGGAAGATGGCTTGGTGGTCGACAGTGAGTTCTTTCCTGTACCTGTTGGAGTGTGAGGGTTTGCCAACAGTAGTCGTGATGGGTGCATCACGTGTGCTGCCGTTGGCTTTGGGGACGGACTCCGCCATCCTGGTGGGTGAGACTTGTGTGCTCCGGGTTGGCTTCCTCTGGGTCACGTATGCGTTTCACATGAGTAGGTTGTATATCCTGGTGAGCCTCAAGGTGGCCAGCTAATGTGGGCCACATGGCCACCCGGGGCCCAGAGTTCTCCAAGTAGAGCCTGATTATTGGTCCAGCTCTCACTGGGCACCAGCGGTCTATCCATTGGGGAACAGAAAGCAGAGGGTCATAAGCACTGCCCTTTGGTGATTCACTGTTTAGCAGGGAAGCAGGCAGGTGAAGAGATCAGGAGACAGCCCTGACTGGTTTGGCTCCGCGGATAGAGCGTCGGCCTGCGGACTGAAGGGTCCCGGGTTCGATTCTGGTCAAGGGCATGTACCTTGGTTGTGGGCACATCCCCTTTGGGGTATGCAGCAGGCAGCTGATTAATGTTTCTCTCTCATCGATGTTTCTAACTCAATCCCTCTCCCTTCCTCTCTGTAAAAAAAATCAATAAAATATATATTTAAAAAAATCAGGAGACAGAGGATGAAGTGCCACTAAGCATGTTGTGTGCGCCCAGAGCATGGGAGCTGGCCAGGGCTCTGGGATAGTGAAGCAGAGGGCATTGGGCAGGGCTTTGAGGCTGCATAGGAGTCCTCCCGATGGGGAAGGCTGCAAGAGGCAGAGTGCTAACGGACAGGTGTTTTAGAGGAAGGAAATACACTGAGCAGCCTTGTCCTGTTGTCCTCATACTCCTAACGTTTGTGGAAAGCTTACTCCTCGCCAGGTACCGGGGCTAGGCAAGAGGTAGTTTCCCGTATGATCTGCCCTTACAGGACGAGGAAGTGGTTTCAGGAACGTTAAGGGACGTGCCTGAGGAGGCAGAGCAGGGGTGAGGACGCGGGGACGCCTCCAGAGCTCCGTGTGGATGTCCTCCAGGAACTCCCTTAGCCTGGCTAAGGCTTTTTGGAGTGAAGCTTCAGAGGCATTGGAGCTTCCTTCTCCAATGTCTGATTCCCAAGAAAATCCAGCTGCCTGCTGGGATTTGAATTGGAATTGAAGTCTCTGGTTTTTTTTTATTTTTAAAAAAAATATATTTTATTGATATTTTACAGAGAGGAAGGGAGAGAGATAGAGAGCTAGAAACGTCGATGAGAGAGATACATCGACCAGCTGCCTCCTGCACCCCCCCACCGGGGATGTGCCTGCAACCAATGTACATGCCCTTGACCGGAATCGGACCCGGGACCTTTCAGTCCACAGACCGACGCTCTACCACTGAGCCAAACCGGTTTCGGCTGAAGTCTTTGTTTTTGATGTCTGCACACTCTACCCAGGGCTCGTTAATTCGTTCAGTTATTCATTTAGGAAACCTTGGGAGAGGCCGTGGGACATAGAAATATTAAGACTGTCCTCCTCTCGGTGCTCAGTGACCAGGGGTCTAGCAGAAGTGAGATGTGGGGCCCACATCAGGTAGTCTGACAGATAGCACCAGCAGAGGGAGCCAGTGCACGGAATCACTAATCCAGGCACATTCCACTTTGATAGAGCAGGTACATCTACAGGTGTTGTGAAATTCAAGTTTTATAACTCAGGGACATTGTCGAGTAAGAGAATACTATGGTGGGTATTTCTGTAAAGCAAGTCTTCACTTGCTAATGGTTTTTTTTCATTGACTCTTGTCTTTTTTAGAGGTTGCTGGCCTCTCTTGAGATTTTTAGGAAAATCTACTTATACACACAAAATTTTGCATGCAATGTCAGGGGGTCTTGGACACCTGAGCCTGCTCCTGGACCCCAGGTTAAGAATCCCTAATCTTGCTTTGACCGGTTTGGCTCAGTGGGTAGAGCGTTGGCCTGTGGACTGAAGGGTCCTGGGTTTGATTTCGGTCAAGGTCACATACCTTGGTTGCGGGCACATCCCCAGTAGGAGGTGTGCAGGAGGCAGCTGATTGATGTTTCTAACTCTCTATCTCTCTCCCTTCCTCTCTGTAAAAAAGCAATAAAATAAATTTTAAAAAGGTGGCTGGGGGGGGGAGGGAGTGAAGACACAGGATCTTGAGAGGCACATTCCTCATCCACACTGTAGAGATGGTGACAAATCCATCTCCCAGGGTGGCCAAGAAGATCGGGTGAGAGAGCTGATATGAAGTATTTGTTATGGTGCCCCGCATAGAGGAAGTACCCGGTACATCTTACTCATGGGCACCCCTCACCCAGCTAGTCCCTCCGGTCCCGAGTGATGGACAGAGATGAGGAGGGGCCAGGTGTACGTACTCAAGGATAGAACGTCTTCGGTGCATTTGAAAACAGTAATTAAACATTGAAACTGATGAAAAGTTGGTTTGCTTTACGTTATCATCGGGACATTGGCAATTCTAAATAGTGTCCTCCCATAGGTACACGTGAGTTCCAGAGATGTCTCTAGTATTCTTCCCAATGTCTTTTTTCTCTTTTTTTGTTCATCCTCACCCAATGATATTTTTCTATTGATTTTTATAGAGAGAGTGGAAGGGAAAGAAACATCAATGTGAGAGAGACACGTGGATTGGTTGCCCCAACCATTGGTAACCTTTCTAAGTACTCCATGTGAAGTGCCCACCAGAGTTGAATCATGTCCGTATCCTTAGTTCCTTTCTGTTGTATTTCTTTTTAAAAAAATATATATTTTTATTGATTTCATAGAGGAAGAAAGAAGGGAGAGAGAGGTACAAACATCAGTGATGAGAGAGAGAATCACTAATAGGCTGCCTCTTGCACGCCCCACACTGGGGATCGAGCCCACAACCGGGGCAATGTGCTCTGACTGTGAATCGAACCTCCTGGTTCATAGGTTGATTGCTCAACCACTGAGCCACACAGTTGGACTATAAGTACATGGCAGAAAAATTGGTACCCTATGCATTCTATTTCACCTTATTGTAACTGATACTGTCTAATTGGCATTTAAAAAACTTTTCTTTTAAAAAATATATTTTATTGATCTTTTACAGAGAGGAAGGGAGAGGGATAGAGAGTCAGAAACATCGATGAGAGAGAAACATCGACCAGCTGCCTCTTGCACACCCCCTACTGGGGATGTGCCCGCAGCCAAGGTACATGCCCTTGAGCGGAATCGAACCTGGGACCCTTCAGTCCGCAGGCCGACGCTCTATCCACTGAGCCAAACGGGTTAGGGCTAAAAACTATTTTTTATTAATAGACTTTATGTTTTAGATTTACAGAAAAATTCAGCAGATAGTACAGTTTCCATAAACCTTTGCACACACCCAGTTTCCCCTGTTAACATCTTACAGTGCATTTGTTATAATCAATGAGCCAGTGTTGATAGATTGTTATAACTGACGTCTCTAATTGGTTCACTTCTCCTCAGTTTGTACCTCCGGCCTTTATGGGCTCGGGGTCCCACCCAGGACACCATCCTACGTCTCCTCTTCTGCCTCCTTAGACTCCTCTTGGCTGAGACAGTTCTCAGACTTGCCCTGTTTTTATGGACGGGGACAGATTTGAGGGAAGTTCTGATGGGGCACTTAGAAAGGTTACCAATGGTTGGGGCAACCAATCCACGTATCTCTCTCACATCGATGTTTCTTTCCCTTCCACTCTCTCTCTAAAAAAAAAAAAAAAATCTTGTTTTTATTGACTGGGACAGATTTGAGGCTTACTGGTCAGGCATCTTGTAGAAAGCCCCTCGTTGGGGAATTTGTGGCTTTGTGTGTTTGTTTTCAGTTACTTAACTGGAAGCTTCCTATATGTTAGTCATTGTGTGAGGTTTTGGGGACATAGCCGTGAACCAAGACATTTATAAACGACGTTCACACGTTAGTGGCATGGACTCGGTGTCTTCTGAGCGTGTGGGTGGTGGATGGTGTGGTGGTGGACTTCGTAGCGGGCTCTCAGGGTGTTTCTCACTGGCTTAGGTCTGGCCTCCAGCCCCCACCTCAGAGGTCTTCTTCCCCCCTACCCTGGGCTAATACAGCTCCTGTGTTTGTCCACAGAATGTCCTGAAGGAGCATGCTGACGACGACCCCAGCCTGGCCATCACCGGGGTCCCGGTAGTCACCTGGCCAAAGAAGACTCCAAAGGTAAGAGGCAGGTTGCCCGGTGCTGGGGGACCATTTCCTCGGCCTTTCACACCTGCGTGGCGAATGTTGATGTTCTTCAGGGGGGATTCCTGGGAGAAGGCACTCCAGTGAAGATGGTTTTAGTGATTTGTTCATTCGCAAGTGTTTGGTTTTCCAAAGGGATCCTTTTCCCTGGCACGAGAATTGCCAGCATTGCCTCCTGGTGGTCACTCGGGAAACTGGGGCCAAGTGATGCCTCACCTTTCCTCTCCTTCCCTTTTTTTTTTTTCCTCCCCCACCTCTGCTTTCTTTTCTTCCAGCTGCTTCGTGCAGTTTTCTCCTCTTTTGAAAGTGACTTTTTTTCCCTCTTTGTGAGATGGATGGATGCTTACCGTAAAGAAAGTCTAATCAAACAGGCAAGGATAAAGACACTGGGAAGAGCTCTGGCCGGTTTAGCCCAGTGCATTGAGCATCCGTCCATGGACTAAAGAGTCATGGGTTCGATTCTGGTCAAAGGCATGTACTTGGTTTGCAGGCTCGATCTCAGGCCAGCCCCGGTAGGGGCAAGTGCAGGAGGCAACCGATCCAGGTGTCTCTCTCACGTCGATGTTTCTTTCCCTCTGTCTCCCCCACTCCCTTCCACTCTCTCTGAAAACAATGGAAAACTATCCTTGAGCCCTAACCCGTTTGGCTCAGTAGATAGAACCTTGGACTGTGGACCGAAGGGACCCAGGTTCAATTCCGGTCAAGGGCATGTACTTAGGTTGCGGGCACATCCCCAGTAGGGGGTGTGCAGGAGACAGCTGATGCATCCTTACCTTCCTCACTTGTAAAAAAGGGTTACATCATATATCCTTTGAATGGTTGTGGTGAGGACTGAGTGAGATAATGCACACAAAGTCCTTCGGACAAGGACCGACCCATGGTTAGGGCTCTCCAAATGTTAGTTGTAACTTCAGCAACCTTCTTGGTGGGTATTTTGCTAATTTCTTATCAATTTTAATTTAATTTATTTTTAAAAATATATCTTAATGATTTTTTATAGAGAGGAAGGGAGAGAGATAGAGAGTTAGAAACATTGATGAGAGTCATTGATCAGCTGCCTCTTGTACACCCCCTACTGGGGATGTGCCCACAACCAAGGCACATGCCCTTGATCGTAATCGAACCCGGGACCCTTCAGTCCACAGGCTGACGCTCTATCCACTGAGCCAAACCAGTTTCGGCTAATTTTATTTTTTTGCCCTTCTATAAATCACTGGGAGTAACTTTCTAAATCTGCGTATTCCAAATGGTAGCTTCTAACCTGTATGTGACTGTTGAACACTTGAATTATGGCGAGCAGTGCTGTACCAGTAAGTGTAACTACACCACAGATTTTAATTTATCCCCCAAAAAGACAATGAAAAATATCTCATTAATTTATTTTTTATGTGATTGCTCATTGAAATCTCGGCTGCCAGATATTTTTAAAAGATGCCTATTTAGCTCTAGCCCAGTGGTCAGCAAACTGCAGTTCCTGAGCCACATGCGGCTCTTTGGCCCCTAGAATGTGGCTCTTCCACGGAATACCACACCCTGGGCGAGTCTAATTTGAAGAAGTGGCTTTAGAAGAAGTTTAAGTTTAAAAAATGTGGCTCTCAAAAGAAATTTCAATAGTTGTACTGTTGATATTTGGCTCTGTTGACTAATGAGTTTGCCAACCACTGCCCTGGCCGATTTGGCTCAGTGAGTAGAGCGTCGGCCTGCGGACTGAAGGGTCCCTGGTTCGATTCTGGCCAAGGGCACATGCCTGAGTTGCTGGCTTGATCCCCAGTGGGTGGCGTGCAGGAAGCAGCCGATCGGTGGTTCTCTTGCATCATTGATGTTTCTATCCTCTCCCTTCTTCTCTGAAATCAATAGAAATATAATTTTTTTAAAATAAAGATGCCCATTTAAGTTTGATTTTCAGATAAACAACAAATAAAATTTCTAATATAAGTATATCGTACATATTACATGGGATATACTTACACTAAAGAAGATTATTCATTATTCATCTCAAACATACTTGGGGTTACTGTATTTTTAAAAAATCCTCACCAAAGGACATGCTTGTTGATTTTAGAAAGAGGGAGGGAGAGAGAAACGTGGACGATGAGAGAGAATCATTGATCGGTTGCCTCCTGCATATTCCCCATTGGGGATCGAGCCCACAACCTGGGCATGTGCCCTGAATGGGAATTGAAACAGCAATCTTTGGTGCCAAGGAAGATAACCAGCCAACAGACCCCCCACCAGCCAGGGCTCTTCCCACCTGTTTAAATGTGGCTACAGAAAAGTTTAAAATCCGTATGTGGCTCACATTCTGTTTCTAGTGGACAGTGCTGTTCTAGGTTATTCTTTTTACCCTTGTTTGTCTCCTTAGGGTACATTCACTCCTACATGTGGATCCACTGGGGAAAAGGGCTCTCATTCCTTGTGGGTATCAGATTCTTATACCCTGAAGCTTAGTGGGAATTTGGGAGGCAAGGAGCGCGGAAGAGGATTCGCCTCCCTGACTTCTGCCTTCAGGTCCCCAGTTTGTGGAAGCGTTGTTGGGTTTTAAAATTGGCTTTCCCCGACGTGGGCAATAAATATAAATGCCACTTAGCAGACCACAAACTGTTCTTGCAGACCTTGCACCTTGAAACAACCCCGCCAGGCCCCACAGCTGCGCTGAACCCAAAGAGGAAGCCGCGGCTTTGCCTCCCTGCCTCCAGGGGAAAGAGGAGGGTTTGCAGAGGGTGGACTGTTAGAGAAACAAGCTCACCATTGCCCACTGTCATCCCACAGTCCATGGCGAGGTCCAAAGGGGAAGTCACAGATGTCCCTGTCGTCTGTGCCTGAGACCCTCAGCCCACTCCTCAGGGACATATAGGCATTTAAACACACACACACACACACACACACACACACACACACACACACACTCGAACCCCTGCCCCCTTTCCTCCAGAGGCCTGGAAATGACAAGCTGCTCTGGGGAGAGTAGCCGTTACCCCAGGAGGGCCCTTACCCAGAGAAGGATCGGTTATAAGCACCGGCCTGTACCCACGTTGGGCCTGGATGGGAAACGTTGGAGCCCTTAGACACCTGGGAAAGAGTGAGTAGGAGGGAGAAGGAATAACCTTTGACATTCAGCAACACTTATGGGGTACCAGTCTTTTTTTTTTTTTTTTTTTTGATAAAACAAATGTCAGCCGAAACTGGTTTGGCTCAGTGGTAGAGCGTCGGTCTGCGGACTGAAAGGTCCAGGGTTCGATTCCGGCCAAAGGCATGTACATTGGTTGCGGGCACATCCCCAGAAGGGGGTGTGCAAGAGGCAGCTGGTTGATGTTTCTCTCATTGACGTTTCTAGCTCTCTGTCTCTCTCCCTTCCTCTCTGTAAAAATATCAATAAAATATATTTTTTTAAAAACACACACAAAACAAACAAAAAAACCAAATGTCATTCACATACCATACAGTTCTCCCATCTAAAGTTTTTAGTGTATTGAAAATGTTGAAAGAGTTATACAAACCATAACCACAATCAAATTTTAGAACATTTTTATGCCCCCTTTCCCCTAAGCTTTCTTTCTTTTTTGTTTGTTTGTTTGTTAATCCTCACCTGAGGATATTTTTCCATTGATTTTTAGGGAGAGAGGGAAAGACAGAGGGAAACATCAATATGTGAGAAACACATCGATTGGTTGCCTTCCTGCACGCTCTAGGACCAGGGCTGAGGCCGGGGAGGAGCCTGCAACCGAGCTACGTGCCCTTGACCAGAGTCAAGTCCAGGATCCTTTGGTCTGCAGTAGGTTGACGCTCTGCCCACTGAGCCAAACCAGCTAGTGCCCCCATACGCTTTCTTTCCCCAGCCATTGCCAATCTACTTTCCTTCTCTATGGATTTGCCTCTTCTGGGCATTTCGTAGAAATGGAGCCACACAATAGATAGCCTTCTGTGTCTGGCTTCTTTCACTTATCGCAATATTTTCGAGCTTCATCCAAGTTTAGCATGCATCGGTGCCTTATTCCTTTCTATGGCCGAGTAATACTCTATTGTGTGGCCACTTATCACATTCTGTGTGACCATCCATCTGCTGATGGGCACTTGAGCTATTTCTACACTATGGCAATTATGAATAGTGCTGCTCTGAACATTTGTGAGAAGGTTTTTAGGTGAGCCTGTGTCTTCATGTCTCTTGGGTAGATGATACCTAGGCATAGAACTAGCTGGGCAGGTGGGACCTCTCTGTGTCACTTTTTGAGGAACTGGCAGGCAGTTGTCCACCGTGGCTGCCCCTTTCCCCATCCCCACCAGCTGTGTACGAGGGCTCCGATTGCTCCACGTCCTCACCAACACTTACTTGTCCGTCTTTTTGATTAGGGCCGTGCCCCCTCGGTCTTCTTTCTTCTTAATTTAGTTTATGTTTTCTATCATTGCTTGGAAGTTGGTTGTGTGGGTTTGGCAGGGCCACCCTCACAACGTACCACAGACCACGTGGCTCCAGAGACAGGAGCTCACTGCCTCACCGCGCCCGAGGCCAGAGGTCTGAGACCCAGGCGTCAGTGGGCGGGATCTGTGTATTTCTTCCGAGGACTGTCTTTGGCTGGTAGACTTTGGGTGCTGTCCCCGTGTCTTCACGGGGTCTTCCCTTTCTGTGTGTCTGTGTCCTGACCTCCTCTGTGTATGACGACACTGCCATCCTGAGTGAGGGCCCCGCCGTGACAACGGGTTTTAACTTAGTTACCTTCTTAAAGACATTATCTCCATGTGGAGGTTCAACATAGGAATGTGGGGGTCGGGCACAATTCGGCACACAGCATTTGTTGTAGATCAGTGTTTCCCAAAGTGTGGTGCGTGTACACCCCAAGGGGTACGGGAAGAGTTTGGTGGGGGTACGCGTTGCACCGGAGTTTGGTGGGGATATGCACTGCACCGTGCTTAGCTGCACCTAATTCTACGTTCTCATGAGTCAAGTCAAGACAGTCTTGTGAGGTGTGAGATGGTCCGGTGTGCAAATAAATGTTATTTATAATATAACTTTTATTTATATTTTATTATGAATAATTTTATTTTTTGTTTATTATTGTTTTGTGTATGTACCAAAAAAGAGAAAAAATAAATATATTTTGATTGTTATTAAAATACATCCTTTTTTTTTTTTTTTGACGAGGGGGTACTCGGCGTTACGAAAATTATAAAAGGGGTACACATATGTCAAAAGTTTGGGAAACACTGTACAGTAAATGATTTCAGAGCCCCAAAAGGTATAAACAATGGACGAATTGAATACCATGTGTCTCCCCCCACCCCTGGGAGCCCCCAGTTCTAGAAAAAAATGATTTCCAGGCCAGCCCAAACCCCTGGATGTTCCTCCTCAGTGTATGTGCCAGTGTTTAGATATTTTAAAAATATATATATTTTATTGATTTCTTACAGAGAGGAAGGGAGAGAGGGATAGAGAATTAGAAACATCAATGAGAATCATTGATCAGCTGCCTCTGGCACACCCCCTACTGGGGACGTGCCCACAACCAAGGTACATGCCCTTGACCGGAATCGAACCCGGGACCTTTCAGTCCGCAGGCCGACGCTCTATCCACCGAGCCACACCGGTTTCGGCCAGTGTTTAGATCTTATTTAGCCCTTACGAGGAGGCTGGGCGGTGGGCAGTCTCACCCTCACGGTGCCGTGGAGGCTGGGGACGCGGACGGGTGCCCTGGTGGCACACTTGGGGCCCCACAGCTTGTGACCAGTAAGGCGTTTGTTTTTTGTTTGGTTTTTTTTTTTTGTCCCCGGACGTGTTTCTCTGCTCGTAGGAACTCGATGAAACGTGGCAGAGGGCAGTGGGGGTGGGGGAGGCCCGGTGCTATAGTTGTGCGCTTCCCCGCCCGAGAGGTTAAAAAGTTAACGGGAGCGGAAGACGCGAGTCAACGACTGACTGCCGGGGCCGCCCGGGGTCTCCGGGTTCCCAGGTCTGCGCCGGCTTCTTCTCAATTTCCCGCCGGCCGGGTTGAAAGATCAAGGGTGTGTTCGCTGAGGCTGTCAGGATGCGAGGTGGGGAGAGCGGCCCTGGGCCTGGGTCCGGTTACTTAACAAGTAATTAATGAGAAATGATGATTAGCCAGACGCGCTTTGATCTCCCGCCTCGGCCCCTCCCGCGGAACCCGGGGTCCTTTTCTGGAAGTGATTAGGCGCTGCCGGGAGGTCATTTCTGATGTGGCGTCTTCCCAGCCAAAGATGCTACTGAATCACCGCCCGCCGCCGCCGCGCACTTGATTGGCCGCTTCCTCCGGCGGGCGATGGGCTCGTTTGATCCGTCCGCACCCCGGCTGCTTCCTTTTAGGACCAGGTGGCGGGATGGGGGGGTGGGGGGCCCTGTCTGTGACCTTAAGCACCAGGCCCAGAGAACGGGGCTCATTTGCAGCCCGACCCGTGAACTCGGGAGCCGGCTGACCTTGTGCTCAGTCGCCGGGCCCCGGGACCTGGGAGGAGACCGAGGAAGGCGGGGGAGGCCGGCTGTGGAGAGAGAGCCCGCCGCAGCGCCCTGCGTCTCAACCCATTATCTCCAGTGGCCCAAGCCGGCTGCCACTTGAATTTCAATTATTGGCAATTTTCCTTGGAGTGCAGGAGCCGCGAGGCCGGCCTGTGTGCGAGCAAGGACCGTCCGTCCGTGGCTGGGGACACGGGGACAGTCCTCGCCAGCGGGCTCTGGACCGGCTTCCTCCCGAGGACGTGGGGGGCCCTCACAGGAACCGCGGGAGGAAGCGGCACGCACACACCTGGCGTGTGTGTCACCCTCGGCTCGGCTCGGCTCCGCCGTCTCTTCCCCTTCCTCTGCGGTGGGCCATTAGCTCTGGGAGGCCACACGTCCATGGGGGGGCGGAGGGGGGCCTCGGGAGGGACCAACCCTTTCCTGGAAGGAGAGGCACGAAATCCGTTATATGTGCTTCCTGTTCCTATGCGGCCCCGGGTTCCTGTCACCGCCGCCGGAGGAGTGAAGTGGGTGAACAGCCGGCAAGGAGAGCGGCTGCCGTCGTGTCATCGGTGCAGGGCCCAGTCGGTGGCTTCCTGGACAGGCAGCACGGCCCAGCGAGGACCGGCCCGCAGGCATCCGCTCTGTCTGGGGACCCAGACAGCTTCCGGGGCCCCACCGGGGACACTGCGACGTGGGAGGGGGTGGGCGGGGCCCGGGAATCTGCACGTTCTGAGTGCTTTTCGGGTAATTCTCATGCACGACTAGGATAGCAGACCCATCTGGGCATCGGCTCCTGGCTCTGCCACAGCTCACCTGGAAGGGAAGGGGGCTGGTGGTGCCCTCCTGCGAGGCGCTGTCTGTAAAACACTTCCTGAGGAGGCCATCGGCCACCGACAGCAATTCAGTGGGTTTCTGCCAGGACGGTTTCTAAGTCGACCACATCACCCCGAATCTGTCCCCCAGAAGGCGGGTGGTTTTCTCCGGGGAAGTGGGGGACACAGGAGGAAGACCTGGGGGCAGAGAAAGGGGCGAACAGTGCGGAGACTTTCCCGTCCCGCAGTGATTGTTGGCTGGTGCTGAGACAAATTTCCAGCAAGGGTCCGGATGGCTTCGTTTCCCTGCCGTGGTCACGGGCTGTGCCGGAATGGCTGGTTTGAGAACATGGGTGTTCAGCCAAAACCGGTTTGGCTCAGTGGGTAGAGCGTCAGTCTGTGGACCGAAAGGTCCCAGGTTCGATTCCGGTCAAGGGCATGTACATTGGTTGCGGGCACATCCCCGGTGAGGGATGTGCAGGAGGCAGCTGGTTGATGTTTCTCTCTCATTGATGTTTCTAGCTCTCTATCCCTCTCCCTTCCTCTCTGTGAAAAATCAATAAAATATATATTCAAAAAAGAAAGAAGAAGAAGAAAAAAGAACAAGGGTGTTCTCTAGTTGCACCCCCAGCCTTGGCCGACCTGCTGTGTGGGCTGCATCAGAGATCAAAGGGCACCCGGGCCTCTCTGGCTCCCGTTGGGTCGGGTTCCGCCATTGGGAGGGACGGGTGGGAGGAGGGGGCCTGGGAGCAGAGAGAGGCTGGGGGGCTCACTCTCCCAGCGCCCTCCCTATGGGGTCCTTGCAGTTCAGCGGTTTCCTTCTGTGGAGACCAGCGCTCCCCTTCCATAGCCTTCTCCAGCTTTTCTCTCTGTTTCTGGTGACCATGTTCCCACCCTGAGCCCCGTGGTCGGCAAACTGCGGCTCGCGAGCCTCACTCGGCTCTTTGGCCCCTTGAGTGTGGCTCTTCCGCAAAGAGCCTGGGCGAGTCTATTTTTGAAGAAGTGGCGTTAGAAGAAGTTTAAGTTTAAAAAATTTGGCTCTCCAAAGACATTTCAGTCGTCGTCCTGTTGGTGTTTGGCTCTGTGGACTGATGGGTTTGGGCCCCGGCCCGCCGGCCAGAGGGAAGGAACAGCTTATCGCTGTCGGCAGCTCCGTGCCTTGCTGGGGCCTCTATCCTGGCTGCACTCTGCTCTGCGTGTCCAGCCTCTGCTGACGTTTTCTCCGTGAACCTGGTGGGAGGGAGCTGGGGTGCCATCCATTTCCTGCCAAGATCCTGTCTGATTTGCTCCCCGGTTTCTCTCTCCACTGGATGTCCGTCCACACTCTGGATTTTGTTCCGTCTGTCCTAAGCCTCCCCTAGCTTCTTGAGACTGAAGCTCGCCTGCTAATTTTTTCTTTTTTTCCAAAACGTGTTTTTATTGATTTCAGAGAGGAAGGGGGAGAGAAACACCAATGATGAGAGAGGGAGTCATTGATTGGCTGCCTCCTGCACGCCCCCTCCTGGGGATCGAGCCCTGCAACGTGGGCAGGTGCTCTTGACCAGAATCGAACCTGAGACCCTTCAGTCCACAGGCTGATGCTCTATCCACTGAGCCAAACCAGCTGGGGCTGGGGCTGGGGCTGGGGCTGGGGCTGGGGCTGTTCCTTCTTTATGTATTTTTGCATCCTGTTTTGCATGATTGATCCCAGATAGCAAGGGCCCGGGAAAAGTTCGTTGAGTGAATGACTTGATAGCAAGGTCTTCCTAGAGCGTCTGAAAGATAAAGTTGTGCTCAATCCCTCTCAGTCACTTTGATCTCCAACTGTTCCCTCCCACCCCCCAGGCCTCCCTTTGGGGAGAGGAAGTGCCTCTCCTTACTTTAACTTTTGTTTCCACTCCAGCTAAGAAGGGCTCCTTGGCACTCCCTAGACCAGCCGTGGATAAACTATGGCCCGCGGGCCGGATCCTGCCCGTTCGGCTGTTCTATCTGGCCTGCGGAGCCGAAAGAGCGGAGGGTTCTCTTGCTCTCCCCTCCGCTCCTTCACCAGCAGCCCAAGAGGAGAGTGCCAGCGTGGTCAGGCTGCTTTTGTTCCGGCCCTCCGGTCCAGTTTAAGAACCCACTGTGGCCCTCGAGTCAAAAAGTTTGCCCACCCCTGCCCTGGACCCCTTTCTCCCTGAAATGTAGGCCTTTCTCCCACCGACTTAGCGAGATCCCGTCTCACCTGGAGCCTCGCAGCCATGGCCTGTACCGCCGCACAGCCCCTGCGCTGGAACCTGAAGACAGCGTGCAGCCGCAATGGCCTGTAATTAACGTCCGCAGCCCAGGGTTTCTTTTCTGCGTCTGATGGCCTGCTTAGCTGTCTGGGCTAATAATGCCAACGCCAGTTCTTGGAAAGCAGTCGCAGTGGTGAGGGCGCCTGCCTCCGGTGGGGTCGTGAGAAAGCCAGGCCGCGATCGCGGTTGTGTTTCGGGAATAACGGCCTATCCTCCCGTCCTTTCTTTTTGTCAAACGTCATCGTCCATTTTCCCCGCTGAAAGGAGGGCCCTTGGTCACTGACACGGGGAGTAAGTTGTCCTGTTCTCCCCCCCCCCTTCTCTCTCCTTCTCTCTCCTTCTCTCTCCTTTGGCTTTGTTAGGAAGATGGATGGAGGTGCTACCGAATGATGTCAGGTAATCTTTCTCCAGAGTCAGCTGATCCGGGAGAAAAAGGCATGATTTGGCGAACACAGGTGACACATGGACATTGTTTAGTTTTGCTTCTCATGTTACAGAGGTGGGAAGGGCAAGTATATTTGTTGGGACGAAGGAAGCAGGTGGGGACCCCTGAAACTAATACAGAATGATACTGAACGTGAACTGTAATTGAAAAATGTAAATTTTTGCCAAAACCGGTTTGGCTCAGTGGATAGAGCTTTGGCCTGTGGACTGAAGGGTCCCAGGTTCGATTCCGGCCAAGGGCATGTACCTTGGTTGCGGGCACATCCCCAGTGGGGGGTGTGCCAAAGGCAGCTGATCGATGTTTCTCTCTCATTGATGTTTCTAACTCTCTATCCCTCTCTCTTCCTCTCTGTAAAAGAATCAATAAAATATATTTTTTTAAAAAGAAAAGAAAAATGTATTTTTTTAAAAAGTAGGGGGAAGTGAAAGTAATAGTAAAACCTGCTCAAACCCACTGGCCTTCTCACCAAGGAATGTAAATGACTAAACAGCCACGCACTTTACAGGAGTTTAGCGGGTAATTTCACGTGGACACGTGGGTGGCTTCCCTCTCTGTCTGTGTAAGTAATGCTGCCGTGAGCACGAGTGTATAAACATCTTTTTGAGTCCTTACTGGCAATTCTTTCGGGTGTATACCCGGAAATGGAATCGCTGGATCATATAGAGATTGTATGTTTACTTTTTTTTGAGGATTTGCCACACCGTTTTCCACAGCAGCAGCACTATTTTAAAAAAATATATTTTTAAAATTGATTTCAGAGAGGAAGGGAGAGGGAGAGACAGAAACATCACTGATAGGAGAGAATCATCGATTGGCTGCCTCCTGCCCGCCCCACACTGGGGATCGAGCCCGCAACCTGGGCACGTGCCTTTGACTGGAATTGAACTCAGAACCTTTCAGTCGAAAGGCCAGGCCTCTATCCACTGAGAAAAACCAGCTGGGGCAGCAGCACCATTTTTTTATTCCCGTTAACAGTACAGAGGGGTTCCAGTTTCTCCACATCCTTGCCAACACTTGTTATTTTCTGTTGTTTTTTTTTTATTTTTATTTTTTTTAAATATATTTTTTAATTGATTTTCCACAGAAGGGAGAGGGATAGAGAGCTAGAAACGTCGATGAGAGAGAAACATTAACCGGCTGCCTCCTGCACAGCCCCCACCAAGGATGTGCCTGCAACCAATGTACATGCCCTTGGCCGGAATCGAACCTGGGACCCCTCAGTCCGCAGACCGACGCTCTACCCACTGAGCCAAACCGGTTTAGGCTGTTGTTGTTTTTAAAATAGCCATCCTAATGGGTATTATTTCTTTTTGACTCAGTTTATTTATTTATTTATTTTTGTTTGTTTGTTTGGAATATATTTTATTGATTTTATTACAGAGAGGAAGGGAGCGGGATAGAGAGTTAGAAACATTGATGAGAGAGAAACATCGACCAGCTGCCTCCTGCACACCTCCTACCAGGGATGTGCCCGCAACCAAGGTACATGCCCTTGACCGGAATCGAACCTGGGACCTTTCAGTCTACGGACTGATGCTCTATCCACTGAGCCAAAGCGGTTAGGCGACTCACTTTATTTTGCATGCTGAAACATGGTTTAGAAAATTACAGACGTTCGTGATAATTCTGCCTCTACATACTTGTACTTGCCTCTCTGAAAAAAAGAAGGAAAATTTCTGCAATAGCCAAAATAACGTGGTTACCCCCAACAAAACTGATAATCCCTTAGTGCCACCTCACGCCTGGCCATCCTGGTCATATTCAGATTTCCCAAATGATCCTTCATAAAAACTGCAACCCGGGACCACACACTGAACCTGTTCTGAATCCTCTCTCTTCATCAGCCGTGGGCAAACTACGGCCCGCGGGCCGGATCCGGCCCCTTCGGCTGTTCTATCCGGCCCGCGGAGCCGAAAGAGCGGAGGGTTCTCTTGCTCTCCCCTCCGCTCCTTCACCAGCAGCCCAAGATGAGAGTGCCAGCATGGTCAGGTTGCTTTTGTTCCGGCCCTCCGGTCCAGTGTAAGAACCCATTGTGGCCCTCGAGTCAAAAAGTTTGCCCACCCCTGACCTAGGCCTTCCTTAGGATGGCGATTTGTGGGAAGATGGAAGGACCCTGTGGGCTGCAGAGCACCTTGCTTTATGCATGTGTCTGAGGCCGCCTGGTGCTGCCATTAAGCCTCTTCCCCATCTCTCGTAACTTCTGTAAATTAGGCATTAGATCTAGAGGCTTGGTCAGATGAAAATCATAGTGAGCGGTTAAGGTGGTGGTGGTCTGGTCCTTCCCCCCATCACTCAGTTATGTTCGTCCACCCTTCTCCTGTGGGATAATCTGGAAGGCGATGCCTTGGCCCCTTGCTTCCCTCCGCCATTCACTGGTTTCGGCACCAGATGACCCCTCTTTCCTGTGTCCGTTTTACCAGGAGATGCGGAGTGAATTTGCCGCCTCCTGTCCCAAGCTTTCCCTCATCCATCGGGGTTGGCCTTCTCTAGACACCCCCCCCCACCCCCCACCCCCCCAAAAAAAAAGGCAGCACTCATGTCTCTTCTGTCCCATTAGAGACTCATTTTTTTTTTAGGACCCAACAGAGCTTCTTTATTTTATTTTTGTCTTGTTTTGTTATTGTTATCAAGTTATTTATTTTTATTTTTTTATTAAGGTATTATTTGTGTACAAAGCTTACCCCCCTCCCACCTCCCATTCATGCCCTCCCTCCCCAGAGTTCTGTGTTCGTTGGTTGTACTTATGTGCATGCATACCAGTCCTTCGGTTGTTCTCTTATCTCCCCCCAGGTCTCCTTCCCCTCCCCGCTGTCATTTGACTATCTGCTTGTTTTATGGTGACTATCTCAGGACCACACGAATAGAGTCCGCTTCTCCTCTGGTTCACACCGCCCCTCCCCCCGGGGCCCCACTGCTTCCCCGGGGCACACGGCTCTCCCGGGACACACAGTCCCCCTGGGGCACCCAGCTCACCTGGAGCACATGGACCCCTGGGGCACACGGCTCTCCCGCCCCCCCCCAGCCCCCCTGGGGCACACGGCTCACTGGGGCCCATGGCCCCCTTGGGGCACTCGGCTCACCCGGGGCACACGGCCCCCTGGGGCACACGGCTCACCCGGGAACACAGCCCCCTGAGACTCATTTTCAAAGGAAGGAGTCTGTTCAATGGCAGCTTCACATGGTGACAGAGGAGTTTTGTCAGGCCTTTTCTATTCCGAGTGTCATGAGAAACTCATGGATTTTCATAGATCCAGGAGGATTTCCAAGGCAAATTGGTACTCTGGAGATAAGCCATTTTTGAAGAAAAGCAAGAATGGTACATGAAGAGAGGCCCATGGCAGGTGTGTGTGTGTGTGTGTGTGTGTGTGTGTGTGTGTGTGTGTTCCCCCTTCCACTCTCCCAGCCACACCCGAGGGAGCATTTGCATTCACGTTTGCCAGGCATGCATCCCTAAGAGAAAGGCATGAAAGTTTAGTCAGAGCCCATCAGTGACTGTTAGCAGCTCATAGAAGATGTGATTCAGCTCCCTCCTGGGTTGGTTAGTTTCAACACGCCCCAGGGTGTAGGCCACCATTCCCAACCAGGTTCCTTTTTAGGGATAGGAGTTCAGGTCACTCTTAAGTGATGGCTGTTATATACACGTTTTCATTTAGGTAAAGCTCACCTAAACATAAAAGTAACCATCTTAGCCCTGGTCGGTGTTACATTTGGGTGGAGCATTGTCCTGTGCACCAAAAGGTGGCGAGTTCGATTCCCAGTTCAGGCACAATATCCGGGTTTCAGGTTCTATCCCTGTTGGGGCAAGTGTGGGAGGCAACTGATTAATGTTTCTCTCTCGCCTCAATTTTTCTTTCCCTCCTTCCCTCCCTCTCTCCCTTCTTCTCTCTAAAAATCAATAAAAAATAACCTTTCAGAAAAAATAAGTTTATTGATATTTATTATTATTATTATTATATAAAAATGTATTCTATTGTTTTTTTGCAGAGAGGAAGGGAGAGGGACAGAGAGCTAGAAACATCGATGAGAGAGAGACATCAACCAGCTGCCTCCTGCACACACACTACCGGGGATGTGCCTGCAACTAATGTACATGCCCTTGACCAGAATCGAACCCGGGACCCTTCAGTCCGCAGACCGATGCTCTATCCACTGAGCCAAACCGGTTTCGGCATTTATTATTATTTTAAAAAATATATATTTTTATTGATTTCAGAGAGGAAGGGAGAGAGACTTAGAAACATCAGTGATGACAGAGAATCATTAATTGAGCCCACAAGCTGGGTATGTGCCCTGAAAGGTTGAACTGGCAGCCCTTATGTGCACGGTACAACACCCAACCGATTGAGCCACATTGGTCAGGGCGGAAAACACACACCACAAAAAAACAAAACATTTTTAAGTGAGCAATTCAGTGACATTTAGTACATCCACGATGTTGTGCAGCCACCATCTCTGTCTAAATTTCAAGATGATTTTAGAACTCCAAAAAGAAACCCTGTGCCCATTCTCCATCGCTTCCCACTCCTCCCTACCTCCCCCCCCCCCCCCCCCCGCAACCTCCACCCCAAACACCCCTCAGCCCCTGGCAACCACCAATCTATTTCCTCTCTCAATGGGTTTACCGATTCTGGACATCTCCTATATATGGACTCACATAATCTGTGGCCTTTTGTGTGTGGCTTCTTGCACTCAGCATCATGTTTTCAGGGTGTATCCACATTGTAGCCGGTGTCAGTGAGTTCACCCTTTTTGTGGTTGAGTAACATTCCACTGGCCGGGAAGACCTCATTTTGTTTCCTCTTTCATCATTGGCTGGAATCTGGGTTGTTTCCACACTTTGGCCGTTGTGAGCAGAGCTGCTATCGGTGGTGAACGTGATTTTACCTCTTTACTGTCTGCTTTATCATCCCATGTTGCGTCATCTTTGGATTTGGCCTTTTCCTTTCTTTAAAAATATATTTTATTGATTTTTTACAGAGAGGAAGAGAGAGGGATAGAGAGTTAGAAACATCAATGAGAGAGAATCATCGATTAGCTGCCTCTTGTACACCCCCTACTGGGGATGTGCCCGCAACCAAAGTACACGACCTTGACCAGAATCGAACCCGGGACCTTTCAGTCCGCAGGCCGACCGCTCTATCCACTGAGTCAAACCGGTTTCGGCTGGTCTTTTCTTTTGAGTGTAAGTTCCACACCCAGAACTTTATATAAAGTTCCTGTTTCTCCAAAGTCTTTCTGTGGCAGATGGCGGGACAGACAATGTGATGACTGGTTTCATGCCAGGCAACCAAGGTGTGTGTGTGTGTGTGTAGATTTGGCCTTGTTATTAAAAAAATGCTTTTAAATGACAAAAGTCCTGGTTTTAGGACGTGCGCTGGCGTTTTTTATTTTTTTATATATGTTTTTATTGATTTTTAGAGACAGAGGAAAGGCGAGGGGGAGAGAGGAGGAGAGAAACATCAATGTGAGAGAGAAACATCAGTCGGCTGCCTCCTGCATGTACCCCAGCCGAGGACGGAGCCCACAACCCATGCGTGTACCCTGACCAGGAATCAAACTGGCAACCTTTCGGTACACGGGCCGATGCCCAGCCAACGGAGCCACGGGGACCAGCGCATTTCATACATTTTTAGCTCCTTACACTTTCCAGGGTTCAGGGGGGCGGGGGGATGTTTGTCTAATGAATCCATTTGTTTCATCTGAATTCTCTGAGCACTCAGCCTTAGCCTGGGTTTTTGTGGGGACATAAATAGAGGAGGGAAATAGCTAAGGTCAGCGAACGGATTGGAAATGGTTGGATGGTGGGAAAACATTTCTCAGATCAGTGCCATTCACCTGTTAAACTAGTTAATTTAAAAAAAAAAACACAAAAAAACACCTATGCACAGTCACAGATCTTCCAGTGACGGTGAATGCGTATTGGCTGATTTGGGTAGTGTAAGGGGACGTTATTAGGAGAGGGACCCCTTCTCGCAGGAAGTTCTGTCTGTTGCAAGGGCCTATAAGGCAAATATACTTACTTTGTAAATGGTCGTGGAATGACTGTCCCTGGGGGGAGGGGGCCGGGGAGGGGGGAGAAGGGGGAGATAAAAAGTAACTAAACAACATCAATAATTTCCTTACCAGAGACCTCGGCCGCCTTGTTGTCACTCAGGCATTCTCCGAACCATCGTTTTACCCAGGCAACCCTGCAATCAGCCCTAAGTTGCTATGTGACACGAGGCAAAAATGCCTCCTATTTACATTTTATTAGAAAAACAACCCTCCAAAAGCCCTCCTTTTGCCATTTGGGGGGAAAACCTGCTGAAGAACAAAGAGAGAGAGAGAGAGAGAGAGAGAGAGAGAGAGAGAGAGAGAGGGTGGAGTGACAGTAAAGTTACGGAAGCATGCATCCGCTACTGCTTAAGCATAAATTAATTCTGGCATTAAGAAGTGACCCCTTGCCAAAACCGGTTTGGCTCAGTGGTGGAGCATCGGTCTGCGGACTGGAGGGTCCTGGGTTCGATTCCGGTCAAGGGCATGTACATTGGTTGCGGGCACATCCCCTGTGGGGGGTGTGCAGGAGGCAGCTGGTTGGTGTTTCTCTCTCATTGACTTTTCTAGCTCTCTATCCCTCTCCCTTCCTCTCTGTAAAAAATCAATAAAATATATTAAAAAAAAAAAAAAAAAAGAAGTGACCCCTTACCGAGACTGGTTTAGCTCAGTGGATAGAGCGTTGGCCTGCGGACTGAAAGGTCCCGGGTTTGATTCCGGTCAGGGGCATGTGCTTTGGTTGCGGACACGTCCCCAGTGGGGAGTGTGCAGGAGGCGGCTGATTGATGCTTCTCTATCATCGATGTTTCTAGCTCTCTATCCCTCTCTCTTCCTCTCTGTAAAAAATCAATAAAAAAAAATAAAAAAAAGAAGCAACCCCTTGGCATGCCATTTCTGTTCCCTCCTCAGGGCAGGCTGACAAATGGTGTCGCTTGGTTCAGGAGAGTGCCAGCCCGTTCTCTTTTCCTGCCCTGATCCTCTAGACCAGTGGTTCTCCACCTTCCTAATGCCACGACCCTTCAATGCAGTTCCTCACGTTGTGGTGATCCCCCCAACCATCAAATTATTTTCGTTGCTACTTCATGACTGTAATTTTGCTACTGTTCATGAACCGTAATGTAAATATCTGTGTTTTCCGATGGTCTTAGGCGACTCTGCTAGCGGTTCTCAACCTGTGGGTCTCGAACCCTCGGGCAGTGGTCGGCAAACTCATTAGTCAACGGAGCCAACTATCAACAGTACAACGACTGGAATTTCTTCTGAGAGCCGAAAACCGACTTCTGCGCGTGGGCCACGAAGTTTCAATCGCACTGTACCTGCGCACCCGCACGTGGTATTTTGTGGAAGAGCCACGCTCAAGGGGCCGAAGAGCCACACGTGGCTCGCGAGCCGTAGTTTGCCGACCACTGCCCTAGGAGAACCCAGAGCCCAGAGGACACTTGCCGAGCGCACCCTTTTCCCTTCCCCGTTCCTGGGAGTGGGGATGGGGAGGTGGCTTTCTGACACCTTTTGCCGTAGCTCCCTGCCTGTCCTCACCCTGGGTCAGCCTGCAGTGCCCTGAGGTGTCTTACCTCTGGGCACAATCTCTCAGCAACAGGGGTCATTCCTGGTGTCTCATGATCCGACAGGCCGACCAGAAAATCAAACGACACTCAGAGAGAAAGCAGGGACATGGGTGAGGACCGTGATCCAGGCGGACTTGGCATCTGTCTATTTTTATTTCCTCACCACTTGGTGAAAGTTCTGGATCCTGTGGCTCGGGCAAGCGCCAACTGCCCGGTGGCATCAGCTTTGGAGAGCGCTTTCTAAGAATGTAAGCCGAGGCTACGTGGAGCCGGGAGAAGGTTCTCTCCTTAGGGTCACCGAAAGATGAGGTTCAGCTCTGGGCTGGTGGCTCAGTTGGTTGGAGCATCCTCCCATACCCTGAAAGGTCATTGGTTCCATTCCCAGTCAGGCACATACCTCGGTGGAGGGTTTGATCCCCGGGACAGAATGTGTATGGGAGGCAACGGATGGATGTTTCTCCCACATTGATGTTTCTCTCTCCCTCCCTCCCTCTCTAAAAGCCAATAAAAGCATGTCCTCAGGTGAGGATTTAAAAAAGAAAAGAAGAAGAAGAATGATGAGATCAGAGGGAGGGAAAATGAGCTTAAGGCACAAAGTAAAGGCTGGATTTTAAGGTGGCAATTTTGCTGGGCAAGGGCTGGTATGATGTATTTTAGATCCAATCCAGGCCACTAGGAATACAAAACAAATGTTGGGTAATTGTGTGCACCAGTTAGCGAAAGGAAACAATTGTGAAAAACATAAGACACTCAGAACAGACACGTTTCAGTAAAGAGCAAGTCTACTGGGATTTTTTCCCCCTATAGTGTCAGTGGGTGTACACATTTCAGACAGACTTTAAAATCCTCTCTGTAAGACAGACACCCCTGTTTATTCCCTCTCGCCGACTCCCTGCCAGAAGCCTCCCGAGTTTTCCTTACAAGTTCTGTGCCGCGCATTCTGCCTTCCTTGGAAGACCAGGCCGTGACCTCCTCTTGCCTGTGGGTCCCTTCTGTCCTCACAGTGGATCCCTCCGCCAGTGGCCGGAGCAGGAATTAACAGGCGGAGGACATTGAAGAGCTGACCAGATTTCACAGCGAATGGGGGCTCTTTCTGGGGGGAAGCCTCCGATCTCTTTACACGGAAGGCCACCCATTTCTCTGCTGGGCAAACCTTCCCCTTGTACGGATGGAGAACCTGAGCAGGTACAGGTACGCATAGTGTCACGTGGGGCATCCCTACTTAGGTGATGAGTCTGCCGGCTGCCGGGCTGTCTTTCTGCTCCTCGGCTTGGGTTGAGCTATGGTCCTGATTCTGACAGCACTGGCCACTACAGCTAAGCGTCAGGGGTTCCTCCTCCGTCAGAGTAAGGGCAGCTGGTGTAAGTGCCCATAGATCTTTATTTATTTATTTTAAAAATTAATCTCAATCTGGCTTTACAGTAACAATTTTCTGCAGGAGCGGGTTGCTTTGGGAGTAAACACCAGGAACCTTCACAGTTTAGAAACTGCACACCTTCTGGGCCAGCCCGGTAGTTGCCAGTCTCCAAGGACAGAGCGCATTCAGGGGATCTCTCTCCGGGGGCTTCCACGTCTGGGGCTCGATCTGAACTCCCATCCGCACCACCCCACAGCCAGCGCTAATTCCCTCTCCACTTGTAAAAGCAAACCTGAGGGCAGAGAGGGCGGAGTCAGGGAGAGAGGGGCCCCCCAGATCGATTCCAGGCCAGCGGGCCTGCAAGCTCCGGGCGCCGCGGGATTCTCGGGTTCGCGGACATCAGGTCCCAGAGCTTGTGCAAGCCCGCAGCCTGGGTGCAGCCTGGGTGTCCGTTTCGGGGGTGAAAGGGGGGGGGTGTACAGGGACGGTGCCTGGCGTCGCGTGCAGGGTCGTTCGTTCCCCATCGGCCCCCGCACCCCGAGACTCCCACGGGACGCCCCGCAGGACCACACAAAAGACCCCACCCCAGGTCGGGCGTGCATTTCCTGTTAGATCGGCGGCGGCGGCGTGCAGCCAGCCGCCGGTGTGTGTGTGTGTCCCCGGGGCGCACGGGCCGGGCGGGGCACGGGGCACGCCCCCACGCAGCCCCAGGCCGCCCCGCGAGGGCCGCCCCCCGCGGGCCCGCCCCCCCGCCGTGTCCCCGCAGGCCGGGCTCCCTTTGTGTGCGGCCCGAGAGCCGCGGCCGCGCCATTGGCCCGCCGGCCCGGGGGGCCAGCCCCTTCCTGGCTCGCCTCATGCATATGCATGAGCGCCCGGCCCTGCCTCCCCCGCCCCGGCCCCGCCCCGCCCCCTCCCGCGCGGGCGTGCGAGGCGCGAGGCGCGCGGCGCGGCTCCCTCCTCGCGGCGCGGGAGCCCGAGCCCGAGCCCGAGCCCGAGCCCGGGCGAGCCGAGCCTGCTCCGGGCGGGCGGCGGCGGCGGCGGCGCGGCGGCGGCGCTCCAGCTCCAGCTCCAGCCATGTCAGCGCGGGCGAGCCTGGGCCCACCATGAGCCATGGCCATGTCCGTGAGCGCCGAGGACGACGACTATGAATCGGAGCCGGACCAGGTCAGGGGCCCGGCCGGCCGGCGGCGGGGTGGGGCTGCGGGAGGGACCCGCCGCCCGACCCTCCTCCAGACCGGCCGGCTGACGCGCCCCGGGCGGCCGCGACGCCACCCCGCCGCGGCGATCCGGAGAAAGTTTTGCCGCCGCCGCCGCCGCCGGTGGTGCCGCCAGGGCCGGGCCCGAGCGGCGCGGAGGGGAGCGCGGCAGGCCGGCGGGCGCCCCGGGCCCCGCGGCCGGCCCGGGCAGGGGGCGTGTGCGGGCGGCCGTGCGTGCGCCGGGGCGGCCGGCCGGGGCGGCCGGGCGGGCGGCCGTGGCGCGGGGACAATGTGGGCCTCGCCGTCGGGCGGGCCCTGCCGGGCGCCGGCCCGGGCCCGCGGGCAAGTTGCGGGCGCCGGCGCGCGGGCGGGCGGGCGGCCGGGGCGCGCCGCGCCCTCCCCTCGCGCCCTCGCCCGCGGCCCACGCGCGTGTCGGCGGCGGCGGCCCCGGGCGCACCGGGACCTGCGGGCGCCGGCGCCTCCCTCCCTTCACGTTCGCAAAGTTGCGTCGGGACCCGCGGGCCTCCGGGCTGGAGGACGCCGCGGCCCGGAGGGTGGGTGGGCGGTCCGGGCCCGTGGGCCCGACGGCCCCGAGCTTTTGTCTGGGCGCCGCGCGCCCGCCGCCCGCCCGCCGCCCGCCCGCCGTGGGCCGCGGAGACCGGAGGGCAGACAGGAAGGGGCGCGAGCCGCGGCCGGCGCGGGGAATCCGGAACCGGCGAGCGCGCTCCGCGGCAGAGGAAGCCGTGACCCCAGATGGCAGCGTTTGGCCTCCGATGGGCTCGGAAGGGGAAGCAACCTCGCTTGGGAGCAGGGGGGCCGAAATCGGTGTGTAAAACAAAAGCCCTGGGTGTGTGTGTGTGTGTGTGTGTGTGTGTGGTGTGTATGTGGCGTGAATGTACTCCGGGGAGATTCGCGTTTGGGGAGCGGTGGGGG
Source organism: Vespertilio murinus (assembly GCA_963924515.1). Lineage (NCBI taxonomy): Eukaryota > Metazoa > Chordata > Mammalia > Chiroptera > Vespertilionidae > Vespertilio > Vespertilio murinus. Next base: position 10,423,872 of record OZ004720.1, on the reverse strand, counting down.
GAGAAAGTGGAGGCTTTACCAAGTATTATCCGTGCAGTATTCGAACCCCAGGACCCACGCCAGGGTAGGTAGACTTGTGCGGAGAATTTAGCATTGGATGGTCGCGTTGTCATGGGGCTGGGTGAGCAGGGTGCTTGTTTATAATCCTCGGTGTGTTTCTTTGATGAGATAAAAGGTATTTGGGGACGTTCAGGCCTAGATGCAGGGCGCTTTATCCTTCCATTAGGCGAGATTGAGGAAGTGCTGTCTTCTAGGTTGCGCGTACGTCTCGTGTCACACGTTGCCGAGTGGCCCCGCTTAGCAGAGACGAAGTTAAAGGGTATGATTTTTCTCAGTGGGGCCGGGTATTCTTCCGGCAACGCGTGCTTTAGGAGATGTTCCCGAGTCTCCCTGGTTTGATGAATTGGACTAACTCAGAGGCAACCCAAGTGGCTCGGAGGATCTCGGAACTTTTATGTCAGTAGCGATGTCAATGGACGGCTCTCAAGTTCTTGCTGCTGCTGCGTTCACACCGCACCTCGAGGTTTGAAGATTTCCGTTTACTTTGGGTGTACCTACGCCCTGCTCTGTCCACCGTTGACCATTTCTGTGGCTTCTGGTCATTCCTAAGACACCTGACTCAGGGTGCTGCGCTTCGGTGTTTCGGGATCCAGGTTCCTGTTACCTGTTTTGGTTTTGGTTCTTAATTTGGCCACTCTCTCTGGCCTTCGATGGATATAGTCTTTGACACTGCAGGAGGCAAGACTGGGTGTGTCTCTGGACCTAACAACCACCTTTGCAGCTCCTGCCTCTCCTGAGAGAGACCCCCATCCACACAGAGGGGACCCCGACGCCTGTAGCCAGATTTCGCTGGCCTCCTTCTCAGCCAGCTGGTATGGCCCTTGGAGTTATCAGCCACGGGAGTTCTCGAGGTTGCCGTGTTCACGCTAAGATGATCTTTCCCCCACACACATGCATTGAGGGAGAAGAACTCTAAGCCCATTCCATGGGCAACAGGTTTTTCACAGAGAAAATGGTTGTCAGCTAAGATAACCAGCGTTGGGAACACGCTAAACTGTGGCTCACCTGCCCCGAGCCTTCCTACTTCTTCCTCATCGGTTTTTTTTTTCTTCTCCAGTCCCGGGATTTCTCGGGCCTGCGTTTAGAAGAGTGGCTTCCTCCAAGGGCCTCCAAGGCAGGCATTTCCAAATGAAAGCCACAGCCTCCAGGTGGCAGGTTCTAAGCCCCACTCCTTCACGGAGGGCTCCTCCACCTCCCACCCTACCCTGCCAGAATGGGCTGGCACCTCAGGAGAGGGCCCTTCCCGGGAAGGCGTGGGAGGCCCGGCATGTGGGTGAGCAGGGGTCCCTGCTCACCTGCTTTGTGAAAGGACCCCGTGGAGGGCCCGCTGGGAAGATCCAGTCGCCCAGTCCATCCATCTCTGCAGCTGCGCCGAGCCCCGGCCCCCACCCCCATCGGAGTTTTCCTGCTCATCTCTCTCTCATCCCCACCCATGGCAGGTGTCCAGTTCTGGGGACCCACGGGCTCCCTTAGGCCTGTCCTGTTGGGCTGGCCTGGCTTCCCTCTGCTCCCCATGTCAGGCCTGTGGGACCAGAGCAGGGGGTGATGGTGAGTGGAAGGAGACCCCTCCCACACTCTTTGCGAGTGATCACCTTAGTCTGGGCCTTCTCCCGTCGACTTCGTTTGCTTTTCCAGTGCAGAATGTGTCTGAAAATTCTTCCACTCTGCTTTTCAGTTTGAGGAGATGCCCCTTAAAGAAGGGCTTGTTCGTGAGAAGAATTCTTATTCCATCTTGGGTGTTTTATTTGTTTGTTTTTTTACTTCTGAAGTGAAAACAGTTTTAGACCTTAAAAAGAAATATTTTTATTAATTTCAGAGAGAGGAAGGGAGAGAGGGATAGAAACATCAATGAGAATCATCAATCACCTGCCTCCTGCATATGCCCCCTACTGGGGATTGAGCCTGCAACCCAGACATGTGCCCTGACTGGAATCAAACCATGACCCCTTGGTTCCTGGGTCCATGCTCAGCTACTGAACCATACTGGCTGGATTCCTTCCTTCCTTCCTTTTTTTTTTTTTTTTTTTTTTTAAATAAAAACGATTATTGCTTGTTTAAAGAGATGAATAATAGAAATTTATGAAGAAATATTTCATAAATTTATGCAGCCCTAATCACTGTTATGTATCATATATATACACATACATATGTATGTATGTATGTATGTATGTATATATGTGTGTATATATATATATATATATATATATATATACACATATTAGAGAGAAAGGAAGAGGGAGAGAGAGATAGAAACATCCGTGATGAGAGAGAATCATGGATCGGTGCCTCCTGCAAGTCCCCTACTGGGGATTGAACCCACAACCCAGGCTTGTGCCCTTGACCGGAATCGAATCTGGGACCTTTCAATTTGCAGGCCTATCCACTGAGCCAAACCGGTTTCGGCTCATTATAGCTTCTTAATGACATTTTAAGATAGGAGTCCTTGAATCTTCCTGAAATTATATACAAAAGTTTTGAGACGGTGCCTATGTGTATTTTCCTGGGGAGAAAGAAGGTCTTAAGCTTTCCTCAAACTCCAGAATCCATCTCCTGGGTTCTGGCACTTTGTGTGTTTTTGTTGTTATTGTTGTTGTTTATTTGTTTTTGTTTTTCTATCTCTTGCTCCTTATCCTCAGCGTATTCACAGACCACAGCCTTCCCCGGGGTCTGAGGGTGACTGTTAAGGGGCCTCTGGTGCTGCTGAAACCCATCCTTTCCCGGAATGCCCATTATGCCCCAAAACTTGGGAGCAGCGATAGTGTCGGCATACATCTGTGATGCAGTGGAACGCAACATCAGCAGGACGGAGGAATGCCACTGCCCCGGGGTGCCTGTGGCCGCTCCCGGTGGGGCCCCTGGCAGGGCGCTGCTGCGAGGCTGGGGGCCCCTGGGAAACAGCCTCAGTTGTGAACACACCCGCCCGGGTCCTGGGTTTACCGTCTTTCTCACCGACTCCCCTCGACAACGGCAGCTCTGGCCAGCGCTCCCCTCGAAACTGCTCCCCGGCTCGGGGACGCCACACCGCTGGCTGCCTTGCCTGCCGCCGGACCGTTCAGTCTGACTGTTCAGCGGCTTGCTCTTGGTCACCTGACCGTGGGCGTTTCTAGTCTTTCAGGTTCTGCTCAGGACCCTCTTTTCACTCTGCCCACTCTGCCTGGGCACATCCCGGACGTAACTAGCCTCCCGCTGTTGCCGATTCCCCGCCGCAGGAGTCCGCTCCGGTCCTCCCGCCTGCCGGCCGCTCCGCTTGGGTGTCCCATGGGCTCCTCACCGGCCGCGGCGGAGCCGTGGTTCTCCGGCTTCTCCTGAGCTCCCTGTTCTCTTGCTGCGCAAGCCAGAGACTGCCAGGCCTTTCAGGACTCTGCCTGCCCGCATACCCCACGTTCGGCCTCCCGATCTTCTCACACGGGGTCAGCTTCGAAAATACCTCCTGAGTCATCCCCTCCTCTCCTGCCTTCTGCGGCTCCTGTGCGTGCCTTCATAACCTTCCGATGGGCTGCGTGCTGCGGGCTCCTCATCTCATCTCCCTGCCTTTTCGTCTCCCCAGCTGCCCAAAAAACACCCCCACATTCTTTTTCTTTTTTAAAAAAAAATATTTAATTGATTTTTTACAGAGAGGAAGAGAGGGGGATAGAGAGTTAGAAACATTGATGAGAGAGAATCATTGATCAGCTGCCTCTTGCACACCCCCTACCGGGGATGTGCCCGCAACCAAGGTACATGCCCTTGACCGGAATCGAACCCGGGACCTTTCAGTCCGCAGACCGAGGCTCTATCCACTGAGCCAAACCGGTTTCGGCACCCCCCACATTCTTGAGGGAATCCGATCGTGTTGCTCCTGCGTGTCAGGTCCTTGACTAGCCTTGTAGGGGCCACCATTTCTCACGTGGCACATGAGGCCCCGCTGGGCTCTGCCACCTCGGGCCGTTCCTCGGCAGCCCTATCAAGTGATTCCTTCAATGAGCCACGTTGTCTCACGTCTCTATCTTACTCTCCCTTCTGCCTAGAATATCTGCTCCCCAACCCCACCCCTACCCCTGGCCCGCAGAGTCCTAGTCCCCCTCCGAGACTCTCTGTAGCCACCACTTCCTGCGCCTGTGACGCTTTTCCCAACATCCCTTCCCCGTGAAATGAGGCATTTCTCCTTTATCTCTCATGGGTCAGCGCTATGGCTTTGGGGAAGGTTACTTAACTATGCTGTCCCTCAGTTTCTTCACTGCTGAACAGAAACAATGATTCCCATCTCATTGATTATTGATACAAATGTTGAAAAGAGTAATCACTTCAGTAGATGTTAGCTTTTGATAGTCTCATCATCGTGTTGCACTGCGTTCATGTGGTTACAGTCTATGTCCCTCCTACCGCTCCCCGCCCCCACCCCGCCCAGGCTGTAGCGCTTTTTGAGAGTTGTGATCAGCTCTTACTCATCTTTATAATTCCAGCATTGACTGTGGTACGTAACTCATAGCCTGAAAGCACTTGGGTGGGTAGGTGGGTGAATGTGTGAGTGAGGGGGTCAATGAACACGTCTCACGTGCGTATCACATATTCTATTGACTGGTGGTGTTCAACATCTTTTAAAAAAAAATTTTTTTTATTGATTTTTTTTACAGAGAGGAAGAGAGAGGGATAGAGAATTAGAAATATGGATCAGCTGCCTCTTGCACATCCTGGGTATGTGCTTGCAACCAAGGTACATGCCCTTGACTGGAATCGAACCTGGGACCATTGAGTCCACAGGCCGATGCTCTATCCACTGAGCCAAACCAGTTAGGGCTCAACATCTTTTTTTCTTTTTTTAAAAAATACGTTTATTGATTTCAGAGAGGAAGGGAGAGGGAGAGTAACGTTAATGATGAGAGAGAATCATTGATTGGATGCCTCCTGCACACCCCCTACTTGGGGATCGCGTCCACAACCCGGGCATGTGCCCTGACCTGGAATCCAACCGTGGCCTCCTGGTTCATAGGTTGAGCCACACCGGCCGGGCATGAACCCCTTTTCCTGTGCTTCCTGCCCACTTGTTTACCTGTTTCGGAGACCTATCTAAATCCTTTGCCCATGTATTCTGGATACCATCTTCCTTCCAGATAAATGATTGGCAAGTATTTTCTCCCAGGCTGTGGTCTTCATTTTATAGAGCTCTTTGAGCACGCACAACCGTTTTTAAGTTTGAAGTCCAGCTTATCTTTTTTTTTGAAGTCCATCTTATCTTTTTTCTTGTATCGCCTGTGCCTTTGGCGTCACCCAGAAAACCCTTGCTTAATCCAAGGCCATGAAGATTTATTGTTTTAGCTCCTGCATTTAGGTCTTCAACCCATTTTTTAGTTAGTTTTTTAAAATATATATATATATATATATATATATATATATATATATATTATTGGGGGTTTTTTTGTTTGTTTTTTTTTACAGAGAGGATGGGAGAGGGATAGAGAGCTAGAAACATCGATGAGAGAGGAACATCAACCAGCTGCATCCTGCACTCACCCTACTGGGGATGTGCCCACAACCAAGGTACATGCCCTTGACCGGAATCGAACCTGGGACCCTTCAGTCCGCAGGCCGACGCTCTATCCACTAAGCCAAACCGGTTTCGGCTTAGTTTTTATGTATAGTGTGAGGTAGGGGTCTAACTTTATTTTTTGCTTATGGATATCCATTTGTTGAAAAGACCCTTGCTGCCGAAACAGGTTTGGCTCAGTGGATAGAGCATCAGCCTGCGGACTGAAAGGCCCTGGGTTCGATTCTGGTCAAGGGCATGTACCTTGGTTGCAGGCACATCCCCGGTAGGGGGTGTGCAAGAGGCAGCTGATTAATGTTTCTAACTCTCTATCCCTCTCTCTTCCTCTCTGTAAAAAATCAATAAAATATATTTTAGAATAAAGAAAAGACCCTTTCTTCTCCCCCGTCCCCCCAATTGTCTCGACATCTTTGTTAAAACTTGTTTCAGCCGCCGCGTTTCCAGCTTGATTTGGCAGCCAGCTTGGGGGGGGGGGGGATCGGAATTAAGGTCCTCAGATCAGCGGCTCCTTCTACCTCTTCTTTTGAGGCCTTATCTGTCATTTCTGTCATTTTTTGGGATGTCTCAGCTGCCATCGAGATCCAGGCGGGCTTGTTTTTCCGTAGATTAGAAAAATGCCGCTTGTGATCGGAATGTGCTTTGGAGAGCACGCGGGGTGGGCTTGTTTGGCGTCCTGGCTCCGGGGCTCTGGCTGGGCGGCCCCGATGCTGTTTGGTATGTCCACCGAGGGACCCTGGGCGTGTGGCCAGCGAGGCCTCAGGCCCGACCCGGCCGCTGTTTATACCTGCCGTCCCCGCGGGAGGGGAGAGGCCTGTTTGGATGTTGGAATTTTTGAAATTCAGTTCTTCGCCCAAGAAGCTAGTCCTTGGGGTGGGCCCCCGCGGCCCTGTCCACCTGACCCGGAGCTCTGGGCCCCCTGCCCCGGCTGCTCACGTCGTGATGACCTGAAGAGTGCGCTGCTCACAGGAGGTGTACTCCGTATCCGAGTGGGGTCCTCGCTGCCGAAACGGGTGTGGCTCAGTGGATAGAGCGTCGGCCTGCGGACTGAAGGGTCCGGGGTTCGATTCCGGTCAAGGGCATGCACCTTGGCTGCGGGCCCATCCCCAGTGGGGGGTGTGCAGGAGGCAACTGATGGATGATTCTCTCTCATGGATGTTTCTAACTCTCTATCCCTCTCCCCTCTTCTCTAAAAAAATCAATACAAATATATATTTTTTAAAAAGAAAGAAAGAAGAAAAAAAAGACCGTGTTCTGCGCTGTGCAGAGAGGGAGAAACTGGCCTGGTTTCCGTTTCTCTGCACGTACATGTGCTTCTCCACACCTCCTGTTGGCGTCCACCATACGAAGGGTGTTGGGGTACTAGCCGTGAACCCCTGCCCGGCGCGTGAGGATTCTGGGGGGCTCTCACCCTCTTTGCCTTTAGTCCTACCTAGCCTGGGTGTTCAGAGCATGGCTGGAGGGCATGCACAGCCTCTGAGGGCTCCACGGCCACAGGCGAGCCACTTACCCGCCAGCTCCGGTTTCCTCATCCGAGCAGCGGCCTCTCTTGGGTTGTTGTTGGGAGAACTAGGCAACGTCGTCTGTGACGTATGAGCACAATGGTGCGTACCAGCAGGTAGCCACCTTCTCTGCTCTCTCCGTCCTTGTCATAGCTTGGTGTTTATGTCCACGGTCCCTCACGTGCCATTCTCAAATCCAGAGGCTCTGAAAGCTGATCTTTTTTTTTTTTAACTGCTCCTCCGGCAGCAAGACCGGACCCGCACACTCTGTGGGCCAGTGTGGCGTTATCGCTGCGAAGCGTGCACCTCGGGGCGGCCCAGGCCCTCCTGGACGCTGTGTGAGGGCAGGGCACGGAGGCCCCGAGACCCTTCGCTGCTCAGGGGAGGGTGACCGCCGTGAGGCTGCCCCGGACGGAGGCGGGCAGGCCTGGCGGAGCTCGGTGTGGCCGGTGGGAGTGAGGACGGAGCGGTCAGTGGAGCCGGGGTTAGCATCCCCCCCTTTCCCCTGTGGAGTCAGAGCAAGTTGAGCTGGGTTAAGATCAGAGCAGCAGCGCCTCGGGGAGTGGGCCCCACAGTTGTCAGAGGCCCTGCGGTCTCCTCGGGTGCTCCCGGCCGCTGGGATGCAGACCGAGGGAAGGGTCCGCTCGGGTGTCCACGCCCAGAGGTGCGTGGGGGTCAACACGGGAGACTTTCAGCTCCGGAGGGGCCGCTGCCCTGCAGGAGGAAACCGATGAGGGTGAGGCTTTATTCGCGGAGCAGGGTGGACCGTCTTCCTGATGCGGTTGTGCGTTTCTGGGGAGTTGTGTGTCGTGGGAGGGTACGGGGGCCTCGGCACAGCCGTGGTCCCGTGGCCGGCAATTCAGCGGCAAAGGCTGGACCCGCACGGAAGCTCGCCCCGCTGGCTGAGGAGGGGCTCTGCGCGTTAACTGCCACTTCGATCTGATAGTTTGGGGATGAGTCACGGTCTCTCCGACAGAGGGGCGAACGGCTCTGCAGCAAACCCGCGCTCAGACAGGACTCGCTCAGCATCCCGGCCCGGCCCTCTTCCGAGCGTAGGTAGACGGGGTCCCCCGCAGAGAGCGTCCCCCGGGGTGACCAGGTTCCCGTCCGCGGGCGGCGCGGCTGGTGGCCAGCCTGCGGCGGGGGCCTCTGTGCAGGGCACTGGCGCGGTCGTGGCTTAGCGTTTAATCCACCTACCCGCTTCCCTCAGTCACGGGGAGGAAGGGTTTGGAGCCATTGCGAGGGGGTCTCAGAGGTCAGGGCTCCCTGGGGGGTGACGGTCTCGTTCCCCTGGGGCGTGGTTGGCGGATGGAGCACGCTCCGTGTCCATCGCCTTGTGGAAGGGACGCGGTGACAGGACAGCCTCGATCCCCGCCTTCCTGAGCCCCCGGTCCCACAGGGGCGGCCGGCTGGCGGGCAGGGGTGATACATGCTGTGGGGGGTCAGGGAGCCCCGTGGGAGGAGGGCGGTGAGTGCAGAGCCTGCAGGACGTGGAGTGGGGAGGGGTTCGCGCAGCGGGGCGCAGAGGCCGGCCCCGGGGAAGCACGGTCACCGGGCCTGTCCTCCCGGAGGGGCCGCGGGAGGGTCGGCCAGGGCATCCGTCCGTCAGAAGCCGGGGCGGCCGCGGGGTCAGGCTCCTGAGGCTGCTGCGCGAAGAACCACCGCTGGGGGTTAAAGCAGCAGCGACTTCGGTCTCTCACAGCTCGGAGGCCCGAAGCCCGCCATGGAGGTGCGGCCAGGGCCGTGCCTGCCCCCAAGGCTGCAGGGGAGGGTCCTTCTGCGTCTCCCCCTCGGGCACCGGCTCCTCGGGGCATCACTCCCGCCACACGCCACACGCCGTCTTCTCTCTGTGTCTTCACACCGGTTCCCCCCGGGCTGTACCCAGACGGCCCCTTGTGGGAGGACACCAGTCACGGTGGGTTCAGGCCCTTCCCAGCGACTGGGCTTTGATTCGGTCGCCTCGGTACAGGCCCTGTTTGCACGTACGGTCCCATTCTGAGGTCCCGGGGGGACACGCCGAGACACACACACACACACACACACATATTTTTTGGGGGTGGTGGTGGTAAGGGGTACACGTCAGCCTGTCGTGCCGTCTGCTGGGGTGTGGCCCGCCCGCAGCCCCGCGTCTCACCGGTCCTGTGTGTTCTCCCGCAGAACCGGGCCATAGGGAGGCCCAAAGGGAAGCTGGGCCCCGCCTCCGCGGTGAAGTTGGCGGCCAACCGGGCCACCGCGGGAGCTCGCCGGCGCCGGACGCGATGCCGCAAGTGCGAGGCCTGCCTGCGGACCGAGTGCGGCGAGTGCCACTTCTGCAAGGACATGAAGAAGTTCGGGGGCCCCGGGCGGATGAAGCAGAGCTGCATCATGCGGCAGTGCATCGCGGTGAGTGGGCAGGAGGGGCTCCGGCGCCGGGCCCGGGCCTCCGCTGCATCGGGCCGGGCGGTCTCTCCGCTTACGGAGAGAGAAGGTCCCGCCGCAGCAGCAGCTCCTGGGAGACGCGTCCTCCGGAGAGAGAGGGGCTCCATGATGAGTGCCGTTTTCACATCCCACAGGGCAGGGCTTCCCGCCGTGTGCCCGGCCCCTTTCCCTTCACCGTCTGCGGGTCTGACACCTCCTTCCTTCCCTCGATGGCCCTGCGCTTTGAAGTCTCCGCCATTAGAGCGGCGAGGGCGGCCTATCCCGTCTGTGACCCCGTGCCGGCGTTTATGATCCAGTTCATGAGGCCCTCCCTTCCTTCCTGCCTGCCTTCAGAGGCAGAGGTCCGGGCGGAAGGTCAGCGCTGCTCCTGGAGGGGCAGCCCCGGAGAGAGGCTGATTTATGGGGCCCTGGGCTGCTGCAGAGCCTGGCCAGCCCCAGACCGCCTGCCCCCCTCCCTCGCCGCGGGCGGTGCCACAGGTCGGGGGACACGGGCTCTGACAACTTGGCGTGTCCCATGGTCTGCCTGGGGGTTCCCTCCGGCACGCACCCACACAGTCTGCTTTCCCTGGGGTGCTGCTTTCAAGGCCCCCGCGGTCCTCCCTGTGGGTAGTGACCTCTGCTCGGGGGGAGGGAGGATCCTGGGCAAGCTCCCCCGAAGGCCCGGCCTGGCACCCGCGAGCGAGCCTGCTGTGCCCTCCACGCCAGGGGCACCTCCCCTTGGTCTCGCCACGTGCACACACTGAGTTTTGTTTTTTTTTTATTGTGAAAAATACATAACAAAATTAACAGTTTTGACTTTTGAGGGTTTTTTTGGGGGGGGGCAAAATAAGTATATATTTTGTGCTATATTCAATACCTATGTGTAAGGTTTTATTTTTGCATAAGAAACATTTTATTTGTACTTAAACTTACTAAAAGTCAATAAGCTCCAATAAACTATCACAATATATTTTCACTTTTTAAAAAATATATATATTTTATTGATTTTTTTCACAGAGAGGAAGAGAGAGGGATAGAGAGTCAGAAACATCGATGAGAGAGAAACATCGATCAGCTGCATCTTGCACACCCCCTACTGGAGATGTGCCCGCAACCAAGGTACATGCCCCCAACCTTTCAGTCCGCAGGCCGACGCTCTATCCACCGAGCCAAACCGGTTTCGGCTCATTTTATTGTTACTTGTACTCGTTTCCTCTACAGAGAGGCAAAAATCCGCTTCCCCAATCCACACAGCCGAATAAACAGATAATATCCATTTCAGTGCACAAGTAAAACATTTTTTCTTCGGGTCCAACAGGTGGTTTATGTTGTTCATCAATAATTTTTGATCTCTTGTTTTTTATAAACTTTTTTGTTTTTGTTCTTTTTTTTATTTTTATTTATTTATTTATTTTTATTTATTTTTAAAAATATATATTTTATTGATATTTTATAGAGAGGAAGGGAGAGAGATAGAGAGCTAGAAATGTCGATGAGAGAGAAACATCGACCAGCTGCCTCTTGCACACCCCTCACAGGGGATGTGCCCGCATCCAATGTACATACCCCTGACCGGAATCGAACCCGGGACCTTTCAGTCCGCAGACCGACGCTCTACCACTGAGCCAAACCGGTTTCGGCTTGTTTTTGTTCTTTAAACATAGTGTTCATTTTGTATATTGGTTTCAGGGGTGCCGCACAGCGGTCAGACAATCGTCTGCTTTCCACAGTGTCCCCCTGACATTTCCCGTCCCCGCCTGGCCCTGTGCATAGTTGGCCCAATGCTGTTGACTCTGTTTCCTCTGTGCTTCCCATCCTCATCACTTTAACCGGTTTTGAGTGTGTCGTGCAGTCACATGACTGCCGTGCCCATGGTGGTGAAACCGATCTCCGGGACGTTTTCATCTTGCCAAAGGTTCTCTATCTCCATTAAACCCCAACTCCTCGTTCCCCCTCCCCACCCGCCAGCCCCTGGCAGCCACCTTCCTACCCTCTGCTTCTCTGCGGGGCTCCTGTGGACACTGCGCGTGCGTGGAAGCAGACCGGGCTTCTCCCTCTGGGGCCGCTTGTTTCACGCAGCCTAATCCTCTGAAGAGGCTCATCCAAGCGGTAGCCCGGGATGGGATTCCCTTCTTTTTAAAGGCTGCGTGATGTTCCACGGCGTGTCACCTCCTGCGTTTCCCCACCCTTTCCTCTGTCCTTGGCCATTAAAGCTGCTTCCGCCTCCGTCGTTAATGAAGCTGCGATGAGCGTGAGTGTGCCCAGACCTCTTGGAGGTCCTTTTTTTGAATTCTTTGGTGTATATTCCCAGAAGTGGGATCGCTGGATCCCGTTCTTTAAGTTTTTGAGGGACCTCCACACTGGTCTTCACAGCGGCTGCGCCATCTCACCTTCCCACCAACTGGCCACGAGGGCTTCCGTTTCCCCGTGTTTCTTGTTGTCTCCGCAGTCTCCCGGTGCTTCCTGTTTGTTTTTATTTTATTAGCGCGGCCGCCCCAGTGGGTCTGAGGTGCGACACCTCGTTGTGGCTTTGGTTTGCGTTCCCCTGGGGAGGGACCCTGAGCATCTTTCTGTGGGTTCAGGCCGTGAGGATGTCTGGTTTGGAGAAATGACTTGAAGTCCTTGGCCCCACGTGTGAATTGGATTGTTCGTATTTTTGTTGTTCAAGTGGGAGTCCTTCGTATAATCCAGACATGGGCCACTGACTCACATAATGATGTGTAAATAGTTCCTGCCATCCACAGGTTGCCTCCTCACTCTGCTGATTATCTCCTGTGCTGCACAGAAGCTTTTAAGTGTCATTGCTTCTGTTTTTGTTACATGTACCCAGGCCATTTGAATGGATTTCGGGGAATCTGAGATCCCCCTTGACCTGAAATACAGATTTGTATCCATGTGCGTGCGTGCGTGGCTTGTGTTCTGTCAGGATGTGAGAGGTTGTCTGTAGAGACTCTTGTTTTTGGAAACAGTGTCACCTAAAACTTGGTGTGTTGGCCATGACCCAGGACTGTCTCTCCTTTTTAGCCTTGTTTTTTCTCTTCCACCCGCTCTCTCCCGCCCAGTGTCCCAGGCCCCGTTAGAGGAAACCTGTCTCTGCTACTCTGCTGATATTATATATATATATATATAATAGGTGATATATATATATATATATAATAGGTGATATATATATATATATATATATATATATATATATATATATATATATATATATAATAGGTTATATATTATATATATATATATATATATATATATATATATATATATATAAAATAGGTGATAGCAGAGTAGCAGAGAGGAAGGGAGAGGGAACTAGAGCCCTAGCCGGTTTGGCTAGGTGGAAAGAGTGTCGGTCCTGTGGATGAAGGGTCCTCCCTGGCCCAGGCCCTAGTCAGGGCTCGTGCAGGAGGCAACCGATTGATGTGTTTCTCTCACATCAGTATTTCTCTGTCTTTCCCTCTCCTAAAAATGAATGAAAAAAATATCTTGGGGTGAAGATTAAAAAGTGTATGAGAGAGAGAGAGAGAACATCAGTGGTGAGAGAGAATCATCAATAGCCTGCCTCCTACACACCCCACACTGGGGGTTGATCCTGCAGCCTGGGCATGTGCCCTGACCAGGAATGGAACCACGACCTCCTGGTTCATAGGTCGACGCTCAGCCACTGAGCCACACCAGCCAGGCCTATCTCCTATCACCTATTCAGTTCTGGTTCCAGTCTGGTACCTGGCACGGTCAGTGCTGGTTGAGGGAAACCTCACGTTGATGTGTCTCCTCCTTTCCACCCTGACGTGGCTTTTGGAACTGAGCGCAAATGCAGGCGTGGCCTGACGGGAGGTATGGGGGAGGCTTCTCCCTCTCCTCCCAGCCCTTCACTTTGCCGGGAGGTTTCATCCACCTGCTCCTTTTCTAGGCCTTCTCTCGCGATGTGCCAGAGCCGCCTCTTCCCACGGCAGCCTTCCCTTCGCCCCCTCTCTACCAGGCTTCCCTGCAGACTGGATCCCTTCCCGCCGGCCAGCCCTCTCCGGCCCCTGGGCTTCCTCTCCCGGGTCTGTGCCTCCCCAATTCTGCTTCTGCCTCTCATCACTCTGTCACAGTCAGGCGCCTTCCACGCTAGACCAGCATCCCCGGGTGTCCCAGTGCGCTCCCCTCTTCTCTCCTCTCTGAGCCCGAATTCCCTGGCCCTGTGCGTCCTCCGGCACCCGCCCCTGCTGCTTCCGGTGACACCTGTGCACGACCTCTCCCCGTCTCCTAGAGTTTCTGCATGATCTGCCTGCATCTTCCTGAAAACCTCGAGGAGCAGCTGTCTCCCTCATCACACACACACACACACACACACACACACACACACACACACCCCCGGCCACTGCTTCAGGCTCAGCAGATGTTCCTTAAGTATTTGTTGAACGAATGATGACTCTCTTACCTTCCTTGGGTTCTGCTTATTTGAATTTCAGTGTTTGTGCCATGTTGTGGATTTTCCCCCAGTGGGGTGTACAGTGGCGTATGGATCTGTATCTCCCTGCGCACCCGAAGCTCCTCTCACTCGGTTGGTTGAGTGTTGCTTGTGTGGTTCCTCCGGCTCCCCGTGCCAGGCGCCGGGAGCCGGGCGTGCGGAAAGAGCGGTCCGGGCAGCGGGTTTAACAACCTCTCCCCTCTCAGTATCATTACCACCCAAAGAGCTTTTCCGTATGTGGCTTGCTTACTTATTAAAATCGCTATATTCAGGATCAACACTGAATTCATTTTAAAAAAATAATGAGAAATCCACTTCATGAAAGCATAAAATTTTATGAGAAATGACTTACATCTTCCAAACAAAAATAGTTTGTGGGAAGAATGGCATTGTTATTTTTGTTGTTGTTGTTGTAAATCTCTTTCATGCCCAGCCCATTAGAAAAGACCCGGGTTTTCGTATCTGTTTCAGTATTCATTGCATTGCCATGTTTTAGACCAGTGGTCAGCAAACTCATTCGTAACACAGAGCCAAATATCAACAGGATACCAATTGAAATTTCTTTGGAGAGCCAAATGTTTTAAACTTAAACTTCTTCCAAATAGACTCGCCCAGGCTGTGGTATTTTGTGGAAGAGCCACACTCAAGGGGCCAAAGAGCCGAGGTTTGCCGACCACTGTTGTAGAGACACCATGGGAGGACTGTCTGGCCGCGGATGCGTGGCTGAAAAGGCAGGCGTGTTTGAGCAGTCATTTCAGGCCATCGTGGGCATTTTTTTCAGTTACTCCACAAGCACTCGATGGGTAGCAGCTTCTTAAAGGTTATTTGTAATGTGGACACGGAGACTGTCTTGGTGAACTTTTTTGTAGATTTTTAAATGCCAGGAGTCTCTCTCTCACCCCTGAAATAGCTCATCTGCTCATGGGTGGTGGTGTGGCACACGCGTCGGCCATTTGGAAAATACTGGTGCACTGAGCTAAGCAGGTTTTCCAAATACTGGTGCACAGCATTGGACAACGTTTAAGAAACAAACAACCTGCCGAAACCGGTTTGGCTCAGTGGTAGGGCGTCGGTCTGCGGACTGGAGGGTCCCGGGTTCGATTCCGGTCAAGGGCATGTCCATTGGTTGCGGGCACATCCCCGTTAGGGGATGTGCAAGAGGCAGCTGGCAGATGTTTCTCTCTCATCGACGTTTCTATCTCTCTATCTCTCTCCCTTCCTGTCTGTAAAAAATCAATAAAAATAAAAAAAAGAAAGAAACGAACAACCCTAACCACCGCAGTTGCTAACACTGCTGTCCCCCGTCAGGAAGGTCTGCGTGCGGGGAGGCGGTGGGGTTCACGGTGGCTCGAGTAGGTTTTCTGAGACACTGGTTTCTGTTGGGAGGCGAGCGCGGTGCCATCGGCAGCCCCTGCGGGAAGTTTCTTCTCTGGAAACCACAGGCTCCCTGGTTTCACCTTTGAGGAAATAATGCCAATACCCACGGGCTTTTCTTGTCTTTTCTTCTTTTTTAATATATTTTTATTGATTTTTTACAGAGAGGAAGAGAGAAGGATAGGGAGCTAGAACCATCGAAGAGAGAGAAACATCGACCAGTTGCCTCTTGCACACCCCCCACTGGGGATGTGCCCGCAACCAAGGTGCATGCCCTTGACCGGAATCCAACCCGAGACCCCCTCAGTCCGCAGGCCGACGCTCTATCCACTGAGCCAAACTGGCTTTGGCCCCATGGGCTTTTCTAAACGTCCTTCCCCGTAGAAGCATGTTCTGGAGAAAGTGGCCAGTGGCGCCCTCGGCGTGGCCACGGCAGTGCCACCGCTCCGTGGGCAGCAGACGCACTGCCTGCCCTGTGTGGCCACACAGAACGGTGAAGGGATCGAGGGGCAAGGTTTCATTACTGATTTTATTACATGTATCTTTATTGTTGGAAGTATTACAGATGTGTCATCCTCTCTGCCCCGCGCCTCCCCCTTCCCCGCCACCATTGACCCTCCCCCCTTCCCGCCCCTCCCCTGCCTTCACCGCACTCTTGCCCGTCCATGGGTTATGCATATATGCACACATGCTCTTTGGTTAATCTCTTCTTCCTGCTCCCACCTTTCCCTCGGAAGTATGTTAGTCTGCTTCATGCTTTAGTGTCTCTGGTTCTATTTCGTTAAGGGTCCATGTTTTAATAAAATTAAACATTTTTGCTGCCTCACCAAAGACATGCTTCAATGAAACTGGTGATCTTTTTTTGTTTTTTGTTGTTACTGTATTTTATTGACATTTTACAAGAGA
Source organism: Vespertilio murinus (assembly GCA_963924515.1). Lineage (NCBI taxonomy): Eukaryota > Metazoa > Chordata > Mammalia > Chiroptera > Vespertilionidae > Vespertilio > Vespertilio murinus. Next base: position 10,407,656 of record OZ004720.1, on the reverse strand, counting down.
GGAAGTGGCTCTACCACTGAGCCACACCGGTTTCGGCTGGTGATCTTTTTAATGAGTGCGTGGCCAGGAGTCGCTCAGTGACGGCTGGTGCACCGTGAGCCCTGCCCCGTCTGGTGCCTTCACCCAGCAGCGCACACCGTCAGCACGGCGAGAAAGGCGGATGACGTCTCAGTATTCTTTATTTTTTTAAATATATTTTATTGATTTCAGAGAGGAAGGGAGAGGGAGAGAGAAAGAGAAACATCAGTGATGAGAGGGAATCGTTGCTTGGCTGCCCCTTGCACGCCCTCTACTTGGTATGGAGCCCGCAGCACGGGCCTGTGCCCTTGACCAGAATCGAACCCGGGACTCTTCAGTTCTCAGGCTGACGATCTATCCACTGAGCCAAACTGGCCAGGGCTCAGTATTGTTCTGAAGGGGGTTTTGACCGACTACCACCCAGTCCTCCTTGTGAAGGTCTCGGGGACCCCAGAGTCCATGGCGCTGCCTCAGCCCCCACAGAGCTGGACTCTCCCCTCCTCCTTCAGGTCTCTCCCCAAGTGTGAGGCCCCCCCTGACCGCCTTCCGCCCCTCACACTGCCCTGCTTGCTGTGTTCTTCTCCATACCCTTGTCACCTTACAATATCCTGTCTTCTCCACTCTGCCCTCCTCCCTCCTTCCGGTAAGGCTCACGCTCAGGTAGCAGAGGCGTTTGCGGCTCTCCTCCCCGCACTAGGGTAGTGGGTGCCTGCGCACAGAGGCAGCAGTCTTGAGCATTTGGATGGGTGACGGGGTGAATGAACGAGGGACAGTGGCAGCCGGAGGAGAGCGGCTCATGCCTTTGCCCCGTTCCCCCTGGGCCGGCCCCCGTTGACTTCGGCTCTCCCGGTCCTCAGCCGGTGCTGCCCCACACCGCCGTGTGCCTCGTGTGTGGCGAGGCGGGGAAGGAAGACACGGTGGAGGAGGAGGAAGGCAAGTTTAACCTCATGCTCATGGAGTGCTCCATCTGCAACGAAATCATCCACCCCGGATGCCTTAAGGTGAGTGGCTCCGGCGGGACCTTCTCGGGGCCTCTAGTGTTGGTGCTGCCTGGGGGACAGGGGGAACGTGGGTTCCTCCCACGGGGGCTCTCACATCTGGGGGAGTCTGTGTGTCTGTGTGAGCCGAGGGCAGGAAGGGTCTGGGTAGCTCAGGCCTCACGCACAGGTGCAGGCCACCCCCCAGCCTGGCCAGAACCTCGGAACTACAGTTTCCGGAATCTCCACCTGGCCCACAGGGAGATGCTGCTGGCCAGGCTGCTTGCTGGACCCCGGCTCGGTCGGGGCTTCTGGCAGAGGCGGGGCCTGGCCAGGGGGAGGGCCCGTAACAACGGGGGCTGTGTCCCCGGTGCCGGGAGCCCGCCCTTGGTGAGTCCTGCAGGGCCGCCTTCTGGGGCTTTCATGCCGTTCCTGCCTGTCCGGGCAGCAGGTCTTCCTCTGAAAGGAAGAGACAGTTGTGGGCGGGCGCGTCGCCTCTGTCCCAGGAGGATGTCGACACCCCTGGCCCCTCCCTGTCAGCTCGTGTGCACCTGTGCGTTCTAGAGAGGTCGGGGTGGGCCTGCCCCGAATGGGACTCGGCCCCGAGTGGCATAACCAGTCTGTTTTGAAGCTCTCACACTCACACACAGACTCTCACTCTGAAGGGGACTCACACACACACTCACACACAGACTCACTCTGAAGGGGACTCACACTCACACTCACACACAGACTCTCACTCTGAAGGGGACTCACACTCACACTCACACACAGACTCACTCTGAAGGGGACTCACACTCACACTCACACACAGACTCACTCTGAAGGGGACTCACACTCACACTCACACACAGACTCTCACTCTGAAGGGGACTCACACTCACACTCACACACAGACTCACTCTGAAGGGGACTCACACTCACACTCACACACAGACTCTCACTCTGAAGGGGACTCACACTCACACTCACACACAGACTCACTCTGAAGGGGACGCCTTGCTCTTCGCTGGCTTTGGAAGCCGGGCCACCCCGTCTTAATTGCCGGGTTGCTCCTCTCTCTCCCACACCAGAAGCTCCTCCGGGGCGGGGACGGCAGGTCTGGCCTGCTCACACCAGGCACCACCCAGGACAGGGCTAGTGAGTGAATTCAGAGTCACCTGCCTCGACCACTCTTGTTTTCTTTTAGCCAAAGATGGGCTGGAGATGGCATTGGGGGCAGGGGCGGGGCTGAGGGGGGGTATTAATGCTCCTGGCCGAGGTGGCCTCTTCCGCCCCCTCCCCGTCTGCTGACTGGCTGGCTGTTCCCGGCAGATTAAGGAGTCAGAGGGCGTAGTCAACGATGAGCTTCCCAACTGCTGGGAGTGTCCAAAGTGTAACCACGCTGGCAAGACCGGGAAAGTGAGTGCCGGGCATCAAACCGGGGAGGGCGGGCCCCGGCCTCGCCAGCCCAGCCCGTGCCCACGTGGGTGGCTGGCTGGTGGGTGCCCTGGGCTCGGGCGGGGAAGGTTGCGCGTCCAAAGATATACAGTCCGCGCGCACCTTCTCTCTTTTTGGCGTACAAGCAAAAGCGTGGCCCCGGCTTCAAGTACGCCTCCAACCTGCCCGGCTCCCTGCTCAAGGAGCAGAAGATGAACCGGGACAACAAGGAGGCCCCCGAGCCGGCCAAGCGGAGGAGCGAGTGTGAGGAGGCGCCCCGGCGCCGGTCGGACGAGCACCCCAAGAAGGTGCCCCCCGACAGCATCCTGCGCCGAAAGTCGGACGACGTGCACCTGAGGAGGAAGCGGAAATACGAGAAGCCCCAAGAGCCGAGTGGACGCAAGCGAGTACGTCCTGGCCCGGGAGGGGCGGGCGGGGCGCGGGTGGCCTAGCCGGTCCCGGGGGCAAGGGCGGGGGTGTGGGGGGCAGGATGGGCGGTGGGGAGACCGCGGGGACCCTGGCCTCTGGCTGCCCTGAGCAGGTCACCTGAGGCCTGAGCGAGCGCCCAGCTCAACAGGAAGGAGGGGGAAGCCAGCCAGTCACCCCTCTTCCCGCCCCTGTAGGCCTCGACTCTTCAGACGTCCCCCGGTTCCTCCTCTCACCTCTCGCCGAGGCCCCCTCTAGGCAGCAGCCTCAGCCCTTGGTGGAGATCCAGCCTCACTTACTTCCAGCAGCAGGTGCTCCCCCGCCGCCCCGCCCTCCCGAGGCCCCCACCCCCGCCCCGCCCCGCTGGTTCCCTAGCGCCCCCCCCTCCCGCGCCCCCAGCTCCCCAGGCCCCAGATCGCGCCCCGGGGTTCTGGCGTGGGCCCGGGAAGCCGGGAAGCCGGGAAGCCCCGGGAAGCCGAGCTGTGGTGGGGAAGCCCTGCAGCCCTGGGAAGCCTCCGAGGCCTCGCTCCGCCCACCGGCCCTTCCGGCATCCGCCACCAGGTGGCGCCGGGCCCTGTTCTCCCCGCGCTGGCCTGGAAGGCTCGGCTGGGGCTCCCACAGGCCCTGCCTCCAGGACTGGCTCCCAGGGCCAAGCCCGCCCCGAGCCGGCCACGGCCTCTCTCTGGCTCTGCCCAGGGGCGGGAGGGCAGTTGGGTGGGAACAGTTGGGCCACACTAGCCTACTTCCAGCCTCTTCCTTAAAACCAGCCGGCAGGGCCCACCCATCAGGGCGGATTTGGGGGGAAGGTGCCCCTCCAGCCCCTAGGCTAGAGGCCACGGCCTGGTGGCGGGGCCGGGGGCAGAGGGGGCCAAACCCCTCGAGCCTGGGAGCAAGCTCTGCATCCTTTCTGTTCTGTGACAGCTAAAACCTGGCAAAGAAGACAAGCTTTTCAGGAAAAAGGTACCCCCTGTCCCTGCCCTCCCCTGCCCTCCCCTTTCCTTCACCTCACGCCTGGACTGGGGCAGGATCCTGGGAAGAGGGCGGGGAGGCTTGAGTGGGTGCCGCCCTGAGCCGGGGACTTACCTGCCCCCCTGCTCACCTGCCCCTCGCCCCGTGCTCCCTCAGCGGCGGTCCTGGAAGAATGCCGAGGACCGGATGGCTCTAGGCGGCAAGCCGCTCCGGCGCTTCAAGCAGGAACCCGAGGACGACCTGCCCGAGGCGCCCCCCAAGAGCAGGGAGAGCGACCACTCCCGCTCCAGCTCCCCCACCGCCGGGCCCAGCACCGAGGGCGCCGAGGGCCACGACGAGAAGAAGAAGGTGAAAATGCGCCGGAAGCGGCGGCTCCCCAACAAGGAGCTGAGCAAGGAGCTGAGCAAGGAGCTCAACCAGGAGATCCAGAAGACGGAGAGCAGCCTGGCCAACGAGAACCACCAGCCCATCAAGTCGGAGCCCGAGAGCGAGAACGAGGAGCCCAAGCGGCCGGTGGGGGGCCTCTGCGAGCGGCCGCACCGCTTCAGCAAGGGGCTCAACGGCACGGCCCGCGAGCCGCGGCACCCGCTGGGGCCCGGCCTGCGCAGCCCGCCCCGCGCCCTCTCGCGGCCCCCGCCCTCCGTGTCCCCGCCCAAGTGCATCCAGATGGAGCGGCACGTGATCCGCCCGCCGCCCATCAGCCCCCCGCCCGACTCGCTGCCCCTGGACGACGGGGCGGCCCACGTCATGCACCGGGAGGTGTGGATGGCCGTCTTCAGCTACCTCAGCCACCAAGACCTGTGTGTGTGCATGCGGGTCTGCAGGACCTGGAACCGCTGGTGAGGACGCAGGGGGCGGTGGTGTGTCCGGGTCCGCGCCAAGGGCGGGGCCGGGCCAGGGGTGGATTGTGGGTGGGAAGTGGGGTCCCACCGTGAGTCGGTGGCCAGGCCCTCCTCCTAAGCCCCGTTCAGCTTAGTTCTCTTTCTCCAAGAGCTCCAGCAGCTGGGGCAGTCAGGTGCAGCCCCCCCAACCCCCCCAGCCAATACCTCAGAACTAGAGTTTCCAGAACCCCCACCTGGCCCAGAGGGAGATGCACCTGGGATTGCCAAAAGCCCATTTGACTTCCTGGCTTAGCTCCTTGAAGATGACCAGGACCAGGACCAGGTGGAGCCCTGGCCTGGCAGTGTGAGCCCAGGTTGTTATCAGCAACCATGCCCATGACTGACCTTAACCCCAGCCTTGAGCTTTCCTAGCTTCCTGGCCACGTTACCTACCTTCCTGGTGAATGGGTACGATGCCTCTGCTCAGGTATTGCTTTGAGTAACAGTGTGTAAGGGGGTGGGGGTGCTAAGCCCCCAGGAAGTGCTTAATGGAAAACGGTGCCGGCACCTTCCCGGAGGGCCGGTGGCAGCCGGGGCCGAGGTGCTCAGGAGCAGACAGACGGGGCCTAAGCGGAGGGTGCAGAGGGCGGAGTTAGGAGCCTGTCTCTGAGCTTGGATGGTGAGGAGTTGCCACAAGTGAGACCCCCAACCCTGACGGCACCCCCTCGGCTGGGCCTGGCCTCCAGGTGCTGTGATAAGCGGTTGTGGACCCGCATCGACCTGAACCACTGCAAGGCCATCACGCCCCTGATGCTGAGCGGCATCATCCGGCGGCAGCCTGTCTCCCTGGACCTCAGCTGGACCAATATCTCCAAGAAACAGCTGAGCTGGCTCATCAACCGTTTGCCAGGTGAGCGCAGGGCCAGGGACCCCAAACGTGCAGGTGCCGGGGGGTGGGAGGGTGCTGGCGCATCACCTGACCTTCGACCCCTCCTCTTGTTCTCCCAGGGCTCCGAGACTTGGTGCTGTCAGGCTGCTCGTGGATTGCGGTCTCGGCCCTCTGTACCTCCAGTTGTCCGTTGCTCCGGACCCTGGATGTCCAGTGGGTGGAAGGGCTAAAGGATGCCCAGATGCGGGATCTCCTGTCTCCGCCCACAGATAACCGGCCAGGTGAGCGGCCGGGCCTGGGGCGAGGCCACGCGGCGGTGGTGTGCCCGCAGTGGCGGGTAGAGGGTGTGCAAAGCCCCCTTTACATGAGAACAGGTGCCGTCTGGTGTGTGGCCCTCCAGCCTTTTCTGGCCGCCGTCCCTCCCGGAGCGGATGGCGGGAGGAGTTTGGCTGCCGTGTTCTCGGTTTGCTTCGGGCACCCAGGGGCTCCGAGGGCGGCAGAGGCTCTTTCCACAGCCGCCCCGGGGCTCTCACAAACCCGACCGCCTCTCTGTTCATTCATCCTGTGTCGCTGCAGGCCCCCTGGAGGTCAGGGTCAGGGTGGTTGGACAGGGGCTCCCGCAGAGCTCTCTGGGGTCGGGTCTCGGGGTTCATCACTCCCCATCAGCAGCTTAAATGGGGAAGCCATGGTGATGGAGAGATGCTAGTGCTGTCTGCTCCGTCTGGATGCACTTGGCAGTAGTCTTAAGTATTTGAATGAGTGACTAGGTGAATGAATGAACGACAGTGGCAGGCCTGAGGAGAGGAAGAAGAGGAGGAAGAAGGCAAGTTTAACCTCATGCTCATGGAGTCCTCCATCTGCTGGGTGGAGAGGGGGCCCTGTTTCCAGGTCTTCTGAACTTTCAAGAAGCTCAATGTGTAAAATGTTATGTGTATGTATATATTTTATTCACTTAAGAGGAAGGCAGAGGGAGATAGTGATGTAAACATCAGTGATGAAAGTGTCATTGTTTGGCTGCCTCCTGCAAAGGTTGATGCTTAACCACCAAAACCTACCGGCCAGCCGATCTTCCGATTCTTAAATATTGGAACTGATTCCGATTTTGGGGGGGCAAACAATGACGAGCTGAAACCAAGTGCTGTGTCTGGCTGGCAGGCTATTTGTGTCCTGTCCGGTTGACACGCTGCCCCCCTCCTCCCTGCCCCTCAGGTCAGATGGACAATCGGAGCAAGCTCCGAAACATCGTGGAGCTGCGTCTCGCAGGCCTGGACATCACCGACGCCTCGCTGCGGCTCATCATCCGCCACATGCCCCTGCTCTCCAAGCTCCACCTTAGTTACTGTAACCATGTCACCGACCAGTCCATCAACCTGCTCACCGCAGTGGGCACCACCACCCGGGACTCCTTAACGGAAATCAACCTGTCAGGTCAGTGGGGTCACCCGTCGGGGACTGCCCAGCACCCCGTGGGACGAGCTGGGGATTTCACATTTGTGCGCCTGCTGCTGTTATAGGGTCCCAGCGTTCGGTGCTGGGACATAGCAGTGGTGCAGACAGCCCAGTGCAGAGGGGGACACGCTGCAGAAGTGATTACCGGATTTGTAGTAATTGCTACCAAAAGTGCTGGCAGCTGTGAGCGCCTAGAATAGTGGTTCCTGACATGCACCCCTATGTTCATAGCAGCACAATTTACAACAGCTAGGATTTGGAAACAGCCTAGGTGCCCGTCAGCAGGTGATTGGAGCAGAAAACTATGGTACATCTACACAGTGGAATGCTATACTATGCTGCCATACAAAAGAAGGAATTCTTACCATTTGCAGCGACCTGGATGGGATTGGAAAACATTATGCTGAGTGAAATAAGCCAGTCAATGAAAGAAAAACACCACGTGATCTCACTCATTTATTGATAATCAAGAATATTATAAACTGATGAACAAAAGGATAGATACAGAGACAGTAAAAGAAACAGACTGTCAAATGACAGTGGGGAGGGTAGGGAGAGGTGGGGGAGATAAGAGATCAATCGAAGGACTTGTATGCATGCATATAAGCATAACCAATGGAGGAAAAACTCGGGAGGGAGGGAGGGCATGTATGGGAGTGGGGGTGGGGTGGGAATTGGTAAGGTATGTACACATATAATACCTTAATTTTTAAAAATGAGAAAAATAAGTAAAATTATTTTTAAAAAGGGGGGAAAAATAGAATAGTGATTCCTGGCCCAAAACAAGCGACAGAAAAACCTCCAGGGCCCTTACGGTTCGGCGTCTTGTCCCACACGCTGTGAAACCTCACACTTCCTCCGCTTGCTGATGGGGAGGGAGTTTGTTTTTAAGGAGTTGGGACAAGAGGGACAGTGAGATGGACAGAGGCATGATTTTTCTGAAAGAATTCCACCTCCTCCATCACTTCTCTTTGCAGTAGGCTTATAAAAGAGAGCCAGCCACTTGGTGGGGAGGAATCTGAGCGATTAATTGAAAGGTGAAGGGGTTCCCTTGGGCCAGGTGTTCAACTTCCTCCTCCTCCTCCCACCCCCGTCACCTTTGCCATCAGAACGGCCAGGCACCGCCTGTGATGCAGACAGCATTCCATTGCGCTGGTTCCAGGTTCACGGATTCCTACTGTCTTTATGAGACTGGGTCACAGTTACACTATCCGAGACGTGCACCCAAGAATCTGGGCGCGTCTGTGCCAAGATTTTGTGTTGACCTGAGGGGATTGCTCGAAAGGCGGTTAGTCCTTTGGTGACTCGCGGTGGTGCTGTCGCTTTGCTTCCTTAGACCACCTCCTGACCTGCAGGCACTTTGGTAAGAGAGAGGCAGGGCCACCTCCGTGTGCTTTACCGCAGGGGCGGAATATGCTCAGAAGCTCAGCCCAGTTTCTCCTTTGCTGAGCGCCTGGGGTTTGGGGGCCTTTGTCCAGGTTCCACATCCCGTCCACCTCACGTCCTGTCTTCTTCCCTGCAGACTGCAATAAGGTCACTGACCAATGCCTGTCCTTCTTCAAGCGCTGTGGAAATATCTGTCATATTGACCTGAGGTACTGCAAGCAAGTTACCAAGGAAGGCTGTGAGCAGTTCATAGCTGAAATGTCTGTGAGTGTCCAGTTTGGGCAAGTGGAAGAAAAACTCCTGCAAAAACTGAGTTAGTCCAAGGACTAGTGTGTAAATACGGGGTGAGGTGGGGTGGGGGGGAGGGACGGGGCCATGGGAGGGTAAAAAAGACTTTACAGAAACTAGGGCTTTTATTTTCAATTTGGAACTTGGAATAACAGACCACGGAACGATTCCATTTTGCAAGTCTTGCCAAGGCAATGCCGTTCCACCACCCGTTTTGGGGATGAGGGAGCCGGACATGTGGGTTATTGTGAAGAGTAACTGCACTGCTTTCTGGACCATTTCTAAGGCGGCCTTTACCGAGAAGACATTCCTGTTGGAGAGGAGGATGAACTTTGGAGAAATTCTCTTACTGAAGCATGAGCTTAGGAATGTATCTGTTTTTTGTTTTTTTTGTGTGATGGTGTTTTGTTCTGGACACCTCATTCCTTGCAACTCAAAGGTTTTTGGTGTCAACATTAAGTGGACCACACAACACATCTGCCGTCTTGACATATTTTGTTTGGTTTTGTTACATCTTACATTATGAGGAATTATTTTTGTACAAATTGTTTTAAAAGTTATTTATGCAAGGTTTGAATGCATACCAGTGTTTTTATTGTTTTATGATTGCCAACTTCCCCTGGTTTCCTTAAGGTAGGAGAGAACTTACCCTGGACTTCCTTCCATCAACCCAAATAATCCATCTATACATGTGCCCAGACCTGGCAGAGCAGTCAGCCTTCCCGGTTTAAAGCATGTTTACCTGGAAGGGAAGAGCCTGCTTTGGGCATGAAGAAATTACATAAGCATGCTGTGCATATATGTAAAGTAGAGTGGAAGTAAGACACTTTGCCAAGGTCCCCCTGTATAGAATTCACCCTTTTCTCAAAAATTTTAAAATTGAAACTTCAACCTTTGCACTCAGGAGGGTTTGCTCCAGCATGAGCTCTTGGATTCTACATAGATCTAATTTATACGGTGAGTCAGTACGTAGAGTAAATGACCCAACGTAGCCTTTCTTTTCCTCCTCTTTCTCCTTTGAAGTGTGAGCAGAGTCCTCGTTTCAGGCTTATAACATGGCTGTTCCCCAGTTGTAAAGATATGCATTCATAAGTGCCATTGTTGCTTGGTGGTGTTTTCCTAGACCTTCCCGACTCGGTTTTACCTTTGTTGAATTTGTATAAACAATTGTACAAAAAAACAACAAAACCCACTCTTGGACTTTGAGGGTTTCTGTTCTAGGAGTGGACTAGCCATTTGGTTAGAAAGTCTAGGGGCACGAATCTCAACACTAGTGTATATTGTCTTGAAGCCAAACAAGCTATAATTTCTTATTCATCTGAGAAACTGCAGGAGTCCCTTGGGAGAGGGAAAGAGGGAGATAGAAACATTAATGATGACAGAGAATCATTGTCTCATGCACGCCCCCTCCTGTGGATCGAGCCCGCAACCCAGGCTCCTGTTTCATACCTAGGTTAATGCTCACCCATTGAAGCACACCAGCCCGCTTTCCCCGTCTTTAGAGAGAGATCTTGCTGTTTATGGCTAATAAAGGTAGTGGGAAAGAGCTATGCTTCACCAATGTCCACTTGGTATTTTTATTGCCAAAGGTGGGGGGGGGGGTGGAGTCCATTTTCTCAACCTCCCATTGGAGGCAACTTGAGGCCACATCCTGTCCTTTAGTAGCCTTGGGCCAGGGTAGCTGGAGACGCTTGGTTATGAGGTAACTTCCCCAGGTAGCAGAAGCAGAAACCAGTGAGAAGTAATTTTAGATCTAACGACAGAGCTTTGCAACCTTGTACTCAAATACAGAAACAACTGCTCTAGTGAATCTGAAAATGGAGAAGATAACCCCACCTCCTGTCTCCATAATCAGTAGCAACATAAAACTTGGGTCTCCTGGGACAAGCCTTCTCTGCTAATGATAGTTTTCATATTGCCTGCCCCTCCCATTATCTTTGTCATAGCAAAATGATTTTAGATCCCATCTAGGCTTGTGCCTTCTGTTAAATCCATAGATTCTTCCTAACTTAGACTGGAGACATCTGAAGCTGTTGCACCCCAAAATTTAATTTGGGAGATGCATTTAACAGGGGATTAGTTTAGCCACTCTGTGGTTTATTTATAAAACACGGCTTACCCTGGCAAGCCTGACAGTTCATCACAGAGCACCCCACTAGAGGTCAAATTTGGTTTTCTTGACAGCTTGAGTTCTCCGAGCCCCTAGGTAAGTTCCCCTGATGTCCAGTAGAGGCATCCTTCCTTGCGAGTTGTTTGAAGGAACATTGTGGTTTTCAGCTACACAGCCCTGTGTTAGAGGCCCCTGATTGTCCTGTAACGTTTCTGAGAGCTCCCAGGCTTGCTGAGAGGAGGTTCCAGAACTGGGAATCCGTAGCTCCATAGGGACAATCCACACAGTCAAGACACAGCGTCTCACCAGGCTTGAGGCAGGTGGCCATAGTGGTTTTAACACGTGAGCTCGCTCCCACCTACATTGAAAAATCCAGCTGAGATTTTACCCCGGCACCCAGTCTCTATACAGACCTGTCACTTAAAAATGAGCGTTAGAGAAGGCCAGGCTGAGCCAGATGCAAACATCTGCTCTGGGCCCATATACGATATCTGATGATGTAATGAGAGTAACATAAACCAGAGGTGGTGCTTCCTGTGTTAGATCACGGCTCAGGACCCAGGAAAGTGAGGCTCCTTCCCTTCTTCCTCTGGGAAACCTTATGTTTGCAAAGGAAGACACTGTGACTCCTCTAAAGCATCAAGTGCCATCCTTTTACATTGGGAAGACTGGGGCAAGGAGGTGCCATTGTATTCCGTTTTGGACTTTCATTTGATACATTATGTATTCAGAAAATTAACTTCAAGAGGCATGGTATGCCAGCTATAAAATGCAGACTTCAGAGAGAAATGTTTGCTTTTTGCCAAACAAGTTAGTAACTTGTAATCCAGTTATTCCAAGTGTCAAGCCTGTTAGGATAAAATTTTGTTGGCTTCTCACTAAACCGAGGTGACTTTAAAACATTACTTAAAAAGATCCTCCATTAAGTTTTTTTTTAAAATATATTTTATTGATATTTTACAGAGAGGAAGGGAGAGAGATAGAGAGCTAGAAACGCCGATGAGAGAGAAACATCGACCAGCTGCCTCTTGCACACCCCCTACCGGGGATGTGCCCGCAACCAATGTACATGCCCTTGACCGGAATCGAACCCGGGACCTTTCAGTCCGCAGACCGACGCTCTACCACTGAGCCAAACCGGTTTTGGCCTCCATTAAGTTTTTATCCTTTTGCTAAAAATAAGCATTTGAAACACATAAATCCAAGAGGAAATCATTAAATGTTTTAAGCTGAGATTATGTGCAAATAAATCTTACTTTTCTAATTTAACCTTAGACAAACAAGCACCTACTGCTCAGCTTCTAAATGTGCTTGCTATTGAGGGCTGACCTGGATTTGAAGACTTCCCAATTTGTGGGGAAGGCTGAATTTCTGGAGTTCACTGTCTCACAATCAGTAAGGCAAGGTAAGTTCTAAAGCTTCAGCAGGTGCCCAGTTTCATGGCTTCTGTAGGCAGGCAATGACCTGCTTATGCTGGTTAGTGTGAACCACAACCGGCACCCACCCTGGACTCTTACAAAGAAGGGAGCTACAGCCCTAGAGGTTTGGCTCAGTGGATAGAACGTTGGCCTGCGGACCAAAGGATTCTGGTAAAGGGCACATACCTCGGTAGCAGGCTCCTCCTTGGTCTGGGCCCTGGTCAGGACGTATGTAGGAGGCAACCAATCAATGTTTCTCTCACATCAGTGTTTCTATCTTTCCCTCTCTATTCCACTCTAACATCAATGGGAAAATGTCCTCAGGTGAGGATTTTAAAAAGGAGAGCTAGAACAGATGCGGACAGCCATTCGTACTGTACCAAGTGAATTAGAAACTAAGGACAATGTAAAGAAAGGCATTTTTGAAAATCTAATTTTATTCCTAAAGTTCAAATTAGCTAGCAGTAGCACTGAAAATACACTTTCACTATACAAAAAAACAGTGTAAACCAATTACACATTAGTAAAGAATTTAACACACACTTTTCTCTAGTGAAGAAGCTAGATGCAGCCCTTGCTATAAAAAAGCTGTACCTGAACAGAAATGGACATGTTTATTAGTCTCTAAGGCCCTGGCAGTTGACTATATAGAAGGATGTCAGTGTTCTCAATGAAATGTAAATTCAGAAATAGCAACAGTGTGGGAACTTACATTCATCAAATAGTAGCATTTAAAATAACCATGACTAATGAAGAGAACATTCAGAGGTGCCACTGCTCAGCAGGTACCATGTTAGTCAGTTGAGGGCAGTGATCTCATCCAAACAGAAGAGAAGTTTCAAACATCTGAGTAGTTTAAGTTAAAAACACGAGAACGGAGAAGTAAGAGAAGATAAATGTCTTCAAAGGAAGAGTAGCTGATACCATAAGCAGTCTGACTTCAGCAGTTACTGATCACAGACGTGTGAGGAAGCCAGGCTGAACCTGGGAAACAGTGTGTCCACAGGCTGACAGGCGTATGGCATAGACCAATGTTGCCGTAACTTAGGATGAATCTTTGTTCCCAGTTAGTGAAAGTAATTTTTAAAAATAACTTCAACTTTTAACAGTAAGTTTCCAGTCCCTTCTATACACTGAAATGTCTGGGTTCAAGCCTGGGGGCGAATGTCCTGTGGGGAGAGCGTCTGCTTCAGGACTTGAACACGTGCACAGCGCGCACCACATACTGTCGGCAGATGGGACACTCGCTCATGCGCTTGCCGCACTTGGTGCAGGTGACCATGTGCCCACACTCAAGCAGGACGCAGTCGATGACGGCATCCATGCAGATCCGGCACAGGCTGTCATCTTCCTCTTCCTGCAGCTGCAGCCGCTCGCCATCTGAAAGGCAACAGAGAGCTAGAAGTGCCACCCGATAGGCTGAGGACCACAACAGGCACAGGATGATCCTGCAGTAAGAAATAACCCCGACTTCTCTGCACTTCCCTCCACTAGATTTGGCAATATTAATGCCTACACCGGTAGAGTTTTGTGAGAATGAGAAATGTTTAGCTAAGGACCAAGTGTGAAGTGCCCAACAAATATTAGCTATTTAATTCTATTTTAATCTACATAATTCCAGGTTTTGTGAGAATTGTTTCTGTAAATAAAAATGAAGAAACGTAGGTTGTCCTTAATATGGGCCTTGGAGTCAGAATACCCTTGGAATTTTCAATCCACTTCCAACTTGGGAAAGTTGCGGTGTCCGGGACCTCCTCTCAGCAGGAGAGAGTTACATTTCCATGGTGAGTCATGAAGAGCTGAGCATCAAATAGCCTGTAGTTGGAGGAAGCCCCAGACTCCAGCCTTGGAAGCATCTCAAAAGCTACCTGTTTCTGGCCACCCTGGTACTGCTGGACTGTAACTGAAAAGGGTTGTGGGCCTTTTGTTGCTCTGGGGCCCAGAGTAGGTTTTGAGAAAATCCAGAATCTGAATAAGGAAGGCACTAAATGAACTCTAAAAGTTCACAGCTGCCCGCCATGACTGGTATGACTCAGTTGGAGCACCATCTACCAAAGGGCTGTGGGATCAATCCCTGGTCAGGTCCCACATGGAAGGCAATCAATCCATGTTCTTGTTCTCTCCCTCTCTCCCCCTCTCTCAAATTAGTAAGCGTATCCTTGGGTGAGGATTCACAGCCTGAGATTTGGCCCTATAGTTATAGATGTTGAGGCTTCCATTTCTTCAAGTCACAGAAAGGATCAATGAGAATCATGAATATGGTTTGGAGGGACAATTCAAGGTTGAAAAAGCCAGTAATCCCTGGATTTAAGAGAAATAAACATTGTCACAGAAATAAATTTGACTTGTAACAGAAACAGCCCAGCTTCTAAAGCCTAAGGAAGGATACCACAGGGGAAATAGGAAAAAAGAAACCTACATGACTTTTGGTTTTCTTCATTCTCTTTGTATAAGCGGTTTACTTTCTCTACCAGCTCCCATTTTTCACAACAGCCAGAATAGTTGACAAAATTCCGAGCCAGGATTTCCTTCAGCTGGCGCACACTCATCCCTTCCACATCTTCAAGGCTTGACAGGTCAGACAGCGAAGCTCTCAGTCTCTTCTTGGAGAGGCCAGGCGCCTGAAATTATACAGCACTTTGTTACTTCTTTCCCTACCAATTCAGACCTCCCACAGCAAGGAAAATGACATGCACTCCTCACCCTACAGTCATCACTTCCCAGATTTCTTATCAGTCCTTAAAGTATCCTATATCATAAAAGGCTAATAATATGCTAATTGTCCCCTTGGGAGTTTGACAGCTCGATATGATGTGTGTTGACACCAGGATGAAGGAAGGCCCCGACCAGCCCAGCCTATTTCGTGCACCGGGCCTCTAGTTATATAAAGTGCTACATTCTAATCAATACATATCCTCTGCTAGTCAGCAAAATGTACATGGGCCTTTTCCTGCCTGCCAGGTTGACATGTCAGGAAACCGAATTTCATAGGAGCTCTCACCCGTTCCTCCAAGTTGTCTTCTTCCTCGTCATCGTCATCATCGTCATCATCATCATCTTCATCATCTTCTGTGTTTGCTGATGCTATTTCACTTTGTTCCTATATGCATAATGGATCTGGTTATGTCAGAAATCAGACCTTCCCCAAGAATGCCCCCAACAATGGGCTTATTCCATGACTTCTTTGGGTCCTGAATGCTTCTGCCCCTCCCAAAGAGTTGGGCCCTACATGATTTCATCAACAACTTCACTTCCATAAAATTATCTCAAAAGCCAAATCCTAAGTATGTGTGAATTTATAAAACTTAACTAGAACCTCCTGAGGACAGTCCCATCGTTGGACCATAGGTCAAAGCGATAAGCACTGAGTCATTATCAAAGGATCTGCCTACATATAGCTGGTTTAAAACTCTAAAATATAGGTAGAAGCTAAAGCTCTAAGATCAGTGCAAAGTGTCAGGGGTATGATTTGAAAGATCTCGATACTAATTCCAAAGAATGGTTTCTAGACTTCACTGATGGCTGATACTAGTTCTAGTTTTTAGAAATTCCTCAACAGTCATCAGAGGCACTTCTCCTCAGGCAAAACAGAAATCCATTTGATTTATATACCTTCTTTCATATCTTTTTCTTAACCATAGCTCTACAAAAGTCAAGGGTAGTTCTATTTCAAACATTCAACCTCACTGGGAGAGTATTCTGCACTGGTACTTCTTTGAAATTAACAAATAACCACCTTTGTTCACTAATTCAATGTTTCTTTCCCTTGATCCAAATGAGGACACTTACTGCAGCAAGCAACTGGGCATTAGGTTAACTTACACTACTGTTTCCATGGTCACTGGCACAGTCTTGCAAATGTTTATATACGACTTTTCAGTTATTATTTCACTATATAGGATAGGGAAACTGAGGTAACTAAGTTCAAGAAACTGATGAGTTATTTAGGGGCCTTCAAATAGCTGACTTTGGGGCCACCTGGCATCTAAACTTGGAAACTCACATCAGGAGGCTTGTAAGTGCAAAGTTCAGCAGTGTGTAGAACCTCTGCTCCCATTAGGAGGCATCAACCTCTGAAGACCCCACCAAGTGTAGACATGCCAGGCCCTTAGGGTAATACATAATCATACCTGTGCCAAGGCTCCAGATCCTAAGGTCTGGTCTCTACCCATTAGTTCTTCCTGAAATGAAGACATGGTAGCAGAGGGCGCTGTGTAGCTTGAAAAATATGAATGTGTAAAAAAACTAGAATTCTGGGATCTTGAGGAATTCAGGCTGCTGGTGTCCAGGTTGTCCTCAGAGCCCACCCCATGGTGGCACAGCACTAAATCTACCAAGTCTTCTTTCTCTCGACAGGTATCAATGGGTATGTTTCTAAGAATGAGATACTGTCGTAGATCCTTCACTTTCAGTCGCATTAACTGAGGGCGCTGAAAGGCCGTCTCTTGTAATAAGTGACAGGTGGAACATCTACGAAGATTTTCTTGTAAAACTGAGCAAACGGAGCAAAAATCCTTCTTGCAGTCACAACATATGTGCTGAAGAAACAGATAGAAAAGCAGCATTTAATGATAGCCAGCTATGACCCCTTGTGAAAGTAATAGTTTTCTTTTTGCCTTCTTTTAACATTTAATTCTAATTCTTATGAAGTGTTCTGTGGCACCAGACTATTCTCACAGGTGTTTTAATGTTCCAAAAGCCATGAAAATAAAGAACAGTCACTACCAAGGCAGTTTGGATTCACAGAAGTTCAAATACAGCCCTTAAAAAAACGACAAAAAACAACACACGCTCTTGTGTTAATGAATTAAAACCTTCCCACCCCTTGGGGCAAACATGTAATTAGCAGAGCAGAGCTGTCTGGAACCACACAGAGCAGAAAGCACAACCACAAACTTTTTTTATGTGAACAATTTCCATTTAAAGGGAAGCAGGGGAGGTAGAGAAAAAGGAAAGAAAAAGGCAACTGATCTCACAAGATCAATCCAAGCGAACAGAGGACCCCACTAATGCAGTAATCTTTACCCCATACAGCCTTAATCACAGTCAAAGCCATTCCACTAGCAAAACTTAAAGGAGACACTAAAGATGTGGTCATTTCCACTTGCTGCATTGTTCTTACAAGCTAATACCTTGTTCCTTAAGTATTTTAAAGGACTGAATTGAAAATAAAAGATTGTGAGAACCATTGTATGATGGTTCTCAGAAAGAACAATTTTAACCCAAGTGTTTTATGTGGAGCAGTAGTTACCTTAATACACTTATTTCTTCACTTGAGTTAAGAATATGGTTAGGGATATATTTTTTGAAACTTGAGGTCAGAGTATATACACAGTAAATTATATCTGAACAAAACTGTAGACTAATTAAATCTCTTGCTTCAGAACATAAGCATCATTAGGAAGAATCAAGGTGTATAAACAGGTCAAAGTTCAGGAGAAAGGATGCCTGAGCAACATGACAAGTAACAATGTCTAGTCAGAAAATTTGTACATTTAGTCCCTCCAACTGAGTACTTTCCTAAATGGGAAATGATTAATAGGACTAACTTTTTGGTATTTTTATAAAAAGGAATGAATATTCATTAATATTCAAAATTACATACAATCAAGAATTCTGATGTCTTGTATATAACATATAATCTAACTCACCTTCTTCCTGAAGACTGAAAATGCAAGTCCACAGGCTTTGCAAACTATATTAGACCCTTCAGTAGGTGCTGGTGGGTAAGTAGTGGAAAAATCAGAATTTGGCGTAAATCTGAATGGACCGGTGCTTCCGGCGAATCCTGCCTGCTGGCCCCTGACAGCTCCGGTTCCCATGACCTCGTTCAGCAGTCCACAGCATGAAGCCCACATAGATGTGGCACCCGCCTGGAAAGGAATACAAGAAGGAACCAGATTAAAGCTAAGTGGAACCTGGGCTCTCTGAGATCCTCAGGGAATGTCATTCTGGAGATGTATGTTTGCCCTAAATAACTTTGAGATTATTCTTTAAATTTTTTTATTTTTATTGATTTCAGAGAGGAAGAAAGAAACATCAATGATGAGAGAGAATCACTGATTGGCTGCCTCATGCACACCCACTATTGGGGATTGAGCCGGAAACCCGAGCAAGTGCCCTTGAGCAGAATCAACCCGGACCCTTCAGTTTACAGGCCAATGCTCTATCCATTGAGCCAAACCAGCTAGAGCTGAGATTATTCTTTAAAGTGTCAAAATTTTAAGCTATTTGGAAAGATAACTTTCTGGTATTTGCAAATAATATTTCCCACTGGGGATAATCATAAAAACTACCCATTTTTTCTATGTGCTGAGGCAGATTTTCCCAGCCATCATTTAGCAGAAAGAATATAAATTCAAACACTTAATTTCATTAAACTTCCGTTCTCATTTGTAGCTGGGCAAAATAAACCATACATAAATTTTTTGATTAAAAAAATGGGAAAACATAAAAATGCCAACTGAATGAAGCTCTTTTAAGTTTTTAATGTATCTTTGTATAATTTATTTTAAGTTTTTTTAAAATATATTTTATTGATTTTACACAGAGATGAATTTTACACAGCTGCCTCTTGCACAATCCCCACGGGGGGGGGGGGGGATGTGCCCGCAACCAAGGTACGAGCCCTTGACGGGAATCGAACCCGGGACCTTTCAGTCTGCAGGCCGAAGCTCTATCCACTGAGCCAAACCGGTTTCGGCTATTTTCTTGAGTTTTTCTCTACCTTCCAAAATATTTAATAAAAATAATGTATTAATTGAACATTAAGGAAAATATTTTTTAAAAGCAGTATTTCTACTTTTTGTTGTTAATCATCACCTGAGAATAATTTTTTCAATTGTTTTTAGTGAGAGTGAAAGGGGAGAAGGAAGGGGAGAAACATCCATGTGACAGAGACACATGCCTACCCCATGCACCCCTGACCGGGGGCTGGGATTGAACCTGCAACCCAGGTACATGCCTTTGATCGGGAATTGAACTGAAGACCCTTCAGTACGAGGGCCAACACTAACCACTGAGCAAAACCAGTGAGGGGTATTCTACCTTTCAAACTGAAAATACTGAACACTAAATGTATGGGCTATCTGCCACCTCACTAAATAGCCTGAAAGTAATGTACTGCCTTTTTTTTTTTTTTTTTTTTAATATACTGCCTTTTATGTCTTTTTTCTTTCACCTCTTCCCTTTCTGTGAACCACAAACTGCTATCACTATACCTACCTAGCAATCTGTCTCCTTTTTTACTACAGACTCAGAAACCCAATAACCAAGCTTGTTAGAAATATATATATATACATATTTTTTCCAGTGAGAGCAAGGTATTTTCCCATGCTTAAAGTAGAAAAGCTATGATGTTTGGAACCAATGTTTGTCCCTTGACCTAATTCTAAAGCATATCATAGACTCTGGGTAAGTGATAGGTAACAGAAGTCCACTTAAGTGAGATCTTATGTGTTAAAATAGCAGCACATGACCTGGCATAGTTCATTTATTTATCTAACTTGTTCAAACATTTACTGTTTGTCTAACAAGTTCTTTACAAACTTTTTAAAAACAATTTTAAAAGACTATTTGAGATGCTATAGAAGGATCATATTATTCTTGCTACTACCCAGAGTAATATATAATAATAAAAGCATAATACGCAAATCGACTGACCAGCCAAACAGCAAAACAACCATCCAGACAACCTTCCAGGTGACCTTCCGGACAGAGGCAGCTGGGGCCAGGAGGGCAAGAGGCAGCGGGGGCTGCATGGGCCCCCCCAGCCGGGGCTACGAAGGCCTACCCGTACACGAATTTTGTGCATCGGGCCTCTAGTATGTTATATTAAATATAGGGAAAGGAGAAGGTAAAGTAGTAAGAAACCACAATACAAGATTCAAACAGTCTTAAGTATCAGGGTCACTGACTTAAGTATTATATAGCTTCACACCCTGTAATTCTCAAGAAACAGTGATGCCTTTAAAAGTCCGGTTAAATTATAGTTAATACCTTTAATATCTACTTTAGTGTCATGGTTTGCTTAAGCATAAGAGGATGAAAATCCAGATTTACTAACAATTCATTTAAAGTGAGTATTTTTTTTTAATTGATTTTAGAGAGAGGGAGAAAAGGAGAAAAATCCATGTGAGAGAGAAACATCATTCGGGCCCCTCCCACACTCACCCTAACCAGGGACAGAACCCTAGTAAGTGCCCTGATTGGGAATCGAACCCACCACCCTCTGGTATACAGGACAACTCTTCAACCAACATAGCCGCACCAGCCAGCGCTAAAGAGAGTATTCTTTTACCAGAGGATTCCAGCTACAGTGCTTTAAAAGGTAAGCTCTTTTTTTTTCTTTTTCTTTTTAAATAGTAAGCTCTTAAAACAAGTAAAATGTTGTTTTAAAAATTTTAATTTGTACATAACATTTTGGGGGATTATACAACTGTAGACTATACCATCAGAATAAACTTTTCTTCATTCCAGAAGTTTAAAGTTTTTTTTAAAAGCTTCAGCTTCCTGCTAACCTAATTACTAAACAATTAAACAGCTATATTAGCTTTTATCCCTGTTCTGATTTCTGGAGGATGTCTTCCAACTAGTAAATGTTCCTTATGGATAGAACATTTTTCCACTGCATTTATTGTTCTGCCATCATGACTCTGATAAATAACTGTGTAAAAGGTTTCTTGAACAGCAATGTAACATTAATTTAAAAATTTCATGCTACCCAGAAAGTTCAAATTGTTTTTTAAAAAAATATATTTATTGATATTTATTGAGGAAGGGAGAGATAGAGAGCTAGAAACATCAATGAGAGAAACATCAACCTCTTGCACACCCCCACCAGGGATGTGCCCACAACCAATGTACATGCCCCGGACCGGAATTGAACCCAGGACCTTTCAGTCCTCAGACTGGCGCTCTACCACTGAGCCAAACCGGTTTCGGCTCAAATTGTTTTAATGAGAAAAAATAATAAAGGTAAAAAATGATTCTGACCTAGCTAGCAGGTTAAAAATCTCAAATCCAAATCATACTCGCCTTTAAAATCAGCACTGCCACACATTGTGTTCTTTCAGAAATCAGTTGTATAATAAATTACAGAATACAAATTTCCAAACCATAATCATTTAAAATTCTAGGCTGAAAATGTTCACAGCTCTGGTAAAGAGAAGAGTTTAATTCGGGAAAACAGGTGGAATCTCTGTGTAGACATCAATATTGGAGGATAACAATTTTGTCCCATTCCTCATTTTCTATAAAGGGGATGGAATTTCCCCTGCATTCCCCAAAAGGGAAAATAATGAAAAGATCACTTCTATCTTCTTTTGGCTACATCATCATAAAATAAAAATTTAAAGACAGACAGGCAAAAATATGTTGCTACACCCTATTATCTGGTACAACTCAACCAAAAATCAGAGCAGAGGGAAAGAGGAAACACTGAAAAATCTAGGTTTTGGCCTCATTAGATCAGTGAGCTCAAATTTGGACAAAATCTCCCAATAAGAAAATAATCTCCCAATGATACTCTTAGCACATCCTGAGGGTAAATCTGCCTACATATACGGTTAGCCTCTGACAGTAGTGTTTTGCAACACTCCAGCCTTCTTGAAAGGTCTGAAATTTGAAACAGTGAAAGCCTCAGTCACTAGTTTGTTTTTAATCCTATCTACTTATGGACTTTTTAGAGAAAGGAACATTGATCAGTGCCTCCTGTACATATTCCAACTGGGGATCAAACGTGCAACCTAGATGTATGCCCTGACCTGGAATAAAATCCATAAAAACAAGAGCCACCCGGTTGGGGCAGCTCAGTGACTAGTTTTATTCAAAGTACCTTTCCCCAGTTACCGTATCTGGTAGAGTAATAGCCAAAAAGCTTCCACTTTTGCACCCTTCCTTTAAAAGCTTCAGAGACCCAAATTCTATCCTACCTTCCCTATCCTCTAAGATCTTCCTCCTGCATTCCCTTATTTTTTAAAATTCACTCTCTGCTCATCTTTTAGTAACAAGCATGAAGCTTTTCCCAAACTACTACATTTCCTTAGAGATTTTCTGAACAAACCCAATTTCCAGACAGTACACAAGGCTTTTGAATTTTTAGTAAATTCACCAAGTTGTCCTCTAGACAAAAAAGTCAGCAAAGAAACAGCAATCCTAAACAACTCACTAGATCAGATGGACTTAATTGACATCTTCAGAACATTTCACTCAAAGCTACAGAATATACATTCTTCTCAAGTGCACATGGGACATTTTTAAAAGACATATTGGGACACAGGCAAAGTCTCTTCAAATTCAAGAAGATTGTCTAGAGGATTTATCCAGTGATGTCAATGGGTATTAAAGTCCTCTACTATAATTGATCTGGGCTTTTAGAATCCCTATGGTTGGGAAATACTTCCAAGATTTAAAGAATTAACAAAAGGTGTATTACAAATTTTGAAACCTAGACTACATTAGTATATAATGCCTTTTAACGATTCCACCAAATGTAATAGTAACCAAGCAAACTAAAATAAAGAGTAAGAAAGGTTGCCCTGATTTCAGGGATCAGTTTTACAATGAATTACAGAATGGTTAGGGTGTTGTCCCAATATGCTAGGGTTGTGGGTTCTTCCCCTGGTCAGAGCACATACAAGAATCAACCAATGAATGCACGAATAAGCAGAGCAACAAGTCAATGTTTTCTTTCTCTCGCTCTTAAAAAAAATAAAAAATAAAAATAAAAATAAGGAAAGCTATGGCGGTTTCCATGAAGATAAAATGATAGCCAAATACAGAGAGTCAATGGGTTTGAAAACAGCAGAAAACTAAATAATTATGTGGTAGGCAGTTAGATAGATATGATCAGAGCAAAGACAATGAGGCAAATATAAGTCACTGGGGGTGGATGGAGGGGGGGGCGGAGAATAAGTCCTGGGTGCCTAACTATGTGCAAAACTGGAAAAACAAGGACCTCACTGCCCCAGGGTAACCTTTCTTAATCTCTATGGTTTGGACCCCTGACCTTTCATATCATTGGTCATGCGGACTGCATCGTCCCCTGACCTTTCCTCCCCTGGCATGCCCATAGTCATGCAGTGGACCCTTCTGGAGGAGGAACCAGGAGACACAGAGTGGCCTCTAATACAGGCTCTTGCACAACCATTCCCTTACGCACTAACCCGCATTACCCGCATTAACCCACAGGCCTCAGTTGTTTTAGCTCCAGGCTCAGAAAAGCTGCAAAACCTGACAAGCGATGCCAGGGCTAACATCAGGACCAGCTGCATTGAAGACCATGACTCTGAAAAGATAAACCTGGAAAGTTGATGAATCTTCTACTGGGACTTCCTCTAAGATCCATGCCTCTAGAGAGGGACCTCCTTCCCTTTCTATAGCACACACCCCTCTTTCTCCACACCCCTTTCCCTGGGCACATTTTCCTTTCCAATACCCTTCTTTTGCCTCTTTAACTTGTTTCTTGAGCCCATTTCTTCTACAAGTCACTTCTACTTGTGACTTTGTAAATAAACTTTCTTAACCCGATCTCAAGTACTGAGGTTGCTGAACCAAGGTCTAGTCTGATTCCACCGTTCTAACACCTAATTCCATTTTGCAAAAATTATAGTCTAAATCATTTGCTTTTGATTAAACTAGATATAAGCAGCAGTAATCATAATGCCACCTCCAAAAGGCTGCTTGCCACAACTCTAAATTAAATATGGTAATACTTTACAGATATTTTAAGAATAACTCTACAAGTTTCGAATTAAGAACATTTTCTTGGATGTTGTAAGCAACAAAGACCAAGCAGGGATTCAGTTTTTCCACCAGTGAAAGTTTCCTCAGAGAACTCAACCACTGTAAATTTTGTTTTAAATTCCAAATAACCTTCAATTTGCTAAAATTCAATTCCCTGTGTTTAAACTATATGCAAAGATATTTCACATCTTGAAACCAATACATATAAAACAATCTTTTGCAGTTTCAATTTCAGTTGGGTTAAACTTTCCAGTAGAACTAGAGCAAAGCAGAAGAAACAGTTGAGATAATAAGCAAAAAGACTGATCCTATTTAGAACCACTTGAGAAAAATATGCTCCTTAAAATGTGAAAGGGTTTTTTGAAACAGCTGCTTCAACTGAAAAACAATATACAAGGAACTCTACTACATTTTTGACCAAATATCAGACCATATACAACCAAGGAGGAAAATTTACCTACATCCTAAATTATTTCTTCATACCATTTTGGACATTAAGAGGTTGCAAAAACAGATATTAATCTTAAAAATGTAATATTTTTAGGTAAGACATTTGGTCACATTGATAAGAGTTTTACAATAATGTGTGCTGGAGATCATACCTTCCTCATGTTTGGGTTTTGTTTTCTTTTTCTAAAACAGTGTACTTGATCCTTAGCACCACTCCCCCACCTTTCAAAGAAAAAAAGGAAAGAAAATTATAGTCAATATATTACTTTCTCCTTGATATCTCATTTTGAGCATGGAAGAATTAACGTGATTAATATAATTAAGGAAAGCTGAGATCAATATAAATCTAGAAAATCGTGAAGATTAAATCAAATTAACATAGGACACCGATTTTGTTTTAAATCCCTTATGAGTTAATTACATGCTACTCTAAGGTTAAATAGTTACTTGAGTCTTGAGAGGTAAAACTTATTTCAAAACAAACAAATTAAAGGAAGAAAGTAAACATCCATTCCACACATACACTAAAACCAGTTGCTCCTGGGTTTGAGTGAAGATGTACTTTATCTGATGGCTTTGCTTTCAAAATAATTTTAATTCCACTGGAAGTACTTGCTTAAATGAACATTCAAATGTTAGAATTCCATGACATCAGGAATCTCTGACCCTGCCCAGAAATCCCTACAATTAAACAATTTCAATATAAAACAGAATTAAATAAATAGCTCAAATCCTAAATTTTGTGAATCATTTTCACAAAAACATAAATGAAATGCCAGATCTTCATAATGTCATCTTGTTCAAATTGAAGTCCATTTAGATCAGCTTCATGAAATATATTTTTTCTACATCTTCAACCGCCACCAAAATTTCAACTCAGAAAGCTGTATCTTCCACCTAAATTTTAAAAATCACTTCTGTTTTTAAAGTACTTGATTTAAAAATTCAACACTGGACCGTCCCCAATTCCTTCTACTTCTAGTTCCTTGATGGACCACAAATTTAATACTAATAAAGATACTGATGTTCTTTGAGGCATTCTATCCATAGATCCCCGTTTTCTGGAAGATGGTGGTTTTCAAGAAAGCAAGCTAGTTTTAGACATTTAAATAAGTATTCTACATTGAAATATTTTATCACTAAAGCTGTAACTTAAAAATAAGCCCCTAAGATAGCCTCATACTTTTAACACACAGTTCAAAGGTTACCTATTGCAAAATTCCTCCTCGCTTCCTGCAGCCAGAAAAAAAAAAAAAACAACTTTCTTGCTCTTGAGGGTTTCACTTTCTTTTTCATTCTCATAATGTAGATACTTGCAAATGCCTCTCCCCTTCTGGATGGGCAAACTTCTAAAGGGTGGGACTGGGTTTAACTCACCTTCTACCAACAACATCTCCCCTCCTGACACACGGAAAACGTTTGATAAAATACATGTTGAATGTCTCCAGCCACTTGACCACTCCCTTATCAGTCTCCCACGGTAAAACCATGAGACTTTGTGTAGGGGGTCCATGTCTAAGCCAGCCCGCTCATTCTGTGTTAGCTTTCTTACCGCACCAAGCACATCCCTTCGTGGAGATGAATGAAATCGGCTTAGGTCTCAAAGGGTGTCATCATCATCATCATCACCTTATGACTCACCCCCACTTGGTTTGAGTTCGGGCAAATGAATCAATACCTGAAACTGACGGTGGTACACACGGAGGGAGCTCTTGACGATTCGCAGCTCCCCAAAAAAGTAGGCCAGAGCCTAACCCCCTTCCCTTCAACTTCTCCTCCCTCAGGGACGCTCCCACGCTCGCACACCCACCTGGAAGAACTCAAGCTGTCAAATTACTTGCTGCGTACCTACCGGCGGTGCAGACACACATCCAGTTTGCTAGCGCTTTAGGTCTCGGCCCCCAATGTTAATCCTACGGGGTGAGGGTGGGGGGGATCCCCGGCCCGAGACATGTCTAACCTATTAGCCTTGTCCCCGCGTCACTCCTTTTCTCTCCATCCTGCAGTTTTTGGTCCTGCGACAGTCCCGTGGTGTTCCCCGGCAGTTGGGTTAGCTCAAGGACTCGGGGCGGGCAAGGGCACGAAGCCGCGAGGGCTGAGGCGAACCCCAAGGGGGTCGGTCTGTCTGAGGCCCCCCGAGGGCTCGGACCGGGCCCGGCGCAGAACGAAGCCCTGAGGCGTGAGCGCGGGGGGCGCCCGGCCTCTCCCGGCTCCGCGGGGCGTGCTGACCGGCGGCGCTGTGGGAGTTGGGGAGGGAGATTGGGGGACCCGGGATATCTGTCGTGGGTCGGTCGGTCATGGGACCCAGACGCCGGGCGGCCAGGTCACCCCCTCAGCGGAGGTCTCTGGAGAGGCGCCGCCGAGGAGGAAAAGAAAGCAATTCGGGCGCTCTGGCCGGATAGGAGAGACGAGGAAGGGCTGCCCGGCTCCACCGGCCCCTCACCTTCATGGCCGCGACCGCCGCGTCTCGGTCGGCTCCCGCCGCAAACTCAGCACCATAACAGCTCCTCGGAGAGACGGAGAGACGTGCCTCCTTCCTTCTGGGACCGCGATTACGGCGCCGCCGGAGGCGACCGAGCGTCCGGACGTCAGAGGCGTGGTCACGGCCGCCGCGCGCCTCCCGGGAAGAGCGCCGAGCGGCGGCCGGGTTGACCAATCCAAAGCCGGCACTCGGGGGGCCGGTCACCAGGGCCAATCAGATCACGGGGAGGGGGCGGGGCCTCTGGCGCAGCTGGGTGGGCGGGGGAACGCTCCATCCGGGCTCGAGCGGCGGAGGGCGGATCTGGGCGTGGCCGGAGGCTTTCTCTCGGCGGTTTTCCGTCCCCCGAGGAACCTGAGCCGCGGAGATTTGGCTGCGGGTCAAGTTCCCCAGGGCGGGAAGAGGCGTGATGTGTGATACATTTGAAAGCGCCGGCAGGTTGGCCGGCCTTTGTTCTAACCGTCCGGGCCGGGGGCCTCGGATTTCCTCTCGGACTTTGGAGCCCCTCACACTGAGGCAGTGACCTCGGGGCTCCTCGGCGGAGGGTCCTGTGCGCTGCGGCAGCTGCTCCCGCTTGGACGCGGCTTTAAAATGGCTTTGTTGGAAACACTTCAATTAACGGTTCTCAAAACCCTTGCTGCTCTTTTTTAGAGCGATGGTCAAAACGTCCAAATTCTAGCACAATGAGCGAATTCAGGTGAGCCCTTGGAGTTGAGTTTTTCTTTTTGGTGTCTTTTGTTGGTTTTTTTGTTTGGTTGTGTGGTTTTTTTGGGGGGGGGTTTTTGGTGTTTTTCTTTTTTTTTTTTTTTAACAGAACAAGTGAGTAAATTAAAGTATTCAGCATGACTGGATGACACGCAGTTGGTTTCACTACACTCGTCCCTCTTCCCTCCAACTCAACCATATTTTAGTTAAATAAGAGACATGAAGATGCCGAGTCATTTGTCTTAAGGACCTACTACTAAGACGGTTGTGTTCCTTTGCTTGCTTATATCAATGTGTACCGTGTCAGGTTAAAACACGAAGCCACGCCACTTCCGTAGGCTGAAATGGTACTTAATTTTTAGCTTGTTTTTCTTGTTTCAAGCATTGATTTATCCAATATAGCCCTGGATTTTTCCTCTTTGCAAACATTCGAAGAAAGCCTTCCTTCGCCATGTAAGAATAGTCGCTGAGCTTCACTGGAAGAGAGTATTAGTTCTTCTAATGGTCTAGGCACAAAGAAACTCAGTAAAAACTTGCTAATGGTACAAAGCCATATTTCTCATTAGAAAGGAAGCTGGGCCGAAACCGGTTTGGCTCAGTGGATAAGAGCGTCGGCCTGCGGACTGATGGGTCCCAGGTTCAATTCCGGTCAAGGGCATGTACCTTGGTTGCGGGCACATCCCCAGTGGGGTGTATACAAGAGGCAACTGATCCATGTTTCTCTCTCATCGATGTTTCTAACTATCCCTCTCTCTCCCTCTCTGTAAAAAATCAATAAAACATATATTTAGAAAGGAAGCTGGCAGGTCTAGCCCAAGAGTTAATGAGTAACTGCATGAAAAGAAGCTCAACATCATTTGCCATCAGGGAAAATACAAATCAAAACCACAACGAGATACCACTCCATACCAATTAGGATGGCAAAAATTAAAAAAAAAAAGACAGATCAATGTTGCTGTGGATGTGGAGAAACTGGAACCTTAATGCATTGCTGATGGGACTGTAACATGGGGCAGCTGCTTTGGAAAACCGTTTGGCAGTTCCTCAAAATGTTAAACATGGAGTAATCATATGACCCAGCAATTCCATTCGAAGGTATAAACACAAGAGAATGAAAAATAATATCCACAAAAAAAATTATTGTGTACATGAATGTTTGTGCAGTACAATTATAGTAGCCCCAAAGTGGAAACAACTCTAATGTCCATTATTTAATGAATGGATAAATAAAATGTGGTCTAGCCATACAATGGAATATTATTTAGCCAAAATAAGAATGAAGTCCTGGGCCGAAACCGGTTTGGCTCGGTGGATAGAGCGTCAGCCTGCGGGCTGAATGGTCCCAGGTTCGATTCCAGTCAAAGGGCATGTACATTGGTTGCTGGCACATCTCCGGTGGGGTGTGTGCAGGAGGCAGCTCGTCGATGATTCTTTCTCATCGATGTTTCTAGCTCTCTATCCCTCTCCCTTCCTCTCTGTAAAAACAAAAATCAATAATATATATATATATATATATATATTTTTTTTTTTTAATTAAGTACTGGCCCTGGCCCAGTAGTTAAGTTGGTTAGAGCTGTGGTCGGCAAACTGCAGCTCTTTGGCCCCTTAAGTGTGGCTCTTTCACAAAATACCACGGCCTGGGTGAGTCTATTTTGAAGAAGTGGAGTTAGAAGAAGTTTAAGTTAAAAAATTTGGCTCTCAAAAAAAATTTCAATCGTTGTACTGTTGATATTTGGCTAAGTTGACTAATGAGTTTGCGGACCATTGGTTAGAGTGTTGTTTCCCATATGCCAAAGTTGCGAGTTGGATCTCTGGTCAGGGCACATAGAAGAAGCAACTGTTATTGTAGACAGAGGGAGTATCCGGGAGTCTCTCCCATTGGTCAAGAAGGCGGCAGGTGGAGGTGCTCCATAGAGTCAAAGTGGACCCTCCATCCAGAGGACATAAATCTGGAGGTCTCAGGGGAGGATCCCAGGAGAACATTCATCAGCTTTCCAGGTGTGTCCTTTCAGGGTCGTTATCTCTGCTGGTTAGCCGGCGCCAGGGCAGAGGGTCATGACTCGATGTGGCTGGTCCTAACGTGAGCCATGACGTTGCTTGTCTGGTTTTGCAGCTTTTCTGGGCCTGGAGTTGAAACATATCTGAGGCCTAGATGTATTGGATGCGGGTCAGAACCTCGTTGTCCTAAGAGATCAATGCTTAAGGGCTTTTTTCGGCCTCTTTGTTTGTTCTTCTTCTAAAGGAATCTAACCCTCATGACTAGAAACATGCCACCATGAAGGAAAGGTCAGGGGAGGGTCCGAACGCTTTGACCAGTGATATGCTGGTATGACCAGTGATATGCTGGTACCACCAGTGATATGCTAGGGGAGGACAGTTACCCTGGGGGCAAGGTCCTTGTTTTCCCAGTTTTGCTTGGTGCTAGGCACACCCTGGTGACCTTCTGTACTTAGCCCCATCATCCTTGTTCTGCTCATGCCTATCTACCGTATTTGCCGGCGTATAAGACGATTTTTTGGCCCTGAAAAATACTGTATTTGCCGGCGTATAAGAGACTGGGCGTATAAGACGACCCCCTAACATTTCTACTCAAAATACAGAGTTTGTTATATACTCGCCGTATAAGACTACCCCCCACTTGGAGGCATATTTTTCAGGGCCAAAAAATCGTCTTATACGCCGGCAAATACGGTAACTGCTTACCACAATTCCATATATTGTGAAATGTCCAGAATAGGCAAATCCATAGAGACAAAAAATAAGGTAGCAGTTGTCTAGGGTTGAGGGATTTTGGTTGTTTTTTCTTTAATCCCTCACAAAAATTTTTTTTATTGAATTTGCAATGTGCTTAAGTTAAATAATTTCAAAATTCCAAATTCAAGATGCAGCCATTTTTTTTAAAAAATTATTTTTGGATTTAGAGAGAAAGAAGAGAAACATTATTCATCGATTGATTATTGTATGTGCCCTGATCAGGGATCGAACCACAAACTTTGTTATATCAAGATGATGTTGTAACCAACTGAACCACCCAGCCAGGGCTTAAAAAAAAAGTTTAAGTTACTAAATAATCTGTTTATTTCAACATCATGTGTATTCATAGGACAAGAGGGTAGAAAGCTAGCTATTTTTATTCTAGCAATGGTTTTTTTTTATTATTATAGGACTTACTGATAAATCATGGGAGATCTTACAAACTTTTGCAAAGTTGGTTAGCTTGCTATAATAAGCCATTTTTTATTTTGGAAAATTTCAAGCATACACATATGAAGCAAATAGAATGGTGTAATGAAGTCCTATGTATCCATCACCCAGTTTTAACAATTCTCCACATTCTGTCATTCTTGACTTAAATCCAACTCTCACATGTCTACCCACTCCCCACCCACCCCCCATCTGAGTTAAGTTGCATTATTAAATTAGTGCAAGACTGGTTGCCTAGCTATGATCCAAATGAAAGTGTCTGAGAATTGGATCTGGTTTGCTCTGTTGTTTTTATCCTTGGTCACCTTCACAAATGTAACTCTTTACCCAAAGTAATCCATCTTCTTTGTGGCCATTGCTTAAATTTCATGACTTGAAAGAGTAAAGGGATTCTATAACTATCCTAACCTGAGTTTGTAAATGCCAAAGTTGTAGATAGGTCATAAAATCTACCCACTGGTGCCTTGCCTGGTGTGGCTTAGTTGGTTGAGCGTCATCTCAGTGCACAGAAAGGTCTCCAGTTCAATTCTCAGGTCAGGGCACATGCCCAGGTTTTAGGTTTCTCTCTCACATCCCTCTCTCTTTCTCTTTCTCTTCCCTTCCTTCCTCCCTCTCTTCTCTCATCTCTCTCTAAAATAATTTTTTTTTAAAAAAAATCTCACTGGTAGAGTGAAAAGGCATCTTTTCACTGGAATGCTTATACCAGGTCTTATCTGAATCCTGGCTGTCTGATTGACATCTGCTACAGGAAAATCCATTTCAACAATACATACTGCACTTAGAGAGTAGTTGGAGAACAGATGGCTCCACAGAATCATTTGTTTTGGACTCAGCATCTTTATGGAATTTTCCTGGTTAATTACTTTGCTGACTTGAACATATAACCCATGTTGTGCCTTAAGTTTCTCCATCCGTAAAATAGACATAATGATTATTGGCTAGCTTTGGTCTTACACTTGGCTGGATGGTTGAAGAGCCCTGATACCAAAAGCAAAAAATGGGAACATAACTTTAAACTGGTTTCCAGAAAGTAAAGCAAATAGTGTAGGGCCCATTTTTCTATCTCTCTGAAGTAAGGTGGAGCACTTTACAAGCTGTCCCCTGCCCCCCATGACCCTCCTGAGTAGGCAAAAAGGGGACAAGATTTTCCTTTTATGGCTTGGGAAACAGCCACTGGAGTAAACTCTCTTGCCTTGTGAGGCAATGATGGGAGGTAGAGTAGCTGCCAAGTCTCCTATCCCCAGCCCAGGCGTTTAGCTCATCTGTATTACTGTTCTTCCAATAAAGAGGCAGACCTTGCAAAACAAGTTAATTCCTATACATTAGATCTGCATTGACATATAACCTCTTTATGGACATTGTAAACAAGTAAATTATGGGGAAACAATTCACCTCCCACCGAAATGTGGAATTAGTACAATTTCCCCACTGATATTGGTATGTCATTTGAAATGTATTACATACCTACTATGTGTCAAGCACTGAAAAGAAGTACATGGCCCCTCTCCTCATAGAGCTTAAATGGCCATTATAAAAGAAAAAAAGTCAGAAATAGAATATTGGTTTCCTGAAGCTGACATATCAAAACCCCACAAACTTGGTGGCTTAAGTGTGCAGTGACTAATACACCCATGTAATCAACACATAAAAACAAGATATAAAACATTTCCATCACCCCAGAAAATTACCTTATGTTTCTGTCTAGTCAACACCTCCTCCCAACATTAAAGGCCCCACTGTATAATTGTTTATTTGTCGGGATAGACTGGAAGCTCCATGTCTACCTTCTTTAAGTATTTCACAACCTAGCACATAATAGGCACTCTGTAAATAGGGGTGCATGCACGAACACATGGAACATGGATAGAATGGATAGAAAACTAGAGTGATGCCTGCACTTATGATCAACTGGCTATAAATCAGAGTTCCCACGATTCCCTCCTCTGGTCTGATAATTTGCTAGAATGACTCACAAAGTGCAGAAAAACATTTATTTATTTAGATTTCCCGGTTTATTATAAAGGATATAATGAAGGATTCAGGTGTACAGCCAGATGAAGAGGCACCCAGGGTAAGACCTGAAAGGGTCCTGAGTGCAGGAGCATCCGTCCCCATGGAACTGGGGTATGCTACCCCTTCTGACGTATGCATGTGTCTACCATCCCAGAATCCCATCAATCTTGTTCAAGAATTTTTACAGAGCTTAATCTCCAGCACCTTCCTAGAGATTGGTGGATTGGGGCTGAATATTCCAACCCTCTGATCGCTTGTTGGTGACCAGCCCCTTCTTATGTTACCTATATCACCTCTAGCATAAACTCAGGTGGGCTTATAAGGGACTCCATATGCACAATGAAGTACACCCCCATCGCTCAGGAAATTGCAAGGGCTTTAGGGGCTCCGTGCCAGGAACTTGAGGACAAAGACCAAATATATTTATTATATCACCAATAGACATCAGTGATAAGCCTCAGTTGTCACACTCAGCATTTGCTTCCGGGCTAACGAGGTATGAAAACTAAGTAAAGCCCACTTTCCCCACCCTCTTGAGAAGGGCTGGAAGGATCAAGACGGCAATAAATACGACTAAGCCTCTCAAAGGTAACAATAAACACATTTATTAAATCTCTAATTGCATGTGGTGCTGTGCCATGCTAAATGATTCACACAGAGAATTAGCTAAACCTTGCCTCTTCTAACAGTTTATAATCCAAGGCAGACAGGCTGACGCTCAGTCACATCTACAGACAAATTGGACAGACACAATGGGATACAAACATTAAGTCAACTCATAAATGAACAAGGTAGATAGAGATAGAATATTCAAACGGCTGAGATAAGGAGAGTTGTCTTGAAAAATTCCAGTTGCAAGCTATGCAAAATAAAACAACTTTTCTCTCTTCTATACCACCACTTTTATTTACACCCATATAAAAATATGTATGTGCCTCAAAATTGTTCCCTAAAATGTCAATCCTTTGTGCATCCTCACTGTAAAAAACTTATATCTTCTAGGGTCATGATGTGTATAGTAATTTTGTATAGATCATGATTTCAAATGATATTCCCAAACACACATCTGATTGTCTTTGCTAAAATAAATAGCTTTTTCTTTTGAACACTGCTCAGTGGAAAGATTTTGAGCTCTTTTGATATTACCTGGAACACTTTCTGTTTCAATTGGCTCAATTTTATTTGATTCTTACCTTTTCTAATTCAAGATAACTTTTTATTTAGAATGGCCTCTTTCATTTGAATAGTTAATTATTTAATCATTGACACTTCAAAAAATACTTTCTTGTCCACAGAGAAGAAAAATAAATTTAAGAGGAGAATGTTATATTATTTGAGATATAGCATCTTGTTTAATGGGCCAAGAATGAAGAAATATGAGCATGACCAATGCACAAAATAATCATGCTTGATTTTAAATTATAATCTAGTGTATTTCTCATTAATTAAGATTAAAATCTTGGTTGTTTTGGCTTTTACATTCTTTCTTCCTGAATCGGGATCCTTTAGGCACAAGTAACTGGTCCAAATATGCTTGAGCCAAAAAAATAACAAAAGTGGCTTGACCAAACAGGTTAAGTGTTTCTGTCTAGTCAACCCCTCCTCCCAACAGCAAAGGCCCTTTTAGTCAAGCTTAATCTAGTGCTCTCACACTGGGACTGGGGCACAATTTATTTCTCCCCATTTCTCAGCTACACATTCTCCATATGAACTCCATTTTCAAGCCAGTTTTCCCACTGAAGTCTTCAGATAGCAGCCTCCTACTCTGAGACCACATACTTTCTCAGGCCTCTTCAGTGGGA
This sequence comes from Vespertilio murinus, assembly GCA_963924515.1. Taxonomy (NCBI): domain Eukaryota; kingdom Metazoa; phylum Chordata; class Mammalia; order Chiroptera; family Vespertilionidae; genus Vespertilio; species Vespertilio murinus. The sequence continues at coordinate 10,373,088 of OZ004720.1, read as the reverse complement.
ACAGTTCTAGCAAATATCCAGAAGCAATCTGATTGATCTGACTTGAGTCATGTGCCTATTACTGTGGCTGAGGAATAGGAGTGTCCAATAGCTGAAAGTGGTGCCAACCCAACTCTGTCAAATCTTTTTATTATAGCATTGATGAGATGCCATAGAAACTTAACTCTTGTTTATGCCATTAGCCTATGGTAAAATTGGTTTTTGTTATATATCCTTCTCTGAATTTCTAAGAACCTGTCCATGATGCTAAGTAGGTATATTGTAGTGATACCCAAAGAAAAGAGCTCTTGAAATTTGCTCTCTGGGTATGATCTTAAAGTCTCAAATCTGAAAGCCAAAACATCGAAATTTAGATTGAAAAACAACCACAGTTCAAGCCATTCTTCAGAAAGACATTAGAAATCTTTTTAAAATATATTTTATTGATTTTTTTACAGACAGGAACAGAGAGAGATAGAGAATTAGAAAGATCGATGAGAGAGATTTCAATCAGCTGCCTCCTGCACACACACACACACACACACACACACACACACCCCATGGGGGATGTGCCTGCAACCAAGGTACGTGCCCTTGACCAGAATCGAACCCGGGACCCTTCAGTTCGCAGGCTGACGCTCTATCCACTGAGCCAAGCCGGTTTCGGCTAGAAATCTTGTTCAAATTTTTGCAATAGCATAAATCCATACTAGTATTTTTTGATATAAAATAAAATCACAACACTTTGCATCAATTGAGAAAATGCCTCTCTGAATTAGTGAAAAGTCTGAATTATGATAATTTTGAAGGAGGCATGATTTTAGCACATTCAAGTATGTGCAATAACTCTGAATAGGCCAAACAAGATTTAGGGAAATTGAAATTCTTGAAAATTTGATTTTATGAATAGATAAATGTGATTTTCCCTGCATTCAGTAACAAGTTTATGTTTGTATAGTGCCTTATCATTTTCAAAACACTTTTACCTTTATGATTTATTTTGGTCCTCTGTCTCAGAAGTGAAGGAGGCAGCTATTATATTTTTTTGTTTTATTTTTTAAATATATATTTTTATTGATTACAGAGAGGAAAGGGAGAGAGAGAGAGAAACATCAATGCTGAGAGAGTATCACTGATCAGCTGCCTCCTGCACGCCCCACATTGGGGATCAAACCCACAACCCAGGCATGTGCCCTGACCAGGAATCAACCCCTGAGCCATGCTGGCTGGGCTATTTTCCATTTTAGAGGTAATAAGAAAGCTAGTGACTGACTTGGAATAGGTAAAAAAGTCACTCAGTTTATCAGTGTTTTGAAATGCAATAATAATAAGCTAACACTTTGAAATGCAATAATAATAAGCTAACACTTATTATGGTTTACAAAGTCCCAGGCACTTTACCTTTATGTTCTTACTTAATGCTTAAAATAATCACTAAGGTTTGTACTATTTTTATTCCCATTTTATAGACAATAAAACTGAGGCAAAGAGCATTAAGAAACTTGCCCAAAGTCCCATGGCAGTAAGTGGTGGAGCCATATTCAAACACAGGCAATCTGATTACAGGGCCCATACCTCTGGCTACAATCTTAAAAATAGTAGGCCCACTGCAAATACTTCAGAAGGACAGAGACAATGCATTTCAGATAGGTTAGCAGGTGCCTCCTACGTCTTGTGTTCCTGATTCATTTACTTAGAATTGCTTCCCATGCAGTGAGAGAAGATTCCTCAGAGCTGACTGGCCAAATAAATGCAGTTTTTATAGACTTCTGCTTAGTGGTGTTTACATTTATACATAGGATTGTGTATTTACTGAGAGCTCATATGCACTAATGTGACAATTCTGTTTCCTAATCTTTTTTTTAGAGGTATAGACCTTGATCTCTGGTTTCTTGCCATCCAATTTTCATCTTGATATGGAATATCCAGAGCAGGTAAAATCCATAGAAAGTGAAATTGCTATGCCATATGGTAAATCTATGTTTAGCTTTTTAAGGGACTACCAAATACTTTCATTGCCACCAGCAATGTATGAGTGTTTCACTCTCTCCACATCCTTCCAAACACGTGTTATTGTCCATCTTTTTCATTACACCCATCCTAGTAGTATGGAGTTTTATTGTGATTATCCCTATTTATGACTTCTCTATGTCTGAACTGGATTGTGACTTCAGTGACAGCCTGAGCTGAATTTGTCTCTTTTACCATTATTTTACCAGTCAGTGTCCAGCTAAGTTCCCAGCACATACTAGCTGATGACAAAACTATTTAGTGAATAAGAGAATCGACAGCCACTGTTATTTTTGTGTGCTCCTCCTGCACAGTTCCTATGGCATACAGAAATTTTGCCAACGCTGGTAGGAAAAATCTTTAACCATAAAGAAGTTGATAGAAGTTGATAAAAGGAATGAATTTCAGTTTTAAAGTCTCCAATTATATTTTTATTTAATAAATTTCTCCTACAGTGATTTAATGTTTGTTTTAGAAGAATTCTAAAATTTATTTTCCTGATTTCAGATCTATCAATGATGCTCTTGCCATGCGATACTGATTAGGTTGAACAACAGCTTTCTTTTTTTTAAAAAAAAATATTTTTTATTGATTTTTCACAGAGAGGAAGAGAGAGGAATAGAGAGTTAGAAACATCGATGAGAGAGAATCATCCATCAGCTGCCTCTTGCACAACCCCTACTGGGGATGTGCCCTCAACCAAGGTACATGCCCTTGACTGGAATCGAACCCGGGACCTTTCAGTCCCCAGGCCGACGCGCTATCCACTGAGCCAAACCAGTTTCGGCAACAACAGCTTTCTTGAATGTCTATTCCAAGGACTATTCCCCAGTAGGTGTGGAGGGTAGGTAGGCAGCCCAGAAACTGATTTAAAAAATATTTTAAAAAACTGATTTAAAAAATTAAGTCTATCTGACTTAAATGCACTTTCTGAACAAATTAATCTCATCTTTTCTCTGGGATAATGGCTGAAACTATTTTCTCTTCTTAAAGATTATTCATTAGTTGACACAAATTAAGATCCCAAAGAAGATCTTTCCTTCCTGTCTCTCCTACACATGCAATGAATAAAATACCTGTTCAAAGAACTTCAAATGAACAGAATTCTTGAGAGGTGCTCTGGCAACCTAATTGCTTTTGTGGTGCCAGGCCATTAAGAGCCTGAACATAAAGAACGAAAGAGTCATGACTAATGCTCAGAAGTTCCAGAAGCTTATGGGAAAGATGCCCTCTGATGCTTTGGCTGGGAAGCATAAAATCACTTTGAATTTCTTACAAATGTGCCTTAACAAGGACTGATCAATCAATCCTTCAACCTTTAGACCAAGTGTATCTTATATCCTCAACTCTATTGGAAATAGATATATTTTAAAGACTAAGAAATGCTGTGGATATGTTTCCAATTTATATTGATTGATCTCTGAGCCTCCAAAGTTGAGTTCTGCCTTTGATTTCTAATATTAGGAAGTTTTATTCATAGCTGGTCCCAATATGAAGTGAGGGAGATATTTGGGGGAAATAATTTAAAAGGAATGAAGATCCTGAATTTGAAATGATTAAATTTAGTTTATTCTGTGGAATAAATTGTGAAGCCCTGGCTCCCAAAGTGATAGTGTTGGGGAATTAGTTTTGATGAGGTCATAAGGGTGAGGCCCTCACGACGGGATCAATGTCCTTATAAAGAAGAGACACCAGAGAGCTCTCCATCTCTCTTTCTGCCATATGAGAACATGATGAGAAAGTGGCCTTCTGCAAGCCGAGAAGAGAGCTCTCACCAGAGGATAAATTGGCTTACACCTTGATCTTGGACTTCCCAGCCTCCAGAGCTGGGAGAAATTAATCCCTGTTGTTTAAGCTACCCCATCCATGGTATTTTGTTATGTCAGCCTGAGCAATCTAAGACAGCCCATGTATCTATTTTATATATTTGTTTGGTGAGCCTGAAAACATACAAAAATCAGTCATGGACCCTATCTTCCTTTTGCCTAAATAAACTGAGGTTTAAGCATGGACTATGTTTGCCGTAGCTGGTTTGGCTTAGTGGATAGAGCGTCAGCCTGCAGACTGAAGGGTCAAGGGCACATACCTGGGTTGCAGGCTCAATCCCTAGTGGGAGCATGCAGGAGATGGATCAATGATTCTCTCTTATCATTGATGTTTCTATTTCTCTCTCCCTCTCCCTTCCTCTCTGAAATATATATATATATATAGAATGGACTAGGTTTAAGAAGGGGATGAGAAGGGACTACCTTTATGAGATTACACTTTTGGCCCCAATTCTTTATCTCCCCATGTATCCCACACTTGTTGCCATGTGACTTTGCATCTTCTCTTACTAAAGAGGAGTCTATTTCCTGACACTTGGATCTGGGCTGGCCTTATGCTTTAGCTAATAGAATGTGGCCAGAGTACTGATGCGTGCCATCACTGAGCTTAGGACTCTAAGACACACTGGTTTCTACTTGCTTTCTTGCACCTGTGCCTCCGCCACAAGAGTATTCCCTGGGGTTGCCTGCTGGAGGAGGAGAGACACATGGAGACATTCCATTTGTCCCCAGTCACATCCAATCAGCCTGCCCTAAAATATGTGCTTTGAACTCTAACAAGATTTTTCGAGCTTTCTGTCCTACCATCCCAGATGTGTGAGCAAACATGCTTATTGTTATACCTTCGAGGTTTTGAAGTTGTTACACAGCTTTATCGATGCATAGAGAACTATGTACTGTCACTATTTGGCACCAGATGTTCATCAAACATCACAGGTCCAGAAACTCTTGCAAACTGAGATGTATGCAAGTGTTACAAACTAAGGAAATAACAACCCCCAAAGAAGGGAAAGCAATGAGCAAATAATAGTTTCTGCTCCTATTATTGAAAGCAGCCACTTCTACTGGGAACTGCCATTAAGTCAAGTATTGAGAATGAGTCAGGGTATCTCTGCAAATAAATGAAAATGGTGAGCATAAAATGTCCTCTTACACTTGTGAAAATTATGCAATGCATATTATCCTTCGCTTACCATAACTAAGAGATATTTGAAGTGTGTTCAAGCAAACAGATTATGAGAGCTGACAATAGAAAGGTAAACTTGGCCCCAGTGAATTAATTTGTTCATTGACCCTTCCATCTGCAGATGGTGACATCTACTTTGGGTGAAATAGGAGGTGGAGAGACAGCAAGGAGAGTTTCTTTCCTCAGGGAGGGAGGTCAATGTAGTTTGTGAGCTTTGAGAGGCTGGAATGTTATCTTGGATCTGGAAATACTTAATGATGCTTGTCAGGCTGGAGAACAGGTTACCGTGGGAGCTCAAGTAATTAATTACCCAGAACTTTCTGTATTGATTGAGCCCTGAGACTCTGCATGACTTTCTCAAAGCCAGGGGCCTTTTATCCTATGAGCTATTTACTCCCCTTTTATCCTATGAGCTGACATAACAAAATCCTATGGCTGGATTTTCTTGGATTACTGAAAGAAAGTTTGTGCATGCACACAGGAGAACTGCCTCACACATTTTATTTTCCTTGTTTAGAACAATCACAGCAATTATCCATTACCTCTAACATGCTGTCTTAGAATAGCACAACCAGAGTTAGGTTTTGTCATTTTCAGAACTTGTGAATCTGATTAGCAGGTGAAACATTCCTTCTGTGATGCTGATGGTTTTCCCATCTGTCCTGGGAGCTGCAGATATCATGCCTTAGCACTTAGTTGCTGGTGAGCTACTGTCTAATGAGCAATGGAGAAAACAAATCTGCTTGGGGCTCACAGTGTTTAGAGAGACATAAAATCATGAATATAATCATCCATTACTCAAAATAACTTAAACACCTTTGATGAGTATTCAGTTCTTTCATAATCATGACTTTGCTAATTATGACTCCTGATTATTAGCAAGCTGGGTTCCTGGTCTTCATTAAAATATAGAGACCATCTTCATTCATTGCTGGTGGAAATGTGAAATGGCATAGCCTTTGTGGAAATGAGTCTGGCAGTTCCTCAAAAAGTTAAGCATAGCTGAAAACGGTTTGGCTCAGTGGATAGAGTGTCGGTCTGAGGACTGAAAGGTCCCAGGTTCATTTCTGGCCAAGGGCATGTACCTTGGTTGTGGGCACATCCCCAATAGGGAGTGTGCAGGAGTGGGCTGATGGATGTTTCTAGCTTTCTATCCCTCTCCCTTCCTCTCTGTAAAAAAAAAATCAATAACATATATATATATATTTTAAAAGTTAAGCATAGAGTTAGTGTATGACCCAGAAACTCCATTCATAGAATATATCCAAAAGAATTGAAAACATGTCTACAAAAAAATGTGTACATGAATGCTCACAGCAGCATGATTCAAAGTAGCCAAAGGTAGAACAACTATTGAGACTTCTGGATAAGCAAAATGTAGTTTATCCATACATGGAATATTATTCAGATATGAAAATAAACGAAGCACTGACAATGCTGCCATGTGGATGGACCTCAGAAACATGATGCCAAATGAAAGAAGCCAACACATGCCCAAAACAGTTCGGCTCAGTGGACAAAGCATCAGCCTGCGGACTAAATGGTTCCAGGTTCGATTCTGGCCCAAGGGCATGTACCTTGGTTGCAGGCACATCTCCAGTACGGGGCGTTTTGGAGGCAGCTGATCAATGTTTCTCTCTTATTGATGTTTCTAACTATCCCTCTCACTTATGCAAATTTATAGAGACAGAAAGAAGATTCTAGTACCAGGGTTGGGAGGAGGGAGAATGGGGAGTGACTACTAATTGGTATGGGGCTCTGATAGTGGTGATCCTTGTGGGCTTCCTTTCCCGGATTCGAAGTCAGCTGGCTGGGTTGTACTGATAAGGGACTCTGGAGGGAAATTAGAGGGTTGGTGAAAGGGAGAAGCCATGATATTTCTTGCTCTCTCTTTTCTGGGGATGGAAGGAGTCAGTCACTGAGTAATACATAAGATGAGATAAAGGTTCATATAGGAACAAAGCAAAGAGCCTGAAGGTCTTTCTGGGGACTAAATTGTTCTGGCAGGATGAATTGCTTTCAATATTTTCAATTATATATTAATAAAGATGACTTTGGTCACAAGAGGCAAAATCTTTCTCAGTCAAACTTAAGCAAAAACAAAACAAACAAACAAACAAAAACCCCAAAGCCAAACCAATAAACACTTGCCAATTTTTTAATTGGGATTATATTCTAGGAAAGCTGATATAGTTGAAGAAAGCACTACAAGAACTATAGTCTCAAAGTAGAAACAAAACTCAATGACCACAGCTATATCTCTTTCTCTTCCCACCCCACCTCAATTCTGATTAGTTCTTTTTGAAATTCTCATTTTCTTTTTGAAAATTGGTCTTGTTCTCTCTTCCTAGAGGTAGGCTTTTTCTAACAGGGAATATGACATTGATATAGCCTTGCTTAGTGACTCCAAGACAAAGAGGGCTCTTCTTTCTCTAAAGTTCACACAGCAATCCCAGAGAAGGATCTAATTGGTTCTGCTAGAGCTATATGCCTATAGTTAGAGGGACATGTTCTGTAACTTGGTTTAAATTAAAGGCAACACCTTTTTGGGGAGAACAGTGGAGCATGTTGGACAGACAAAATAAACACTGTAAGTTATACATCTCTTCTGCTTTTATTGTCTTGGAGGGCTGCTTTGAAATGTAAAATGTGAAGGAGATCCAGTATTAAGTTCTCATCATTGAAAGTAAAGGAGGCCCTAGCTGCTGGGTAGAATGCAGGCCGGCTGACTGAAAGACATAAGGCCACTTATAATCTGACTTGGCTGTCTCCAGATGGCATTTGTGAATACTGAGGTGGAAAAAATTTTTGTTCACTCTTTAAAAGAGGTAAATGGAAATCCCAAACTTTTAGTTTAAATATTAACATAACGAATCAAAGACAAATTTTAAAGGTGTAATTCAATTCCATTGCTTTTTAACACAATCTTTTTAAAATTCAATTTTAATTGTTTTCAAATGAACAAATGGCAGCCTCTATGAGGTTGAGCCCTGGCTCTCTCACACAGAGGAACCTGCTCTCCTTCCGCAAGAGTTTCTGTAGGGACTTAGTTTGTAGGCGCAACGCCTTTGTCCCCACCCTCCACGGCACTCTGGGGGATTCTGATTGGCTGTGGCTCTAATACGGCTTCACTGATTGGTCGACGGCATGCCGCGAGCGCGTAATACCCCGTTCCCAGGGATACGGCCCGGGCTGGTTGAGGCGCGGGGCGGGCTGTGGTGTGTCTCGGCCGGAACTCGGGTGTGTGGTGGCAGGAGCCCGGGACACCATGGCCAGTGTCCACGAGAGCCTCTACTTCAACCCCATGATGACCAATGGCGTGGTGCATGCCAACGTGTTCGGCATCAAGGACTGGGTGACGCCGTATAAGATCGCGGTGCTGGTGCTGCTGAACGAGATGGGCCGCACCGGCGAGGCTGCCGTCAGCCTCATGGAGCGGCGGAGGCTCAACCAGCTGCTGCTGCCTCTGCTGCAGGTGAGGGGCCCGGCCGGCGCCTGTTCTTTCCGCAAACTTCACTGAGCCCCTGCTCTGTGCCTGACGTTTACTTGGGTCTGGGGGTACCGGGGTCCATCAGCTAACTCTTGGCCTTGGAGGACCGCAAAAAAAGAAAAGGAAAGATAATGCCACCAGCTAACACTTAATGAGTGTTTACTACGGGCCAGGTGCTTGACATGCATTTAAAAATATATATATTTTTTATTAACTTTTTTACAGAGAGGAAGGGAAAGGGATAGAAAGTTAGAAACACTAATTAGCAGCCTCCTGCACACTCCCTACTGGGGATGTGCCCACAACCAAGGTACATGCCCTTGACCGGAATAGAACCTGGGACCCGTGTGTCACCAGGCCGACGCTCTATCCACTGAGCCAAACCAGCTAGGGCGACGTGCATGTTTTTGCAGGTTCATATTTGGCTCCAGCATTTGTTAGCTGAGCGACTGGGAGAAGAGTACCTTTTCAGGTCTTTTGGCTACACGTAGTCCTGAATGTGTGTGTGTGTGTGTGTGTGTGTGTGTGTGTGTGTGTGTGACACACGTGAATCATATTGGTTCTGTATCCGACCTAGAGGACATTAATAAGTAGTAATAATGACATGAAACTAACAGTGAACATCGATTGTGTGCTAAGCATTTTACACATTTTATAGCACTTTTTCATTGTGGGACTTGAGTAAGTTCTCCAGCCTATTTGGGTCCTGGTTTCTGCAAAATGGGAACAATAACAGAAACTACGTCATGGGATGGCTGTATTAAATGAGAAGATCCATGGAGAACACGTCACAGTGTGTGGCACACAATAATTACTCAATATTGGCTTCTTTAATGTGTTCCCCTAGGGCATGCACCTTCCCCTATGTCAGTTGTATTTTCCCATTTATTTGTGACTATATGACTGCTGCCTCTCCCCCACTAGACTATAATCTCTGTAAGGGCAGTGTTTTGTCCTATTTTTCTTCATTTAGTGCCCTGGAAGCCTAGTACAGCACCTAAATAAATAGGTAGAATAAGTGAAATGTGTTATGACCTTTTGTTTCGTTTTAAATCTCAATTAGATCGTAGTCTTTTTAAAGTTATAGATCGATTTTAGAGAAAAAGAGAAACACAGATATGTTATGTTGTTCCACTTATATGTGCTTTTGTTATACGTCCCCTGACTAGCGATTGAACCTGCAATCTTGGCATATGGGGGGATGATGCTCTAACCTACTGAGCTATCTGGTCAGGGTCAAGATTGTAGTCTTCTTGGGTTACTACATACTCTGCCTCTACTGGTACTTTTTATGGACTTGGACACTTAGTATGTCTGCCTATCTTACAAGGCTTTGGGAAGGATCAAATGAGATATGTTTTGAAAAAATAGGACACCTTTATTTGTATAATGTTTGCCAGTTCACAGAGCACTTTGCATTATCTCACTTTTTCTTTGCCACAAACAAAGGAGATAATTATTATCTCCATTTTACTAGGGCACTGGAGGCTGCAAGTTCACATGATTACAAAACTAAGAAGGAAGGAAAGAAGCATCCTTGGCCTACAGATTCAATGTATTTCCCCCCATTTTAAACCATTCCACTGACTAAACGAGAGTAATATGCAATTTTCAAGTATTACTTTATTGTTTTAGATATTTTTTCCCCCTTTTTGATTTGAGATTTCATGTTTGGAATAATTGTTAAAGCAGAGGGGTTGATAAATGAATTCATGTTTGCTGCTGTTTGTCATTCTCCCATCCTTTAAAATTTATCCACAACCTTCCTATCTTCCTTCACTCAGGGCCCAGATATTACACTGACTAAACTATACAAGTTAATTGAAGAATCTTGTCCTCAGCTTGCAAATTCAGTACAAATCAGGTAAACAGTTTTTTTCCCTAGATATGAAAAATTGTCAAAATAGATGAAAATTAGAAAAGGGCATATGTTAATTAATTATTTTTAAAAAGATATCTTTGTTCTTTTAGGTTGTTTAATTTTTTTTTTAAATGGTTAACATTAAATGTACTGCTTCAGAATTTATTGTCTCATGTGGATCTACCTTTTCCTTTTTTTTTTTTTTTGGTTTCATTTTGGTTTTATTTGGTATTTTTGAGAGAGTCAGAGGGAACAGAAAGGAAAAAAAAAAAATGGGGCAACCCCCCCAACGTGGGGGCTTGGGGTACAAAACCAGACCTCTCTGCCCCAGGTCCACCCAGACCGCAGGGGCGCGTCCCGGCACCGGGGCATTGGGGCAGCTAACCTATCACAGCGCTGGCGCTAAAGCCTAGGTTTGAAACTAGAGGGTTCCAACTTAACGCTAAAAATTTGAGTTGCAACATTTCAGCAACAGATAACTCTCAGAGCGCCTCTCAGGAGAAAGGAAAGAGCTGGTGCTGGACCATGCTTGCTCTGCTCGGTGCTGCCCACTGGCCTCAGGCGGCCACGTAGGGGGGCGGCGGCTCCTTGGCAACCCCCCTTTTCCTTTTTTTAATTATTATTTTTTTAATCCTCAGAGGATATTTTTCCATTGATTTTTTTAGAGAGACTAGAAAAGAGAGGGAAAGACAGAGAGAAATATTGATGTGACAGAAAACACATCACTTGGTTGCCTCCGGCATGTGCCCTGACCAGGGCCCAGCCCGAGGAGAAGTCTGCAACTAAGGTACGTACCCTTGGTTGGACTTGAACCTGGGACCCTTCGGACCACAGGCCCAATGCCCTGTCTGCTGAGCAAAACTGGCTTAGGGCTACCTTTTCTTTTTTAATTGTTGCAGAGAATTTAAATTTTATTGGTTGATATGTTACTTTGACAAGTTTTATGATCAAGAAAACATCGGCAGTGATACTTTTCAGAATAGGTAGTGACATTTTGGATGATCAAGTTTGTTTTATGTGCCACCATTTTTATGTGAAACTCTGAATTGCTTTTAAATATATTTATTTTAGGTAAATATGAAACATGGGAAGGTGTTCAAAGGGCCTACTTAAAATACGCACCTCAATTTTCTCATTCAGAATCAAACTGATGGCTGAAGGCGAATTGAAGGATATGGAACAATTTTTTGATGACCTGTCAGATTCTTTTTCTGGAACTGAACCAGAGGTTCACAAAACAAGTGTAGTAGGTATGAAGTTCTTCTGAGGAGAGCAGAGAATATGTTCATTGAAGTGAGCAGCTTTCTGAACAAACAGATGTTTTAATTTGTGTTTATTGCTTTGCCATTTTGATCTGTGTTTAAATAATTGTCTTGTGGAAAATACAAGTTTTGTCTATGATAGCCAAGGTATTGACCTGGGGGGGGGGGGGGCTCTTGGGGTTTCTCAGCTATTTCTCATAGTGCTCTGGGTCACTTGTCTGCATTTCATAACTCTTAAGTCAGGGTCACCAACTAAACTTCTATGAAGAGAAGTAAATTTTAAGGTGAGGGCAAATGTGACATTTTTAAAAATATATATATTCTATTGGTATTTTACAAAGAGGAAGGGAGAGAGATAGAGAGCTAGAAACGTCAATGAGAGAGAAATATTGACCAGCTGCCTCTTGCACACCCTCTGGGGATGTGCCCGCAACCAAGGTACATGCCCTTGACCGGAATCGAACCCAGGACCCTTCAGTCCGCAGACCGACGCTCTACCACTGAGCCAAACCGGTTTCGGCAAATGTGACATCTTTTGATGCTTTTCTATTGGCTTTATATCCATGCTCTATCCATCTGGCTTTTTTTCATAGTAGTATTTGTTATTCAACATCAGTTATTTATTGATAACTTACTTACCTCTCTCCTATGTGCCAGGATGTGGACTTAAAAGATAGACATGGACCTTCTTTAAAAAAAAATACCCTTATCTTGAGGATATGTTCATTGATTTTAGAGAGAAAAGGGTGGAGGGAGGGAGAGAGAGAGAGAAACATCAATATGAGAGAAAAACATTGATTGGTTGCCTCTTGTATGTGCTCCAACCAGGGATCAAACCGCAACCTAAGAATGAGCCCTCACTGGGACTCAATACCTTTAGGTATACAGGAGGATACTGCAACCAACTTAGCCACACTAACCTGGGCTGGACCTTCTTCTTTCTTTTTTATTTTTTCATATATTTTTATTGATTTCAGAGAGGGAGGGAGAGAGAGATAGAAACATCAATGATGAGAATCATTGATCAGCTGCCTACTGGGGATCGAGCCCACAACCTGGGCATGTGCCCTTGACTGGAATTAAACCCGGGGCGCTTCAGCCCACAGGCTGACGCTCTATCCACTGAGCCAAGTCAGTGAGGGCTGGACCTTCTTTTTTATGGGGATGGCATTCTGGTAGGGTAGGGCCAGATGAAAAAAGTAAATAAGATAATTTCAGATAGTTATAATAGTCATGAAAAAATATATATTGTGCCAAAACTGGTTTGACTCAGTGGATAGAGTGTTGGTCCCAGGTTTGGTTCCGGTGGATGATTCTCTCTCATCGATGTTTCTAATTCTCTATCCCTCTCTCTTCCTCTCTGTGTAAAGTCAATAAAATATATTTTTAAAAATTATATATATATATATATATATATATATATATATATATAGTGTGTGTGTGTGTGTGGATAAAGATGGTGGAGTGTGGGTGTGAGCACTGGGCCATGAATAAGAAGAAACCAGATTTGTAAAGAGGGGAAGAACATCTGGGCAGAAGGAATAGCAACTTCAAGTGTCACTTTTTTATTCTTTTGAAGGAAGAATTGCATCAAGTAGTCATCAAATCTGTGTACCCCGATTTCATTTAATGCCTTCACCTCGTCTGTGTCTTTTGTAGGCTTATTTTTGCGCCACATGATCTTGGCCTACAGCAAGCTTTCTTTTAGCCAAGTGTTTAAACTGTACACTGCCCTTCAGCAGTACTTCCAGAACGGTGAGAAAAAGACGGTGGAGGATGCGGATATGGAACTGACCAACAGAGAAGAGGGCGAAAGGAAAATGGAAAAAGAAGAACTTGATGTGTCCATAAGGTAACTTGGGTTTTTCGGACAGGGGTCCCTTTCCTGCGAAATAGCACGATAAATAATTGGAGCAAGCCAGAGCCTTGGCATTTCAAGAAGATACTCTAATCCACTGAGCTTCCTGGCCAGGGCCTGGTTATGGGAGCAAGATTACAGTACTGTTAACTCCTTCCAAAACCTCACTTACTTAGAGTTGTCTATAAAGGCTGCTCATCTCTTGGAAACGCAGTGCAGTTATGGGGTGAAGCGTCTGGCGCTAGAGTCAGCATCCTGGGTGTGAATCCTTGCTCCTTCCCTTACTCCCTGTGAGGCCTTGGGCCAGTTACTCAACTCACCTGTGTTTCAATTTCTTGATCTGAAAAATGGGGGAGATATCACTGCCTCAGAGGGTTGATGTAGGAAATAAATGATAAATTTATATAAAGTGTTTAGAACTGTTCCTGGCATGTGGCAAACATTCAACAAATATTCACCGTTCTTCTCCAATTTCCCTTCTAGTTAAGTCCCTAGAAGGCTTCCAGGCAACTGTATGATCTTTGTTTGAGCTACTCTGCGAGCTTAAAGTAGCAGAATGTCGCTTCTTTAGAAATGTTAAATTCAGACACTTTTCATATTATGGTTTGGTTTTCTCCTAAATTTATCTGATTTAATTAGGTCTAATTACATCTTTTTGTTTCTATTCTATTCTAAGAATTCATTTGCGTGTATGCCAGTGTATTTACTGTTAAGGTGTATGGTTTCAGAAAATAGTGTATATTTAGTAAACTGAATTGCTCACTGATATGAAAAATATTCTTTAAAAGTTATTCTAATTAAGTATTCTACTTTGTCCAAAAAGAAATGCTTTTACTTGTTATGGGATATTTCTTTACTTTGATATATTTTATGCACTCCTTGATTCTTTTAAAAAAGAAAATTTCAAATTTTTCTCTTTTTGTGCTTTTTCTAATGTTTTATTGTGTTACCAGAAGCTTCTTACTTTAGCCCTTTCTATTTTTTTTAAGCTATTGGAATGATTTTAGGTATGTTTTCTTCAGGGAAATTATTTTTCTTGCCCTAGAAATTTGTATTAAAATTAGAAAGGAGAAAGTAATATTGAATAGCCTACAAATCTCCTATCTTACAGTGAAATCATTCCTATTTAAAAGTGGGAACCTAACTGGCAATTTAGAAGGGAGAGAATAAATATTTTTCCAGTGTTTTTAAAAATCCATTTATTTGCAGAAGTGCAAACTGAAGTTTAGCTTCAGCTTTTCATTTGCTCGTTGTTGCCAAGGGGCAGCTCTGTGTCCTGCGGCTAGAAGTCAGGCTGATAAGATTACAGCTGCCGTGGAGCCTGCTAGTCTGCACGCTGCTGAGCGGACCCCTCCTAAACAGAAATTCTCAGGTACTCCTTCGCCTGCCAGAGATTTGATATAAATCTCCCAAATCCAATAATGTGTTCAACAAACACCGAGTGCTTCCTGAGTACCGGGCACTGTTAGGGGCTGTGTGTCAGCAAAAGGGGAGCTCCAGTCCTCAGGAAGTTAGGTGGGAGGGTCGGGTAGTAGGTAACTAAGTGAAGAAGTGGTGTAACTTCAGAGCCGTCTGTGGATTAAGGAAATGAAGTAGGACACAAGGATAGAAAATGACTGTGGCCGAAACCGGTTTGGCTCAGTGGATAGAGCGTCGGCCTGCGGACTGAAAGGTCCCAGGTTTGATTCCGGTCAAGGGCATGTACCTTGGTTGCGGGCACATCCCTATTAGGGGATGTGCTGGAAGCAGCTGATGGATGTTTCTCTCTCATCCATGTTTCTAGCTCTCTATCCCTCTCTCTTCCTCTCTGTAAAAAAATCAATAAAATATATATTTAAAAAAAGAAAATCTGTGGGGTGCTGTTTGGGAAGGTCTCTCTCTCTCTCTCTCTCTATATATATATACACACATATATATATATATACACACATATATATGTATATATATATATATATATTTTTATTTTATTGATTCTTTACAGAGAGGAAGGGTGAGGGATAGAGAGTTAGAAACATCAATGAGAGAGAATCATGGACCAGCTGCCCCCTGCACACTCCCCATCGGGGATGTGCCCGCAGCCAATGTACATGCCCTTGACTGGAATTGAACCTGGGACACTTCAGTCTGCAGGCCGACGCTCTCTCTATCCACTGAGCCAAACTGGTTTTGGCTTTAAATATATTTTTATTAATTTCAGAGAGGAAAGGCAAGGGAAAGAGATACAGAAACATCGATGATGAGAGAGAATCATCATTCTGCTGCCTCCTGTACGCCTCCACACTGGGGATTGAGCCCGCAACCCCGGCATGTGCCCTGACTGGGAATCAAACTGTGACCTCTGGGTTCATAGGTCAACAGTCAATTGCTGAGCCACATCAGCCAGGCAGGGAAGGTCTCTAGAAAACTGGGAGCTCGGTGATGAAGGAGCAAGTCCTGAGGAGAATTGCCAGAGCACATGGCAGACACAGAGCCCCCACGTCAGGACAAGCTGACATGTATTGGAGGGAGAGACAGAAGGAGGGGCTGGTCCACCCCTCTGATCACACGCTTGGGAAGGGCTCAGGTCCTCATGGCCTTAGATGTTTAGTAACTGTGCTCTGTCTCAGTCCCTCCGCCCCTGGTTTTGGCCTGTCACTGCACCACTCAGAAATCTCCAGAGGTTCCACACCTTCTCCCCGCCTGGTGTTTGAGGCCTCCACAATTGATCTTTCTGACCTTACCTTCTGCTCTCGGCTTGGATCCTTTACCCCAACTAGCCAGGTCTGCTTGTATACCCCCAGGTTTTTTTTTTTTTTTTTAAATATATTTTATTGATATTTTACAGAGAGGAAGGGAGAGAGAGAGAGAGCCAGAAACGTCGATGAGAGAAACATCGACCAGGTGCCTCTTGCACACCCCCTACCGGGGATGTGCCCACAGCCAATGTACATGCCCTTGGCCGGAATCGAACCTGGGACCTTTCAGTCCGCAGACCGACGCTCTACCACTGAGCCAAACCGACCTCGGCACCCCCAGGCTTTTTGCCTTTCTGCCTCTCTTATTTTCTTTTCCTGGAATGCCTTCTTCCTTCCTCTTCATTTCCCCCACTCCTTACCAACTTTCCAGTTCCTTACCACTCTGGCTGGAGTGATTTCTCCCTTTTCTAAGTCCATACTCTTCCTTGACATTTATTGTTTACTACCATTTAAAAAATATATATATATATTATTGATTTTTCACAGAGAAGAAGAGAGAGGGATAGAAACATTGATGAGAGAGAATCATCTACCAGCTGCCTCCTGCACCCCCCCACCCCCCACCAGGGATGTGTCTGCAACCAATGCACATGCCCTTGACCAGAATCGAACCTGGGACCCTTCAGTCCGCAGAACGCCGCTCTATCCACTGAGTCAAACCAGTTTCGGCTGTTTACTACCATTTTTGCACCTGGGCTGATCCTAGCCTTTACCAAGACTGTAGACATGTTTGCTGTAGACCATTAAGATTTTGTCCTCCTTCCCCCAGTGCTTTGATTGGTGTTTTATGCCTTGCACATACTTTAAAAAACAAATAAGTCCTTGCTGGTTGATCAATCCTACGTAAAATTTAAAAATTTCCAGTTATAGTGGTAGATTTGAGCCCTTTAGAGCAGTTTACAGGCTTCTTTTAAGAATCTGATGAATGCCATGTACTATCTCCACATTAAACATGTACATTCATGCTTACCTGGCTGGGAAGGTACCATGAGCAAGAAGGTGGTTTTCCCAGGGTGAGGCTTAGCCATTGCACTCCAGAGGTGCTGACCCCTGTGGTCTCCCCAAATGTGGGAAACTCAACTGCGTCACTTGTGGTCTCAGAGGGCTGTGCCCGTGCTGTCCACTGGAAGAAAAAAAGCACATTCACACAAACTTTGCATGCAGTTTTACAAGGTCTATGGACTCCTAGCCCATCCATGAATCCAGGTTAAGTGCCCTTGAGTTATAACACTATAAGCCTAAAAGTCTGAGCTGGTAATTGGATTAACAAACAAGGTCTACTTGAGCCCTTTTTCTAAATGAAATGGCTCTATTGCTGCTTGGGGCTACTTTCTCCTCCAGGTATTTGCGAGGCTCTGAGGAAGCAAAGGAAGGGTCAGGGAAGGATGGCCGGGGCCACGATATTTCTGTTTGCTCTTCCCAAGCTTGTTCATTCACACCGGCCCCCGCTGCCAGTGTGGGAGCCAGGGCCAAATTTGATCTTCATTTATAATAACTCTCATTTGTTTTCGCTTGTAGCCATTTTTCTTTTCTCATGTATTGCCCTGTGTCCTTTATTATAAGCTACCCTAAATCTTTTTTTGGGGGAATGAGGTTAAGTAAGTAAATCATTTGGTACTGCTGAGTGTCATGGACTTTAGAGGAGAATGGGACCAGTGGTGGTGTGTCCAGTTTCATTCGGATTTTCATCTGTCTCTAGCCTTTTTGTGTTCAGCTATATTTATTTTGAACCTTGGGCTTATTTTGTTTAAAGGGCTTATTGCCCAGACACTTAACTCTTTTCTGTTTGAGAACTTGGCCTGTGAATTTTTTTTCCATTTCCCTTTAGGTCACTATTATGTCACTATTATGTCACTGATCTTTGTTAGGCCTGGTTCTTGGCAGCGCCAATATTTGCAAAAGCTGATCCACTGCCTTGGGGATTATTAGGTAATATTTATCGGAAGTGAAATTAGGAGAATATGAGAGCAGCTCTTCCTAAAGTGTTTGTTTTTAAAAAATATATATTTTATTGAATTTTTACAGAGAAGAAGGGAGAGGGATAGAGAGTTAGAAACTTTGATGAAAGAGAAACATTGGTCAGCTGCCTCCTGCACACCTCCCACTAGGGATGTGCCAACAACCAAGGTACATGCTCTTGACCGGAATCGAACCCGGGACCTTTCAGTCCACAGGCTGATGCTCTATCCACTGAGCCAAACCGGTTAGGGCCTAAAGTGTTTTCTGTGGGATGCTTGTGCTTCTTATAAGTATCTCGTGCTCACCGATTGTGCCACTGGAGCTCCATGCTAATGGTTCTTTTTTTTAATTAATATTTTATTGATTTTTCACAGAGAGGAAGGAAGAGGGATAGAGAGTTAGAAACATCGATGAGAGAGAATCATCTATCAGCTGCCTCTTGCACACCCCCTACTGGGGATGTGCCTGCAACCAAGGTATATGCCCTTGACCGGAATCGAACCTGGGACCCTTCAGTCTGCAGGCCGATGCTCTCTCCACTGAGCCAAACCGGTTTTGGCCATGCTAATGCTTCTTGAGAGACATGAGGAAAGGATTCTTTGTGCAAGTGAGGTCGGTAAATGGTACATTAAGCAAAAATAAAGTTTCTTTCTGCTGGATTTCTCTAATGTGTATCATGAATCTCCAAGCAAGATAGGATATATACACCTTTCCTCAAATTCTTTAACCTCAGAATTTTCTTAGAATATCCATTTACATATAGTTTGCATGAAACAGTTTGAGATCAGCTGTAATTGACACAGAATGCTTATACAACTACTATTTATGAGCAAATACTGATTTTATACTTATTGTAATCCTATGTAGAGAAGACTTTCTTTAGTGATAAAAGAGTAATATTCATACTTTGACCCCAAAACAAGGTTGTTTTATACTGTGTGTGTATGGATTTGCCAAGTCTAGGTTTATATTAGTACATTTCTTGTTTATCAGTTCTGTGTAATCTAAGCTTCTAGGCAAATGGTTATTTCTTAGGTGAAGCCTCCTTTTCCTGCTTTTGAATACAACACCATCTTGACTCTGTAGCATGAGTTAAAAACTCTTCATTCATTATTATTTCCCAAAACCTGAGTGTGCCTACGTATAGCCCTGGGTGTTCACATACAATGCAGGTGAGCACAGCCCCGCTCGGCAGTGCATAGGTGCTGAGATAAGCATCTAGGAGACAGTGGGAGCTCAAATAAGAAATGCCAGGAGAGCTTCTTGGAGGCTGTGACTCTTGTCATTTTGAATGATGGATGGTGTCCAATAGTAGGCGGGCAAATGGGCCCTGCAGGTTGTGGAAGCGGCAGGGACACCTTGTCATGACAGGAGGCCTGTAAGGTATTCATGAGGCCTGGGGTGTAGGTGACAGAGAGAAGGCAAAGGAAAGAGGCAGGAGGTGGGGTCTCCCAGGAAGCACTGCACCTGCCCCACTAAGCAGTGTGGACTTTATTTTGGAGGTGATAGGGTACTGAAGGGCTTAAAATCAGGGATAGCGCGATAGATTTGCATGCTAGAAAGATCTGCCGAGAGTTGTGTAGAATTTAGGTCTATATTTGTCCACGGTCATTGTGAACTTTGTCAGGTCATTCAACATCACTTTTTAAGTATGTCTTTTCTTTTCCTGAGTGGAGAGAATTAATTGTAAAAGTTTTTGGCCCTGGCCAGGTATCTCAGTGGTTAGAGTGTTGTCCCCATATGGCAAGGTTGCATGTTCAATCCCCAGTCAGGGCACGTATAAGAATCAACCAATGAATACATAAATAAGTGGAACAACAAATCATTGCTTCTCTCTCTCTCTTTCGCTCCCTTCCTCTCTCCTTAAAATCAATCAGTTAAAAAAAAAAAAAGTGTCTTAACTCTTCTGATAAAAAAAATCTATTTGACTTTGTAAGCATTACCATTTTTGCTATGGTGTATTTCTGATTACTTTTGTTTTATATTTTGTAGAGAGGAGGAGGTATCTTGCAGTGGGCCTCTGTCCCAAAAACAAGCGGAGTTTTTTCTTTCTCAACAGGTATGTTAATTCTCTAATTTATCATGAACTTTAAAAAAATTCTGACGTAGTTTGTCATGGCATATGCCTGTTACGTTGGTGGGTTTATTGAAATTCTGCATTACCCCTTGTTCTTGGCCCTCTTTACTTCACTAACAATGCTGTCACTTCCTATTTTGTAGTTTTATTTTTTGATTAAAGTTATAATGCAGATTCACTTAATAAGGGCACATGACTAACACAGCCAAAAAACATGACTTAGAAGATATACTTCCCTTTCCCCAACACTTTATTATGGACATTTTCAAACAAACAAACAAACAAAAAAGAAAAGCATTTTACAGTGAATATCCTTATACCCTTCATCTGTATCTTACAGTTAATATTTTTCTCTGTTCAATACATACCTACCCATCTTCTATCCGGCCACCATTTATTTAATTTATTTTTTATGCATTTCAAGTTGCAGATATCAGTGCACTTTATCCCAAACATTTTAAAAAATATATATTTGTATTGATTTCAGAGAGAAAGGGAGAGGGAGGGAAATAGAAACTTCAATGATGAAAGAGAATCAGTGGTTGCCTCCTGCACGCTCCCTACTAGGGATTGAGCCCACAAGCCAGGCATGTGTCCTGACCGGGAATCAAACCCTGACCTCCTGGTTCAGAGGTGGATGCTCAACTCCTGGCCCCAAACATTTTTTGTTGGTGGTTTTAAAGTCATACTCTCATTTTCTCAGTAACATAAGCTAAACATTTTTCTCCCATGTTATCTTCAAGCAGACTTCGATTTTTTGCTAGATTTTTCTAGTTTTCCCTAATTTTGTCCTTAAATTTCTTTCTGCAGAAAAATGTAATGATCTAGCTAACAGTGATAGGAACACGCCTGCAGATGAATTTTATTTTAATTAATTAATTTATTTTTTTAAAATATATTTTATTGATATTTTATCAGAGAGGAAGAGAGAGAGATAGAGAGCTAGAAACGTCGATGAGAGAGAAACACCGACCAGCTGCCTCTTGCACACCCCCCACCGGGGATGTGCCTGCAACCAATGTACATGCCCTTGACCGGAATCGAACCCGGGACCTTGCAGTCCGCAGACCGACGCTCTACCACTGAGCCAAACCGGTTTCGGCCTTGCAGATGAATTTTAAACAAATTAGAAAAACATGCCTGCTGTGAAGGTGCTCGCCGTCTGGACTGAGGCCAGCCTGGCACTTTTAATATGTCTTGATAGGAACTACAAGAAGGGTTAGAACAGGGGTCCTTCTAGGACCTTAGCTGGTCTAGGTGGCGATAGAAGCAGGTGGCTGGTGGCTGAAGTCTGAATTGGGGCTGGAAGGATGAGCAGGAATTTGCATGGGAGGAGTGAGTAGATGAGGAGTGTGTGGATGGGGAGGCTGACTGTTTCAGGAAGAGGAACAATCTTCTGTAGAGTCAAGAGGAGAGAGTAGCTGAGGAAAATAAAATAACCAGTTGATGCTATTGACTATAACATTTCTATATGTCTTTCTACTGAGTTGTCATGTTTCAATTTCAGGCCTCTTTGTTAAAGAATGACGAGACTAAGGCTCTCCCTCCAGCTTCTTTGCAAAAAGAATTGAACAACTTGTTGAAATTTAATCCTGATTTTGCTGAAGCGGTAAGTCTTTTCCACAATTTGTTCCTGAGTTGAAAGAATGATGGCAAAGCTACTGTTATGTTGAGTAGCCACCCAAATGAGGACCCATCCATGCTCTTGGTGAGCAGCCCAGCTTAGGTTATAAATCCGCCCTTCCCCCTCATTCGGTCCAGTGATGTTCTCTTCCTGTCATCATCTCCCTGATGTTGTGCATTATGGGCAGAGATAGAGTAGACTGAGTCTTTTTAATTTTTTTTTTTTGAGAGGAAGGGAGACAGAGAGAAACATCAATGTAAGAGCAAACATCAATTGGCTGCCTCCCATGCACCCCCTACTGGGGATTGACCCTGCAATGGGCATGTGCCCTGCTGGGAATCAAACTGGCACCCTTTCAGTGCATGGGATCAAACCCAGCCAAGTGAGCCACACTGGCTAGGGCAGAGCAGACTGAGGTTTTAAAAACTTTGGGGCCTGTCTTGGCCGGTGGCTTGTTGGGTTAGAGTATTGTCCCAGTACACTAAGGTTGCGGGTTCAATCCCTGGTCAGAGCACATACAGGAATCAACCAATGAGTCCAGCCAATGTGGCTCAGTGGTTGAGCATCAACCCATAAACCAAGAGGTCCCCTGTTTGATTCCTGGTCAGGGCACATGCCCAGGTTTCGGGCTTGATTCCCAAATGGGGGGAAGGGGGACCCGGGGAGGGGCGCGTGCAGGAGTCAGCCTATGATGTCTCTCTCAATTCTTAATGTTTCTATCTCTCTATCCTTCTCCCCTCCTTTCTCTAAAAAAAAAAAAAAAATCAGTAAAATATATATATATATATATATATATGTATTTTTAAAATCATCCACTGAATGCATAAATAAGTGGAATAAGAAATTGATATTTCTGTCTTATTGTCTCTCTTTTTCTCTCTCTAAAATCAGTTAAAAAATTGGGTTCTAAAAATTTGTTCCTTTCCCCACTTTTGTCAGTGTGTGTTGTTGTTTTTAAGTTTAAAAATCATACCATTCCTTAATGGATTTTTACCCTCTAACCTGGATTTGACACCTGACTTTATCCACATGTAGAAAAATATTTGTTTGGTTCCCTAGTAACTGGGATCTGTCTATTTGGAGGGAAGTTTGTTTATTTATTTTGAAATTTTTTTGTTTCGTTTTTTTGTTAATCTTCACCCAAGGATATTTTTCCATTGATCTTTTAGTGAGAGTGGAAAAGAGAGGGAAAGACAGAGAGAAACATTGATGTGAGAGAAACACATCGATTGGTTGCCTCCTATATGTGTTCTGACCAGGGCCTAATCCAGGGAGGAGCCTGCAACCAAGGTACATGCCCTTGACCAGAATTGAACCTGGGACTCTGTGCCACAGGCTGACGCTCTATCCACTGAGCCAAACTGGCTAGGGCTACAGGGGGATTAATTCAGTGAATCAAACAAAATGAAAACGGTTTCAAAATAGGATATAATTAGCTCAGTAAACTTTTTAAATACCTGAGCTAAGTGAGTTCTCCCACCCTCACATGGGTCCTAATATAACCAGTGACATAGTGGATGTATATTTAGGATAACATGCTGACATAAGTGCTAACAGAACGCCGGTTTTTTCATTTGGGGACTCCTCCTGGTGAGAAACCAATGTACCGTGTTTCCCCGAAAATAAGACATCCTCCGAAAATAAGACCTACTTCATGGAAACATAATACATCCCCTGAAAATAAGACCTAGCGCATCTTTGGGAGCAAAAATTAATATAAGACACTGTCTTATTTTCGGGGAAACAGGGTATCTTGAAGCTGCTTTGTTCTGCCTGTGGGGAAAAGGTGAATCTAAACTATGACGCTCTTGTTAGAAGGGTGGGGGGGATACATGGATGTTTGCAGCCAGCAGAACTCCTGAATTAGTCTTACACAGGAGGAAGCAGAACGTTTAACCCTATGCGGATTGTCTCTTGTTGTAGCATTATCTCAGCTACTTAAACAACCTCCGGGTCCAGGATGTGTTTAGTTCTACACACAGCCTCCTGCATTACTTCGACCGCCTGATTCTCACGGGGGCCGAGAGCAAGAGTAACGGGGAAGAGGGCTATGGCCGGAGCTTGAGATACGCTGCCCTGAACCTGGCCGCCCTGCACTGCCGCTTCGGACACTAGTAAGTTCATAGGTTTTTATCCACGTGGAAATGGAAGCCGCGGACTTCCAAATGCTGGCTAAGATGAATTGTTTAAGTGCTGTATTTAAAAGAAGGATAAAAAGGAAAGAAAGGAAGGAAGCTATTTTACTAGACCTGTCAGTAACTTCCAAAAGAGAAGCTTTTTCACTGGACAGAAGCTAATGAAACCTCCTCCGTAAGCAGTCTGCCCCCTGGTGTCTCTGTTTAGCATTACTGCCTTAGTACATGGCCTCTCGTTACTTCTAAGAACCACAGCCATTGAATTAAAAGATAATTAGGTCATTAGGCCAGAGATTCCCAAAGGATTTTTTGGAGATAATAATGAGGATACAGTATCTATTTTCAGTATTTCAAAAAGCCAAAAGAAAGTTGTGTCTTTACTGTATAAAAGACTGTGCTGGCTTATTCAAAGTCACGTTTGTGCTTTCGGATAAAATTCAGGCAGCTCAGTGAGATGACGCTTGGCTTATGCCATTGCTAAGATATGCCAATGATTTTGATGAACAAAAATAGGAAAACTGTCCAGCTCGTGTGGTTAAGTGGTTGAGCATCAACCTATGAACCAGGAAGTCACAGTTCAAGTCCTTGTCAGGGCTCTGTCCCCAGTAGGAGGAGTGCAGGGGGCAGCCAATCAATGATTCACTATCATCATTGATGTTTCTCCCTTTTCCCTTCCTCTCTGAAATTAAAAAAAAATTTATTTTAAATGGAGTTAAGTGGATAACATCTTTCAAAATATGGAGGCTATTTTGGAAAGAAATAATGTGAATAATGGTGAAAAGATAAGAAATTACTAATTGAAAGAGTCTTCCGCCGAAACCGGTTTGGCTCAGTGGTAGAGCGTCGGTCTGCGGACTGAAAGGTCCCGGGTTCAATTCCGGTCAAGGGCATGTACCTTGGTTGCGGGCACATCCCCAGTAGGGGGTGTGCAAGAAGCAGCTGGTCCATGTTTCTCTCTCATCGACGTTTCTAGCTCTCTATCTCTCTCCCTTCCTCTCTGTAAAATATCAATAAAATATATTTTTAAAAAAGGAAAAGAGTCTTCCACCCCCTGTGGCTTTTTCCCACCCGGAAGAAACGAGGGTTTTGCTACTGGCATCTTTGATCAGAGACCCCAGAGTGTATTAATGGAAGAAATATCCAGAGTTGAAGAATTGAGAGTTCTGCACTTGCTGTATCAGCCAGGCAACAAACAAAAAATTATATTCCATTCTGGTTATTGCATTTTAATAGGGACGTCGACTGGAGCTTGTGTGTGGGACAGCCTTTGAATACTTAATCGGAGCATTCAAAGCCATGTCTTATAAATCATATGGAAATGTTCTGTTACTAAAAATTTTTACCAGAGGTTTTTCTGCCTAGCAGCAGTGGAAAGCCATAAGGTCCTTTGAGGATTTTGCCTGACTATGTTTCTGTGTTGGCAAGCTACCTTTTCTTCCTACCTGGGAAAAATAATCTCTCGTTAGTCGTTTTAGTATACAGTTCTCCCAGAAGCCATTTCTCTAAACATAGCATTATTTGTTTGGTCATCACATGTTCAACAAAGTTAAATCGGGGGGCCTGTGTGTGAAGACATGCTTCCCGCCCTCAGATAGCCTATGTTCTGCTCATCTCATTACTAACGGGATGTAAAGGACGTGTAAACTAGGTGAGAATGTATCTGGGTTTTGTATTCAAACAAGTGGTTACTGTGGAGCAGTTCAGTTCTCCCCAATTGAAATGAATTGTGTGAGGCTATTACACTGGTGCTGAAAGAAAATTCCTTATATAAATTTTTCTCTAAAGAAGTGAAACCCATAAATTGATTTTGAGGTACTCAGTGACCCAACGTTGATAAGATTTCTATTCTGTCACTTGCCACTGAGAAGCCCAAAGTTTAAGACTTTACTTGTGCTCTCTATGGTTAATAAACGAGTTGAAAAAAATAATTAACACGGGTTAAATAAACAGATGGTGATACACAGTAGTATTTAAGTATGCACTGCAAGGTGGGGTACAGATAGCATTTATGTGGGAATTTTCACAAGTGCAAGTTCAGTGGGGCCAAGAATATTTGACTGAATTTCTACAGAAGTTGAGTGAGTGTGAAAGACATCGAAGATGGAGGGAAACCACGTGAGCAGAAAAAAGGAATCTCAAAAGTGGATAATCCTCAAAATATTTTTAAACTAGTTTTAAAAAAATATTAAAGCATCAAATGCTATAGTAAATTTTTTTAAATAATGCAGAAGAGAATGCAATGAAAAGTAAAATAATATATTCTCTTTGTGCCTCTTCCCTGGCCCATCAATAGCTAAAATAAAACTCTTAGTAACTGAGATCAAGAAAAGCTATTCTTCGATGTCCCTTTTAGTAGAAATCCACCTTAGAAGGGGAGGGTTATATGTGTTCACTGTTAATGTTTCTTTTTAAAAAAATATATTTTATTGATATTTTACAGAGAGGAAGAGAGAGAGATAGAGAGCTGGAAACTCGATGAGAGAGAAACATCGACCAGCTGCCTCTTGCATGCCCCCTACCGGGGATGTGCCCGCAACCAATGTACACGCCCTTGACCAGAATCGAACCCGGGACCTTTCAGTCCACAGACTGACGCTCTACCACTGAGCCAAACCGGTTCCGGCCACTGTTAATGTTTCTTGCTGCTGGGGCAAGAGAATGCCTCTGAGGGAATAAGCCCATAGCCATAGCTTTCAAAGCAGAAATTTTAGTACAACGTGCAGAGATCTCTTGGATGAGTTATTGTACAGATGTCTTCCTGCTTCCGTTACTTGTGTATGTTGTGATGTTAATGAGATATTAGTGATGTTCAGTCTGTCATTAGTCAACAGGCGGAGCTTGCCCTGCAAGAGGCAATCAGGATCGCCCAGGAGTCCAACGATCACGTGTGTCTCCAGCATTGCCTGGTAAGGCCACCCTCCTGCCTTGGGAATTCTGCCCACGGGTTGAGTTGGCCTTTGGAAGGCCCGATTTGAATCAGATTGTTTTGTAGTCAGAGCAAAGGTTCTTAGCAGTGACGGGAAACTAGTTAGGAAGTTCAGGAAAGACAGCCCATATTTGTTTATTTCTTAATTCATGACGTTTGTTTGGCTTTGGTTGTGATTCTTTTTTTAAAAAAATATGTTTGTATTGATTTTTAGAGGGAGAGGGAGGGAGAAGGGAGAGGTAGGAAGAAGAAGAGAAAGATAAAAACAATTATTGATCAGCTGCCTCCTGCACGCCCCCTACTAGGGATCAAGCCTGCAGCCCAGGCATGTGCCCTGACCGGGAATCGAACCAGTGACCTCTTGGTTCATGGTTCAATGCTCAACCACAGAGCCAAACCAGCCAGGCTTGATCTTATCTACAAATTTTAGTACAACGTGCCATGCATAACTACCATGCAAAACTATCACATTAAATTATTGGCATTAACCTTGTAACTGGATGAGATGTTATCCTGTGAAAGCATAACCAACAAGCACACGTAGAACACAGAATTTATTTAACCATCACGTTGAGACTCACTTTTTCAATTAAAGGCCTTATGGGCGCTTCATGCTTTTTTTTCTAGAACCTTGCCACTCACTACTCTCAACAGTAAAGAAAATCATTGGCTTGTCTGATAATTTTCATGTGTTTGATGGGCTTCATTTTGGTTCATGCTTCATGAAATATTATGTTAGAGGATTTATTTTGTTCCTTTTAATTCTTTCTTATAACTATGCTGATAGTTCAATAGAACATTACCCCAGGTCATTGTTAGGCTATATTTTAATGATTTCTCTTACCAGAGCTGGCTTTACGTGCTGGGGCAGAAGAAATCCGATAGCTATGTTCTGCTAGAGCATTCTGTGAAGAAAGCAGTGCATTTTGGGTTACCGGTAAGGCTCCTCTTTCTGTGAGACTGTTTAAATAAATGGTGTGGTTTTATTCTTGGTAGCTTCATATGACCTTAATTATTAATTAAACACTAAATTCTGTTTGATAGGTTTCTCTCTGTTCCCTTTATCCCAATTCCATTGATCAATTTGATGAGATTGTTTTTAGTTTATTGATCCACATTAACTTCCCCTTATTTACTTAGAAATTTTTCTGGAAAGGCTTACTTTTAAAACAGGGATTGGTTTAAATGTTACAGCCCTAGAGCCCAATCTGCCTGCTTCCTGCTCATATGTGGCCCTCAGGCTAGGAATGGGTTTTACATTTTTAAATAGTTGGGGGCGGGGGAATGAAAAGGAAGAATATGCAACAGACACCAGATGTGGTCTGCAAACTCCAAGTCATTTACTGTCTGGCTCTTAAGAGAACAAGTTTGCTGATCCGTTTTAATAATGAACAAAGCTAGGAACCAGCAAACCCGATAGGCAGATTTGTCCTTTCTCATTTTGAGTGACAGGGGAGGACCTGAAGTGTAGTCCTCAGTGGTAGATGCTGAGGGACATTGAAAGGGCATAGTCTCCACGCATGAAGGAGTAATGGCTCTTAGCATCTAGATTAATGTTGCTCAAAGAACTTTATTCCATCTCAAAAACCATCCACTGAAACCTGGGCTGTAGGCAGTATGACTGCTTAAGCATCTGTCTCATATAGTTTGCAACAAATTCCAGGAAAATTAGAAGTAATCATGTGCAGTCATTTAAAGTATACGCTTTTCAAATCTGCAAATTGTACACTTGACTCAATTCTGGGAAAGGAGAGTTACTACATGTACAGAATTGATGATAAGGACAAAGTAAGTGGTAAGTGTCTCCTTAAAATAAATGAGACTTTTTAAATACAGGTTTTGTTGTGGATTTATGCTGTATCTTAGTTGAGCTTTCATCCTTGAAAATCATGCCAGAAGTTATGATTTTAATGATGATTTTATTTATTTATAATATGCATCTTCTTTTAATCTCCTGCTACATAATGTGACCAGCACTGTTTCACACGTTATCTCATTTTAATCCTCACAGCAGTTCTTTGTGATGGCTGGGATGCCCATTTCACAGACAAGGAAGTTGAGGCAAACTGGCCCCAAGTCACATAGGAAGTAGCAGGGCGGTGTTTAAGTGCAGGTCCATTTAATGTCAAAGCCCTGGCTCTTCTCCGTGTACCGTCAGGCTCCCTTCCAGCCTGTTTTTCAAGAACACATTTTATCCCAGGCTGTAGGTACTTTCCTTTTAAATAGTGTTGTCACTGTGCATGTGCTGAAATGTGAAATACGCCAGATTTCTGAAGAGCAAAACAAACGCAGTCATGTGATCTCTCTTGGGTCACGGGTATGTCTGTTTGTCCCCTCAGTACCTTGCCTCCCTGGGCATACAGTCCCTCGTTCAGCAGAGGGCGTTTGCCGGGAAGACAGCAAATAAACTGATGGATGCTCTAAAGGACTCCGACCTCCTGCACTGGAAGCACAGCCTGTCAGAGCTCATCGACATCAGCATCGCCCAGAAGACGGCCATCTGGAGGCTCTATGGCCGCAGGTCAGTCTTCCGCAGACGGTCAAGGCCACGGGGCGTGGGTCCTGTTAGAGGAAAGCGGAGGCTGGCAGTCTGCCTTGTAGGATGCATAACCCAAAGTTCACACGTCTCTCCGGTCTGCCCAAGACCACAGTGTGGTTAATAAGTGACAGAGCCACTTAGGAGCCACGCTGGCCTCTGACTCCAAGCACAGCGCCTTTGTGCTCTGAGACGGCAGCGCCTCTTTCCGTTCGCAGGAGGCATGGGCCGTGGTCACTCAGGTTGAGCCCCCTTTGAACCCCAAGATGTGTTCTCTGGAGTATCTCCAGCCTTGTGTTTAAGTCCCATGTTGCATCTCTCACTTGGAAGTAAACTTCTGAACCAGGTTTTTAATCCCGGAGTCCTGTCACCACCTCACCTCTCACCCAAACAAACCGTTATTTTTAGGAATTCAGTAATGAAAGGAAGGGCCTCTATGGCCAGTCTTGTCCTTGTAGATGAGATCACTGTTTGGCATGATGTGGTCTGAAACAACATCAGACACTGGCCACTGATTATACTGCCAGGGCAGCTGGTACCAGGATGGCATCGGGTCTGAATTACCCATGAAAAGGAATGAATACACCGTGACCACAGGCAGTGGGAGGAGGGTGTCTGGCGCTCAGAGCTCCCTGTTGTGCCGTAACCTCTACATTTCCCCTGAGGCTGAACAATTTGGGGTGCTTTCCCTCGTTCCTGGGAGGCAGCTGTCCCCACAAAGATGAACTTGCAGTGGGGCTGAACTTCCTTCCCCGCTCCAGAGAAGTGCGGGATGTGGCGGAGGGCAGCCTGGGTCCCTTGATAGATGGGAGTCCCTGTTTGTCCCTCCCCCAGCACCATGGCGCTGCAGCAAGCCCAGATGCTGCTGAGCATGAACAGCCTGGAGTCGGTGAATGCGGGCGTGCAGCAGAACAACACCGAGTCGTTTGCGGTCGCGCTCTGCCACCTCGCAGAGCTGCACGCGGAGCAGGTAGGGGGGCCAGGCGGGAGGGCTTCTGGAGCAGGGGAGGCTCTGCCAGTTCTCTCCTGGAGGGCTTGAGAAGGGCACGGGGCACGTCAGGGACAGGTCTGGTCGGCCGCACAAGAAAGGTGAATCCTGCCCGCACCTGCTCGCGGGGCAGCTGGCGTGGGGCGCGGGGCGCTCCTCACATCCTGTCTCTGTTCAGGGCTGTTTCGCTGCAGCTTCCGAAGTGTTAAAGCACCTGAAGGAGAGATTCCCCCCGAACAGTCAGCATGCCCAGGTAACCTGCCCTCGCGTGACCTTGGATTTATTTGTGAAAAGACCATTTTTACTGTATTGTTGTCAGAGTGGGCTCATGAAGAGTCTCCCCTCAGTTTCTCACGTCAGTTCCTTTCTGCCACATACATGCATTGAGGGCAACATGGGTAATTACTTAGGAGACTCTATAAACTAAACTCTCTTCAAGAAGCCTGAGAAATAAACTCAGAAAAGAGTTAAAGCAGGGAACCCCCCCCCCCCCTTCATGGTTTTAAATTAGTATTCTTAGTATCTCCAACTGTACAGGAACAAGAAAAGAAATTATCAATGTCCTTCAGTAGATCAAGAATTAGGTCTCAGTTTTGTTATTTTGTCTTGTACTTGGCAACTCTAATCTTTCCCTCCCGGAACTGAATAACCTTGTGGGAAGATGTAGTGCCCAGAGGGAATGACCTTTACAGCAGGCCTAGGCCTCTGTTTCTTCCTGAGCTGACTTTCCTCTCTGAAGGGGCTGAGAAAACTGTCACAAGGCCCTTCTTTGTCCTCGTTCCCTTACCATGTGTAGTCTTCAGGGTTTGAGGTCTGGGCATCTCCCACTGCTGGTCCCTGGGGTGACCATTCACATAGGTGGTTAGATAAAGTGTGAGCACCCATCTGCATGTGGTCTGTGCTGAGATGTGAACTCAGAGCACCCAGAGGGCACAGAAGACAGCACCCAAGGATGAAGTGTGGTTCCGTGATACTGC
This sequence comes from Vespertilio murinus, assembly GCA_963924515.1. NCBI lineage: Eukaryota > Metazoa > Chordata > Mammalia > Chiroptera > Vespertilionidae > Vespertilio > Vespertilio murinus. The sequence goes on along the minus strand of OZ004720.1, from coordinate 10,341,659 downwards.
TAATAGGGTGAAATAATTTCCACTGAGTTCTAGCTGTAACCAAGAAGGTGTACAGTAAAATAAAGATACAATTTAATTTACAGTTTATAGGGGGGAAAAACTGTATGGCAGATAGGTAGATTACAAAATGCTCAACTTGGTCAGTGGTTAGGGAACTACAAATTAAAATAATAATGAGATATTTCATACCCATCAGATTGGCCAAAAGTAAAATACCTGACAGTACCAGCTGTCGGAGAGAATGTGGAGCTGGGAGTATTGCCATAGGCTCCTGGTGGGGGCTGTAAACTAGTACAGTCCACTCGAAGAACAAATGGCTTCTATGTTAAAGGGGAGGCATATGTGCTACAGCCCAGCATTTCCTCTGCTTGCTGTATACCTGAGGTAAACGTGTACAAGGAGAGGTATGTGAAAATGTTTATTGCAGCATTTTTCAGAAGAGTGAAAAATAGATACCCCCTAACTACCCATCAACCGGAGAATAGATAAGCTGCCGCATATTCATATAATTGAAAACTATTAGTGAAAGGAATGAACTATAATTTCATGTATTAATATGTATAAACCCCCAAAATAAGGTTGAGCTTAAAAGCAAGTTGTCAAAGGATGCATGCAGTTTGATACTATTTATCTATACAAAGTTAAAAACGTGCAAGATCATACTGCATACTGTTTAAGGATAAGTATGTGTGCTGTAAAAGTATAAGAACATAAGTGGGAATGATAAATACCAAATCAAGTGCTTACTTTGGAAAAATTGAGAAGGGAGTAGAAATTGTAAAGTGCTTCAGTATTCTTAACAGTATCTGAAGGAAAGAAAGCAAAATGTTGTGATTTGACAAAGTTGATGATTCCACACATGTGTTTGTTTTTATTAATGCTTGTTCATATACTTGAAATATTTTTTAAAATATTTTTAATTAATTTTTAGAGAGAGAGAGAGAAACATCAATGTGAGATCAAAACATCAATCGGCTGCCTCCTGCACACCCCCTACCAGAGATTGAGCCTACAACCCAGCATGTGCCCTGATTGGGAATCGATCCAGCAGCCTTTTGGTGCATGGGACGACGGCTGACCAACTGAGCTACGCTGGCCAGGGCCACACTTGAAATATTTTTTAAATAGCAAAAACTAAAAATGTGTTTGAATTGTAAGGATATTTGCTAACCCAAATACTTTTCTATCTCTGTTGAATAATTAGGTGAACAATTGCCATTTGTCCCTAATTATATTTTTTCTTATTAGTTATGGATGCTATGTGATCAGAAAATACAATTTGACAGAGCAATGCATGATGGCAAATATCACTTGGCCGATTCACTTGTTACAGGAATCACAGCTCTTCATAGCATTGAGGGTGTATATAGGTAAGAAACACGGAGAACTCCAACTCAGAATGAATTCATTCTCAAATGGCTTTATTCTTATATGTTTTGTGTGTGAATTAATTTATCAACTTTAGCTTAGGAAAAACCTTTGTTCTTTTTAAAAAATTTCTCAGCCGAAACTGGTTTGGCTCAATGGATAGAGCGTCAGCCTGGGGACTGGAAGGTCCCGGGTTCAATTCCGTCCAAGGGCATGTACCTTGGTTGAGGGCACATCCCCAGTAGGGGGTGTGCAAGAGACAGCTGATCGATGATTCTCTCTCATTGATGTTTCTAACTCTCTATCCCTCTCTCTTCCTCTCTGTAACAAATCAATAAAATATATTTTTTTTAAAAAGAAAAAAAAAGAAAAATTACAAAGTTGTTTTTTTTTTTTAATTTTCATCTCACTGAGGATATATTTAGAGAGAGGAAGGGGCGTGGTAATGGACAAAAAGAGAGAGAGAGAGAGACATCAATGTGAGAGAAAAACATTGGTTGCCTCCCATACATGCCCCGACCTGGGATCAAATCCGCAATACAGGATGATGCTCCAAACTACTAAGCCACTCAGGGCAGAAAAAAAACTTTTTTCTATTTATTATAGCAAATGAGAAAATACAGATAAGCTGAATGGAGAAAATCAGTACCATCCAGAGATAATCACCAACATTGTGACATCTGTAGTTCCAGTCTTTGTTCGTGTGTGTGTGTGTGTGTGTGTGTGTGTGTGTGTGTGTACACATCTATTCTCATAAACACAATCTTTTTCCCCTTTTAACAAAAAATATGTTAGACACAGTTCTTCCCTTTGGGGGTTCAGATACATTGTAATTGAGGAAATAGGGATTCTAATCCTGAAAGTGACTATACTTATAACCCTTGCAAAACATCGACATAACCACTTATGTTTATTTTGTTTGTGCAGAAAAGCAGTTGTACTACAGGCTCAGAATCAAATGACAGAGGCACACAAGCTTTTACAGAAATTACTGATTCATTGTCAGAAAATCGGGAACACAGAAATGGTGATCAGGTAAGAGGGGGGGTCTCTCGTGCATCTCACAGATGGTGCCTTGTGATGCAAATTCTCACCCACGTCCTCCTGTTTGTGGGCAGGGTCCTGCTGTCTGTGGCAGAGCTGTATTGGCGATCTTCCTCCCCCACCATTGCCCTGCCCGTGCTGCTGCAGGCGCTGGCCCTCTCCAAGGAGTACCGACTACAGTACTTGGCCTCTGAAACAGTGTTGAACTTGGCTTTTGCCCAGGTAAGCTGATCTCTGTGCTTAGTTTTGTTTTTGTTTGATTTAGCGCATATTTGTACTCAAGAACTGGCAAATCTGGTACTACTTTTTGGTTTTGAAAAGGATAATAATGAGCTTTCACTCCTCACTGTTGAAGTCTGGGAATGCAGTCTCCATGGCAGGCCCTTAACGGAAATCTGGAGCTGTGACCTTGGTGACAGGCTGACACCTCCCAGTGGCCCTGGCTGCTGTTTAGTAAAGGGGACTCGCCTCTTCGTTGAGGACACGTGCCTCAGATTAATGGGTAGCTGGCCCAGAGCTATGCTTGATCTAACAAGGGGATGAGTAGAATAAAGAAGTGAGGGAGTCCTGTGTTCATTGAAAGGTTTGGTAAATGAAATTTTTTTTAATGTTTGTTTTCTATCTCCCTTTGTAGAAGGGAAAGGCTATGAGAGAAGGGACAATTGTTTTTTCCCCTGCTGTATCCCATGGCACCTAGTAGGACCTACACTTATAGTAGGCTTTTAATATTTATAGACTGAATAACTTTTTCTTAAGATAAAGTTCATGCCCACCTGGTGTGGTTCAGTAGTTGAGTGTCGACCTATGAACCAGCTCCTTCTGTCTGTCTCTGGATTTGCTTATTCTGTGTTATTTCATGTAATGGAATCATATAATATATGGTCTTTTGTGTCTGGATTCTTGATTTAGTATAATCTTTTCAAGGTTCATTTATGTTGTAGCATGTATTACATCCCTTTTAATAGCTGAATCATATTCTATTGGATGTATACATGTTTCATTTATTCATCAGTTGATGGACCATTGGGTTGTTTCACCATTTGGCTATTAAGAAGAGCTGATCTCAACATTCATGTACAAGTTTTTGTGTAGAGATTGTTTTACTTCTCTTGGGTATACCTAAGAGTAGAATTGCTAACATATAACAATTCAGTTTAACTGGATTGATTTTTTTTTAAATATTGAGCTACTGTTGGATTTCTGGGATAAATCCCAGATGGTTGTGGTGTTCAATTCTTTTAATATGCAGCTGGATTTTGATTGCTAATATTTGTTGAGGATTTTTTTCTCCTGTAATCACAAGATTACATTCTTTTAACTCTATTCTGTCACTCTCTTAATTGAAAAGTTTAATTCATTTAACATAATTATGCATGAGAATGGACTTATTCTATTTTGCTATTTTTTCCTATATGTCTTACTCTTTTTTGTTCCTCAGATCCGCCATTACTGCTTTCTTTTGTGTTAACAATAGATGTTTTCTAGCATATCATTTTAATCCCCTGTTGTTTCTTTTATTATATACTTTTGAGATATTTTCTTAGTGTCTCCTCTTCCTCCAGTGATCCCTATACAGCTAATTCAACCTTTTGGAATCGCCAATCTAAAGGATTTTGGCGTTGAATCTTTTTGTAAAGACAAAAAAAACTTTCCCACAGTGTGAATAACTACTCCCTACTGTATCTGTTGTGGTCTGAAATCAGCTTGTCACACGAATGTTTTAAGAGGATGGCCCACAGCAAATGTAGTGCCTGCCAGGGAGAAGCTAAGCCAGGCTTGGCCCCGGGAGAGGGAGAGGAGGACTGGAACGGAAGCCCGCCCCGGAGTGGGGAGCGCGTGTGCTGCAGCGCCACGGTGTTTCTTTTTCAGCTCATCCTTGGGATCCCAGAACAGGCCCTCAGTCTTCTCCACGTGGCCATCGAGCCCATGCTGGCTGACGGGGCTGTCCTGGACAAAGGCCGGGCCATGTTCTTGGTGGCCAAGTGCCAGGTGGCCTCAGCAGCTTCCTATGATCCACCCAACAAAGCGGAAGGTAGGAAGCCGTACAGAGGTTGTTGGGCAATGCTATTGCAGCAAACCTCTAAAATACAGGACCTGGGGAAAGAAAAGACATTCAGTTTGGGACAGTATTTAAGTTCTGAGTGTTCACAACTTTATGTTACAATTCCAGGTAGCAGTTAAAGCGCTTTCACATGCATCTTTGTTATGAAAGCTGAAGGCAAATGAGGGGCTGTTTACCCTGTAGAATTAGGCACTGGCAGGAAGTCAAGACTGAAGACCCTTTATAAAACCTGACTCTAGTGGTTTTTTCCTCCTCAGAGAGTTGAATATAGAAGTATCTGTACGGCATCGGGATATAGCCGCTGACATTGCGATAACTATGTATGGTGCCAAGTGGGGACTGGAAATATCAGGGGAACACTTGGCAAAGTAGATGATTGTCTGATCACTGTGCTGTACACCTGAAGCCAGTACAAAATAATACTGAAAGTAAACTGTAATTGAAAAATAAAAGATAATTATGTGTTTAAGAGCTAATAAACACAAAATTTAACATTTTTTAAAAAGTATCTGATACTTGTTAAATCAATAAAAGTAGATATTACGTTTTGGAAACTGTGTAAAGTGTTGAGTTAAATAGGTGTGGTATTTTCCCCCTTTTTCACCAGCTCTGGAGGCTGCTATTGAGAACCTCAATGAAGCTAAGAACTATTTTGCAAAGGTCGACTGCAAAGAGCGAATCAAAGACGTCGTTTACTTCCAGGCCCGTCTCTACCACACTCTGGGGAAGACCCAGGAGAGGAACCGCTGTGCGATGCTCTTCCGGCAGCTGGATCAGGAGCTGCCCTCTCACGGGGTGCCCCTGATAAATCATCTCTAGGGAAAGGTCCCTGCGGGGCCATGGCACAGAGAGGGCGAAGTGATGTTTTTTATTTTATTTTATTTTTTTAAATATATATATTTTATTGATTTTTTACAGAGAGAAAGAGAGAGGGACAGAGAGCCAGAAACATCGATGAAAGAGAATCATCGATCAGCTGTCTCCTGCACACCCCCCACTGGGGATGTGCCCGCAATGAAGGCACATGCCCCTGACCGGAATCGTACCTGGGACCTTTCAGTCCGCAAGCCGATGCTCTATCCACTGAGCCAAACCGGTTTTGGCTAAATGATGTTTTTTATACCTGTTTTGTTAATAGACTAAATTCGGGCTCGTTTGTCTTATTTTGCTGCTAGAATATTCATATTTGTTTTGTTCACCCTTTTCCTTCTGGTAGCAAAGACATCAACTTTTTGTTAATAAACACCTGTTAGTGCAAATGTTAAAGGTTATGTTCTTTCTGGGCAGAATTGCCAATATCTTATTTAGAAACCGTGCTATCTCTCCACCATTATGTACATTTGTTTACACACTTGCTCAGACAAAACCCTTTTTGGGTATTGGTAGGTCTCGTAAGGAGGTCAACACAGGTGATTCTGTTGCTTGAATTTCTTTCTTAAGCGTCTCTGCTTTGTAGGATCAAATGGTGCTTTTGTGGGCCCCTATGTGCTCGTGAGTACATGTTGGTCCCTGACTGGAATTAGGAAGGAAAAGGTGTATTTATAGTCTTTGGACCAATAACAAGCATATTTCATTCACTCTCTTGGTGTTGGCTTTTTTATATCTTCTGCCTGGGAATATGCTAATTGACTGCCCTGTCCTCAAAGTGGCAGTGCCCATAGCCAATAAGGAGGGAATATGCTAATTAACTGCCATGCCCTCAATGATGGTGGCACCCAATCCCCTCAGCCCTCCAGCTGCCCAGGGCCAGCCTGGGGTGCAGGCAAGCCTTAAATGGCAGCTGCCCAGCCACCCAGAGCTACCCAAGGCTCAGGTAACCAGGGCCAGCCCAGACTTGTGCTGCCAGCAGTGGCAGCAGCAGAGGGGTGATGGGGTGTTGCCTTCCCTTGATCACCGGGTTGCTTCCCACTCCTGAGGGCTCCTGGACTGTGAGAGGGGGCAGGCCGGGCTGAGAGAGACACCCCCCTCTCCAGTGCATGAGTTTTCATGCACCAGGCCTCTAGTAACTATATATGAGGGATGGAGAGAACTTAAGTCTAGGAATTCATCATGAATAAGATGACTATAAATTAAGAAAGCGTCTGAAGCTCAGCGCTGGGTAGATGCCATCATTCAAACACATAGTGCCTCTAATTTACCCAACCCTGCAATTAAGCAGATGCTGGCCATTGCTCTTTCTGTTCGTGAACTTGCGCTCCTTGAGGGTTCACAGAAAAACCCCTGTTTCAAGCCCAAAACAGCAGTAAGACACCAACCAAATTTTGCAGCTTCTAATCATTGGCTCTTTCTCTGTTCAATTTCAACCTTCCGATGGGAAATAATTAATCTCCAAAGCTCTCTGAAGCAAAGCAAGGCGACTCCCACTCACTAGAGTGTATTTGCTGGCCAACGACGGCTGCTCTGGAAACAAGAGATTCAATGTGGAGATAGAGACATGAATTAGTATGTTGATGTTTAAAAACCTTTCCTTAAATTTGAAAGGTTACCTTATGTAGAGGGTAAAAATGAAATATTCTTAAAGGCTGCCTAGTAAAAAGAATTCCTCCTCCTCAGAGGTTACCATTAACTCTATCAGTTTCTTTTTATTCTTCCCAATACATTCAATGTATTTAAACATTGATTACATTCCCCCAACCTAAGAAATGATCTTCACCCCTCTGCCTCAGTGTAAGAGGGCCCAAGAGGTGGGGCAAGGTTGCTCCGCTGACCCTTCGGGCATTCAGCCAGCCTGACCAGGACTGGCTACCTCACTTGTGGGGCCCAGGGCAAAGTAAAACTACAGGCCTGTTCATTAAGCAGAGCCTTCCTACAGAATGCAGAGGGCCCTGAAGGCAGAGAGCCCTGTGCAGATGCAGCTGGCATGCCCGACTCTGCTCTCAGATTGCTCCTTCATCCTGGCAGAATGGAAGAATCCTTCATCCTGGCAGAATCCAAAGCTAATATCAAGAGGCCATGGCTCCCCGACATCTGTGACTTAGATTTGTTGTTAGGTCCTATCTCGGGTTAAAAGGAAAGTTGGAAACATCAGTGATCCCCAAACTCAGAACATGTCTGGGTTATAGCTAATTGTTGTTTTTTTTCTTCCTGGTGGGGGAAGTAAGTCGGACTGGTATAATGAGGGGTATGAAAACTGATGATTTGGTTAAACGGGGGAAAGGATTTGGTGAGGAGGAAATTACAGCTAAGTAGCCAGTGGGTATTTAGTTTATAAGAGATCTTAGGATGTATTCTCAAAGGGGAGGAGGAGAAAGGTGTGACCAGACCCAAGGGCTTGGCATGGTGGGATTTCTGCCCAGCAGACTTGGTGTTGAATGCTCCCAGCCCTGGGGCAGTGGGAACAAATAGTTTGACACTTACAGAGCGTAAGTTATGTATATCACCCCGTTTAATCTCCACTGCAGCCCTAAATGATAAGCAATAGCACTAACCCCGCTTCACAGATCCGGACTGAGGCATCAGGAGGTCGAGTCAGTGGCTCTCCCAAGGTCACACAGCTAGCAGGTCCCAGAGCTGAGAAGCCAGCCTAGTGGGTGCATTACCCCAGAGCGGCCTGTTCCCCGTGTTGGGAGAAGTACTGCGCTGGTTCTGGGAACATTCTTTATCTGCTTGTTGAACACATAATGAGTATCGGTTGTTTATCTAGTACTCAGCGTAGGCCAGACCTGGGACTAAAACATACCAACCTCACTGCCTGCTCTCAAACTTCTCAGGGTCTTTTTTTTTTTGCCAGCATTTTTCTGTTGTCCTGTTGACTGGGGAAGAATTCAGTGAATAATGGTGTGATTAATCCTGATGCCTCTACCTGGATGTTCAAGGTTTGGGAGGTGGGACTTTCAGTGAACAACACGAATGGAATACAGAACAGTTGAGGAAGGAGAGGACAGCCTGGGCAGGAGCTCTGTCCTGATGGGCGAGATCCTTCTCCGTCTTACTTTTCCGCCTCTCCTCTGTAGCTATCCAAGTTTTCTTAAGAAGAAGATTCAGATGCTTTGATTACTTATTTTCTCGGCACTCTCTTGGCAAGACAATAAGCTCTGTTTGCCTACCATAGGTTTTTTGTGTTTTTTTTTTTCCTTTTTTTTCTGGTGTTCCTGGAAGGAAAGCAAAGCCAATTCTTATTCTCCTGTTGCTGAGAAAAATACGATTTTTGAGTGGGATGATTCTTATCCCAAGAGGGGCTGAATGCCAGTGAAAGGCTCTGGTGATGTTCTCGGCCAGGTGTTCGAATCCACTTTAATAAGAAAGGCACGTGGTTGATGGGCCTTTTGCTCTTTGCCAAATGCCTTGGAGTGTTTACATGCCAGGCACTGAGCTATGGTCTTTACTCGCACAATTGATTTTCACCCCAAGCCCAGCCTGTGCCCCACGTTTATTATCCCCATTTGACAGCTGATGAAACCAGAGCCACGTGTCCAAGGCCACAGAGCTGATAACTATCAAAGCTGGGATCTGAACTAGGTCTGCATGACCCCACACTGTTTTTAATCACAAAGCTGAATGTAAACAAAGGAATCAGCTGTCGTACCTATTTATATGCCAGGACTTTATAGCTCTATTGGCAGGTCAGGACGCATTCGTGAAAAGCAAACACTAGCCCAGCCAGCGTGGCTCAGTGGTTGAGCGTCAGCCTATGAATCAGGAGGTCACAGTTCAATTCCCAGTCAGGGCACAGGCCCGGGTTGCAGGCTGGATCCCCAGTGTGGGGCGTGCAGGAGGCAGCCGATCAATGATTCCCTCTCATCATTGATGTTTCTCTCCCTGCCCCTTCCTCTCTGAAATAAATTTTAAAAATATATATATTTTAAAGTAAAGAATCATGACAGTAGTTGAGCATCAAATAAATGGTTCAGTCCTTGCTTTAGATCAGAGAGGAGAGAGGACAATGAGAGCTTGGGTCACAGCATTTAAGGAAATTCTTCCAGAAAGAAGTTGATTTTGAGCTTGAGTTTCGATTTGAATGGACTCTTTTTTTTTTTTTTTACCTTTCTCACATAATTGGCTTCTAACTTTCACATACTGGTATAACTAAGTTTCTGCCTGTTTGCTAGTTTAATAAAACAGGCAATTCAGTAACACAATGTAAATATACAGAATTGTATATTTTAACACGTAACAGGAAAAGGCATCAACCAGTATCTCTCTTAGTTTCTTTAGTAAAGCAGGGGATGCCAAACTATTGCCCATAGGCCAAATCTGGCACGCAGTGAGTTTTCATAGGGCCTATTAGCTCAGGAGAGTTTATACATTTTAAGTGAAGAAAAATCAAAACAACATTCTGTGATCTGAAAATTAAGTGAAATTCCACTTTCAGTGTTGTAAGTAAAGTTTCATTGGAACACAGCCTCACACATTCATTTTCTTTTGTCTAGGGCTGCCAGAATGGCTGAGTTTCTGCCAACAGACACATGGTCTGCAAAGCCTAAAATATTTGCTGGCCCTCTACGGAAAAAGTTTGCTGACCTCTGTCAGAGAGTTAGACATATTCAGAATATTCCCAGTCAGCCCCAATACCTATTTTGGGGGGAAGAAAATAGAAAAATACAGAATTATTCATTCACCATTCAGAGTTGACATTTTGCTATTTGTTTCAAATCCATTTATAGGTAAAAGGCATAAAACTTTACAACATTCATCAGATGACTATGACACGTTTCACTGAACTATTCCCCTGATGATCTGTTAGGATGGTTGTTCCCAGGTCTGTGTGTGTGTGTGTGTGTGTGTGTGTGTTTATAATATATATATAGATTGATTTCAGAGAGGAAAGGAGAGGGAGAGATATGCACGCGTGAAAACACACACACACACACACACACACACACACACACACACACAACACACGCCACTGGGCATCCAGCATATGCCCTGAGGGGGAACCTAGCCTTGAACTCCTGGTTCATAGGTCCACCACTGAGCCGGCTCGCTGGGCCCCGGGTCTTTTCTATTCCCAACAAACGCTTGCACTGCACGCCAGTAGCATCAGGAGGGGTGCTCATCTAATGGGAACGCTAGTCTAGATTGTTTGTAAGCGCCCGGGGAGGCTGGAAATGCCAGACAAGCTAAACGTCCTGCAAATCCACTCAGTTGACCAGAGGACTTTGAACCTTTCAGTAATTTGGCTGGACTCCCTTTTAAACTCTGGATTCCCCTTTGGGTTGGTTGCTTGGCTGGGTCTGCGAGACACGCCCTGGGTAACTCTGGGTTCAGGACTGGGTTTCCCCAACCGCCCGAGGCGGGCGGGTCTGGCGGTCCTTGGTATCTTCCCCTCCCCTCCCTTCCCCTCTCCTCCCCTCCCATCTCCTCCCCTCTCCTCCCCCAGCAGCGCCGACACCCAGCTGGGACTCTCAGCACCCGCTTGTTAGGGCTCAGGAAAGCGGGGCGCTGCAAAGGGTGGCCGTTCGGGGAGAATGTGTCCCACACAAAGCAGCCAGCCAAGCCGCCTTCGGGAAAAGCCAGACTTCACTGAGGGCGGGCCCCGAGCAGGGAGTGACGGGGGAGGAGGAGGTGGTGGAGGAGGGGAGGTGGGTGTGGAAGGGGGTTTCCCCCACACGGGTGTCCCGCAGCCGCGGGGAACTTTCCGGGGCTCCGCCGCCGCCGCCGCCCCGCAGATGCCGCACAGAACTCCGCCGGCCTCCCGGGGGGGGGGGGGGGGGTGCCGCGGCCGCCGCGGGAGAAGCTGGGCAGGTGCGCGCGGCGGGCGGGGCCTGAGTGGCAGCCTCGCCTCCCGCGCTCGTGCCTCCTCCTCCCGCCCCCCGTGGGTCTCCCCCGCCCTCCTCCGTCCGCGGCCGCCGCCTCCCCCCACCCCCTCCCGGCCCGGCCGCAGCCCCTCCGCCTCCCCCGCCTCCCCCGCGTCTCTCCTCCGCTCCGCCCCGCGGCTCCTCGGGTCTCGGCGGGCGCCCGCCTCCGCGCCCTCCCCCGCGCCGGGGACGCGCCGCGAGCGGCGGGCGCGGGCGGGTGGGCGGGCTCCCGGCGGCCGCGGCCAATCCCCGCGCAGCCCGGGGCGGCGTCGCGCCCGAGCGGGGACCCGGGCGGCTCCTCCCGCGCCCGCCCGCCCCCCGCGCGCCGGCTGGAGCGGCGCCGAGCGGAGCGGAGCCCCGCGGAGCCCGGGGTGCCGAGCGCGGGAGGCGGCGGCGGCGGCGGCCTTGGCGGCGAAGGCGAAGGCGCGGAGCCCAGGTGAGCCGGCGGGAGCGGGTGGCGGGCGGGGGACGCCGCCGCCGTTGCAGCTGCAGCCCCGGCCCCCTCGGCGGCCTCGGCGGCCTCGGGGCGGGGCGACCGCTGCCGGGATGTTGCAGACAAAGCCCCGAGGTCGGCCCCGGGTCCCCTGCACCGAGGGGACCCCACGTGCGCGCGGCCTCACGCCCCGCCACGTGGGGGCGAGGTCCCCGGCGCCCCTTCCTCCGCATCCTTTGGGTGCGGGGCCTCGGGGCGGCCTCGGGGCGGCGGGACGGCGCCCCGCCCGGGGTAGCAAGTGGGGGGCGGTCCCGGAGTTTGGAACCCGGGTCCCCGGGGCCCGATGCAGCCTAGGCCCACGTTTGACAGGTGCGGGGCGCGCAGGGCCGGGGGGGGGGCCCCCGGAATGGGAGCACCCCACCCCGCGCCCCGCCGGTCCTGGGGGCCGGCGCGGCCCTGGGAAGTTGGGCGCGGGCAGCCCGACCCCGGGCTGACTAACGGTGGTGGGGCCGGGACCGCCGCCTCGCCGTCGGCCCTTTGTCCCCGCCCCTCCCCAGGTCTCCGGCTGGAGCCTCCCCGCCCGCCTCGGTCTTTTTTTGACCTAAATTCACCTCGGGGGCCGCCGCGCGCCCCTGTGCGCGCAGAGGGGCGCCTCGGCCGGCCTGGGCATCCTCCGCCTGGTCCGGGGACGCCGCCGCGGGGATGCCGGGCGCAGCCCACACCCCGGGGTGGGTGCCTGGGTGCCTGGGTGGCCGCCCGCCCGCCCGGCCTTGACCTTCTCCCGGCTCCCCGGCTCCTCTCCTGCACTGCCTCGTTGGGGAAGGAGGGTGTTTCCACGTCTCTGCCGGCCATCCTGGCTGCTGCTCCCAGTTGGTGCTGAAGAGGATGCACGTCAGCCCCTCCTTTGTCCCCACCCCATGAGGTTGGGGCAGGGGGGGGGTGGAGTTTGGGGGGGCGGAAACTCAGTGTGTCAGCCAGAGGGGCATGCTGGCCTGCGGGGAGGGGGGGCATGCAGTGTCCACCTCCTTCACCTCCTTGGAGACAACTTTTGCCTTCCTCAGCCTGGCAGTCCCACCGTCCTGGGGATAGAAACTTCTTGTGCCCCAGAGCGGTGCAGGCAATTACCACTTCCCTCTCCGGGCTACGCTTGCCCTCCAGCGAAGCCGAGGATAGCTCTGTGCCCTCGCAGGCATCCTGGCTCCTAGGGGGAGGCAGGGCCATAGGAGGGGGGAGGGGGGCTGGTGGGGACCTTTGGGAGAGCTAGGCCCCTTCTCCAAGCCCCACCCCACAAAAACATGCAATTTAAGGATAAACAGTGCTCGTGCTGTGCAAATGCAGCTTCTTGCTGAGCCCGGACCCCCCCATTTAGATTGCTCTCATAAAACCCTTTCTGTAGAGAAAGCAGCCATTTGCAGAGAGCACACGGCACATTCTAAAATTAAAAAAACCCACACAAAACGGCCACCATTGTAGGAGCACCTAAGTACTCTGCTGTGTGTTATTTGCATGATCTCATTTGATGTCTAAAAATACCCTAGGAGGCTGGAGGTTTTTACCTCCATTGTAGAGATGAGAAGATGGAGGCTTGAAATGATCCCGCCGTGTTGCTAGGAGGTAGCTCCATCTCTGGAGGGGCTCAGAGAGGCTAAGTCACTTGCCCGGGGTCACACAGTGAACCCAGATATGTCAGGGCCTAGAGCAGCCATGGGCAAACCCCCCGAGCCGGATCCGGCCCGTTCGGCTGTTCTATCCGGCCTGCAGAGCCGAAAGAGCGGAGGGTTCTCTTGCTCTCCCCTCCGCTCCTTCACCAGCAGCCCAAGAGGAGAGTGCCAGCATGGTCAGGCTGCTTTTGTCCCGGCCCTCCGGTCCAGTTTAAGAACCCACGGTGGCCCTCGAGTCAGAAAGTTTGCCCACCCCTGTCCTCGAGGCTTTGCACTTGGTCACCTGCTCTAGAGCAGGGACTCTTGCAAGGGGGTCAGCTTCCCGAGGAGCCCAGATGTGTTTACCAAACCAGCCTATGAGGACGCAGATGCAAGCAGGCGTGGTGATGATGCTGACCGGCTTAGACCTGTCTTCCCCCCCCCCCCCCCAGGTCGCTAATGGTCTGGTAGCCAAATGTACCCATGTATATAAAAGCCTAAGCCACCTGCAGACTGGCCAGAAGCTGTGACACACACTGACCACCAGGGGGCAGATGCTCAACACAGGGGCTGCCAAGCGACAGCAACTTTGCAGAGTGCCCTCTCCCGCTCCCGGACCCCTCAGGGCACCCGGACCCCTCAGGGGACGTCGGGCTGCCAGTGTCAGCCTGACCCCTGCAGGCCCCACGGGGGCGGGAATTCGTGCGCTGGGCCTCTAGTTTACTAATAACTGCAGGTCCCGTCCGAGGTGGTCCCAACACCCCGGCCAGCGATTGGGGAAAGTGGGGGGCGACTCTTTTGGCTTCCAAAACGATGCTGAGCGCGCCTGGCTTTGGGAAGCCAGATGTCCTCCAGGCAGGCCAGAGCTCTGGCAGGCAGACACGAGGAATGGCCCCGCCTTACACCAGGAGCTGCCCTGTTGAGAAATTCCCAGAGGAATACGTGTTGTGGGAATGAAGGGAGCAGAGGGCAGTGGGGGTTCTGGAGAAATCCCTTCTGCCTGGTGTGTCAGTCCAGGAGGCTCCCTGAAGGAGGCGCCATTTGTGCGGGCCCTTGAAGAACGGGCTGAAGCAGGGGTGGGCAAACTTTTTGACGTGAGGGCCACCATGGGTTCTTAAACTGGACTGGAGGGCCGGAACAAAAGCAACCTGGCCACGCTGGCACTCTCATCTTGGGCTGCTGGTGAAGGAGCGGAGGGGAGAGCAAGAGAACCCTCCTCCGCTCTTTCGGCTCAGCGGGCCGGATAGAACAGCCGAACGGGCCGGATCTGGCCCTCGGGCCGTAGTTTGCCCACAGCTGGGCTAAAGAGTGGAGTTTGGGTGGGAGGAGGAGGAGAGGGAGATAGGACCGCATGGCCCAGCCCCTAGGAAAACGTTCTGCCCTCTCCGTCATGGCCTGGTGGGTGGGGAGGCAGCTCCCGCAGGAGGGAGGGAGGGATGGGTCAGGTGGGGTGGGCCAGGCCTGTGTTCTTGGCATTTGAACTCAGATTTTAACTTGGGCCACAGGGTTTCCCGTATTCCGCCACGAACCCATCTCATGGAGGGGCTCGGTGAAGCTGTTTGGGGTCGGTGGTGGCCTTCCCCCTGGCAGCCTTCTCGTGGCTAAGGGCAGCACGGGGTTCCCATGCCCTTTCCCGATCCTGGGGGTTTGGGGCAAACGCTGCTTCCGATCTTGCTTTGGGTCAGAGGGCCTTGCTCTGCTGTTGGTTTGGCAGGTGTTCTGCCTTCTCCGTCGCTCCTCTCCCCGGGCCGGCCTCCCGGGCTGCCCGAGGCTTTGCCCGCCTTCCTGCGCCTTCCTTCCCGGGAGTTGAGGACAGTTTCTTACGGAAAGGGCTTTTCTGCTTTTGGGGCTGTGATTGTTACCCCCCTGACCCGGTGGCACCACGGGCCTTTTGTGTCTGGCCTCTTTCACGGAGCAGAGTATGTTCCAGGCTCGTACAAGTCGTAGGATATCCCGGTGCTTTCTCTTTTATGGCCGGCAGCACCCCGGGGTGTGGACAGGCCACATTTTGTGTCTCCATTCATCTGTGGCTGGACGCTTCTGTTTTTTTCCACCGTGAGGGCTTCTTACGGCCGCTTTATTCCTCTGCCTCCGCAGCCCCCGGTTAATAAGCCTCTGGGCAGCCGAGACTGGTTTGGCTCAGTGGATAGAGCGTCGGCCTGCGGACTGAAAGGTCCCGGGTTTGATTCCGGTCAAGGGCATGTACCTTGGTTGCGGGCACATCCCCAGTGGGGGTGGTGCAGGAGGCAGCTGATCGATGATTCTCTCTCATCGATGTTTCTAGCTCTCTGTCCCTCTCTCTTCCTCTCTAAGAAATCAATAAAATATATTAAAAAAAATAAAATAAACCTCTGGGCATAGGACATTATTTTGTCATTCCATTTGCAGAGAGAGGTGGATAGAAGAAAGGATTTCTGAAATCAATTGGGGATCAGCGTCCGGGAACCAGGTTTTTTTGGTTTTTTAAAATATTTTAAAAACTATATATGCCACACAACCCAGGCATGTGCCCTTGGGCGGAATCGAACTTGGGACCCTCCAGTCCCCAGGCCGATGCTCTATCCACTGAGCCAAACCGGCTGGGGCTGGAACCAGGTTTGTGGGACAACCTTACTTTCATCCCTTCCTCAGGAATCCTAGCTTCCTTCTAAGCCCATCACCCCCAGGGGCAGTGCACAAGTATTACATAAGTATGATTTTTAGGGAGTCCTTTTTTTAAAAAAAATTTCTTTTTATTGAATTTGGAGAGTTAGGGAGAGGAGGTGAGAGATACTGACATCAATGATGAGAGAGAATCATTGATCAGCTGCCTTCTGCACGCCCCCTACTGGGGATCGAGCCCACAACCCGGGCCTGTGCCCTGACCAGGAATTGAACCTCGACCTCCTGGTTCACACATCAGCGCTCAACCACTGGGCCACGTCAGCCGGGCTTCAGGGGGTCTCGGTGTCATTTCGGTCCATTCTTTCCAGCCACCATGACATGTCAAGTGTAGGCCCCCACGTAGTTTCACTGGTGTGTATTTTGGGACACCTTTGCCAGGTAAGTAGATACACGAAGTAAAGAAAGACCTGGGCAAACGCTATTTCAGATTTTCCTTTGGTAGGCCGTGCCCTAACTCAGCGGCCAGGGGCGGGTCACCCCTGTCTCTCTTGATGCCCATTCAAGCAGCTGAGCATCCTGAAAACTGAGCTGGAAAAGCCCACAAAAGACCAGCCCCCCCCCCTCCCACTCTTTGGGGCCTTGACTATGAGCCACGCTGTATGCTGGGAAATTTTTTAAAAAATAAATATATTTTATTGATTTTTTACAGAGAGAAAGGGAGAGGGACAGAGAACTAGAAACAAAGATGAGAGAGAAACATTGACCAGCTGCTTCCTGCACACCTCCCTTCGGGGATATGCCTGCAACCAGTGCACATGCCCTTGACTGGAATCGAACCTGGGGCCTTTCAGTCCGCAGACCTACGCTCTACCCTCTGAGCCAAACCGGTTTCAGCTGGCACTTTCATATAGAGCAGGGGTGGGGAACCTTTTTCCTGTCAAGGGCCATTTGGATATTTATAACGTCATTTGCGGGTCATACAAAATTATCAACTTAAAGGTTCGTCTGCTATATTGGGTCGAACGTTATTTTTTAAAATTTTTATTTCTTTAATATATTTTATTGATTTTTTTTTTTTTTTTTTTTTTTTTTACAGAGAGGGATAGAGAGTTAGAAACATCGATGAGGGAGAATCATCAACCAGCTGCCTCCTGCACACCCCCTCCTGGGGATGTGCCCGCAACCAAGGTACATGCCCTTGACAGGAATGGAACCTGGGACCTCTCTGTCCGCAGGCTGACGCTCTGTCCATTGAGCCACACCGGTTTCAGTGGGTCGGATGTTTAATTAACTCACTGCCTTGGCGGGGCCGGACCAAATGCTTTGCGGGGCCGGACATTCCCAACATCAGGTATAGAAGATGGACCGGATAGCTACCCCCCAGGCAGGCCGCGCTGGCTCCGCTTTACAGACAGAGACTCGAGGCCCAGGCCCCCGGGGACCGGGCTGGTTTCCGGACAGGCCCTCCTGACCGGGTCCTGCTGGCGAAGGTTGCCCATCTTCCCACGGCCTCCTCCGGGGAGTTAGGCATGGAAACCATTTCCCAGTGGTTTTGCTCTCTGAAAAAAGTAAGAGTTTGAATAAGTAAGTTTTTTTTTCCCCTTCCTTAATTGGATCCCTTCCTCAGCAAAACGAGAAAAAAACAAAAGGCATATTTAAAAGGAGGTGAGCCAAAACCGGTTTGGCTCAGTGGATAGAGCGTCGGCCTGCGGACTGAAAGGTCCCGGGTTCGATTCCGGTCAGGGGCATGTACCTGGGTTTTGGGCGCATCCCCAGTAGGAGGTGTGCAAGATTCTTTTTCATCAATGTTTCTAACTTTCTATCCCTCTCCTTTCCTCTCTGTAAAAATAAATGAAAATAAATAAATAAATAAAATATATAAACAATAAATAAAAATAAAAGGAGGTGAGTGGTTGAGTCTTCGGGGGAAGACCCACCCCTGCCCTGGCGTTCCCTGCTGGTGCTGTTAGTGACCAAAATGAGGAAGGAATGGTTTTCGCCACTGATGTTTTCGCTTTCAGCGTGTTTGTAGTATTGCCGATGGATTTTTTTTATTATTATTATTCAATTGTGAGACATTGTAAGCGCAGAGAAAAGCCAGCGTTTTGTGTGGTTGGCCGGCTTGTGTTCTCGGGGGGGCCGGAGGAGGCTCGGAGTTGGTGGGAAGAGGGCAGGACGGGGTACCGGGCCGAAACTCCGGTGAGCTTTCCACTGAGCCAGCCTACACTCGGGAGCTGGGGCAAGCTCTGGCTTGGTCTCTGTTCTGTCCCCAGGGAGCTCCCAGGTGACGGTCTGAACTGCGGGGAGTGCTTTGGGAGAGAGCACGGATTCCAGCGTTTTTCCATTTTGAAAAGGAGAGAAAGAAAATTCCTAGCGTCTGTGGCCCCCGCCCCCGCCCTCCCCATCCTGGAAACTATTTTTACGTTGTCTGTTTTTATCCTGTTGGCTTCTGTAAACAGTGGCTGGCGAGATGGCAGTGGGAGAACAGGCTAATTGCAAATTTAAGGGGCGAGAAGGATTGTCCCCTAAGGGGTGGGGGAAGGGGGAAGGGGCTGGTTAGGGGCGCTGGGAGGCCCAGCCTCGGTGGCTGACACAAGTGGAAGCGAGTGGGCGGGAAGGGGCGCTGCGGGTGGTGCCGGAGATAAGCCTTTGCTGCTGAGTTTAAATGGGGAACCGGTGGTGTGAGTGGGGGGCAGGGTGTTGGGGGAAGGACACCTCCCTTATGCTTTCTTTAAAATTTTTTTTTAATTAAAAAAAATACCGTATTTGCCGGCGTATAAGACGATTTTTTGGCCCTGAAAAATATGCCTCCAAGTGGGGGGTAGTCTTATACGGCGAGTATATAACAAACTCTGTATTTTGGGTGGAAATGTTAGGGGGTCGTCTTATACGCCCGGTCTCTTATACGCCGGCAAATACGTATTTTTCAGGGCCAAAAAATCGTCTTATACGCCGGCAAATACTGTGTATATTTCTTTCTTTCTTTCTTTCTTTTTTTTTTTTACAGAGAGGAAGGGAGAGGGATAGAGAGAAACTTCGATGAGAGAGAAACATCAATCAGCTGCCTCTTGCACACCCACCACCGGGGATGTGCCTGCAACCACGGTACATGCCCCTGGCTGCTGGGGTTGCTTTGTGCTGGAGGCCGGGGAAGGAGAGAGGAGAAGCCAGATTGAACATCACCCTCACAATCAGGGAAGAGGGAGGGAGGAGGGCCCTGGGGGATGGCAGGGTGCTGATGCCTGTGGATTTCTGTGGATCTTGTTTTTTGTTTTGTTTTTTATTGATTTCAGAGAGGAAGGGAGAGAGGGAGAGAGCTAGAAACATCGATGAAGAGAGAGAATCATTGGTTGGCTGCCTCCTGCACGCCCACTCCTGGGGATGTGCCCTTGACTGGAATCGAACCCAGGACCCTTCAGTCCGCAGGCCAGTGCTCTATCCGCCAAGCCAAACCGGCTGGAAGGATTTCGGTGGATTCCGAGTTGGCTCCCCCTCTCTCTCTGATTTGCTAAGCTGCAGCGTGTTAGAGTGGAAATATTTTTCTTCTCATTGCAGATTGCAATTCCAGTGTCTCTGCCTGTTGATTGGGCCAGTGAAAGATTGGGAGGGATTCAGTGGGAAAAGGACAGGGAGGAAGGAAGGGAGGGAGGGAGGAGATGGTTCCTCCCTCCCTTTTCCAAACACCCACATCCCACCCCACATCCATACTTCCTCAGCCGCCAGGCCCCCCGCACACACCTGTGGTTGGGGTCCCCCTCCGCGGTGCTTCGTCCTTGGCTGAGCAGTAGCTGCCCAGCAACTCCTCAGACACTAGCTGCGCTCCTTGCCCCGTGAGCATCCAGGGCTGCCCGGAGCGAGGGCTTCGGGGTCAGGACACCCGGTTCTTGCTCGGCCCAGCCCACAACCTTCCTGGGCCGCAGCAGCCCCGCCCGCAGCCCCGGCGCCGATTCTGAGAGCGGCGAGGGGAGGGCGTGCAGGTCCCTGTGGCACAGACACAGACACAGACGGGCAGGGGTGCGGCGTGGTTCTGCAGTGGCGTTTATTTTGTGAGAAAGCGAGGCCTGTGGACGTGGAGGGGAGGATGCAGAGTGCAGCCGGTGCGGCGGGCCTGGAGGTAAAACACTTCCGTTTTCATACGCAGTGGAGCCCGCTGGGGGCCTGAACTTGGCAGCAGCCGCTGAAGTGCTTCCTTGGCGACGGCTTCCGGTTGGGGAGCAGGTACCGCGTGTCGGGGCCTGTGTCCTGGGTGAGGTGGGAGCTCGTTCTGTGTGCAGGGGCCCGTGTCCTGGGCGAGGTGGGTGTTGCCCCCAAGGCCACACGGCTTAGAAGAGGGGTTGGGCTGCGCCTGGCCACGAAGCGCTGCCTCTCCAGGAAGGAGCCTGAGCCTGCGGTGTCTCCCAAAGCCGCGCCGTGAGTCGCTTAGAAACCGGTTTGGTTCAGTGGATAGAGCGTCGGTCTGTGGACTGAAAGGTCCCAGGTTCGATTCCGGTCAAGGGCATGTACCTTGGTTGCGGGCACATCCCCAGTAGGGGGTGTGCAAGAGGCAGCTGGTCGATGATTCTCTCCCATCGATGGTTCTAATTCTCTATCCCTCTCTCTTCCTCTCTGTAAAAAAGTTAATTAAAAAAAATATATAAAAAGATTAAAGAGAGCTGAAACCGGTTTTGCTCAGTGGTTAGAGTGTCGGTCTGCGGACTGAAAGGTTCCAGGTTTGATTCCCGTCATGGGCATGTACCTTGGTTGTGGGCACATCCCCGGTAGGGGGTGTGCAAGAGGCAGCTGATTGATGATTCTCTGATTGATGATTCTCTCTCATCGATGTTTCTAACTCTATCCCTCTCTCTTCCTCTCTGTGAAAAATCAATAAAATATATTTTATTAAAAAAGATAAAGAGAGAGATGGAGGAAGAAAGAGAGAGAGAGAGAGACTTTGGAACAAAGGCTGAGGTGAAGGCTGTCTTGCATCTGCCTGGCAGTCTGGCCTGGTTGGGAGCCTTAAGGTGTAGAGAACTGATTGATCACCTGGCAGGGAGCTTAGTAAAGAAGCTTTTTGTTTAAACAAAAAAAGAAAGAAAGAAAGAAAGAAAGAAAGAAAGAAAGAGATGTTTTAATCCTCGCCCAATGATATGTTATTGCTTTTAGAGAGAGGGAGAGAAACAGGGATGTGAGAGAGAAACATCGATCGGTTGCCTCCCCAACAAGGGATTGAACCTGCAACCTTTTGGAACATGGGATAATGCTGCAACCCACCGAGCCACCTGGCCCTGGTGCGAGGAAGCTTTTCGGTCACTCCTCCTGTGTCATCTGTCAGTCAGGGTACTTGGCTGTAAGTGACGGAAGACCGATCCCAAACTAACCTGCGCACAAATGGGAGTTGATCGATCCGTGTAGTTAACAGCTCCTGTGGTACATGGGCTTCAGGCGTGGCTGGACCCAGGTCCCCAAGCAGCGTCTTCTGTCTCAGTTCTTCTCCACCTGGTGCCTCTCCCCCCTCCCTCTCACTCAACTTCATGCTAAGGCCAGGCTCTCCTCAGCCCCTGAAACGCTAGAAGTACATCCTCGTTGCGCTAAGTTCCATGGAAAGAGACACTCACTTTTGTTAATATTCCTGCGAAAACCTTAACATTGGACTTGGTAGACTGACTTGGACCCCACAACTACTCTTGGATCCATCACTTGACCAGAGCGGTTGGTGCCCCGTTGACCAGGCTGGGGTCATGCGGGAACCACTGAAGCTGATGGTGTGGCCAGCTCCGGGCAGCCGCCTTGTACCCGGAAGGGTGCGTTTCCAGACAGAAGTCGGGCCAGCTGTCAGACGGAGGGAGCCAGGCCAGCTAGAGAAAGCTTCTGGCTCCCTGAGCGGCCTCGGGGCGCACGAAACAAGCCACGACCTCCAGCCGATATGTACTGAGTGCCAACGATAATCCAGAAAGTTTTAGAACATGGAGTTCATCAATAAACAAAAGAGGCGAAGCCACAGGTCTCCTAAGGGAAGTGAGATCAGTGTCTTTCCGAGCACCGTGAGTGAGACTGCTCGGCTCTCCCCCTCACACAGGCGGTGCCTCAGGAAGGCAGAAGACTGGGCTCTCCCTGGGTGAGATGTTGGCCCAGCCTGGTCACACTGTGGGGGCATCTCGGGATGGCACCAGGAGTTTCTAGTCCCTTCCTGAGAAGCTCAGATCGGTTTTAGCTCTGCCTAGAACCTCGGTGCGACTTGGGGCAAATCATTATACTTTCTGGGCCTTCATTTTCTCTCTGGTGAGGTGAGATGGTTGGAGCAGGGGACCATGGGTCCCTGGTCTGGGAGGCAACTAATCAAGACCTCTTTCACATAGATGTCTCTCTCTCTCTCTCTCTCTCTCGCCTCTCTCCCTCGCCTTCTCCCTTCCTCTCTCTCTAAAATCAAATTTAAAAAAGAGAGTATGTCTGTTTTGTTTGTCCAACACATAGTAGGTCCTCAGTAACTACTGGATGAACGAGCACGTGGGTGAGGACCTCCTGGGGTTTCCCCACGTGAGAGAGGATGTGGCTAGCCATGCCTGCTACCCCAGGAAGGATGTCATCCCTGGGTTTGGGGACCCTGCACTGTGTGTGTGTGTGTGTGTGTGTGTGTGTGTGTGTGTGTCTCCGGCGAGACCGTGGCGCACTCGCTGGCTGCTGGCTGCGTGTGGCTCCCGCGGTGGCCTCCGCGTCTGGTGAACAGGTGCAGGTCGGAACCGGCTCCAGGATGTGGGAATGCGCTTCCTCGAGGCCGGGCCCCTCGGCTTCCTGGCAGAGGAGGGAGCGCTTCCTTCATCCTGGCCCGGAGCCGGGCCATCTGCTCCAGGAAGGCTCTGGTGGCTCCACTGTGCTGCCCCCGAGAGGGCGGGGAGCTCGGGGCTGCCAGTGAGGGCAGGGCGGTGGGACAGGCCCTCGGGGCTGGGGGAGGACCCAGGGTTGGGCAGGAGGCTCAGGGGAGAGGCCTCTCGGCATTTTGTCCAGCCTTAGCATCTACGCAGAGAGGCCCTCTTACTCTGAGGCCCTGGAATCGCCTGCTTCGTGGTCCCCCCCCCTCCCTCTCCCCACAGCGGCCCTGGGGGGGGGGGGGTTACATGACCCCGGCAGAGCCATTAGCCTTGCCCGGTGCATGGTAAGTGCTCACCTGGATGTTAGCTGTTGCTGCTGTTACACAAACCATTGTCTGTGTGTTCTTTTTCCTCTCTGGGGAGTGTGGCGATGGGTCCATCAGATCCAGGGCCTGTGGCCTCCCAGGGTTTGTGGCCTCCCAGGGCCTGTGGCCTCCACGCGTGCCGGGGTCTGTGGCAGAAGTTCCTGTTATTGTCGGGCTGAACGCCCAAGCCCTCGCCGGCCAGGCCTCACTGCAGACCGGCGGCCTTGAGATCTGAGACCCAGGCACACCTGCCCCGCAGCACCCGGCGCCCAGCCGGTCCCGGCCGTGTCTGTCTCTCTCCTCTCCTCCCTCCCCCAGGCCTCCGTGGCCGAGGCCAGGCGCCAGCTTGTCAGGGAGACTGATTAAAAGCAGCTTTCCCGGGGGTGCGGGTCGGGGGAGGTCCGGTGTCCTTGGCCTGGAGTGGCGATCAATAAGCAATTGTTTCTCTCTTGGCGAGGAAAACAAACCTCCATTAACGTCCTCAGGTGCTGCCAGGCGCCCCGGCTGGGAGGACGGCCACAGGGCCAGGGCCCTGGGAACAACATGAGAGCGGGCTGGCCCTGGCTGGTTTGGCTCAGTGGATAGAGCGTCGGCCTGAGGACTGAAGGGTCCCGGGTTCGATTCCGGTCAAGAGCACATGCCCGGGTTGTGCACTGGATCCCCAGTGGGGGGCACGCAGGAGGCAGCTGACCAGTGATTCTCATCATTGATGTTTCTGTCTCTCTCCCCCTTTCCCTTCCTCTCTGAAAACAATCTATTTATCTACATCTATCTATATATCTATATCTATATCTATATCTATATCTATATCTATATCTATATATTTAAAAAGAGCAGGCTGGTCTCTTGGACATCAGTACCTCATAGGAACATTCTGGAACACAGCCTGGCAGGTGGTGAGCATTGGGATAGGCATTTGTGGAAACAACAGCTTTTTGATCACTGGACCACGTACCGGGCCGGCTACGGGGTGGAGGCTCACTTAACAGTCCTCGTGACTGTCGGGTGCGTGCCCATTTTACAGATAGGAACACCGAGGCCGAGGGGCTGAGCCACTTGTCCGCGGCGAGCTCACGCAGTCGACCTTCAGGGGCCCTGCTTCTGCCCTCCTGGGGGACGAGGGAGAAGGATGAATAGGATGTGCAATGAATAGCAGCAGTGGGTCCCAGAGAACATGGAACTTGGGTTTTATTCTTCAGCTGGCGGAGAAGCCACAGCAGGACGCCAGTTAAGGCTCCTCTCTCGGATGGATGTGCTGACACAGCCTCCCCCTCCCTCCCTCCACAGACAGCCCTGTCACCCTAAGTCCTATCATGGCTGCAGTTACCATGTTTTTACTTTTACTTTTATTTATTTTAAAATACATTTTATTGATTTTTTTTTACAGAGAGGGAGAGAGAGGGATAGAGAGCCAGAAACATCGATGAGAGAGAAGCATCCATCAGCTGCCTCTTGCACAACCAA
This sequence comes from Vespertilio murinus, assembly GCA_963924515.1. Classification (NCBI taxonomy): domain Eukaryota; kingdom Metazoa; phylum Chordata; class Mammalia; order Chiroptera; family Vespertilionidae; genus Vespertilio; species Vespertilio murinus. Next base: position 10,317,157 of record OZ004720.1, on the reverse strand, counting down.
GGTACATGCCCTTGACCGGAATCGAACCCGGGACCTTCCAGTCCGCAGGCCGACGCTCTATCCACTGAGCCAAACCGGTTCCGGCCCAATTTTCACTTTTAAAGGTGCATACAGTGAAAAGCCCTCCCACCTAGTTTCCCCACTTCTGCAAACCAATGGAGGCCACGGTTAACCATTTCCTCGTATCCCTTTCCAGGAAAAAGCTATACACATGCAGTCCTGATCACATGTGTAGCCTTCCCCCTACGCCAGCAGCAGCATGGGAATGCGTTGGTTTCCCTCTGTAATAGGTGGTGTGTCTTTTTTTTAAAAAAATATATTTTATTGATATTTTCCAGAGAGGAAGGGAGAGAGATAGAGAGCTAGAAACGTCAATGAGAGAGAAACATCGACCAGCTGCCTCTTGCACACCCCCTACTGGGGATGTGCCCGCAACCAATGTACATGCCCTTGACCGGAATCGAACCCGGGACCTTTCAGTCCGCAGACCGACGCTCTACCACTGAGCCAAACCGGTTTCGGCAAGGTGGTGTGTCTTGGAGCTCGTTCATATTAGGGTGTGTACATTCACCTCTTTTAAAAGGAGAGCATGGAGCCCTAACCGGTGTGGCTCAGTGGATAGAGCGTCAGCCTGCGGACTGAAAGGTCCCGGGTTCGATTCCGGTCAAGAGCATGTGCCTTGGTTGCGGGCGCATCCCCGGTGGGAGGTGTGCAGGAGGCAGCTGATGGATGTTTTTCTCCCATCGATGTCTCTGGCTCTCTGTTCTTCTCCCTTCCTCTCTGTAAAAAAAATCAATAATACAGCCCAAACCAGTTTGGCTCAGTGGATAGAGCATCAGCCTGCGGACTAAAGGGTCCCGGGTTCGATTCCGGTCAAGGGCATGTACCTTGGTTACGGGCACATATCCAGTAGGGGACATGCAAGAGGCAGCTGATTGATGACTCTCTCTCATCGATGTTTCTAACTCTCTGTCTCTCTCCTTCCTCTCTGTAAAAAATCAATAAAATATATTTTTTTTTTAAAAAGAAAGAAAGCAAGCAGGGGTTCAAACAAACACCCGGACACTCGTGTTCACGGCAGCGTTGTTCTCAGTAGCCAAAAGGTGGGAGCAGCCCGAGGGTCCGTCAACCGATGATGGAGAAGCAGAAATGAGCGCTCACCGTACAATGCACTATGATTCCACCGTAAAGGAGGAACGAGGCTCTGGCGTGCCCTAGGTGAGACCAGCTGGACACTAAAAGACAAAGTGTATGATTTCACGTACGTGAGAGACCGAGAGCAGGCAAGTTCACAGAGGCAGAAAGTAGAAGAGAGGTTAGCAGAGGCTGGTGGGGAACCGGGAACCATTGCTCATGGGGGTACAGGATTTCCGTGTGAGGTGATACCCACATTCCAGAAGTAGTGGATGATGGTTGCACTAAAACCGCTGAATTATGCACGTGAAAAGTGATTAAAATTGTAAGTTTTCTATCCACCGAGCCAAACCGGTTTCGGCTGAACCCCTGCTTTCAGTTCTTTTGGGATCAGACTCAGGGGAAGACTGGCCGGGTCACGCGGCGATTCTATATTTAACGTCCCGAGGACCCACCGAACCATTCATGGGAGTTTGGGTGTGTGATCCTCCCGAGAGCGGCCAAGCTTCTTGTCACGTGGCTGGGCTTTTGTGGCCCTGTTCCTGCGAGCTCCGCGCTCATGAATGGTGCCCGTGTCCACGCTGGGGCCCTCGGGCATTTCCTCAACGCCGCTCCGTGGGCCTCTCCTCCGTGCCCGAGGGCCGGGGGCCGTCTGCCTGCGTCACTGGCCACAGGTCCACAGCTCCACAGCGGCTGAAATGCTGCTCTTAGGATGGTCCCCGGAGGGCACGTGAGGCCTCCCTGCCCCTCTCCCACCTCCTCCAGGGAGCCCTGGCTCTCTGCTCCCCTCTGCTCCCTCCTCTGGGTCCCTCTCTGCCTTCGGGAGATAATTTATTCATAACATCTTTCCACTCGGCACCTGTGTAATGTGATCTGCACGAGGCTGCCGCCCTGGCCACATCTGGGGGAGGCGCTCCCCGAGTTGCAGAAGCAGCACCTGTGACAGCTGTCCGGCAGATCTGGTTGAGCACAGGAACCAATGTCTAATCATCTTCCAGAGACGGAAGAAGTGACAGTCTTAAGGGAGCGCATCGGTCTTTTTTTTTTTTTTCAATTGACCATTTAAGAAAATACACAAGGCCGTGTGGCATTTAGTACCTTCCCCGTCCGCCCGGCTCCAGACCATTTTCGCCACCCCAAAAGGAAACCCCGTCCGGTCCGCAGCCCCTCCCATTCCGCCCGCCCGACACCTCCCCAGCCCGGGCAGCCGCCAATCTGCTTTCTGTCTCTGTGGATTTGCCTGTTCTCGGAGTTTTGTATAAATAGAACCAGCCGTACAGACGTGGCCGTCGGGCCTGGCTCCCTTCACTTCGCCCGCCCGGTGACTTGGACGTGCGTCTGGGTGGCAGCACCCGCCGGGGCTTCGTTCGTTCCTTCCTTTTTAGGTCCGAGTCGTCGCGCTGTGTGGCTCGCCCTGGTGTGCTTTCCCTTCACCTGTTAGACGGGCGTGGAGGTTGTGCACCTTGGGACAGGATGGCTAGGTCACGTGGTAATTCTCTGTTTGATTTTTTGAGGAACCACCAAGCTATTTTGTGGTGTGTGTTTTTTTTTTAATATATATATAACTTTTTAAAAAAATTTATTAAGGTATTATATGTGTACATAGCTTACCATTGCCCCCCCCCCCCCACCTCCCATTCATGCCCTCCCTCCCCAGAGTTCTGTGTTCGTTGGTTGTACTTATGTTCATGCATACCAGTCCTTCGGTTGTTCTCTTATCTCCCCGCAGGTCTCCTTCCCCTCCCCCCTGTCATTTGACAATTTGCTTGTTTTATGGTGGCCATCTCAGGACCACACGAATAGAGTCCGCTCCTCCTCTGGTTCTCACCGCCCCTCCCCCTGGGTCCCACTGCTTCCCCTGGGACACACGGCTCACCCGGGGCACACAGCCCCCTGGGACACACGGCTCACCCGGGCACAAGCTATTTTGTGTTTGTTTGTTTTTTTAAAAAATATATATTTTATTGATTTTTTTTTTTTTTTTTTTTACAGAGAGGATAGAGAGAGGGATAGAGATGAGCGATCAGCTAGCTGCCTCCTGCACACCCCCCACTGGGGATGTGCCCGCAGCCAAGGCACATGCCCTTGACCGGAATCGAACCTGGGACCCTTTCAGTCTGCAGGCCGACGACGCTCTGTCCACTGAGCCAAGCCGCTTTTGGCGACCACCAAGCTATCTTGATGTCCAGGTTCTTGACCTCATGTTGGCCTTATGCCTGGCGGGCACCGGCTGCAGGGCCTGGCTCCGTAGGTAGCACACACCACCCTGGTCCCACCGCCTGGGCACCCGTCCTGTGTCTCCTGTGACCCCCGACCCCCACCCACCTCCTGGCTGAGGATCCTTGGACGGAGACCCAGCTGCTGCGTCCGTGGGCTTTGCACTGGGAGACCCTGGACAGAATCCCCTTCCTGCCCGCCAGCCGCAGCGTCGCCTTGCGCCCAGGGGGCGCTGTGGCAGCAAACCGGCGGCCCGGGTGCCTGTGAGGTGGGGCTGGCGGCCGACGTTTGGGAAGCTGTGAGCGCTGTTTGGATAGTCCCCGTGGTGCGGCGACGCGGCCTGGAGGTGTTCCACGTGGCCTCCCCCGCCTTTGGAAATGTTTGAAATCATTGCTAATTAAGGGGGGAAAAATCGTGAGATCTCATCGAACACGCTGGGCTTAGAGCTATTTTTTTGAAGGAAAAAAGGGGGAAAACTGGGCAATATTAGATTCCTGCTTAGCAGTAGCTGCCTGGAGCTGGAGATCGCTGCCCCATCTATAGGGGACCTGCGTGCTCTGCTGTGGGGTTGTCTCATCCTTGGTTCCTTCAGAAATTGAGTTTGGGATTCTTTTTTTCTTTTTTAATGGTTACCCGAAGATATGTTTCTTTTGCTTTTTTAGAGAGAGAGAGGAGCATCGATCCATTGTCTTCCTGTTCGTGCCCAGACCGGGGATCGTACCCGCAGCCTAGGTATGTGCCCCCGACCAAGAGTCAGACTCACAGCCTTGTGGTGTGTGTGTGTGTGGGTGGGCACTCCAACTCGCTGAGCCTCCCGGCCAGGGAGAGTTTGGAATTCTCGTGTTATGCGGGAGGGGGGGCTTTGAAAACGAGGAAGCATGGGGTGTTCATGTCTGTGGAGACTCAGAGATCAGGCGCTGACCCTTCCTCCTCTCTCTGCAGGTGGCACCGCCGCCCATGGGCCCGCCCCGGCGCGTGCTCGTCAGATGAGGCCCGCGCACGCACCATGTCATCATGGGTCCCTAGCCAGCCCGGCGGTGACCCGGCCGCCCCCCAGGATGAGCTGGGGGGCGGGAGCGGCGGCGGCGGCCCGAAGCCTTGCGAGGCCCTGCGGGGCCTGTCGACCCTGAGCATCCGCCTGGGCATGGAGTCCTTCATCGTGGTCACCGAGTGCGAGCCGGACTGCGCCGCCGCCGGGGACCCGCTCCCCGAGGCCGAGGGCCCGGACGCCCCCCCGGACGCCGGGTCCCGGGCCCGACCCCGCCTCTCCAGCCGCAAGCTGTCCCTGCAGGAGCGGCCCCCGCTGGACGCCAACGGCCGCTGCGCCCACCCCGCCCAGCCCTCCTCGCCCGTGGGCTCCCCGCAGTCCTCGCCCCGGCTGCTGCGGCGGCCCACCGTGGAGTCCCGCCACGTCTCCATCACCGGCATGCAGGTGCGTGGGCGGCCGCCCGACCGCCGGGCCAGGGGTCTCCGCGTCCCGTCGGCTCCCCCGGAAACATGCCCAGGGCGGCCAGCCGCCTGGGGAGGTGACCCCGGAACGCCCAGGTGGGGAGGGAAGCGAGAGGGAAGGAAGTCAGCGAAGGAGGCGGCTGTGGAGCTGGGGGCCAGTGAAGGAGCTGGTGACCAAGGGAGACGGGAGAAGGAAGTCTGAGTTAGCCCAGGCCCGGTGGGTGACCTGCCCCGAGTGGGAGCAGAGCATCTGGGGGCCAGAGGGAGCCTCTCGCTGAGAGATGCACGTGCTGGTGGTTGGAAATTGGGGGGGGGGAGGGGAGAATCGGACCTGGGGGTGGCAGGTCCCTGAGAGGCCCCATGGCCCACAGCCTGGCCCCCTTGGCTGGGTGGTTTGCCTGCGCCAGGCACTGCGCTCAGCACTGTGTGTGCGTTTCCCATTCGATCCTTGTCTGGGGGGCAGATCGGGACTCGGATCCCCACCAGGCTCACGGGGCCCTGCGTGATCTGCCCCATCTCTTCTCCTGCCCTACCCCCTGCCCCTCTGCTGGCCACTCACAGACCTCCATCCATACTCCCTTAACCTTCGCCCGTCCCCTCTGCTTGGAACTTCTCCTGTCTTTGCAAGGTCACCTCCACCTGACATCCCAGTCTCTACTCAGCCGTCCCCTCGGAAAGGCCTCCGGGACTACCCTCTCTGAGCAGCCTGTCCTTTTGCTCTGTTGACTCATCACCATTATGTCTTGTGTTCGGTTAGTTGCTTATTGCCTGTCTCCCCCCCACCCCCACCCCCACCCCCCATCTAGAACAGTCGTGGGCAAACTATGGCCCGTTCGGCTGTTCTATCTGGCCCGCGGAGCCGAAAGAGCGGAGGGTTCTCTTGCTCTCCCCTCCACTCCTTCACCATGGTCTGGTTGCTTTTGTTCCGGCCCTCCGGTCCAGTGTAAGAACCCATGGTGGCCCTCGAGTCAAAAAGTTTGCCCACCCCTGGTCTAGAATGTGAGCGTCGTAGGGACGGGCTTGTTCCCCATTGTGTCCCCGGCGCTCACTTCACACGAGGCCTGGCACCCAGCAGGAGCTTGGAAAGGTTTGTTGAATGAATGAATGATGAATGAATGAAGTTGGGAGAAGCCTGGGAATCGGGAATGGCGTTCATAAAGGGGCTCATCTTTTTTTTTTTTTTTTTTTTTTAATATATTTTATTGATTTTTTACAGAGAGGAAGAGAGAGGGATAGAGAGTTAGAAACATCGATGAGAGAGAAACATCGATCAGCTGCTTCCCGTACACCCCCTTGCTGGGGATGTGCCTGCAACCAAGGTACATGCCCTTGACCGGAATCGAACCCGGGACCTTTCAGTCCGCAGACCGACACTCTATCCACTGAGCCAAACCGGTTTCGGCAAGGGGCTCATCTTGAACTGCAGTTTGAGGGCCATCACCCCAGTCAGGGTCACTGGCTTTCCCAGCATACCCCGCAGTGCCTCCCTCCCCCCCCCCACTTCACCTTCCCACGGAACCTCTGACCTGGTGTTCTGTGTGTCTTTTAAAAATAGGTTTTCATTAACTTCAGAGAGAAAGGGAGCGGGGGAGAGAGAGAGAAACACCAGTGATGAGAGAGAGTCGTTGATTGGCTGCCTCCTACATGTCCCCCTACTGGGGATCGAGCCGGCAGGCAACCTGGGCACGGTGCCCTTGCCCGGAATCGAACCAAGGACCCTTCAGGCCACAGGCCGACGCTCGATCCACTGAGCCAAACTGAGCCAAACCGGCTCGGGCCCCGTGACCTGGTTTTCATTGTCACAGATTAATTTGCAAGTTCCAGGGTTTTATGTAAGCAGCAGTGTTTAAGCATGTGGCCTTTTTTTAGCTTAGCTTCTCTCGAGGCATGCTGCTGCTGAGCTTTGTCCACGCTGAGGCCGACACCAGTGGTATCTTCCCCCTTTTTCTCCCCCTTCCTTTTTTTTTTTTAAATGACTTTTTTCTTTTAAATATTTTATTGATTTTTTACACAGAGGAAGGGAGAGGGATAGAGAGCTAGAAATGTTGATGAGAGAGAAACATCGACCAGCTGCCTCACTCTTGCACACTCCCTACCGGGGATGTGCCGGTAACCAAGGTACATGCCCTTGACCGGAATCGAACCTGGGACCTTTCAGTCCACAGGCCGATGCTCTATCCACTGAGCCAAACCGGTTTCGGCCCCCCTTCCTTTTTATTGCTGGACAGAAGTCCACTGTTCAGATATGCCCCAGCTTGTTTGCCCATTTACCTGCAGACGGGCATTCGGGTTGTTTCGGCTTTCGGCCTTTCCAAGTAAAGCTGTCGTTAATATTTGTACACAGGTCTTTGCCTGGGTATGTGTTATAATTTCTCTGGGGTGAATGCCCAGGAGTAAGAATGGCTGGATCATATGGTAAATGTATGTTGTTAAGATATTGCCAAACCATTTTTCTTTTAAAAAAAATATATATTTTATTGGTTTCAGAGAGGAAGGGAAAGGGAGACAGAGAGAGATAGAAACATCAATGAGGAGAGAATCATTGATCGGCTGCCTCCCGCACGCCCCCACTGGGGACCGAGCCCGCAACCCTGGCACGTGCCCTGACTGGGAATCGAACCGGTGACCTCTTGGTTTGTAGGTCAACACTCAGCCTCGGAGCAACCAGCCAGGCCCCAAACTGTTTTCTAAAGAGGCTGCACCGCCATAGCTGGTTTGGCCTAGTGCCGTGGTGGGCAAACTGCGGCTCTCGAGCCACATGCGGCTCTTTGGCCCCTTGAGTGTAGCTCTTCCACAAAATACCACGGCCTGGGCGAGTCTGTTTTGAAGAAGTGGCATTAGAAGAAGTTTTAAGTTTAAAAAATGTGGCTCTCAAAAGAAATTTCAATCGTTGTCCTGTTGATACTTGGCTCTGTTGACCAGTGAGTTTGCCGACCACTGGCCTAGTGCATAGAGTGTCAGGCCTTGGACTGGAGGGTCCCAATCTCGATTCTGGTACCTCAGTTTCAGGCTCAATCCCCGGGGCGCGTGCAGGAGACAGTCAGTCAATGTGTCTCTCTCACATTGATGTCTCTCTTTCTTTCTCCCCCACCTCTCTTCCACTCTCTCCAAAAATAAATGGAAAAATATCCTCGGTGTGGATTAAAAAAATGAAGAGGCTGCACCATTTTAAATTCCCACCAGCAGTGTATACAGGTTCTATATTCTTTGGTCAGTCTTCTTGATTTTAACTAATCTGTTGGGTGTGGTTTAAATTCCCATTTCTCCATTGATTAATGCTTCTAGTCCAGGGGGTGGGCAAACTTTTTGACTCGAGGGCCACCATGGGTTCTTACACTGGACCGGAGGGCCGGAACAAAAGCAACCTGACCATGCTGGCACTCTCATCTTGGGCTGCTGGTGATGGAGCGGAGGGGAGAGCAAGAGAACCCTCCGCTCTTTCGGCTCCGCGGGCCGGATAGAACAGCCGAACGGGCCGGATCCAGCCCATGGGCCGTAGTTTGCCCACGGCTGCTCTAGTATTTGGTATCTTCTTTGGAGAAATTTTTCCCACATCTTTTACCCATTTCTATTTTTTAAAATATGTGTTTTATTGATTCCAGAGAGGAAGGGAGAGGGAGAGAGAGATAGAAACATCAATGATGAAAGAGAATCATTGATCGGCTATCTATTGGGGATCGAGCCTGCAACCCGGGCCTGTGCCCTTGTCTGGGTTTAAACTCAGGACAGGTCAGTCCACAGGTCACTGTTCTATCCACTGAGCCAGACTGGCTAGGGCTCTTTCACCTTTTTAAAAAAATACATTGGGTTGTCTTCTTATTAATGAGTCCTGACAGTTCTTTATATATTCTGGATACCTTATCTGATATATGTGTTGCCAATAGTTTCTTTTAGTGTTTGGCCTGCTGTCCATTTTCCTTAGCAGGATCTCAAAGAGCAAAAGTTTTGATTTTGACGAAGTCCAGTGTATGATTTGTTTCCTTTTGTGTTCTGTACTTTTTATATCTTGTCTAAGAAACCTTGTCCCAAGGGCATTTTACCTTTCTATAGGACAACGTGGTCATGGATTACTTGCTTTACTTAAAGTGAACTCTTTATAAGTGGGGACAGTCTTTTAAAAATGACTGTAAAGAGACTCCAAACTGTTCGATTATGTATTTGCAGTGTACAAAAGCTGCTGCTAGAAGTCAGGTCACTGGCCACCCTGCAGAGGGGCCAGTGGCTGGGGAGCTTCTGTGGGGCTGGGAGTGCCCTTTCTTTCTTTTCTTTAAAATTAAAAAAAAACCACCTTTTTATTGATTTGAGAGAGAGAAAGGGAGAGGGAGAGAGAGATAGAAATACCCATGAGAGAGAAACATCGATTGGCTGCCTCCTGCCTACTGAGGATGGAGCCCACAGCCCGGGCACAGGCCCGGACCTGGAATCGAACCAGCGACCTTGTGGTGCTCGGGTCGATGTTCAGTTCACTGAGCAACACCGGCTGGGCAGTGCCCTCTCTCTTGATGTTTGTGACAGATTTATCTAGCTGCAAACGTCCCGTTCATGTTCTGTGCGTTTGTTTACTTGGCAGGATTGTGTCCAGCTGAACCAGTACACGCTGAAGGATGAAATTGGAAAGGTAAGTCTCCTAGGAGCCAGGGTGTGTAGATACGGTGGGGGGCAGCCGTCAGAGCTGGGACGGGGAGAGGGGTCCTTGGAGGCAAGGGTGCGGGCAAGGTTTGGGGATTCCTGGTCTTACTTGTCCTTATATCATAATACTAACGTGTTTCTGCAAAAGCACAGACAGTGTCCCGAGGAATCCCACACCACTGTGGCGGGAGTTAGGTCATCCCCATAGTAGTGCTGACCTATTCTCCCCTGAGGTACTCTCGCATCTGATTTTGCTTTTGTTTCAGCCACTGGGCAGTATCGTTACAGGGGTCACACGCCACTAGAAGGGGCCAATGGGGAAAACATAGGGGACATCTGTCATACTTTCTATAGTAAAGATAGGTTTTGAAAAAGCTCACATGCCAACAGAGCGCTAATAGAAGTGAGCAGAGCATGCTAGGGATGGCAGCAGGGAGTGGTGAGGTCTGTGGCAAACTAACGCACGGAAATGATCATTGCCTTCATGTGGCCAGACCATCTGAGACTGGGAATCTCGGTTCTTATATCCAGTCTTTCTGTCTTGGCAACTGATTCAAACTTTGTAAAAAAAAATATATAGATCCAACAAAATGCAATTGCGGGAAGGTTTGGCATATCCTAATTTTTTTATTGTCTGTCATGGCCTTCTCCCTTTACCCAGGGCTCCTATGGCGTGGTCAAGTTGGCCTACAATGAAAATGACAACACCTACTATGTGAGTATCCGCATCCCTCTCCACCCCCGTCCTTGTCCAAAGACAAAGCCCTCCTTTTCTCTTCTTGTTGCTTGTCTGTTTTCTTTGTTAATCTTCACAAGAGGGTATTTTTCCATTGACTTTTTAGAGAGAGTAGAAGGGAGGAGAGAGACAGAGAGAGAAACATCAATGTGAGAGAGACACACCGATGGATTGCCTCCCACGCTCACCCTGACCAGAGCTGGAGATGGAGCCTGCAGTGGAGATACATGCCCTTGGCCAGGACTGAACCTGGGACCATTCAGTCTGAGGTCCAGCGCTCTATCCACTGGGCCAGACAGGCTAGAACGAGACCTCCTTTTCAGCACTCAGCTAGCTTCCTGGAAGGTTTTCTTAGCTGTTGTGCCATTTTGTTAGGTCCTCTGCATTTTGTGCCTTAGGAAGGAAGCGGTATTTCTGTTTTACAGATGGGGGCGTAGGGAGGCGAAGGGATGGCTTAGGAAGAATGAATGAAATCAGCAGACATCTTATGTCCTTACTCTGGGCTGCCATTTTTACATCCTCCATTGCCCAAAGAACCAGGAGGTAGTGAGCCAAACAATCCTTGCAGCTGCGGCTCTGGAGCCAGTCCAATGTGGGTTCAAATCCTGCCTCTCTCCTGTCCCAACTGTGTGAGCTTGAGCGAGCGGCCTAACTGCTCACCCGCCCTTTTCCCACGTGTAACGGCCAGGCCTGCCCGGGACCCCAGCTCGCTCACGCCTCGTTCAGCAGCAGCGAGGCCCTCGGCTCTGCCCCTCTAGCCGGGGCAGCTGACCCGGAACCCCGGAGGCACCCTCAGGGCTGGAGGAACCCTCGGGGCTCCACCTCCACAGAACCTGCTGCTGCCGGACCCCCTCTGGTCACAGCATTGTCCCCGGGAGAGACAGCCACGGAGCCACGGGCTCGGGCGAGCCTTCGAGAGGAGGGGGCTCCCGGCCGCTCCCCGCTGTGCTCTGACCCGGACCTGGGCCTTTCCTCCCGCAGGCGATGAAGGTGCTATCCAAAAAGAAGCTGATCCGGCAGGCGGGCTTCCCACGTGAGTTCGGGGGCCTTTCTCTTGGGTGCAGGGGCTGGGCCGCGCATGGAAGATCCCACTGGATGGTCCCCTACAGAGCGTGCACGGGGCCGACACCCCAAAGACAGCGCTGGGCCTCCTACTGAGGTTTTTAAAAAAATATATATTTTATTGATATTTTACAGAGAGGAAGAGAGAGAGAGAGAGAGATAAAGAGCTAGAAACGTCGATGAGAGAGAAACATCGACCAGCTGCCACTTGCACACCCCCTACCAGGGATGTGCCCGCAACCAAGGTACATGCCCTTGACCGGAATCGAACCTGGGACCTTTCAGTCCGCAGACCGACGCTCTACCACTGAGCCAAACCGGTTTCAGCCCTACTGAGGTTTTTAAATTCACTGTCATGAATAAAAAAGTATTTAATATAATGTAGATTACAAAGTCAAAAAATCCATTAGAGGAAAAGTTTGTCGTGTCCCCAGAAAGTTAGACAGGGAGTTGCCCTGTGAGCCAGCAGTGCCGCGTCGAGGTCTCCGCCCGAGAGAATAAAGACACACGTTCCCCCCAGAGCTGGCCCGTGAGGGTTCACAGGAGCCCCGTTTGTAATGGCCAGGAAGTGGAAATAATCCAACATCTGTCCACAGATGAACGGATAAACAAGAGGTGGCCTGGCCCCGAGGTCGGCAAACCGCGGCTCCCCAGCCACACGCGGCTCTTTGGCCCCTCGAGTGTGGCTCTTCCACAAAAGACCAGGGCCTGGGCGAGTCTGTTTGGAAGAAGCGGCGTTAGAAGGAGTTGAAGTTTAGAAAATTGGGCCCCCCAAAGAAATTTCAGTTGTCGCGCTGTTGATATTTGGGTCTGTGGACGAATGAGTTTGCCGACCGCTGGTCTAGCCAATGAGATAGTAGTACTCGGCCATAAAAAGAAAGGAAGCGCTGGTTCGCATGGTCACACAGATGACCTTGAGAACGTGGTGCTGAGCGTGAAAGGAGCCAGGCACAGAAAGGTCACATGGTGTGCGATTCTGCTCCTATGAAATGCCCAGAACAGGCAGATCCTCAGAGAGCAGAGTGGTGGTTTCCAGGGGATGAGTGTAAGGAGGGTTTAGTAGGTACGGGGTTTTGGGGGGGGGGCCATGAAAATGTTCTGGATTAGATGGTGGTGGTGGTGGTTGCACGACCTCGCGAATGTACTTAAAACCCATTGACGTACAGGTTTCGAAATGGTGAATTAAAAAAAACTTCAAGTGCCAGCAAGTATTTGAACTAGAGCTGCCAAAAGAGCACAGGCGGGCGTGCGGGGAGGACAGCAGTTCTTGCTGTCCGCCCCCGCCGCCCCCAGGCAGCCCCGCTCCTCACTCTTAGCGGAGCCGGTAACCGGGGCCTGTGGTCAGAGGACAGGCCTGCGGGTGCGTGTGTCAGAGGTGCTCCCACCGGCGTGGTCAGAGGGGGGCGCAGAGAGAGAGGAGACACGAGAAAACATAAACCTCATCCTATCCCGGGACCCTGGTGATCCTGCTTGTCTGAACTCCACGGCAGATAATATCTTGTGCCATTACTTCCCGAGTTACCCTTTTTTGTTGTTAATCCTCACCTGGGGATGTATTTTTCTATTGTTGAGAGAGAAAGAAAGAGAGAGAGAGAGAGAGAGAGAGAGAGAGAGAGAGAGAGAGAGAGATTGGTTGCCTACTGGCCCAAGGATAGAACCTTCAATCCAGGTACATGCCCTTGACTGGGTACTGAACCCGAGACCCTTTGGTGCTCCGGCCGAAGCTCTGACCCCTGAACCCCTGGCCAGGGCTGAATTATTTCTGACCTCTTCCTCTGAAGGCCATTTCTAGCCTCCCTTTCCCGACCGGCCAGTGCGATGTTTGGCTCCTCCCTCGTTAACTACATTTGCCGCTTCCCTCCTGTTCCCGCAGGGTAGCCAGTGCTTCCTAAGAGGAGTTAGTGCCCTCCCTCCCTTTCCCTTCCCTCCCCTCTTCACACCCCCCTTCTGACACCGGTGCCTTGCGCTCGCTTTTCCAAACACCGTCACGTCCGGGTCTGGTTCTGTGACTCATGATGAGTTTTAACTCTGGCTCTTTCCATCACTGTGGCCTTTTGACTGTCAGTCGCCACAGGGCCAAGCAATGAACTACGCCTGCCTTTGTGGCATCATCTTTTTAAAAAAATATATTTTATTTACTTTTCACAGAGAGGAAGGGAGAAGGATAGAGAGTTAGAAACTTCGATGAGAGAGAATCATCGATCAGCTGCCTCCTGCACACCTCCCACTGGGGATGTGCCCGCAACCAAGGTACATGCCCTTGACTGGAATCAAACCTGGGACCCTTCAGTCCACAGGCCGACGCTCTATCCACTGAGCCAAACTGATTAGGGCTCATCTTTTTTTCTAAAAAGTATGGAACGCTTCACGAATTTGCGTGTCATCCTTGCACAGGGGCCATGCTAATCTCTGCCTCGTTCCAATTTAGTTACGTGCTGCCAAAGCGAGCGCGTGGCACCATCTTTTGTTTTTGTTGTGTTTTTTTTTGTCTCATCGGCCCTTACATCTTTTCCTGTTTCTGACTTCATTTTCTGTCTCTGATGTTCCGAGAGTTAAGGAGCTGGGAGGCCATGCTCTGAGGAGCAGGGATTGACTCACCCCGACACGTTGAGGTTGCATCGCCGGACCCCAGCCCTCTCCCCTCCACCCTCAGTGGACTCCCGACTCTCCCCGGGGCCTGGGCTGGGGAGGAGGGGGATGGGGAGGGGGGGATGGGGAGGAGGGGCATGGGGAGGGGGTTCACAGAAGGCCGAGCGACAGGACCGCGGGTCCAGCCCTGCTGATGTCCCGCCGCAGAGGAGACAGAGGAGGCGGCGGCTGTGGGGAGCCCCTGGCAGTGCCAGTCACTCCGCCCCTGTCCCTGAGATGGTTTGTGTCTCCTTCAGGTCGCCCCCCGCCCCGGGGCACCCGGCCGGCCCCGGGGGGCTGCCTCCAGCCCCGGGGCCCCATCGAGCAGGTGTACCAGGAGATCGCCATCCTCAAGAAGCTGGACCACCCCAACGTGGTGAAGCTGGTGGAGGTGAGGCGTCCGGAGGTCTGGCTCTGTTGTGGCACATCGGTATTTTCTTTTTCTTTTTTTTAAAAAAATTTATTTTATTGATATTTTACAGAGAGGAAGGGAGAGAGATAGAGAGCTAGAAACGTCGATGAGAGAGAAACATCGACCAGCTGCCTCTTGCACACCCCCCACCAGGGATGTGCCCGCAACCAAGGTACATGCCCTTGGTCGGAATCGAACCCGGGACCTTTCAGTCCGCAGACTGACGATCTGTCCACTGAGCCACACCGGTTTCGGCCACGTCGGTATTTTCCAGGGAGTAGTAATTACCGCCCCTGCTACTCCACGCAGCCCTCACCCCTCCTGACGGTCGCTCCCATTTTACAGATGAAGAAAGTGAGGCTCGGGTGGATTCTCAGGCTTGCCCTTCACTCGTTTCTGTCACGTTGGAGCTGGTTCTCTTTTTACCGCATGTATGTGTAGGTGTAGCACAGAAGCAGCCGCACACATATACACAAGCGGTATGGCTGAGTTCCAGCAGCTTTATTTACAGAAACAGGCGGTGGGCAGGACGTGGCGGGACACGGTGGATCCCCAGCCCTGGCTCCGGGCCAGCAGTTCTCTCACTTCCGTTTCAGCGTTTTAAGATAAATGCTCTTTTTTTTTTTTTTTAATATTTTATTGATATTTTACAGAGAGGAAGGGAGAGAGATAGAGAGCCAGAAACGTCGATGAGAGAGAAACATCAACCAACCGCCTCTTGCACACCCCCTACCGGGGATGTGCCCGCAACCAATGTACATGCCCTTGACCGGAATCCAACCTGGGACCTTTCAGTCCACAGACCCTCGCTCTACCACTGAGCCAAACCGGTTTCGGCAAGATAAATGCTCTTAAAAATGATTGGAGAACCCCCAATTTCTTTTTTCTTATGTGGGTAATACTGACTAATGTTCACCACATTCGAATTTAAAACTGAGAAATCTAAAGTTACTTACTTAGAACAAGAATCCTACTTCATATCAATGCAAGTGATATCTTTTTAGGAATAATAACTATATTATTTGAACGAAAAAATGGGAGTTAGAAGAGAGGCATAATGTTACTTTTTATTTTTTTTTTTAAAGATTGATTTCAGAGAGGAAAGGAGAGGGAAATAGAGTTAGAAACGTCAATGGTGAGAATCAGTGATTGGCTGCCTCCTGTGCACCCCCTACTGGGGATCAAGCCCCCAACCCGGGCTTGTGCCCTGACCCGGAATCCAACTGTAATCTCCCGGCTCATAGGTTGATTGACACTCAGCCACTGAGCCCCATGGGCCGGGCATAGTTTTACATTTTTGCAAAATTAAAAAAAATAATATTTTATTGATTTTTTTACAGAGAGGAAGAGCAAGGGATAGAGAGTTAGAAACATCGATGAGAGAGAATCATCGACCAGCTGCCTCTTGCACACCCCCTACTGGGGATGTGCCCGCAACCAAGGTACATGCCCTTGACCGGAATCGAACCCGGGACCTTTCAGTCCCCAGGCCGACGCTCTATCTCCTGAGCCAAACCGGTCTCGGCATTTTTGCAAATTTTGTTGTAGTTGATGTCTGGCTTACGAGAGGAGGATTGGATTCTGGTGTCTGCTCCTACTTTCAACCTGTTGGTGCTGTCACGTGTCATGCGGGTTCTGAGAAGGCGGCTGTAGTGATCAGGGGGAAGCAGAGCTATGAGGGAAGGAAGGAGAGAGAGTGCTGTGGCGTGTCCACGCTGGGGGCATTGCGTCCTGCTGGGGCGGGGAGAAGGGGGCCAGGATTTACGTTTTCGCCTGGAGGACCCATTAGCTGTCTCCCAGGAGACAGGTGGGGCTCTCATTCAACCTGAGACGTTTCTCAGGGAGCAGTCGGCCCCCTCCCTTTGGAAACCCTTCTGGGCGTTTTGGACCCTTGTGGCTGTGTCGGAAGCTGCTTCCTCCCCATTCACCTCTTCCCTCTCTCTCCCCCTCCCCGCTCCTGTCTCCGCCTGTTCCACGCGGCTGTGCCGACAGGTCCTGGATGACCCCAATGAGGACCACCTGTACATGGGTAAGACGTGAGCCTGTGCCTTCTGCCTCCCTTGCTCAGGCGGCTGTGACCGCCAGAGGCCCGGCATGCTCCTGAGGCAGCCCCTGGCCCGGTCATCCCCCTCCAAGGACAGCTAGCCGTCCCTTTCCCCTTTCCCCCGGGCCCCACCCCGAGCCCCACGGAAAGCCGCGCCCCTGATTTGAAGCAAGAGGTGGAAGGCAGTTCTTGCTGGGACTTTCTTCATCCGCGTGTCCTATTATTCGCTCAATTGCAAATGTTTATTGAGCAACTATTGTACGCCGGGTACTGTTCTGGGCGCGCAGGATGCCGTGGGGAGCAGGAGAGAGGAGGCCCTACTCTCGGGAAGCTGACATTCTACTTGGGGGTGACAGTCAGCCCCTAAATAAGCCAGATAGCCAGCTGGACACGGACGCTCTGAAGAAGGTTAAGCAGGGTGATGGGAGGGAAAGATGGGGGCCCCACTTCAGATAGGAGCTCACCATGAAGCGCCTGACTGTCAGGGGCACGGCCCCGTTGCATCCTGGGAAGAGCATTCCGGGAAGAGGGAGCAGCAGGTGCAGAGGCTGGGGGAGCTGTGGGGGTGTCTGCCCAGAGAGGTGGCTGGGGCGGAGCCAGCCAGAGAGAAAAGGTGGGGTAGAGGGGGAAGGGTGTGGGAGGCCGTGGCGGGGCATTTGGAGCCGCGGGGCGAGGGGCACCGAGGACCCGGGCACCGCCCATGGAGATGGAAGGACGTGGGCATGTCTTCAGAAGCCTCATTTTAAAAAAAATGGTGAGGACATGGGGCAGCGCCCAGCGTACAGGCCGATGGAGGAGAGGAGGGCAGGCCGAGTTCAAAGCCGAACACCAGGCTGTCGGGCCCCCGAATGGGTGATTGACAGGTCACCTGTCCAGATGATAATGTCTGGGGTGGGTAGGCATTCACGAGAGTGGTGCAGATAGGGTTTTTCACTTTTTAAAAAACATATTTTTTTTAATTGATTTCAGAGAGAGAAGGGAGAGGGAGAAGGAGAGAGAGAAGCATCAGTGATGAGAGAGAATCGTTGATCGGCCGCCTCCTACACGCCCCACACTGGGGATTGAGCCTGCAACTTAAGCATCGAGCTCACAGCCGGGCTGAGCCCTGACCCGGAATGGAACCCTGAGCTCCTGGTTCCTCATCTGGGCTGATGCCCAACCACTGAGCCGCACCAGCCGGGCGCTTCTCGCTTGCTGAGGTGGTGTTGTGACAGGAGCCAGGCCGACCTTTGGGATTTGACTCCGGTGGTTTTGGAAACCTTTCCAGGATAACCCGTGAGCCCGGAGGAGGCGTCGGCAAGGGTCCTGCGGCTGCAGGCCTGACCCCAGAGGGTGGAGGACGTGACGAGCATTTCTAGAGATTAGAACGGTCCCGCCCACCGCTCAGCCGCCAGCGTGGGTAAACCGTGCGCGACTGAAAATAGACCCGCTCCGGCAGCCCAGCTTCCCCCGCGCCCGCTGATTTATGGTGCCCGGGTGGGAGGGAGGGAGGGAGGGAGGGAGGGAGGCGCAGGAACGCACGAGGCAGTTCTTGGGAGCTGAGACTTACGTAACCGAGGCAGGATAGGCCAGCGCTCCTGTCTGTGGCTTTGCCCTCCGCGCTGCGGCCCGGCTTAGCCACGGTTGGACGCCAGGGCGGGTCTGCCCTGCCTCCGTTTTGCTCGATGCCGGCTGATGAACTTAAAAGATAGGAAGGGGCCCTGGGGGCGTCACGTTCCTCTTCTGGGTGGAACTTTGAAGCCTTGCCCTCGTCTGAGGCTGAGGCTCTTCCTCCTCGGCCGCCTCAGCGCTTGGAGAGCGGCTTCGGAAAACGTTCCGATCTCTTCCACGCGTTGACTCCAACGTGGGTGGGTGATGCCGGAACCGCAGACGGTCCCATCTCTACTTGGTTTTGAAACTCACTACGCTGTGCGGCCACTTCCTAAAGTACAGCGTCACAGTCCCAGTTCTGTGTGTCCAGGCAGAACAAAGTTAAAATAGGTAAACCAATACCACGTCACTCAGGAATTCCAGGGAAGGTACTCAAAAGCCTTGAGAGTCGTTATCCGTAGAGATGCTTGTACGCGCATGTTCACAGCAGCGTTATTCACAACAGCCGGAGAGTAGAAGCAGCCCAAACGCCCGTCAGCTGATGGATGGATAAACAAAAGGGGATCCGTGTCCACACAGCGGAATAGTACGCGGCCACGAGCAGTAACGAAGTAGTGATAAATGCCACGGCATGGGTGAACGCACTGTGCCGAGGGAAGAGGCCAGGCACAAAGAGTCGGTGCTGTAGGGTCTCCATACATTGGAAGTGTCCAGAGTAGGCGAACCCACGGAGGCCGTGCAGATGAGCCGCTGCCAGGGGCGGTTTCCGTATGCCCAGGGCTGGGGAGTGGACCCGGGGCGCGGCCTGTGCGTGTCCCGTGTGAGAGTGCGTGTCCCGTGTGAGAGTGCGGTCCTGTGTGAGAGTGCGTGTCCTGTGTGAGAGTGCGTGTCCCGTGTGAGAGTGCATGTCCTGTGTGAGAGTGCGTGTCCCGTGTGAGAGTGCATGCAGAAGGGCTCCGGGAGGCAGCTCGAAGTCTTGGTTTGGACTGAGCGTCAGGAAAGGGTCCGAGGACCATCTGCCCAGAGGGTTGAGTTGGTGCAACATTATCAGCTGTTCTTGGTCTGTGACCGGCCCCGGCCCAGCAGCTCGGAGAGCTGGGGAGGGGCCGTTGGAACCTGCTCGTGCTAGTCTCTTCCCGAGAGTGCTTAGGACTCCTGGGGCTATTCTTTGGGCTGAAGTAAATCGACATTGGGGTTGGGTCCCTTTAGACTGACAGAGTTTAGTCCAGCCGTGGGCAAACTACGGCCCTCGGGCCAGATCCGGCCCATTCGGCTGTTCTATCCGGCCCACGGAGCCGAAAGAGCGGAGGGTTCTCTTGCTCTCCCCTCCGCTCCTTCACCAGCAGCCCAAGATGAGAGTGCCAGCATGGCCAGGTTGCTTTTGTTCCGGCCCTCCGGTCCAGTGTAAGAACCCACTGTGGCCCTCGAGTCAAGAAGTTTGCCCACCCCTGGTTTAGTCAGTCATACCCCTGGGACCCCGCCTTGTCCCAGGGGTATGACTGACTGAGCCCGAGCGCTCCTGTCTCCCTGCTTTGCTTTCTCGGGGTACGTTAGGGGTATTTGAGGGTATAGCCAGGTTGGGGTCCTAGGGACATCCGAAATCTCCGGCCCTTCAGCCTCCTGATGGGGACGTAGGAAAGGGGGACATGGAGCAGCTTGGTTGGGTGGACTCTTTCCTGCTCCAGTCCCACTGCCGGCTTCCGTGCTGCTGGTGCTTTTTGGGGCGGGCGGTTGGGAGGAGAGGCCGGTGGGGAGGAGGACGGATTTCCAGTTTCCAATGTAACCGTTTCCCCCTTCTCTTCCCTGCAGTGTTTGAACTGGTCAACCAAGGGTGAGTGTCCCCAGCCCTGGCCGAGCTGTGCCCACAGCTGCTGGGGCGGGGGGAGCTGGGCGCGGTGCTGCTGGGCCGGGCGAGGAGCGGGCGCAGGCTGGGTGCCGGCGCCGCCTCTCACGCGTGTGCCGACCTTGCAGGCCTGTGATGGAGGTGCCCACCCTCAAACCGCTCTCCGAAGACCAGGCCCGCTTCTACTTCCAGGACCTGATCAAAGGCATCGAGTACTGTAAGCGGGGGGCCTGTGAGAGGGCTCTCTCCCGGGGGTGGGCAGGAAACGGGGAGTTTCTCACTTTCCTCCCGGAGCTCGAGGAGGCGGCGGGCGGGAAGCAGAACTGTGTGAGGAGAGGCAGAGTCAGGGGAAGCTGCAGAGGACCCGCCCGTGGCCATGCCGCTGGCGGCAGAAGCTCTGTCCCTGCCACGCGGGGAAGTCAGGAGCAATGGCCAGAGGGTCCTGTTGGGGGCTCCACTTCTACTGTCCCTCACGCCCAACAGCCCTGGGAGAGGGGTTCTGTTCATCTCCCGGAACCTCAGTCTTCTCATCTGTAAAACGGGAACAAAGTGTCTCTCCTCAGGGCTGCCGTCAGCCAGCGCTCATCAGTGGTTCTGATGGGCAGGTGTGCTCTGATTCTGGTTGTTAGACCTTTTGACTCTCCCCCATGCCTGTCACATGGGGGTTGTGTAAGCGGGAAGCAGCGAACACAGGGCTAGGCCCCAGGCGGCATTCAACACAGGAAGCTGCTCCCCCATCCCCATGTCATCGTCATCGTCGTCGTCGTCGTCATCATCATCATCCCCACCCACGCCCCACGCCCACCCCCACCCCCAGCCCCACCACAGAAATGCAGTTGGGTCTCCCAGCCTGTAGGATTGGCCTCCCCGGGGGGCTAACATCCGGGCAGGAGCATTAGCCACGCCCCCGTCTTGCTTCTTGGTTCACACTTCACATCGACCTGTTCTGGTCCTTGCGGGTCTAATGAGCAGGTTCAGTGTGTAGACTGTGACAGCCGAGTAGATGGAAATATATCCGACTGTCACAGACCTTGAGTCTTTTAAAAATATATATATATATTTTATTGATATTTTACAGAGAGGAAGGGAGAGAGATAGAGAGCTAGAAATGTTGATCAGAGAGAAACATCGACCAGCTGCCTCTTGCACACCCCCTACCGGGGATGTGCCTGCAACCAATGTACATGCCCTTGACCAGAATCGAACCCAGGACCTTTCAGTCCGCAGACAGATGCTCTACCACTGAGCCAAACCGATTTCGGCTAGATCTTGAGTCTTGAAACTGGGAGCCAAACTCCACATGCTCCGTCCACTTAGTTCCCAGTTGCTGTCGGCAGTTGGAGTTTCCCTGGTCCTCTTTGAGGGCGGGGCACGTCCTCGGAGACCCTCCTTTCCCCTTGTCTCTCGGCGCCGAGTGCCCCGCAGATCTCAGAGGGGGAGGACCGGCAGGGGCTGGAGCTGAGGGAGAGCGGAGGGGTCCCGCCTGCCTCCGCCCCTGGGCCGTGTGGGCCACGCGGAACTCCTCACATGGTTTTCTTGCCCCCTCTCCCCCACCCGGTGTCTGCCCGCGCTCAGTACATTACCAGAAGATCATCCACCGCGACATCAAGCCTTCCAACCTGCTGGTGGGGGAAGACGGGCACATCAAGATTGCGGACTTCGGCGTGAGCAACGAGTTCAAGGGCAGCGACGCGCTCCTCTCCAACACCGTGGGCACCCCCGCCTTCATGGCGCCCGAGTCGCTCTCCGAGACCCGGAGAATCTTCTCTGGGAAGGTGGGTCTGGACCTGCCGGAGAGGCTGAGGGTCTCTGCCTGCATTCGGGTCCTCTCAGCTATATAAGGGGCAAAAAATCCAACTGGTGGTGGCTGAATGTGTTATATCATGGGGATGAGTGGGTGCGTTTGGCTTCGGGAGGTGGTTTAGATACAGAGATTCAAATAGGGATCCATCTCCGTCTGAGGTCTGCTTTCCTGAATTGGTGTCCTCCCCAGTGGGTTGGCCATCAGTTGCTCTAGCAAAAATCCTGAAGAGCTCGAGCAAAAATCCTGAAATTGGCTCTGATTGGCCCAGCATGGGTCATGTGCCCATCCTTGACGCAACCACTGATTGGGGGGAGGTGGTGCTCTCATTGGTCAGTCCTGGGTCATGTGCCCATCCTCGATCCAGTCACTGGCTGGGGGAAGCGGTGCGTGCTCTCATTGGTCAATCCTGGGTCATGTGTCTACCCAGAGGCTGGGGGCGGGATCAACTCCACCTCAACTCCGTGGGCTGGGTCCAGGAGAAATGGTCCCCCCAAAGGAAAGCTGGAGGAGTTGAAGCTGTTCCCTCACCCGACGCTCCTTTTCTTTTTCTTCCTTGCAGGCCTTGGATGTCTGGGCCATGGGTGTGACACTCTACTGCTTTGTGTTTGGCCAGGTAACAGGGTGGGGGTGTCGTGCCTCCTGAGCGTGGCTGATTATTTCCACAGTTAGATCTGAGTATGAAAAAGGGTGCCTTTCTAAATGTACATCATCTATACATGATAGTCATATCTGTGAAAACAGGATCTTTTAAAACAGAAGGATTGGCAGAGGCTCTAAGAGGTTGTAAGTAATGGATAGGTTTAAGGCAAGGGCAGCAAATGCTGTCCTCTCCCCACCCCAAAACCGAGACAGACATCACTAATCGGTAACTGCACATTTCCTCCCGAGCCCCTTAATGCTTTGATATTCTCAGCAGTGTTCCTAGAAGCTGTCTGTGGGAGGCATAGGATGGGAGTGGAAGTTAAAATCCATTTGGCATTTTTAATTTAGGGAATACTGTTGTTTTTTCTTTTCTGTCCTTTTTTAATAGTATTGATATTTAGGGGCTTCTATTTTTAAAAACCTGTTTTATTGATTTTTAGAGAGAAAGGAAGGGAGCGAGGGCGAGAGAACATCAATGTGAGAGAGAAACATTGATCAGCTGCCTCCTGACAAGCCCTGACCCAGGAATCAGGCCTGCAACCTAAGCACATGCCTTGACTGGGAATCGAACCGGCAGCCAAACCGTCAACCTTTTGGTGCACAGGACAGCGCTCAACCCACCGAGCCACACCAGCCAGGGCCAGACGGCTTCTATTTTTAACCCTGAAGTTCGGGTTGATTATGTGAGCTGTGAGAGCATGGGTTTTCCGTCTTCGTGAGTTTGTGCTCCCGTTGAGGAAAACTTAAGAAACTGGTCCTGTGAGGACGTCAAGGAGTTTGTAATCCTCCCCCCTTTGCCCCAACATTTAATCAGAAAGTTTCAATCCCATAGCGAAGTGGAAAGAATTGTACGGTAAACACCCATGCAGCCGCCACCTGGATTCTACCATAAAGAATCTTGCTCTATCACCTGTCCATCCATCCTCAGTCTGCCTTATTTTTATTTTATTTTTTTTTAACATATTTCAAAGTTACCAACATCTCTACACTTCTGAAAGATTCAGGGTGCGATCAGTAGGCAGAGCTCACTGTTTGTTGGTGCTTCTCTCCCCCTCCCCCTTTTGGGTAAAATGTACGTACAGTGAAATGGACAGATCTTAAGTGTGCTGTGGAAGGAGCTTGTCAGAAATACACCGGGTGCAATCCAAACTGCTGTCTTGGGTTAGTGCTCTTTAAAAAAAAAAAAAAAAAAAAATTATTGATTTTTTTACAGAGAGGAAGGGAGAGGGATAGAGAGCTAGAAACATCGATGAGAGAGAATCATTGACCAACTGCCTCCCGCACACTCCCCACTGGGGATGTGCCGCAACCAAGGTACATGCCCTTGACCGGATTCGAACCTGGGACCTTTCAGTTTACAGGCCAACGCTCTAACCACTGAGCCAAACCGGTTTCGGCATGGGTTAGTGCTCTTAATGAGCTCATTTTCCCCCGGGACAGGAGTGGACCAGGCCACGTTCTGAGACGTTTCCCAACCTTCTAAGCACTCTCATCACGGATGCTTTTCCCCGGGCTCCTGGGTCAGGCCCTCCCTCCGCTGGGTGAGAGCGTGGACTGGGCACCCGGCGGGTGGTGCGTGAACAGGCCGCGGGATCAGCCTCGTCTAGGCTCACATCCCAGCGTGGTGCTTGCCGGGCAGGACCTGGCGCCTCTCTGAGTTCCTATTTTTCCTCTCCTGTCAAATGAGAACATTACTTACCAATCCTTATGTCTACCGAGAGGGTCGACAGAAACCGTGCAAGTACGCGTTCATTCAGCACGTGCTTATGGAGCCTACTCGGTACCGGGCGTGTTCCTGGGCGGTGGGGAGACAGGACAGGCAGTGAGCAAGACAGGCGAACACGTGCCAGGCCCCTTGGAGCTGAGGTTCCAGTGCAGGAGTCAGACAACACACACACACACACACACACACACACACACACACACACGTAATACAATGCCAGGGATGGGCGCTATGATGAGAACGCCGGGGCGGAGAGGGGGGCTGTCTGCTTCAGGCAGGAGCTCAGGGAGGCCTCCCGGAGAAGGTGCACGTGGATCGGACACCGGAAACATGGGAGAGAGCAAGCCAGGCCAGTGTTGGTGGCAGAGGGGACAGCCCATGAAACGTTGGTGTCTTGGGAAACTTCAGTACACAACCCGGCCCGGACTAAGCCCTGGCCGGCCCCTGCCGTTACCGTGACGACTCCCGAGTTGTCGGGGTGGTCCTTGTTCTCTGAGGCGGCGGGGGAAGAGGGGTGTGCGGGGAGTGGTCCTTCCCTAGGTCAGGCCGCTGGGCTGTTTGTTTCTCTGTGGCAGCCCCCGTGGAGCGATGCCAGCACGGGCGGCCTTCGTGGGTCCGGCGTGCCAGCCACTGACGGCCGCCCGGGCCTCTCTCCGCAGTGCCCGTTCATGGACGAGCGGATCATGTGCTTGCACAGTAAGATCAAGAGCCAGGCCCTGGAGTTCCCAGACCAGTGAGTATCGCCCGGCTGCCCCGAGTCGCCTCCCGCCCTGGGCCCCGCCCGAGCGGTCCCGCGTGTCTGACTTTCCGACTTGTGGCGTGTCTCTCGCCCGCAGGCCCGACATAGCCGAGGACCTGAAGGACCTGATCACCCGCATGCTGGACAAGAACCCCGAGTCGAGGATCCTGGTGCCGGAGATCAAGGTACCCGGGGGCCGCGGCGGCGGCCGCCCCGTGGAGTGCGTGCCGGCGGCTTGGCCTGCGTCGTCCTCTGCTTGGGATTGTTTGGCTCGCCCCCGCCTTGGCCAGGCCCCTCGCCTCACACCCACGGCGTCACGCCCTCCTCGGCACCGCTGCCCTCCCCTTCGCGGGAGGAGGACCTGGGGCTTGTGTGGACGTGACTGTGTAAGTGGGATCTGCTGCCAGCTGAGCAGCTAGCACTCCGATTGGCTTGGGCTGATGGCATCCACCCTCCCCGGACCCGACCGACTGACCGACCGACCGGGGCTTCTCCGTTCCCCCTAGCCCGGCTGCCGAAGGCCTGGGCCCTTGCTTTGCCCGTGCCCATCTTGTGAGAAATTGCAGTGAGGGCGGGAGGACGTTAGTGAACATTTGGACCCCCCTCTGCACCCTGGCCTGCTGAATTCCACCCTGTTCCAGAAAGCACACTGTTAGGGGAGACCCCCCTACACACACACACACACACACACACACACACACACTAACCCCCAACACCCCAGCCAATGCCACACGCACACATCGGGCTCGTTAGGAAATGTACAGATTTGCTTCGGGAACCCCTCTGCACCTAGCCAACTGGCATTTGAACAGGGGGAAGCCCCAAACGTTACTGATGGGGGCTTAGACCCTAGGAGTGTGTTGGAGGGGCCAGGCCCCCGCCCGGGTCCTCTCTGTATTGTGTCCTTCCCGCTGGTCTGTGGTCATCGTGCCTCCCCGAGCCTCTGTTTGCCCTTCTGTGCGACGGGGAGGATGCTGCCTGCGCGGCGCCGAGCTCCCCGGGCCTCAGGAAGAGAAGCCGAGGAGTGCGGATGGGCGCTCCTCGGGCAACTGCAGGTGGCAGGTGCCGGATGGTAGTCACTCCCGCCAAGGCCTGGGGGCCAGATGGGAAAACCCGGTCCGTGCACATCCCCCCTCGTGGCTCCCTCCCGTTCTCTGTCCCTCGTCTCTTCCACGCTCCCCACCACCGCGCTGCCTGCACCCTCTGCTCGGCTCTACCCGCTTTCTTGCATGCCTGGCCTCCGGCCGCTGCCTCTCCCCTCGCGCATCCCTCCCCTGGCTCCGCCGCCCCGCCGCGGGGAGCCAGCCCTCACCCCCCCTGTCATTCGTTGAAGCTGCACCCCTGGGTCACGAGGCACGGGGCCGAGCCGTTGCCATCGGAGGACGAGAACTGCACGCTGGTCGAGGTGACCGAAGAGGAGGTCGAGAACTCAGTCAAACACATTCCCAGCCTGGCGACCGTGGTAAGGCGGCACGAACCACTGACCGAGAGCAGGAGCGGAGAGTCACTGGGGCCGGAGGTGGACCCGCCAGGCCAGGCGGAGACCCGGGCAGGCGCCCGAGGAGCAGACGCTGGGCCTGAACGCCAGGGGATGGCTGGCTCCGCCCCACACCCACTGCCACCAGCCTGTGGGCCGAGGGCGCACATCAGGGCACGGGCCCGTGTCTTCTGGCCTCGGGTCTGTCGGCAGCCACGTCCCCGTGCACTGTAGAGAGGGGTAGCTCCCCTCCCAGGATCCCACCGGCCCTCCCAGAATTCCTGCTTTCAGAGCACGCCGGGAACCGGAGAAGGAAACCCAGGGCGGGTGCCGGGGATGGAGCTGGGGCCGAGGTCTAGGGGCCAGGATTTTCACCTGGTGCCTCTCCGGCCTCCAGAGCTAATGGCGTAGCTCCGTGGTCGGCAGACTGCGGCTCTTTGGCCCCCGGAGTGTGGCTCTTCCACAAAAAGGCCACGGCCTGGGCGGGTCTGTGCGGAAGAAGTGGCGTTAGAAGCAGCTTACGTTTAAAACATTTGGCTCTCCGAAGAAATTTCGCCTGGTCGTACTGCCGATACTTGGCCCTATGGACGACCGCGTTTGCCGACCACCGGCCTAGCTCGTCTCAGCTCCCGGGCTAGCGAGGGGCTCCCGCTTCACCCGCCTCGGAAAATTCTTCCCGACTCAGGAGGGTGGGGGTTTGATCCCGAGTCACCAGCCCCTTTCATGGCCCCACACTTGCATCCTAACCCAGGAAGGAGCCGGAACGTGGAGTCCTCAGGCTCAACCCCGGAGACTCCCACTTGCCAATCCCTTACCCATCAGGGTGCCGGGCTCCAGATGGGAGGCCAGGACCCTCGGGGACCCGGGTCCAGGCATCAGTCCTGTGACGGAGTCCTGCTGGCCACCCACCGTGGCCACCGCCAAAGCCCTGGGCTGCGTTTGGCCAGCACCGGCCCCGGGAGGCAGGCAGGGGCTCCGGGAGGGGCCGCGTGTGACTTGCCCCCGTAGGAGCCCAGAATGCTGGCTCCTTCTCTCCAGCTTTGCACCTCTCCCCCTGCTTCCTCACACACTCTCTCTCGCCTGCTCCCAAGCCCTGAGCCCCTCTGGGCACCCATTCACATCTTCCTCCTCCTCCTCCTCCCCCACCTGGAGCCTCTGCATGACCTTCACTGTTAAAAACTCACCCACACCCACCCCACTCTTTCTCATCCACCCACTGCACCCACATCCCGGGCCCGGGGTGGGGCAGGCGGCTGGCGTCGGGTCCCGGTGCCCACCGTGGGTGATTCCGTTCCAGGCCTGGGGTGTTCTCGGGAGTAGGTGTCTGCCCCTGAGTCTGATCTAGTCCTTGGCTATTCAGGAAGCACTCGAGTGGTTTCTCAGGCCTGGGCTGGGAGCAGGGGCACCGTGACGAGTAAAACCGACATGGCACCTGCCACCCTGTAGGGGCGCACCACCAGCAAGTAGATGTGCCGTGTGACTGAGGGGCCTCGGGATGTATCCCTAGGGGGGGACCCGGGCCAGGTGATGGGTGGAGAAGGCCACCTGGAAGAATCGGCTGTGGGCTGAGAGGTGCGGGCGGCACCTGCAGGATTTGAATGGGGAGCAGCACGATCAGGGTGGGCCTTGGGAAGATCCCAGGTGGAGAATGGACCTTGAGGGTGTTTTCTTGGTGCTTAACACTCGGGCAGGCGCGTCTCCTTGCCTAACACACAATCCCCTGAGGAAAGGGCATCCTTGCAAGTTGCTGGCGGGGATATGCGATAGTATAAGTCACCGTAAAAAGCAGCCTGGCAGTTCCTCAAAACAGTAAGCCCAAGTTACCATGTGATCCAAGAATTTCATTCCTGGGTCTACACCCAAGAGAAACGAAAAACATTTTGTGTGGAAAACACGTCCACACAAAAACTTGGGCACGTGTTCATAGCAGCATTATTCATAGCTAGAGGCCCAATGCACGAAGATTCCTACAAGAATGGGCTTTCCTTCCCCTGGCTGCCAGCACCGCCTTAGCTCCAGCCCTGGAGCCGTCTTTCTGCCTTTGCTCTGGCCTGGAGCCACCTTTCTGTCTTCCCACACTGCCCAGAGGCCCAGAGCCGCTAGAGCCATGTGGGACACCTGTGTTGTTGCCATGGCCGCTCAGCGCCAGCATATACAAATTAACCCGCCATCTTTGTTTGGTTAATTTGCATACTCACTCCTGATTGGTTGGTGGGCATCGTGAAGGTACAGCCAATTTGCATCTTTCTCTTTTATTAGCGTAGATAGCTGAAAAGTAGAAACAGCCCGAAATGTCCACCAATCGAATTACTAAAGAAAATGTATGTCCGTGCAAAAGAATATTATTCAGCCACGAAAAGGAATGGAATACTGATACAGCATATTATAAACCTCAAAAACATTATGCCGAGCGTAAGAAATCAGGCACAAAAGGTCACACGTTGAGTTGTACCTTTTACATAAAATGTCCAGGAGAGAGACGTTCGGAGACAGCAGATTGCTGTATGCCAGGGACTGGGAGGCCGGGCATGTGGGGAGTGACTGCTAATGGGGACAGGGTCTCTTTGTGGGGTGATGGAAATGTTCTGAAATTATAGGATGGCGATACAAACCTACTAAAAACCGTGGGATTGTACCCTATAAAATGGCGAGTTTTGTGCTGTGGGAATTATATTTTAACTTTTAAAAAGTACAGCCAGCCCCCTTAATACCTGGAAAGCAGTCATTGGGGTTTGTTGGTGTGGTCCTAGATGGCTGTCACCGAATGTAGAGGCCTGGCCCTGCAGACAAGGCAGGTCGGCGAGCCGGGAGGGCACATCAGTGAGACACAGTCCCCGGGGCAGGCCAGCTCTCCTGGAGCACAGGGTCCCGGGGGGTGGGCAGGCCACGACTCCATTGTGACCCGACTTCAACAAAAGACCAGGGAGTTGGGACCTTATCTTGTTGGCAGCCAGGGAGCCGTGGGAGCTGTTGGGAGCGGACCGGTCAGAGTTGGCGGTGGCTTTGGCTGCTGTACCCCACATGCTGCCCGGTGTCTCCTGAAGGCGGCAGGCCCTGGGAGCTGGGGGAGAACGGGCGAGGGAGCTGGCACGAGGGAGGGTGTTACCGGATGCCCCCCGCCAGGTGGCTGAGCCCCCGCCTCTCCCCTCAGATCCTGGTGAAGACCATGATTCGAAAACGCTCCTTCGGGAACCCCTTCGACTGCAGCCGGCGGGAGGAGCGCTCGCTCTCGGCGCCCGGAAACCTGCTCAGGTGAGTGTCCACCTGCCCCCCTGCGGTGGGTAGCTGGGGCCGAACGCAGCGAAGCCCTGTGCGCCCCACTCTGCCCGCCCGCCCCCCCCCCCCCCCCCCCCCCCGGAGCGGCTCCAGCTGCAAAGACTCAGACCCGGGCACCCCGGGGAGGCCAGAGCCCCGGGGCACCCTGGCCCAGCCCGCCTCCTCGCGCTCCTCGCGTACCCACCCGGAAGCTGTACCTTTCCCGGGGGAGTTCCCCGTCACCTGGGGCTCCTGACCATCGGAAAGCACTTCTGTGGCCCGGAAGCCGGCGCACTTGACGGGGTGTTCAGCCCTGCGCCGGGTGAGCAAGCCAGTGCCCCCCTTGAGGGGCCCCACGTGACTCGGCAGAGCACTGTCCTCATCATCGCCCCGGCAACCGCTCTGCCAAGCTGGTGTTCGGGGATCTGAGTGTCCCAGGGGTGGGGGGCGGGCGTCCCACGGATCCCACCTGCCCCTTCTCACTTCCCTCTTCCCTCCCCTCTGGCCATTCCAGCAAAAAACCAACCAGGGAGTGGGAGCCCCTGTGTGAGCCCAAGGTAAACCCTGCCTGCCTGCCTGCCTGCGCAGCAGCCTCTGCCGGGGCGGGGCCGGGGCGGGGGGCAGCTGCAGAGCACGGCCTCCCACCTGGGGGCGGCGGACACGCCTCCCTGCTGGGCCCGGGCTGAAAGGCGGGCGCCAGGGGCTTGGCCCCGACCGGCGGCAGGCGTGCATGTGAGCTGGGCTGCGGTGCATGGCGCTCCACCCGGAATGCCCGGGAGTTCACTCGGGTCCCGTGACCCAGCCGGGCTCCCGCCTACGCTCAGGAGCTGTCAGCGGCATCGGGGCTGCTCTGTCCCAGGGCCCCGGGGCTGCCCCCGTGGCTGCCCCCGCTCTGGGTCGGCCAGGCATGCTGCACCGTGGCTCTGCCTGCTGCCTCTCCAGCACCCGCCCTCTCTCTGATGGTTAAGACCCAGAACGTGCCAAAACCGGTTTGGCTCAGTGGATAGAGCGTTGGCCTGTGGACCGAGGGGTCCCGGGTTCGATTCCGGTCTAGGGCATGTACATTGGTTGCGGGCACATCCCCAGTGGGGGGTGTGCAGGAGGCAGCTGGTCCATGTATCTCTCTCATCGATGTTCCTGGCTCTCTATCTCTCTCCCTTCCTCTGAAAAATCAATAAAAATATATTAAAAAAAAAAAGACCCAGAACGTAAGTCCCCTTCCCCACCTGCTGCAAAGCCATGTAAGAGCCCCCTGCCCCCGGGGGTGTGTGTGGGGGCCATTCCTCTTCCACACGCAAACCCGGGTCAGTGTGAGCACCTCCTGGGACAGGCGAGGATGTCTATCCCTGTAAGACCGACGTGACAGATGGCACCTTTTCTGCCACTCAACCCCCAGGGCCTGGCAGGATAGCAGTTCTTCCCACCGTGCCTGACCCACCACCCCGATCACAGCTAGGAGCTCTACGCAGCCATTTCTGTGGTTTAAATGCAGCTTTACTGACATAGAATTCGCATACCATAGAGTTCACCCATGTAGAGTGTTTATAATTTCAATGGTTTTTATTTTTATATACACACTTTTATTGGTTTCAGACAGGAAAGGAGGAGAGAGAGAGAGAGAGAGAGAGAGAGAGAGAGAGAGAGAGAGAGAGACATCAGTGATGAGAGGGAATCATCGATTGGCTGCCTCCTGCACACTCCCTACTGGGGATCGAGCCTGGGCATGCGCTCTGACCAGGAATCGAACGGTGACCTTGTTCATAGGTTGACACTCAACCACTGAACCATGCTGGCCAGGCTATTTTTAAAATTTATTTATTTATTTTTTTTACTTACAATTTGAGAGAAAGAGAGACCGATGTATTGTTCCATTTATTCACACATTCACTGTTTATCCTCGTGTGGGCCCTGACCAGGGCATGAACCCGCAACCCTGGCATATCGGGACGAAGCTCCAACCAGCCGAGCCCCCCGGCCAGGGCCCAGCGGCCTGTCGCGTGCTCTCGGAGTTGGGTCGCCGCCGGCTCCTCCGTTCCCGGCACCCACTCATCTGCTTTTAGCTTCCACGGGCTTGCCTGCCCTGGAGGCGGGCGTATGTGGGATCGCACAGCAGGGAGCCTTTTGTGTCCGGCTTCCTCGCTCAGCATCATGCTTTCAGGGTCCGCCTGTGGTGTGGCAGGTGTCAGTGCCCCGTCCCTTGTCCCGGCCGAGAAACACTCCATTGTGCATGTGGAGAGACCGCATTCTGTTTATCTGTTCACCCAGTGACGGACACTGTTCGGCCACCGCGGATGGGTAATGCCGACATGCGTGCTCTTGTATTCACGGGGCAGCTCTTTCTTGCTAGGCTCGAATGGAGTTCATTGGC
Organism: Vespertilio murinus; assembly: GCA_963924515.1. Classification (NCBI taxonomy): domain Eukaryota; kingdom Metazoa; phylum Chordata; class Mammalia; order Chiroptera; family Vespertilionidae; genus Vespertilio; species Vespertilio murinus. The sequence continues at coordinate 10,285,405 of OZ004720.1, read as the reverse complement.
CGCCCATACATGGAAGCCGGGGCTTGCAGGGCAATGCGGGAGGAATGCCTTTGTGTGGGGGTTGTTTACGCTTCTCCGGGCGGGCGAGCTCGGCTGCTGGCGACCAGAGCCAGCCGGCACCAGCCCCCGGGGCTGCCTCAGCCCCTGCCGCCCGCTCCACTCCCCTGTGTCCCTCCTGCAGAGACAGCGGGCTGGCCTTCCTCTTCTCAACCTCCGTTTTAGGGTCTGCCTCCCGTCTGTGTGCAAGACTGTCGTTTTTTTTTAGTCTTTTATTTTCAGTGAGATCAAAATGGCAAGACACGCCGAAACCCGTTTGGCTCAGTGGACAGAGCGTCGGTCTGCGGACTGAAAGGTCCCGGGTTCGATTCCGGTCAAGGGCATGTCCCTTGGTTGTGGGCACATCCCCGGTAGGGGGTGTGCAAGAGGCAGCTGGTCGATGCTTCTCCCCCATCGATGTTTCTAGCTCTCTATCCCTCTCCCTGCCTCTCTGTGGAAAGTCAAAATGGCAGGACGTCATCAACAGACTTGAAATGGGTCCAAGGGCTTTACGGCCCCTTGCTCCTCTCACCTGTGATCCCAGCAGCACCTGGGGGTTAGCTGGCCTTGCCCTCCGCCCGCAGGTGGGATGCTTGGGTTGCCCCAAAGGTCCAGCGCTCTGGACCCATAAGGCTGAGCCAGTCCTTGGCGGCTTGGTCCCAGGTCCCGTCCGCAGCAAGAGCGGCCAGTAGGGCAGGAACCCAGGGCCGGTGTGGGCATCGAGGGGCAGCCTCCGCCCCGGAGACTTGGCCCTCTTGCTTGGCAGAGACGTAAAGCCGGTGAGTGGTCTTTAACCAAAGAGGGTTTCTTCCCGGGAACGTTCAGGCATCACCTTTCCCCTTCCCGTGTGCGGGGGCTGCTTCCCTCCTGGCCGGCGGCACGTAGTGGACACGCGTCCTGTGTGAGAAGCGCGGCGGCTTCCCCGAGAGGGGGCAGCTCTGCCTGGTGGTGCCGGAGGGTTTGGGCCTCTGCCGAGGGCTTTCCCGTCACCTCGCCATCACTCCACCCTCGCCCGGCAGCCCGGTGTGTCAGGGTCTGGCTCTCTGGGACACAGGGACACCTTTCTTATGTCTGCTCTGGTTCCTCACGTCGCCAAGAGGGGGGCCCTTCTCTCTGCCAGGGGTGTCCCTGAGGCCTGTTTGCTGGGGCAGTGCTGTTTTCTTTTCTTTTTAAAAAATATTTTATTGATTTTTTTACAGAGAGGAAGGGAGAGAGGGATAGAGAGTTAGAAACATCGATGAGAGAGAAACATCTACCAGCTGCCTCCGGCACCCCCCCCACTGGAGATGTGCCCTCAACAAAGGTCCATGCCCTTGACCGGAATCAAACCCGGGACCCTCCAGTCTGCAGGCCGATGCTCTGTCCACGGAGCCAAACCGGTTTCGGCGGCAGTGCTGTTTTCTTTTGACAGCTGGTTCCCGAAGGCTGGCCGTGTGGCAGGGGTCTCCTCGCTGTCCCCAGGAAGCTCACCTGGGGACAGTAGACACGTGTCTGGTTCCTGCCCTGCAGGGACCCATGGCCGGAGGGGAGGGGGGTCCAGGTAGCAAGCACCCTCGGTGGACACGCTGCGGAGTGGGGCCCAGGCGGTGCCTGTCTGTGCTGCGCGTTTAGGTGTCACGCACACGGGTTTGCACGCATGTTCATGGTTTCCTTGCTACTGTTGGCACATGATGCTGGTTTTCCATTTTCCGAGGGGATCCAATCTCCTTTGAAAATGGTCTCGAAGGCCCCTCGGGACTGGGCGAGGCTGTTCAGGACTGGCTTCGGCCCTGCGAGCGCGGCGGGCTCTTTGGGAGTGGGCCTGGCTCCTCGGGGCCGGGCTCTGTAAATTTGGGACTGGGCTCAGCGGTTTGGGAGTAGGCTCCTCCCTTGGGGCTAGGTTAAAAAAAAAAAAAGGGGGAAAGAAAAGGAAATAGTGTCTAGGCGAGAAGGAGGGGGAGAGGATCTAGGAGAAGCGGTCGTGTGAACAACCTTGGGCCTGGGGGTGCTGGTTCCGGGCCGTGCCCGCCCCTAACCCTGGCTTTCTGTTTGGCGAGCAGGAAGCACGGCAGCGAAGACAGCCTCCCGGGGCCCGACCCGGCCCTCGGGGGGGAGGACGAAGTGCTCTTGTGAAAGGCGGCGGCCGGCGTGTGGAGAGTTGGGGGGCCTTGGGCCCCGGCCACCGACCGCGCATGCACCCTCTGCGGCCGGACGACGCGACGGAGTAGCTGCCGGACGCCCGCCCGGGACCTCGCATGCTGGGTGTCCCCCCTCCAGGGCTCGCGCCCCGCGTTTCCATAGCAGCATGTCCTACGGAAACCGAGCACGTGTGCAGAGCCCTGCCGTCATCTCTGGTTGGTTTTTTTTTCTTCTTCCTTTGTTGTTTTAAAGGGGACAAAAAGGAAAAATACCCAACAACCCACCAAACACTCCACGACATTGACCTTGGCCGCTGGCTGGCTGAACAGGCAAGTGTGAGGAGTTGCAGGCCCAGAGCCACATGCACTTTGGGACAGTTTGCTTTTTAAAACGTTTTTGGTTTTTTTTTTCATGCCAAAAAATCCTTTCGTTGGGAACCCGGAACCACGTCAGATACACCGAGAGAACAACGTGTGTGGGGGTTGAAAACGGAGAAAAGCTGGCTGGCAACCCAGAAGGCGTGGCCCGCGGCCGCAGAGCGAGCGAGCGAGCTGCCGTATCTGAACGGGAGAAGAGTGGACGAGGCTTCTCCTGCAAACCCCGAACCGGCAACCACGCCGCCTTCCAGCGCCGGGACTCGCGGCAGCGGGGCAGGGCTAAGCCCTCCGTAGCTGCGGGGAGCTTTGAGGCCACCCATCTGTAAGAAGGACTTGAACATTTTTTAAAATTTTAATTTAATTTTATTTTGTTTTTGTGTGTGACTGGAATTGTCAGGAAAACAGAAAGGGCTCGGTGGTGAACTGTCCCACAGAGGGGATTGCCAGCCCGAAAGGGCGTTCGTGGTGGTGGGAGCAGTTTGCGGCTCAGCCCTCTTAGCAAACCTCTCGCCCCGTTACAGACACATCAGGGTGAAATCCCCTCACTTCCGCGGAGACTCCATGGCTTGAGGGTGAACAAAACAAGCAAAAAAAAAAAAACGGTCACGTCTCCAGCCAGCCTGAAGGCCAGAGTCGCTCAGAAACCACCCGGACCTCCCGGGATCTAGCCCCCGGCTTCGGGCGTGCGGTGGGGGTTAGAACCCGCGACCCCTGCGCTTGTATGTGAGCAGCGCAGCTGGTTTATGGGCTGTGCAATTCTAGACACTGACCGCTTTGTTCTCCTCCTAAAGACTAGCTGAGCGCTGCCCTTCGTGAGACAGTTTATCCAGTCTCCGGAGGGCCGGTTAGGAAATAGTTTCATTCGACCGGGACGCAAACCAACCGTCACCCGTAGCGGCAAAGCTCTGTGGGGATCCACCCGGGGAGAACCCGGCACGCCCTGGGGGAAGGCTGTGGGAACCCCGAGCACGCCCCAGGGTCCCCGGAGCCGGGGCTTGGCCCAGGACCTTCCCCTTTGCAGTCAGAAGCCCAGGAAGAAAAGGTTGATCCTTTCTGACCTCCGTCTGATACTGGGAAGCGGGGTAGCAGTACCCGTGGGATTTCTTCCAGAGCCTCGGGCGAGTGCGTGGGTGATTGCGAAGGTCAAGGGTCAGGAAAACTGGGAGGACTTTGTCCTGGGGGATTCCCGGTGCTTTGTGGAACCGGGGGAAACACTACATGCTTTGTGGTCGGCCTTGGTACGAGGACATTTTGCAGAGAAAGAGGGAGAGAGAGAGAGAGAGAGAGAGAGAGAGAGAGAGAGAGAGAGAGAGAGAGAGAAGCAAGGACCTGCCCAGCACGTCCTCAGAGCCCAGGCATTCTTGGCATCTGTAGATCTTGAATGTGAGCTCTGGACTGTCTTGTCACTTTGCCAGTCTTTTCTCGTGATCACTTGACAACAGCACAGAATGAGGAGCTGCTGGTTTCCAAAGAGCAAAGGACACCTGTGCGGTGGAGGGTCCTCTCGCCTGCTTGCTTTCTTGTGACCTGGCACTTCCTCCTGCCCTCCCTCCTCTGCCTGTTTCAGTGGCTGGGCCCCACCCCTCCCGGGAGCAGACGGGGCCTGGCTGGTTGGCAGTGAGCGCCTTGCCCTTGTCGGTCTCAGCTCGTTGGTGTGGACACCAGCCTGGCGGGGGGCGCGTCCCACGCAGAGCTTCTGCAGGACTCCTGTGCTGACACACAGCATCGGGCAACGCCATCTCTCCCCACGACCCTCGAGGGGCAGGTTTCACAGGCGGAATGCCAGCCATTGGGCAGCACCCAGCCATTTCCGCGGTGGGTTGGGGAGGCCCAAATCCATGACTTTTTTTTTTTTTTTTTTTTTTTTAACAAAGAAACACCAAAGAAAGCTGTGGAAAGGGACTGGCTGCCACCCCAGAAAGCCAAAGCAGAGCGGGGCTGTGCCACGAGGTGTTAACCACCACTCCCTTGGAGCACAAACGCTGGTTTTTCGAAAGCCAGCTCTCAGGCGAGGGGGAGCCATCGGGAGCAGCGGTTTCAGGGGAGCCGGAAGGCTGCCCGCCCGCCCGTGTCTCTCCTGTGGGACCCACTGGCGTAAGGAGCCCGTGGCCTGCACCCGGGCCTCGAAGGAAGCACAACTTTGCCATCTTTTCCTCTGCCCCGTTGTACCCCCCTCCCCCGCCCCCATTCCGCTGGCTTACCAGCGGCTCCCATAAAGCCTTATCTAGCCCCTTGTCGGCACCGGGGGCCCGAGAGGCTGCCTCCCCACTCGTCAGGCTGGCCTTTCCTGAGCGCCGGGGCTCCCGTCCTCCAAGCCTTTCTGGACCAGGGAGGCTCAGACCTGTGCGTGTGGCCACATAGGCTCCACCCGCCACTCTCGCCCATCTTCCACGGGGGAGCTTCACGTTGCCGGGAGGGAAGAACCATGACCTCCAACTTCTTTCTAAGGTGCTAGGGAAGGAGGGTCCAAGGTCGCCGGTCCCCATCTTCCCTCCAGCTCTCTGGGCCGCGTTTCGCGGGACTGCTGGACTTTTTTCTATCCTGTGATTGATTTACTGCCCGATGTTTCCGTTTTCGTTCCCGATCCTTTCTACTATGCATTTTTTTTCCTTTTTATCAGGTGTACAAAGTTAAATACTGTGTATTTATCACTTAAGAAGACATGAACTTGAGAGAGAGAGAGAGAAAAAAAATAAGCCTTTGGTGTTTTTCCAACAGATGTTTAAGCTTCTCTGTAAACTTGAAATAAACAGCCAAAATGGTGCAAAGCCGGCCTCGTTGGGATGTTTTTCTGGTGGTCGGCACTCTCTCGGACATCCGGCCTCACGTCTGTTTTCCTTCCTTAGGTCGGCGTGAGGTCAAATGCCAGGTCAAGGCTAACGTGGCCAGCATTACGTTACCCATCCCCGATTTAAGCGTGTCCCGGTGTCTGGCTCAGAGTGCGGCCCCCAGACCAGCAGCGGGAGCCGCCCTGGGCGGTGGGTTAGAGATGCAGACTCCCAGGCCTCTTACCCAGGATCCCCAGGTGAAGCTTGAGAAACCCGGCTCTCGCAGGCGGGCGACGGTTTGATTTTTTTCTGGCGGAGATCAGACAGGTGAGCAGCTGCGGGAGCAGTTTTCACGAGCCAACCAACGCCCCAGTGGGTGGGCGTGCGGCGTGACATTTCACAAGGCAGGTATTGCTAACCCCATCCCATGGGTGGTCGTCGCCTTGGCCCGGGCTTGTCGGCAAAGTGAGTGTTTCACAGCGTCTCCGCCGTTGCCAGTTTTCACGGCGTCTGGAGACGGTTGGGGAACGAACGGTTTCCCTGGACGAGAGGCTGAGGGGGCCCGCGTGGCTGAGCACCTCCGTTTTCTGGCGCCAAAGGCAGCCGGTGAGGCCCGGAAGCTTCCGGTGCCGTCGCTGCGGAGATCCAGCGGGGAGAGGCGGGCCTCCAGGAGCCAGAAGCCGGCGTTCCTGTGCAAGCCCCCGAGAACCCGGGAGCGGGTGGGCCTGGCCAGCTGGCACTAAGCACCTCGCGGTGGTTAAATGGAACCTGATGAGAGCTGGAAGGATGCACACAGGTGCATCACTTGGCAACGTTTTAGGCATCCTGCCGAAACCGGTTTGGCTCAGTGGATAGAGCGTCGGTCTGGGGACTGAAGGGTCCCAGGTTCGATTCCGGTCAAGGGCATGTACCTTGGTTGTGGGCACATCCCCAGTAGGGAGTGTCCAGGAGGCAGCTGGTTGATGTTTCTCTTTCATCGATGTTTCTAGCTCTCTATCCTTCTCACTTCCTCTCTGAAAAATCAATAAAATACATTTTTTAAAAAAAGTTTTAGGCATCCCAAAGACTCCCGGAAGCCCATGTCGGATGCGAGGACCCCGTCTTGAGAGGCAGTGCCATCAGGTGGGGGTGCAGCTGAACCAAAAGGTGACTGGTGAGTCAAGTAAGCAATGCTACCCCCCGCTCCAGCTGTCACCCCAACTGGCCCTAGCGTAAGGTGACCAGACGTCTCGCTTTTGGCCGGACAATCTCGATTTTTAACAATTTGTCCCGATTCTTAAAAAACAAAACAAAAAAAAAAACGTGACTTTTTAAAAACGCCTCAGGACAAATTGTTAAAAATCGGGACTGTTCCGTCAAGAGCGGGATGTCTGGTCACCTTACCCTCGCATTCTCTCTGCACTGGGAGGCTAAAAGGAGTCTCCTCCACTCCTGTAACCATCGCTCCTTCGCCTGCAAGGTTAGAAGCCATTCCTGAGAATTCCAGCTCCATTTGAGCTGTGGGTTTAAGTGGGCATTTTTCAGAAAAAAGCATGAACCAGAGGTTTTTTCAGAGGGGTTCAGTAAACCTTTTTTTTAAAAAATATTTTTTTTCATTGATTTTAGAGGAAAAGGGAGAAAGAGGAACATTGATGAAAGAGAAGCATCCATGAGTGAGAGACATCAATCGGCTGCCTCCTGCATACCCCTACCGGGGATCGAGCCTGCAACCTGGGCGTGTGCCCTGGGTGCCATTCAGCCCACTGAGCCGCACCAGCCGGGGCCGGTAAACCTTCCCCAAAGTAAGAAAAGCCCCAAGTTGGTCATTTGCCCAACGGAAGCAGGGCCCTTTAAAAATGAACTGCCCCTTCCGTGCTCGGAAATGAGTGCATGACGAGGGGGAGGGCCAGCGGCTTTCTTTAGGGAGACCTCGAACACCTGTGCAGAGTGACGTCAGTGTGAAGGCCAAACTGGAAATAGCTTCATTAACAGCTCACACCCGTGGCAACGGAGGTGGAGGTGGAGGTGGAGGTGGTGCTGGTGCTGCTTCTGGCCGGAAGCTTCTGGAAAGCAAATAGGGTTGGGGGGGAAGAGAAGCCGTTGTTCTGTTCCCTAAAATGGTGCCCCCTAGAGTGTATACAGTCCCGGCACGTCAGGGAAAATGCAAGCACTGGTCAGGCGAGTTGTCCCTAGAGAAAAGAAATCTTGCAAACTCTGCGAGAACACAGCCTGATGAAGATCAAAAATCCTGCCGAAACCGGTTTGGCTCAGTGGTAGAGCGTCGGTCTGCGGACTAAAAGGTCCCGGGTTCGATTCCGGTCAAGGGCATGTACCTTGGTTGCGGGCACATCCCCGGTAGGGGGTGTGCAAGAGGCAGCTGATCGGTGTTTCTCTCTCATCGATGTTTCTAGCTCTCTATCTCTCTCCTTTCCTCTCTATAAAATATCAATAAAATATGTTTAAAAAAAAAAAGAAGAAGATCAAAAATCCTTGATGAGGATCAACAATCTTAAAAGTTGAAGTAAGAAAAGAAGGACCGAGGCTCCAGCCACAGACTAAGAAGCACAATGGGCCGGGCCCGCAAACGGGTTGACTAGGGAAGGAAAGAAGAAACCACGCAGACGGAGGTTATAAGAACATCATTTGTTTTAATGGTTGGTCCTCAGTCATCTCAACATACCTCTTCTCAAAAGAGAAACGCTAACTCCGCCTCGTGAGCACGCGGACAAAGTCCGGCAGGGGGAGAGGACCCGCAGTTGGGCCCGCCGCCGGGCCTGCCCTGCAGGGGGCGCCCCAGGAGGGCTTCTGAGCAGAGCCGGCCCCTGAGAAGGCCCCAGCCCCGTGGCTACAGCAGTGTCACTGCCCTGTGGCTACAGCAGCGTCACTGCCCCGTGGCTACAGCAGCGCCACTGCCCTGGGGCCACGCCCACGCAGAGGATCCCGGGTTGAAGCAGGGTCAGCAAAGGTGACCCGGCCGAGAACGGGATGGTTAACGGTGCGCACGTCTTGGCGACACAGAACGGGGAGCGGCTGGGCAGCCCTGAGGGACTTGTGGAGCGGAGACTGGCTTCGGAATCTCGACCTTTCCCTGGGGGTGCCGCGGACGCCCTTTCTCCCTTCTCTCTGATTCTTCCTCGGCTTTGGCTTTGGCTTTGACGAGTGCGGTGGGGAGCCCAGGTGTGGGGTAGACATTACTGGTCCATCTCACTGTGGATATTCTGCAAGGAACGACACATGTGCCATTAATTGACACGCTTACGGATGAACGTGCCCTCCCCCGGCGCTGCCCGCAGGCAGGCCTGGAGCATTCTGGGTGGCGAGGGCCAGGCGCCTTTGCCGAGGACTTGTGACAGCCCTTCAGAGCCGCACGCACCCCAGTTGGCCCCGGCGCAGGGGTGGCCAAGCATGGTTCCCAGCCCTGTTTGCTATGCGAGGCGGTTCTGTCGTAGTATCTGTTACCATGACTCACCGGAGCTGTCACTGATTAAAAGGAGGCTAAATTTTATTTTTTTAAATGTTTTTAACGTGGGTTTTTTTTTTTGGGGGGGGGGCTAGATTTTAAAGAGTGGGTCCATGTGAAGTAAGGACTAGTGCGGGTGGTCTAGACGGGGAGCAGATGACACGGGTGGCGTGGGACTGCCGGGGGTGGCGGGCCCAGCGCTCGGTGTGGTCACCACTGGTCCCGGAGGCAAGTGAGGTAAGCGTGGGAGGCGGACTACCTGCTCGTAATCTTCCACGTATTTGTACTTCTTCTCCCGGTAGTAGAATCTTTTCTTCATGCAGTAGAGGACTATGATGTCGCACAGCACTGTTGCCTGGAAGAACGATGTGTTAGTCCCCGTTTCTCTGTGCCTGGGATCTTCCAAGGAAAAGCAAGTCTCCTCCACCTCTATGGAGGAGGCCAGTCCCTGAGGGACGCAGTCCTCCGGAAGCGGAAGTGGGGATGGGGAGGGTGAGGGGGTGAAGAAGCCCAGAGGGTTGAAGGGAAGGCCCAGGCCTTCAGCCGAGGGGGGCCTGCCTGCCGGGCTAACCCCTGCGGAGGGCCCCAGCCCAGGGGTGAACAGAGAAGCTGAGTCACTCACCACCCCGAAGAGCGCCAAGCCGGAGCCAATGTTGATCATGGTTGGGATGATGTCAAATTTCCCAGCCTGCAAAGGACCGGAGGGGGGGGGGGGATTGTGATAGGGGTGGGTAAAGGGCAGGTAAAGGGTGGGGAGAGGACACCTCGCCCCTGGCCCACCCATTAGAGCGACCAGTGGCCTCTGGAAGAGGGGCCGGCGGCCCGGGTACCTTTCCGAACACGATGATGTCGAAGCGGATGCCGTAGGCCTTGTTGTTTGTGCGGTGCTCCGTGCCCGTGAGGTCCGTGTAGTACTTGGCGAACCTGGGGGGAGGAAACGGGTGAGAGGGAAGGGCACCGCGGTGGGAGACCGGGCCAGGGATGCTGCAGCCGAACCCCGCCCCCGCCCCCGTCCCCTCCCTGCGGCCTCGCAGCCCTGGCACTGGCCAAAGATTGGCTTTGCCTGCTGCACAGATGACACCTGGCACCCCGGGGCCTCTCCCGGCTCCTGTGCGGGCCACACAGCAGGAGGGCTGGCTTGCTGACGAAGCTTCCCGCTCTCCCAACATGGCGGCCTCCTCTGTCTTCAACCGGAACCTCTCTCAAGGAGACCCTGGCCACTCAGCCGGCCAGCTGCATCTCCCAGACTGTGAAGCTGGTCCATGCCCAGCACCCGCACTGGACTTTTTTAAAGAACCATTGCTCCATCGATGGATGAATGGGTAAATGTGGTATATGCACACAATGGAATGTTGTTTGGCTATAAAAAGAGATGAAGTACTAATAAATGCTACAGCCTGGATAAATCTCTAAAGAAACATGGATGAGCCAAAACCGGTTTGGCTCAGTGGATAGAGCGTCGGCCTGCAGACTAAAGGGTCCCGGGTTTGATTCCGGTCAAAGGCATGTGCCTTGGTTGCGGGCACATTCCCAGTGGGGCGTGTGCAGGAGGCAGCTGGTCGGTGATTCTCTCTCATCGATGTTTCTAACTATCCCTCTCTCTTCCTCTCTGTAAAAATCAATAAAAATTTTTTTTTAAAAAAGAAACATGATGCCGAGGGGAAGAAAGCGGACACAGGCGGCCACATGCTGTATGGCTCCATATGAAAGTCCAGAGCAGGCAAATACAGAACCAGAAAGTAGATTAAACAGGGGCTGGGGTGAGGGGGACAGAGAGGTGAAAGCTAAAGGGTACGGGGGGTGGAAATGTTCTAAAACTGACTGTGGTGGTAGCTGCACAACTCGGTGAATGTACTGAAAACAACAGAACTCTATACTTCAAATGGATGAACTGTGTGGTATGTGAACTATTGTCTCAAAGCCTTCACACTCACACACACACACACACACACACACACACATGGAAATGGCTGAGGGAGAACCACTGAGACTTGATACATTTGCTGCCTGTTTTGTACAGGGGATCCTGGAACCTAAACTCTTGGCCCACGATCTGTCCCCATGCCTTGGCCCAGGCCTGGGACTTGGGCAGGGCCTGATGCTGGCAGCAGTCAGGGGAGGGCTGTCCTTGTGAGGGCCCCATCGGCTTCTGTTGTGGGGTTCCAACCCAGTGGTTTCTACAAGAACTGTGTGAGGGCAGAGACAGAGCTACACAGATTGAACTCCCTTGCTAGGAAAAGATGGAAACATCTGCCTTTCCACCAGTGAGCCAGATGGTTCAAAAGGACTGCAGATCGCACGTGCATTTGGTTCCCCGTGTCACCACTAGAGGGAGACAAACGCAACACAAAAAGCACCACTGACCTACTCATGTGGCCCCTCCTGGGCCTTTTTTTTAAATTTTAATTTCAGAGAGGAAGGAGGAGAGAGAGATAGAAACATCAATGATGAGAGGGAATTATTGATCAGCTGCCTCCTGCACGCCCCATACTGGGCATGCGCCCTTGACCCTTCAGTCCACAGGCCGATGCTCTATCCTCTTACCAAACCAGCCAGGGCCCGGAGCCTAGTTTTGACAGTGGCTACTTGTGTGCAAGATGCGGCAAAGGGCAGGTGCAAGCGTACATGGCTACAGGTTTCACCGCCTCGGGAAAGTGGCAGACGGGACCCTGGCCCCTAAGGCGAGGACATACTGAGTTAAGGCAGGCCCTGAATCTTATACGACTGGTGTCTTTCTAAGAAGAGGAGAGGGCACGCAGACAGAGAGACACAGAGGGGAGAAGGCAGAGACTGGAGTGTGACGTGTCTACCCGCCAAGGGACACCAAGGTTGTCGTCGGGAGCCACCGGAAGCTGGAGGAGGCAAGGAAGGAGCCCGGCCTTGCTGACACGGGGATTTGGGGCTTCTGCCCTCGGGGGACTGTGAGAGAATACATTCCTGTGGTTCCCAGCCCCCCAGTTTGTAGTCATCTGTTATGGCAACCCTGGGAAACGAACACACAGCACTTCCAGCAGAGAAAAGACCAAGGCCTATCCTGAGACTGAAACCTGTATCCTGTGCACACTGGAGGTGCCGGGGCAGACTCTGTATTTGAGAAATCAGCTCCTGGGTCAGAGCCCCGAGGCCTCTGGACTAGAGGGTCACAGACAGCCCTTCCTCGAAAGTAGAGAGTGAGGGTCCCGACTGAGGCTGGCCCGAGAGAGTAGAGCAGCCAGCCTCTCTCGGCTGCTCTGCAAATTGCCTCAACGTGTTTCTTTTATTTTTTAATTTTTCTTTGATTTTTAAAAAAATGTATTTTATTGATTTTTACAGAGAGGAAGAGAGAGGGATAGAGAGTTAGAAACATCGATGAGAGAGAATCACCGATCAGCTGCCTCTTGCACACCCCCTACTGGGGATGTGCCCACAACCAAGGTACATGCCCTTGACCAGAATTGAACCCGGGACCTTTCAGTCAGCAGGCCGACGCTCTATCCATTGAGCCAAACCGGTTTCGGCTAATTTTTTAAAAAATTGATTTTAAAGAGGAAGGAAGAGGGAGAAAGAAAACATCAATGATGACAGAGAATCATTGATTGACTGCCTCCTGCACACCCCCTACTGGGGATCAAGCCCACAACCCCGGCATGTACCCTGACCGGAATTGAACCATGACCTCCCGGTTCATAGGTCAGCGCTCAACCACTGAGCCACACCAGCCGGGCTCAATATGTTTCTTGAGACAAGAAAGGGCAGGCAACGAGGGCTCTCTCGGGAGCCAGGATGCCACAGGCGCACGGCCTCTCTCGGAGCATCCTCCTGGCACACGGCCCCCACCTGCCCGTGGCGCTGCTTGAATGCTGGTCCTAGGTGGGCGTGGGTGCCCCCACCGGGGAGTGACCCAGTCACCACCGCCCACCACACATGCCCGCCCACCGGCCCATGCCCGTGTCCATGCCCACCTGAAGTTGTAGCCGGGGGACACATTGTGGTCCTTGTCCCGAGTGTCCAGGCGGCGGAAGGAGTACCTGGGCAGGCAGAAGGAGGCGTCTCTGTCCAGGTTGCAGTCCCATTTGATCTGGATCCCCATGATGCCGCCCTGTGGGTGGCGAGCAGAGACAAAGATGCACACTTTCCGGAGAGCCTGCTCGGAAGGGAGACGCGCCGGGGACGGTGCCGGCAAAGCCACGAGCCTACCTCGACGGCCATGTCCTGGAAGCTGTGCCCGGCGCTCTCCACTATTTTGCCAAGACGGAAGATGGGGCAGAACGGGTCTGTGGCGGCGTTGTAAATGCACGACTTGAGGTAGGTGGTGGTGATGTTGGCAAGGATGTTTCTCCTAAAGTCGGGAGGGGCCAGGAGATGGAAGCGAGGAGGACCTCAAAAAAAAAGAGTTCTCTCCAAGACATTGGCGAACTCCCACGGCCGGCCACCACTTACTTGGTGAAGTTAAATTTGGGGTACCAGATGTTGTTCTTAACCAGAAGGGTGAAGTTTTCGGCAGCCTTTAAAAAGGCAGGTCTGGAAAAAAAAATGATAACATATGGTTAATGATAACATTGCTGATGTAAGTATAAATATATGTACACTCACAAAGCTATATAATATTTTTTAATTGATTTCAGAGAGGAAGGGAGAGAGAGAAGCATCAATGATGAGAGAATCATTGATCAGCTGCCTCCTACACACCCCCTATTGAAACCCGGGCATGTGCCCTTGAGCGGAATTGAACCTGGGACCCTTCAGTCCACAGGATGATGCTCTATCCATTGAGCCAAACTGGCTAGGGCACTATGTAATATTTTTTGAAAACTAGCCAGCATTTATTTATTTATTTGTTTGTTTGTTTGTTTGAGGGAGAAGGGAGAGAGAAACATCCATTGGCTGCCTCCTTCACCCATCCCAGCTGGGGATTGAACTCACAACCATGGTAAGTGCCCTGACCAAGAAGTGAAACCGTGACTTTTTGGTGCCCAGAACGATGCCCAAACAACTGAGCCACACCAGCCAGGGCCGTGTGTAATACTTTAAAAACATATACACACGTGTGTTATAATGTCATTTTGTTAAAAAAAAAAAAAAAGGGTGGGTGGGGTGGGTGGGATGGCATTTCTAGCACTTTCTACTCTGTTGTGTAAACACTAGGTCAAGTGGGGAGATCACAGGCCAAGGCCTCAGCTTTCTTCCTCTCCGGGCCTCCTGCCCAAGGCCGCAGGAACTGGGGAGCCGAGGAACAGCTAAGGAGGGTGTGCCCAGTGGCCCCACTGGAATTCTCTCGGCTGTGCTGTGACTTTGTCCTCGGGGAGATGCTCCACAGACAGGTTTTACAAAAGTTGAAGCACACGCCCTAACTGGTTTTGCTCAGTGGGTAGAGCGTCGGCCAGTGGACTCGAGGGTCCCGGGTTCGATTCCTGTAAAGGGCATGTACCTTGGTTGCGGACACCTACCCAGTAGGGGGTATGCAAGAGGCAGCTGATCGATGTTTTTCTCTCATCGATGTTTCTAACTCTCTAACCCTTTCTCTTCCTCTCTGTTAAAAAATAAATTATATATATATATATATATATATATATATATATATATATATATATATATATATATATATTATAAAGTCAAAGCACAGGTCAGTTCACCTATAGGCTGGATCCTTACCTCTCAAAAATACCCAGAGGGTGGTGTCCTCTGGCCCACAGCTTTCTCCCAAGTGCCACATCAGCTCCTGGCTGACGAGTGGAATCTGTCCCCCAGGGGACCCCACTTTGATGTATCTCCAAGGGAGAATCTGGCACTGGAGGCTGACCCCTCTGTGGGGGAGGCCTCCCCAGATCCAGATGGAATCTTTGAAAATATAAACAACTAGAGGCCCAGTGCGTGAAATCTGGGCACTTGGGTGGCTGGGGGGGTGTCCCTCAGCCCGGCCTGCGCCCTCTTGCAGTCCAGGAGCCCTCGTGGGAAGAGGCTCCGCCCACCACTGCTGTCTGAGCCATAAGCCTGGCTCAGGGCTTCTGGCTGAATGGCGCTCCCCCTGTGGGAGCGCACTGACCACCAGGGGGCAGCTCCTGAGTTGAGCATCTGCCCCCTGGTGGTCAGTGCGCATCATAGCGATTGGTCGGCCCGCCCGCCATTCTGTCGATTTGCATATTAGCCTTTTATTATATAGGATTGTCTTCCCAATCCTGAGACAGGCACAAGGCCAAAGGCAAGTCAAACAATGTCACTAGAAGCGGCAACGAACATTCCCGGCTGCCCACCGTGAGGACCAGGGGCTTGTTCTTGGTGAAAAAAATGGACGTAAGGCGTAACTGTTTCTGGGCGGTTACTTGCAACTGACAGAACCCTGGCACACAGATAGGTCATCTGCTCTCTTATCGCGACAAAGGCCGGGACCCATCTCGCCAACCCATCTCCCACTGGTGGTTGCTGACACGTGGTTGAGAACCGCCACCCCAGGGAAGCCTGACTCCACACAGACACCGAGAGCACAAAGCCACTCACCGGCGTCACTGAACCCTCCGGCCGCCTTCCCTTCGGCCTAACCACCAAGGTGTCGGCGCTCCCTCCCCCTGGCCAGCACGCACCGTGGCACGCGGGTGTCATCCTCCACCGGGCACCAGGCTGCCACCTCACACGTCTTCAGAGTCCCGTTGTAGGGCACGCACCTTCCGGTGGCAACTCCTGCAGGGACGAGGGGGGCCCGCGTCCACAGGTGGCCTCCCGCTTTGCGACTTGGGTGAAGCAGAGGGTGGCAGCCCCGCCGCGGCACCCTAAGCGGGCAGTCCAGAGCTGGGCCAATTCTGGGGTTTACACGGCGCCCCAACATTGGAATTAAGAGGAACTCAGTGGTTGCCTGAGTCCTCGCCACGTCTCTGCTTTGCCAACTGCAGGGCAGGGGTGATGCCAGGCCACGGCGCGGGGCAAGGTCTGGGAGGGCTTCTCGGGGCACTGGGGCCTGTGGAGGGTTTCTCCTTCCTGGGATCCCTCTCTCAGGGGGGGCCCCTCGGGGGAGGCGGTGTGCTGGGGGGGGGGCTGCCGTCCTGGGGCTGAGGGTCTACGGAGGGGGTGCAGCCACGCGTTCATACCACTGCTGTGGGTGCTGGTAGTGCCGGCAGCACAGTCGGAGTCTGACTTACACATGCTGCCACTCGCTGGAAGCTGGAAGGAGGAGGAGGAGTGAAAACGGGTTCCCCGCGGCCAGGGCCCCCCCCCCCCCCCACACACACAGCGGGTCCGGGCTGGCGGGGGCGGCAGGAGGCCCGAGCCTTTCCCCAAGAAGCTGCCTACCTCAGGGCAGAAGCCTTGGGTCTGGTTCGTGGTGACAATGATGTTGGTCATGATGAAGATGGAGTTTTCCCCCTGCAGCGGGGACAGAAAGGAGAGCCCGGCCACGTCACCTTCAGAGGAGCCACGCGGAGCCACGTGGAGCCACGCGGAGCCACGCAGCCGGGCTTTCATCTGACGGGACAGGACCGCCCTGGCCGGGCAGCTCGGTTCATCAGAGCCTCATCCCTATCCACCAAGGCGGCGGTGGGTTCAATAGCCGGTCAGGACACACCCAAGAATCAGCCAGTGAACACAAGAGTAAGTGCAACAGCAAACTGATGGTTCTCTCTCCCTCCCTGTCTCTCTCTCCCTCCTTCCTCTCTAGAACAGGGGTGGGCAAACTTTTTTTTTTAACATATATTTTATTGATATTTTTACAGAGAGGAAGGGAGAGAGAGCTAGAAACATCAATGAGAGAGAAACATCGACCAGCTGCCTCTTGCACACCCCCTGCCGGGGATGTGCCCGCAACCAAGGTACATGCCCTTGACCGGAATCGAACCTGGGACCCTCCAGTCCGCAGACCGACGCTCTATTCACTGAGCCAAACCGGTTTCGGCATGGGCAAACTTTTTGACTCGAGGGCCACAACGGGTTCTTACACTGGACCGGAGGGCCGGAACTGACCATGCTGGCACTCTCCTCTTGGGCTGCTGGTGAAGGAGCGGAGGGCAGAGCAAGAGAACCCTCCGCTCTTTCGGCTCCGAGGGCCGGATACAACAGCCGTACGGGCCGGATCCGGCCCGAGGGCCGTAGTTTGCCCACGGCTGCTCTAGAATCAATACCTCAAAACCAACCAAACAAAAAACAGAGACAGCATCTTTCACTGCTTGCACATGGCAAGCGGAAGACAATTTTGAAAACTGATCTTCCGGCCCCCCATTCTCTCTCCTCTGAGAGTTTGTGGCCGAATGGAAAACGGACTCTGGCAAAGACCTGTGCACCCGGGCTCGCAGCAGCATCATTCGCGATGTCCATCGACAAGATGAGTGGACACACACAAATGGCGGTCTAGGCCTACAATGGGATACTATTCAGCCACGGAAAGGGAGGTCGCACTGACCCCGGCTACACCTGGATGAGCCTTGAGAACATGATGCTGAGTGAGAAGCCAGATGCAAAACGCTCCACGCTGTAGGGTCCCGTGGATGTGAAATGCCCACCAGAGGCAAATCGGTAGAGCCCGGGAGCAGACCGGCTCTCGCTGTGGGTGAGGGGAAGGGGGAACCAGAGTGGCTGTTACACGAGCATGGGGTTTCCTTGGAGGGTGGCGAAAATGGTCCGGAGCCAGACGGAGGGGGCGGTGGCCCAGCATCATGAACGCGCTGCAGGCCACTGGATTTCTCATCTTGAAAAGCTTAAATACTGCGATATGCGAGTTTCACCTCAAATTTTTTTTTTTTTAAGGAAGTCTATAACCTAAAATGGTTCCCTGCTAAGCCTGACCAATTGAGGGAAAAGAGCCAACAGGTGCCCCACACGCCCTCTGCCAACCGGATGATCGCAGGGGGGGGGGACAAATAAAACCGCCGAACAAACATTTAAAGGTCTCGAATTTGGCTGGTTTTCTTTCCTAACCGGAATTAAAACAAACAAATCATACCCGTGTCGGCCGTTTCAGATGGTTCTGTTTTCTCCTCGTAAGCCGTGCTGTTTTCCCCCGGGAGCCAAATGATTCATGTATTAGAGTTTCTAAGAAATTATGAGACTGAAGCTAATAATGACCTCCTACTTTAAGGAAAGACAAAGACCCCACAGATTCTGGCTGCGCCTCCCCCTCCCTGGGCAGCTGTCGGCAGCTCACACCCCGGGGAAGGGCAGAGTGGGCGCGGGAGCCATCTGGTGGGGGGGGTCGGTCAGAGTAATTCAGGTAACCCAGGAGTCGGTAGGCACCTGCACCCCCGGGTCTGACAAGGTGGTGGGAGCTCTGTTACAGCTGGCATCTTCGAGAGGACGGCCCAGACCACACCGTGCTGGGAGCAGGGAAACAGCCACAGGAGGAGGCGCAGGCGTGGCAGGAGCCCGAGTCCGTCCTGGCACCCGTGGCGTTCCCGGGTGTGTGCCCTCTGTGAACTCTCGGTGGAGGCAGAAGGCCGCCCCTCCTCCTCTCCCTCCCCCGGGGTTAGAGGTGAACAATTCCACGTGGTTTACTTTTCGGTTCCTATCTCTTATCTAAGTTTAGGGAAGTTTCCCTCTGGAAATGAGCCAAGCAAGTGCCAGGCTAACAACTGTTTGGGTTTCAACTTCGGGGAGGCACGAGGATGCAGGGGAGGCTCACGAGGAGCCCCGTGGACCCACTTGGCCCCCAGGTCCGAGCGGGAAGGCCGACGGGCTGCGTGCTCCCTTCCACGGAGGGGCAGAAGCAGGGGCCGTATCTTCCTGGGTCCCAGTAAACGGGCCCAAATGACACTCCCAGGATAGGGCCGTGTCTTGATAGGAAACGGAGGTCTCTCTGTTGAGACAGGTCCGTGCCAACAGGACCAGCTAGCTGCTGAATCCCCTGTAAGCCCCCCCGCCCCCCATTGAGAAGGCAGGGGTTGGGGGTGAGGGTGGCGGGGGATGAATACACTGGAAGAGAGAGTTTCTGAAGTCCTTGCCATGCTCTGAAGGCAAGAGTTGATAGCTTATCTGCCTTTACCACTCGGGTCACCCCAGCCCATAAGCCACCTGGAGGGCTGTGCTGGGGTTTGGCTTCGTGGTGCATGGACATATTGGAGAGAGTCAATATTTAACTTGGAGCTTTGTGGGTGCACAGACTAAGACGCTGCGTCAAATACTTTCTTCCTTTCCCTTTATCCTTCTGCTTGGCTTTTCATCTCTGGTGGTTG
The DNA here is from genome assembly GCA_963924515.1 of Vespertilio murinus. NCBI lineage: Eukaryota > Metazoa > Chordata > Mammalia > Chiroptera > Vespertilionidae > Vespertilio > Vespertilio murinus. The sequence continues at coordinate 10,266,540 of OZ004720.1, read as the reverse complement.
TTGGTTTTTTTGTTTTTGTTTTTAAATATATTTTTTTTTTACTAATTTCAGAAAGGAAGGGAGAGGGAGAGAGAAATAGAAACATCCATGATGAAAGAGAATCATTGATCGGCTGCCTCCTGCACACCCCACGCTGGGGATCCAGCCTGCAACCCGGGCATGTGCCCTGAACCGGGAATTGAACCTCCTTGTCCATAGGTCGACACTCAACCACTGAGCCACACCAGCTGGGCGCGGTTAAAGTGCTTAATGCCTTCTGAAACGGTTCGCTTGTGGGTTTACAACCATAAAGCGAATACAAAATGTGGAATGGTGGTTCTTGTATCTGAGTTTTTCCCTCGGACTTAAGACATCTGCCTTTTCACCTTTTGGGGCTCGAGACAGACCGAGATGCCCACGTGGAAAGTTTCCCGTGGTTCAGAGCTGAAGAAACCCAGCCGACTGACGGTGGTTACCTCTTAGATTGCAAGCCAAAAGGAGGTCTGTGCGCTCTGATTTATTTCTCGGACTGAGACAGGCAGGCCGGGCCTCGGGGATGGGAGAGCGCCGGCCATGCCAATCATTAATCAAGCGAGCAAGGTCAGCAAAGAGCCAGGGGGCCGAGCAGAGGCTTTTTCGCGTTGGACAGAGTCACAGTGGGCAGCTTACCTGAGCTGGAATCACATAATCGGCCACATCCCAGATCCGGAATCCGAGCTGAGAACTGTTAGTTACAGTCACGCCCTTGGCTTTGGTAGTAACTGAGCTGACCACAGAGTCCACTTCCTGGTAGCCCTTTTCCCACACAAACACCCACCTACAAGATAAAAGGGGCCTCTTGAGTTGCCATCAGGGCTTGGTGGATCTGCACTGGTGCTAGGGAGCCTCTGCTAGCCGGAAGCTGGAAGAACCACATTCACTAATTGCGTGGCTTTGCAAAAGCCGATTCATTTTGGGAAGGGGTGGAGAGGGGGACCCGCCATTTCCACTTCTGCAAAATAGGCATAGTTACACCCAAACCACGGGTGATTTGTGGGAAATTCATAAGCTGATGCAAGTAACGCACTTTGCACAGTGATCGGCAGAGAGAAAATGATCAGTTAATGCTGTCTTTCTTATTAGACATTTGAGCACTTGAAAACTAATTTTTTTTTTTAAAAAAAATTGATTTCAGAGAAGAAGGAAGAGGGAGAGGGAGAGAAACATTAATGATGAGAGAGAATCATTGATCAGCTGCCTCCTGCACGTCCACTACTGGGGTTCAAGCCTGCAACCCGGGCATGTGCCCTTGACTGGAATCGAACCCGGGACTCTTCAGTCCACAGGCTGACGCTCTATCCGCTGAGCTAACCCGACGAGGGCTGAGCACTTTCAAATGCACTATGACCTGCAGAATCACCAAGAGGTAAGATTTCTGGTAATAATAGTTACCATTTTGGGTGTTTTTAGGTGCTCGGCACCGAACTAAGCTCCTTTTATGTATTAACTAATCCTGACCACTGTGTGAGTCGAGTATCATTATTATCTCCATTTTAAGTAGCTTAACTTCTCTGTGCCTCCATTTTTTCCATCTATAAAATGGGAACGATTACAGGACTTCCTAGGATTGTTGTTGTGAGGTTTCAGAAGTTAATGCATGTCAAATGCTTAGGACAAAGTTTGGGAGTCACCATCCATAGGATGAAATTGGCATGATGGGAGTATCTACACCACGGAAATCGGAAATCGGGCAATCCTACAAATCAGACCTATTCTTAAAACACTTTCCAGTGACTATTATGGTTATTTTTTTCTTCTTCTGGAATCAAGAAATGCTAACATTCCTCTCTCCTCCTTATAAGCGGCTGGACCTTCAGAAATGCTCTGGTTTTAGTTACTTATTATGCGTTTATCTGATCTGAGCAGTCTCCAAATTCATTTCCCACCTAGATATGGGCGTTTCCCCTTACAAACCTTCCTCTTCAGGGTTTCTAGGAATTCAACTGCAACATAAGTTTCCACTTAACTCTAGTCGGATACACTGAACCTTAGGGCCGGAAGGTCACGATAATTTTACCATCTGGACAATGAATTGCTAGAGAGACACGTGATTTCACATCAGCATGTGATTTAACTGTTTCCTTATCATGTGACTGATGACAGAACTGGGTAACTGAGAAATGAAACTCTTTTTTGAAGATGGATTGCTATGGGTCACTAGCGGGGAAAGACCACAATTTCACCAAGATGAATTGGATCAGGAAGTTAAGAGATAAGTTGTTTTTGTGGGTTTTTTTTTTTTTTAGCCTTCCATTTAGATCCTGAGTTAGTTTTGATCATGGCACAATGGATAAAAGTAAAGCACTTATTGCTTTTAAAAAAATCCTCATAAGGTAGCGAACACTTCATAAGAATCTTAAGAAACTGTGCTGCCCAAAAGAAATATAGCATTAGCTACATATGTAATTTTTAAAATTCTAGTAACCATGCTAAAAAGAGGTAAAATTAATTTTAATGAAACCAATATATTTTAACATGTTATCAATAGAGGTAATGAAACCAATATATTTTAACATGTTATCAATATAGGATGTAGTATTAGTGTGATATTTTACTGTGCTTTTTGTTTTTTGTTTGTATTATGTCTTCGAAATCTGGAGTATTTTACAGTGACAGCACATCTTAATTTGGAGTAGGAACATTTCAAATGCTCAAGAGCCACATGTGACTAGAGCCTACCATATCATATAGCGCAGGTACAGATACCATATTCCCTCTTATCCACTGGGAATGCCTGAAACTGGGGGTAGTTTCCTATACGGTGTTTTCCCCTATACATGCATACCAATGATAAAATCTAACATAAATTAGACCCAGTAAGAAGTTAACAATCCTATACAATAAAAGGTTAACATGCAAATCAACCGAACAGTGGGATGACCGGTCACTATGATGCACACTGACCACCAGGGGGCAGATGCTCAATGCAGGAGCCGCCCCCTGGTGGTCAGTGTGCTCCCACAGGGGGAGCACGGCTCAGCTAGAAGCCAGGCCCACAGCCAGCCTTACCATGGCAGTGCTAAGGACCCCTAAAAGGAGGCACACTGAGGGGTCCTGGACTGTGAGAGGGCACAGGTTGGGCTGAGGGACCCCCCTCCAGTGCACGAATGTTGTGCACCAGGCCTCTAGTAACTAATAATAAAATAGAACAATTATAACAGTATACTGTGATCAGAGTTATATGTGAAGGTGGTCACTCTCTGATAACTGACCTGTAAGTGGGACAGCCACTAAGTGACTAACAGGAAGGGATTGTACACAGAGTGGAAACACTGGGCAAAGAGATGAACATGTCTCCAGTGGGAGGGAGCAGGACGCCTCAAAATTTCATGGTGTGCAATTTAAAACTTATGAGCTTTTTTTTTTTCTTGTCTTTTCTCCCTGGAATTTCCCACGTAACAGGTTCAGAGTTTGGTAACTAAAACCGTGGAAAGGGAAACTGCAGAGAAGGGGGAGGGGAGGCTACTATACTATCTGCAGTCTAGAACTTCACAGGTCCCCTAAGGTGGACGGAAACCGGTCTTCCCATGAGCTTCAAGAGCTAAGAGGGAAAAGCTGCATGAGAGCTTGATTCCCAATGCTTCGCATCCAACCCAGCAAGTCACTCCGAGTAGCCAGCCGTATCGGCTCTCACAATGTAAGGGGTGCGTCACAATGACCGAGTTCATGGTGGAACTGAATGAGACTTGCTCGAGTCCAAAACCTGGGGATAGGCTAGGCCTGAGGTCAGCAAACTGTGGCTCGCGAGCCACATGCGGCTCATTTGGCCCCTTGAGTGTGGCCCTCCCACAAAATACCACGGCCTGGGCGAGTCTATTTTGAAGGAAGTGGCGTTAGAAGAAGTTTAACTTGAAAACATGTGGCTCTCAAAAGATGTTTTAATCGTTAATACTGTTGATATTTGGCTCTGTGGACTGAGCTAGGTTTGCCGACGACCACCTAGCCGCTGGGTGGCTCTGGGGCGGAGTCCACACCTGGAAAGCCATTTTATGGAATACTGTCAGGACCTACTGCTGCAGGGCTGGTAGATGTAAGAGGCAGAACCTGTCTGATCATGTGGATTCCCTGGGCAGTGTTAACAGACTCCAAGCCCCGCCCCAGGTGACGCTGAGCAGTTCCTCAGGGTAAGTCTTTCCAAGATCAGGTAGATTGGGGAAACACCAGGACACTAGTTTCCAAGCTCTGCTGCTCAGCAGAATCACCTAGTGAGCTGGTCTTACTTTCGAGCAATGGAGTCAGAAAGTCTGGGGATCGCAGCGGGCAATTAGTTGTGTTTTTTTTTTTCCTTTAATGATTCCCAAAAGGGTTGTTTGTGTAGCTTGGGGACTGTTGCATTAGGCCTTTTAAGTAAAGAAATGACAAAGCAGATACCATCTGTCAGCTCAGTAGCTATGCCACCATAACATCCCAGGTGGCCCTTGAAAGCGGGCCCAGGTGGTAAGTTACTTCCCGCCTCTTCTCTCCAGTTTTATTAGATTGTAAGGAGGTGCATTCAATTAAAATTAAACACTTGGTGAGGGGGGATGGTGGCTGGGCATATCTACGCAAAGAGCATGGGGAGTGATGAGGCCGAGGCAGGCAGGTACCTGTACCCAACCGCCCCGTAAGAGGAAGGAAGCAAACTGGAAGTGTGTCCGCTACTACCTTGGATTACCACATGGTGTTAAAGGACAGGACCGGAAATCAGAGACCCAAAAGGAAACAAGGGTGAATCCCAAACCGCGGTTTCCGTTAGCAGATCATCAGAACGGGAAGTGACAAGAGATTGAGAAATTTAGGGAACGCGCTCCCTCTTCCTTCCCGGAGCCAAGGGACACCACGGAGCCAGTCAGAGTGACAGGAAGCAGGAAAGGCGAGGATGAAGGTCTGGCCAGGGTCTGCCCCTAACACACCACATCCAAGCAGTCTTCTGCCTCAGAGTCTGGCCCAGCGCCCATCCCCCGGTGGCTGGGGTCCCCGGAGGAGTGTGTCAGCGGCCTGGGGTGGGGGGTGGGGGGGTGGGGGGCGGGGCCTGCCTTCCGGACCCCACCTGGAGGGCGCCCGCAGGGCTCACCGGATGACCTAGGCCAGGATGAGCAGGTGCACAGCGGGGACCCGGAGGGCGCAGCCCCCCGGCCGCCGGGTCCCCCGGGACCCAGGACCCCACGGGGTCGCCGCCCCGGCCACGCTCACCCGATGACGTAGGCCAGGATGAGCAGCTGCACCACCCGGTTCATGAGCCCCACTTTACGGCTGCGGATGAGCACGATGCGCGGCGTGTCGTACTCGAACAGGAAGCCCCTCAGCCCCGAGCAGCAGCCCGCCATGGCCGCCGGACCCGCTTGCAGGGCTGCGCACTGTGGCGGCCGCCGCCGCCGAGCGCACGGATGCCTGCCTCCGGGCCCAGAGCCCCGCCCCCTCCCCGCCAGGAGCCCCGCCCCTCCCATCCGGAGACACGCCCCCTTCCGCCTGGAGCCACGCCCCCTCCCCCACCTGGAGTCTCGCCCGGAGCTTCGCCGCTGCGTCGCGTCCCTCGGCGGCGACGACGTCACGCGGGGGAGGGCTCGGAAGGAGGGGGACAGGCCAGGCGGTAGGTGGGACCGCCCCGCGGGGGCGGGAGACGCCTCTGGAGGCTGGGGAGTCGGGGGGCGGGGAGGGACCGAGACCCTCAAGAAAGGACCAGTGAGGAGGAGCGACCCGCCCCTTCAGGGGGGCGGAGGGAGGGGGTGTGAGTGACCCCTCAGGAGGGCTGAGGAGAAGCGGTGGCCCGCTTAGTGGGATGGAGCCTTCGAGGAGAGTGGCCTCGCCCTCGGTGGAGTGAGGAGGGGTAGTGAGCAACCCCCTGAGGGGGGTCTAAGGGGCGGGGCTGGGGGCGGGGCCCGGGGCTGGGGGCGGGGCCCGGGGCTGGGGGCGGGGCCCGCGGGGACAGTGTAGGTGGAGAGCCACTCTCACTGCCCCCTCCCCCACTCAAACCAAAGGCTGTAATGGAGGGTTGGGGTGGGGCAGTGCTGCCTTCTCAACCTCTGGGGGCGGGGCGGGGGTGACCCAAAGGTGCCCTAGGAGCCCTTACCTGGAGCAAGCCGTGCACCCTGTGAAGTGTCCCTCCTGGAACCGAAGCCAGGCCACATCCTAAGCCATTTTCAGATGCTTCCTTAGTTGCAGGACAGGGGAGGAAGCAGCCTGGGCCAGCTGAGAAAAATGGTCAAATGGTCTGAGTATGCACTTCCACAGCGAAGGTACACAAATGCTTAATGAGGATATGTGACATATTCAAGGTCTCTAGTCACTAGGGAAATGCACATCAAAAGCACAGTGACATACTTCAGCCCACTGGCTTAGCTATAAATCAAAACAAGCCATTAAAAAAAAGATGGCAAGGGTCACCCAGGCGGCCTGCATGGCTCAGGGGTTGAGCCTTGACCTATCAACCAAGAGAGGTCACAGTTGGATTCCTAGTCAGGGCACATACCCAAGTTGTGGGCTCAATCCCCATTATTGTTGGGCTTGCAGGAGGCAGCCCATCAATAATGCTTTCATCATTGGTTTGTCTATCTCGCCCTTTCTCTCTGAAATCAATAAAAAATACATATTTTTAAAAACATGGCAAGGTTGTAGTGAAATTGAAAGCCTCACATTGCTGGTGGGAAAGTAAAATGGTGCAGGCACTTTGGAAAATAGTTTGACAATTTTTCAAAGTGTTAAACAGAATTACCATAAGACCACACACACACACACACACACACACACACACACACTAATTGCTAATGAGTATGAGGTGTCCATTTGGGATGATGAAAACAATGGGTCAAACCTACAGTGTGTGTGTGTGTATCTCCATCCTATATTATAAAGAGGCAATATGCAAATTGACCCTCATGCCCCAGCACAAAATGGCCGCCCCTATGTGGTCAAAGATGGCTGCCACAAGATGGCCTGCAGGAGAGGAGAGTTAGGGGTGATAAGGCCAGCAGGGGAGGGCAGTTGGGGGCAACCAGGCCTGCAGGAGAGGGCAGTGAAGGGCAACCGGGCCAGCAGGGGAGGGCAGTTAGGGGGGGATCAGGCCTGCAGGGGAGGACAATTAAACATCCCCTGAGGGGGTCCCAGATTATAGAGGGTACAGGCTGGACTAGAGACAACCCCCCCCCCCAGTGCACAAAATTCATGCACCAGGCCTCTATTATATATGTGTATATATATGTATATTACATATCTTACATTTATATATATATTTCATATATGTATATACATATCTTATGTATATATGTCATATATATATATATATATATATATATATATATATATCTTATATATGTGTGTGTGTATATAGTGTTTCCAAAAGAATTGAAAAGATATGTTCATGCAAAAACTTGTACATGAATGTTCATGGCAGCATTATTTCTAATAGCTAACAAGTGAAAGTAACCTAAATTCCTGTCAAGTGATGAATGGATAAGTAAAATGTGGTACGGCCATACAATGGAATATTTAGTCATAAAAAGATATGGTATATAAAAATATATGTATCATGTTGATACATGCTACAACACATGAACCTTGAAAACATTATGCTGAGTGAAAGAAGCCAGACACAAAAGGTCACTTTTTTATTTTTGTTTTTATTAATTTCAGAGAGGAAGGAAGAAGGAGAGAGAGATAGAAACATCAGTGATGATAGAGAATAATTGATTGGCTGCCTCCTGCATGCTCTGCACTGGAGATTGAGCCCACAACCCAGGTACATGCCCTGACTGGGAATCAAACATGATCTCCTGGCCCATAGGTGGACACTCAACCACTGAACCATGCCAGCCGGGCTAAAAGATCACATCCTATATAATAAAAGCCTAATATGCTAAGTGTCCAGTCGTCTGGTTATCCGTTCAACCAATCAAAGTGTAATATATACTAATAATATTCTAAGGCTGTTCAATTGCTTGCTATGTCATGCACTGACCACCAGGGGGCAGGTACTCCAACTGGTAGGTTAGCTTGCTGCTGGGGTCCCACTAATCAGGACTGAGCAAGATGGGCTGAACATGCCCTGGACCCTTCCAGCAGTCCCTCCCCAGCTGGCCAATTTCCCGCATCCCTCCCTGGCCCTGATTGTCACCAATGGGGTCCCTCGGCCTGGCCTGCACCCTCTTGCAATCTGGGACCTCTCAGGGGATGTAAGAGAGCTGTAGGCCAGGCCGAGGGACCCCACTGGTGCACGAACTCGTTCATTGGGCCTTTAGTATTGTATAAATTCTGTTTATTTGAAATATCCAAAATAGGTAAACTACAGAGACAGAAAGCAGATTAGTGGTTTCTAGGAAAGGAGGTATTGGGACTGATTGCTAATGAGTATGAGGTGTCCATTTGGGGTGATGAAAATGTTCAGGAAAATTTAGATGTAGAACTCTTGTGAATATACTAAAAGCCACTAAATTGTACACTTTAAAAGGTCAGATTTTATGGTATGTGAGTTATATATCAAATTTTAAAAAGAAACAGAGCAGACAACTAGGTTATCAGGGGGGAAAAAAGTATATACCACAAAATAATGGGTCAAACCTCATGTTCTTTCTTCATAGGGGAAAACTGCAGGCCCTCACACAGAGCATATTTTTATCTTAGATTAAGTCCTTAAGTCTGGCTTATCTGGTGTCCATGGTTACATGTGAAGCCAGTTCACTCACGACAGTGTTCTCTAAAAACTGCCCTCACAGAGATGGTCCCAGCACCCGTTTTTATGCTGTGACCTTATCAGTTGAACCACAGCAGTAACCTGACCCCAACAGGGTCAATCTGATGGTCTCCTTTGGAAGGGTTGCACTGGGAGAGAGGCAGCGCTTTGTTCTCTGCAAGTGACTAAAACTGAATTGAGTAACCTCAGGAGTTGTGGCAGAATCATCTATTTTTAAAAAACATGTTGATTTTAAAGAGAGAGGAAGAGAGAGAGATACATCAATTTGTTATTTCACTTATTTATGCATGCATTGGTTGTTTCTTGCAGGTGCCCTGACCAGGGATTGAACCCAGAACCTTGGTGTATCAGGATGATGCTCCAACCAACTGAGCTACCTGGCCTCGGCCATGGCAGAGTCATCTTGGGGGAGAAGCCAAGGAGGGGAGCCTGCAGGATCAAAGAATGACACAGATGGGCCAAGGGATGCAGAGGTGAGAGTAAGAAAATGGCCTCTTTGGTTTTTGCTGAGTTTCTACTTCCTGGTTCGGCCCCGTTGGTTCACCTTTGCCTTTAAGATACCCTCATGACCTTGTAATAAATGTACTCTTTTGCCCCCTTGAGCTGGTATGCTTCTGAATGTTGGAATTGAAAATACTTTGGTTATGGTGCTAGGTTCCAAGAGATGAAGATAGACTGTCACCAGTAATGTGGGTGTTAACTGTTTGTATTAAGATAGCAAATTAGAAAGAGGTAGGAGACACTGCCTGAGGACACCAGTATTAAGACCAGAAATAATAGCCCATAAAGAAAAATAAGTTCCTATTAAAAGCAGAGCCGAGAACTCCAAAAAGCTCGTTAGTCTGGGACCATTTAGTTGAGAGGCCAGCAGTGGCCAACATTGATGTGCCTCCGTTTTACTTCTCAATTAGGGTGTCTTTTTTTTTTTTTAAATATATTTTATTGATATTTTTACAGAGAGGAAGGGAGAGAGATAGAGAGCCAGAAACGTCGATGAGAGAGAAACATCGACCAGCTGCCTCTTGCGCACCCCCCACTGGGGATGTGCCCGAAACCAATGTACATGCCCTTGACCGGAATCGAACCTGGGACTCCTCAGTCCGCAGACCGACGCTCTACCACTGAGCCAAACCAGTTCGGCTAGGGTGTCTTTTGGTTAGAGCATGGTCAGAATGACGTTTGTCACAATGGCCTTGAGCCACAAAAGGCCAGTCAGATGAAGCAATATCCTTTGTTTGGAGTTATCTTCAATGAAAAAATTGTTTACATCAAATGTTCAGGCATTGAGAGATGTAAGATTCACTTGTCTGGCACAGATCTTGTGAAATACTAACAGATACTAGTACATGTGGTTCAAACATATACCTCCAGAAACAGCTCATCTTCTAAATGAAGAATGAGTTGGTAGCAAAATTGAATAATGATAAATTATTTTCTAATTCTGTTGTTGCTTTCCTTGTGGAATCCTTCAGGCTGAAGCTGTTATAGAACAGAAAAAACACACAAACAAACAAAAACCTGACTCATCTAACAAGCCATATGCTGATCACAGATATCTTCTGTATCAGTAGGTCTCAAGCCAGTCAGACCAATGCCCCTTTTAAAGGAAATATTTTCTAATATCCCTTTAGTAGCCCCAAAAGAAATTAACATGGAGTATAAGCTACCTGTACTCAATTAAATATGCATATATGTAAATTTATATGTGTTTGGTTTGCATGTTCATGATAATGATATTGGGGTTTTCATGTGCATTTTGGCCATTCTATATATCTTTATAGAAATTTCTGTTCAGCTCCTTTTTTACATTTTTAATTAGATTGTCTCTAAGTTATAAAGATTCGTTATAAGTTTTAGATCAATTTTTATATGACATATCATCTTCAAATATTTTTTCCCATTCAGTGGGTGGGATGAATTACAGGTTATAGAAGTGGAGAAAGTGGGGCGTATGATATTCTTGCAGATGAACTAGACCTATTTTTGTAATTGTGTCTTGAAATCCCAGCACATTTGCCATTTGATCTCTAGGATGTAAAAAGATCTCAAAGACCAGATTCTTTGATAGGCAATAGAGAATAGGAGGGAAAAGCCAAGAATACAAAAGATGATGGAGGAGTTTTGAGGTTGACCTTTGGAGATTGTGTGTCTGATGTTACTGAAAACCAACAGTATTCAGGAGTGGATACTGTGTGTGCCAGGATGTGTGTGGATATATATTATTATTTCCCAGTTGTGCATCCTTAGATAAGCTATTTGCTTTCTGGGAGCCTGTCTTTTTATCTAAAGAATGGGGATAGGTGTTGTGAATCTCCAGTGTGACATCCATCATATATATATATATATATATATATATATATATATATATATATATATATATTTAAAAGCCTAAGCAACTAACTGAACAACCTAATGACCAGTCAACCGATTGCTATGATGTGCACTGACCACAAGGGAGCAGATGCTCAATGCAGGAGTTTCCCCCTGGTGGTCAGTGTGCTCCCATAGTGGGAGTGCCACTCAGTTGACTGATGGGCTCACAGCTGGCAAGCACAGCTGTGGCAGCAGAAGCCTCTCCCACTTCCATGGCAGCACTACCAAGCGTACCATGGCAGCAGGAGCAACGGGGCGGGATGAGCCGGAGTGGCGCCTGGCCTGGGCTCGGTCGGGCTCCTCACCAGCTGCCTGCTGCTTTGCACACTACTACAGCCCTCGGGGAATGTTGGACTTCTGGTTTTGGCCGGATCCCTGGGGCTGAAACTAGAAGTCCGACATCCCTGAGGGGTCCCGGATTACGAGAGGGCACAGGCCAGGCTGAGGAACCCCACTGGTACACAAGTCCATACACCGGGCCTCTAGTCTTTATGATAATAAGAGCTGAGATCCTACTAAGTGCTTTATAGGCTTCATTTTTTTTTCAGTCTCACATGAACCATGAGGTGGACATTGAGAAGTAAAACTGAGATTTAAATAATGCAAATGGTTGCATCAGGATCTGAGTCCATGTCTGTCTGATTTCAGAATCTTTGCTTTTAACTATTTCATTATGTAGCCTTAAAATGCTCCAGAGGGATGGACTCAGTCTCCAAAACCACCAAGTTGATTGATAGTATTTTATTTTATTTACTTTTATTTTTATCTTTATTTTTTGATTTACCCAAGATTCCACAGCAGGTATGGGGTGGAAGTGAAGTTTGAACCCAGGTCTGTTTGATTCCAAATGTCTTTAAAAATATATATATATTTTACAGATTTTTTACAGAGAGGAAGAGAGAGGGATAGTGAGTTAGAAACACTGATGAGAGAGAATCATCGACTAGCTGCCTCTTGCATATCCCCGCTGGGATTGTGCCCGCAACCAAGGTACATGCCCTTGACTGGAATTGAACCTGGGACCTTTCAGTCCACAGGCTGACGCTCTATCCACTGAGCCAAACCGGTTTCAGCCCAAATGTCTTTTAATGTGCCATCACATCAAGTCTCATTTCCTGAAGAGGTGGCTGGCCAGGCCCTCTGGGAAGGAGGTCCCATCAGAGGAGTGGGATCACACACCAGAGACTATAGTCAGGGCACCTTCCCCACATTTGCTTGGGCCCAGCCAGCATAAGGTCCCCACAAGCTCCAGAAGAAGTTTCCTAGTTCCTTTGTTGGCCTGGGGGCTTGGACCCTTGCCCTGGGTTGTTGTGGGATGCCAACTATAGTCACGTTGGGCGATCTGCCACATGTGGACATCCACCGGCACAGCCTGGGGCTTGTCTAGGGCCAACAAGCAGATGCAGTCGGCCACCTTGGTACCCACTCCAGACAGGGTGCAGAGGGCCTTGTGGACCTCTTCGTAGGGGACCTTGTGCAGCTGCTGCAGCCAGGGCAAACCCCCTCCCCTCCTTCCCCTGTTCTTTCAAGGATTACTCAGGCACTGGCATTCACATAGTGGGCATGGTACCCAAGACCCAGCTTCCTGAGCTTAGTCTCCACCCCTGGCTGAGCCAGGGCCTGCAGGCTGGGGAAGCCATGGTAGGTGACATCATCAAGCTGGATGAGTCAAGGTCCCAAGGCTTGGCAGAGCCACTCCACCATGCCAGTGATGCGAACAATGTTGTTGGAGGAATAGATGAAGGAGAAAAGGCACTCGGTGGGATCCTGTTGTAGGAGTTGAACACCTTGGAATTTCTGAGCTACTTTTTGGAAGTGGGGGTCCTTGGAACTCCAATGGCGATACAATTGAGCCAGGCTTTTAGTTCTTCTGGTGTGGGCTTGCCAGTCTGGCCCTTTTCTCCTCGGTACACAGTGCCCTCGGTCTGGGCAATGTCCATACCTGGTCTGCCAGCACACCACTCCAGTGCGCAGGGTTTTGTTCCTTCCCCCGGAAGGATTGTCCAGAAGCTAGAACCAAGTCCAGGTGCAGCTCAGAGCGTGGACAGGGGATGGAGGCCCACAGGGCCAGGACGGAGGATAGAGTGCAATGCCCTATGCTAACCAGGCAAAAGGGAGCGGCTAATATTTCTGTATCAGGCTCCACCCCATAATGGCTCCGCCCACTCGAAACCAGATCTTCTCACGACCAACAGACCACGCCCACTAAGAGACCACAAACCTGAAGGCCTCGCTCACCACTCACCGAAGGCCTCGTCCAACTCCACGAAATCCTCGCCTCTGTGTTTGTATTCGATGGTAGTATTTTAAATTTCCATTGTTTGGGTGCAGATTCAAAGAACTTCTAAGTTCATGCAAGCAAATCACAAAGCACTGTCTTGGGATTTCCCCCAATTCTTTTCTGAGCTTAAGTATAGCCCCTGAAAAATCCACAAACACTGTGCATTGGAGTAGTTTCTCAACTCTCGAGAGTTAGGCTTGTGTGACTCGAGCTCTGCAGATAGGCATGAGATGGGTGGCTTGCAGTTGTAAGCACAATCAACGGGAAGTGTTTATGGAGAGTAGCATCCTGTCACTTTCTTCAGTTGCTTCCCTTTTTCTGTTTTTTTTTTTTTGTTTTTTTGTTTTTTTCCCCATTTCTCTGGCAGCAAGAAATTCCATGGGAAGTGGGGTGACAAATGGTAGTTTTTCTTTGGGTCAGTTGAGAGTAAAAGGTGCCTCTTTCCTGTCCTGAGAATTACCCAGAATGCTCACCTCTTCCCTCTCTTTGCTGTAGGACTTTCAACTAGTTTTGGGGCATCATCAACCTCATCCTTTTGTTTGGCCCAAATCTGCCATTTGGCTTTGCTTTTGGTCTTGGCCTTCAGAAGGCCTACTTCAACATCAGTTCTGACCCCTTTGAACTTGAATGTGATCAGTGACTGTGGAATCACATAAGTAATCATTGTTTCTAATCAGATTATCAATGTCAGTAATATGAATTAGGTTTGTCATTGGGATTTGTTATTAGTATGTGGATATTAACTTTTGAATGTAGGTGAACATTCTACTTGTAGCTGGAGGGGGAAAAACCCTCCTTAAATCCTTTATGTGTTAAAATTCTATCAGTAGTGTAAATTTAGATTTATTATTGCTAAAATCTTATATAATAGGGAATATGCTAATTGACTGTCACACCCTCACAAAGGGTGGCGTTGCCCAGAGCCAATAAAGAGGGAATATGCTAATTGACTGCAATGCCTTCAAAGATGGTGGTGCCCACAGCCATAAGATGGCGATGTCCAGTCTCTTCAGCCCCACTGGGGCAGCAGGCGTGTTGTCCTGGCTGCTCCTCACGCCTGCCTCCAGAGTCCCCCAGTCCTCTCAGTCTTCCAGCCATCCAGGTCCAGCATAGGTGCAGGCAAGCCTCGGATGGTGGCTTCCCAGCCACCCAGGGCCAGCCTGAGGCACAGACAAGCTTTCGATGACAGCTGCCCAACCACCCAGGGCCACCCGAGGTCTGCGCTGCTGGTAGTGGCAGCAGCAGAGCTGTGATAGGGGTGTTGCCTTCCCCTGATCACCTCCTGCCCCTGAGGACTCCCAGACTGTGAGAGGGGGCAGGCCGGGCTGAAGGACCCCCCTCCAGTGAATGAATTTTCATGAGCCAGGCCTCTAGTAAAATAATAATTGGCTGGACATCTACTTTAAAGAATAATAACTAAGAACTTTCAAATGACTTAATAGAAATATCAGTGGGCAGATTATTAGGAGAGATTTTTGTTGGCTAGATAATTTAAATAATAATAAAGGCATAAAGGTATTAGAAATTTAAAATATGAATGGAGAAATAATCTTTAAATACATTTGGCTCTTGAAAATACTCAGAACAGCCAAAACCAGTTTGGCTCAGTGGATAGAGTGTTGGTCTACGGACTGAAAGGTCCCAGGTTTAATTCCGGTCAAGGGCATGTACATTGGTTTCAGGCACATCCACGGTAGGGGGTGTGCAGGAGGCAGCTGGTCGATGATTCTCTCTCATCGATGTTTCCAGCTATCTATCCCTTACCCTTCCTCTCTGTGAAAAATCAATAAAATATATTTAAAAACAAAAAGAAAATACTCAGAACATAGGTTCAAGCAGTGTGCAAAGCCTGGGTTTTGGGATTGCTTGAGTGAAAATACATCATCACTATCAATTTAGTTTTCAAGTACAGAAGTTGAAAAGGTCCAACTCTTTACCATGGTCATGTATCTAAGAGGAAGAGAAATGTAAGGAATGGCTGTCAGCATCATTACCAACAGTATCTTGTTCTGAGCAGCCAAAAAATATCTAGCCCTAACTGGTTTGGCTCAGTGGATAGAGCGTCGGCCTGTGGACCAGAGGGTCCTGGGTTCAATTCCAGTCAAGGACATGTGCCTTGGTTGCAGGCACATCCCCGGTGGGGGGTGTGCAGGAGGCAGCTGATCGATGATTCTCTCTCATTGATGTTTCTATCTTCCTCTCCCTTCTCTGTAAAAAATCAATAAAAAATATTTAAAAAATATCTATCAGGTTCCAAAACACTTTCATTACCCCCAAAAGAAACCCCATATCCTTATGTAGTCACTCCTCATTTCCCCTCCTCCCCAAGCCTTTGGCAACCACCAATCTGTTCTCTATTTCTATGGATTCACCTAGGCTAGATACTCTTTATAAATGGAATCGTACATTTGATCTTTTGTGCCTGGCTTCTTTCATTTAGCATAATGTTTTCAGTGGTCGTTTACTGTGTAGCATGTTTCAGTGCATCATTCTTTTTTTATGGCCAAATAATTATTCCACTCTGTGGCTATTCTTAATTTTGTTTATCTATTCATCTATTGGTGAACACTTGGGTTGTTTTAATCTTTTGGCTGTTGTCAGTAATGCTGCTATGAACATTTGTATATGGATAGCCATTTGAATCTCTGCTTTCAGTTCTTTTGGATTTCTACCTAGAAGTGGAATAGCTGGATCCTATAGAAATTCTGTGTCAGGAAGTGGGGGCAAAGACCAAATATACATGTTATGTCACAGTGCCTTAATGAATATGTGTATACTCATACATATATCCTATCTAAATAAAAGGGTAATATGCAAATTAACCATCACTCCATCACAAAGATGATGGTGCTCATAGTCACACAAGATGGTGGGGCCCAATCCTCTCAGCCCCACTGGAGTCCCCCAGTCCCAGGGGGGTGGCTGCTGAGAGTGGACAGTGTGAGTGGCCTTGCAAAATGCTTGCTTCGTTGCCACAGCAATAAGGCAAGCATTCCACCCTGGCTGTAGAGGGCCTCTGGGCAGTGGGCACGGAGCAACAAGGGGGAAGGGAAGGGTGGGGACACTTATGTCGTCGCCCCAGTGACAAGACAAATGGTTCCACACCCGGCCATGGATGGGCCTCTGGACCACAGAGAACCTCTGGGAAGCAGGCATGGAGTGGCCAGGCCTTGCAGAGAGCTACTGGTGCACAGATTCGTGCACAGGACTACTGTTATGTATATATGTATCAAATGAATGTGTCAGTGAACAAGCTAACTGTCATTGGTGATATTCTGAAAAAAGG
This sequence comes from Vespertilio murinus, assembly GCA_963924515.1. Lineage (NCBI taxonomy): Eukaryota > Metazoa > Chordata > Mammalia > Chiroptera > Vespertilionidae > Vespertilio > Vespertilio murinus. Next base: position 10,249,917 of record OZ004720.1, on the reverse strand, counting down.
AAGGAAAAGAAACATTTCAGGAGAAACCAAGATGGCGGCATAGGTAAACACCTAACTGCAACCTTACACAACAATTTCAAAAAAATACAACTAAAATATAAAGTGGACATTATCCAGAACTACAGAAAAGTTGACTGACTGGAAATTCTACAACTAGAAGGAAAAATAAAACTAGAAGGAAAATCAGAGGAGCTGTAAAAGCATAAGGTACAGAGACATGGTGTGCGTGCAGGGGGAGGACAGAGCCGGAGAAGAGGGGCGGAGGAGTGCCTGGCTGTCTCCTGGCATAGACACAGCTGATCCTCCCAACCTACCAACTCAGGGAAGCAATGAAAATGCCGAGACGAGGAAACAGATCACAAACGAAAGAAATGGAGGACAAAAAGCGACTGGATATAGAGTTCAAAACCACGCTTATAAGGTTGTTCAAGAATCTACTAGAAAAGGCCGATAAAATAAATGAGACCTATACGGATATGAAAAGGGATCAACAAGAAATAAAGAATACATTATCTGAAATAAAAAATATTATACAGAGTCCTAAAAACAGAATGGAAGATTGCAAGAATCAAGTCCAAGATTTGGAACACAAAGAGCCAGAGGACACTCCTCCGCAGAAGCAAGAAGACAAGAGAATCCAGAAAGTTGAAGATAGTGTAAGAAACCTCTGGGACAACTTCAAGCAAACCAACATCAGAATTATGGGGGTCCCAGAAGATGACAGGGAGCAAGATACCAAAAACATATTGAAAGAAATAGTGACAGAAAACTTCCCCCACCTGGTGAAAGAAATAGACTTACAAGTCCAGGAAGCGCACAGAACCCCAAACAAAAGGAATCCAAAGAGGATCACTCCAAGACACATCATAATTAAAATTCCAAGAGCAAAAGACAAAGAGAGAATATTAAAAGCAGTAAGACAAAAGCAGGTAGTTACCTATAAAGGAGCACCCATAAGACTGTTAGCTGATTTCTCAACATAAACCATGCAGGCCAGACAGGAATGGCAAGAAATATTCCAGGTGATGAATAATAAGAACCTATAGCCAAAAACACTCTACGCAGTAAAGCTATCACTCAGAATCGAAGGCCAGATAAAGAGCTTCACAAATAAATTTAAGCTAAAGGAGTTCATCACCGCCAAGCCAGAATTATATGACTTGCTGAAAGGGGTTCTTTAGGAAGGGGAAGAAAATAAAGATAAAAATTATGAACAACAAATACATAACTATCAACAAGTGAATCTAAAAACCAAGCAAAGTAAAAAACATGATGAATAATATTAACTGGTGAATATAATAGAAGCAAAGGTATTGAAGGGGAGTGGACTGATGATTCTCGGGGGAAAAGGGGAGTTGGGGGTGCGGGAAGAGATTGAACATAAACTGTGCACCTATGGATGAGGACAATGGGAGGGGGAGGAAGGGCAGAGGGTGGGATGGGGACTTGGTGGAGGGGAGCAATGGAGGGGAAAAAATAAACATTTGTAATAATATGAACAATAAAGATGTATTAAAAAATGAAAATTTCAATAATCACGAATTATATATTATTTTTTATTATCAAAATAATCAGGTTAAGACTGCTACAGTGCCAAGCTAGAATTAGGACGTGTTTAAAAAATTGTTTCTTCTAAGAGAGAAATGCAAGTCCATTACCTATTCTACATGAAATCAGTGTTACAAGAAAGCATATTTCTGATATAGAGATTGTTAGAGAGTGAGAATGTTGGAGCATACTTCCAGAGAGGCTGTGGACTGTAGAGTTATTTGTGCTGACACCAGTCTAGGCCTTGAGATATGGTCTCATGGCCCCTTCCCAGCACGTAGGCCTTCTTTTAAGGGCAGAGCAGGACTGACTCTGTTTTGTACTGTGTAACTGTCTTGTTTAACTATGTCTCCGACAAAACCCCTTTCTGAGAAAGACCACAATATGTATTAATTGCCCAATCCACCCTTAAATCAGCCAATAGAAATACAGAGGGAAGTAACCCAGCGTAAATGGACCCTGGCCCTCACCCCACCAATCAGAACCAGCCAACTCAGTGGTCCCAGCATCACCCCACCACCCAACCCTAAAACCCTATAAAAAGACCACATTTTCAGAGCTCAGGGCTCTCTGCATTCTGCTGCTGCGTCTGTAGAGGCAGGGAGACCAGACTCGAGTTTGAATAAAGGCTCATTTGTTTTTTACATCAGACTGGGCTCCCTGGCGGTCCTTGGGGATCTTGAAATCTGGGTATAAAAAGACAAATTAGTGAGTATTGTGCAGTTACCATAAGAGAAGAATGGATTGAAGTACAATAAGACAGGTCCTACAAAATATATTCTCCTTGGTGTGCCTTTGGCGATGACATTATTTTATGTAGGAGATTAAAAATAAAAATTCAAACATGATGCATGTCTTTGTAGGAAGTGTCAGACATTTTACACACTGTTGATGTCACACATCACCCTCTCACTTAAAGCATATGTGGGGACAGGGAAGGATAAGAGTAAGTGCATCCAGTGATTATCTGTCACCCCAAATTCTGCCTCTACCTGGGGCCTCCACAAGGTAAAGAAACTCATCAGGAATCAGACAGCAAAAAATAAAGGAATGAAGACTCAGAGACCATCAGAATGGAAATCTGCAGCTGTTAATAGAATTCTGGAGTAAGAATTGCCATTCTGAAGAAGTCATATATATATTACACTTTTTAAAAATATACTGGAAAGGCTACAAAAATGACAGTGCAGTTTGACCTAATGAACTTGATTCCTGAGTTGAAAACCAGATAAAATCCTGTATCACAAAAGAAAGCTTCTGTTTTTTAAGAAGTATAAAAAATGGTAAATCTTAGAGTATATATAAAAAAACTGGCAGATCCTTCTTCATTAGTCACAGTGTTGAATAGTGCTCTCTAACTATTCTTCACAATACTTGTTTAGAAACAGTTGATTCTGTGGCCAAAACCATGGAAAGGAAACCCTGCAGGAGGATCCCACAACCTGGTACTATCCACTTGCATATTTTTAGAGGCTGATGTAGGGGAGGTAAAGGTTTGGGTATAGGTTACTTTTTGAGTAGCATCCAGACTGCATCTACTTTAATTGGCTGCAAAGCACAGGACGTTAAAAGCTTAAAGGTGGCCTTTTCCAGTTTTTAACATCAGTGGTTATATCCAGTTGTAGAAATGTGATGCAATTGGAATGCATTGGGCAGCTTGGCGTTAGATTGGATGGATTCCAGGACTGGGCTGGTGAGTTACCTGATTCCACCTGCAGCCCTCCTAGAACTGCTGAATGGGAACCTAGGCCCCTAAGGGGCTCCAGGGGTGGTGCAGGCTCCCTAAGACCTTTAGGACCAGGGAAGGTATGGGTTGAGTCCCCAAGAGTCCGGCCTGCTCTCTTGTCCCAGTTATCTGTTGCTATAGAACAAAGGACCCAAAATTTCGCAGCATAAAACAATTTTGTTCTGTGCGTTCATGGGTCAGCTCTCACTTGGAGTGTCTCATGCAGTTGCAGACATGTGTTAGCATGCTCTGGAAGGGTCTAAAGTCTTCTCTCCCATGCCTAGTGACTGGGCTTGTATGATTTGAAAGCTGGGACTGGTCGGTCATCTCGCTCTCCACATGGTTGCTTGGGCTTCATTACAGCAGGGCTGTCTCAGGATAGTCAGACTTTACCTGAGGGCTGGCTTCCTGCACAGCAAGTGGCAAGGGACAGGGAGTGGAAGTTGCCAGCCTCTTAAGACCAAGATCTTGAAACTGACCCAGCATCGCTTCCACTATTGGATAAGCTATCAGAGCTGCGTAGACACAAGGGGAAGAGACCTAACCTTCAGGTCCTTAGAGACAAAGGCCAAGGAATTTGTAGCCACTTTGATCCTTCACATTCTCCAATCAGGACTCAAGACCCAAAGAGTTTGTTCATAGTTGGACATTATCCTGGTGAGACCTCATAATGAGTTGCTTTGTATTCATATAGCTCTCTATGCATTAACAAGAAAGCTTGTATACACTGTCTCAATTTTTCCTCCTAATATCTCTGTAAGAAAGTAGGTTGAATCATAAGGCAACCGAGATACAGAGGTTAAAGGCCTTACATCACACAGATTCCCAGGGCAGAATTGTTTGGGATTCTTTGAAGGGGAAAATTCTGTGTCCTTATAGCCATTGCACATATTTAGAAAGTGAAAATCAGAATAGCCAGGCCTCGGAGCAGATATCAGCTCTCCAAAAGAGCCTGACCACCCAGTCTAGGTAATGCCCCTCCCAGGTCATTCTCCTATTGCTCCATGAGATTCTCCATCCTCCCTAGTACTCACTGCCACCCGAAAGGATCTTTTTAATCATCTTGATGATTCTCCTGCATGAAAGCGGGGTCCCTGTCTGTTTTTTTTATTGTCATATCCCCAATGCCTAGGCCGGTACCCAGCACACAATAGTCAGTAAATATTTGTTGACTGAGCTCCTGTCCTTTCCCACCAGGCTCCCTCTACTGGCGAATCCCTTTGTTGTGCTCTAAGAGAAATTATCATTACCATCATTTATAAATGTCTACTCTTTGTGACATATACCTTCATTCACCAGTCAAAGAAAGCCTGAGTCAAGTACCTTAAAAGTGAATAAGTTCTCATACATGAATGTTCACAGCAGCACATCCTGGTTGCAGACATTTTAGCCGCAAGAACTTTGAGACAGACCATTTCTGTTGTTTTTTAAGCTACTTAGTTTGTAGTAATTTATTACAGCAGCCATAGAAAACGAATACATTAGTGAGGATGTCCAACAGCCTGAACTGCTGAGGAGAGTGTGAATTAGAACACCCACTTAGAGAAGTGTTTAGTAGTAACTCCTAAAGCTGAATGTATGCTCTATGTTTAGGTGCCATATGTTTACCATGGCAGCATCATTGGCATGAACCCCAAAGGGAAATTACTCAAATTTATCCATCAACATGAGCAAGGGTAAATAAATTGGGTGTTTATAAAATAGAAATTATACAAGGAGAATGAACTATTGCTATATGCAAAGTGATGGATAACTCTCATAAAAATAATGTTGAGTAAAAGAAGCCAAGCGCTCAGTAGAATTATGCTATAGGATTCAAATTTTATAAAATTCTAGAAGAGGTAAAGACCTAAAACTAATATAATATTGCATGTCAGCTGTAATAAAAGTAAAAACAATATTTTTTAATTCTAGAAGAATAATACGATGGCTTTGGTGGTGGGTAGTGATAGGGTAGAGACATCAACAGGACTTCTGTGAGTGATATTCACTTTTTTCATCTGGGAGCTGGTTGCATGTATTTACTTTGTTAAAAATTCATCAAGTGTGATCTGTACAAATTTCTAGATGTGTTTATATTTAATAGTAAGTTTTTAAAAATATACTTTATAGAGAGGACGGGAGAGGGATAGAGAGTCAGAAATATCGATATGAGAGAAACATCAACCAGCTGCTCACCTCCTCCTGGGGATATGCCTGCAACCAAGGTACATGCCCTTGACTTGAATGGAACCTGGGACCCTTGAGTCTGCAGGCCGACATTCTATCCACTGAGTCAAGCTGTCAGGGCAAATAGTAAGTTTTCTTTGAGAGAGAGAGAGGGGGAGAGGGAGAGGGAGAGGGAGAAGGAGAGGGAGAGAGAGAGACAGAGAGAGAAGACTAAATGTTTTAACTTACTGGGATTTCTTTGCCTTTGTCATCTTGCAGACTTTCCTCTACTATCTCCTCATCCACCATCCTAATGTGGAATTCATCCATAGAGGACACATATTTTAATGTCTAGAGAAAGAAGGTTAAAAAATTTACTTCTTTTTTATGTATAGAATAATTAAGAACTGCAAACCTGGACATATCTAAAGCAAATATTATTCCCATTTAGCAAATGAAAAACTCTTAAACAAGTTAACCAAGATCTCTTACTAGCCAAGAATGAATGATTTCTGAGTCTAAAGATGAATCCAAACTGGAACCCCACACACTATGTAAAATTTTTTTATTATGTTTCCTCAATTTAGGCTACTGTAGATTGACTATCTTCAGAAAATTATACTCTTGCAATTTAAATTATTTATAATTCCATTAAGTTTTATTCTATCTTGGGCCTTTAGTGATTATATCTTTATCCTATATAATAAGAGCTTAATATGCAAATTGACCACACAGCAGAACAATCGGTCACTATGACATGCACTGACCACCAGGTGGCAGACAACGCAGGAGCTGCCCACAGGCACCAGGTCAGCCAAGTTGGTGCAGTGGAGGCCCTCTGATTGTCCCGCCTGTCAGCCCATAAAGGGGGGTGACTGGTAGTGAGGGGTGGGGCTGGCAATTGGGCAGCAACAGGCCGGCCAAGGCAGGTCCCAGCAGGGGTCCCCCCACCGCGATCGCCCCAACAGTTGCCCCACAAATTAGCCCTGATTGCCCGCCAGGCCTACGGACCCTACCCATGCACTAATTTTGTGCATCTGGCCTCTAATATATTTATAAAATTGATTACAGAGAGGAAGAAAGAAGGAGAAATAGAAACATCAATGATGAAAGAGAATCATGGATCAGCTGCCTCCTACATGCCCCACACTGGGTATTTAGCCTGCAACTCAAACATTTGCCCTGACCAGGAATTGAACCATCACCTCCTGGTTCATAGGTCGACGCTCAACCACTAAGCACCACTGACTGGGCAATAGTGATTACTTTTAGTTGCAGTGATGAATTTTTTATTTCAAATTGAATATGCATATACAATGAACAGTGAATTGAGCATTTAGCAGCTGGAATAGGACTGGGGTGTCCTTGATGGGGGAAAGACAAAGAAACCCTCTGGTGTTTTAAATTTGCAGAGATTTCTTATTGGTTGGGAGGAAATAAGGGAGTCAAGTGTAGAGGACCTGCTGAGTAAAGTCCAAATTAAACAACCAAAACAATGCAGATGAGCTAACGTTCCCTTTGACTAGCCCCCCACACCAGGCTTCTTTCCAGAAGGATTCGTTATCCTTTTTTATTTGTCCAATGCCTTTTTGTATTTTTATATATAACCCCCCACATATAGAGGTGTGTGTGTATAATGTATGTAGAACTATATAAAATATACAAAAATATAGAAAGTATGTGTTTGTGCATATCTGTACATGTCTAAAAATATATAGAATTAGTTTATGTATGTAATTTTTTAACCTATATCATGCCATATATATTGTTCTGTAGTTTGCTTTTTACCTCTCAATAAAATGTCTTGGATATTCGAAAGTACTTAAAACATAGTGGTTGTGAACACCGGTTCTGGAATTAGCCTGTCTAAGTTGCATTTTCAGCTCTACCACCTACTAGTATATGTCTGGGCAAATTAGTAACCCTCCTTTGCCTCAATTTCCTCATCTGTAGAATGGGATAATAGTGCCATCTATCTATGAGGTTGTTGTGCAAACTCAGTGAGTTAATATATATAAATAAAGCACATCTAAGTGCTATATAAGTGTTGGCTGTTATTTTTACCTACCTCATTCTTTTAAACGGGCGTCTGCCATTCCTTGCTATGGATTTAACCTAGTTTCATGCACTGTTCATGGACTGAACATTTGGATAGAAGTTCTTTCTTCAGTGACTTGTGCTGCGGCGGACACCTTACACTATACTCCCTGGTGCTCATGTAAATGTGGTTAGGTAACTGTGGAGAAGTGGAAGTGCCAGGCTGTGCAGTATGTCCCCATTTAAATGTTATTATGCACTGCCAGATTGTTCCCCGAAGTCATTACACGATTGTTTTTGGCTGTACCCATTTAATGAGTCTGAGAAAATGGACAAGTCCCGGAATGTAACATTTGTTCTCCCTCTGTCTTGCTCTCTTTGTTTCTATCCTTCCCTAAGACAAAAGGCTTCATCTGACAAATGGTGGAGTCCAGAGCTTGTCCACCCTAGGATCACACCTATATATCTGGCCTTAGTTTTGCACATTTCTCAGTGGGCTAACAGACACCCCAGCATTTTGGTGTTTGCAATGAGACTTACCGACTTTGGCTCCACAACAGTCTCGCACTTCTTCCTGTAGTAATACTCATTGACGGCGCAGCTTTGACAGCACTTGCAATAGGGATAAATATTGGATTGACAGCATGTACTGGAGTAAGTGTTGATGAGAAGGTCAATGACCACCGTGGCCTGGGAAGAACCCCGACAAATTCCGTGTTAGTGTAACTTCTTTTTGCCAAAGCATTTTCATGCAGCATGGGAAAGAGAAAGCCTTACCAAACCAAAGTAGGCGAGGGTTGAGCCGATGTACTCTAACAGCGTGACAATGCCAAGTTTTCCTCCCTGCAAGCAGAGTGGGAAAGGTTACATGGCTGAAATTCAGTGTAATGCTCTTTTCTCTAACACTAGAGGCCCAGTGCATGAAATTCGTGCACAGAGGGGTGTGTACCTCAGCCCAGCCTGAACCCTCTCCAATCTTGGACCCCCAAGGGATGTCTGACTACCCACAGGGATCAGGCCTAAACGGGCATTCGGACATCCCTCTCACAATCCAGGGCTGTTGGCTCCTAGCTGCTCACCTGCCTGCCTTCCTGATTGCCCCTAACCACTTCTTCCTGCTAGCCTGATCACCCCAAACCATTCCCCTGCCAGCCTGATTGATGCCTAACTGCTCCCCTGCCAGCCTGTTTGCCCCTAACTGCCCTCTCCTGAAGGCCTGGTCCCCCTCCCCAACTGCTCTCCACTGCAGGCCTGGGTTCCCCTGCTCCCAACTGTCCTTCCCTGCAGTCTCGGTTACCTCCAACTTACCTCCTCTGTTGGTTCTGGTCCCTCCCAACTACCCTTCCCTGCTGGCCATCTTGTGTCCACATGGGAGAAGGATCTTTGACCACCTGGGGACAGCCATCTGATGTGTTGGAATGATGGCCAATCTGCATATTACTCTTTAATTAGATAGGATAGAGGCCTGGTGCATGGGTGGGGACCGGTTGGTTTGCTCTGAAGGATGTCCTGAATCAGGGTGGGGGTTCCCTTGGGGCGTGGGGCGGCCTGGGCAAGGGGCCTGTGGTGGTTTTCAGGCCAGCCACATCCCCTGGCAACCCAAGCAGAAGCCCTGGTATCTGGGGTTTATTTATCTTTTACAACTGAAACTTTGTAACCTGGAGCTGAGCCAAGCCTTCTGCTTGCTCTGTGTTGGCAGCCATTTTTCTTGGGCCATATGTATCTTCTATAATTAAAACTTTTTAGCCTTAAGTGGAGGCTTGGACAGGCTAGGGTGTGTGGGAAACTTGGCTTCCTCCATTGCCAGGGAAACCCTAGCCTCCTGCTCTTTCCAGCTCTGTGGCTGCCAGCATTTATGTTTGGATTTGTTTACCTTCTATAATTAAAACTTCGTAGCTTTGAGTGGAGGCTAAGGCCAGTAAGGGCAGGCAGAAAGCATGGCTTCCCCTATTGCCTGGGAAACCCAAGCTTCTCTCCTCCTCTTTGTGGCCATAGTCATCTTGGTTGGGTTAATTTGCATACTTGCTCTGATTGGCTGGTGGGCATGGCTTGTGAGTGTGGGTGTAGCAGAGTAATGGTTAATTTGCATATTACTCTTTCATTAGATAGGATGTCAGTTTTTGTTCCAGCAGAAGTGGGGTCTGCCTCTGTGATTCTGATAAATGCATCCAAGGTGTTCACAGCAACAGAGACTCAGAGACTGAGAATAGGACTCACATCATCCTGTTCCTATCATCCAAGATGTGCTTGAAGACATGAATGTTTTAAACAAAGCAGCGCTGGAACCCACACACTGAGAGGAGAACAACTGAAGGTTGTTTTTCCATACAAGGCGAGGGTTTCAGAAAAGCTTTACCTCAAAGTGGCTTGAATTTGCTTTGGGATCAAAGGGAAGGAATGTCCGCACAAGGTCCTCCCTTAGGTGTCCTTGTGGTTCTTATTTTCCATGGCCTTTCTACTCTCTCAGCTATATCTGATTGATTCTCGTGCTTCTTAGCACCCTGCTGCATAAACAGTATGCTGCCAGACAAGGTACTGTGGGCACCTGTTGAGTTTTACATGCCCAGCACCCTCACCTTCCTTCTTCTGGAAACAGCACCCCAGTTTTCCTGTGGAGAACTATCTCTGTCCACTCTCAGTGTAGACGAGGGACAATTCCATGATGTGCTTGCTGTCTGACCTGCGAGCTGGACACTAGAACAGATTGCTTACCCAAGACCCCTTCCCTTAGAGTCTGGCCACAGTCTGTGTTCATTCTGACATAAGTCAGCACCCCTCCCTGCCTCCTGCTACCTGCTGGTTCCTGGAACAGGCTGTCATCCTGACCTCATCAAGCATGTAAAGTAATTTCCCTGGTAGCTGGCAGCATTCATGTATTAGTACCAGTGACTATTCCTTTTTGCCCTATAGAGTTAGGTGGCTCAGAGGGCCATTTTATCTTACAAGTGCCCACGATGCTCCTTATATGTAAGTTTCCCGTAATAAACTCTTTTACCAGACAGGAGTGGACTGCCCATTTCTCTACCTCCCAGGGCCTTTCCCTGGTCTGTGTACTAACACTTGCTCCATGTAGCCATGGGAAAGGGCTGGCTCAGAGCTGGTCCACACCAGCCATTGAGAGTATGGCATAACCCTAGTCACAGTGATTAGTTGAGGTGGCTAAATTAATGAGGTGTAAGGAGCTACTTGACAGCACCACACATAGGTAACAGCAAGAGATGGTGCTAAAACAGAGGAGGAGAGATATAAGCAATGGAGGGAGGCAGATTCTTGATGATGATGTTTGAGTATCTGGATCCAGCCATGCCTGAAGCCTGTTGGCCCCTGGACCTTTATTTTAGGTGAACTAAACAAACAAACAAACAACAAAAAACAAACTTTTTAAAAAAGAAGCCTTTTTTTTCTAAGCCAATTTAAGTTGTTGGATTCTATACTAACTACTGTACTTTGCAGAGGGTTTTCTTTCTCCTCTTTTTTTAAAGCATTTGAAAACTTTTAAAGTTATATCTTATATGTCTTATATATTTTTCTCCCTATCCCCCTCTTGTACTCAAGAGATGACTGTTCATGGACAGGATCCCAAAGACATTTTCCTCCCTCTCTTATCCCACATGTAAGATGCACAGTGCCAGCTAATGACTACCATCAATACATTCACTACAGCGATCATTAGAACATGGTCGTTGGAATGCAGGTGCCAGTGGCTGGGGCAGATACTTACAATGCCAAAAACCAGGATGTCAAAACGGATCCCAAAGACTTTCATCAGAGTTCGTTTTTCAACATTGTTTTCCTGATAGTACTTGGCGTACCTGTAGGAGGAAAATGATCCACATTTAAAAAAATATATTTTATTGATTTTTTACAGAGAGGAAAGGAGAGGGAGAGAGTGTCAGAAACATCTATGAGAGAGAAACATTGACCAGCTGCCTCCTGCACACCCCCCACTGGGGATGTGCCTGCAACCAATGTACATGCCCTTGACCAAAATCGAACCTTGAACCCTTCAGTCCGCAAACCAACACTCCATTTACTGAGCCAAACTAGTTTCGGCAAGGATCCACATTTTTAAAAATCTATCTGAAAGTGCCGATATTTTCTGAAATAAAAAACCAAAACAACAGCTGGTCTAGTCTTCCCTATCCATCTTCTAGCTTCGTGGTGGTCAACAAAGGGAACACAATCCAAACCCACGAATCGCTCTCTCTGACCACCTGGAATCAAAGTGCCGCTTCCCCACGGCACTTTCTCTGCTTCCATTGCCCTTGGTATCACAGAATGGTGAAAAGTCTGCGAATTTTGTTTAAGATGAAAAGGAACAACTTTAAAAATATATATATATTTTATTGATTTTTTTACAGAGAGGAAGGGAGAGGGACAGAGAGCCAGAAACATCGATGAGAAACATCGACCAGCCGCCTCCTGCACACCCCCCACTGGGGATGCGCCCCCCAACCAATGTACATGCCCCTGACCGGAATCAAACCTGGGACCCCTCAGTCCGCAGACCGACGCTCTACCACTGAGACAAACCGGTCTCGGCTGAAAAGGAACAACTTTTAACCAACAACATAGGATAAGCAAAAAGCAGAGATATTAAAACAAAAACACACAGAACCTTAAAGCTAAATGATTATTCCTTAAGAGGGAAAAATCGGTTTTCTAGAATAAAGTATTGGGGGTGAATCTTAGATACTAATCACTGAGCTGGGAACAGGTGCCTCAGGAATCTGTTCTCACCCTCTTGTCTTCGATTCTGTAGGTGTCTATTTGGCAGCGTTAGCACAGGGCCAAACTAACAGCTGAAGCTGTTTACATCTCCCCTGCAGCCCGGCTTTTACAAGTGCATGAAAACCATGTTGGAGACTCTCCAGCCAATCCCGACTTCATATCCCCCACCGCCCTTTGTGACCTAATTCTCACACATTCACCCAATATTTTTGCTGCCTTCCATCACCCAGGGCCAAGTACCAGACAACCAGAGACCACCCCTGGACCCTAGAGCCCACATTCCTCAGACCAGTCAGTTCTAAGCTGTTCCCCAGCCCTGCCTTGCCTTTCCCAGGACAAACACAATAAAGGTCCTGGGCCCTGCTTTCCCCTCCCTGTTCCCTCCTGACCAACCCTGGTGCTCCCTCCTGTGGCCGTGTGTGGCATAGCATGCCCCCTCCTTTATGGAAATGTAATCAAATTCTTTCAATGGCATTCACCTCTCCTTGTCATCACGTCTTGTAAATTAAGACCTAGTTGAAATATGCATCTCTTACCAGTGCCACTGTCAGGAAAAGGGGTGTGTTTTATTTTTCAGGAACAATTAGGGAGGTGTAAACCCCAGGCCTCAAGAAACTTTTCAGTCTGTCTCCTCCCCACCTCTGCCTTTCAGTGGTTGTTTTAGGTAACAGTATATGCTTCCTTTCTGAGTTATTCATTCACAATCTATTTACAGGTGTGGGGAGAAAAGACAACAGAAGACAGGTGCTCTGCCAGAATACAGTATAGAACATCTGAAACTGCAGGGTTTGTGTGTTTTTTTAAATCCTAAAAATCTGACATTGAAATCAGGTTAGGTTAGTGGTCGGCAAACTGTGGCTCTTTGGCCCCTTGAGTATTTAGCAAAGGCCAACTTAGGAATACTCTAATTAAGTTAATAACAATGTACCTTCCTTTATAGTTTAAGTATAAAAAATTTGGCTCTCGAAAGAAATTTCAATCATACTGTTGATATTTGGCTCTGTTCACTAATAAGTTTGCCGACCACTGGGTTGGGTATTTTTAGGCACTTTAATGTGTTTCCAGAGGGGTTTCAGTATCTCTGTTGTTCTCATTCCGTGGCGGGTTTCTTCTCCTGCTCTATCGAGTGGCTTGTGTTCTAGCACACAAAGCAAGCATGCATCACCACTCTGTGCCCTGCAGTTGCATTGTCCCTCTATGCAAGTTGGTTTGACTGGGAAGGTTAACATCCTACAATATAATACTTGAATTTCTGCTTTCAAATTCTTGAGAGGATGATTCGCAAACTGAGGGCAAGAATCACTTGGGAAGTGTGTTCAAAGGCAGATTCCTGGGCCTTATGCCCAAAGGATGGTTTCAGAAGGTCTGAGATGTTTCTAGGAATCTCTGTTTTCAGGAGGTTCTGGGAAATAGTAGGCCCTGGCCAAGGATGTCTTTTTTAAAATACATTTTTATTGATTTTAGAGAGAAAGTAAAGGAGAAGAATAAAGAGAGATAGAAACATCAATAAGAGAGAAATATCAATTGGGTGCCTCCAACAGGCCCCCTACTGGCAATTGAACTGGTGACCGCTTGGTTCATGGGTTGACCCTCAATCACTGAGCCACACTGGCCAGCCACAAGGATGTTTTTGCACACTATAATGGGTTGAACAGTCTCCCGCAGAAAGATACATCCAAGTACCTAACCCCTGTACTTCTGAAGTGGAGTCTGCAGATGTAATTAAAGACCTCAAGATAAGATCAGCCTGGATTTAGAGTGGCCTTAGACCCAAAGACAAGAGAAAGGAGAGGGAGAGTTGAAACAAACACAGAGGAGAAGGCTACTATGATGGAGGCAGGTAATGCAGTGATGCAGCCATAGGTCAAGGAATGCCTAGAGCCAGCAGAAGCTGGAAAGAGGCAGGGAAGGACCCTCCCCTGGAGACTGCTGAGTACGTTTGTCTCTCCTAACACCTTGATTTGGGGCTTCTGGCCTCCAGAACTGGGAAAGAATACATTTCCATTGTTAGAGCCACCACGTTTGTTGTCATGTAAAGAAAGTAAAACACACACACACACACACACACACACACACACACACACACCCATTCTCAATGAGAGAGTGTATCTGGCCGGCGTTCTGTTTGGGTCTGTCCTAGCTACATGTCCTGTACATTACCTCACCTAGGATTTTTGCCATGGACATCTTTTGGTAAAAGACAAAAATTCGGAAATGTGGTCAACCTCTTCAAATTACTATGTTTTAGAAAGTTACATGTTTTTTCATTTACCTCCTATGCCAATAACCTGGAATTGCCTTCTCTTTTATTTGGCTGTTTGAAAAAAACTTTTCCATTACCCATCAGATCTGGACAGTTTATTTATTTATTTATTTATTTTAATTTTTTGTTTTACTAGTGATGAAATTTATTTCAGGTGTACAGTGCAAAAAAATGTCAATTGAAACATTGACCTACAACTCTTCTAATTGTGGGCTGAGTTACAGTTTTCCTCACTCTTCTAATGGAAACCCGCAACTGGCAGAGACAGGAAAATGCATGACAAGTATCTGGAAGTCTAATCTGTCATCCTTCATCAATTATGACCTAATACACTAATAGGCCAAACAATCCACAGTATTTTTCAGTTATTAGAGTTGATGTGCCCCATAACCCTCAATAGTCTATCCCTACCTACCATATACTACTTTAAGTATTGCCAGAACTATATTACATGGCTATGATCATTCATGGCAAGTAAAATGTCAGTACTCATCAATTAATATGAAGTGGCAAGTAAAATGTCAGTACTGATCAAGGCTGTCAGTACATCAACCAGCCTCCTTATAGCATCTCATTGTAGGTAGGACAAAGATTGGTATTAGTACAGAGAATCTTTTTAAAAAAGGATAGCCTAAATAATTATGATAATTCTTCTATTTAACCTATTTTTTTATTGCTGGAATTTATGGATTAATTTCTTTACTTGTGAATTTGTTCAAAGCAAAGTAACCATTCCAGATCAAAGATAACTTCACACAAAAATAAATTTGTTGTAATAGGAATTATTACAGTTTGTCATATTTAATATTTGGTTGACCAATTGGCTCATTAGGGACCCATAGACAATTTCTTGTCTGCTATTGCTATAGCATCACCTTTGTTCTTTTTTTTTTTTGTACTTCAGATTTTTTATTCACTTGGTCTTTAGATTCACTTGTTGATAGTTATATATTTGATGACTTTGTTGTTCATAATTTTTATCTTTACCTTTTTCTTCTTCTTCCTCTTCTTAAAGAATAACCTTCAGCATTTCATGTAATCCTGGTTTGGTGGTGATGAACTCCTTTAGCTTTTACTTATCTGTGAAGCTCTTTATCTGTCCTTCAATTCGGAATGATAGCTTTGCTGGGTAGAGTAATCTTGGTTGTAGGTTCTTGCTGTTCATCACTTTGAATATTTCTTGCCACTCCCTTCTGGCCTGCATAGTTTCTGCTGAGAAATCAGCTGACAGTCGTATGGGTACTCCCTTATAGGTAACTAGCTGTTTTTCTCTTGCTGCTTTCAAGATTCTCTCTTTGTCTTTTGCCCTTGGCATTTTAATTATGATGTGTCTTGATGAGGTCCTCTTTGGATTCCTCTTGTTTGGGGTTCTGTGTGCTTCCTGGACTTGTAAGTCTATTTCTTTCACCAGTTAAGGAAAAGTTTTCTGTCATTTCTTTCAATAGGCCTTCAATATCCTGCTCTCTCTCTTCTTCAGGCACCCCAAAAATCTGGACATTGGTATTCTTAAAGCCATCCCAGAGGCTCCTTACACTATCCTCACACTTTTGGATTCTTCTTTCTTTCTGCCTCTCTAGTTGGGTGTTTTTTGTTTCCTCATATTCCAGACCTTTGGTTTGACTCTTGGGTACATTGATCTACAGTTGAGTTTCTATATATTCTTTATTTCAGACAGTGTATGCTTAATTTCTAACTGTTCCTTTTCCATTTTTTTGGTATTCTCATTCAGGTCCTTGAAGGTCTCTTCAAGTTTCTCAGCAATTTTTAGAAGATTCTTGAGTATCCTTATAAATGTGATTCTGAACTCTGTGTCATCCAGTAGTTTACTTTCCTTATCTCTCCCATTCGTGATATGCTTCTGTGTCTCCGCATTTTGGTTGGCTCCCTGTGTTGGTGGAGTGGCTTTGTGTGGTAGGTGACCTATAGGGGCCAGTACCGTAGGTCAGCTTCCCCAATCACCCAAGGTGGTTGCTCTTGGTATACCCCTTTGTGGGCTGAGTGCAATGTCTTGGTTTAGTTAATCCTTGATTGCTATTGGTACACTGGGAGGAATTGACCTCTAGGCCAATTGGCTGTGAGGCCCTGTGGTGTCTATATTGGAAGAACTTCTGCGTTGCAGACACACTTATGGTGAAGGCCTTCTTTCAGTGAGGCTTTGGTGCTCACTGAGTCCACCTCCCGAATGTGTCACTTATGGATGTGAGGAGTTGAAATCTGGTGTCTCACACTGACCACTAGGTACACTGGCTTCTGGATCTCCAATGGGGTGTAGTTCAGCTACTGTCTGAGACCACCCTGCAGGACCTACAGCAAGAACCACAGTCCTCTCCTCGCTGCTTGGAGCTTGGAAGCTTTGGAGCAGTATGCACCAGGTTGCAAGTTTGCTAGTTAAACTGCAATAGAGAAGGCCATTCATATACAAAAGCTGCTGCTTGGAGCTTGGGTGTGTTTGTAGATTGTGCAGGGCAGAGTCTCAGGGCATCACTAGGCTGGGGCGTGGCCAACAGTGATGGCTGCCAGTCAGCCATTTCTGCCTCTCTGACCTTGCCCCTGCGCCTTGAGCCCCAGCACAGCAAACAATGATTCTTGCGTGCAGCTCTTCAAGCAAGCCACCCTCGCTTTCCGACCCAATGGCAGACAGTCTAGCTTCTCCCCAGAAACTGGATTTCAGAGAGATTGGGAGCTTGTCTCTCTTCGGGTTGAAGAAAGCAACACCCGCTGCCAGCCGGGATCTGCCCTGTACCTCAGTTTTTCAGCACTTGTGCCCTGAATGCTTCTTTCTCTTTCAGTCTAGCTGTAGAACTACCTTTCAGCCAGCTCTCCCATGGTTCTGAGTGATAGATGTTTTGTTTTTTAGTTGTAGTTTTGAAATTGTTATGCACGGCAGCAGTTTAGGTGTGTTTACTTAAGTCGCCATCTTGGATCCTCCTGGACAATTTACTTTTAGCCAGAGATTTCATCTGGTGCTCATTCCAGACAACAAATGCTCTAACACTATCTTCTAAAATAATATTAATATTAATATTAATATTAATATTAATATTAATATTGTTGCCGAAACCGGTTTGGCTTAGTGGCAGAGCGTCGGTCTGTGGACTGAAGGGTCCCAGGTTCGATTCCGGTCAAGGGCATGTGCATTGGTTGCGGGCACATCCCCGGTAGGGGGTGTGCAAGAGGCAGCTGGTCGATGTTTCTCTCTCATCGATGTTTCTAGCTCTCTATCTCTCTCCCTTCCTCTCTGTAAAATATCAATAAAATATAATATATATATATTTTAATGTTGTAACAGTCTCAGTTCTTCAGAAAGCTCAGATCTCTCCAGGAGCTAATGTTCTTAGGCTTAGCTGAGTGACTTGAAGGACATTTGCTAACATCTGGTTGGTACAATACCCTGCATGCCTCTGCCTATTGCTAAGGAAACAGACTGTGAGGGCGGGGGGGGGGGGGAGGGCGCGGGGACCACGGATCCCATCCTTTCTTCTTGCTAATGGCCAAAAGCCTATTCAGTAGAGCAGCAGGGGATGATCAGAGCATTACCTAAGTTTGGAACTGGTTTCAGAGCTCTGGATGAAACTCCACTGGAATTGCTGGTCTTTTAAAATTTTTGCCATTCTGGTAGATTTATAGTTGTAGCTCATTGTGGTTTGAATTTGAATTTCTCTGATGTTTAATGATGTTGGCTTATTGGAGGTTTTTATTTACTTATACTTTTTTCATATTATACTTGTAGTAATTCTTATATTCATATCCTATTAGAATATAAGCTTATGAAAGTAACTTCGTCTTTTTTGTTTGCAAATATATGTCCATTAGAGCAACCTGTATTTTTCTTCAACATATATTTAATTAATGAAAAATATGAGAAATACCAATATCAATTTTCTATTTAAATTAAAAAAATATTTTTATTGATTTTTAGAGAGAGAGGAAGGGAGAGGGAAAAGGAAGAGAGAGATAGAAATGATGAGAGAGAATCATCTATCTGCTGCCTACTGCATGCCCCCTACTGGGTACCAAGCCCATAATATGGGCATGTGTCGTGACCAGGAATTGAACCAGCCACCTCTTGGTTCATGGGTTGATACTCAAACATTGCGCCACACAAGCTGGGCCCAGCATCAGTTTTCTACCAGCTTCATAGGCAAATTGTATAACCATTATTCTAGGGATATTCTTGGACACTTTTTCTGAAAAGGGAACAGCATAAGTCTATTTTGTTCTTGGAACTGGGCACAAAATGATGATCCATAACCACAGTCCCAGACACCTGCCTGGCTTCCACAAGCAATGATAAGTCTTGGAGACTGTGTTGTAAACCTCACACTGAAAGGCCACCATTAGTGCTGGCACAGAGTTGTAGGAACAGGCTGAGAAAGTTATCCAGACACAGGAGGAAACTTGGACACCATGTCAGGATGGCACAGGATCACCACTGGGCAAAAGTCAGGAGCAGAGGAGTGAACTATCAAAGCAAGAACAGATCAGCATCTGTCTGCTGAAAAGTCCAAATGAACCAGGATTCTAGTGAGTTCACAGGGTTGACTTCCAGAAGCCAGAAGCATACATGATGCCCTGCAAAGAACCTTTGAGGTAAGACAGTATGGCATTGAGGAAGCAATGTGGCCCTGAGAACCAGGAGTCCTTAAGATGTTCTTAGAGTTTGGTGTGGCTCAGTGGTTGAGCATCAACCCATGAACCAAGAGTTCCCTGGTTTGATTCCTGGACAGAGCACATGCCCAGATTATGGGCTCAATCTTCAGTGAGGGCATGCAAGAGGCAGCCAATCAATGATTCTCTCTCATCATTGATGTTTCTCTCTCTCTCTTTTCCATTCCTCGGTAAAAAATAAATAAGTAATTTAAAAGTCAATAAAAACATTAAAAAAATATGTTCTTAGCAGAAGAACTTCACGATGGAGCCTGAGTTAGTATCAGAAGCCCACCACCTTTACCCCAAACACAAAGAAATGCAAGATAAAGTCATTTTAAAGTCCTATAAATATATTGCTGAGCTCAAAACCAAGAACGGCATTTTCTAGGTGCTAAAGATAAGTTGGGACTGAAGCCATGAGACCCCTAGAGG
The DNA here is from genome assembly GCA_963924515.1 of Vespertilio murinus. Lineage (NCBI taxonomy): Eukaryota > Metazoa > Chordata > Mammalia > Chiroptera > Vespertilionidae > Vespertilio > Vespertilio murinus. The sequence continues at coordinate 10,230,382 of OZ004720.1, read as the reverse complement.
TACCAGGACCAGATCTGTGTCTGGAAGGCCTCTGAGGAGCCAAGGAGAGCCAGTCTGATCCTCAAGCACTGTTACCTGAAGTAGAAGCCATTATGCAAGGAATCACTGGATGTCTTGTCAAGGCGCCGGAAACTGTATTTTGGACGGCAGTGATGGAACCAACTGTCCAGGTTGCAGTCCCAGTAGATCTCAATGCCCATGACTCCCCCCTGAAGAGGACAACAAGAAGCTATCTCTAAGTCCTGCTAGGACATCTCCCTGCCTAGCAATGATCACTGAAGGAAAGGACTTACATGCTTCTTCTGCTGCCCCATCCTCAATTCAAGGTGACTGTTTTCTCCTCTGAACATCCAAGCCAGTGGTTCTTAACCTTTCTAATGCCGTTCCTCACGTTGTGGCGACCCCACCAACCATAAAATTATTTTTGTTGCTACTTCATGACTGTAATTTTGCTACTGTTATGAATCATAATTGTAAATATCTGATATGCAGGATGTCTTAGGTGACACCTGTGAAAGAGTCATTCGGCCCCCAAAGGGGTTGTGACCCACAGGTAAAGAACCGCTGATCTAAGGAATTTCTTGTACTTCTTCTTTTCTACAAACACATTTTGAGCATTGGCTATCATATTTCATTGAATCTTACTTCACTGAACCTTAGATACTATTGCCTCTAAGATATAATCCTATATAATAAAGAGGTAATATATAAATTGACCATCACTCCAACACACAAGATGGCCACCCTTATGTGGTCAAAGATGTCTGCCCCCATGTGGACACAAGATGGCCAGCTGGGAGGGCAATTGTGGGTGAACAGGCTGGCAGGGGAGGGCAGTTGGGGGAGACCCAGGCCTGCTGGGGAGGGCAATTGGGAGGGACAAGGCCTGCAGGGGAGGGCAGTTGGTGACCAGGATGGCAGGAGAGAGCAGTTAGGGCATAACTAGGCCAGCAGGGGAAGGCCATTAGGGGTGCCTGGGCTAGCAGGGGAGGACAGTTAATGGCAACTGGACTGGTAGAGAAGGGAAGTTAGGGGTGACCAGGCTAGCAGGGGAGGGAAGTTGGGGGCAACCAGGTCAGTAGGGGAGGATAGCTAGGGGCAATTGGGTTGGCAGGGGAGCAGTTAGGCATCAGTCAGGTTGGCAGGGAAATGATTAAAGGCAATCAGGCAGGAAGGGAGATGAGCAGTTGGGAGCCAGCAATCCTGGATTGTGAGAGGGATGTCTGATTGCCTGTGTAGGCCGGTGGGATGCAGATTGGAGAGGGTGTAGGCTGGGCTGAGGGACACCACCCCCTTCTGATCCTTCCCCATGCACAAATTTTGTGCAACAAGCGTCTAGATTTTTTATATTCCTCTAAGAAGAAAATGCTGTCACTTTAAATGTGAGATTCCATCAATTGAAAGCACTTCCTGATTTCAGAACTATTAAAATGTGAAAAAAATATGTTTGAATCATGAAATATGGGATTTTGAGACAATATGCTAGAAGTTAGGAATACATCAATGTGGAATTGGCAGCCTCTGACTTGGAGAAAGGAGAAGTAATACAGAATAATCACAATTGTTATTTATTGCCAGGCACTACACCAAGCACTCTACATATTATAGTGACTATCTAATGCTTTTGTCACTCATCATCCAAAGAGCCAGGAAATGCAAGGAATTTAGCTCTGGAAGTGGAAAAGGCGAGGGAATGGATTCTCCCCTGGAGCCTTTGGTGGGAGCCTCACCCTGTTACTAAACTGATTTCGGCCCAGTAAAACTGACGTTGGACTTCAGATCTCCAGAGTGTATAAAAATGTGCTGCCCTGCCTGGTGGCTCAGTTGGTTAGAGTGTTGTCCCAATACACCAAAATTTGCATAGACACTTCTACAAAGAAGGTACACAAATGCTCAATAAGGATATGTAATGTGTTCAATATCTCTAGTCACTAGGGAAATGAAAATCAAAATCACAATGAGATACTTCACCTCACTGGCATAGCTATAATCAAAACAGACAATTAAAAAGATGGCAAGGGCACGTAAAAGAATCAATCAGTGAATGCATAAATAAGTGGAATAGCAAATCTCTCTAAATAAATAAATAAATAAATAAATAATTTAAGCCACCAAGTTGTGGTCACTTATTATAGCAGCCTCAGGAAATTAATGTACCAAGTATCTTCTGGGATTGTTGTGAAAGTACTTGGCATCATGGATGGATTTAGTAAATGCTCAATAAAGGGAATCATATTATTAAGACCCAGTGGCTCAGCCCCTTGGCCATTTGACACCTTTCATTCTCCTGACACAACTTCCCCCACAAACCTCATGGTACGAAGGCACCACTAACCTTAATTGCCACTTCTGAAAAGTCTTCTCCTGTTTCTCGGAAGATATCTCCTAGTCGGAAAATAGGACACTGTGGATTCTGAGTCTTGTGAAAGGTGCAACTGATGTTTAAATCTGGCCAGATGTTACTCCTGCACATAATGAAAAGCAAACAAACCCCTCCATTGAAAGCTTGCATAGGAATGAGCCAGTGTGGTGACTGGGCTCCATGAGGGCCCTCAGTGGTCCCCACCCCTGTGCATTTATACCCCTGTGTAGTCCCCTCCCATGTAGTACCCTGTTTCCCCGAAAATAAGACAGTGTCTTATATTAATTTTTGCTCCCAAAGATGCGCTAGGTCTTATTTTCAGGGGATGTATTATGTTTCCATGAAGTAGGTCTTATTTTCGGAGGATGTCTTATTTTCAGGGAAACACGGTAGCAGGATTGGTCTGTGATCAGTAGCATATTGCAGAAGTGATGGTGTGTCACTTTCAAGGTTAGGTTATAAAAGATGGTGACTTCCATCTTGGTTACTGTCTTGCTTGCTTGCCCTCCGTCTCTCTTGGATCATTTGCTCTGGGGGAAGCCAGCAGCTGTGACCTAAGAACTCTCAGGCAGTGCCAGGGAGAGGCCCACATGCTGGGGAACTGAGCCCCCCTGCCAACAACCACATGAGTGAGCTTGGATTCTCCAGTCCCAGTCAAGCCTCATTGACTCCAGCCTCATTGACAGCTCAGCTGCAACCTGAGAGGCCCCGAGCTAGAACCACCCAGGCAAGTCTTTCCCAGATTCCTGGTCCACAGAAACTGTGTAAGGTAATAGATGTTTGTGGTTTTAAGCTTCTACCTCTTTGGGTAGTTTGTTGCACAGCAGTAGATAACAATATGGCCAGACATTCTGGGCACTTACGTGGAGTAATTATAGATGGGGAAGTAGATATTATTCTTGATGAGCACAGTGAAGTTTTCAGCACTGTTCAAGAGCGCAGGCCTGAGTGAGAGACATGCCACAATGGAGATCAATTGTGGGACAGAGGGAGGCAGGGACAGAGGGAGGCTACAGGCCAGAGGGACCAGTGGCTTCAGGTCTCTTGCTTGGGTCATTGCGACGAGTGAAGAGAAATGCAATCTAGTTGGCAAAACATTCTAAAAGTCTCCAGCTTCTCCAGTAAGAATTTCTTCCTTCTTATTGGGAGATGAGACCCCATGGCAGTTCTCACAGTCTGGTATAATTATATGTTTAGGTATGTGCCATGGTTTGCTGACAAAGCAACCCGCTCTTCAGGAAAAACAACAACAAAAAGCTCTGATTTGTAGCATTTACTGATTATTATAGTATAATACTCCCACTATATCTGATTTCAGGCTACCAGTGGGATATCATTGAACTTGGAGTTGGGAAGGGATGCACATAATTGGTTCGACAAGATAGAAGCCAACTCCATCATACCCCCCTTAAATTTTTCCTAAAAGGCTGGTGTTCTCTGAGGGTTGGGACCATAATTTTCTTTATTTCCCCATCCTTTAGCATAGTACCACACACATATTTGATTCTGTCAGTCATTCTCCTAGGGACCCTGTGTAGCATGGAATTCTGCATGAGTTAGAGGATCCCAAAATCTAGACTGCAGGAAAGCCCATTGGATTGAGCATGAGACTGGGTGTTGGGGATATAGTGATGAACAAGATAGTTAAGGTTTTTGTACTTATGTAGTTAGCAGTTTCTTAAAGATGGAGAGAACTGGCTGTGGAATAAAAAGGTGCAGCTGGGCCTTAGCTGGTTTGGCTTAGTGGATAGAGCATCAGCCTGCAGAACAAAGGGTACCAAGTTCTATTTTGTCCAAGGGTACCATATCTTGGTTGCAGGCACCTCCCCTGCCCAGGCCCTGCTCAGGATGTGTGTGGGAGGCAACCAATCAATATGTTTCTCTCTGTCTTTTCATCTCTCTTCCACTATCTCTAAAAATCAATGGAAAAATATTCTCGGATGAGGATTTTAAAAAAAATTAAGTACAGGGTGGAGAGAATTGGAAGAGGGCATAAAGAAAGATCTGCTTTTTATTCCTGGATTTGCAGAGCCCAACTCTGACTTTATTTGGGACAGTCTAAATTTTGTCTGTTCAGCACCCATTCCCCCTCTGTCAGTAATCCTTCAATTCTCTCCATTTGGGGAAGCCAGGTCTCTTCCACTCTCAGCTCTGAGTCCATATCCTGCTTTTTATTCCTGGATTTGCAGAGCCCAACTCTGACTTTATTTGGGACAGTCTAAATTTTGTCTGTTCAGCACCCATTCCCCCTCTGTCAGTAATCCTTCAATTCTCTCCATTTGGGGAAGCCAGGTCTCTTCCACTCTCAGCTCTGAGTCCATATCCTCCTCATCCCTACAACTTCTGGAGTGAGCAAGTGACCCAGAGCTGCCAAACAGTGTAATCTAATCTCCTTGGCCACAGTGATAGGTTCATGTTGTCATGTGACTTGGGCCAATGAGAACATTCCAGGGCTTTTGTAGGAATTATTGTGTGTGTGTGTGTGTGTGTGTGTGTGTGTGTGTGTGTGTGTGTGGAGGGGAGTAGCAGGAAGAGAGTAATTTTTTTTTGAACTGTTAGTAGTAAAGACACCAAAAACCTGGAGTTCCCCCACACCACAGTGTGAAGAGAGCTAAAATGGAAGAAAGAATAACTTCAGGGGAGGGAGAGAGAGAGTCTTAATGACATCATTTGAAGCCTGTAACAAGTTTTACTTGAAACCGTACTTCTGGACTTCTCATTGTCAGGAGTCAAAAACACAGCAAAAAACTAACACACTTTTTCTGAAGCCAGTTTTAATTGTGTATATGTCCCTTGCAGAAAAGAAAATCTTATTTATGACAAATGCCTGCTATGTGCTGGACCATTTGCCTTTAGAACATTCTAGATCCCATGCTTCCTAGGCAGCACTCTAATTAGAATCAGAGGACTATATGATCCTGAAACTTTAAGGATCAAAGTGCTTTATTCCTCTCTCATGATACTTAACAGTTTTCCACCTTCAATTACAACTCTGCACACATATCTATCTCTTCTATTGCAAGAGCCTTATCTGGGTCATTTTGTGTTTTCCATAAAATTTAGCACAGCCTCACCTGGCCAGTGTTGCTCAGTGGCTGAGCGTCGACCTATGAACCAGTAGGTCATGGCTTGATTTCTAGATTGTGGGCTCAATCCCCAGTGTGGGGTATGCAGGAGGCAGCTGATCAATGATTCTCTCTCATCATTGATGTTTCTATCTTACCCTCTCTCTTTCCTCTCTGAAATCAATAAAAATATATTTGGGGAAATTTTTAGCATAGCCTCTTTTATATAGTTACACATGAAATAAATAGCTAACACCTACTACAGGGTCATAGATGTGTTGAAGGAATGAATGATTACATGAATCATTTTAGTAATCTAGAACCTATGCTATATGACATATGAGGAAACAAGTTCAGGATCGTGCTTGCCCAAGGCCATGTAGAATTGCAGCAGCAGCTTGGAGATGCACAGTATTTATCTGGTGAATGAATTGGTGGCAGAGCCAGGACTGAAAACTGTAGACAACCAAGAGGCCCCTTGCCTTTAACCGAGATGACCTGGGTGTAGGCTAATGTCTCTGTGCAATTCCTTCTTTGATAATGAATCTTTCTTGACATAGAAATGAACCTGAGTGGTGCCATTAACTGACTGAGGCAGGACAGGCTGACACTGCCTAGTGCTTCCTATTCTAATAGTGGGAACCTTTTCCTGGACTTCCTAAAAAGTTAGTTTGGGAACTCTGCCCCACAGGTACTGATGGTGTGATCCTGAGTCACATTTGTCTAATGCTGTGCTGTCCAGGATAGTCCAATATCCCATAGGCAAGTGTGATTAATTACATGTAAATTGAATTAAATTCAGTGGCTAAGTTGTAGTAGCTACATTTCAAGTGCTTAATAGCCACATGTGGCCACCATATCAGATAGCACAGAAAGAGAACATTTCTGTCATTATGGGAAGTTCCATGGACAGTACTAATCTAGAACCCCCAAACTTCTATGGGCAGATTGTGTGTGCGTGTGTGTGTGTGTGTGTGTGTGTGTGTGTGTTATTGAGCACTTACTATATGCCAGACACTGGGCTCACTTTGCAATTACGATCAAAGTATCTTATTTAATTCTCTCATTAGCCCACTGAGGTAGGTGCAATTATTATCGTCAACTTACAAAAGAGGAAATTAAAGTTCAGAAAGGTTAAGCAACTTGCCCAAAGTCCCACAACAAAGAAGTACTAGAGTCAGGATTTGAATCTAGGTCTCTATTCTTTGCTGAAATGCTTCAGTCCCTATGATTTCTGAGATTTAAATCGAGTTCTGCCTCTGGACCTGACCTTGTATATTAAAGAGAAGTCACTGCCCAGCTGGTGTGGTCAGTAGTTGAGCATCAACCCCATATACCAAGAGGTCACCCGTTCAATTCTGGGTCAGGGCACGTGCCTGGGTTGTAGGCTTGATCCCCAGTAGTAGGCATGCAAGAGGCAGCTGATCAGTGTGATGTTTCTCTCTCATGGATGTTTCTATATCTCCCTTTCACCTCCTTTCTCAAAAAAAAAAAAATCAATTAAAACATTATTTTTTTAAAAAGAAGAGTCACTCACTACAGGGACCACCAAATCTGTCACTGTGATCATTCAAAACATATATACATTTTTATTGACCTCAGAGAGGGAAGAAGAGGAAGAGAGAAAGGGAAACATCAATGATGAGAAAGAATCATCATTATTATTTTTTTTTATTTCCAGAGGAGAATCATTATTCAGCTGACTCCTGCATGCCCCTACTGGGGATCAAGCCTACAACTGGGGCATGTGCACTGACCAGGAATTGAACCGTGACCTCCTGATTCATAGGTCGACCCTCAATCACTGAGCATTGCTGGCCAAGCTTTCACTGTGATTATTTAAGAAAACTTTCTGTCTCTGCCTTCCATTTCTTTTCCTCCCTTTCCTCTTTCTTCCTTTTTTTTTTTTTTAAAAAAATATATTTTATTGATTTTTTTTACAGAGAAGAAGAGAGAGGAATAGAGAGTTAGAAACATCGATGAGAGAGAATCATCGATCAGCTGCCTCTTGCACACACCCTACCGGGGATGTGCCCGCAACCAAGGTACATGCCCTTGACCGGAATCGAACCCGGGACCTTTCAGTCCACAGGCCGACGCTCTATCCACTGAGCCAAACCGGTTTCGGCTCTTTCTTCCTTCTTTTCTTTCTTCCATCTCTGTCACTTTCCCATCCTAATCCCTGAGTATGGACCCTGAAAAGTCAGAATGGACCCTGCTGTAGCACTGGAGTATGGTCTGGAGATGCCCTGGAGCATGCTGGCACAGAAGGAGGCAGGGGCACCCCAGGGTGTTCAGGGAAGTAGCTATTTACCAGTCAGTACAGAATTATTTCAATATTTTAACTAGCATGACCCTCCCAGAGACCACCAGTGTGCCTGGCATGGAGTCCCCTGTAGAGGGCACCCTGGGAATGCACATGGATGGCCTTTAAATTGATGTCAGCTGAGGCCGAGGTGACCTGCATGGCCGTTCCGGGAAAGGCCACCCCCCCAAATGGTGGGAGACTCATCAGTACTGATTTCTCATCTTTATGCTGGGAATGAGGAATGAATAGGACCTTGATATGCTTACCCAGGTCTTGATATGCTTACCCAGGGTCTTGATATGCTTACCCAGGTCTTGATATGCTAAAATCCCAGGAATGAGGAATGAATAGGGTCTGGGCACACCCAAAACTCCTTTGACCTTAAATCTCCCTTTTGGAAATAAATAAATGCACTGGGTTGTCTAGGGTGGGGGTGACCGTCTCTCCATCAGAGTGACAGCCTCCCACCCGGGTCCCAGCTTGTCTCTATTTCTGTGTCTTGGTCTCTTTTTTATTTTTTAATTTCTTAATCCCCAGCTCCTCCACTCAGGAACCTATCATTTTCCTCGCGGGTCTCAGAAAACAGGGAAATAGCCCCCCGACAGTCCCCAAGCCATTAGGACCCTGAGAAGAGAAGCTAGATCAGCGCCTGGCAAGGCCTCACCTACTCCCTGCCGAGGGCCATGGGCAGTCCCCACCCTGCAACTTACCGGGGGGGCTCTTCCGATGCCTCGGTGGGACACCAGGCAGAGACTTCGCAGGTCTTGATCCCCTGTTTATACACTACACACCTTCCGGTCTGGTTTCCTGTGAGGTCAAGGGGTCTCAGAAGCACACGTGTGAAAGAACCGTGGGAGGAAACTCTCAGCCCAAGCAAGAGACCATGCTTTTCAGCTCAAGCAGTTTTAAGTTTCCATGAAACCACAAGCTTATTAAGCTGATCAAGCAACACATGGAACGGTAGGTAATAGAGGAAGACCATGGATGCTGTTGGCTTGTTTGGCTTCTTTGAAAGAAAGATGTCCGAGAGGGGAGCCTGACAGGGTGTATTCTCTCAACTGGGAAAATGGACTAGAACTTGGCTTCTTATTTGGCATGTGAGTCCCTCGAGGAGTGTACAGAATGTGTCAGGGATGTGCAAAGTCTCAGAATAAACATGACACATCTTGCCTTGGTCGGTGGTTCAGTGATTAGAGAACGTCGGTCCGTGCACTAAAGGGTTGTGGGTTCGATTCCCTGTCAAGGGCATATATCTGGGTTGCAGGTTCAATCCCCAGCCCTGGTCCAGGTGTGTTCAGAGGGCAACCGATTGATGTGTCTCTCTCATATTGATGTTACTTTCTCTTTCCCTCTGTCCCTCCCTGACTCCCTTCGACTTTCTAAAAATCAATGAAAAAATATCCTCAGGTGACGATTAAAAACAACAACTAAACAGCTTCCTGGAGCAGCAGGGTCAGTTAAAGATTCCTGAGGGCAGAGTTAAATAGCAAATAATATTAAAATGATCTCTATACTAACTCAGATACATATGTATTATGGAATAAGAATGCAACATTCATAGTCCCTAAGTGTGTGTTTTATAATCACTGATTCTTTTATGTGATAACTTTATTATCATGTGCCCTTTCAGTTAAAACAGGAAACGGAACCTGGCTGTCAGAGCTCAGTGATTGAACATTAACCTGTGGAACATTGACCTATGAACTAGGAGGCCAGGGTTGGATTCCTGGTCAGGGCACATGCTTCGGTTGTGAGTTCAATCCCCAGTGTGGGGCGTGTAGGAAGCAGTGGATCAATGATTTCTCTCATAATTGATGTTCCTATATCTCTCTCTGAAATCAATTAAAAAATATATTAAAAGCAAACAAAACAGAAGAAGGAAATTCTTCAGGTTAATTCGTGTATGGTCCCTGGGTGTCATGGGGTACAAGTTCAAGCTCCTCAACCTTTGTGGACAGAAAGCTTAGAATACTCAGATGATGCTATACAAGCCATTTGATTTTCCCATCAGGTGAACCCTGAAGGTGCTAATTTTGCAAGTTTTTTAGGAGCTTGCCTCCTCACTGGGGAATTAATGTCACATTCACATCAGCAGCTGATCCTCTGAGGTCACAGCCAAGACACGGGGCAGACACAGAACCACCATGGTCTGCTGAGGGTGGAAAGGCAGCTGAGAGCCAGAGTAAAAGATCTCAACTTTAGGACACTGGGAATGTCACGAGGATGCCAGACCAATCATCCCCATGGTCCCAAAAAGAGACAGAATGTACCTTTGCTCAGCGGTTCCGACCATCCCTTTACACAATCCTGGTCAGAGGAACAGCGTGTCCTATTGGTAGGGTACTGCCAAGAGAAGGACCGGGTGGTGAGGAATATCCCTAAAATATGGAAAATCAGCTGCCCTGTGTCCACACAAAAACTTGTACACAGATAGACACAGCAAGTCATAATAGCCAAAAAAGTAGAAACAACTCAAATATTCATTAATTAATGAGTGGTCAGATAAAATGTAGTACATTTATACAATGGAATATTATTCAACCATGAAAAGGAATCAAATGCTACCGGCTCATGCTACAACATTGGCAAACCTTGAAAATGGTGTAATAGCCCTAGCTGGTTTGGCTCGATAGATACAGTGTTAGCCTGCGGACTGAAGGGTCCCAGTGTCTAGCTGCATGACACCGGTCAAGGTCAACTGAGGCACCTCTCTCAGCCTCAGTTTCCTCCTCTGTAAGAGGTGGGTGAACAGGTCTGCCTGAAGCAGTTGCTATGAAGATGAGATGAGCATTATTGATGCAGATCCAAGGGAATGTTCGCCTGGTCCCAGGTTTAGGTGGACACAGCGGCGAAGACTGTCATAGGCGAGAGCACATCTACCCCGAGCTCTCAGCCACTCAGACCTTGTCACCTGCGTGGGCTGATGAGCAAGATCTACAGGCAAGGCTGGTCCTCCCACAGGCAGGAGACCTGCTCCATAGCATCCCAGTGCTGACCCCTAGGTGCTGGGATGGTCCCTGGTAAAGCACAGGCATTTCCTGAATGGGCAATGGCAGAACATTGAATTCTAAGCAGGGCTCTGCCTCTATCAAGCTGGGCGACCTAGGGGAGGGCACTTAACCTCTCTGATCAGAGTCTGACCTGTAAAATGGGGCTGGGAATGCCATTACCCTCCTAAATTTGTGAGGCTCCACTCAAATGTGAAATGCCGCACAAATGCCAAAGGTCAGTGTTATCAGGACCCATGTGGAAGGGAGCGACAGAGGAAGCTGGCCTCTCTCGCCTGCACAGGTGCCTAGTACCTGAGCTGCAGACAGGGGACAGGCAAAGATGGGGCGGCTCCAGAGAGAGAACTGCAGTGTCTTCTGACACTGCCCAGACCCACACTCAACAAAGGAGGCTCAGGAATGTTTGCCAGCTGGAAGACATATCAGATCTCAATCCCCACATTCCCCCACCCTTTCTCTTGCCTCTGTCTCCTCCAGAACTCTTATCGCCAGTCTAACCGCTCTGAGTCCCTTCCTTACCTCTGGACACAACCCCTGCACCTGGTCCTTTGTCTGGAGAAAGTTTGTCATCACAAAGAAGGAATTATCCTGTGGAGGAAAGGAGAGAAGTTCAATGCAAAGCCTTTGAGAACAGAACTGTTTAATCTTAATTATCCAGCTTGCTAAGTGTCTGGGGGAGAACCCTTCCACTCGGCTACACTTCAGTGTGGACATCAGGGGCCGGGAGCAAACCTGGAACTACACGGAGGGCTTAATATCAAAGCTGGAGGAGCCGCCCTGCTGAGCCCAGAGAGAGAGCAGAGGCACATGGAAACTGACTGAGGATTCCTTTTCCACCCCAGCCTCCCAGGAAAAACCCATTAAATTGAAACTCAGGAGGCCTGGGGAGACAGAACTGGGAGTGGAGTGTTTGTTGGCTTCCTCAGAGTGCTGTCCAGATTACCTGGGACATTAATAAAAGGGCAATAGGGCACCCCACCACCTGGGAAATAATGGGAGAATTTAATGACCCGCTGTTAGCAACAAACAGATAGCAGCTTAGGTTTCATGGTTTTGCAAAGCTGTCCAGCTCCCAGAGGCCCTTTTGTCTCTCCCGCCCCCCATTTGTTCTCAGTCACCTTTGACTTCTCCATTTTGACAATTCTGATTTCATTTTCTTTTCTAGCGAATTTAGGAAGCCCAATGCCCCTTCTGTATGGTCCACACCCTTTCTTTATTTGTCCTTTGTATCCTTCCTTAAAATCCCCAAGATTGTTTTCCTAGAGACATGTTGCTGACAAAGGGCTTCACAATACAGAAGGGCTAGTTCTCTCCAGGCAGGGAGTTTGTCCTTCTGAATCTGGGCAGACCTTGCTGACTCCCTGGCTCTGCTCCTATGAGCGTGTGTAACTCAAAATGTGAGTGAAACCAGTTGTGTTTTAAATGCACTAGGACACACAGCTATTTTTGAGAAGCCCTGGAGGATTTGATAAACCTAAGAGTCATCTCCTTTGAGCTGTTAGATATGACCCAGTTTTGCAATTTTTAGGTTTTCTCCATTGGTGTTTTCACCAAGCTTTTTAAATAGGGCCAGTCTTTTTCTGGAGTAAGGCTCTAGGTCCCAGGGCTGGCTGCAGGGGGAAGGGCATGAGGCCCTGGTGACAGTGAGCAGGGATTCGTCCCGGGAGGATGCTGACCAGTGCTCACCTGCAAGGGGAAGTTGTAATCTGCTGCGTCGAAGACTCTGTGCACTTCTTCCTTCTTTCCGTTCTCCAGAATCTCCTCTCTCACCTCCGCTATGCCTTTCACCTCAGTGTGCACAGAGCTGGTCAGAGGCTCTTTCACCTGATGCCGCTTGTCATATATCAGACCATAGCTGTGTGATGGACACAGAAAAGCATCAGTAGTTTTTTCAGAGAGGCCCAATGCCTTCATTCCAATCCTAGCTTTGCTAGAGAACTTTGGACCAGCCACTTGCCTTGTCTGTGACTATTTTCCTCATGTATAAGATAGGAAGAATAGTTATACCTACCTCATAGGTTTTAGGTATGATCAATTAATGGAATGGATAGTCCATCCTCTGGGAAGCTGACCTTTAGATAATTTCACAATCAACATTCTTTTTTGCTTAGACCACATTCCATTTGCTGAGACCAGTAACTTGCCCAGGACCTGGACCCACCCAAAGAATTCACTGCTGAAAAAGCCTAGAGTCCTTTAAAATCTTTGACTACTACTATGCCGAAACTGGTTTGGCTCAGTGGATAGAGCATCGGCCTGCGAACTGAAAGGTCCTGGGTTCAATTCCAGTCAAGGGCGTGTAGCTTGGTTGCGGGCACATCCCTGGTAGGGTGTGTGCAAGAGGCAGCTGATCGATGATTCTCTCTCATCGATGTTTCTTTTTCTTTTTTTAAAATAATATATTTTATTGATTTCTCACAGAGAGGAAGGGAGAGGGATAGAGAGATAGAAACATCGATGAGAGAGCTGCACCTACCAGTTGCCTTCTGCACACACCCCCCCACCCCCCCACTGGGGATGTGCCCACAACCAATGTACATGCCCTTGACCGGAATCGAACCTGGGACCCTTGAGTCCACAGACTGATGCTCTATCCACTGAGCTAAACCAGTTTGGGCTCATTGATGTTTCCAACTCTCTATCCCTCTCTCTTCCTCTCTGTAAAAAATCAATAAAATATATTTTTTTAAAAAGATCAAAAAACAATACCTTTTAGTATTTCATATAATACTGGTTTTGTGGTGATGAACTCTAATGTTTTCTTATCTGTGAAGCTCTTTATCTAACCTTCAATTCTGAATGATAGCTTTGCTGGATAGAGTAATCTTGGTTGTAGGTTCTTGCTATTCATCATTTTGAATATTTCTTGCCACTCCTGTCTGGCCTGCATAATTTCTGTTAAGAAATCAGCTGACAATCATATGGGTGCTCCTTTGTAGGTCATTAACTGTTTTTCTCTTGCTGCTTTTAATATTCTCTTTGTCTTTTGTTCTTGGCATTTTAATTATGATGTGTCTTGAAGTGGTCCTCTTTGGATTCCTTTTGTTTGGGGTTCTGTGCGCTTTCTGGACTTGTAAGTCTATTTCTTTCACCAGGTGGGGGAAGTTTTCTGTCATTATTTCTTCAAGTAGGTATTCAGATCTTGCTCTCTCTCTTTTTCTGGTACCCCCATAATTTGGATGTTGGTACACTTGAGGTTGTCCCAGAAGCTCCTTACACTATTTTCAAATATTTGGATTCTTTTTTCTTTTTGCTTTTCTGGTTGGGTAATTTTTGTTTCTTTGTATTTCAAATCTTTGACTTGATTCTTGCAGTCCTCTAGTCTACTGTTGGGTGTCTGTATAATATTTTTTATTTTATACTTAATTTCTAGTTGGTCCTTTTTCATATCCTCAAAGGTCTTGCTAAATTTATCAGTCTTTTCTCAGAAATTCTTGAAAAATCTTATAAGCATGGTTTTGAACTCTATATCCAGTCATTAGCTTTCCTCCATTTCTTTTATTTGTGATCTGTTTCTTTGTTTCTGCATTTTTGCTGTTTCCCTGAATTGATAGAGTACCTTTGTGTGCTAGGTGTCCTCTAGGGCACAGTGACTGAGCCTCCCAAGTTACCTGAGGTGGACACTCTTGGTGCACCATTGTGTGGACTGTGCTCAGCCTTGTTGTAGTTAAGTCTTGATTATTGTTGGTATTACTGGGAGGAATTGACCTCCAGGCCAATTGGCTGTGAGGATCAGCTGTGTCTACACTGGGAGAACTTCTGTGCTGGAGACACTCTTATGAGACTAGACTTGCAAAATTGCAAAAGCCTCTGTGTTCAGCTTGGATGGGTTAGGGTTTCAGGGTGGAATAGACAGCCTTTGTTTCCCATCAGCCCTGCCATATGAGGCCCCTGGGTCTCATTGTCCCTAGGTAATCACTGTAAGCACCTCTAGGAGAAAGCCACCCTTGAGTTTCACCTGCTGCAAGACAGTCCAGAAAATTGCCCAGGACTGGAGTTCAGCACAGTTGCGGGTTTCCTTCTCCCTTCCACTTTAGAAAGCCAGCCACGCACTCAGCCTCCCTTATATTCAGCAGACAGTCCTCTCTGTGCACGCACCTTCCTACCTCAGCCTTCCTCAGCTTCTGAGTCTCAGTGTGCTTTCTTTTACCCTACCAGTCCAGATTCCCCTCGAATGAGTCTGGTTTCCTAGAGTCTCACCCGGGACTGGAGTTCAATGCAGTTGGGAGCTTCCTTCTCCCTCCCACTTTAGGAAGCTAGCTACCGGTGCACACAGCCGCCAATCTTCTCCACATGTAATTCTCCATACTTCTGCCTCTTGCAGTTCCTCTGAGTCTCAATGTGCTTTCCTCTTTCCCTCTAGTTGTAGAATTTTCACTCAGCCAACTTTCCTGTGGTTCTGGATGATGTCAGTTGTGTCGTTTAGTTGTAGTTTTGATATTGTTGTGCAAGGCCACAGTTTAGGTGTTTACCTATGCCACCATCTTGGTTTCTCCTCTCTATGCCATTTCTATACTCCAATAGTGAACTTACAGAAAGAGAGACTAAAAAAGCAATTGTATGTACAATTGCACCAAAAAGATTAAGATATGTAGGAATAAACTTAACTAAGGAGGTAAAAGACCTATTCGCCAAAAACTACAAGACACTGAAAAAAGACAGAGGAAGACATAAACAGATGGAAAAACATACCATGTTCATGGATTGGTAGAATCAACATAATTAAAATATCCATAGTACCCAAAGCAATCTATAGATTCAGTGCACTCCCCATTAAAATACCAATGGCATATTTCACAGACCTAGAAAGAACTCTCCAAAAATTCATCTCGAATAAAAAAAGACCCCAATTAGCTGCAGCAATCCTGAGAAAGAACAATAAAGTAGGAGGGATCTCAATTTCAAGCTGTATTACACAGCCACTATTCTCAAAACAGCCTGTACTGGCACAGAACAGCCATCTAGAGCAATGAAATAGAATAGAGAATCCAGATATTGACCCAAATCACTATGCTCAATTAATATTTGACAAAAGAGGCATGAACATACAATGGAGTCAAGACAGTCTCTTTAATCAATGGTGTTGGGAAAATTGGACAGATACATGCAAAAAAATGAAACTAGACCACCAACTTAAACCATACACAAAAATAAACTCAAAATGGATACAGGATTTAAACATAAGACAGGAAACATAAAAATACTAGAGGAATCCACATGCAGCAAAATCTCAGACATATGCCAAAAGAACTTCTTCACTGATAATGCTACTAACTAGGACAATGGAAGCTAAAGAGAAAATAAACAAATGGGGTTACATTAAAATAAAAAGGTTTTTCACAGCAAAAGAAATCATCAACAAAACACCAGGAAAACCCACTGTATGGGAGAACATATTTGCAAATGTTATCACTGATAGAGTTTTAATCTCCAACATTTTTTTTTTCTTTTCCTGGTCATTCGCTCTCTCTCTCTTTTTTTTAAGGTATTATATATGCCCTCCCTCCCCAGAGTTTTGTTTCCATTGGTTGTACTTATATGCATGCATACCAGTCCTTCGGTTGATCTCTTATCTCCCCCAGATCACCTTCCCCTCACCGCTGTCATTTGACAGTCTGCTTGTTGCTTTACTGTCACTATATCTATCTTTCTGTTCATTAGTTTATAATGTTCTTTATTATCCATAAATGAGTGAGGACATGTGGTGTTTCTCTTTCATTGACTGGCTTATTTCACTCAGCATGATGTTATCCAATTCTATCCGGGTTGCTGCTAATGATGAGAATTCCTTCTTTTTTATGGCAGCATAGTATTCCATTGTGTCCATGTACCAAAGTTTTCTGCTCCAATCATCTGCTGATGGGCACCTAGCCTGTTTCCTAATCCTAGCTATTGTAAATTGTGCTGCTTTGAACATAGGAGCTCCCCCAGGTCCCACCACTTCCCCAGGTCACACGGCTCCCCCATGTCCCATCACTCCTGCGGGGCCTATGGCTCTCCCGGGGAACAGCGCTCCCCTGGGTCCCACCGCTCCCCTGGGGCACAAGGATCCCCTGGGTCCCTCCGCTCCCAGGGGCACACAGCTCTCCTGGAGCACACAGCTTCCCCGGGTCCCACCGCTCCCCCAGGTCACATGGGTCCCCCAGGTCCCACAGCTCCCCCAGGTCACACAGCCCACCCGGGTCCCACCGCCCCCCAAGGTCACACGGCTCCCCCAGGTCCCACCACTCCCCAGGGTACAAGGCTCCCCCAGGTCCCACTGTTCCCCCGGAACACACGACTCCCCCAGGTCTCACTGCTCCCCCAGGGCTCAAGGCTCTCCCGGGGCACATGGCTCCCCCGGGTCTCACCGCTCCCCCGGGGCACTAGGCTCTCCCAGGGCACTAATCTCCAACATTTAGAGGCAACTTATACAACTTAGTAAAAGGAAGATAAATGATCCAATAAAAAAATGGGCAACCGACCTAAATAGAATCTTTTCAAATGAAGACAAAAGGAAGGCCAAGAGACACATGAAAACATGCTCAAAGTCACTAATGATCTGAGAGATGCAAATCAAAATGACAATGCAGTACCATCTCACACCTGTCAGAATGGCTACCATCAACAAATCAACAAGTGCTGGCGAGGATGAGGATAAAAAGGGACTCTTTTGCACTGCTGGTGGGAATGCAGACTGGTGCAGCCACTGTAGAGAACAGTATAGAGTTTCCTCAAAAAACTAAAAATGGAACTCCCATTTGACCCAGTGATCCCACTTCTAGGAATATATCCCAAGAACTAGAAACACCAATCAGAAAGGATATATGTACCCCTATGTTCATAGCAGCACAATTTACAATAGCTAAGATTTGGAAACAGCCTAAGTGCCCACCAGCAGATGAGTGGATTAAAAAACTGTGGTACACCTACACACTGGAATACTACGATGCGGTAAAAAAGAAGAAACTCCTACCATTTGCAACAGCATGGATGGAACTGGAGAGCATATGCTAAGTGAAATAAGTCACTCAGAGAAAGATAAATATCACATGATCTCACTCATTTGTAGATAATAAAGAACACTATAAATTGATGAAGAAAAAGATAGATATAGAGGCAGGAAAGCATCAAACAGACTGTCATATTACAGCAGGAAGGTTAGGGAGAAGTGGGGGGAGATAAGAGATCAACCAAAGGACTTGTATGCATGCATATAAGCATAACCAATGGACTCAAGACACTGCGGGGTGAGGGCATGTATGGGAGTGGAGTGGTTGGGCAATGGGAACATATGTACATATATAATACCTTAATAAAAAAATGGAAGGGAAAAAAAAAGTGTTGGCAAGAGATCCAGAATTGAGACCCAACTGGCGTCCATGAGACGGAGCTAGTCAATGTAATTCCATGGACAAATAGATAACACTGT
Organism: Vespertilio murinus; assembly: GCA_963924515.1. Lineage (NCBI taxonomy): Eukaryota > Metazoa > Chordata > Mammalia > Chiroptera > Vespertilionidae > Vespertilio > Vespertilio murinus. Next base: position 10,212,228 of record OZ004720.1, on the reverse strand, counting down.
TCAACAGTACATTGCTGCCTCTCTTCACAACATGAACGTGTTCTGTGCTGTGTTTTTTCCCATTGGCTATTGTACCATTTTTTTCAGAATAACCCTGGGTCAGTCTGGCCCACCATTTGGGAAGCTCAGTTCTGGTCTCTCACGTCCATTCCAGAATGGACAGTATGTTCTAGAGCAACATCAGTAGAATCCAGGCCCCCGTACATCAGAAGACTTGTCTCTGTATAATAACGAATGTATCATTTTAAGAATTCAAATGCTTCAGAGCCACATCACGAGGGAAAAAAGTTTGCAGTGCCCTGCCCGATGGGAAGATCGTACTAACGACTGTCCCAGTAGCTCTCTCCTGACCCACTTGGTGACTCAGACAAGCCATGCACCTGTGGGTTTAGCCCCTGAATGAGGAACTCACTGCCTGGCTTCCTGTTTCCTGTGACCTTTAGGCTAAAATTCAGAATCTCTGAAGCCTGCAAATCACATGTCCGTGAAGCAAAAGGGGCCGGAAGGGCTGCGGTCTTAGCTAGGTCATGTCCGATGGGTAGGTAGAAATAATGGGGGAGAAGAGAGCGGAGAGTTTGGAAGGTGGAGAGGGCTGACATAAGAGAAGCCTGGCTGAAAGGACAGGGGAAACAGGGTGTGAAGGGAAGGGAGATGGAGAAGGTAGTCAGCCGCAGAAGCCCTCAGGCTTGCACTCTGCACCTGACTCACCACATGTAGACAAGGATCCCCGTTATAATGAGGTTCTTCAGAATCCCGATCCACAGGCTCTGAATATGAACGACTTTGGCACCTTGCACAGACTGGCATATCTGGGGGAACTGGCACTGTGCGGGCATGGGCAGAGACCTCAGAACACAGTGGAGGAAGAAGTGCCTCTTAGTCAAGCCTGGCTCTTCCTCACAGTGTCTATGCTCACTGAGCAAAGGTTACTCTAAATGGACCTGAAAGTGAACCGTTTTCCAGCTGGCTAACCCCCTCCTACCCCAGAACCAGTACGGACGCCGGGCTGTGTGCCTTCTGTGCCTCCTGGAGATACTGGGCCCGCAGCCTTTGCTTCTTGCATATGAAAGCCCCAGAGAAGAATCAGACTGGGTCCATCCCTGGTCTACTCGCCTTGGCAAACAGCCAAGGGCAGCAAGCGATGCACTGAGAAGATAGTAGTGAAGAGCTGCACCCCAAAGCCAGTTAAATACTGATTGTATTGATTACTCATTGCTGCTGTAGCAAATTACCACGAACCTAGTGGGTTAAAACAACACACATTTATTCCCCTCCAGTTCTAGGGGTCCTGTTGCTCACACCAAGGTGACAGCAGGGCTGATTCCTTCTGGAAGCTCCATGAGAGAATCTGTTCCTCGCCTCTTCCAGCTTCTGGAGGTGCAGGCACTCCTGGGCTCCCAGCCTGCCAGCCCAGCCCCTGCTCCCATTGTCATGTCTCCTTTCTCTAACTCTGACCCGCCTGTCTCTCTCTTTTAATAACTCCTGTGATTACACTCGAGCCACTCAGATAACCAAGGATAAGCTCCCCACCTCAAGACCTTGAACTTCATCACATCTGCAAAGCCCCTTTTACCATATACAGGACCACAACCTGTTCCTGATCTACCGGGGGAAGCATTCGGTCTCACCACCGAGGCTGTTTATTCTCATGAGCACTGTGCTGCTTTGCCCCTCCACCCTCCTTCCTCACGTTGCCAGGCACATACTTGCACGAGAGTCTTTTCTCACAGAAGACACATTTCACACACAGTAAGATAAGTCTGCAGATGTTATAATTTTATATCTCAAACCACAACAGGAAGCTAGCGGAAGCAAAGCAAAAGTGCCTGCACCACCTTTGAAGAGGGCTTGACAAACAAGAGTGTGGGTGTGGGGGCTTGGCTGAGACAGTAAAGGTCTGGGCTCCATGTTGGGGAGCACAGGGCTGGAGGGGCTGGGCTGTTATTTTGAAGAAGAGGAGAAGTATGATAGCAGGGTGTAGCCATTAGGAGAGTGTCGAGTAGAGAGGCCACAGGGCAGAACTCTAACCAAAGGGGGAAATTACAGGGAGATGGATTTCTTCTCAAAGTGAAGAAGAAATGCCTAACAATTAGAATAGCCCAGAACACAGCAAGCTTTCCTTAGGGTCGCTAGTTTGGTGTCTCTGAGGATCATGACAATTTTCACTTATCTCATTATCTCCCTCTCTCCCATCTCCTCTCCATCTGCATTTCAACATCATCTCCCATCTTGAAAATGAATCCTCCTTTGACCCCATATTCTCCTACCACCACCTGATGCCTCTCTTCTCCTTTGTAGCCAAGTCCCTTGAAGAATGAGTCACTCCATCCATTTCCAAGTCTTCCTCCGTTCCTCCACCCACTCCAGTCTAGTGCCAGCCCCCACAACTCCTCCAAAGCATCCCTTGCCAAGTAAACAACTTCATCTTCACTGAGTCCGATAGATGTCCCAGAGACCTGTTCTATTTGGGACTCTCAGCAGCATTGGACACCAATGAGCACGCACTAGCTCCTTTCCCTTCTCCCCTCAGCTTCCTGGAGTCCACATTCTCCTGACTTGCTTTGTATCTCCTCCATGCCCAACCTCCCTCCACACCCTCCACCTGTATACACCTGCCCATGCCCATGGATGCTATAGTCTTCTTTCAAGAAAATAAATCTGGGAAGAGGTTCAAGGCCATTTGGGAAGAGAATTCTGTAGCCCTGCATCCCCAGTGCCTGGTGGGATAGGGGAGTACAGCTCTGAATGGGCACGTTCTGGCCCTGTGGCAGGAAGACCTCTAAGATGACTTCCAATGTTTTCTATATCCTGGTGTATGAACCCTGCCTAACTCCCTGAGCACACCTGGGTAGGCCAGACTCAACCCCATGAACCCTTTAAAAGCAGAGTGTTAAATATAAATAAATAAAAAATAAATAAATAAATAAATAATAATAAAACAAGCAGTGTTTTCTTTGGCTGGTCTCAGAAGAGAAGTCAGAGACTTGAAGCATGAGAGAACAATTCATTATGTCATCGCTGGCTTGAAGCTGGTAAAGGTCACATTCACAAAAAATGCAGGTGACCTGTAGGATTCACCTCTTCAAAGGTGGTGCAGGCACTTTTGCTTTGCTAGCGGAAGCATACAGTGACTCAGGCTGTTATAGCTTGAGATATAAAATGATAACTTCTGCATATTTATCTTAACGTGTGTGAAATGTCTTAGGTGAGAAAAGATTCTTGATACCTCTAGGATCTTGAGAGTGGCCCCAGCCAGCTGGGAAACAGAGCTCTCAGTCCTGTAACTGTAAGGAATTAGAATTTCACCAACAAGAATGAGCTTAGAAGTAAAAAGTTCCCCCAGAGTCCTAAAGTGAGAATTTGACCCAGCTCATAATTCGATTTCAACCTTGTGAGTCACTGAGCAGAGAACCCAGTCATTGCCCAAATCACTAACCTATAGAACTATGTGGATAGTGTTTCATGCCACTGAGTTTAGAGTAATTCCTTAAGCAGCAAAAGGAAACTGGAGAAGCTTGCAGCCAGCAGAGTGCCACAGTGGGATTTCTAAAGCATGAGGTTCAGGGAAGTGGTCCTGATTGGATAGGTCAAGGTTGTATTGCCCCCATAAATTCCTAAAGATGAATTCTGCTCATGCCATCACATGATGTTATTCACTGCATACTAAAGTGTTGCATAGTTCTTATATTTGAAAAGCTTGGGCTTGGGTCTCATGACTATGTCCTAGCTGCAAGAGAAGCTGGGAAATTAAGCTCTGACATATAATCACCAAGTGGAGTCCATAACATGGGAATTCCCCCATAATTGCACTATTCAAATCATGATTATCAATTGCGATTTTGTAATGGATGTTTGTTTTTTGACTGTCTCTTCCCACTCCACCACTACCCACCACTTTCTTAAGGGAGATGGGATTTCCTCTTGAGGTGGTGTAATTATTCTAAAATTGTAGTGATGATTTTACAACTCTGTGGATATGATAAAAACTATGAAATTGTCCCTTTAAATGGGAGAATTGTATAATATACAAATTATATCTCAATAAGCTGTAAAAGAATATTAAGAGCATGGGGAGCCTTCCTAACCATGGAGACGATCTAAACTGATATTTACAAGTCTAGCTCTGAAGCATTCATCTTATATAAAAACTGCTGTTTGAAATTTTAACCCTGCTCTTTTGGCTTCTGTAAATGCTTGCTTAAATAATAAGGAAAATAAGACTATACCCATTCCAGAGAGGCCATAAACTATGCCCCAGACAGAGTTGTCAGTACTGACACCAGGCCAGACTTGAGATATGGTTGCATGGCCCCTTCCCAGCATGCAGGCCTTCTTTCTCAGAAGACCCAGAAGTCTCATTCCAAATTTGGGAGACAAAAGAGCTAAAAAACGTATAAATAGAAAAGGTTTCCTCCATGTTGGGGGGCCCAGAATTTAAAAGGCAAATTTTTCTCTGGTCCTGCTCATAATTAAAATGAAACTCCTTTTTTCTAAGCATAGTTTGTTTTTTCTCCAGTCTTCTATAACAGTCCTATTCCTGCTCCTAAGCAATGATGACTCAGACAGCTACCAGCAGCATCACTACTTGCACCCCGACTCATGGCCTTATCCCTGGGAATCAAGGGTGTTGCCCTGTGTTTTCCCACCTTTCCCAGGCATGCCCTACCCATTTCGCCCTGGCGGCCTGGGATAAATCCCAGAGTGTCACACTTGCCTCCCAAGCTTCTTTCTGTAGCAAACTGGCACAGCTTCCTCCTGTCTGCTGCTTACTGGCCACCCGCCGCCCCCCTCCCCAACACACACACACACACACACACACACACACACACACACACACACACACACACTTCTCTGCCAGCTTGCTGTGAGAAACACATCTCAGGTCTTAAAGCCATGTGGACTTCAGGGTGTGCACCAAAAGCTGCACCTTGGGGTTTCCTGTGCCGGCAAACACTGCAGAGATCTGGGCCCACCTCCACACCCCACTTACCAAAAATAGGCAATGACCATCCCGTGGCAGAGCCACTTAATAACGCCATAGCACCTGCTCTGGATCCTGATGACTTTGTTGGTCTTATACTGGAGCATACAATCGCAGCAGGCTGTCATGGTGAGAGGCTCGCTCTTGTCCTAGGGCTGGCTCCAGAAGGACCACAGCAGGCCCACCAGTAAGAGAAAATGAAACACCCTGAATTTAAACTGGAGCCTTTAAGTTTGAGCTCCTCCAGTGATGACAGAATGGGGGCGGACCCTGGCTGCTGCCCAGATGTGGCTGGAGGATGAGCAAGGGAAGTCAAGTCCTATAGGCCTGCCTGGCGGCTGACCCCGCCCCCGCTGGCCTCCCTCACATGCTGGCACAATGATGGTGTTCAAAGTAAGGGCATATTTGTTTTTTTGTTTGTTTTTAGAATTCTGTCCTTCCACCTGTTCCTTACACTGTTTTGACTCATTTCATTTGGGGGAAAGGGGCAGCCCTTCAAATGTCAGGAGACCCAGTGCTTCCATTGTGCCTTAGTAAAGGGCCTAGATATTTCCATGGCCTCAGGAGCCGCTCAGAGACTGACTGATTCATTTTCTGCAATCCTTTGTTCAGGCCCAGATGGGTATGAACGTCTCCCCTTCCACCCTCACCCCACAACACTCCTGTCTGTAGACAGAGGGGAATCAGATTTGCTGGGTAGCGGGGAGGGGGTGGACTTTATTTCTATGCTGAATATTTCCTGCATGACCCTCGTCTGCATCCTCTGTCTGTCCGGCTCTGTGCCCTGCGAGTCCGTCCAGGACTTAGGCCCAGCAGCCTGACTCCCAGGAACAAACTTGCCATCCAACAAAGCTAGGATTGGACCCCTCAGAGAGGGTGAGCACATGCCAGAGGAGCCGTGGGTTGTCCCCAAGCAAAGGGACAGAGTTTTTGTGGGATTCTGGTGGAGTTTAGCTTATATTTAAATGAAATCAAATTTTGGCAGGCTCAAAGCAAAGCAGGTTTTATATAAAATGGTCAACTTCAAATTTGGGTTTTAAAGTGGACCCAAGGCCCTGTTTCCTGAGAAGCAATAAGGTTTAAATTTTGAATGTGTACTACCCGGTTTGGCTTAGTGGATAGAGTGTTGGCCTGGGGACTGAAGGGTCCCAGGTTTGATTCAGGTCAAGGGCACGTACATTGGTTTCATCCCCGGTGAGGAGTGTGCAGGAGGCAGCTTATAGATGTTTCTAACTCTCTATCCCTCTCCCTTCCTCACTGTAAAATATCAATATAACATATTTTAAAGAAAAGATTTCAAATGGCCCAAGAATCCTTAATCTGAAGCTCTGAGCTGAAACTCCACTTCTATGAAGTTTTCTCTTCCATAGGCAGGCACAGTTAGGGTCACTGAAGGAGGAATGCATGAAGCCAAAGGGGTAAAGGTCATCTGAAAACCCAGGTGGGCTGAGCCCCAAACGGTGCCAGCACCCAAAGACTGGAAGTCAGAGGTTTTTAAAGAACTCTAAGCGGGCTTTTTTTGGGCGGAGAATTCTCTGTGCAGGTCGGGATTCTGGGAAACTCCAGAGGGGAGAGATAATGGTCTTAGCAGGTGGGATGTGGTTTAAGCAAGTGGAATATCCATTGTGAAGTGGCCTAAAGGTCAGTTCTCAGGGGAAGGGGTATCAATTCAATTATTTGATCACACCTAACAGGCACTACTTTTAAAAATTACTGATAGATCTTTAAACATCTCTATATCCAGACCAAGCCTTTCTGAGATGCTCACCTGTGCAGAATCGCCAGACCTAAATACCCAAAGACACTTCAAGTCACATCTTCTCAATGAAACACCTTCCCCCAAACATCATGCAGGGAAGGACTGATGAGAACGCCTTGGTAGAGCAGATGAGGACTGCTTTTCCTGCCAGCATAGCCACGAGGGAGGTCAGGGTGTGTTTTATATATATTGATTGATTTCAGAGAGGAAGAGAGCGGGAGAGGGAGAGATAGAAACATCAATTATGAGAGAAAATCATTGACTGGGTGCCTCCTGTGCACCCCCTCCTGGGGATTGAGCCCGAAACCTGGGCATGTGCCCTTGCCTGGAATCAAACCCGGGACCCTTCGATCTGTAGGCTGATGCTCTATCCACTGAGCCAAGCCAGCTAGGGCTCAGGGTGGTTTTTGATGGGGGACATAGAGTCAAGGAAAGATTGAGGGGGAGGGGGAGTTAAGATGGAAACATTTAAGCCATTCAATGATGTTGAAAGAGCCCTAGCCAGTTTTCTCAGTGGTCAGGTGTCAGACTGTGGAATGAAGGCTTACAGGTTTGATTTAGATGAAGGCGCATTGGGAGGCAACCTATCGATGTGTCTCTCTCACATTGATGTTTCTCTCTGTTTCTTCCTCTCCCTTCCACTCTCTCTAAAAATCAATTAAAATATCCTCAGGTAAGGCTTAACAACAACAACAACAAAAACTCTCAAGATGTTAAAAAAAAAAAAGGAACATCAAGATTGGACATTTCTATTGTTGTTGGTGTTTTTGTTTTTGTTTGTTTGTGTGTGTGTGTGTGTGTGTGTGTGTGTGTGTGTGTGTGTGTGAAGTAGGAAGGGAGGTCATGAATGGAATGGGGGGGATGTGAGGGCTTGGGTGAAGGTGTGTGTGTGTGTGTGTGTGTGTGTGTGTGTGTGTGTGTTTCTTGTTACAGACCTGCTGTTGAATGCTTCCTGTATTGACTGCCTGCCCATTTCCCAAATCCCCTTCCCAGCCCTCAACCTCCCAGTGGAACTACTCGCCAGCATTCTTGTCTCAGGGTGTGCTTTGAGATAACCCCGTATATTTCAGCCCCCTGTGCTGTGGTCATGAGTCTTTGTCCCGAGAGCAACAAGCAGGTTTATAAGCAGAAGCACAGCATGATTTCACTTTATATATATATATATTTATATATATATATATTTTTTTTTTAATTGATTTTTTTACAGAGAGGAAGGGAGAGGGATAGAGAGCTAGAAACATCAATGAGAGAATCATCTACCAGCTGCCTCTTGTACACCCCCTACTGGAGATGTGCCCGCAACCAAGGTACATGCCCTTGACCAGAATCGAACCTGGGATCTTTCAGTCCGCAGGCTGATGCTCTATCCACCGAGCCAAACCGGTTTTGGCTGATTTCACTTTCACTTTAGTAAAGTCACTCCAGTTGCACCTTGGAAAATGGAGAGAAGGGCAAGCGTGGAGGTGGGAGGTCTGCCCAGGGAGCGGGTACAGTGGCATGGAGCAAGGCTGAGGGCAGATCCCCGAAGGACGCCAACACCAAGGAGACTACGCAGAGGCATCCAGGAAGAAAGGAAACCAGCACAAAAGCCAGTGATTCACAAATAAGCCAGAGGCCAAGGAGATCCTAAGAGCGATTATAAAGCTGTGTGATTAAAGGCCGCTAGTGAGCAGACTATAAATGAGCGGAACTGGATAGAGTCGAGCATTAGACACAAAGACAAGTGGGACTCAGCATGAGATAAAAACATTTAAAATCGGAGGAGAAAGGAATTACTCAAAAGGGCAAGCCATTTAGAGGAGGTCAGCGGAGGGAGAGGGTGTGGTATTCTAACTTTTCATGTTTTAAAAGATGTGTAACCCCCTAGTCGGATTGGCTCAGTGGCTAGAGCATTGGCCCATGGACTAAAGGGTCCTGGGTTTGATTCCGGCCAAGGGCATGTACCTCATTTGCAGGCTCAATCCCAACCCCAGTCAGGGTGTGTGTGGGGGGGAGGCAACGAGTCGATGTGTCTTGCTTACATTTTTGTTTCTTTTTCTATCTGCCTCTCTCCTCCCTAAAGGAAAAAAACAAAACAAAAAAACAACAAACAAAAAAAAACCCTGAAATTCGATAGAATCATCAACTGTGGACAGAATCAGCTACACAAAAAGGGACGTTCAAGTCATCCTTCTATTCGTGTGGCACCCATTTTGCATTTCAGTGAAAAATGGGAACAAAGATAGCTGGATGCTTTTTGAAATAACTGACAACGCCATACTCTCACCTGGCTGGCGTTTGGTTCTTCCTCCCATGAAAGCTCCTGCTGGTGTCAGTACCAGTTTGGATTTGCAGCGACAATACAGTGATGCCAGACTGACTCTCCTTCAGGAGGACAGTGTTTCAGCCAAGATCCACGGTGGTTTCTTTCTTTCTTGGGAACTGGAGCTACTTTAAAAGCCTGTCAAAATGAGGTCTCTTCCTCTATATTTCTCCATGGCACTTTCTCAGGAACCTGCCTTGCTCACCCTCTTTTCCTTCCTTCTCATCACCTAACTCAGAAGCCTTACAATAAATGTGTCTGCTGCTTTGGAATATCATAGAGTTAGGAGAATGCCCAGCGCCCTGCTATCCAAAAACGTTTTTCTTTGAGTTACACCAAACCAGTGTTGTCTAATGGGATGACCACTCTCCACATGTGGCTATTTAAATTAAAGTTAGCCCAGCCGTTGTGGCTCAGTGGTTGAGCGTCGATCTATGAACCAGAAAGTCACAATTAGATTCCCAGTCAGAGATAGAAACATCAATGATGAGAGAGAATCATTGAATGGCTGCCTCCTGCATCCCCCACACGGGGAATTGAGTCCACTGAGTTGCGTACTTGATCCTGAATGTGGAGTATGCAGGAGGCAGCCAATCAATGATTCTCTCTCATCATTGATGTTTCTATCTCTTTCTTCTTCTCTGAAATTAATAAAAATATATTTAAAACAGTAAAAATAAATAATGTATTTAAAGTTAAATGAAACTTACATTTCAGTTCTACAGTCACATCCTATTTCAAAAGCTCATTATCCAGGTGTGGCTAATGGCTCCCATAATAGACAGTGAGTATGAAGAACATTCCCACCAGTGTAGACAATTCTACAGACTGCGCTGCTGATAAGATACATGGAATAGAGCAATGGTTCTTAACCTGTGGGTCACGACCCTTTGGGGGTCGAATGAACCTTTCACAGGGGTTGCCTAAGATTATCGGAAAACACAGATATTTACATAATGATTCATAACAGTAGCAAAACTACAGTTATGAAGTAGCAAAAAAATAATTTTATGGTTGGGGATCACCACCACATGAGGAACTGTATTAAAGGGTTGTGGCATTAGGAAGGTTGAAAACCACTGGGATAGAGGGAAAGGTGAGTGTAGTTGCAGGTAAGGGAGTAAGGATAGGACGGGCTCAGTCAGATGGCATCTATTTTTTGTGCGAAATAGGAAGCAGAGGTGCCTTAAGACAGAGAAAGGAAAAGGCAGAGGGAGGTTTGATGAGTGTGAAGAAGATTCAAAACAGTTGCTATGGTTATCAGGAGAAGAGAGCCAACAAAGAAAATAGGAATTCCAGGGTGGTGTTGAGACTAAAAGTCCATGGAGGTGTTGTTGCAGCCCAATCACACAGGGCCATCCGAGGCTCAGGTAACCAGGCCGGCCACCTAAGGTTTATGCTGCTGGCAGTAGCAGCAGCAGAGGTGTGATGTGGGAGTCGCCTTCCCCTGATCCCCTCCTGCCCCTGAGGGTTCCCGAACTGTGAGAGGGGGCAGCCTGGCTGAAGGACCCCCCTCCAGTGCATGAATTTTCATAAACCGGGCCTCTAAAATAATAATTGGTTGGACACTTTCAAGAATAATAACTAAGAATTTTCAAATGACATAATAGAAAGATCAGTGGGCAGACTATTTTTTAAAATATATATTTTATTGCTTTTTTACAGAGAGGAAGGGAGAGGGATAGAGAGCTAGAAACATTGATGAGAGAGAAATATTGATCAGCTGCCTCCTCACACCCCCCACTGGAATAGAACAGGCCCTTGACTAGAATCGAACCTGGAACCTTTCAGTCCACAGGCCGACAATCCATCCACTTAGCCAAACCAGTTTTGGCTAGTGGGCAGACTATTAGGAGAGATTTTTGTTTACTGTATAATTTAAATTATAATAAAGGCATGAAGGTATTAGAAATTTAAAATATGAGTGGAGAAATCATCTTTAACTTGTCTCTTGAAAATACTCAGAACATAGGTTCAAGCAGTGCGCAAAGCTTGGGTTTGTGGGATTGTTTGAGTGAAAATACATCATCATTATCAACCTAGTTTTCAAGAACAGAAGTTGAAAAGGTCCAACTCTTTACCATGGTCACATATCTAAGAGGAAGGGAAATGTAAGGAATATCTATCAGCATCACTAACAACAGTATCCTGTTCTGAGCAGCCAAAAATATATCTATCAGGTTCCAAAACACTTTCATTACCCCCAAGGAAACCCCATATCCTTATGTAGTCACTCCTCATTTCCCCTCCTCCCCAAGCCTTTGGCAACCACCCATCTGTTCTCTATTTCTATGGATTCACCTAGGCTAGATACTCTGTATAAATGGAATCATACATTTGACCTTTTGTGCCTGATTTCTTTCATTTAGCATAATGTTTTCACTGGTCGTTTACAGTGTAGCATGTTTCAGTGCATCATTGTTTTTTATGGCCAAATAATTATTCCACTCTGTGGCTATTCTTCATTTTGTTTATCTATTCATCTGTTGATGAACACTTAGGTTGTTTCCATCTTTTGGCTGTTGTCAGTAATGCTGCTATGAACATTTGTGTACGGATAGCCATTTGAATCTCTGCTTTCAGTTCTTTTGGATTTCTAACTAGAAGTGGAATAGCTGGATCCTATGGAAGTTCTGTGTCAGGAAGTGGGAGCAAAGAGCAAATATATATATTCTGTCACAGTGCCTTAATGAATATATGTATACTCATACATATATGCTATCTAAATAAAAGGGTAATATGCAAATTAACCATCACCCCATCACAAAGATGGCGGTGCCCATAGCCACAAGGTGGCAGTGTCCAGTCCTCTCAGCCCCGCTGGAGTCCCCCAGTCCCAGGGGGGTGGCTGCTGAGAGCGGGCAGTGTGAGTGGCCTGGCTGAATGCTTGCTTTGTTGCCGCAGTAACAAGGCAAGCATTCCACCCTGGCTGTGGAGGGCCTCTGGGCAGCGGGCATAGAGCAGCTGGGGGGAAAGGGAAGGAAGCTTATGTCGTCGCCCCAGTGACAAGACAAACAGTTCCGCGCCCGGCCATGGATGGGCCTCTGGGCCACAGAGAACCTCCGGGAAGCGGGTATGGAGCAGTCAGGCCCCCCAGAGAGCTACTGGTGCACGGATTCGTGCACAGGACTACTAGTATGTATATATGTATCAAATGAATGTGTCAGTGAACAAGCTAACTATGATTGGTGATATTCTGAGAAAAGGAAGGAAAAGAAACATTTCAATAATCATGAATTATACGTTATTTTTTTATTATCAAAACAATCACGTTAAGACAGCTACATTGCCAAGCTAGAATTAGGAAGTGTTTAAAAAATTGTTTCCTCTAAGGAGAGAAATGCAAGTCCGTTACCTATTCTGCATGAAATCAGTGTTATAAGAAAGCACATCTCTGATATAGAGATGAATCAGTGGGTATTGTGCAGTTACCATAACAGAAGAATGGATTGAAGTACAAGAAGACAGGTCCTACAAAATGTATTCTCCTTGGTGTGCCTTGGGCAACGACATTATTTTATGTAGGAGACTAAAAATAAAAATTCAAACATGATGCATGTCTTTGTAGGAAGTGTCAGACATTTTACACACTGTTGATGTCACACATCACCCTCTCACTTAAAGCATATGTGGGGACAGGGAAGGAGAACAGTAAGTGGATCCAGTGATTATCTGTCACCCCAAATTCTACCTCTACCTGGGGCCTCCACAAAGTGACAGAAACTCATCAGGAATCAGGCACCAAAAAAATAAAGGTATAAAGACTCAGAGGCCATCAGAATGGAAATCTGTAGCTGTTAATAGAATTCTGGATTAAGAATCACTATTCTGAAGAAGTCATATATCTAATCCACTTTTAAAAAATATACTGGAAAGGTTGAAAAAATGACAGTGCAGTCTGACCTAATGAACTTGATTCCTGAGTTGAAAACCAGATAAAATCCTGTATCACAAAAGAAAGCTGCTGTTTTTTAAGAAGTATCAAAAATGGTGAATCTTAGAGTATATATATATATATATATATATATATATATATATATATATATATTGGCAGATCCTTCATTAGTCACATTGTGGAATAGTGGTCTCTTTATTCTTCACAATAGTTGTTTAGAAACAGTTGATTCTGTGGCCAAAACCATGGAAAGGAAACCCTGCAGGAGGATCCCACAACCTGGTACTATCCACTTGCATATTTTTAGAGGCTGATGTAGGGAGGTAAAGGTTTGGGTATAGGTTACTTTTTGAGTAGCATCCAGACTGCATCTACTTTAATTGGCTGCAAAGCGCAGACTTTAAAAGCTTAAAGGTGGCCTTTTCCAGTTTTTAACATCAGTGGTTATATCCAGTTGTAGAAATGTGATGCAATTGGAATGCATTGGGCAGCTTGGCGTTAGATTGGATGGATTCCAGGACTGGGCTGGTGAGTTACCTGATTCCACCTGCAGCCTCCTAGAACTGCTGAATGGGAACCTAAGCCCCTAAGGGGCTCAAGGGGTGGTGCAGGCTCCCTAAGACCTTTAGGACCAGGGAAGGTATGGGTTGAGTCTATATCCCCAAGAGTCCGGCCTGCTCTCTTGTCCCAGTTATCTGTTGTTATAGAACAAAAGACCTAACATTTAGCAACTTAAAACAATTTTGTTCTGTGCGTTCATGGGTCAGCTCTCACTTGGAGTGTCTCATGAAGTTGCAGACATGTGTTAGCAGGCTCTGGAAGGGTCTAAAGTCTTCTCTCCCATGCCTAGTGACTGGGCTTGTATGATTTGAAAGCTGGGACTGGTCGGTCATCTCGCTCTCCACATGGTTGCTTGGGCTTCATTACAGCAGGGCTGTCTCAGGATAGTCAGACTTTACCTGAGGGCTGGCTTCCTGCACAGCAAGTGGCAAGGGACAGGGAGTGGAAGTTGCCAGCCTCTTAAGACCAAGACCTTGAAACTGACCCGGCATCGCTTCCACTATTGGATAAGCAATCAGAGCTGCACAGACACAAGGGGAAGAGACCTAACCTTCAGGTCCTTAGAGACAAAGGCCAAGGAATTTGTAGCCACTTTGATCCTTCACATTCTCCAATCAGGACTCAAGACCCGAAGATAGTATTCATAGTTGGACACTATCCTGGTGAGACCTCATAATGAGTTGCTTTGTATTCATATAGCTCTCTATGCATTAACAAGAAAGCTTGTATACACTGTCTCAATTTTTCCTCCCAATATCTCTGTAAGAAAGTAGGTTGAACCATAAGGCAACTGAGGTACAGAGGTTAAAGGCCTTAGATCACGCAGATCCCAAAGGGCAGAAATGAGACAGAAGTCTGAATCTGTCGACTCTCAGTCCATGTTGAGGGATTCTGGCTGGTTTGTTTGTTTACCCAGATCTCTCTGCTCTCTGACACATGCAGAGTGGCAGCGGAGGAAATCTGGCCACAGATCGTGGCTGCTGAAGCTGGGGATGCAAGCAGAAGTAATGTGCGTATGACTGCTCTGTTTCATCAGTAAGGACTCTTGAAGCCACTGTACTGGCCTTCACTCTTGGGGAACTCTGTCCGGATTCTCCAGCGGCAACAGCTGGGCAGGATGGCAAAGTCAGCCAGGTCCTTGGAGCCGAAGCGCCAGGTGGCATAGCACCTGTAGGCGCAGTGCCGCAGCTGGTTGTTGGTGGCATCCTCATCCAGTTCCAGCAAGGGCTCCTGGTAGAGCAGGAGGAACTGCAGGGCACGTCTGGACAGGATGAGCCTCCTGAATGGCTCTGAGGTCGTGATGCAGGTGCCTGGCTTTTTCCGACAGCACAGCTCCTCCAGGCATTGGTGACTTTTGGGGAGTTGGGATGGGAGGCAATTTCCGCACTGGCACCATCTCGGGCGGCTGCTGGATCGGGGTGTTACCTCCTCACTAAGCAGCTGGATCGCCTCTGGTTGCCCAGGAGTGGGGGGTGGGTCTTGGAGAGACAGGGGCAGCCTGGACAAGTCTGTGAAGTCCATTAAGGGTCTCTGGAAAAGTCAAGTTTCCAAACCTATCAGCAATGACAACCTCTAGAGTTCTAGGTTCTTCAGTTTTATTAATAATTCACAAAATCACATTTAATATTACATCAATACCGTGTTAAACATATGTATCAGGACTGTGGTAGTCTTTTATGAGCACAGACTCAATTAAGTCTTTGAAGAATCCGATGACAGATTTAGAAAGTGAAATTTAGAATAGCCAGGCCTCGGAGCAGATATCAGCTCTCCAAAAGAGCCTGACCACCCAATCTAGGTAATGCCCCTCCCAGGTCATTCTCCTATTGCTCCATGAGATTCTCCGTCCTCCCTAGTACTCACTGCCACCCGAAAGGATCTTTTTAATTATTATGTTTACTTGATGATTCTTCTGCATGAAAGCGGGGTCCCTGTCTGTTTTGTTTATTGTCATAACCCCAATGCCTCCGCCAGTACCCAGCACACAATAGTCAGTAAATATTTGTTGACTGAGCTCTTCTCCTTTCCCACCAGGCTCCCTCTACTGGCGAATCCCTTTGTTGTGCTCTAAGAGAAATTGTCATCATTGCCACCATTTATAAATGTCTACTCTTTGTGATATATACCTTCATTCACCAGACAAAGAAAGTCTGAGTCAAGTACCTTAAAAGTGAATAAGTTCTCATACATGAATGTTCACAGCAGCACGTCCTGGTTGCAGACATTTTAGCTGCAAGAACTTTGAGACAGGCCATTTCTGTTGTTTTTTTAAGCCACTTAGTTTGTAGTATTTATTACAGCAGCCATGGAAAACGAATACATTAGTGAGGATGTCCAACAGCCTGAACTGCTGAGGAGAGTGTGAATTAGAACACCCACTTAGAGAAGTGTTTAGTAGTAACTCCTAAAGCTGAATGTATGCTCTATGTTTAGGTGCCATATGTTTACTATGGCAGCATCATTGGCATGAACCCCAAAGGGAAACTACTCAAATTTATCCATCAACATGAGCAAGGGTAAATAAACTGGGTGTTTATAAAACAGAAATTATACAAGGAGAATGAACTATTGCTATATGCAAAGTATGAGAGTCATATAGGATGACTCTCATAAAAATAATGTTGAGTAAAAGAAGCCAGGCGCTCAGTAGAATATATGCTATAGGATTCAAATTTTATAAAATCCAGGAAGAGGTATCCACCTGAAACTAATATTATATTGAATGTCAACTGTAATTGAAAAGTAAAAACAATATTTTTTAATTCTAGAAGAGGTAAAACTAACCGTTGGAATAAGATGATGGCTTTGGGGGTGGGTAGTGATAGGGTAGAGACATCAACAGGACTTCTGTGAGTGATATTCACTTTTTTCATCTGGGTTCTGGTTGCATGTGTTTACTTTGTTAAAATTCATCAAGTGTGATCTGTACAAATTTCTAGATGTGTTTATATTTAATAGTAAGTTTTCTTTTTAAAAGAGAGAGAGAGAGAGAGAGAGAGAGAGAGAGAGAGAATACTAAATGTTTTAACTTACTGGGATTTCTTTGCCTTTGACATCTTGCAGACTTCTCCCAAGTAACTGCTTGTCTACCATCCTAATGTGGAATTCATCCACAAAGGACACATATTTTAATGTCTAGGGAAAGAAGGTTAAAATTTTTACTTCTTTTTCTTTTTGTGTGTATAGAATAATTAAGAACTACAAACCTGGACATATCTAAAGCAAATATTATTCCCATTTAGCAAATGAAAAACTCTTAAACAAGTTAACCAAGAACTCTTACTAAACACGAATGAATGATTTCTGAGTATAAAGGTGAATCCAAACTGAAACCCCACACACTATGTAAAATTTCTTTATTATGTTTCCTCAATTTAGGCTACTGTAGATTGACTATCTTCAGAATATAGTATTCTGTTACAATTTAAATTATTTATATTTCCATTGTTTCATTCTATCTTGGGCCTTTAGTGATTATATGTATAGCCTATATAATAAAAGCCTAATATGCAAATTGACCAAACAGCAGAACGATCGGTCGCTATGATGTGCACTGACCACCAGGTGGCAGACAAAAACCACAGGAGCTGCCCTCAGCCCACAGACCCCAGGCCAGCCAAGGTGGGTGCCAGTGGGGACCCCCCAATTGCCCTATCTGTGGCCCCATAAAGGGAAGTGACTGATGGTGAGGGGTGGGGCCGGCGAGTGGGCAGTGCCAGGCCTGCCAAGGCAGGTGCCAGCAGGGGCCCCCCGATCGCCCCAACAGTTGTCCCACAAAGATCAGCTTTGATTGCCCATCAGGCCTAGGGACTGTATCTGTGCATGTATTTTGTGCATCAGGCCTCTAGTATATTTATAAAATTGATTTTAGAGAGGAAGGGAGAAGGAGAGATAGAAACATCAGTGATGAAAGAGAATGATTGATCGGCTGCTTCTGTATGCCCCACCCTGGGATCAAGCCTGCAACCCAGGCATGTGCCCTGACCAGGAATTGAACCGTCACCTCCTGGTTCATAGGTCGATGCTCAACCACTGAGTCCCACCAGCTGGGAAATAGTGATTCCTTTTAGTTGCAGTGATGATTTTTTTATTTTAAATTGCATATGCATATACAATGGACAGTGAATTGAGCATTCAGCAGCAGGAATAGGACTGACTGGGGTGTCCTTGGATGAGGGAAAGACAAAGAAATTCTCTGATGTTTTAAATTTGCAGAGATTTCTTATTGGTTGGGAGGAAATCAGGGAGTCAAGTGTAGAGGACCTGCTGAGTAAAGTCCAAATTAAACAACCAAAACAATACAAATGAGCTAACGTTCCCTTTGATTAGTCCCCATCCCAGGCTTCTTTCCAGAAGGAATTGTTATCCCTTTGTGTTCGTCCAATGCCTTTTTGTATTTTTATATATACCCCCCACATATAGAGGTGTGTGTGTATAATACAGGTATACCGTATTTGCCGGCGTATAAGACGACTTTTTGGCCCTGAAAAATATGCCTCCAAGTGGGGGGTAGTCTTATACGACGAGTATATAACAAACTCTGTATTTTTTAGTGGAAATGTTAGGGGGTCGTCTTATACGCCCAGTCGTCTTATACGCCGGCAAATACGTATTTTTCAGGGCCAAAAAATCGTCTTATACGCCGGCAAATACGGTAACTATATAAAATGTACAAAAATATATATGTTTATGCATATCTCTACATGTCTAAAATACATACAATTACTTTATATATTGTTCTGAAGTTTGCTTTTTACATCTCAACAAAATGTCTCAGATATTTGAAAGTACCTATAACATAGTGGTTGTGAACATGGGTTCTGGAATTAGCTTACCTAAGTTGCAATTTCAGCTTTACCACTTACTAGTATATGTCTGGGCAAATTAGTAAACCTCCTGTGCCTCAATTTCCTCATCTGTAGAATGGAATAATAGAGTAATCTATCTATGACGTTGTTGTGCAGACTCAGTGAGTTAATATATATATAAAGCACACTGAAGTGCTATATAAGTGTTGCCTGTTATTTTTACCTACCTCATTCTTTTAAATGGGTGTCTGCCATTCCTCGCTATGGGTTTAACCTAGTTTCATGCACTGTTCGCGGAGTGGACATTTGGATAGAAGTTCTTTCTTCAGTGACTTGTGCTGCGGCGGACACCTTACACTATACTCCCTGGTGCTCATGTAAATGTGTTTAGGTAACTGTGGAGAAGTGGAAGTGCCAGGCTGTGCAGTATGTCCCCATTTAAATGTTATTATGCACTGCCAGATTGTTCCCCAAAGTCATTACACGATTGTTTTTGGCTGTACCCATTTAATGAGTCTGATGAAATGGACAAGTCCCGGAATGTAACATTTGTTCTCCCTCTGTCTTGCCTCTCTTTGTTTCT
Source organism: Vespertilio murinus (assembly GCA_963924515.1). Taxonomy (NCBI): domain Eukaryota; kingdom Metazoa; phylum Chordata; class Mammalia; order Chiroptera; family Vespertilionidae; genus Vespertilio; species Vespertilio murinus. The sequence goes on along the minus strand of OZ004720.1, from coordinate 10,193,339 downwards.
TTTTAAAATATTTTTATTGATATTTTTACAGAGAGGAAGGGAGAGAGATAGAGAGCTAGAAACGTCGATGGGAGAGAAACATCAACCAGCTGCCTCTTGCACACCCCCCACCGGGGATATGCCCGCAGCCAAGGTACATGCCCTTGACCGGAATCGAACCCGGGACCTTTCAGTCCACAGACCGACGCTCTACCACTGAGCCAAACCGGTTTCGGCCCTCTCTTTGTTTCTATCCTTCCCTAAGACAAAGCCTTCATCTGACAAATGGTGGAGTCCAGAGGCTTGTGCACCCTAGGATCACACCTGTGGATCCGGCCTCAGTTTAGCACCTTTCGCAGTGAGCTAACGGACACCCCAGCGTTTTGGCGTCTGTAGACACAGTGAGACTTACCGACTTTGGCTCCACAACAGACTCGTACTTCTTCTTGTAGTAATACTCGTTGACCTCGCAGCCTTGACAGCACTTGCAATAGGGGTAAACATGGGACTGACAGGATGTACTCGAGTAAGTGTTGATGAGAAGGTCAATGAACACAGTGGCCTGGGAAGAACCCCGACAATTTCCGTGTTAGTGTAACTTCTTTTTGCCAGAGCATTTCCATGCAGCATGGGAAAGAGAAAGCCTTACCAAACCAAAGTAGGAGAGGGTTGAGCCGATGTACACGATCAGTTCGATAATGTCAAATTTTCCTCCCTGCAAGCAGAGCAAAAGGTTACGTGGCTGAAATTCAATGCAGTGCTCTTTTCTCTAACATGTCAGTGTTCATTCCAGCGGGGGTAGCGGGGGGAGGTGCCTCTGTGATTCTGATAAACGCGTCCAAGGTGTTCACGGCAACAGAGAGTCAGAGACTGAGAACAGGTCTCTCACTCGTCCTGTTTCTATGTTTATTAGATAGGATGTCAGTTTTCGTTCTAGTAGAAGTGGGGTCTGCCTCTGTGATTCTAATAAATGCATCCAAGGTGTTCACAGCAGCAGAGACTCAGAGACTGAGAATAGGACTCACATCATCCTGTTCCTATCATCCAAGATGTGCTTGAAGACATGAATGTTTTAAACAAAGCAGCGCTGGAACCCACACACTGAGAGGAGAACCACTGAAGGTTGTTTTTTCATACAAGGCGAGGGTTTCAGGAAAGCCTTACCTCAAAGTGCCTTGAATTTGCTTTGGGATCAAAGGGAAGGAATGTCCGCACAAGGTCCTCCCTTAGGTGTCTTTGTGGTCCTTATTTTCCATGGACTTTCTACTCTCTCAGCTATATCTGATTGATTCTCGTGCTTCTTAGCACCCTGCTGCATAAACAGTATGCTGCCAGACAAGGTACTGTGGGCACCTGTTGAATTTTAATGTCCAGCACCCTCACCTTCCTTCTTCTGGAGACAGCACCCCAGTTTTCCTGTGGAGAACTATCTCTGTCCACTCTCAGTGTAGACGAGGGACAATTACATAATGTGTTTTCTGTCTGACCTGGGAGCTAGACACTGGCTAGAACAGATTGCTTACCCAAGGCCCCTTCCCTTAGAGACTGGCCACAGTCTGTGTTCACCCCTCCCTGCCTCCTGCTACCTGCTGGTTCCTGGAACAGGCTGTCATCCTGACCTCATCAAGCATGTAAAGTAATTTCCCTGGTAGCTGGCAGCATTCATGTATTAGTACCAGTGACTATTCCTTTTTGCCTTATAGAGTTAGGTGGCTCAGAGGGCCATTTTATCTTACAAGTGCCCACGATGCTCCTTATATGTAAGTTTCTCTTAGTAAACTCTTTTATCAGGCAGGAGTGGACTGCCCCTTTCTTCAGTCTTTCTCTACCTCCAGAGGTAGATTTCCAGTCCCAGGGCTTTGCCTGGATCTGTGTGTACTAACACTTGCTCCATATAGCTTTGGGGAAGGGGCTGGCTCGGAGCTGGTCCAACACCAGCCATTGAGATTATGGCGTGACCCGAGTCACAGTGATTAGTTGAGGTTGCCAAACTGGTGAGGTACAAGGTGACAGCAAGGGATGATGCTAAAACAGAGGGGGACAGATGTAAGCGATGGAGGGAGGAAGATTCTTGGTGATGATGTTTGAACATCTGGATCCAGCCATGCCTGAAGCCTGTCATGGCTCCGGGTCATTTCACTTATGTGAACTAAAAAATAAAATAAAATAATTTTTAAAGAAGCCTCTATTTTTCCTAAACTACTTTAAGTTGTTGGATTCTAAACTAACTACTGTACTTTGCAGAAGGATTTCTTTCTCCTTTTTTTTTTAATCATCAGAAAACTTTTAAAGTTGAATATTATATATATTTTTCTCCCTATCTCTCTCTTGTACTCAAGAGATGACTGTTCATGGACAGAAGTCCAAAGACATTTCTTCCCCCTCTCTTATCCCACATGTGAGATACACTGTGCCAGCTAATAATTATCATCAAAACATTCATCTCTTGGGGGCACTCCAGCGATCATTAGAACATGGTCATAGAAATGCAGGTGCCAGTGGCTGGGGCAGATACTTACGTTGCCAAAAACCAGGATGTCAAAACGGATTCCAAAGACTTTCACCAGAGTTCGTTTTTCAACATTGTTTTCCTGATAGTACTTGGCGTACCTGTAGGAGGAAAAGGATCCCGCTTATAAAAGATCTATCTGAAAATGCCGGTATTTTATGAAATAAAAAACCAAAATAACGGCTAGTCTAGTCTTCCCTATCCATCTTCTAGCTTCGTGGTGGTCGGCAAAGGGAACACAATCTCCGTGAATCGTTCTCTCTGACCACCTGGAACCGAAGCGCCACTTCCCCATGTCACCTCCTCTGCTTCCCCCACCCCTGGTACCACAGAATGGTGAAAAGTCTGCTAATTTTGTTTAAGATGAAAAGGAACAACTTTTTTTTTAATATATATTTTATTGATATTTCACAGAGAGGAAGGAAGAGAGAGAGAGAGAGAGCTAGAAACGTCAATGAGAGAGAAACATCGACCAGCCGCCTCTTACACACCCCCTACGGGGGATGTGCCTGCAACCAAGGTACATGCCCTTGACCGGAATGGAACCCGGGACCTTTCAGTCCGCAGACCAACACTCTACCACTGAGCCAAACCGGTTTCGGCAGGAATAACTTTTAACCAACAACATAGGATAAGCAAAAAGCAGAGCTATTAAAACAAAAACACACAGAACCTTAAAGCTATCTGATTATTCCTTAAGAGGGAAAAATAGGTTTTCTAGAACATAGTGTTGGGGTGAATCTTAGATACTAATCACTGAGCTGGGAACAGGTACCTCAGGAATCTGTTCTCACCCTCTTGTCTTCGATTCTGTAGGTGTCTATTTGGCAGCGTTATCACAGGGCCAAGCTAACAGCTGAAGCTGTTTACATCTCCCCTGCAGCCCGGCTTTTACAAGTGCATGAAAACCATGTTGGAGACTCTCCAGCCAATCCCGACTTCATATCCCCCACCGCCCTTTGTGACCTAATTCTCACACATTCACCCAATATTTCTGCTGCCTTCCATCACCCAGGGCCAAGTACCAGACAACCAGAGACCACCCCTGGACCCTAGAGCCCACATTCCTCAGACTAGTCAGTTCTAAGCTGTTCCCCAGCCCTGCCTTGCCTTTCCCAGGACAAACACAATAAAGGTCCTGGGCCCTGCTTTCCCCTCCCTGTTCCCTCCTGACCAACCCTGGTGCTCCCCCCTGTGGCCGTGTGTGGCATAGCATGCCTCCTCCTTTTTGGAAATGTAATCAAATTCTTTCAATGGCATTCACCTCTCCTTGTCATCACGTCTTGTAAATTAAGATGCAGGTGCAAATCACAGTCACCCCAAATATGCATCTCTCACCAGTGCCACACTCAGGAAAAGGGGAGCATTGTCCCTCTATGCAAGTTGGTTTGACTGGGAAGGTTAACATCCTACAATATAATACTTGAATTTCTGCTTTCAAGTTCTTGAGAGAATGATTCTCAAACTGAGGGCAAGAATCGCTTGGGAAGTGTGTTCAAAGGCAGATTCCGGGGTCTCACGCCCAAAGGATGGGTTCAGAAGGTCTGAGATGTTTCTAGGAATCTCTGTTTTCAGGAGGTTCTGGGAAATAGTAGGCCCTGGCCAAAGATGTCATTTTTTAAATATATTTTTTATTGATTTTAGAGAGAAAGGAAGGGAGAAGAATAGAGAGATAAAAACATAAACGAGAGAGAAACATCAATTGGCTGCCTCCTACAGGCCCCTACTGGCAATTGAACACTGGTGACCTCTTGGTTCATGGGTTAACCCTCAATCACTGAGCCACACTGGCCAGCCACAAGGATGTTTTTGCACACTGTAATGGTTTGAACAGTCCCCCCCAGAAAGATACATCCAAGTACCTAACCCCTGTACCTCTGAAGTGGAGTCTGCAGATGTAATTAAAAACCTCAAGATGAGATCAGCCTGGTTTTAGGGTGGCCCTAGACCAGCCGTGGGCAAACTATGGCCCACAGGCCGGATCTGGCCCGTTCGGCTGTTGTATCCGGCCCGCGGAGCCGAAAGAGCAGAGGGTTCTCTTGCTCTCCCCTCTGCTCCTTTACCAGCATCCCAAGATGAGAGTGTCAGCATGGTCAGGTTGCTTTTGTTCTGGCCCTCTGGTCCAGTTTAAGAACCCATTGTGGCCCTCGAGTCAAAAAGTTTGCCCACCCCTGCCCTAGACCCTAGAGAAAGGAGAGGGAGAGTTGAAACAAACACAGAGGAGAAGGCCACTATGACAGAGGCAGGTAATGCAGTGATGCAGCCATAGGTCAAGGAATGCCTAGAGCCAGCAGAAGCTGGAAGAGGCTCGAAGGCCCCTCCCCTGGAGACTTCCGAGTGAGTTTGTTTCTCCTAACACCTTGATTTGGGGCTTTTGGCCTCCAGAAGTGGGAAAGAATACATTTCCGTTGTTAAAGCCACTAGGTTTGTTTCACGTGTTAGAGCAGGCAAAGAAACTAAAACACACACACACACACACACACTCACAACGACAGAAGCGTATCCAGCGTTCTGTGTGGGTCTGTCCTAGCTATACATCCTGAACATCAGCTCACCTAGGACTTTTGCCATGGACATCTTTTGGTAAAAGACAAAAATTCTGAAATGTGATCAACCTCTTCAAATTACTATGTTTTAGAAAGTTACATATTTTTTCATCTACCTCCTATGCCAGTAACCTGGAATTGCCTTCTCTTTTGTGTGGCTGTTTGAAAAGAACTTATCCATTACCCATCAGATCTGGACAGTTTATTTCTGGCCAGAGATTTCTTCTGATGCTCATTCCAGACAACAAATGCTCTAACACTGTGTTCTAAAATAATATTAGTATTATAACAGTCTCAGTTCTTCAGAAAGCTCAGATCTCTGCAGGAGCTAATGTTCTTTGGCTTAGCTCAGTGACTTGAAGGACATTTGCTAACATCTGGTTGGTACAATGCCCTGCATGCTTCTGCTGATTGCTAAGGAAACAGCCTGTGAGGGCAGTGGGGTGGCAGGGGGCGGGGGTGGGGGGTGGGGGGGGAACCACCTATCCCATCCTCTCTTCTTGCTAATGGCCACAAGCCTATTCAGTAGAGCAGCAGGGGATGACCAAAATGTTACCTAAGCACGGAACTGGTTTCAGAGCCCTGGATGAAACTCTGTTGGACTTGCCGGGGGTTTTTTAAAAAAAGTTTTGCCATTCTGGTAGGTGTATAGTTGTAGCTTCTTGTGGTTTGAATTTGCATTTCTCTGATGTTTAATGATGTTGGCTTGTTGGAGGTTTTTATTTACTTATACTTGTGTCTTATATTTGTACATTATACTTGTAGTAATTCTTATATTCATATCCTATTAGAATATAAGCTTATGAAGGTAACTTTGTCCTTTTTGTTTGCAAATATATGTCCATTAGAGCAACCCATATTTTTTTCTTCAACATATATTTAATTAATGAAAAATATGAGAAATACCAATATCGATTTTCTATTTAAAAATTTAAAAAATATTTTTATTTATTTTTAGAGAGAGGGAGGAAGGGAAATGGAAAAAGAAGAGAGAGAAAGAAATGATGAGAGGCCCTAACCAGTTTGGCTCAGTGAATAGAGCGTCGACCTGTGGACTGAAGGGTCCGGGGTTCTATTCTGGTCAAGGGCATGTACCCTGGTTGCCGGCACATCCTGGTGGGAGGTGTGCAGGAGGCGGCTGGTCGATGTTTCTAACTCCCTATCCCTTTCCCTTAAATCTCTGTAAAAAAAATCATAAAATATATTTTAAAATATGAAATGATGAGAAAGAATCATCTATCAGCTGTCTACTACAGCCCCCCACTTGGCATGAGCCCACAATATGGGCATGTGCCCTGAACAGGAATCGAACCAGCAATCTTTTAGTTCATTGTGCCATATCAGCTGGGCCCAGCATCAGTTTTCTACCAGCTTCATAGACAAATTGTATAACCATTATTCTAGGGATATTCTTGGACACTTTTTCTGAAAAGGAACAGCATAAGTCTATTTTGTTCTTTGAACTGGTCACAGAATGATGATCCATAACCACAGTCCCAGACACCTGCCTGGCTCCTACAAGCAATGATAAGTCTTGGAGACTGTGTTGTAAACCTCACACTGAAGGGCAACCATTAGTGCTGGGACAGAGTTGTAGGAACAGGCTGAGAAAGTTATCCAGACACAGGAGGAAACTTGGACACCATGTCAGGATGGCACAGGATTACCACTGGGCAAAAGTCCAGAAGCAGAGGAGTGAACTATCAAAGCAAGAACAGATCAGCACCTGTCCGCTGAAAAGTCCAAATGAATCAGGATTCTAGTGAGTTCACAAGGTTGACATCCAGAAGCCAGAAGCATACATGATGCCCTGCAAAGAACCTTCGAGGTAAGACAGTATGGCATTGAGGAAGCAATGTGGCCCTGTGGGAACCAGGAGTCCTTAAGATGTTCTTAGAGCTTGGTGTGGCTCAGTGGTTGAGCACCAACCCATGAACCAAGAGGTCCCTAGTTTGATTCCTGGTCAGGGCACATGCCCGGGTTATGGGCTCAATCCCACTGAGGGCATGCAAGAGGCAGCCAGTCAATGATTCTCTCTCATCATTGATGTTTCTCTCTCTCTCTCTCTCTTCCATTACTCAGTAAAAATTAATTAATTAGTTAATTAATTAAAAAGTCAATAAAAACATTAAGAAATATGTTCTTAGCAGAAGAACTTCACGATGGAGCCTGAGTCAGTATCAGAAGCCCACCACCCTCACCCCAAACACAAAGAAATGCAAGATAAAGTCATCTTAAAGTCCTATAAATATATTGCTGAGCTCAAAACCAAGAACGGCATTTTCTAGGTGCTAAAGATAAGTTGGGGCTGAAGCCATGAGACCCCTAGAGGTACCAGGACCAGATCTGTATCTGGAAGGCCTCTGGGGAGCCAAGGAGAGCCAGTCTGATCTCAAGCACTGTTACCTGAAGTTATAGCCAGGGTACTCATTGGTTGTCTTGTTGTCAAGGCGCCGGAAACTGTATTTTGGACGGCAGTGATGGGACCAACTGTCCAGGTTGCAGTCCCAGTAGATCTCAATGCCCATGATTCCCCCCTGAGGAAGACAACAAGAAGCTATCTCTAAGTCCTGCTGGGACATCTCCCTGCCTAGCGATGATCACTGAAGGAAAGGACTTACTTGCTTCTTCAGCTGCCCCATCCTCAATTCAAGGTGACTGTTTTCTCCTCTGAACATCTAAGGAATCTCTTGTACTTCTTCCTTTCTACAAACATACTAGTATTTTTGAGCACTGACCATCATATTTTATTGAATCTTACTTCACTGAATCTTAAGACACTATTGCTTGTAAGACATAATTTTTTATGTTCCTCTAAGAAGAAAATGTGAGACTCCATAAATTGAAAGCACTTCCTGATTTCAGAACTATTAAAATGTGAAAAACAACGTCTTTGAATCATGAAATATGGCATTACGAGACAGTATGCTAGAAGCTAGGGAGATAGCGATGTGGAATTGGCTGCCTCTGACTTGGAGAAAGGAGAAATAATACAGGATAATCACAATTGTTATTTATTGCCAGGCACTAAACCAAACACTCTACATATTATAGTGACTATCTAATGCTTTTGTCACTCATCATCCAAAGAGCCAGGAAATGCAAGGAATTTAGCTCTGGAAGTGGAAAAGGCGAGGGAATTGATTCTCCCCTGGAGGCTTTGGTGGGAGCCTCACCCTGTTACTAAACTGATTTCGGCCCAGTAAAACTGACGTAGGACTTCAGATCTCCAGAGTGTATAAAAATGTGTTGCCCTGCCTGGTGGCTCAGTTGGTTAGAGTGTTGTCCCAATACACCAAAATTTGCATAGACACTTCTACAAAGAAGGTACACAAATGCTCAATAAGGATATGTAATGTGTTCAATATCTCTAGTCACTAGGGAAATGCAAATCAAAATCACAATGAGATACTTCACCCCACTGGCATGGCTATAATCAAAACAGACAATTAAAAAGATGGCAAGGGCACGTACAAGAATCAATCAGTGAATGCGTAAATAAGTGGAATAGCAAATCTCTCTCTCAAAATAAATAAATAAATAAATAATAAAGCCAAAACCGGTTTGGCTCAGTGGTAGAGCGTCGGTCTGCGGACTTAAAGGTCCCAGGTTCGATTCCGGTTAAGGGCATGTACATTGGTTGCGGGCACATCCCCAGTGGGGGATGTGCAGGAGGCAGCTGGTCGATGTTTCTCTCTCATCGATGTTTCTAGCTCTCTATTCCTTTTCCTTCCTCTCTGTGGAAAATCAATAAAATATACTTTAAAAATAAATAAATAAATAATTTAAAAAAATTTAAGCCACCAAGTTGTGGTCACTTATTGTAGCAGCCTCAGGAAATTAATGTACCAGGTATCTCCTAGGATTGTTGTGAAAGTACTTGGCATCATGGATGGGTTTACTAAATGCTCAATAAAGGGAACCATATTATTAAGACCCAGTGGCTCAGCCCCTTGGCCATTTGACACCTTCCATTCTCCTGACACAACGTCCCCCACAAACCTCATGGTACGAAGGCACCACCAACCTTAATTGCCACCTCTGAAAAGTCTTCTCCTGTTTCTCGGAAGATATCTCCTAGTCGGAAAATAGGACACTGTGGATTCTGAGTCTTGTGAAAGGTGCAACTGATGTTTAAATCTGGCCAGATGTTTCTCCTGCACATAATGAAAAGCAAACAAACACCTCCATTGAAAGCTTGCATAGGAATGAGCCAGTGTGGTGACTGGGCTCCATGAGGGCCCCCAGTGGTCCCCACCTCTATGCGTTTACACCCCTGTGTAGTCCCCTCCCACGTAGTAGCAGGATTGGTCTGTGATCAGTAGCATATGGCAGAAGTGATGGTGTGTCACTTTCAAGGTTAGGTCATAAAAGATGGTGACTTCCATCTTGGTTACTGTCTTGCTTGCTTGCCCTCTGTCTCTCTTGGAATGGGGGAAGCCAGCAGCTGTGACCTAAGAACTCTCAGGCAGTGCCAGGGAGAGGCCCACATGCTGGGGAACTGAGCCCCCCTGCCAACAACCACATGAGTGAGCTTGGATTCTCCAGTCCCAGTCAAGCCTCATTGACTCCAGCCTCATTGACAGCTCAGCTGCAACCTGAGAGGCCCCGAGCCAGAACCACCCAGGCAAGTCTTTCCCAGATTCCCGGTCCACAGAAACTGTGTAAGGTAATAGATGTTTGTGGTTTTAAGCTTCTACCTCTTTGGGTAATTTGTTGCACAGCAGTAGATAACAATATGGCCAGACATTCTGGGCACTTACGTGGTGTAATTGTGGCCAGGGAAGTCGATATTATTCTTGATGAGCACAGTGAAGTTTTCAGCACTGTTCAAGAGCGCAGGCCTGAGTGAGAGACATGCCACAATGGAGATCAATTGTGGGACAGAGGGAGGCTGTGGGCCAGAGGGACCAGCGGCTTCTGGTCTCTTGCTTGGGTCATTGCAATGAGTGAAGAGAAATGCAATCTAGTTGGCAAAACGTTCTAAAAGTCTCCAGTTTCTCCAGTAAGAATTTCTTCCTTCTTATTGGGAGATGAGACCCCCATGGCAATTCTCACAGTCTGATATAATTATAGGTTTAGGTATGTGCCATGGTGTGCTGATAAAGCAACCCGCTCTTCAGGAAAAACAACAAAATGTTCTGGTTTGTAACATTTACTAATTATTGTGGTATAATACTCCCACCATGTCTGATATCAGGCTACCAATGGGACATCATTGAATTTGGAGTTCAGAAGGGATGCGCATAATTGGCTCAGATGCAGTACAAGCCAACTCCATCATACCCCTAAAATATTTCCTAAAAGTCGGGTGTTCCTGGAAGGCTGGGACCATAATTTTCTTATCTTGATTTCCCCATCCTTTAGCACAGTACCACACATGTATTTGATTCTGTCAGTCATTCTCCTAGGGACCCTGTGTAGCATGGAGTTCTGCATGAGTTAGAGGATCTCAAAATCTAGACTACAGGAAGGTCTAAACACCATCCTTCTATCTATTTATTTGACAAACAGTTATTGGATTGAGCATGAGACTGGGTGTTGGGGATATAGTGATGAACAAGATAGTTAAGGTTTTTGTACTTATGCAGTTAAAAGTCTCTTAAAGATGGAGAGAACTGGCTGTGAAATAAAAAGGTGCACCTGGGCCCTAGCTGGTTTGGCTTTGTGGACAGAGTGTCAGCCTGCAGACCAAAGGGTCCCGAGTTTGATTCCAGTCAAGGGCACCATACCTTGGTTGCAGGCTCCTCCCCTGCCTGGGCCCTGGTCATGCTGTGTGTTTGTGGGAGGCAACCAATCAATGTGTTTCTCTCACATCGATATTTCTCTCTGTCTTTCCCTCTCTCTTCCACTCTTTCTAAAAATCAATGGAAAAATATCATTGGGTGAGGATTTAAAAAAAAAAAAGTACAGCTAGTACGCTGTTACCTACATGCCTGAGTAGGCGGAAGGAAGATATATATATATATATATATATATATATATATATATATATATATATATATATATATATTTAGTAGTACCAGGAAAGGATGGAGAGAATTAGAAGAGGGCACCAAGAATGATCGGCTTTTTATTCCAGGATTTGCAGAGCCCAACTTAGACTTTATTTGGGACTAGAGGCCCAGTGCATGAAAATTCATGCACTGGAGCGGGGTCCCTCAGCCTAGCCTGTCCCCACTCACAGTCTGGGAGCCCTCAGGAGCAGGAGGCCTCCCGGCAATCAGGGAAAGGTGATGCCCCCATCACACCTCTACTGCTTCCACTGCTGGCAGTGTAAGCCTTGGCTGGCCCTGGTTACCTGAGCCTGAGGTGGCCCTGGGTGGCTGGGAAGCTGCCATCTGAGGCTTCTCTGTGCCTCGGGCTGGCCTTAGGTGGTTGGGAAACCAACATCCGAGGCTTGCTTTGCCTTGGGCATCAGCTGGGCAGCCGCCTTCTGAGACTTACCTGCGCCTCAGGCCGGCCCTGGGCAGCTAGGGGATTGAGGGCAGGTCTGGCTTCACCATGTGCCTGCTGCCCCCTGGCTGGGCTGAAAGGACTGGAGGACTCTGTTGGGGCTGAGGGGACTGGGCACTGCCATCTTGTGACTATGGGCACTGCCATATTTGTGATGGCATGATGGTCAATTTGCATATTCCCTCTTTATTAGATAGGATATAGTTATAGAGAACAGTCTAATTTTTGCCTGTTCAGCACCCATTCCCCCTCTGTCAGTAACCCTTCAATTCTCTCCATTTGGGGAAGCCAGGTCTCTTCCACTCTCAGCTCAGAGGGTTGGGTGGTGACAAGTCCATGTCCTGCTCATCCCTACAGCTCCTGGAGTGTCCAAGTGACCCAATCTCCTTGGCCACAGTGATAGGTTCATATTGTCATGTGACTTGGGCCAATGAGAACATTCCAGGGCTTTTGTAGGAACTATTGGGGCAGGGGCTGGAGGGAGTAATTTTCTTTTGAACTGTTAGTAGTAAGGACACTAAAAATCTGGAGTTCCCCCACACCACAGTGTGAAGAGAGCTAAAATGGAAGAAAGAATAACTTCAGGGGAGGAAGAGAGAGAGTCTTAATGACATCATTTGAAGCGTTTAACAAGTTTTACTTGAAGCCATACTTCTGGACTTCTCATTGTCATGAGTCAAAAAAACAGCAAAAAAGTAACACTCTTTTTCTGAAACCAGTTTAAATTGTGTATCTGTCCCTTGCACAAAAGAAAATCTTATTTATGACAAATGCCTGCTATGTGCTGGACTATTTGCCTTTAGAACATTCTAGATCCCATGCTTCCTAGGCAACACTCTAATTAGAATCAGAGGACTATATGATCCTGAAACTTTAAGGATCAAAGTCCTTTATTCCTCTCTCATGATATTTAACAGTTTTCCACCTTGAATTACAACTCTGCACACATACCTATCTCTTCTATTGCAAGAGCCTTATCTGGGTCATTTTGTGTTTTCCATAAAATTTAGCACAGCCTCACCTGGCCAGTGTTGCTCAGTGGCTGAGTGTCGACCTATCTACCAGGAAGTCATGGTTTGATTTCCAGACTGTGGGCTCAATTCTCAGTGTGGGGTGTGCAGAAGGCAGCTGGTCAATGATTCTCTCTCTGCATTGATGTTTCTATCTCGCTCTCTCCCTTTCCTCTCTGAAATCAATAAAAATATATTTGGGGGGAAATTTAGCCCAGCCTCTTGTATATAGTTACACATGAAATAAATAAATAACACCTACTTCAGGGTCATAGATGTGTTGAAGGAATGAATGATTACATGAATCATTTTAGTCATTCTAGAACCTATGCTCATATGACATATGAGGAAACAAGTTCAGGAACTTGCTTGCCCAAGGTCATGTAGAATTGCAGCAGCAGCTTGGAGATGCACAGTATTTATCTGGTGAATGAATTGGTGGCAGATCCAAGAATGAAAACCATGGACAACCAAGAGGCCCCTTGTCTTGAACTGGGATGACCTGGGTGTAGGCTAATGTCCCTGAGCAATTCCTTCTTTGATAATACATCTTCCTTGACCTAGAAATGAACCTGAGTGGTGCCATTAACTGACTGAGGGTAAGACAGGCTGACACTGCCTAGTGCTTCCTATTCTAATAGTGGGAACCTTTTCCTGGACCTTCTAAAAAGTTAGTTTGGGGAACTCTGCCCCAGAGGTACTGATGGTGTGATCCTGAGTCACATTTGTCTAATACTGTGCTGTCCAGGATAGTCCAACATTTGTGTGACTAATTACATTTAAATGAAATTAAATTCAGTGGCTCAGTTATAGTAGTCACATTTGAAGTGCTCAATAGCCACATGTGGCCACCATATCAGACAGCACAGAAAGAGAACATTTCCATCATTATGGAAAGTTCCATGGACAGTACTAATCTAGAACCACCAAACTTCTATGGGCAGATCGTGTGCGTGTGCGTGTGCATGTGTGTGTGTTGATTGAGCACTTACTATATGCCAGGCACCGGGCTCACTTTGCAATCACGATGCAAGTATCTCATTTAATTCTCACATCAGCCCACTGAGGTAGGTGCAATCATTATCATCAACTTCCATATGAGGAAATTAAAGTTCAGAGAGATTAAGCAATTTGCCTAAGGTCACACAGCAAAGAAGTATTAGAGTCAGAATTTGAATCTAGGTCTCTCTATTTTTTGCAGAAATGCATCAGTCCATGTGGTTTCTGAGATTTAAATCGAGTTCTGCCTCTGGACCTGACTTTGTATATTAAAGAGAAGTCACTGCCCAGCTGGTGTGGTCAGTGGTTGAGCATCAACCCCATACAACAAGAGGTCACCAGTTCAATTCTGGGTCAGGGCACGTGCCTGGGTTGTAGGCTTGATCCTCAGTAGAAGGCATGCAAGAGGCAGCTGATCAGTGTGATGTTTCTCTCTCATGGATGTTTTTATCTCTCCCTTTCCCTTCCTTTCTCTAAAAAAAAAAAGAAATCAATAAAACTTTAAAAGAAGAAGAAGAAGAAGAAGAGGAGGAAGAAGAAGAAGAGTCACTACAGGGACCACCAAATCTGTCACTGTGATCATTTTTTAAAATATCTATACACTAGAGGCCCAGTGTATGAAATTTGTGCACTGGGAAAGGGAGGTGTCCCTCAGCCCAGCCTGTGCCCTCTCCAATCTGGGACCCCTCGGTGGGATCGGGGCATAAATCGGCAGTTGGATATCCCTCTTACAATCCAGGACTGTTAGCTTCTAACCACTTGCCTGCCTGCCTGCCTGCCTGATTGACCCTAACTGCTCTCCTGCCAGCCTGATTAACACCTAACTGCTCCCCTGACAGCCCAATCTCCCCCAACTGCCCTCCCTTGCCGGCCTGATCTCACCCCCAACTTCCCTCCCGGGCTGGCCTGATAGCTCCCAACTGGCCTGGTTGCCCCCAACTGCGCTTCCCTGCCAGCCTGATAGCCCTTAACTGTCTCTGACTGCCTGATCACCCCCAACTGCTTTTCTCTGCTGGCCAATTTGGTTCTGATTGGTCAGTTTCTATGCCAGTCAGCATCAAAAGCTCCGCCTTTTAGGCAGCCATTGGCTCCTCACAGTTCACCCAGATTTGGTTTTGATTAGTCGGTTTTTTATGCCAGTCAGCGCCTCTGGGGTTATCAACGGGGCCTGATCAGAAAGGTGAGGCTGGTCAACAGCCCCAGTGGAGGCCTAGAAAGAAATGGAGGCACAGCTGCTGGTCAGGCCTGGAGAGAAAGAGAGAGGCAAGTGCTGATCAACAACTGCCACAGAGGCTACAGATCAGACCCTGCTTCTCTCTTCAGGCCTCTCTCCGGGCCTGATTTGCAGCCCCCTCAGCAGTCAGTGCTGGGGCACCGTGCCTGCTGCCATAGCAGTCAGTGCGGGGTCACCACAGCAACCCAGCCCTGATTGCACAGGGCTGACTTTCAGTTGGTCAAGGCTTCAGTCATGATGGACCTAGGGTTTTTATATATTAGGATTTTTATTTTTATTTATTTATTTATTTGTTTGTTTATTTATTTATTTAAAATATATTTTATTGATTTTTTACAGAGAGGAAGGGAGAGTGATAGAGAGTTAGAAACATTAATGAGAGAGAAACATCAATCAGCTGCCTCCTGCACACCCCCATACTGGGGATGTGCCCACAACCAAGGTACATGGCCTTGACCAGAATCGAACCTGGGACCCTTCAGTCCACAGGCCAACGCTCTATCCACTGAGCCAAAACCATTAGGGCTGTTAGGATTTTTATTAACCTCAGAGAGGAAGGGAGAGGCAGAGAGAAGCATCAATAATGAGAGAGAATCATTAATCAGCTGCCTCCTGCATGCCCCTTAATGGGGATCAAGCCTACAACTGGGAATTGAACCGTGACTTCCTGGTTCATAGGTTGATCCTCAACCACTGAGCCATGCTGGCCAGGCTTTCACTGTGATTATTTAAGAAAACTTCCCTTCTCTTCCTCCCTTCCATTTCTTTTCCTTACTTTCCCCTTCTTTATTTTTTTTTCTTTCTTCCCTCCCTACCACCTTCCCATCCTTAATCCCTGAGTATGGACACTGGAAAGTCAGAATGGACCCTGCTGTAGCACTGGAGTATGGTCTGGAGGTGCCCTGGAGCATGCTGGCACAGAAGGAGGCAGGGGCACCCCAGGGTGTTCAGAGAAGTAGCTATTTACCAGTCAGCACAGAATTATTTCAGTATTTTAACTAGCCTGGCCCTCCCAGAGACCACCAGTGTGCCTGGCATGGGGTCCCCAAGCCAGTAGGACCCAGGGTGTGGTGGGACTGCCCTGAGAAGAGAAGCTAGATCAGCGCCCGGCAAGGCCTCACCTACTCCCTGCCGAGGGCCGTGGGCAGTCCCCACCCTGCAACTTACCGGGGGGGCTCTTCCGATGCCTCGGTGGGACACCAGGCAGAGACTTCACAGGTCTTCTGCCTCTGCTTATACACTACACACCTTCCGGTCTGGATTCCTATGGGGTCAGTGGTCACAGAAGCACACGTGTGAAAGAACCGTGGGAGGAAACTCTCAACCCAAGCAAGTTTCAGTTTCAGCTCAAGCAGTTTGTTTCCATGAAACCCTTATCAAACCACAAGCTTATTAAGCTGACCAAGCAACACATGGAGCGGTAGAGAGAACATAGAAAGACCATGGATGCTGTTGGCTTGTTTGGCTTCTTTGAAAGAAAGATGTCCGAGAGGGGAGCCTGACAGGTGTATTCTCTCAACTGGGAAAATGGACTAGAATTTGGCTTCTTATTTGGCATGCGAGTCCCTCGAAGAGTGTTACAGCATGTGTCAGGGATGTGCAAAGTCGCAGAATAAACATGGCACATCTTGCCCTAACCCGGTTGGCTCAGTGGATGGAGCGTCAGCCTGCAGACTGAAGGGTCCCAGATTCAATTCCGGTCAAGGGCATGTACCTTGGTTGTGGGCACATCTCCAGTTGGGGGTGTGCAGGAGGCAGCTGATTGATGTTTCTCTCTCATCGATGTTTCTATCTCTCTATCCCTCCCCCTTCCTCTCTATAAAAATTCAATAAAATATATTAAACAAAAATGGCACATCTTGCCTTGGTCGGCGGTTCAGTGGTTAGAACGTCAGTGCACTAAAGGGTTGTGGGTTGGATTCCCAGTCAAGGGCACATACCTGGGTTGCAGTTTAATTCCCGGCCCTGGTCCAGGTGCGTTCAGAGGGCAACCGATTGATGTGTCTCTCTCATATTGATGTTTCTTTCTCTCTCCCTCCGTCCCTCCCTGACTTCCACTTTCTAAAAATCAATGGAAAAATATCCTCAGATGAGGATTCAATGATTTCTCTCATCATTGATGTTTCTATCTCTCTCTTCCTCTCTGAAATCAATTAAAATATATATTCAAAACAAAACAAAACAAAACAAAATAGGGGAAGGAAATTCTGCAAGTTAATTCGTGTATGGTCCCCGGGTGTCATAGTGGTACAAGTTCAAGCTCCTCAACCTTTGTGGAAATTCAAGACAGAAAGCTTAGAATACTCAGGTGATACTATATAAGCCATTTGATTTTCCCATCAGGTGAACCCTGAAGGTGCTAATTTTGCAAGGTTTTTAGGAGCTCCCATCCTCACTGGGGAATTAACGTCACAGTCACATCAGCAGCTGATCCTCTGAGGACACAGCCAAGGCACGGGGCAGACACAGACCCACCCATGGTCTGCTGAGAGTGGAAAGCAGCTGAGAACCAGAGTAAAAGATCTCAACTTTAGAACTCTGCAAAAGTCACCAGGATGCCAGACCATTCATCCCCGTGGTCCCAAAAAGAGACAGAACGTACCTTTGCTCTGCGGGTCCAACCATCCCTTTCTACAACCCCTGTCAGAGGAACAGAGTGTCCTGCGGGTAGGGTACTGCCAAGAGAAGGAAAGGGAAGCGAGGAGTGAGTATCGAATGCCCCTAAAATAAGGAAAAACAGCTGTCCTGTGTCCACACAAAAACTTGTACACAGATGGACACACCAAGTCATAGTAGCCAAAAGAAAGTGGAAGCAAACCAAATATTCATCAACTAATGAGTGGACAGATAAAATGTAGTACATTTAGCCCTAGCTGGTTTGGCTCCGTAGATAGAGCATTGGTTTGAAGACTGAAGGGTCTTGGGTTTGATTCCGGTCAAGGGCACATGCCCGGGTTGAGGCTTGATCCCCAGTGGGCAGTGCAGGAGGCAGCCAATCAATGAATCTATCTCATCATTGATGTTTCTATCTCTCTCACTTTCTCCCTTCCTCTCTGAAATCCATAAAAATATTAAAAAAAAATAAAATGTAGTACATTTATACAGTGGAATATTATTCAACCACGAAAAGGAATGAAGTGCTATTGGCTCATGCTACAACATTGGAAAACCTTGAAAACAGTGTAGTATGTGAAAGACATTAGACACAAAAGACCACATGTTGTAGGATTCATTTATGTAAAATACCCAGACTAGGCAAATCCATAGAGACAAAAAGCAGATCAGTGGTTGCCAGGGGCTGGGGAAGGGGATATGGGAGAGACTGCTAATGGGTATGAGGTGTCTTTTTAGAGTGATGAAGATGTTCTGAAATGGTGATAGTTGCACAATGTTGTGAATGTACTAACCCACTGAATTGTATACTTTAAAAATGGCGGGTTTTTGCCTGGCCAGCATGGCTCAGTGGTTGAGCATCAATGTATGAACCTGGAGGTCATGGTTGGATTCCCAGTCAGGGCACATGCCTTGGTTATGGGCTCAGTCTCCAGTGTGGGGCATGCAGGAGGCAGCCAATAAATTGATGTGTTTTTTCTCTCTCTCTCATTCTCCCTTCCTCTCTGAAATCAATAAAAACATATTTTAAAAATAAAATAAAATGGTGGGTTTTGTGGTATGTGAATTATATCTCAATAAAAACTGAAACTACATAAAAGTCTAAAACGGGGAAGTCAGGGCAGCCTGGGGCCACTGGCAGGGACAGCCCTTGGTGTACAGAGCCAGGGGCCTGGTCCAAGCAGCTCTGTGGCTGCAGACGTGAATGAAGCAAATTAAGGCTCAGCAGTGAATGTGGAAATGAGGGGCGCCAGCCGGCCCTGTCTCCTGGCCTGAGAAAAGGAGGTCTCTGGACTGATTGCAGAGGACAGAAGAAGAAAAAGAGAAATGTGATGACGTGGCTCCTGTATTCAACTCCCCATTTCCTCGGGAGCAGGTTCACTGGCCAGCCTTAGGGAGAGCAGGATGTGACACGGCCGCTAAGAAAAATCACCGCTGCTCATTATCTCCTGTGCAGTGGGGGCTTTTATAGAGATTCAGCAGGACCTCTGCGCCACTGGTCAAGTCACTGCACCTCTCTCAGCCTCAGTTTCCTCCTCTGTAAGAGGTGGGTGAACAGGTCTGCCTGAAGCAGTTGCTATGAAGATGAGATGAGCATTATTGATGCAGATCCAAGGGAATGTTCGCCTGGTCCCAGGTTTAGGTGGACACGGCGGCGAAGACTGTCATAGGCGAGAGCACATCTACCCCGAGCTCTCAGCCACTCAGACCTTGTCACCTGCGTGGGCTGATGAGCAAGATCTACAGGCAAGGCTGGTCCTCCCACAGGCAGGAGACGTGCTCCATAGCATCCCAGTGCTGCGCCCCTAGGTGCTGGGATGGTCCCTGGTAAAGCACAGGCATTACCTGAGTGGGCAATGGCAGGAGGATGCAAGTAACAGGTAATATCTTGTAACACATCGTTCTAGATGAACTTTCCAGAATAGCTAGTTATCCTCTTAAAGAACAGAGGGCAGGACTGGGAAGGGGCAGAGTAGGACAAATACATTTTTTAAATGCACAAGAATTTTTCTTTGGTGTTTAATCATTATAATGTAATGCATAGAATATAGCCATGTATCAGTAAATACTTTTTTTTCCAATTCTTTTTTTTAATTACTTTTTTAAAAATCCTCCCTTGAGGAT
This sequence comes from Vespertilio murinus, assembly GCA_963924515.1. Lineage (NCBI taxonomy): Eukaryota > Metazoa > Chordata > Mammalia > Chiroptera > Vespertilionidae > Vespertilio > Vespertilio murinus. Next base: position 10,173,869 of record OZ004720.1, on the reverse strand, counting down.
ATTTTCCCATTGATTTTTAGAGAGAGTGGGAAAGACAGAGAGAAATATCGATGTGAGAGAAACACATCGATTGGTTGCCTCCTGCAACAGAGGTACATGCCCTTGAGCGGAATGGAACCCGGGACTCTCTGGTCTGCAGACCAACGCTCTATGCACTGAGCTGAACCGGTGAAGGCAGGACAAATACATTTTGATAGGGAAGAACATTTTCCAGAAAGAGGTTGTGGAAGGTCAAGAGTCTGGAGAGGGCAAAGTCAAGTTGGGAAAGACTGCATGGGTGATGGCGGCGGCGGGGAGACAGGGAGCATTTACCTGCTGCAGAGACCGAAAGGCTAGGAAATGGGATGATAACAAACAAGAAGAAAGAAGTGCGGTGACAAGGCAAATGTGAGCTGTGTGACCATGTTCCCAGACAGACAGTTCCCAGTGGTTCTCAGTAGGGAAAGCTGTCTCAGAGAACGCCTGAGTTCTAGGCAGCGCTCTACTAGCAGCAAGCTGGGCGACCTAGGGGAGGGCACTTAACCTCTCTGATCTGAGTCTGACCTGTAAAATGGGGCCGGGCATGCCATTACCCTCCTAAATTTGGGAGGCTCCACTCAAATGTGAAATGCCGCACAAATGCCAAAGGTCAATGATATCAGGACCCATGTGGAAGGGAGCGGCAGAGGAAGCTGGCCTCTCTCGCCTGCACAGGTGCCTAGTACCTGAGCTGCAGACAGGGGACAGGCAAAGATGGGGCGGCTCCAGACAGAGAACTGCAGTGTCTTCTGACACTGCCCAGACCCACACTCAACAAAGGAGGCTCAGGAATGTTTGCCAGCTGGAAGACATATCAGATCTCAATCCCCACATTCCCCCGCCCTTTCTCTTGCCTGCGTCTCCTCCAGAACTCTTATCGCCAGTCTAACCGCTCTGGGCCCCTTCCTTACCTCTGGACACAACCCCTGCACCTGGCCCTTTGTCTTGAGAAAGTTTGTCATCACAAAGAAGGAATTCCCCTGCGGAGAAAAGGAGAGAAGTTCAATGCAAAGCCTTTGAGAACAGAACTGTTTAATCTTAATTATCCAGCTTGCTAAGTGCCTGGGGAGAACCCTTCCACTCGGCTACAAATCAGTATGGACATCAGGGGCCGGGAGCAAACCTGGAACTACACGGAGGGCTTAATATCAAAGCTGGAGGAGCCGCCCTGCTGAGCCCAGAGAGAGAGCAGAGGCACATGGAAACTGACTGAGGGTTCCTTTTCCACCCCAGCCTCCCAGGAAAAAACCATTAAATTGAAACTCAGGAGGCCTGGGGAGACAGAACTGGGAGTGTTTGTTGGCTTCCTCAGAGTGCTGTCCAGATCACCTAGGACATTAATAAAAGGGCAATAGGGCACCCCACCACCTGGGAAATAATGGGAGAATTTAATGACCCGCTGTTAGCAACAAACAGATAGCAGCTTAGGTTTTATGGTTTTGCAAAGCTGTCCAGCTCCCAGAGGCCCTTTTGTCTCTCCCGCCCCCCATCTGTTCTTGAGTCACCTTTGACTTCTCCATTTTGACAATTCTGATTTCATTTTCTTTTCTAGTGAATTTAGGCAGCCTAATGCCCCTTCTGTATGGTCCACACCCTTTCTTTCTTTGTCCTTTGTATCCTTCCTTAAACCCCCAAGAGTGTTTTCCTAGAGACATGTTGCTGACAAAGGGCCACACAAACAATACAGAAGGGCTGGTCCTTGCCGAAGCCGGTTTGGCTCAGTGGTAGAGCGTCGATCTGCGGACTGAAAGGTCCCGGGTTCGATTCCGGTCAAGGGCATGTACATTGGTTGCGGGCACATCCCCAGTAGGGGGCGTGCAAGAGGCAGCTGGTTGATGCTTCTCTCATCGACGTTTCTTGCTCTCTATCTCTCTCCCTTCCTCTCTGTAAAGTATCAATAAAATATATTTTTTTAAAAAAAAAGAAGAAGAAGAAGGGCTGGTCCTCTCCAGGCAGGGAGTTCTTTGTCCTTCTGAATCTGGGCAGACCTTGCTGACTCCCTGGCCCTGCTCCTAATGAGCGTGTGCAACTCAAAGTGTGAGTGAATCCAGTCGTGTTTTAAATGCACCAGGACACACAGCTATTTTTGAGAAGCCCTGGAGGACTTGATAAAGCTAAGAGTCATCTCCTTTGAGCTGTTAGATATGACCCAGTTTTGCAATTTTTAGGTTTTCTCCGTTGGTATTTTCACCAAGCTTTTTAAATAGGGCCAGTCTTTTTCTGGAGTAAGGCTCTAGGTCCCGGGGCTGGCGGCAGGAGGAAGGGCATGAGGCTCTGGTGACAGTGAGCAGGGATTCGTCCCGGGAGGATGCTGACCAGGGCTCACCTGCAAGGGGAAGGTATAATCTGCTGTGTCGAAGACTCTGTGCACTTCTTCCTTCTTTCCGTTCTCCAGGATCTCCTCTCTCACCTCCGCTATGCCTTTCACCTTGGTGTGCACAGAGCTGATCAGAGGCTCTTTCCGCTGGTACTGCTTGTCAAACACCAGAGCAAAGCTGAGTGGGGGACACAGAAAAGCATCAGTGGTTTTTTCAGGGAGGCCCAATGCCATGGTTTTGGATGGAGGCTGCCTCCATTCCAAACCTAGCTTTGCTAGGGAACTTTGGGCCAATGACTTGCCTTGTCTGCGATTCATTTTCCTCATGTACAAGATGGGAAGAATGGTTATACCTACCTCATAGGAGTTAGGTCTGATCAAATAATTGAATGGATATTCCCTCCCCTGGGAAGCTGACCTTTAGATCATTTCACAATCAACATTCCTTTTGGTTAGACCACATTCCATTTGCTGAGACCAGTGACTTTCCCCTCCAGACTTGCCCAGGATCTGGACCCGCCCAAAAAATTCACTGCTAAAAAATCCTAGAGTCCTTTAAAATCTTTGACTCGCCAGGACCGGTTTGGCTCAGTGGATAGAGCGTCGGTCTGCGGACTGAAGGGTCCCAGGTTCGATTCCGGTCAAGGGCATGTACATTGGCTGCGGGCACATCCCCGGTGGGGGATGTGCGGGAGGCAGCGGGTCGATGTTTCTCTCTCATCGGTGTTTCTACTTCTCTATCTCTCTCCTTTCCTCTCTGTGAACAATCAATAAAATATATTTAAAAAAATAAATAAATAAAATAAAATCTTTGACTCTTCACCCCTGGGTGCTGGCACTGTCTTGGGGCTCAGCCACCTGTTTCCTAGGTGACCTAATAAATTCATAGTTCCTTACCCCTTTCAACTTCTTGTGTTCCTCCTTCAGCGACCCTAACAGAAGGGTTGTTGATGAACTATGCGTGCAAATTCCACACAGAGAGCGCTGGCTACATGGAAACTATCACCCCAGTGCCAACCTCTAATATTGCCTAATATAGACCCTAATTCACAGGACAGCTTCTCAAATACCAGAGTTCGCCTGGCATTAATTCACCAGCTTTGTTCTAGGGCTCAGAAACCCATCGCTACCTATCTAAGGGTGTGTCCAGCAGGTCAGCCACCTGTTTTCAAGAAAGACACACCTGTTTTATAAATAATATTGATAATACATGCTACCCTTTGTTGAGCACTTCAGACGTGCTGAGAGCTCTACACACATCATTTCCTTTCATCCTCACACCAATAGGAGGTAGTGCTGTCATCGTCGTCCTCTGTTTGTTCCCCTCATTGTTATAAGGGGAGGATGTGAGGTGTGCCACCTTCCTACACAGATAGCCTATTCAAGAAGACAACAAAAATCCTAGTATATCCAAGATATATAGAGAGAACCCGCCCTGATAACACAATTTGAACTTTTATGACCATCCATGTCAGAGGACAGTTCCATCTCTTCCACTGTCCAGTTACTTGACAGTAAACCCGCCTGGGTGGCTTGCTGGCTAACTTGAGGTAGCTTGCTGTCAGACATCCAAACAATATGACTAGCACAGACCTACTCAGCATCCTGTCCACATACTGCTGCAACCCTGGGAGCTGGAGCCATGTGACCCTGCCTGCAACTGCACGCCCTGACTTTGACTCCAGACCTGAACTTGGTTGTGAGGGACTATGAGAAGCTGCGCAGCATCTTGTCTTTTTTTTTAATTTTTATTTCAGCCCCGGGTGAGCCATGTGTCCCAGGGGGCCGTGTGACCCGGGTAAGCCGTATGTCCCAGGGGGCCCTGTGCCCTGGGCGAGCTATATGTCCCAGGGGAAGCAGTGGGACCCTGGGGGAGGGGCGATAAGAACTAGAGGAGGAGCGGACTCTATCCGTGTGGTCCTGAGATAGTCACCATAAAACAAGCAGACTGCCAAATGAGGAGCAGATTCTATTCATGTGATCCTGAGATAGTCACCATAAAACAAGCAGATTGTCAAATGACAGCGGGAGGGGAAGGAGACCTGGGGGGAGATAAGAGAACAACCGAAGGACTGGTATGCATGAATATAAGTACAACCAATGAACACAGAACTCTGGGGAGGGAGGCATGAATGGGAGGTGGGAGGGGGGCAGTGGTAAGCTATGTACACATATAATACTTTAAAAAATTTTATTTCAGGGAGAAAGGGAGAGGGAAAGATAGAAACATCAATGATGAGAGAGAATCATTGATTGGCGGCCTCCCGTTGGGGATGGAGCCTGCAACCCAGGCATGTGCCCTGACCCAAGAATCTAGTTCATAGGTTGATGCTCAACCACTGAGCTATGCCAGCCAGACTCAGCCTCTAGTCTTATTTCCAGTATTGTAGCCCCTGTCTTGAACCCCAGTTTCAATAACTGGTGCTCTGTCTTACTTTGTTATCCTGGCCCTTTGCCTTTCGGCCCTAGTATGTACAACCACTGAACCCAGAACCCTATGGCCAGCACCCACCACCTGCTGCTGCATATCCCAAATTTTACCTGAGCCTGTTTGGACTTCCATCAGTGGTCCACACCAGTCCTAATTGATGCATACAACATCCCTCAACCTCAGGGCACCATGAGTCATTTCACAGGCGGCCAACTTGCAGTTACATCAACTTGCAGCCTCAGAATACAATTGAAGGCAGCATTGCCCATGCTGTGCTCTATGGGACACCATTCAGAGAGATGTAAGTCTTCCATTAACACAGAGGGGAAAAGCAAAGCTGGCAGCATTTTTTTCCTTCAATTTTATATTTTAAAATGTAAGCAATGGGGAAGCATTTCACGTGGGGTTATCTTCCAAAGTCGGGACTTAAGGTAAAAATTATGTCTCATTAAAGTGCCTTTGCTAGGCCCATGCATGGCGCACAATGCATAGCCACAGGCTGTCCTCCTGCTGCCCTGGAACGGGTTGCTGTTTTTCCAGTTTTGCGGGAAGTGAAAGGAAGGCGAATGTGAAAAAGTTGGCTTGTGTCAGGGGCATGTTGAGTAGAAAGGTGTATTTAGATCCACAGGTAGGACGGCAAAATGCTCACTCTGTGAGAAGCACGTGGAAGCAGAGACTGACTGAGGGAACCCCCAACTCAAGTATCCATCTCCCCCTTACTCTGGGCACCAGTCACCAAATCACTGCACTGTTTTAATTGTGCCCTCCCTCCATGCTCTGGTGGAACGTGTATAACTGAAATTAAGGGAATTAAATGCATGTAAAATAAGAGTCCACCATATGGAAGAAAAACAGTCATCATTGTAAGGTGTTCTCATAATAATCTTTCTCATATGTACAATGATCTGTGTTTAAGAAACTGCGTGCTAGACCCAAGCATACCAGAAAGTTACATTATCTGTTACATGGAATGGTGAAATATGATCTTTGTAGGAGTTTACTATGTTTTTTTTTATCATCAGCCCTATAATATCAGAGTAATGTCTTACTTTAGAATTCTAGCATATGGGTTTATCATTCAATGTTTGTGGCATAGTAAACACATGAATTCAATAATTGTTATCATAATAGTATTAATAAGAAGAATCACACTTAGTGAGGGCTTGCCACATGCCAGGTATTTTTCTAGCAGCTCTGCATTTATTAACTCATTTAGTTCTCACAACAACCATCACCCCCATTTTACAGAAAAGGAAACGCAAAGAGGTAAAGGATTTTTGAATCCACCTTTTCAGATCTCAAACCCCAAGTGTGGGCATGGTTACTTTGACGGTCGGAGGAGAAGGGTGTACTGCATTCTGAAGGTACCCATTAGATTTAAAAAGATTCTTTTGAAAAGGAGCTGACATTTGGGGAGCTCCTACCCTATGCCAGGCGTTGAGAAGGGCTTGCACGCCTTTTCTATTTAATTATCACAACCACTCTGTGAACAGAGGCAGAACCTGAGGCTCAGAGAGGTCGGATGACTCTAACCCTTAGGTGGTAAACAACACTGTCTTCCTATACAGATGTGAGTTGTCGTCGTCGTCATCATCATCATCATTTCTTTTTTAAAAAATATATATTTTATTGATTTTTTACAGAGAGAAAGAGAGAGGGATAGAGAGTTAGAAACATCGATGAGAGAGAATCATTGATCAGCTGCCTCTTGCACACCCCCCACTGGGGATGTGCCCGCAACCCAGATACATGCCCTTGACCGGAATCGAACCCGGGACTTTTCAGTCCACAGGCCGACGCTCTATCCACTGAGCCAAACCGGTTTTGGCACATCATCATTTCTTCATCATCACAAAGAGCAAGGGGACATTACCAATTAGGAAAATGTGAACCAAAACCACATCACTTCACATCCCATTAGGATGCCCACAACCAAAAAGACAGATAATAACAAGTGTCAGGTGAGGACTTGGAGAAATTGGGACAAATATTGATGGTGGGCATGTGAAATGGTGTAGCTGCTGTGAAAATCAGTTGGGTGGTTCTGCAAAAGGTTGAAAGAGTTACCAAGGGATCCACCAATTTCATTCATAGTTACACATACCCACAAAAACTATTCATGCAAAAATATGTTCTTGCAAAAACCTGGACACAAATGTTCATAACAGCATGAATTTTTTAAAAAATATGTTTTTATTGATTTTAGAGAGAAAGGAAGGAAGAGGGATAGAGAGAAACATCTCTGAGAAATATCAGTTGTCTGCCTCCTGCCCGCCCCCTAGTGGGGATCGAGCCCACAACCCAGGCATATGCCCTGACTGGGAATCCATCCAGTGACCTCTTGGTTCATGGGCTGATGCTCAACCACTGAGCAACACCAGCTGGACAACAGCATGATTCGCAATAGCCCCAAATTGAGAAACAACCCAAATGTCCGCCACAAAGTGGTCCATCCATACAGTGGGATAGTATGCAGCCATAGAAAAGAATGAAGTACTGATACGCGCTCCAATGTGGACGAACCTTGAAAACATGATGCTGAGTGAGAGAAGCCAGACACAAAAGACCACATGCTGTGTGAGTCCATGTATATGAAGTGTTCAGAATAGGCAAACCCATAGAGACAGAACAGATCTGTGGGAGCCCGAAGCTTCGGGGAATGGAAATGTAACTAAGAGAGGTGGGATTTCCTCCTGAGGTGATAGAAATATCCTAAAATTGTGGCAATGATCTCACAACTCCCTGACTATGATAAAAACTACGGAATTGTACACTTTAAGCGGGGGGATTGGATAGTGTACAAATTACATCTCAATAAGCTGTAAAAGAAAAAAAGAGCATGAGGAGCCTTCCTAACCTGGAGGAGATCTAAAGCGATATTTACAAGTCTGGCCCTGTTCCTGCCCCTAAGCAATGATGACTCAGACAGCTACCAGCACCATCACTACTGGCACCCGGACTCATGGCCTTCTCCCTGGAAATGGAGGGTGTTGCCCTGTGTTTTCCCACCTTTCCCAGGCATGCCCTACCCATTTTGCCCTGGCGGCCTGGGATAGATCCCAGAGTGTCACCCTTGCCTCCCAAGCTTCTTTCTGTAGCAAACTGGCACAGCTTCCTCCTGTCTGCTGCTTGCCGGCCACCGCTTCTCCCTCCCTTTTTCCTCCCCCTCTTCCCTCCCCCCCCCTCCCAATCACACACACACTTCTCTGCCAGCTTGCCGTGAGACACACATCTCGGGTCTTAAAGCCATGTGGACTTCAGGGTGTGCACCAGAAGCTGCACCTTGGGGTTTCCTCCGTCGGCAGTCACTGCAGAGATCTGGGGTCACCTCCACACCCCACTTACCTAACATAGGAAAAGACAATCATGTGGATGAACCACTTGATGGTGCCATAGCTGGCGCTCTGGATCCGGGTGACTTTGTTGGTCTCATACAGGAACATGTCATCGCAGCAGGCTGCCATGGTGAGCGGCTCACTCTTGTCCTGGGGCTGGCTCCAGAAGGGCCACACAGCAGGCCCACCAGTAAGAGAAAATGAAACACCCTGAATTCAAACTGGAGCCTTTAAGTTTGAGCTCCTCCAGTGATGACAGAATGGGGGCGGGCCCTGGCTGCTGCCCAGACTTGGCTGGGGGATAAACAAGGGAAGTCAAGTCCTATAGGCCTGCCTGGCGGCTGACCCCGCCCCCGCTGGCCTCCCTCACATGCTGGCACAATGATGGTGTTCAAAGGAAGGGCGGCTTTTTCATTTTTTTTTATTTTTAGAATTCTGCCCTTCCCCCTGTTCCTTTCACTTTTTTTGACTCATTTCATTTTGGGGAAAGGGGCAGCCCTTCAAATGTCAGGAGACCCAGTGCTTCCATTGTGCCTTAGAAAAGGGCCTAGATCTTTCCATGGCCCCAGGAGCCGCTCAGAGACTGACTGATTCATTTTCTGCAATCCTTTGTTCAGGCCCAGATGGGTATGAACGCCTCCCCTTCCACCCTCACCCCACAACACTCCTGTCTGCAGACAGAGGGGAGTCAGATTTGCTGGGGAGCGGGGAGGGGGTGGACTTTATTTCTATGCTGAATATTTCCTGCATGACCCTCGTCTGCATCCTCTGTCTGTCCGGCTCTGTGCCCTGCGAGTCCGTCCAGGACTTAGGCCCAGCAGCCTGACTCCCAGGAACAAACTTGCCGTCCAACAAAGCTAGGATTGGACCCCTCAGTGAGGGTGAGCACATGCCAGAGGAGCCGTGGGTTGTCCCCAAGCAAAGGGACAGAGTTTTTGTGGGATTCTGGTGGAGTTTAGCTTACATTTCAATGAAAGCAAATTTTGGCAGGCTCAAAGGAAAGCCGCTTTTGTATAAAACGGTCAACTTCAAATCTGGGTTTTAAAGTGGACCCAGGGCCCTGTTTCCTCAGAAGCAATAATGCTAAGATTTTGAATGGTCCAAGAATCCTTAGTCTGAAGCTCTGAGCTGAGTGCACACTAAGGGAACTTCTATGAGGTTTTCTCTTCCATAGGCAGGCACAGTTAGGGTCGCCGAAGGAGGAATGCACAAGGCCAAAAGGGGTAAAGGCCAAAAGGGAAACCCAGATGCACGGAGCCCCAAACGGTGCCAGCACCCAAAGACTGGGAGTTGGAGGGGTTTTTTTTGTTTTTTGTTTTTTTTAAATATATTTTTATTGATTTTTCACAGAGAGGAAGGGAGAGAGATAGAGAGCTAGAAACATTAGTGAGAGAGAAACATCTACCAGCTGCCTCCTGCACACCCCCCATCGGGGATGTGCCCGCAACCCAGGTACATGCCCTTGACCGGAATCGAACCTGGGACCTTTCAGTCCGCAGACCAACGCTCTATCCACTGAGCCAAACCGGTTTCGGCGAGTTGGAGGTTTTTAAAGAACTCTAAGCGGGCTTTTTCTGGGCGGAGAATTCTCTGTGCAGGTCGGGATTCTGGAAAACTTCAGAGGGGAGAGATAATGGTCTTAGCAGGTGGAATGTGGTCTAAGCAAGTGGAATATCCATTGTGAAGTGGCCTAAAGGTCAGTTCTCAGGGGAAGGGGTATCAATTCAATTATTTGATCACACCTAACAGGCACTACTTTTTAAAAAATTACTGATAGATCTTTAAACATCTCTATATCCAGACCAAGCCTTTATGAGATCCTCACCTGTGCAGAATCACCAGACCTAAATACCCAAAGACACTTCAAGTCACATCTTCTCAATGGAACACCTTCCCCCAAACATCGTGCAGGGAAGGACTGATGAGAGCGCCTTGGAAGAGCAGATGAGGACTGCTTTTCCTGCCAGCTTAGCCACGAGGGGAGGGAGGTCAGGGTGGTTTTTTATTGATTTCAGAGAGGAAGAGAGAGGGAGAAAGAGAGATAGAAATATCAATGATGAGAGAGAATCATTGACTGGCTGCCTCCTGTGCACCCCCTCCTGGGGATTGAGCCCGAAACCTGGGTATGTGCCCTTGACTGGAATCAAACCGGGACCCTTCATTCTGTAGGCCAATGCTCTATCCATTGAGCCAAACCAGCTAGGGCTCAGGGTGGTTTTTGATGTGGGACATAGATTCAAGGAAAGATTGAGGGGGAGTTAAGATGGAAACATTTAAGCCATTCAAAGATGTTGAAAGAGCCCTAGCCAGTTTTCTCAGTGGTCAGGTGTCAGACTGTGGAATGAAGGCTTACAGGTTTGATTCTGATGAAGGTGCATCGAGAGGCAACCTATCGATGTGTCTCTCTCACATTGATGTTTCTGTTTCTTTCTCTCCCGCTCTCTCTAAAAATCAATTAAAATATCCTCAGGTAAGGCTTAACAGCAACAACAACAACTCTCAAGATGTTAAAAAAGGAACATCAAGATTTGTTGTCTCTATTGTTTTTGTGTGTGTGTGTGAAGTAGGAAGGGAGATCATGAATGGAATGGGGGGGATGTGAGGGCTTGGGTGAAGGGGTGTGTGTGTGTGTGTGTGTGTGTGTGTGTGTGTGTTTCTTGTTACAGACCTGCTGTTGAATGCTTCCTATATTGACTGCCTGCCCATTTCCCAAATCCCTTTCCCAGCCCTCAACCTCCCAGTGGAACTACTCGCCAGCATTCCGGTCTCAGGGTGTGCTTTGAGGAAACCCCATATATTTCAGCCCCCTGTGCTGTGGTCATGAGTCTTTGTCCCGAGAGCAACAAGCAGGTTTATAAGCAGAAGCACAGCATGATTTCACTTTCTTTTTTTTAAAATATATTTTATTGATTTTTTTACAGAGAGGAAGGGAGAGGGATAGAGAGCTAGAAACATCAATGAGAGAATCATCTACCAGCTGCCTCCTGCACACCCCCTACTGGGGATGTGCCCGCAACCAAGGTACATGCCTTTGACCAGAATCAAACCTGGGATCTTTCAGTCCGCAGGCTGATGCTCTGTCCACTGAGCCAAACCGGTTTTGGCTGATTTCACTTTCACTTTAGTAAAGTCACTCTAGTTGCACCTTGGAAAATGGAGAGAAGGGGCAAGCGTGGAGGTGGGAGGTCTGCCCAGGGAGCGGGTACAGTGGCATGGAGCAAGGCTGAGGGCAGATCCCCGAAGGACGCCAACACCAAGGAGACTACACAGAGGCATCCAGGAAGAAAGGAAACCAGCACAAAGCCAGTGATTCACAAATAAGCCAGAGGCCAAGGAGATCCTAAGAGCGATTATAAAGCTGTGTGATTAAAGGCCGCTAGTGAGCGGACTATAAATGAGCGGAACTGGATAGAGTCGAGCATTAGACACAAAGACAAGTGGGACTCAGCATGAGATAAAAACATTTAAAATCGGGGGAGAAAGGAATTACTCAAAGGGGCTAGCCATTTAGAGGAAGTCAGCGGAGGGAGAGGGTGTGTGTATTCTAACTTTTCATGTTTTAAAAGATGTGTAACCCCCTAGTCAGATTGGCTCAGTGGCTAGAGCATTGGCCCATGGACTAAAGGGTCCTGGGTTTGATTCCGGCCAAGGGCATGTACCTCAGTTGCAGGTTCAATTCCCATCCCCAGTCGGGGTGAGTGTGAGAGGCAACCAGTCAATGTGTCTTGCTTACAATGATGCTTCTTTCTCTCTCTGCCTCTCCCCCTCCCTTAAAAAAAAAATATGTGTAACTGAAATTCAATAGAATCATCAAATTTGGGCAGAATCAGCTACACAAAAAGGGACGTTCAGGTCATCGTTCTATTCGTGTGGCACCCATTTTGCATTTTAGTGAAAATGGGAACAAAGATAGCTGGATGCTCTTTGAAATAACTGACAACGCCATACTCTCACCTGGCTGGCGTTTGGTTCTTCCTCCCATGAAAGCTCCTGCTGGGTCAGTACCAGTTTGGATTTGCAGCGACAATACAGTGATGCCAGACAGACTCTCCTTCAGGAGGACAGTGTTTCAGCCAAGATCCACGGTGGTTTCTTTCTTTCTTGGGAACTGGAGCTACTTTAAAAGCCTGTCAAAATGAGGTCTCTGCCGAAACCGGTTTGGCTCAGGGGTAGAGCGTCGGTCTGCGGACTGAAGGGTCCCGGGTTCGATTCCAGTCAAGGGCATGTACATTGGTTGCGGGCACATCCCCAGTGGGGGATGTGCAGGGGGCGGCTGGTCGATGTCTCTTTCTCATTGATGTTTCTGGCTCTCTGTCTCTCTCCCTTCCTCTCTGTAAAATATCAAATATATATTTGATAAAAAAAAATATTTGATAAAATATTTATTTGATAATATATATATATATATATATATATATATATATATATTTTTTTTTTAATGAGGTCTCTTCCTCTATATTTCTCCATGGCACTTTCTCAGGAACCTGCCTTGGTCACCCTCCCTTCCTTCCTTCTCATCACCTAACTCAGAAGCCTTACAATAAATGTGTCTGCTGCTTTGGAATATCACAGAGTTAGGAGAATGCCCAGCGCCCTGCTATCCAAAAACGTTTTTCTTTGAGTTACACCAAACCAGTGCTGTCTAATGGGATGACCACTCTCCACATGTGGCTATTTAAATTATTCAAAGTTAGCCCAGCCGTTGTGGCTCAGTGGTTGAGTGTCGATCTATGAACCAGAAAGTCACACTTAGATTTCCAGTCAGAGATAGAAACATCAATGATGAGAGAGAATCATTGATTGGCTGCCTCCTGCACACCTCCTAGCTCGATCCCCAGAGTCTGGTGTGCAGGAGGCAGCCGATCAATGATTCTCTCTCATCATTGATGTTTCTATCTCTTTCTTCCTCTCTGAAATCAATACAAATACATTTAAAAACAATAAAAATAAATAATTTATTTAAAGTTAAATAAAATTTAAACTTCGGTTCTGCAGTCACATCCTATTTCAAAAGGTCAATATCCAGGTGTGGCTAATGGCTCCCATATTGACAGTGAAGATGGAGAACATTCCCGCCAGTGTAGACAGTTCTACAGACTGCGCTGCTGCTAAGATACGTGGGATAGAGGGAAAAGTGAGTGTAGTTGCAGGTAAGGGAGGAAGGATAGGACGGGCTCAGTCAGATGGCATCTATTCTCTGTGCCAAATAGAAGGCAGAGGTGCCTGAAGACAGAAGGGAAAGGCAGAGGGAGGTTTGATGAGTGTGAAGAAGATTCAAAACAGTTACTATGGTGATCAGGAGAAGAGAGCCAACAGGGAAAACAGGAATGCCAGGGTGGCGTTGAGACTGAAAAGCCATGGGGGTGTTGCTGCAGCAGTCTAGTGCCTGAGACTATGACAGGGGCCCCGGGCCTTCCCACCTGCAGGACCCGCCTCCCACCTCCACACCCAGGGGCCCGCCCACCAGGCCTTGCCAAGTGGTTCAAATAGTTTGGGAATGTGTAATTGTTGGCATTATCTGTGTGTATTATCGTCTTCTATATTCGTTCCTGAAACTGTAAGCAAAACTACACATGTGTTCCTCCTTCTCCCTAAAGCACCCTTCACTGGGGCAGTACTCTGCTTTATTATCAGAGACCTCCTAATTCATTTATTTTTTCATATAATTTTTATTGTTTTCAGAGAAGAAGGGAGAGAGAGAGAGAGAGAGAGAGAGATCAATGATGAGAGAAAATTATTGATTAGCTGCCTCCTGCATGCCCCCGATAGAGCCTGCAAATCCAGCATGTGCCCTGACCGGGAATCAAGTCATGACCTCTTGATTCATAGGTCAACACTCTACCACTGAGCCATGCCAGTCAGGCCTAATCCGTTTATTTAACAACTATTTACTGAGTGCCAGGGACTCTGGGGATATGTGAGTTAACAAAAGAGACCAAAATTCTTTCCTTCTTGGAGCTCATATTCTAAAGAAACAGGACGAATAATAGACAAGTCAGATATATAGAATGTGAGAGGGCCGTGCCCCCTCTGGGGAAAAACCAAGCAGGGAAGGAAGATCAGATGTGTTTGGGGTTGAACTTAGTGGTCAAATTGAGGTGAAATCCACATAACAAAATTAACCGTTGTAAGATTTAGAATTCAGTGGCATTTAGTACATTCACAATGCCATGCAACCACTACCTCTTTCTAGCTCCAAAGCATTTCATCACCTTAAAAGGAAACGCTCCCTCCTTCCCTGCAGCCCCTGGCAACCATCAATCTGCTTTCTGTCTCTATGGATTCACCAGCCCCTGGTAACCACCATTTATTTTTGTTTGTTTGTTTTTGTGGATTTCATTATTCTGGGCATGTCACATAAATGGAATCATACTATGTGGTCTTTTGTGACAGGCTTCTTTCAATTTGTATAATGTTTTCAAGGCTCATTGCGTTTTAGTATATGTCAGCATTTTATTCTTTCTTATGGCTGAATAATACTCTGTATGGATAGATCACATTTTATAGAGCTGTTCATTGGTCGATGGACACTCAGGTTGTTTCCACCTTTGTCTGTTATGAATAACTAGAGGTCTAGTGCGTGAAATTCATGTATGGGTAGGGTCCCTGCCGGCAGGGGCCTCCCTTCATCTCGCACCTCCCCCTGGTGGTCAGCGCACGTCATAGCAAGCGATCGAACTCCCGGTCATTCAAACTCCTGAGGAGACACTTTGCATTTTAGGCTTTTATATATATATATATATATATATATATATATATATATATATATATATAATCAGGAACATTCTAGTACAAGTATTTGAGCTTCTATTTCCAATTGTTTCAGTGGAATTGCTGGGTCACATGTTGAAGTTTTTGAGGAAACGCCAAACTGTTTTCCACAGTGGCTGCATCATATGCCATTCCCGCCAGCAACATGTGAGGGTTCCAATTTCTCCACATCCTCGCCAACACTTGTTATTTGCCATTTTGTAAATAATAGGCATCCTAGTGGTCAGAAGTAGTATCTCACAGAACTTTGATTTGCATTTCCTACTGCACATCCTTGGGGGTTGAGCATTCTTTCATGTGCTCATTGGCCATTTGCACAGCTTCTTAGAGAAATGTCTATTTAAGTCCTTTCCCCACTTTTGAATTGGGTTGTTTTCCTTTTGTCACAGAGATACAAGAGTGGAGATTGGACTTTTAAATAGAGTGGTCAGAATAGGCCTCCCTGAGAAGAGGCCTTTTAAGTGAAGACCGTAAGAAGGTGAGGGAGTGAGTTGCCAGGATGTCTGGGAAGAGCATTGCCGACAGAAGAGGGAATGCAAAGGCCCTGAGACAAGTTACTTTCACTTCCCTGTAACGCTGTTTCCTGTCTGCAAACGGGGAAGAATAAGACGTGGAAGAATAAGGGCTAAAGACAATATCATGTTGTCAGCAAACTGTCAACCCCTTGGCTTGCCCTTGCCCTTGCGCAAGATATTTAACTTCTCAGAGCCACAATTTGCTCTCTATGAAATGGGGATGATAATCCTATCTACCTCATAGTGTTCCCACAAGAATTGAATGAAATAATATACCCAGCCAGGGTATATTTTTTTAAAAAAATTTAATAAATCTTTATTGTTCAAATTATTACAATTGTTTCTCCTTTCCCCCCCCCCATAACTCTCCTCTGCCCAGTTCCCACCCCACCCTCTGCCCTTACCTCCCTCACCCTGCTGTCTGTATCCATGTGTATGATTTTTGTTCAGTCTCTTCCCCAGCCAGGGTATATTCATAGCAGTGCTCAGAAATGTGGGGTTCAAACCCAGATCAAGAGGACTTGGAATCCTGAGGCCTCCGGGAGGAAATGGTGTACAGGAGAGTTGAAGGGGTGCTGTGGTGGGGAAGCCTGTGTTCTAGGCTCCTACATACTTGGTCCTATTTACATTCTGAAGAGCATAATTTATTTGCATACTAACACCAATAGGAGGTTACAGTCTGAATGCCAGCGTTCAACAAGTGCCCTTGGGCACATAGTTTAATCCCTTTGAACTCGGTTTCCTTATTTGTGCCTTTATATTGTGGACAGTATTCAAGATCATATATGTGTGAATAAGAGAGGTGCTCAAAAAACTTTCCCCCCTGCCGAAACCGGTTTGGCTCAGTGGATAGAGTGTCTGCCTGAGGTCCCAGGTTCGATTCTGGTCAAGGGCATGTACCTTGGTTGCGGGCACATCCCCAGTAGGGGATATGCAAGAGGCAGCTGATCAATGTTTCTCTCTCATCCATGTTTCTAACTCTATCCCTCTCTCTTCCTCTCTGTAAAAAAAAAACAATAATATATATATATATATATATATATATATATATATATATATATATATATATATATATTTAAAACTTTCCTCCCTAATTGCTTCATCATATGTCTGCCAACAAATACTATCATTTTGGGTGTTCCAAAATTTTCAACACAAAAATGCTATGATTTTTTTTGTGGCAGTTAGAATGTGGGTTTGGGGTCTCAGGCTACAGATTAAATCCCGCTGTTGGGCCTTAAGGATAGTGGCATAACCACTCTGATCTTTAGGTCCTGGTCCAACCTTACAAAGCAGTTGTAAGGATCTGAGCTCATTTTCATAAATCACTCATAAAACAACAGAACTCTGCTATACTGATATGAAGAAAATGAGGGGATGTCGAAGCAGTTTGGATGGTGAGGGGGAACAAAAGAGAGAAATCCTGATAAGACAGTCTAGAAAAGCTTCTGAGGGGCCAGCAGAGTGAAACCATAATGGGTGAGTTTCCAACCCTCATTTTTCTCCCTATAAATGGAGCTAAGATCAGGAATTTCAAATCTGAGACGATTCTCTGTCCATGGCTGGCTTGGTGCCCTCAGCCAAGTCTCTTCCTCTCTCTGTACCTCAGTGTCCCAGGGGGTTCCTCTCCCCAAACCCTCTGCTCTCTGAAACCATTTGTGGTACCGCCACTGATCAGCAGAGGGCAGTGATGCACCAACATCGCTCTGAAGTCTGCCTCAAAGTTCTGTTTGGTTTGCTGTCTTCCTGGACAAGAGAATTACAGTGAAATAATAATAGTGGCATATGTTTCTCCTTTTCAAAGGTCCTTATTTTATATTCAGTGCACAGTCAGAAGAGGTCTTGTCACAGTATGCAGATGAGGAAGCAGAGCCTCAGAAACATGAGAAACAACAAGGACACAGGCAAACAATCCACTGGCAACTTAGACCATTTGAATGCTAGGAGCACAATGCTGTATGTCTGGGCTGCTTAGGATCGATAACCAATTACACACTTTGTGATTCATGAAGTCCTTTCTGACCCTGAATATCAGAAAATTCTTATTCTGTCCTATCTAGCTTACCAATAAGTCAGTTGAGGCTTTAGAGGTTATGCCATTTGGCTTATTATTTTCTTAATCAGCTTCATCTTAGGGGCTCCCATAAATAGCTTAAGAACTAAATCACTTGGTGTATTGCAGCGGTTTTGATATGATGGGATGTAGTGGGTTCTAGAGCAAATACTGCTCCTTGTTTTGCAAAAGGAACCAAGCCCATTTCTCTGCTTCAGTGTCTGTGTGTGTTATTAGCCATTGCATGTGCAACGGGAATAGCTCTAGGTCAAAAGTGAAACTCAAATGATATGAGTACTATCAAATGATATGTCTGGCCCTAGCCAGTTTGGCTCAGTGGGCGGAGCTTTGGCCTGTGGACTGAAGGGCCCTGGGTTAAATTCCAGTCAGGGCACATGCCTGGGTTGTGAGCTCGATCCCCAGTAGGGGACGTGCAGGAGACAGCCGATTAATGATTCTCTCTCATCATACATGTTTCTATCTCTAACTCTCCCTCTCCCTTCCTCTCTGAAATAAAAATATATACACCTTAACTCCAGATTCTGATAGCCACCCCCAACCACTCAGAAAATCGCTGTTTTTGATGATCCTTGTATGTTGTCTGTGTGTGCAATGTCTTCAACAGAACCTGGGTTGGTTAACAGAAAGGCCAATTCAAATCAGCTTGAGCACCTAAACATTAAGGAATGTGTCACTTCATCCATGTAAACTTCAAGGTGACTCGTGCTGAGCAACTCAACATCGGCAAAATTATCCTGCTCAAAAGTCAACAGTGCCAGTAGATCGATCCTCTGGTGTAGGGGTTGGATTGGGGTCTGCTCTGATGACGTACATGGCAATGCGGAGGGAGCGGGAGGACAGCACTCGGAATTTGAGTTCGGAGTCTGAAGGAGGGAAGGAGGACTGGCTTGGAGAAGGGAATCAACAGGAGAAGTCTCTGTTACACGCCCTGAGGCTGTTAATCCAACTCTAGCTCTTACACGTGTGTGTGCCTGCTGCTGCGAGTTAGGGGACAAAGCAGAATCAACACTTGGCTCTTGTCCTCCCCTTGCTTATAGTCTGTTTAAACCAGACTTGCATTACCTCCTTTTTACTCTTAGGACTTGTTTTTTTTTTTGTAGAAAATGCCGACAGCTATAAAGAAGAAAAGCCAGAATTGCCCATAACCCACCACTCAGAGACAGCTTTCATTAACGTTTCCTAGTTCCTTCTAATCTTAGCCCCGTTTTCTGATTATTGCAAGTCAGGCAAATTATCTCCTTATTTACTGGTTCACCTGGTAGCTATGGAGTTGTGCCAGAGTGTGTGGTTCAGATTCTCACTTTACTAGCAGTTCCCAGGACAATTTCGTTGTAGCCCAGAGTGGTTGAGTGAGGTTTGACTTGGACTTTGAAATGGATCTGAATGAGGAAAAGGGGTATAAGGATGGCCTTCCAGTGGGAGCAAGGGCATGACCCAGGCACAAAAGTAGGGCCGGTGGGGGGAGGTGAGAAGATAGATGCATATTGGAAGGTTAGAAGATTCCAGGGGTATCTGGGTTTTTTTGCCTGTTCAGCATTTATTCCCCCTTCTGATATCAACACCCAATTTTTCTTCGGGGACTCGCTTATTCCCCACTGTCAACTCTCAGCTCCCGTTTGGGAGAAGCTCTGAACCCTTATTTAGAGATGGTCACATGACCAAATCTGACCAATCGGAATAGCAACTCCCTCTGGTCGGTGATTGGCTCATGAATGGGCGCATGACTAAATCAAGCCAGCCAGGACCAATGAGATTGTCTGGATTTCTGGGTTTCCTTGAAAATGTAGGAAATCTGACTACATTGTGTGGCAGATTGGCTGGAGCTGAGAGGATATGCACTGTACAGTTTGCCACAGTCCCCACCACTCCCCGTGGCGAGGGATGACAGTTTAGCACTCTGTTTAGAAGTCTGTGAGCCAAACACAACTTGTCTATCTGTCACACTTAGCCCTGGGAATGCTAGTTTGTTTTCCCTGTGTAGGTGCCAAGATGAATGGGAACAACCAGGGTGTGAGTCCTCCTTGCCAGTGGATGACCTTTAGGAAGTTTCTTCACTGGCCCTGAGCCTCTACTTCCTCATCTGTTGGGTCAGTGATTCTCAACCAGAAGCGAGTTTATCCCCCAGGGGACCTTTGATGATGTCTGGAGACATTTTTTTGGTTGTTACTGACAACTAGTGGGTAGAGGCCAAGGATATTGCTAAATATCCTACAGTGCACAGAGCAGCCCCCACCCTCCTGACACACACACACACACACACACACACACACACCCCAAAGAATGATCCAGCCCAAAATATCCATAGTGCTGAGGCTGAGAAACTGTGTTAAATGAAGATAGTTAACAGCCCTAGCCTGTTTAGCTAAGTGGGTAGAGCATCAGCCTGCGGACTGAAGGGTCCTGGGTTTGATTGAGCCCAACCCTGGTCAAGGGCATATGCCCAGGTTGGCTCAATCCCCAATAGGGGGCGTTCAAGAGTCTCATCATTGATGTTTCTATCTCTCTCTCCCTCTCCCTTCCTCTCTGATATTAATAAAAATATATTTTAAAAAAATTTCCCCCAAAATGGAGATGATAACAGTAGCTCATTTAAAAGGCTGTTGTGGCCGAAACCAGTTTGGCTCAGTGGTAGAGCGTCGGTCTGCGGACTGAAAGGTCCCGGGTTCGATTCCCGTCAAGGGCTTGTACCTTGGTTGTGGGCACATCCCCGGTGGGGGGTGTGCAGGAGGCAGCTGGTTGATGTTTCTCTCTCATCGATGTTTCTAGCTCTCTAGCTCTCTCCCTTCCTCTCTGTAAAAATATCAATAAAATATTTTAATTAAAAAAAGTAAAAAAAAAATAAAAGGCTGTTGTGAAGATCCAGTGGAATCATCTGTTTTAAGATCTGTCATTTCTACTTTCCCACCCCCCTTGTAAACTCTACAGGTCAGGGACCCGATGGTCTTAGGGCAATGTTCTATATCCCAAGGACTAGAACATGGAGGTGCTAAGTAAATTTTTATTAATTGGAACATTTACCAGATTGAGAACAAATCAACAAATAGTAACTATCATCATCATCATCATCATCATCAATCAACACTATCTTCCCAGCCCCTGGCTCAGTGTATAATGAATGAATGAATGAATGAGAAATGGAGTATTTACTCATGAACCACTAATTTATGTACTTTAGGAGGATACTGTAAACTTGTGGGAAAAAGGCCCAGTCTTTTTCTTTTTTTGCAAAGAGGACCTTTGTTCATGAAAGAAATTACTTTAGGGGAGTGAGACTTCTGCCAGGCCCGGGCCTGGCTCACAGTCATGTAGAGTCGAGGACTCAACATCTCGCTCCGCTTAGGCAAAAAAGGAAAACGGGCCAGGCTTTGTGCGAACTCGCTGTGAAACAAGAGCTGTTTTCAGGGCCCAGGAACACTCTCTGTTCCATGTTTAATTTCTTCCATCTGTCTGGTATCTGACCTCCGCTGCCCTCTAAGCCATTGCCACACATTGTCTGCACATGTTCCCATATAAGGTGATCTCTCTCTCTCTCTCTCTCTCTCTCTCTCTCTTTCTCTTCCTCTCTTCCCCTCTCCCTCTCTTTCTCGGGGTTGGACAGCAGGCTGCTTCCTCCACCCCACTGTTCCTCTCTTGGCCTTCCCTGGCAGGCTGCACTGTGAGGATGGATGGCTGGAGAGCGGGAAGGGGCAGGGGGCTGCCAAGGAATGTGGCAGGTTTATTTTTGTTCGGACTGCATTCTTTGCCAGGCCTGCAGGCCTCAGCCACTTGGGGATGTCACATGCCGATAAGACAGTGGGGGTGACTGAGACCTGTGGCTCAACTCTGCAACACCCCAGGTGTGAGCCATCGTCACAGAGTGGGGGGTGGGGTGTAGGGACTCTGAGGTCATGGAACTCACCTCTCCCCGCTCCCCTGCGTCTGATTCCCAGAAAGGCAAGTTCGAACCTTTAGAGAAGCAACTGCGGGAACTGAGACCTGTAATCACTTAGACCCGTTGCTGGACGAAACCCAACATTTGCAGCAGAGAAGAGAAGAGCCAGGTGTCGGGGTGAAATTATTAGCTGTGTGACCTTGGGCAAGTTGCCTGACATCTCTGTTTCCTTATCTGTCAAAATAGTAGCAAATGTACTCCATACTATTCCAGTATCATGGTGAAATGTGAATTCCATGAGAGCAGGGATTATTGTCTATTCTGTTCACTGTTGTGTCACCAGCATGTAGGTAGAATAGTGCCTGGCACAGAGTAGGCGCTCAAATATGTGTTGAACAAATTAAGTGAGATAACGCATTTAAGTGCTCAGGACCAAATAAATGGTAGCTGTTACTGTCTATTCAATAACATCATATGTTTATTTACTTATTAAGTGCAAGGCCCTTAATAAAGTGCAGGGAATACAGTGGTGAACAAGACAAGACAGACTTTAAGGAAGCTTGTATTCCTTTTTTTTTTTTTCCTTAATCCTCACCTGAGGATATTTTTTCATTGATTTTTAGGGAGAGAGGGAAAAGAGAGAGAGAAACATTGATGTGAGAGAAACACATCGACTGGTTGCCTCCTGAGTCCCCAGGCTGACACTCTATCCACTGAGCCAAACCAGCTGCGGCAGAAGCTTGTATTCTAATGAGGGACATACACGTTTAACTTCAGAGAGTACTAGGTGCTTTGGGAGAAATTTAAAACGTAATGTGGAAGTGAGTTTCTCAAACCTTTTGACTGTGACTCACAGCAAGAAATGTTTATCGTGTGACCCAATGAACTCAAATACCTGTTTATTAAACTGAAATAAAACTTTAAAATATATTAATTTTTTAATATATATATTTTATTGATTTTTTACAGAAAGGAGGGGAGAGGATGAGAGTTATAAACATCAATGAGAGAGAAACATTGATCGGCTGTCTCCTGCACACACCCTACTGGTACATGCCGTTGACTGGAATCGAACCTGGGACCCTTGAGTCTGCAGGCCGATGCTCTATCCTCTGAGCCAAACCAGTTAGGGCTGAAATAAAACTTTCACAAAACAATTGTGATAGATTGTCTGCAAAGATGTCTGCCAACAATTTATCAACCATCATTCCTGGTATGCACATGCCACTCCCTGATCAAGAGGTAGAGGCTGTTTCTCATTTCCTTGAGTCTAGGCGGGACCCATGGCTTGCTTTGACCAATAGGATGCAATGGAAATGACACTGTGCTTGCTCTGAGCCTCTGCTTTAAGATGCCTGGGGGCTTTCATGTCTGTGCTCCTTGTACTATTCACTGAATCAAACAAGGAGCTTGATGTGATTTGAATTCCAGTGTAAACAAACCAAAATCTACACCTGTCCATGTCTCAAGGTCATGAAATCAAAAGTCCAAGGACAACCAATCACAAACAGCCACCTAGGCTTTCAGCTATAGCCAATGAAATAACTTCTCTTCTTTGCTCCCACACTTTCCTCTGTGTAAGTCTCTCCCAGGACTCCTGCCAGCGGAGGGCGCCCCTAACCTCTTCCTGTTTGGAGCTGCCCGGCTCCTATCAATTTTTGCTCAAGTAAACTCTTAAAATTTTTAAATATGGTTCAGTTGATCTTTTAACAGTATCCAGCTGCCAGGTAGAGAGGCTCGGGTTAGAGCACTGAATGATGAGAGACCTCAAGGAGAGAGTTCACTTGAAGGAGAAATGGCAGCCAGCACTGGGGCCCAGGAAGGAGGGAGCTAATTTAGATGTTCTGGCCCCAGAGGAGCTCTCAGCTGAACTCAGCCCCACGGTGATCCCAGCAGATTCCACGTGGAGCAGAACTACCCAGCTGAGCCCAACTATCCCACAGATTTGAGGGAGGGTTCCAAGCCAATACATTTGGAGCAAAAAATATATATATATACATTTCTGACACAGGCATATTTATCTTTATTCTGTATATTTTCTATTCCTCTTCGTTTCTTAAAAATGTTCATCAATGTGCAGCCAGTGTGGCTCAGTGGTTGAGTGTAGACCTATGAACCAGGAGGTCACTGGTATGATTCCTGGTCAGGGCACATGCCTGGGTTGTGGGCTCGATCCCTAGCAGGGTGTGTGCAGGAGGCAGCTGATCAATGATTCTCTTCTCATCATCACTGATGTTTCTCTCTCTCTCTCTCTCTCTCTCTCTCTCTCTCTCTCTCTCCCCCACCCCCTCTGAACTCAATAAAAATATTTTCTAAAATGTTCATTAAGACCCATGAAACTGCCGAACACAGGTTTGGCTCAGTGGTAGAGCGTCGGCCTGGGGACTGAAAGGTCCCAGGTTCAATTTCGGTCAAGGACATGTACCTTGGTTGCGGGCACATCCCCGGTAGGAGGTGTGCAGGAGGCAGCTGATCGATGCTTCTCTCTCATCGATGTTTCTAACTCTCTATTCTGTAAGAAATAAATAAAATATATATTTTTTAAAAAGACCCATGAAACTGATTTCAATAGCTACTAATCAACCATAACTAACAGTCTGAAAAGCTCGGTGATGGCGAATGGCTGGTAGATGGGTTACTTTAGTAAGAGGGTTTGGGAATGGTCTCCCCGAGGAAGGGACATTTGAGCTGAGACCTGAGTGAGGAGAATGAACCAGCAGGGGGAAGGTGGGGTAGAGAACAGCCAGGCCAAAGAAGGAGCAGAGCAGAGGTCTTGGGTTTGGGATGGGTTTCGGGTGTCTGAGCAAGAGAAAGGAAGCCGGTAGCGGGGAGAATAGAGAAAAGGGAGGCCTGGAGTCAAATTAGGCCATCGGCTGCAACGCCTGGACCTCAGCTGCAGAGAGCAAAGTCTGCTTGGAAGACTTGGGGTGAATGACTGTCCTTTTTTTTTTTTTAATTGAGGTGAGATTCACATAATATAAAATTTGTGTGTGTGTGTGTGTGTGTGTGTGTGTGTGTGTGTGTGTCTTCACCAGAGGATTTTTTTTCATTGATTTTTATTTATTTTAAGAAAATATATTTTTATTGATTTAGAGAGAAAGGGAGAGGGAGAGAGAATCATTGATCGGCTGCCTCCTGCACACCCCCTACTGGGGATCGAGCCTGAAACCCGGGCGTGTGCCCTTGACTGAATTCAAACCCGGGACCCTTTAGTTCACAGGCCAATGCTCTATCCACTGAGTCAAACCGGGTAGGGCTCCATTGATTTTTAGAGAGAACAGAAGGGAGAGGGAGAGATAGAGAGAAACATCGATGTGAGAGAGACACAACGATTGGATACCTCCCAACCAGAGCCAGGGATAGAACCTGCAACTGAGGTAGGTGCACTTGCTCAGATTCGAACCCAGGACTCTTTAGTCAAAGGGCCGACACTCTATCCATTAAGCCAAACCGGCTAGGGCTAAAATTAGCCTTTTTAAAGGGAAAATTCAGTGGCATTTGGTTACATTCACAGTATTGTGCAACCACCAACTCTGTTTCCAGAGGGTCTCCTTCACCCAAAAGGAAACCTCTCCTGATTAAGCAGTCACTCCACATTCTCTCTTCCCCCTGACCCTGGCACTCGCCGATCTGCACTTTGTCTTTATGCATTTCTCTTTTCTAGATATTTCATGTAAATGGAATCACACAACATGTGCCTTTTGTGTCTGGCTTCTTTCACTCAGCATCGTGTTTTCAAGGTTCATCCCTATGGTAACATGTATCTGCACTTCATTCCTTTTTAGGCCAGAATCACATTCTGCTGTACATTTGTACCTTCATCCGTTTTGATTCTATGATTCCATCTATAGCCCTTTCATGGGCCTTGATTTGACATCATCAGTCCAGGGAGAGAAAAGCTCTGGGCGACATAAAGAAGGCCACTTTGTGCCCTGCTGCTCCTGGCCTTTTCTTGTCCCTTCCCCTCAACTTTTTCCTGTGTGATCTGGAGCTTCCGAATGGCCCCAAAGCAGCTCCACTGCTGATTACCCTCGAATACTCCCCCTGAATTCTATAAATACCCAGCTCTCAGCTGGGAAAAAAGAACTTGAAAGGCATCTGAAACGAAAATACCCTTTTTTTCCCATCATTGGCCAAGTGTTTTCTCTCCATCTTTCCACTCTCTGATTCCCGGGTGAGTGCCCGGAATTCAAACCTTTAGCCCTACCAGCGAAGAGAAGAGTCTCCTTGGCAAAGCCCTCGAGGCAGAGAAAACCAGATGGCATGCTAACGCTGGCCCTCCGCACGGAAAAGCCCTTTGCCTCCAGCCTCAATGGCCTGTTATGGTCCTTCCTCCAGGCTCTGCTGAGCCACTTTTTAAAATATATATATATATTATTGATTTTTTACAGAGAGGAAGGGAGAGGGATAGAGAGTTAGAAATACTGATGAGAGAGAATCATCGATCAGCTGCCTCTTGCACACCCCCTACTGGGGATGTGCCCGAAACCAAGGTACATGCCCTTGACCGGAATCGAACCCGGGACCTTTTAGCCCGAAGGCCGACGCTCTACCCACTGAGCCAAACCAGCCAGGGCTTTCCTGTGTTTTTCAAGCAGTTGGGAGGATACCTAAAAATTCTTTTTTTAAAAAAAATATTTTACTGATTTTTTACAGAGAGGAAGGAAGAGGGATAGTTAGAAACATCGATGAGAGAGAATCATCGATCAGCTGCCTCTTGCACACCCCCTACTGGGGATGTGCCCGCAACCAAGGTACATGCCCTTGACCGGAATCGAACCTGGGACCTTTCAGTCCACAAGCCGACGCTCTATCCACTGAGCCAAACCGGTTTCGGCATCTGCTGATGCCACTTTTGAACCAGTTTAGTAGGTTGGGGAAAATGGCTTTGGGATCAGGCAGAACTGTTTTAATCTTGACTCAGCCCGCTGCAAGCTGTGTGACTGTGGGCCCTCTATGAACTTCCCAGGCCCCCATTTTCTCCGTTGTAAGATGGAAAGCAACAACACTGTCCTTGCAGCCTTGTTGGGAAGATTGAGTGAGATGATGTGGGTGTGGGCCGTGAGCTGAAATGAAATCAGGCCTCACGCCACGTGACTCCAGGAACCTGGGCTACAGAGCCAGGGCAGCTTGGAGACGTGGGGGGTGGCTCCGTTGTCTTCCCAAGGCCTCGCTGCCCATCATGTTGATTGTATAATTCAGTATATGATTCAATTAGCCATTCCTTCAGATTGCTCTCCCAGACCCCCATTCTGCCATTGTCTTCTCTGGGAGACCAGGCTGCAGGGATGACCTCCAGGGATTGCCTGCCCCTTTGGCGCCCTGTTGGGTTTAGCTAGTGGGAAGCCAGCCAGGAAATCAGAGGGTGGGAGGAATGTGAGGTCAAGACTCGCTGCATTTAAAGGCTCCTATTAGGCAGCCTTCTCAGACAGCCAGGCTGTTTACGAGCCTCTGGTGCCTGCTCTCTCCTCTGGCTGCTTCAGGCTTAGGGCAGCAATGGCTGCCTTTGCTATTGGTCCCTTGTTGTTTTCCCTAAACCTTGCCCCCCACCTTTACAATGGCCCTTTATTAATCTCTCCTCCGTTGCCCAGACTGTGCTATCTTTGTCCTGCCAGGACGTGTACTGATACAGAGGTTATCCATTTCAATTGACAACTCAGATTGGCAAGAGGAAGTACGTGGTTTTATAAGTAACCGCAATCCAACTGTGAGCTCCCATCCTGTCATTATTGGGCATTTTGCCTGCAGGTATATCCTGGGGGATGCTGAGTCCCTGGATATGAGAAAGCTTCAGAGAGTCACTAGAAATCTCTGATCCATGGCTCGTCCTGGTGACTACTTGGTCACCCACCCATCATCCCAGTCTGCCTGGTCTTTTCAGGTCCAATGCCATTAATGCTTGCATTTCAGGCCTGGGATAAGGAAGGCTTTGGCCACACTGGAATGCAGATTGTTTTAAAGGGGAATGACACCCAGGAAGCATCAGCAAGTGAAGGTATTATTACTTGACCCCAATAAGGTCAGTGCATCCTATTTTTCAGTTCGTAATCAAGGAAGTAATATGAATTGCATAGTATTTGGCTTCGATACATGCCCTTGACTCTCACAAAACCCATTTAAAAAAACCACTTGACAAAAAAAAATGTAGCAACAGGCACACATTTAATGCCATCCATTCAGTTGAACGTTTCACATGTTATGTATCCTTTTTACCTCTTAGGAAAGCACTACATCCCCACAAGATTAAATTGCCAGAGACAATGTAGGCTATCTGCAAAGCCGAAATGAGGCTTCTGTTTAAATTTAGTTCCTTTCATCTCCAAGTAACCTAGATGGCCGAGGCATTAAATGACAATTAATGGATAACAGAATAACCCACTTCCGAATTTGTTCCTGCGTCTGGGTCATTTTTCTGAGCTTTAAAAGAATGAGATAAAGTGTGCAGTGTGCAGAGTCGCCCCAGATGGGATAGCATCTTGAAAACTGGCATTTGCTGAATACTCGTGCGGAATCCAGAAATATCTCATGGTCAGGATGAAAGGTCTAAATTTAATACCAAAAACAGAAAACTGGCTTGGCTTCCTTGGGCTCCGCACAGGAAAGCTCTTGTTTGGAAGTTCTGAAACGAGAAGGGGCTGGAGGCGCTCTGTTCATGGCATCCTGGAGTTCCGTGGGGCCTGGAAGGTCTATTGTTTTCCCAAGATCTCTTTTGAAGAAAGAGAATTTGTTGATAAAAAATCAGGGAGAAAGTTCACATTGATGCCGATACTCCTCACAATAAGTATATCTTCATTTCTTCTTCTTCTGGTTTTGCTTACCCAGCTTTTAAGATTTAACCACCGTCCCTGACCACCTGTATAGGACATCTGTGGTTCTTGTTTGAATAGCATCTCTACTTCTGGTAACAGAATGCAGCCCTTCCTTTTTGGGAGCCACCCTCACCTAGTCTATTCTCCCATCCAAGTACTAACCAGGCCCGGCCCTGCTTAGCTCCCAAGATCAGACGAGATCGGGCGCGTTCAGGGTGGTATGGCCGTAGACTCACCTAGTCTGTTCTTATGTCCATCAGTGTCATGGCAGTTGATTAAAGAATGTTCTGATACACTTCAGACTAATGAAAGTCAGCCCCAGGAATTTGCTGGAACTATTGAAGAAAAGGTTGTACTTTTATTTATTTATTTAAAAATATATTTTATTGTCTTTTATAGAGAGGAAGGGAGAGGGATAGAGAGCTAGAAACATTGATGTGAAAGAAACATCGATCAGCGGCCTCCTGCACACTCTCCACTGTGAATGTGCCCACTCCCAAGGTACATGCTCTTGACCAGAATCCAACCTGGGACCTTACAGTCCAAAGGCCGATGCTCTATCCACTGAGCCAAACCAGTTTCGGCAAAAGGTTGTACTTTTATTGAGGTTGCTGGGCTGGAAGGATGTAAGCCTCCTGCAGCCCATTCAGAGAGGCAGAAAGATGGAGGGAGAAAGAAGGTCAAGAGACATCACTGAACTAGATTGAGCCATACTTGAAGTTAGTAATATCCTTGGTCTTCACAATTGCATGAAGCAATGACCCCTCTCCTTATTTTTATCTTGTACTAAACTGAGTCTTGACAAATATACTTTACCAGGAGTGATTTTTTTTTTCTCCCTCTGAATAACCAGAGCAAAGGTTCTCAGATGTGGATGTTTCTTGCAGTATCTACAGGAGTTAATAAGGGAGTAGGAAAGGGCAGCTTCCAGCTTCTCTCATCTCCTCCCACCTCATCCCACCTCCAGTGGAGGCCAGTGAACATTTAAAGGACATGTGCTCATAACATCATTTTCTTATCAGAGGGCTTTGAGTGAGAATCAGATTGGGAACTTCAGTCTTTGGTAGCAAGGGATGAGTAGGTTTCAACAACAGTCTGTTGCTACAATGAAAAACTGCTAAAGATGCCCTGGTTGGTTTGGCTCAGTGGATAGAGCACCATCCTGTGACTAAAGGGTCCAGTTGAGGGCACATGCCTGGGTTGTGGGCTTAATCCCTAGTGGGGGGCATGCAGGAGGCAGTCTATCGAGGATTCTCTCTCATCATTGATGTTTCTATCTCTCTCTCCCTCTCCCTTCATCTCTGAGGTCAATAAAAAATATCCCTCTCTCTTCCTCTCTGTAAAAAATCAATAAAATATATCAAAATATATATATGTATGTATTTTTTGTTTTATTTTTTAAATATATTTTTATTGATTTTTTACAGAGAGGAAGGGAGAAGGATAGAGAACTAGAAACATCGATGAGAGAGGAACATTGACCAGCCGCCTCCTGCACACCCTGCACTGGGAATGTACATGCCTTTGACTGGAATCGAACCTGGGACCCTTAAGTACGCATACCGACGCTCTATCCACTGAGCCAAGCCGGTTTCAGCTATATGTATTAAAAAAAAAAACATTTTGGGTCCTTTAGTCTAGAACCATGAGCACCCAAGAGAACAAAATTAAAAAGAATTGAAAGGAAAAGACAAATTTATCCATGATGTCATACCCTGCTCACCTGACTTAGCCAATGAAGCATTTTATCCATAAGAGAGTGGAGGTGTGTACTGATACACGATGTTCACAGCAGCATTGTTTAGGAGAGCCAAAAGTAGAAGCAGTGCAAATTTACATAAACAGATAAGTGGACGAACAAAAAGCCATACAATGAAATATTATTCTGCCACAAAAAGAAATGAAGAATTGATTCATTTCATGCTACCACATGGATGAACCTTGAAAATATTAGACTAAGTGAAAGAAGCCAAACACAAAGGGTCACCTATTTTGTGATTCCATTTACAGGAAATGTCCAGAAAAGGCAAGTCCATAGAGAAGAAAAGCAGATTAGTGGTTGTCAGCGGCTAGAAAGCAAGATTTTTTGTTTGTTTTTATTGAAAACTGGGAGATGATGGCTAACAGAAACAGGGTGTGTTTTGGGGGTAATAAAAATGTTCTGGGATTAGATAGTGGTGTTGGCTGCACAACTTGATGAATATGCTTTTAAGCAAGTGAATTGTATACTTTAAAATGGGTGAACGGTATGTATGTGAATTATATCTGAATACATCTATTAAACAAAAGAGAGAGAGAGTCAGGGTAGGAATAGGAATCTTTCTGAAAGGCTGTCCCATATGACTGGGACTTCCCTTCATCTATTAGAAATGTCAAATATAGTTCAGCCAAGAGGCATCTTTGAGATTTTACAAGGAAGATTCAACATAGCATCTGGAGGGGGGGGGGGAGTCTTCACGTGGGTGGCTTGACTTGGGATATAGTCAGCCATGCCTTCACTGTTATGGTGAAACTGTTGCTGAGAAGTTCTTCTTGGACCCCTCACTGAATCTTTTTACCTTGAATGAATCAGGGGTGATAGCAAGTCTTCCTGTTACCCATGCCTGGGCCCTATAGATGGGCAGGGACCTAATATGTGCAGGCTTCTCCATCTCCCTCCCTCCCTCTCTCTCTCTCTCTCTCTCTCTCTCTCTCTGTTCACTTTGGAATATGTTCTTCTCAATATCTCAGGCTGAGTGGCTTCAAATTCTTTCTTGTGTTCCAGAGCAAAGGCATTAAGCACAAGATTGGTTTGAGTTTGAGTGCAAAGAGTGGATTCCATTGCTTGCCTGAATTTGCAGAGGATGTGTTCTCATAACTGGGAGGTAGTGTTTCAATTATAGCAGCAACAGCCGAAACTGGTGTGGCTCAGTGGATAGAGCGTCTGCCTGTGGATTGAAGGGCCCCAGGTTCAATTCCAGTCAAGGGCATATACCTTGGTTGTGGGCATGTCCCCAGTGGGGGGTGTGCAAGAGGCAGCTGATTGATGTCTCTGTCTCTCTCTCTTCCTCTCTGTAAAAAAATAAATAAAATATATATTTTAAAAAATAATTTCAGCGACAGGCAGAGGAGAAATTAAAAACTACCGGAGAAGCCACTCTTACCTTTATATAGCTTACTCTGTGGAAGGAACAAATCTAACCATCTCATTTTTTTAAAAGAAGGGGGGAAAGGATAAAATGCTTTTAGCTTTTCTAATGTCAGGCATTGTTCTGATCACTTTACCTGTATCAAACTCAATCTTCACCTTTGAGGAAGAATTATCATAGCCACATTTGATAGATGAGGAAAGCCCAGAGAGTTGAGGCCCCACAGAGGTGAGGCCACAACCCCAACACAGATCCAGGATTCAAATCAAGGCAGCCAGGAGAATCTCCTAATGCATGCAACAGGATTAATTAATTAGATAGTCCCATTGTGTGAATCTTTTATTTTATTGTTTCTCCCAGAATTATGTAAGTTAACTTTTGAAGTTTTTAAGTGTTGCCTTCTCCTGGTGGAGCTGGGACCACTCTTAGTTTCTCTCCAAGTGCTTTCACTTGG
Source organism: Vespertilio murinus (assembly GCA_963924515.1). Lineage (NCBI taxonomy): Eukaryota > Metazoa > Chordata > Mammalia > Chiroptera > Vespertilionidae > Vespertilio > Vespertilio murinus. Next base: position 10,142,146 of record OZ004720.1, on the reverse strand, counting down.
TCCTTCAATAGTCAGAAGGCTGCCCGCAATGGACCCATCTTGGAGTGTTGTGTTCCTTCTGCTCGATAAACTCTCTCTGTTCCAGTTTGGCTAATTTTTACTGATCCTTAAACTCACTTTGTTCAATGGAACCTCTCCTGATAGTATAGTCCTTTCAGCCCCAAATAAACTTGGGGCCCTTTGATCTGGGCTTCCCCATCATTGAGTCCTTTTGTTACGGCATTCACCATAGTTGTATGGGTGTTGCTGAAAGATGAAACAGAGAGGGCCAGAGACCGGGATGCCAGGACTCGGGTTTTATTGAAGAGAAGAGTACCACGGCTGGCTGCTTCCAGAGAGAGAGAGAGAGAGAGAGAGAGAGAGAGAGAGAGAGAGAGAGAGAGCAGAAGAGAGTGAGGGCCGGGGTACAAGCACCTTTAAGGGGAGGAAAAAGAGGGGATGGGGCTTAGGGCACTCAGCACATGCTGATGGGTGGTTTCACGTAAGGCCTATGATTAGGGACCTAAGGACTTAGGAATGGGGGCTTGGGGTATTTGGCAGGTGCTGATTGGTGGTTCAGAGCTCAGGAATGTCTGGCTGCAGGTGAAGTTTACGTCTGTCCATCACTTGGAGGAAGGGAGGACCTATAAATTGCTGACTCAGTTGTTTCTCTTCCTACACTAGAATGTTAGCTCCATGAGGAAAGGGACCGAGGGTAATACCTAACCCTTCACCCCAGCAGCCAGCATGGTGGGGGCATATAGGAGATGCCTACTATAGAATTTGTTTTGTTTGTAAATCTGATGCTAAATCTGTAGTAGGTTTCTTTTAAGTTGTTTTTAAGCCAACAACTTCGTTTTCAGGGTGTGAGAAATTTCAGTGTTCTTCTCTCGTTTTCTTCACGGACTTCACAAAGTTTAGTGATCCCCTGTCTAAGAGGGTGCGGGGGAGAGCACGTTCAAAATACTATTCACCAACTAAGGTCTCCCCCAAGCCTGTTAGAGCAATGGGGTCTCTGTTCCACTAGACTGCCATGCCTCCTCTGTGATCTGGCCACGAAGATCTTCCTTCAGCCTACCTCCTAGGAGGTGAACTCCATGAAGAATGGAAGAGAACATTCATTTATGCAGGTGCCTCAAAACAGGCTCTTAGAAGCCAAAAAGAGCCTTAGGCTGTGTACTTTACTTTTTTTTTTTCAGGCTCTCAGCATATTACAAAACGTACTGGATTAAAAAAAAAAAAATTAATTCCCAGTACAGGCTACGTGGCCCAAATAATGTGACAAAGAAGCTGAAGTCTCTGTGATGAATGTGCCTTCTTTCAATCCGGCCAGGGACTGTACAGTTGTTCCTACAGCTAACCTAATTTGGAGATACTTACGACAAAAACCTGAATTCGAGGGCCAGGCCAAAGGCTTCCTCAACTCAAATCGCCCTGGCCTTGCCTCAAACAAAGAAGCCATCTCCGATGTCTGGTGAATGAAAGGAGTAATTTGGAAATGGCAAACGTTCGGGAGAGTTTACCGCGGGGGGGAACAACCCCAAATTCTCTAGGCTGCCCCCAGTGGCTCCGAACCCGGAACCCCACTTGGCACGTGGGCCCGGCACCCACCCCTCCGCCTTCCCCGCTCCTGCGCGCCGGGGCCGCAGCGCCCGCGCCCGGGTCCCCCGGAAACGCGGCGCCCCCACCGGAAGTGACGTGTCCTACTGTCTAGCAACCGTTGCCAAGGAGCTTGTCTCTAAGAACCCGCTACAGCCCGGGAACCACCTAGGGGTGGGGGACAGTGGTTTCCTGAAGAGAATTTGAGGTAACTTCGCCGACCCGCGGTCGGAAACTTCCCCGAACCCCGAGACGGGAGAAAAGTGCCTCCCACCCCCTTCCCGGTGCGGCAGGCGGAGGGGTCGCAGCGGTGGCCGGGGTCCGAGGCCATTCCCCGGCGGATGAGTCGGCGGGAAGCCCCCAGGCGGCCGGGTGTGACGTGGGGTCCGGTCCCCCTCCCCGAGCCCTGGGGTCGGGGGGACACTATTTGGGGGGCTCCTGCGAGTTGCTGTCCGGAGCGCGTGGTTTCTGTCCCGCTCTGTGCCAGATTCAGCGCTCGCCCTGGTTTTAATTCTTGCCCACACCCACCCCCTCGGGTTTTTATGTTCTTTTGAGGGGAGGTGCTGGTGAATTAGTGCGGCATCCTTCCCCTGGAAGACGGAGAGTAATTGCTTTTGCTAATTTTAGAGCGCCGAGCCCCTGGGCACAGGCCGCCTACCTGCGCCGCACGGCTCTGTCCTTAGCGCCGACCCGCAAGGCTGCTGGGCCGGCGGCCACCAAATAGTCTGTTTCTTCTCCTGCTAACGTCTTACAAGGGTTTGTATTTTTGAAAGAGGGGGAAAAATTTATATATATATATATATATAGTTTGTGCTCTAAATAAATTATATGTAATTTCTAAGTCATTGAAAAGTAAATATATATAGGTGTCCCCCCCAAAAAAGGTATACACACATTGAAAAAAAATTTTAGTTCAATTTTAAAATTCATTTTTAAAAATTGCCAGTTAAAACAATTGCCTGCCTGCAAAATTTCTATTCTTCCCATATTAAACAAGTGATGTCTGCATGTAGGAGGCACAAGGAACCTTAGTAATGTTGTTTCAGCACTTAATCAGATATTCAATTTTTTTTAAAGTTATTATCTGTCTCACTGCCAGCCCGCTTATCCTAATGGAGTGGTTTTTTTGGTGGGTTTTTGTTTGTTTGTTTGCTTTTTGGCCTTGGGTCTTTGAAAAAACTCATTCAATCTAGTGGAAGTAGTTGCTGTTTTACTAGTAGATGTAGAGGGGATCCAAGGATGGAATGACAGATCTGCCCTCATGGGGTTTACAGTTTAGCAGAGAAGAGAAAATGTACACGAGGAACTACTACAAGTGTCAGCTGGGAAAGCAGACCCTGTTATTCCCACCAGGACCTGGTGTGGAGCATAAGAACGATTTGAAGAGTGGGGTTAGGAAACCGTTAGGATGTGCACCTCTGGAGAGGGGGGAAGGGAGAACAGTCCTTCTAGGTGGAGGAAAAAGCATTAACTGAAGGCAGAGGTGGGTCAACCATCTGCTGAAGGTTGAAGGGTGAAAAGTAACAATTTGGCAACACAGCTGGGGAAGGCTCATTTGAGCTAGATTTTAAAGTGTCTCAAAATGTAAGAAGTTTGGACTTTAGAAGCCTACAGGTGATTTGGAATGGGAGGCAGAGACTGGAGAACATGAGGCTGGTACCTTACTGAAGGCAAAGGAAATGAAATCCTGAAATACTCAAGAGGGTCAGAGTCCAAGCCTACAGGGCCAAACATAACATCCAGTGGGAGAAGGTCGCTTGGTGGAGGAAACCAAAACAAATCCAAGAAAGCATACCCAGGCTAAAGCTTGCAGCCTCTACTCAGCTTGAGTTGGGTGTGGCCACGCAAAAATGGGGGCCCAGGGTTGCTTGAACTGATTTTCAAGGGAGACTGGAAATCTGGATATTAATGCAAAAATATCTCCTAATGTTTAAACCCGGGCTACTAATTTTTTCATGTATTTTTATTTATTTCAGAGAGGAAGGGAGAGAGCGAGAGAGAAACATTGATGATCACTGATGAGAGAGAATCGTCCATTGGCTGCTTCCTGCATGCCCCACACTGGGGATTAAGCCCAAACCTAGGCATGTGCCCTGACCAAGAATCGAACAGTGACCTCCTGGTTCATAGGTCTATGCTCAATGACAGAGCCATGCCAGCTGGGCTAAGTTTTAAAAATTAGAAATATGCCTGCAGTCCATAACAAGTCTTTATCTCTGGGTAGAAGCTGTGGAGCAGAACGGAAGAGGTGTTAATGTAGGTGGGATTTATTCATTTGTTCATGTTAATGCAGATGACTGCTACCACACAAGATGTGTATAATAAAAATACTTGGCGTTACAAATTAACGGTATATATTGAAGCATTCATAATAAAGTCACCCCACTTTGATTTATTTCAATAAAATAACTTTTCCATGTAGAATTATACTTTTTGTGCCTGCTTCCTATGCTCTTAATGTTGGCTTCCCCCCAGAACTTTTGTTATCAGTACTGAGGATTTTTTTTCTCTGTCTTTACTCTTTAGTTTAAATTATAAGACCTTGATTATGAGTGACCAAATCAAATTCATCGTGGACAATCTCAATAAAGAGCCTTTTAGGAAGAGCTATAATTTAATCACATTTGATTCCCTGGAGCCAATGCAACTATTACAAGTTCTCAATGATGTCCTGGCTGAGATTGACCCAAAGGTAAGAGTTTTCTCTTTCTCTGTGATGAAAAGGGTGGCAGGAAAGTTAGTTTCTGCCTCTCAGGATCTGTCTTGAGCAAATTATTTAAGCTCTCTGGACTTTATTTTCACGAGGCTTTATTTTACAGGCCTTATGTTCGTAAAGTAATAGGAAATGGTCTTAAAGTTTTCTGTACTAGCTAAAAAATTAAATTGTCTACTTGTGCCTTATTTAGAAAATAGTTCCCCCTTTCCAAATATGAATAGATTTAGTCCAGGAATAAAAATGCTTTTACAAAAGGTTTTATTGTATTGCAAGTTAGCTCATGTCTCTGCACTGGAGAGTTTTTACACCTGACATTCTTAGTAGAATCCTGATCTGACTTGTATATACACCCTCACTTGGAATCTGGGGACCTCCATACTTTATCCATCTTGTTAAGAGCACATTGTGCCTGTTGTGCTCCAGCAGATTGTGAGTTTAAATGTTGTTCTTTGTTAGATTTACAACAATAACATTTTTCCACTTTCTTTAATTGTTAGCAAGTTGTTGATATCAGAGAGGAGATGCCAGAGCAAACAGCCAAACGGATGTTAAGCCTCCTTGGTATCCTTAAATACAAACCTCCAGGAAATGCCACAGACATGTAAGAATCTGATTGCATGTTGCCTTTTTTTTTTCTTTTTCACTTTGAGAAGTTTTATTTATTTTTAAAAATGTATTTAATAGTATTATGTGTTGCTTTCCTTAAAAGCCAAACCGTCATAGGCTACTGTCAGTATTCCTAGGCACTACCTGGTCCCCTGAGTCTGTGGCCTCAGAACATCACTGAGTTTCAAAATAATCTTGAACTTTTAATGTTGTTTTGTCATCCAGAAGTTGCAAGTGGGTCAGTCCTTTCTCCTAATAAAGAAAGTCAGGCAAATGCACGATTCCATTTTATCATCTAGCTGCCATCCTAGATGAAAACCGTAACTTAAGCCTGCCCAGTGAATGACGTGAAGTATTAAGGCTGACTGTACTAGGTAATAGTTCCAACTCAACCTTCCCACGTGTTCTAGGGATATATTAAAGGCCTACTTTTATTTGGATTGGTAATGTGCACACTGACATTAGAATAGCCTTGCTTTTATCCTTTTTAAATTGTCATGGAAAGCTATCAGGACACTGTAAATCAGATTTTGAGTAAATGTTATCTCTTTTCATGGTTAACTTATAAGCCCACATGTGTGTGCGCACATTTTTTTTTTTGTGTGTGTGTGTGTGTGTGTGTGTGTGTTTGTCTTTTTGTTTGTTTGTGTTTTATAGGAGTACCTTTCGTCAGGGCCTGGTGATTGGAAGCAAACCTGTGATTTACCCTGTGCTCCACTGGCTTCTTCAGAGGACTAATGAGCTGAAGAAAAGAGCATATTTAGCTCGTTTCTTAATAAAATTGGAGGTACCAAGTGAGTTTCTTCAGGATGAAACTGTGGCCGATACCAATAAACAGGTATTCGATACATATTAGTATTTTAAAACTGTCTGTAATGGATTTTGAGGACATGTTCAAATACATGTTAATCTCTCTCTCTAGTTTATTTGCTGTCTCTGTATGTTTAGGTGGCACGAAAAGGGAAAACAGTTATTAACTAACATCCAACTGCAATCATGTATTAAAATATTGACATTTGCACACAAATACCAAATCAGTGATAGGTGCATGTGCCTAGAAAAAAAACACACCCTGAAATGAATGATTTTAGCATAAATTATTACTTAAGAATTGTGGGTAGGTTGGATCCTGGGCTTGGGACTGCAGGACACTTTGCTGATCAGTTAGGTGACAATATAATTTGTCATCCAAATCAGAGAGAAAGGGACTATCAAATAATTACACCAGGACCCAAGTATACATTGATACTCTCCCAGGAAAATTGGGGTGGGTGAGCCCCAGAAAAGACTGTGCGTAGGCAAAGAAGCTAAGCTTGTAACCTCAGAGGACTTTTTAGTCAGGCTGAAAGTAGACAGAGGGCCAGGAATTTGAAATTTCAGTGCATTTTCCTGACCAGAGTTTTTAGATAATACTAGGTTTTGGCCTTAAGGTATTAAGGGAGGGAGACAGATGAGTAACTAGACAATTTTAATTTTATATGTATTTACTTTGATGTCATGGCATTGTGATATAGGGCTGTAGAAGTCTGTGTGGGTAATGGTATTTGTGTTGAGACCTGAAGGAGGAATAGGATTTATCCAGGTTAGGGATGAGGGGACTCATACAACATTCTCAAAGGGCACAGGGTTTGTGAACTGGAAGTGAGAGCTTGGGATGTTCCAGAGGCTGAAAGAAAACCAGCATAGCGAGAATACAGAGTGTGAGGCAGGAGAGTAACCAGAGAGGAAGCAGGAGAAGGATTTACTGACCAGATTTTACAGACCTGCTTTTTTATGCCCTATATAAATGTTTGAAGATGTATTTTTTCAAACGCTGTGTTCATAATCACTTAAGTCAGCAATTTTCAACCAGTGTCCCACAAGAATTTTTATAACATGCAATGCCTGACTATTTAGTCAAGGGCACTGACCTCTTTTCCCTTAGACTGTCAAATAAAAAAATGACAATAGCCAACACGATAATAACCACCCAGTATGAAGGAATCAAAATTATACCGTTTTTTTTTTTTTTGTCAGCTCAGCAAAAAAAAAAAAAAATTGGTGTGTTGCAGAATTTTAGTCATTGTTTATGTGTGCCTTGAGATGAAAAAGGTTGAAAATCACTGATTTAAGTAATCACTGTAAGTTTATAGATAACCTGATTAAGAAAAGCCTACTGGGTCCAGTCATTAGTTTATCATTTTTTAACTTATTCTTTTAGTATGAAGAGTTGATGGAAGCCTTTAAAACTTTGCATAAAGAATGTGAGCAGCTTAAGACATCTGGATTTTCCACAGCAGAAATAAGAAGGGTAAAGAAAAGAAAATCTGTTTTTTATTTGAATAATATTAGGTTTAGTATTTTTGTTTTTAGTTAATTCAGTATGAGTCTTAGAACTCTATCAAAACTGGTGATAGCAAAAGGCATATTTTCTTTTCTAAGGCCTTGCAGTTCTTTGCTAAAGAAATTAATGAGGCCAGGGTAAATTCATAGTGAGTTCTATGTACTATATAGACCATGCTAATGAATTTTAAAAGGTTACATTTTTAGTCTCTTATCTAATATACATATGTATGTATATATCTATATCTACTTATATATCTGATATAGAAAATAGGGAAAATAACAAAAAATAAAAATTTTCCAATTATTTGTATATCCTTTCAGGCTGTGTGTGTGTGTGTGTGTGTGTGTTTGTGATCACATGATACATAATTGTTTATATCTTGCTTTTTAAAAAAAAATATTTATTTTTATTTTTTATTGATTTCAGAGAGGAAGGGAGAGGGAAGAGAGAGAGAAAAACATCAATGATGAGAGAGAATCATTGATCGGCTGCCTCCTGCACACTCCCTACTAGGGATCGAGCCCGAAACCCTGGCATATCCCCTGACTGGAACCAAACCCGGACCCGAAACCCTTCAGACCACAGGCTCTATTCATTGAGCCAAACCAGCTGGAGCTGAATCTTGCTTTTTATAATTTTATTTAATTTTTAAAGTATATTTTTATTTATTTCAGAGAGGAAGGGAGAGGGGGAGAGAGAGAGAGAAACATCAGTGATGAGAGAGACACATTGATTAGTTACCTCCAGTACATGCCCTTGAGCAGAATCAAACCCAGAACTCTTCAGTCCACAGAGCCAAATCAGCTAGTTGTATTTTGCTTTTTAAATTATTATATCATTAATATATTCACATTGTTATCTTTGTATAATATGATTTTAATGATTAAATAATACCTATAGTATAGATAATTTAAGCATTTTTGCATATCTGTGATTGTTTCCTTAGGATAAATTTCTGTTTTAGTTGCTTTTCTAAATGAATACCAAGCTGTCAAATAAATTACTGGGGATGGGGTGGAATAGAAATGTCCTTCATCCCAAGGAGGTTCTTTGTTCCTTAATGCTCTGGTTATTATGACAGATTACATAATCATATAAAACCCTTAGCTGGATTCTACAAACAATACTTCTTCTGATAATGTCTTCTTGACTGCTTTTTAGGATATCAGTGCAATGGAGGAAGAAAAGGACCAGCTCATTAAGAGAGTTGAACGTCTGAAGAAAAGGGTAAGGCAAGAATTAGCACTGTAAGACTTCGGCCACAAGTGTTAAGCACTTGCAAAGACTTAGGAATGCAAATAAAGATTAAGCAGCGCATGGCTTCACTCTGAGGAGGGACTTAAATAACCTTGACTGAAAGGGAATCTCCCTAGGCACTAGCCCAAAACCTTCAAGGACCTGGAATCGAGAGCTTGACTGTCATCTCCAGGGAGTATTATTTACCAAAAGGAAATGATAAGTGGGTGTCAGAGTCACGTGACATGCCTTAACCTGACAGTAACTTGAACTACTTATTCCCTTACTGTAGGTGGAGACAGTTCAGAATCATCAACGGATGCTTAAAATAGCAAGACAACTTCGAGTTGAAAAAGAGAGGGAAGAATTTCTTGCACAACAGAAACAGGAACAAAAGAATCAGGTATCCATATAAAAATTTATATTCTCATAATCAAAGAAATAGTTCTTTATGACAGTTCAAGTGTAAAGAATGAAGAATTTTAGAAGTTCATGTATCCCTTTGTGAGCATGATAGAATACTCTTCTAAGAGTATTTTGTGGTGCCAACAGCATCAAGGACCTTTGGAACTCTATACTCAGTATGTATCTGCACACTCCCTTGTGGCCTGTGCTGAGCTCATGTTGTTCCAACACTACCAAATATCATTGTTTCATCAACAAGCTGTAAGGTTAACTGTTGATGAAACTTGTAGGCTCTCTCAAGGGGTGTTGAGATTCTGGGCCTATGATAACATCCTTTCTATCCCACTGATCACGGTGTCCTCTACATTTTACTCCAGCGGTAAATAAGCAAATCATGAAAAGGCTCCAAACACCCACCATCCACATTTTTAGACTTTGCCTTAATGAAAAAATAATTTGGCCAGAAAAATAACACTTTTATTTTGTTAAAAGTTGTTCTTAAAACTGAGTAGACTTATCCATTAAAAGAATAGTTCAGTTCAGCTCCATTTCCTTCTAAGTGGGCAGTTGAGGGGTTTGGCTTTCTCAGGACTCGTTTGGCATCACAGTCGTTCTACTGCGGCAGCAACTACACTGCCTGGCCCTGAGGCTGCTTGGCATCAAATTCTGATTCCGAGGCATCATGTGTGAGAATGCTTGCAGTCCTTAAAGTTAAGAAAACCATGTCACAACAAGAAAGGCCTGGTTACTATATTCTTTAGCAAGTATTTTTCTTTGACCACCAAATTAAGCAAATACTCTTTTTTTAATTTCTAAAAGCTCTTTTTAAAAATTTTTTTATTTTAAGTTTTGCATGAAAGGGTATTGAGGGAACCATTTATATTTCGGATTTAACAGCAATTTTCTTAGTTCTTATTATTTGTTCCTTTATATCACAGGAATTATGTGAAATTTGTATTTTTCATTGTTTGTATGAGTGGTAGGTTTCATTAGAGTAAGCCAGTAATAGACCTAATTCTATTTTAAAGCTATTTCACGCAGTGCAGAGACTGCAAAGAGTGCAAAACCAGCTGAAAAGTATGCGCCATGCGGCAGCAGATGCAAAGCCTGAAAGTAAGTGGAAATGATTAGATAACATAGTTGATCAGAGAATGTGAGTTTAAATCCGTAGTCTCCCTTAAAGCAATCAACTAATGAGAACTGTCATCAAGTGATGTCTCAGCATTTTCTGTCTAATGAAGGGGAGCCCTAATGCAGGCATCTTTAAGTCTTCCCCGGGGGTTTAATTCCTGTTCAGTCAGAGTTTTGTCAGAGGTGAAGAGAATGAAAACCATTGTGGAGGGAGGCTCATATAATCTGTGAGTATATGAAGTACTTAGGATGGATGTTATGAAAAAGATGGTGGAAGAAATGGGAATCGTTGTTTAAAGCTATAAAGACAAAGAATAACACTGAGTGCTTTCCCTATTTGGGCAATTATGCTAATGACATGGGTCTCTAATTTTAGACTAGATGAGCCCATGCTGGCTGGGCTCATCTTAATTTTTTAAAAATATATATTTTATTGATTTCTTACAGAGAGGAAGAGAGAGGGATAGAGAATTAGAAACATCGATGAGAGAGAATCATCGATCAGCTGCCTCCTGCACACCCCCTACTGGGGATGTGCCCGCAACCAAGGCACATGTCCTTGACCAGAATCGAACCTGGGACCTTTCAGTCTGCAGGCCGACGCTCTATCCACTGAGCCAAACCGGTGTCAGCTCGTCTTAATTTTTGATGGTAAAGATGTGAAGGAATCTACATCAAATCCAAAGAACATATACTGCCAGGCCAGTGTGGCCTAGTGGTTGAGTGTTGACCTATGAACCAGCAGGTCCCGGTTTGATTCCCAGTCAGGGCGGACTGGAAGCAACCAATCAATGATTCTCTCTCATTGATGTTTCTATCTGTCTCGCCCCCTCCCTTCCTCTCTGAAATCAATAAAAATATATTTAAAAAATGTCAGTAAGCAACTTGTTTGTATAGGCCTGCTTATGTTAAAAAATTATTAGAGCTTACCATTAATAGTGAATTTTTGGAAATGAAAGCAATGTATATAAGAATTGGAAGATTTGTTATGCAGAAAAATAATTAGCTGATCAGTACAGTTTGGTACAATTTCAGATGTTAGCCTAAACATATGTTTCTGTAATATGTTATTTAATTTAATTAGGTTAAATATTTCTTACTATTATGTTTTAATTCTGGCTACTAAACAGAATATCCAGACATATGTACAGTATTAGTAATACTTCATTTTTTAAATTTGAGTTGATAGTTTTTATTTTGCATGGCTTTCTAGTCTAAATAGAAATCATTTGGGCCAGGAAATACATAATTGTTTATTTAATAATAAAATGGACACAATTCTGTTTAGGGCAGCCGTGGGCAAACTACGGCCCGCGGGCCAGATCCGGCTCATTCGGCTGTTCTATCAGGCCCGCGGAGCTGAAAGAGCGGAGGGTTCTCTTGCTCTCCCCTCCGCTCCTTCACCAGCAGCCCAAGATGAGAGTGCCAGCATGGTCAGGTTGCTTTTGTTCCGGCCCTCCGGTCCAGTTTAAGAACCCATTGTGGCCTTGAGTCAAAAAGTTTGCCGAACCGGTTTGGCTCAGTAGATAGAGCGTTGGCCTGCCTGCAGACTGAAGGGTCCCAGGTTCGATTCCAGTCAAGGGCATGTACCTTGGTTGCAGGCACATCCCCAGTGGGGGGAGGGGGAGCAGGAGGCAGCTGATCAATGTCTCTCTCTCATTGATGCTTCTTTCTATTCATCTCTCTTCTTTGTAAAAAAATCAATAAAATATATATATTTTTAAAAAGTTTGCCCACCCCTGGTTTAGGGCATTTCTTGTGGTGTTGGTTTAAAATATTGATGTAAGTAATATGTTAGTACATGCTGCTAAATTGTTAAGTAGTAATAAAAATAATAGGCTCAGACAAATAGTTCATTAATTCAGTATTTCTTGATCATCTACTGAATATCAGGTATTGTACTAAGTGTTAGGAATAGAAAGCAGAAATCCTATATAATAAAAGCCTAATATGCTAAGTGTCTGGTCTTCTGTTCAACCAATTAAAGTGTAATATGCTAATGATATGTTAAGGCTGCTCAACCACTTGCTATGATGTGCCCCAGGGGCAGACAGTTGAATCGTCAACCAGTCACTGTGATGTGCACTGACCACACCAGGGGGCAGACGCTCCAACCAGTAGCTTACTGCTGGTGTCCAGCTGATCAGGACTGAGCAAGATGGGCCGGATACTCCCTGGAGCCCTCCTGTAGTCCCTCCCCGACCCTGATTGTGCACTGGTGGGTTCCCTCAGCCTAGCCCGTACTCTCTTGAAATCTGGGACCCCTCCGAGGATGTCGGAGAGCCGGTTTTGGCCCAATCTGCAGGGCAGGCCGAGGGACCCCACTGGTGCACGAATTTATTCACTGGGCCTCTAGTATCTCTACACAGTGCTCACAGTGTAACGGAGGAATGACCAGCAATGTGCAATGTGACGAATTTGCTGATGAAGCTCAGCATAGGGTTCTGTGAGAACAAACAAAGAGGCAGAGCACCACACGCTAACAGAGACAAATGACTTCCTGGACATCGTGGTCACTGAGTAAAAGCTGGAAAGGTGAAGGAGTGGAAGACATTCCTTTCCAAGGTGCAGTGACATAAAGAGAGTGGGCTGAGCAAATGATGGATAAAGATCCTAGTAGATGAAGGTTATGCATCTCCTGACTGCTTGTGTTTGAAAGAGGGCAGGGCAGGAGAGGGAGTGTGCGAATGAATGAGATAGCACTGTGCCTAGACTGCAGGAGGGTAGTAGGGAAGTGGTGGTTACGTGCTGAAGGAAAGAGCCAGACAAATTGAAGATTTAGGAGGAAATGGTGAGAATTGATAACAGCCTTCCCAATTGCATCCCCATGCCCTGCATTGCATTGAATCTTCTATAACAGTAGTACTCAATGGGTTAATGGGTGGCATATCTAACTCTGACTCAGCTAAACTCAAGCAAGTCGTCAAGTCATAATTGGTCTACTTCCAGGCCCTTGCACATTAGATTACACATATAGGCACTCAGTAAAGTTTGTTAAGGAGTTGGCAGGTGAGAGTAAAGACTTTGACTTTGGATACGAAAACAGTGATCTTTTCCACACCGAGGAGGGGAATCAAGTAAGAAAAAAATGGTTGAAATATAAAAATAAGGTATTACGTATATTATATATATATATTTGGTGGGCAGGAAGTGGGGGAATAGGAAGTTAAAGAGTTCTTGCTTTGCTGACATCATTTTGGGAAACAGTTTAAGGGTTGTATTTAGCACTTTAGGAAAAGAGTAGATTAAGCAGATATTAATTGATCCAGGTGTTTAGTTAAATAAGATCCATCTAAATTCTTCACTAACGAAAAGGTTTATAAAAAGTTTTTATTCACTTAAATAACATACACATTATTTTTAAATATATTTTTTAATTGATTTCAGAGAGGATGGGATAGGGAGAAAGAGATAGAAACATCAGTGATCTGAGAGAATCACTGATTGGCTGACTCCCGCAAGCCCCAGACTGGGGATGGAGCCTGCAACCTGGGCATGTGCCCTGACTAGGAATCCAACTGCAAGCTCCTGGGTCATAGGTCATGCTCAACTACTGAGCCGCATTGGCTAGGCCAAACAAAATTATTTTTAGTGTAACAATGTAATTTGTATTTTTTCAGAGTAACAACCATATTATAAAACATTCAAATATATTTTTATACTCTACACATTTGTGAGATTTATTACATAAAAGAACCTACTCATTCAGTAATAGTAGGAGCAGTAAGATGCTTTCAGAGGGTTTTTAATTAAAAAGTTTACTGAGGTCGAAACTGGTTTGGCTCAGTGGATAGAGCGTCAGCCTGCAGACTGAAAGATCCCAGGTTCAATTCTGGTCAAGAGCATGTTCCTTGGTTGTGGGCACATCCCCAGTGGGGGGTGTGCAGGAGGCAGCCGATCGATGATTCTCTCTCATCTATGTTTCTAGCTCTCTATCCCTCTCTCTTACTCTCTGTAAAAAAGTCAATAAAATAAAATTTTTTAAAAAGTTTACTGAGATCTTAGAGGCCAGGATTTCAAAAGATAATTTCTAAAAAACTGCATAGAAACATATGACTATTCAAAGTCCATATTAAAATTTTTTAAAGAAGAACTTAAAATGTGATAGAAATTCTGTTTTTTATGTTTTTAAACAGCTTTATTGAGTAAAATGGAGAAGTATTAAATTGTACCTATTTAAAGTGTACAATCATTACGTTTTGAAACCATCAAGATAACAAGTATATCTGTCCTCCCAAACGTTTCCTTGTGCCTCTTTGTAATGTCTCATTCCTCCCTTCTCTGCTCTCTACCTGTCCCCAGGCGACCAGTGATCTGCTTGCCTTCATTACAGATTAGTTTGTGTTTTCTAGAATTAGAAACTTTTTAAAAATAAGGTATATAAAAATTAAGAGTTTTAAATCTTTTAAAACATTTCAGATTTTGATTCCTTACATCTCTGGTTACATGTGGTATATTTAAGAACTTTGGAGAAAGTAGTCATCTGAGGATGGAGAAAACTAGTCATCTAATAGCCAGAAAAGCCAGGAAGTAGATTTAATCTGAAACCACATCATGATCGTGTGATTCATTAAACACTTTCTCTTTCCTCTCTTTCTGCAACCCCTAAAAAGGGGGGGTGGGGGGGAATTGTAGGGATGAGTGGAAAACTCATGAATTTGCCTTTAATAAATTTTTACATGTTAATATATGGTTAGCACAACAGAACTAAAAATACTTTTAAAGTTTTAGGCCAGGTTTATTATGCAATCTACTACGTAGATTACTTAAACCGGAAATCCAATGTTTTAAAAAACTTAAGCCAGACTTTGTAAATGTGTAATGGAAAGATCTGAAATAAACTTTTAAAAGCTTTCTAGGCTGGGAATTTATAACAAAACCATTATTCACCGAAAATCTGTGTGTGTATGTTTGTGCACTCTGTCAAAATAAGAAAACTATTAAATCTTAAAAATATATCTTGCCATTTAACTGTAAACTTTACAAAATCAAAACTACTAAACATAGAAAACTGGAAAAATGCATGAATGTAGATAATTTCTTTTTTGGATTTGAATGTGTGCTTTGAAGCTGACAAATTATAATGCATTACTACTTGTGACTTATGAAGTAATAGAATAGAACTATAAATTGCCTCAGAAGTGTTGCAAAAAAAAAAAAAAGAGTAAATGACCACATATAGAAGAAAGAAGCTGGATTTCATTTGTGTTGTCATTTGGTTCTTATATTTCTTACTTAAATGCAAAATGTGAGCCAACAAAATATCTGGCTTTTCCTTTTCCTTTTCAATCACAGTTTACATTCAGTACCATTCTGCACCAGTTTCAGATTACAGCAAAGTGGCCAGAAAACCATCCACTCTACAGAGTGGTGCCCCTGCTGCCCAAACACCCACTTTGGCCTCATATCCAGTTATCTCAACATTATTGACTATATTTCCCATGATGTAGCTGGCTTGTTTTGTAAATATTATTCTTGCATTAATTTATGGAGTAAACTATAATTAGGTGGTAATTTGTTTTTTAATTGATTTTTAAAGAGAGAGAGGAAGGAATAGAAACATTGATTTATTGTTCCATTTATTCCCCCCCCCATTGACTTCTCCCTAGCCATGCCCACCACCACCTCAGCACATGCCCACACCCCCCTAGTGTCTGTGTCCATTGGTTATGCTTATATGCATGCATACAAGTCCTTTGGTTGATCTCTTACCTTCCCCCTCACACACACACTCCCCTGCCTTCCCTCTGAAGTTTGATAGCCTGTTCAATGCTTCTCTGTCTCTGGATCTATTTTTGTTCATCAGTTTATGTTCTGGTAGATTCTTGTATATGCACTGACTAGGGATGGAATCCATAAGCTTGGTCTATTGGGATAGCTCTAACCAACTGAGCTACTAGCCAGGGGTTAGGTGGTAATTTGGAAAGATCATAATACTAGTTTTTCTGTAATTATTTAAACATTTCTTCCATGTAAATTGTTCTTTTTTTAAAATTATCATTCTAATTAGCAAAAGACTTCAATGGTCAATCTTTCATGGTACTACTAGAGGCCCAGTGCATGAAGATTCATGCATTGGAGGGGGGGTCCCTTAGCCCAGTCTGCCCCTCTCACAGTCTGGGAGCCCTCAGGGGCAGGAAGTGACCCAGCAATCCCCAGGGGAAGGCGACGCCCCCTTCACGCCTCTGCTGCTGCCACTGCCAGCAGCACAAGCCTTGGCTGGCCCTGGTTACCTGAGCCTCAGGTGGCCCTGGGAAGCTGGGCAGCCACCATCTGAGGCTTGCCTATGCCTCAGGCTGGCCCTGGGCAGCTGGAGGCTGAGGAGATTGGGGGACTCCAAAGGCAGGGCTGAGGGAGCTGGGCACCGCCATCTTGTGGCTGTGGGCACTGCCATCTTTGAGAGCATGGCAGTCAATTAGCATATTCCCTCCTTATTTGTTGTGGGTGCCAGCATCTTTTGTGAGGGCATGATGGTCAATTAGCACATTCCCTCTTTATTAGCTAGGATACCGATGAGAGAGAATCATTGGTTGGTTGCCTCCTACACATCCCCTATTGGGACTCGAGCCCACAACCCAGGCATGTGCCCTTGACCAGATTCAAACCTAGGACCCTTCACTACGCAGGCCAATACTCTATCCACTGAGTCAAATGGGCTAGGGCCAGGTCTTATATTTTAAAGTATACAGAATGTCACTGTACCTATTCTCTTGGGCTGAATATTCATTTATTTTCTTTTCAAAGGTTTAATGAAGAGACTAGAGGAGGAGATAAAGTTTAATTCATATATGGTAACTGAAAAATTTCCTAAAGAAATAGAGAACAAGAAAAAAGAATTGCATTTTTTACAAAAAGTGGTGTCAGAGCCTGCTATGGGCCATTCTGATCTTCTTGAACTTGAATCTAAAGTAAGTGACAATCATCTTTTCATAGTTTCCAATTTATCTCATCCTTAGTCCTGTGTAAAGTATGTGAACTGCTTTCTATAGTGTCCAATTCTTGGCTCTTAAGTTAACCTGCCCTAAGAGTTGATAGCTCTTATGAGAAGTTTCTCTTTATGAGAAATTACAGCCTGTAATGCTGTTACTTAGAATACATGATTTATGAAAACTTAGTCAACTGATTAGGAAATGAAGTAACTTGGACATATAAATTAATGCATATGATAAACTCATAGGTTTATGTATTCATAATATATAATTGGCTAATGTATTTATATAACAAAATGGCAACTTTTAAATATCAATAATTATTTGCAAGAATAATATTGTAGCAATTTTATATTTAAAGCCTAATATCTTTATTAGCCTTTTATGCCAGCTTTGGAATTTCTAAATTTTTTTGTAATGCTCATTGAAACCTGGTATCATATTGTAACACTTTTGCTCCCTCGAAACTAAACACTAATCAGATGTGTATTTTTTTTAAATACCAAATATCATGAAAATTGAACCGTTTTGATTTGCTAATCTTTCAATGTACTCAACAGCCACTACAACTAAATACGTAATTTTGATCATTTTATTCTTTTAATTTTCTTGTAGAAATTAGATGGCCAAGTCAGATTTGGCTCAAATTTAATGTCTTCTAATTAACGAGGAAACTCTAGTTTTTTTCAGAGGATAGACAGATATACTGAAAATAATGTAATTTTTTATTTTAATTAAAAAAATTTTTAAATATATATTTTATTGATTTTTTTTTTACAGAGAGGAGGAGAGAGAAATAGAGAGTTAGAAACATCAATGAGAGAGAAACATCTATCAGCTGCCTCCTGCACACCCCCCACTGGGGATGTGCCCGCAACCAAGGCACATGCCCTTAATCAGAATTGAACCCGGGACCCCCCAGTCCATAGGCCAACACTCTATTCACTAAGCCAAACCGGTTTTAGCTCATGTAATTTTTAAAATTTGTTGAGGGACTATATGCTTCTGTGGAGTTAGTTTTATTACATTGGGAAAGGTTTGGATTAATGAGTGAGATAAATGACAGCTATGGGAGAACCACAGATCATTCGAACAGGAAGGTTTTTAGATGTCATCCGTGTCAACTCTCAGCTGGGTTCATGAATTCCTTATATAAATCCCTATGGAATGTTAGTCTGGATTTTATCACTTGCAGTGACTTGAAAGTCACAAGCTAGGAGAGAGGATCACTTTAGATTTTTAAAAATTGTCTTTTTTTATAATGTATTAATATTTCATGCTGAATACTTTAGGATTATTTAGACATGGATGGTTAAATCCATGTAGTAAGTAATAATACTGTGTAAAATTTATCATGAACCACAAAATGTTCATTATTTCTAAAAGTAATCATAACAACCCACTCATAATATTAACAAGACCATCTGATCACTGATGATAAGAACCATAAATTCAAAGCTTGGCTGGACCAATTGTCCCTTACTTTGTGTAATCATAGGGAGAGATTTAACCTCTTATTTTCATGCTGTTTTAGATAAATGAAATAAATACACAGATCAATCAGCTGATTGAAAAGAAAATGTTGAGAAATGAGCCAATTGAAGGCAAACTCTCGCTGTATAGGCAACAGGTAAGCCCATTCTTTTGGCCCACTTAGCTCTGAGCATCTTCATAAACACCACAGGCTGGGTTATCTGCAGTGTTAAAGTGAGAAGGCAGAAAGCAATCAGTGTTCTTCTGTCATTGCTAATCTCCAGATTATAACAAGGAATTCATGGAAAAAGCTACAAAAGACTTGTGTCCAAGTTTGAAATGCAATACACCAGATAATGCTTAATTTCCTTCGCGCCTGCCAACTGTGGTGATAGGGCTATTTGTGTTTATATCTTTGAATGTGAAATTTGATTATTTAAATGAAAGGTTACTTTAAGTAAAAATGTTTGTAACCTTTAATGAATTAAAGGCAGTATACTGTTTCAAGTTTGAAGTTAGTTTGCAAGAATAGAATGAATTAAATTTTAGTGCTAAGGCATTTATCTTTTTTTTCCCCACAACTATTAGATCATGAGATTATATATGTTGTAATGTATTTCTCCACCAAAGAGTCAGATGAAAGCCATGGATTCTGAAAAGAACCCAGGCAGGAGTTTAGTGTGAAGAGCATTGGGTAACCTCAGTAAATACCGAGCTACATAACAAAGCACTATTCAAGGATGTTAGAATTTTTTAAAACCATTTACAATAGGAAATCTCAACCATATACCAAGGTAGAGAAGGTAGTTCAGTAAACCCTCACGTTTCCCGAAGTTATAGCAATCATGGCCTTCTTGTGTCATTTCTACCGCCAGCCCAACTGGGTTATTTTGAAGCAAATCTTAGATTTAATATCATTTCATCTATAAATATTTCAGAAAGTATCACCAAAAAGTAAGGTTTTAAAATTTTAATTCCAACAGCATATCACATAGCCTACTGTTTTTAAAGTTCATCTGTGTTTTAGCATGTATCAATACCTCATTCCTTTCTATTGCATGTAATGAATGTATGTCCCATTGAATGGATACTTTCACATTTTGTTTACTCATTCATCAGTTGATGGGCATTTGGGCTGTTCCTACTTTCTGGCTATTATAAGTAATGCAGCTATGGACATTTTAATACAAGTTTTTGTGTAGAAATATGTTTTCATTTCCCTTGGCTATATTTCTAGGAGTGGAGTTGTGGGTTCATATGACAGTTCTGTATTTAACACTGAGGAAACGCCAAACTGCTTTCCTATGAGCTATATCATTTTGCATTCCCACCAACAGTGTATGAGATTTCTGATTTCTCCACACTCTTGCCAATACTTGTTATTATCTGTCTTTTTTATTGTATCCATCCTAGTGGATATGTTTACATTGAAATTTTAGCTTGGTAAACTAAAATATAGAGAATTCACAATTTAACAGAAGGTTGATTGGATATGTTTTATTTTACATTGGCATTTCATGCTCAATTAGGCATCCATTATTTCACGTAAAAAAGAAGCAAAAGCTGAGGAACTGCAGGAAACAAAAGAGAAGTTAGCCAGCCTGGAGCGGGAGGTGTCTGTGAAGACAAACCAGGCCCGGGAGTTTGATGGCACTGAAGTTCTGAAGGGAGATGAGGTAAGTTGAGGTCTCTCATGGGACAAGGATATGAGTATTGTCCTTGTTTGAAACCACGAATGCTTTTGCCTTTTTAAAATCTTGAATGTCAATAATGGGAAGTTAATATTATTTTATGAAACCTCTTTATATATAACTGAAAACTCTGTGTAGTAATACTAAGATATTCTTTTTTTAAAAAAATATTTTATTGATTTTTTACAGAGAGGAAGAGAGAGTGATAGAGAGTTAGAAACATCGATGAAAGAGAATCATCAATCAGCTGCCTCTTGCACACCCCCTACTGGGAATGTGCCCGCAGCCAAGGTACATGCCCTTGATCGGAATCGAACCCGGGACCTTTCAGTCCGCAGGCCGACGCTCTATCCACTGAGCCAAACCTGTTTCGGCACTAAGATATTCTTGATGTAAATGATTTTATGAGCTAATATTCCAAATTTCCACTCTTTAATTAAGTGGGTTTATACTGGGTTTATTTTATAAAGCTGAAATCAAATGAGTAGGAACAGATAAGAAAAAAATTCATAATTGTTGATAAATGTAATTTCATAGAGGACTGAGAACAATCACCACTAAGTAACTTTGTTAGTAATGTGTGTTTGACCAGTTGCACTGACACCATTAAAATGACTTCATTGTGGATGTTTACAAAGTTTAAAAATACTGTTATATCTTGCATTGCTACATACACTTTACATTTTGAAAAGTGCTTTAACAGCTGTTATTTATCGTTTTGTCAAGCTCATGAGATTAGTAGTAGGACAAGTAATAATTGTTGTTTATAGGTGATTAAACTTAAGTACCAAAAATATAATTCCCCATCTCCTTTTTATAAAGTTAGCTCAAAAAAGAATGAAGGAAGGAAGGAAAATATCTTATCTTCAGTTCAGTGCCTTTTTTTTTTTTTTTTTTTTTTTTTTTTTTTTTTTTTTAGCAAATCAAGTGGTAGATCACCTTTTAATCTTAAACATTGCTTGTACTTTACCACCTCTTACAGCTTTGTTATTTTACATTAGCTAAGAGGCCTCAGCAAAAGCTACTTTGAAAAGCTGCTCTGTCCAGACCTCATTTTGGCTTTCAAAAGTTGTTGAATTCACACTGGTACAAATTTGCCATGAGCCCTCACTGTGCCAAACACTTTTCTGTTGTGCTTCTTTCTGATTGTAACCTCCCAATATGCCTTTTAGCTTATTGGGGAAGTGGTAGGTTTTCAAAAGTCAACGCTTGATTGAAACATTCCTTTGGCTTTTAACATCCACTTCCAGATTGCTTTGAGACATGGGAGTATTTTAAATGATACTTGGAAGCCAACAGCATGTGCTTCATGACATCCTTGCTAGCCAGGAAAAAAAAAAAGATTAATTATGTAGCAATTTTGCTTTATAAGAGAACATGTTATCTTCTAGCATTTTTATCTATTCTTAAAAAAAATGCTATCCAATTGACAGGAAATAGTAATTGGTATGGCCACATTTGGCATGAGTAGTGCTTATAATTCAGCGTTAGCTATTCCCTGTATGCAAATAGAGGCACAAGAATCTAGTGCCAACCTATTAGCCTTTATTTATTTTTAAGTTTTTTAAAAGTTTTTTTTTTTAATTGATTTCAGAGAGGAAGGGAGAGGGAGAGAGAATCATTGATTGGCTGCCTCCTGCATGCCCCCTACTGGGACTGAGCCTGAAACCTGTGCATGTGCCCTGACTGGGAATCAAACCTTGACCTCCTGTTTCAAAGGTTGACGCCCAACCACTGAGCCACACCAGCTGGCTATTAGCCTTTATTTTTGACTAAATATATTGTAAAGGAGAAGCATCTGATGACAGGAAATGCATCCATATTTTTTAAAGGGGAAAAAGCTAACTTTGGAAATTGTAAAGTCAAGTTAATTTTTAAGCAATGGCCAGAAATTAGAACAAATCAAGTAAACCACTTACTTGGCAGTTACCTAAAAGAACAGAGGGTATTGGAGAACACTAAGCATAATTTTATAAGTAACAAATCTTGGTAGACAAATTTTATTTTCTACTTTGATAAAGTGATGGGCCAAATGAACAAAAGGGAGAAAGTTTGTTATACTTACAATTATATAATACAGATGGACTTTACTGTGGTTTCATTTGATACCACATGGTGACCACCAAAAATATTATGTTCTTTGCCACTCATCTGTTTACACAGTAGGTGAGAGAGTATCAAGAAGTAGTAGTGTCCTGGACGGTGTGCTAAGTGGTTAGAGCATCCACCCTTGCACCAAAGATTCTCGGGTTTGATCACCAGCCACGTTGTGGCACCAAGAGTGTACAAGAGTATATGTTTCCTCTCTTACTTAAAACTCTCCACCACACTTGATCCTCAATCTTTTAATTTTTGGCATTCTAACAATATTTTGCTTGAATTTTCATTTTTCTTGATTAGGAATTAGATTGAATATCTGTCCGCATACATATTTGGTCATTTCTATTTCTTCTGTCATTTTTCTATTTATTTTATTTTTTTCTAATGTGTTTCCCTATCTATCATATTTTTACATATATTCTGCATCATAATATGGAAAATTGTTTTCTTCTAGTCTGTTAACTGTCTCTTTCTGTACAGAGTCTTTTGTCACACAGAGTTTCTTCTTCCTTCCCAAACAGCTTTATTGAGATGTTCTTAGCACACAAACTCCACATACTTAAAGTACAAATTGTTGCTGTTATTCAAGTTACGATAACTTCAAATATTAAGACATGATTTTAATATTAGGTGAATTCAGTTTTCCATAATTTGGAATGTTTTAGAAATCTTTACATAGAAATATCTTACTTTATGCAGATTCAGTGTGAGAGGAAATAGGAAGACAGTATGGTAGCAAGCATAGTAGGTTATGATTATGACTCTGAGTTGTCAGTCAAAGGTTGCTGTGATCAGTATGATTTTTTTAAGATAACATAAAGCTTAAGTAACCTCTCTTCCAGGAAGCATAGCCTGTAATTATTTTCCCAGCTCACACCTTACAACCCTCATATGTATTCATATGTTTGGTAACACAGAGCACAGTTAAGATCACTTGCTCAGTTTCTGCCTCCCTTAAGAAACCAGTCAGCTCCATGATGACTGGGGCATATCTCGTGCTCACTACCATTTACTTGATAGCTGGCCTGTAATAGGAACTCGGTAAATGTATAGAAAACCCAGATAAAAATGTATAACTAATATAATCTAATAAAGACTTATTCTTTCATAGAAAGATGAAAATGTTAAAAATATCTTGGTACTTCACTTGATAAGAAAAATTATTTTATGTAACTCTTCATCCTAACCATAATTGTTTATTTCATTGTATAGACAATGTAATTTTTAAATATCTGCCCACAGCCCTGGACAGTGAGGTTCAGTTGGTTGAGCATCATCCTCTGTGTGTGGAAAGGTTCCAGGTTCAATTCTGAGTCAGGGCACATACCTGGGTTGCAGTTTCCATCCTCTGTCGAGGGTCAATGTTTTGCTCTCATATCAATGCTCTCTCCCCCTCTCCTTTCCTCTCAAATCAATAAAAAAGCATGTCCTTAGGTGAGTATTTTTATAAATCCTATATAATAAAAGCCTAATATGCAAATCTACCAAACAGCAGAACAACCAATAGAATGACCGGTTGCTATGATGCACACTGACCACCAGGGTGCAGATGCTTAACGCAGGAGCTGCCTCCAGCCCGCAGACCCCAGGCCAGTAAAGGCAGGTGCCAGGCAGGGGTCCCCCTCCTCCCCAATCGCTCCACCCAGTTGCCCCACAGAGGGAGGAGACCGGCAACAGAAGCAGGTGGGGGTTAAGGGACCAGTACCTGTGAGTGGGTGGTGCCTGGCTGGTCAAGGCAGATGCAAGCAGAGAGCCTGATCACCCTGCCAGTTGCCCTAGAGATTGGCCCTGATCGCCGCCAGGCATAGGGACCCTACCTGTGCACGAATTTCATGCTCTGGGCCTCTGGTAAATAAATTAATGCCTGGCCATAAACCTGTATTTGCCATTTAATATGATAGCCTCCAGTCAGTTCTTCTGGTAAGTGATGAGTTTTTCACTTTTTAGGCAATCTGAGTTTGATGAATTGTTTTACTTACTGGAAGAGCAAAAAATAGAACTTGTGCTTCTTGTAGTAGTGCCGCATGGCTACTGCTGTCTCTTTTAGCAAAGCAAACAAAAAGCAGCCCCAGTGATGCAGTGCCCCCTTCCCAGAGCTGTCATTCAAATGATGAATGCATGCCTTTTAGGTCTGAACTTTTTTTTATAGCAACAGTAAATCTCTGGTTAAGGTTCTGTTGGCGCTTCATGCATTGAAAGGTCTTTCCTGGTTTGTGGTGCATGGGTATAGTGTCCATTGTGTTTTCTCCCCTAACCGTTACAAGAGCTCATCTGTTTTGCTGTCAATATCTACTTACAAAATGTACTTACTCAAATAATATTTATAAGCAGCTTTAAAAAGGCCCAACCGAGCCCAGCTGGCATGACTAGGTGGTTGTGTGTCAACCTATGAACCAGGAGGTCATGGTTCGATCCCCAGTCAGGGCACATGCCTGAGTTTTGGGCTCGAAGGGTGGGGCGTGGAGGAGGCAACTGATCAATGATTCCCTCTCATCATTGATATTTCTGTCTTTCCCTCCCTCTGTCTTCTTCTTTGAAATATATATATATTTAAGGTCCAACCGATTCATTCTACAGCTACCGACTGCAATCCTAAAATCCTAGAGCTAAATTGCAAAGATTATGAAATCTTTAAATACTTCAAAGAGAAGCACAATGAGGATAAGGGAATCCTGGCAAGATTTACTTAAGCTGTCAGATCCTGAAAAATTAGGAATCAAATTTTGACACTTGTAATTGAATCATCACCCTTCCAATAGAGCCAAGGCAAACCTGTGATATTTTTAGAACCTTTCAAATCACATTGTGCTCTTTAGAGTTTATAGCAGGACCTGTGGCCCCTAAAATTTTCTAAGAGTTGGAACAAAACAGAATCAAATAAATTAGGCTCAGTGCACTGTAATAGAAGTAGTATATTGCATGTGCAGTCTAGGTAATTCCACAATTTTAACCCCAAATTTGAAAACTTTTCATAGAAATTAGTTTGTGAGATTTAACTGCTTAGACAGCAGTTGAAAACCCCATCCAGATATAGTAGCAGCTGTGTGGTGGTGACTTGGTTTATAATAGAAGCATAGAGACCTTGGGAGTATGACTGACTGTGTCTCACAGATTGGTGTTCCTGTGCCACACGTTTCTGTTAAACAATTTTCTACCAGAATGTATCATGTTGCTTATTATAAACTCAAGAATTAGCAGTTAATTATCCACTACCATATGGAGACAATTATATTGTTTATGCTTGGCTTGGTGAGATCTTTCTAATTTAAAGTTTAAAACGTAATACTAACAGGTTGGTAAAGGTTAACATAGTATTTGTATGTGTGTTTAGATATATGGAACTAGTTATGATAAGTGATTTGAAAAGACTGTCATCTTAGCAGAAAACAAAGGTTGCTACGAAACGTTTTTTTTATTGCCTTAAAGCAAGTAGCAGCTCTCAGACCAGACTTCAGGGAATCCAAATGACTTATGACATGGAGTTGACATGAAAAGATAGTCTTTTCAGGTTTACTGCAAGTCTGAATTTAGACAGGATACAAGACACTGACAAAAGGGCAAAAAAATTGTAGCCATTGGGTATAGTCATGCTATTCTTGAACAGTTGCTGTTATTTCATTGCACACCTAACTTTCTTGGGCCTCAGGTTCTTGACCATATAAAGTACTTATTATATGGTTGTCTTGTAAAGTCTTGCAGCTAATTCCTGTGGAAATAGTTTTCCTGTAAGATACTGAGGTGGAAAGTTTGCAGCAGGCATAGAGATTCCTGTTTCTACATAAATATCCAGAATGATGTCTGGAGCCCAATAATACTGTGAGCTCCAGATATGCTTTAAAGGCTTATCTACATATTTCATACTTAGGGAAATAGGCTGCTTTTCCCACTTAAAAAGCTAGCCCAGATTTTGATCATTACTATAAAAGGTTCTAAAATGTATTAAATGGATAAGAGGAGAAAGAACATCTGCCAAATTTCATTTTGATCACAAAGGAAATGAGTCAGTAAAATTGGTCCCAAAGCCAGAAGCTAGCGCTATAAAGCATTAATCTTATTGATTTCAGCATCTAAAATGATGGCTGCTCTTTCTTAAATGACAAATTTAGATTACAAATATATATTGGTCCAAATGAATAGTAATAGCTGCTATAATGGACCTTCCTGCTCAGTGACAAGCTTTGTAGTTCAGTTAAATGACAAATTTGTCCGATTGATCTGCTACTGCTAGAGTGAACTATAGGAAGCCTTTTATATCTCAAGGATTCATTGTCAATCCCTATGGATGTACAATGAACTCGAGAAAAAAGTAAAACTCCCTAATAAAGAAATGGAAATTAAAAGTAAGATTCTCTTTTACATATAAAATTGACAATTATAAAAAATACCATAAATAGACTTTGAAGGGCAGAATGTATCAAAACCCTATTTCTTTTTTACCACTTCTGGAAATATGTCCAATAGAAGTTATTAAGAATGTGTCTATCCCAGCTGGCATGGCTCAGTGGTTGAGAATTGACCTATGAACCAGGGGGTCATGGTTCAATTCCCAGTCAGGGCAAATGCCCAGGTTTTGGGCTCTGTCCCCAGTGGGAGATGTGCAGGAGGCAGCCAGTCAATTCTTATCCTTAATGTTTCTCTCTTTTTCTAATTCTCCCTTCCTCTCTGAAATCAACAATATATATATATATATATATATTAGAGGTCCAGTGCATGAATTTATGCATGGGTGGAGTCCAGCCAGTTTGGCCAGGGGGAGGGGATAATTTGCATATTAGCCTTTTAATATATGGGATATACACTGAGTGGCCAGATTATTATACATTCAGAGATCATAATAATCTGGTCACTCAGTGTATATTTTAAATGTGTCTAAGGATTTATATTCAATATGTTCATCATGATTTTATTTTTATAATTTGAGAATTCAGAAATAATCTGAAATCCAAATGATAGAAGTGTTTAAAAAAATGGAATTGAGTACATTTAAAAAATCTTACTGGCTTTATCCATCTCTTCATGAATCAGGCAGCATCCCATTTAATCAGAGAGGAGCTGTTCAAAGTGGAAGACTTCTATAGACAGAAGGCAGCTGGCCAAGCAAAAAGGAGATTGGTTATGGCAAGGTCATCTGCCTTTAGGGGACGGCAGGGGTCTGTCAGGCAGATTGTGGTAACCAGGTAATTCCTGGTGGACTGGTTTAAGATTCCATTCCTGGGAGAGGCTGCAATTGTAATTAAGTTAGGTATTAAGTCTTGGTTTGGTGATAGTGGGGCTTAAGTGACTTGTGTTTTCTCTCTCTCTCTTAAAAAAATTTTTTTTTAAAATTTTATTTCAGGGAGGAAGGGAGAGAGAGATAGAAACATAAGTAACAAAGGAGAATCATTGATCGGCTGCCTTCCGCATGTCCTCCATTGGGGATTGAGCCCATAACCTGGATGTGTGCCCTGATCGGGAATCAAACCGTGAGCTCCTGGTTCAGAGGTCAATGGTCAACCACTGAACCACACAGGCCAGAAGGAACTTACAATGGAAGAAAAACATGGATAATGCATTTTCTTTCCCCTAGTTCCTTGGAGTAGTAGAGCCTTCAGAGTGCTTTGATAGCCACCTGTTGCTTAATTTAATGGAACCATGATTAATCTGACCCCAACTACCCTTCCCTTAAGTGGTTTGTCCAATGAACATCAAATAACTACCAATCAGCAGAGAGCACATTGAGTAATTGGTGGGTTTGTTCTTTTACCAAAAACATTTATAGCTTTTAAAAATAGTTCTGGAGCACAGCAAGATAGAGAAGGGGAACTTGGCCTAGATAATACAGAGGATAGCAGATGAATAGGTTTGATTTCATTTTGGGCACTTCGCCCAGGACACTTTTAATAGAACATATTATAGTTACTCTAGGGATTCTGAGTCTGTGGTTATGTCAGGCTTACACATTTATTCTTTAAAAGGAAAAATTGCAAGTTAATAGACTCTAGGTATATTGGCATGACTTAAAATTTTAAAACCATTATTATAATCCAGCCATTGATAATTTGCAGTGTGTGGGCTGAATTCCTCAATATTAAAACCAACTTAATCATGGATAGAAAAATATTTTGAACTTCCTTCCTCTAAAACACAATGTGTTCTGTATTTCTTTCAAAGTTTAAATCAATTTTAGAATGATGTCTAAACTAGGGATTAAAAGTTATTTTTATGTGAAGAATTTTTAATCTTACTATTTTTAAGGGCATTTTTTAAATACTCAGGGAAGAATCAAGTCTTTAAGAGGAAAAATGTACCTAAATTTTAGAAATGTTATACTTCCTATTTTACTACCTTACAAATTTAGAATTACTGACCTTGGATTTAGCTGTATAACTTAAAAGGAAAAATACTAATGGTAATAGAGTTTTACATAGGATTTACACTATTTAGATGGATCCAAAAAATTAAAACATACACAAGTATGTTTAATCAGGAGTTAGTCTTTTTAAGTTTTCTAATAAAACTGCTATTATTGCCGAAACCGGTTTGGCTCAGTGGATAGAGCATCGGCCTGCGGACTGAAAGGTCCTAGGTTCGATTCCGGTCAAGGGCATGTACCTTGGTTGCGGGCACATCCCCAGTAGGGGGTGTGCAGGAGGCAGCTGCTGGATGTTTCTCTCTCATCGATGTTTCTATCTCTCTATCCCTTTCTCTTCCTCTCTATAAAAAATCAATAAAATATATATTTAAAAAAAAAAAACTGCTATTATTATATACTTGGGACATGTGTTAGTAGAAAATAAAATGTTTCTAATACATTGAGATTATATGTGATATTTAGCAACTACCTTTCTACTTATTAAACTACATATTGTGTTCTCTTACAGTTCAAGCGATATGTCAGCAAACTTCGAAGCAAGAGTACAGTTTTCAAAAAGAAGCATCAGATAATAGCTGAATTTAAAGCTGAGTTTGGTCTCCTACAGAGGACAGAAGAACTCCTTAAACAACGTCTTGAAAATATTCAGCATCAGCTGGTAATACAATATTGTCTTGGGGTGCTAAAATTACAAATGCCAGGAGGTTTATGGGTTGTAGCTCTATGGTTTTTAATAGAAAACTCATACAATTGTTTTTTCTGATTATTTGCAGAGATGTCATATAAGCTGATTCATTTATGTTTAATGTAGCAGGAAACAGTCTTTTGTGTGTGTGTGTTTTTACCCCTCCCCCCCAGGAAGCACTCTTATGCTTGCTGACTTTGGGGTAATTAATAGCCTTATGATGTCCTGCAATGCAATAACTCTTTTCTTTGCCTGTTTGTCCACTGGCATGAGGAGCCCAAGCGACAGTATGGTAGCCAGAGCATTAAGTGTAGAGGGTCCCTTCATGTGTCTTGTGGTGGAAGCACGCCCAGCTCTGGAAACCAGAGAAGGGAAGTGTAATTCCTAAGTGGATAAGTGGGAAACCCGGTGAGTGATAAACCTCATACTTTTAAGACCTCCCATGTCATTTGTGTTCAGTCTGTTTGGAACACAGCTCCTACGGTGTACATGCCATCCTGAAGACTAGAACTCATCCCCACAAGCCACCAGTTCCAACCTGGCCACTTAGCTGTCCCTTCACAAGGCCCTTCCTCTGTTCTGTCAGGTCATTTGCTCTCTGGATGGTGTGGTGTGTGGTACAGTGACTGAATCCCAAGGTAATGTGCCCACCACCGCACCTCCTTTGCTGTAAATTAGGTCTCTTGGTCTGAGGTGATATATGTGGGATTCCACATCAGTAGACCAGATACTCTGAGCCCTTGGGTAGTGGTGCTGGCTGGACGACTGTTGGCAAGAAAAGCAAACCCTTACCCAGAATATGGGTCAGTGCCAGTGAGGATGAAATGTCTTTTCAGAGCAGGAAGGATCTGATGTTATCATATTGCCACTAAGTAGATGATTGGTTTCCTCAAGGGATGATTCCATACCCAGAGCTCAGGATTGATCTCTGTTGCTGCCAGGTCAGATGTGTGGCAGTGGCAATGGCTAGATGGCACTAGTCAGAGAGAGCCCATGCTATTTTGTCCATGCATGGCCTCCATCTTTGCCAACATAGCCATTCTGTTCTTGAGCCCACTATCCAAGCACTGGGTGGTTGGTGACAGAGACTGGCTGACATTAGAAGGAGGCAGTTTCAATTCCGGGTCAGGGCTAGTATGGAAAACTGATTGATGTTTCGCTCGCTCATTCTCTCCCTTCCTTCTTCTAAGATTACTTTTTTAAAAAATTTCTTTATCTGAACCCTCCAACAAGCCTCCCATGTCATTTAAAATAAGTCCAAGTTCTTTCATTGGCCTAAAAATAAGGTAACAATATAATTTATCTTCTAAAGTAGGACCCTTTTGAGAATGCAAAGGACAATAGACATAGACTGAGATTGTCCCAGCACACCAACCGAGTCCTCTGTGATCCCTCTCCCACCCCACAGCATTCTCACTCTGTTTTCAGCTCCACCAGTCTCCCAGCTATTTGGTGAGCAGGCCAGGCATGCTCCTGCCTCATGTCCTGGGCACCTGCTGGTCTCCCAGGTGGGCTTGCTCCCCCCCTTCCTTCAGGGCTTTCTCAGATGTCATCTCAGGAAGACCCATAACCACCTTTTACTTATGATTTCAACCCCACTCTCACCTCACATTTGGTTTTACTTGTTTACATGTTGCTTGTTTACTGTCACTAGAAGTAAGCTCTGTGGGCAAGGGGATTTCCTCCCTGTTTTGCTCACTGCCTAGAACTGTGCTGACACATTTAGGAATAAAACAAATGTTGGGTGAGTGAGCAAATGTAAATACAATTGGATCACTTGAGAATTCACTCATTCATCAAATATTTATTGAATGTGTCCTGTTTTATATTCTGTGCAAAGTATATAGCACTATTTTAAAGTCTAAGATTAGAACTGCTTCCTAAGTACCTGAAGATAGTAAAGTTTAGTATTATTTTATAACATATAAAGAGATGTTATTATTGTTGAAGTCAATAAAGATTATCCTATAGGATTCTAAACTAATTTATTTCATTTATAACTTTAATATTATATATTAAATATGTATACTTCTTATGGAGTCATTGAGGTTTTGACATCAAATTTGTGGCCCCATTTTTTAAAAATATACATTTATTGATTTCAGAAAGAGAGGGAGAGGAAGAGAGAGATAGAAATATCAATAATGAGAGAGAATGATTGATCGGCTGCCTCCTGCACCATTGGGGATTGAGCCTGCAACCCATGCATATGCCCTGATCTAGAATCGAACCTCCTGATTCATAGATTGACCTCTATTTATTCTTTACTTTTAGCAAACCATTGAGGAGAAAAAAGGTATATCTGGATATAGTTACACCCAAGAAGAGCTGGAGAGAGTGTCTGCACTGAAGAGTGAGGTTGACGAAATGAAAGGCCGGACCCTGGATGACATGTCTGAAATGGTGAGGACACATTTTTAGTGTTTTTTATTGGGTATAGAAGACAGATATTTTTGTTTGTCCAGTTTTCAGTGAAACATTCAGATTTTCATTTCTGCATATTCTTTACATTTTTATCTGTATCAGTCTCTTGAATTTTTGCATTCTAGTAAGGTTGTTCAACTTATAACAATTTATGCATTTTGTGGTTTTTGAAGTGTGTGAAAGTTATACAAAATTAAGGAAATATTTAAGATAAAAAATAAGTTTTTCCAATCATATCACCCTAATAAAATTATTTCGTTTTTGTGTGTGTCCTTAGTATCTTTCCATATTTAGGGCTGCTCTTTAGCCAGGATGTACTGACAGCCTCGTGAGGCATTAGAATGTTTAACTCTTTCCTTACTTATTGGTAAATAGCTGCTGCCCCCGACTCTCAGCCTGTCTTATCCACCTTGGCCACTCGCCCAGAACCCCAGCATCTCACCACAATATGACTCATAAAAAGATTAACATTATCCTTACCGGTTTGGCTCAGAGGATAGACTATCGGCCTGTGGACTGAAGGGTCCCAGGTTCAATTTCAGTAAAGGCACATACCTCGGTTGCAGGCTCAATCCCTGCCCCAGGTCGAGGTGCGTGCAGGAGGCAACCAATTAATGTATCCCTCTCATATCAATGTTTCTCTCTCTCTCTCTCTCTCTCTCTCTCTCTCTCTCTCTCTCTCTGTCTCCCTTTCACTCTCTAAAAATCAATTTAAAAAAATATATTCTCGGGTGAGGATTAATAACAACAAAAAAAGATTAACATTGAACACCATAGAGGCCTGCTAGATTGCCTTCATCTCTATGGCTAGTGTCCATTGTGATTGGTATTGCTTATGCCATTCGGGTTATTAAGTATTTTGAATATCACTTCATTTATGTTTATGTATATTTTATATAACCTGTGTAATTACATATTTTTTACATAACAACATGATTGTAGTTGTATATAGGCAACTTTTAGTTTGTCTTAGTCATTACTTGTTAGATTATAAATATTTTGCCATATTGGTTTGCAGTGTTAATAATTGACATTTTGAATAGTTCATTGGTATCCCATCTTATGGGGGAATCAAGATTTACCAAATCTCTTCCCTTTTGTTTGGCATTGAAGTAATTTATAGTCTTTTTACCATATATAACACTTCAATAAATGTATTTATGCATGTAGTATTTTTGTTCTTTTGAATTCCTTTTTAAGATGACATGTATTTTTTTTTAAATGACAGGTAAGAAAACTGAATTCACTGGTATCTGAAAAGAAGTCAGCTTTAGCCCCAGTTATAAAAGAACTACGACAGCTGCGTCAAAAATGTCAAGTAAGTGAATTTGATATTGTGTCACTGTAACTATTTTATCTGGTTGAGATATAGTAATTAGAATCCTGAATATTTTACTTGGGTAATTTATAGGAAACACATTATTGTTATTATTACTATTATATTGATATGATTCTGCAAAAGAGAAGAAGAATGTGACCTGAGAAGGTTTATTTTTAATTTATGCTACTTGGTTTGTCATAAATTATTAGAGGGGGGAGAGAAGGAGAAAAAGGAGTTTAAGCTAAAATCACAAGTGTAGCCAGATGAGCTTTTTGCTTTAAATCATGTGAGAGCTGTAAATAGGAAGTCACATTCTTCTGTGGCCAGGTAGAAGCTCAAAGTCAGCCCACAAGTGGTGACAAGTAAACTTAAATCAATGAACTTACTTTGCTGGGGGGCAAACTCTGATAGCTTATGATAAGGGAGGAAATGCCTTTACTTGGAAGCTAATTCTAACCACTGCTTTAAAAGATAAACTATTAGGAGGTAAATGCCCTTCACAAAGCCAGGTCAGGTGGCCCACACCATGTGACATGAATGGTAGTTAATCACCCTCCATGTAGTAATTTTAGGTTTGAATGTGGGCCTGCATTGCATGTGCCTGAGATGGAACCATAAAACTCTTAGCAAGTGCCATCCCTCAGAGTCAGAGAAGCAGAATGAAAAATCACACAGATTTGGCCCTAGCAGATTTGGCTCAGTGGATAGATCATCAGCTTTCGGGCTGAAGGGTCCTGGGTTTGATTCTGGCCAAGGGCACATGGCCAGATTGTGGACTCAATCCCCAGTGAGGGGCTTGCAGGAGGCAGCTGATCAGTGATTCTCTCTCATCATTGATGTTTCTATCTCGCTCCCTCTTCCTTCCTCTCTGAAATCAATAAAGAAATATATTTTTTTTAAATAAAATAAAAGCTGAAACCGGTTTGGCTCAGTGGATAGAGCGTTGGCCTGCGGACTGAAGGGTCCCAGGTTCAATTCCGGTCAAGGGCCTGAACCTTGGTTGCAGGCACATCCACGGTGAGGAGTGTGCGGGAGGCAGCTGATCAATGTTTCTAACTATATATCCCTCTTCCTTTCTCTCTGTAAAAAAATCAATAAAATATGTGTTTTTTTTAAAGAAAGAAAAAAAATCACATAGATTCGGAAGTCAGATAGACATCATTTTCCCTTTATGAAACTACTACAGAGCGTGAGATAGGTTTAGTGACCTATCCAACTATAGAAGGAGGAAGTGGGAGAGTTGGGGCTTGACTTTGGCATCTATACCATCTTATTTCAAAACCCTTGCTTATTCTACTACACACTACTGCCATACCAAAAGGAATGGAAGAGATAGGTCTCTGTTCTCTGGAGTTGATGCTCTATTAGATGAGATGGGAGAAATACTATCTAATCCTATCTAATAAAGAGGGAATATGCTAATTGGCCCTCATGCCCTCAAAGATGGTGGCACCCACAGCCACAGGATGGCAGTGCCCAGTCCCCTCAGACCCTCTGGGTGGCAGGCATGTAGCAAGGCTGGACTTAACTCCAGGAAGGCCCAGGAGCTCCACACACCTGTCTCCAGAGTCCCCTAATCCCCTCAGCCCCCCAGCTGCCCAGGGCCAGCCCTAGGTGCAGGCAAGCCTAGAATGGTGGCTGCCCAGCCACCCAAGGTTGGCCCCTTGAGTGTGTCAATTATGGATATGAAGAGTTGTAATCTGGTATGGTCTCACACTGACCACTGGGTACACTGGCTCTTGGGTCTCCAAGGAGGTGCAGTCAGCCACTACCTGGGGCCACCCAGCAGGAGCTACAGAGAGTTCTGTAGATTCTTCTTCTTTGTATCGGGTTTAGAAGTGTCCATGCAAAGCCCATCTGTGAAGCAAGGCAGGCTGGTGCTGGTGCTGGTGCTGGTGTGGGCCTTGAATCTTTTATTGATAGCTTTGGGGCTCCCTGACCCAGATGAAGCTAGTTTGACAGGTTTTAGGCTGAGAAAGGACAGGCCATTCATATGCAAAATTTGCTGTGTATAGCCTAGGTGGGATTTTAATTGGGTGGGGTGGGGTCTCAGGGAATTACCATGGCAGAGCAAACAGAAATGGCTGCTGGTCAGCTCTATACCAGGGAGGTCCCAGCAAGGGAACAATGACCGCTGTGAGCACCTGCGTCTGGAAGAAGGCTGCCCCCAAGTTCCTGCCCTGATGCCAGACAGTCCAGTTTCTCCCTGTATGTGTCTGGGTCCCCCAGAGCCTTGCCCAGCACTGGAGCTCAGAGGAAGTGGGTGTTTGTAAATTCAGTTCACAGTGCTGGCCTTTTAAGAGGAGCAACTGGGTCTCCAGCAACCTATGGGTCACTCAGGCCCAATCCACACTGGTTTGGACTTCTTTCCCCAGCTCTGGAACCCTGGGCTGGGGGTCTGATGTGGGGCTGGGACCCTTTGCTCCTCCACTTCTCTGGGAAACCTCCACAGAGGTAGTCTCCCTCCCGATTCAAAAAGTGGCATACCAGGGTGCTGGGCCAGACCAACCCATTCCGCGCCTCCACGCCTCCTACCATCTCAATGTGCTTTCCTCTTTACCTCTGTAGTTGTAGTACTTCCACTCAGCCAGCTTTCCCGCAGTTCTGGATGATAGTTGTTCTTTATTTAAGTTGTAGTTTTGATGTGGCTGTGGGAAGCAGCAAGAGAAGCTTTTACCTATGTCACCATCTTGGTTCCTCCTCAAGGTTTTGTCTCTTGAATCCTGGCAGCTGGGAGGGAGGGTGTGTCCCTCAGACTGGTTTTGCGTTCATTCTGCCAGGTGTTTTGGGTGGATCACAAACTGGGAGTTAATTTCAAGCTAATGTCTCAGCATGGGAGTTCTTAGACCATGAAGGTAGGGTCAATTCAAACCCCACACCTGCCTGGCCTTTTCCCATCACCTCTGCAGCAGCCCAGCCGAATTTACTGATCAACAGACTCGCAGACAAAACAAATGCTTTTATCTACTAAAGTATCTTCATCTCATCCGGAGGCCACAGCAGCTGCCTGAGTACACGGCCTCTGCCGCCCTTTCTTCTGTGAGAATGGGTATGACTGTGACCCATGAGAGCCTTTGGCGTCTGTAGGTCACTTCAATACGTAAAGCCACAGCTTCTTTTCTCACCAATCTTTTGTACTTTGTTAGTCACCCTAAACTAGATGCAGTCCCACCCAACAAAGGAAGCACAAACAACAGAAATGATCACTTATCATTTCCTCACTTATCATTTCTGTTAACTCCCCTGTTCCCAAGGAAACTGCAGTGTGAAACCAAGGTCATTCTGAGGCTGGCCTACATCAGTCCAGGCCTGGGACTAACCTTTTTCTCATGCGTCTCCGGGTTGAAAAACTGTTTGGAGCCCTAGCTGGTTTGGCACAGCCTGCGGACTGAGGGTCCCAGGTTCCATTCCGGCCAACGGCACATGCCTGGGTTGTGGGCTGTATCCCCAGTGGCGTGCAGGAGGCAGCCGATCCATGATTCTCTCTCATCATTGATGTTTCTATCTCTCTATCCTCCCTTCCTCTCTGAAATCAATAAAAATATACATTAAAAAACAACAACAATTAGGATTTACTATGGGATTCTCAGTTCTAACTTCTCACTCTGCACAGGCCTAGGACTTTGTCCCCTGCGTTGCCTGGACATTATAGTCGCTTGTGTTACCACGACTGACTGTTCCCAACTCCCTTCACCAAGGGTAGCTACTGGGTGTCATCTTCTGTCACTGGCCCCGGTAATTCCTCTTACTTCCTTGAGAGTTCCATTCAAGCATTTATACTTCTAATATTTCTAGGTGTTTGTAGTATATTTCAGGTTATCTAATTCAAAATACTGCATTAGAAGAAATTTGAAACTACTCAAA
The DNA here is from genome assembly GCA_963924515.1 of Vespertilio murinus. NCBI lineage: Eukaryota > Metazoa > Chordata > Mammalia > Chiroptera > Vespertilionidae > Vespertilio > Vespertilio murinus. Next base: position 10,105,309 of record OZ004720.1, on the reverse strand, counting down.
CAGCCTGAGTTCAAATTCTGACGCCTCCCCAGCAATATAATCTTTGGCCAGATACTTAGCCCTCCTGAAATTTCTGCAGGCATGGCATGAGATTAATACCACCAGGACTTGCTGTGAGATTGCATTGTTATCAAGGATAAAGCTCAAACACCTTAATATGGTTTACAAAGTTCTGAATAGAGCCCTGCCAAAGACTTCAGCCTGTGTTCACACTTCCCAGACATACTCCATTATAATAAATTACATGTACATCCTAAATGGTTCCCCTCTATAGCTTCTAAGCCTTTAGGCATAGTGTTCCTTTTTTCTGAATCTCTCCTCCCCTGTCCACCCTCCCTGTAACTATGCTTACTAATCCTTCACACCTCAACTTAGATATCAATTTCTCTAGGAAGTTGTCCCCACTGATTCCCAAGCCTGGATTAGATCTACTGAGAGTCCCAGGTCACCTATGACATCTTGCATTTGCCCAACATAGCACTCAACAGCCTGTATACTTGTCGAAACATTACTTGAGGGGAAAATTTTTTGGTTATTTTGTTCACTGTTGTGTCCCTAGCTCCTAACAAAGCCTGGCACTCAGCTCAGTACATGGTAGCTGTTGTGTTTATCAGCACCTCCATCTGTCATAATTCTCAAATGTCTAATTGTTGTATAAATAACCCTTAAGTATGCCAAGAAGCTTAGAGTTCAGTTACGAGACTAACAAGGGCATGCATTGTGTCAGAGCTACATTTCAGGCCTTTGATTTTCACTTGCTCAGTCATTTACCCTTTTTACACTAGGAACTAACCCAAGAGTGTGATGAAAAGAAATCGCAGTATGATAGCTGTGCAGCAGGCCTCGAAAGCAATCGGTCCAAATTGGAACAGGTAAGAAGATAGTTTTTAGTTGAAGAATAGCAAACACTGTCTCTGTGTGCATATTTTCACTATACCAGTGTCAAAAGATTCCTGAGTCTTTTCCCTCATCCCCTGAGTCTGTCTCCTGGTTTCCAGAGATTTTTGTTTCTTCAGACTTGGTTTGTGCACCCTGAACTCTCCATCCGCACTACCACCACTTCCAGGCCCCCATCCTGTCTTCCTAGACACCCCAGTAATCCAGTGCCTGCTCTCCCACTTCCACTCCTGCCTTCCTGTGGTTCAGAGAGCATCCACAGAGACCAGAGTAAAACGCAGGCCACCCTCCAGTGTCTTCCTGTTGCACTTAAAACCCAACTTCCAAACTGTGGTCTCCCAGGCCCCACCTGCCTCGGGAACTTCACATCCTTGTGCTCTGCTCCTCCGAGGGCATCCAGCCACATGGGCAGTCTACTTGTTCTGCAAACAGGCCACCCTTGTTTTCAACACCCAGCTTCTCTCCATCCGTCCGCCCCCATCTCTTTGCTTTGATCTCTTTTTCATCATCCCAGTTTCACCTAAATATCACCTCCTTCTAGAGATCTCCCCTGATCACCCAATCTCACTTTGCCTGCTCAGTCACCCTGTCACATTCTGCTGAATTTTCTTCATCATGTTCATCCCCACCAAAAACGACCTTCATCATGTGTCTTCTTGTTATGTCTGTTTCTTCTTCTTCAGTGAGAGCAGGGACTTATTTGTCCGTTCACTGCTGTGTCCCAGCGCCTGCCACAGAGCTGGGCACACAGTAGGTTTGTAATAAATGAATAACTGAACGTGCAGTGTTAGGGTCCTATCAGTTGTCTCTAGAAAAGATTGCAGCCTTGTCTGTTACAGTAAACAGAGCTACAGTTGCAGAAGAGGAAATGACTGATGGCATTTCTTCTGTTGTGCATTCAGTCATCCTCTCTGCAGCCAACGGTGCTTTCAGTAATGGTGGCCATTTAAAATTACGTGTTTATTGTAGGAAGTCAGAGGACTCCGTGAAGAATGTCTTCAAGAAGAAAGTAAATACCATTATACAAATTGTATGATTAAGGTGAGACAAAGAAAGGAAATCCCAAACTTTCCTGAGGTTTTTCTGTATCAAGAACTTAACCTAAAACTTAGTCTTTCTACTCAGAACCTGGAAGTTCAACTTCATCGCGCTATCGATGAGATGAAGGCATATGTCTCTTCCGACCAACAAGAAAAAAGAAAGGCAATTAGGCAAGTATTTTTGTTGTTTTTTATATTGAGTTACATAATGTTTCACCTATAGAAGTTTTATAAATATAGTAGAGCCTCAGTTCTTGAACTTAATTTGTTCCGGAAGGCTGTTCGAAAAACTATTTGCTTGAAAACCGAATCATTTTCCCCCATTAGAAATAATGTAAATTGAATTTATCCATTCCAGACGCCCAAATTATTCCCTGTTTTAACCTTCCTTTTATACAGTACATGTCTAATGTACTATTTAATCTATAAATAAACTCTTCTTAAATTTATGGAACCAACTCCTACTAGCCTTAAAAGAATTTTTCATATATCGCTGCCTCCCAAATGCTATCCATCACCTGCTAACTGCTTTTCCTTTATCCAATTAACAACAGGTTTTCTACCTATTCATTTGTCTGTGATTGTTGTCTTCTGAGCACTTTGTTAGCGCTCCTGACAGCCGCTTTATGTTTTAAAATTGTGCTAATCCTGGATTTCTGCCAGCAACAAAAGCATTCTACCCTATATTTATTGCCTGAGAGATGCTTTTTGTCATGCTGAGATATAGCATGAAAAGGTTGTCAGGTTGAAAGCTGAAGTTTTAGTTGACAACTGAGACATTTTTTTCCTGTGAGAACTGAATTGTTCACAATGGGAGACATTTAAGAAACGAGGTTTAACTGTAAAATGAAGTTATGAAATTTGGAATACTTAAATAAGTAGATAATAAGATATTATGAAGGTTTATTTCTTGTTAAATATCTTTTGGATAATCTAGCCCTGTTAACTAAGTAGGAATATGTTTAATTTCCTTTCTTGCTTACTTACTTTTTTATTGTCATAAAAGATATATATGATAAAATTTGCCATTGTAACCATTTTAAGTATACAATTCAGTTGCATTGATTATATCCACATTGTTGTGCAATCATCACTATATATTACCAAAACTTATATCACCACAGACCCATAGACCCATAAACTCTGGTAATCATTAATAATTCCCCATTAGCCCTAGCTGGTTTGGTCAGTGGATAGAGTGTTGGCCTGCAAACACTCCAGTCAAAGGCACATGTCCAGGGTTGTAGGCTAGATCCCTCTCTCTCTCTCTCTCTCTCTCTCTCTCTCATCGTTGATGTTTCTATCTCTTTCTCCCTCTCCTTTCCTCTCTGAAATCAATAAAAATATATTTTAAAAAATAATCCCCCATTAATAATTCTCCCTTGTGAGAAATACATATACTTTGATAGTTGTGGGTTTTTTTTAATAAGCACTAAGGTTTGTCCCCCATGGCTTGGACTCTAGTCTGCCTGCTAATTGTGCAGTGTGAGTGGCCGCATTTCAGCTAGAAACTATGTGACGGCAGTGTGCCCGCCTTCAGAACAAGGAAGCGGTGCCAGTACCACTACTCCTTATATGGTGATTCTTTTGGTAATCATAGCTTGCAGCATACTGTAATAAATCAAATGCTGCCTTCCAATTACATTAATAGTTGAATTGCTAGCTGAGACAAAATACAATAATTGAACAAGATACACTTTCTTTGCCCCTTAGCACACTTCAGATGGTTTGCTTTTATCATCCAGTAAGAACTCAAAGTGTAGGATTCATATTTATTCTAGATTGCAGTTGAGATTTCTAGTGGCATGTACATTAATGTTATAGGAAGGAATCTAAGACCGAGAATGTCTTGGCAGAGTCTACATTTTTTAATATATAATGTACTGGAATGCAAGCTAGACTGAAGCTATCCTATAAATAGAATATTTTTTCTAATACTCCAACATACTACACATATTAAATGTACTTATTCAGATTCTTTCATTGAATATAAACTTAGCTCAAATAAATCTATGTGGGAAATCCTAATATTTCAAAAATGTGAGAAGTTAATTTTGTTCTTGAAAAATAAAAAGTTAGAAATTAAGTTCTATTTCTTTCAGAATTACCAATATAAGTAATACAGAAGGAAATAGTGCTCCTGAACTATTGGTTTCCTGATCAATTTTCTAACCAGATATTCCTCATCATCATTTTAAAAATTATTATAACCTTTATCATTCCTTAGTTTCCCTATAGAAAAATATTAGGCCCTGACTAGAGTCATGCATGATAAGAATATTATTAATTTAATGGAGTTACTGTACTCTTAAACTCACTGATACATGTTTAAAATATTATTACTATTATAGACAAAATATTTTTATTTCATTTTCTACTTTTGTAGTACTTTTCTATTTTGAAAGATCATGAATTTGAATTTTATTTAAAGAGACGGCGTGTTTTATTTCAAAGTACAAGAGAGGAACTATAAAATTGGTTTCTAACCTAATTTTCCCAGTCCCTAGTTTGGTTATCTTGAGCACATCACTTCCTCATGATGTAAGATAAGGTAAACAATGTATGCCACAGAATATCAAGTTGAATGTGTATGCAGCAGTGTTTGAAAATTGCATAGTATGAATTCCTGGAGCATAAGGACCGCTATCTGTCCTGTCTCCCTTCCCCTTCCCCCCCCCCCAGTATGTTTTTATTGATTTTTTAGAGAAAGAAGAAGGGAGAGGGAGAGAGAAAGAAACATTGATGATAAAAATGCATCACTCAGCTGCCTCCTTACACACCCCCTGTTGGGGATTGAGCCTGCAACGTGGGTATGTGCCCTGACCAGGAATCTATCTCTGACCTCCTGCTTCATAGATCAACACTTGCTAGGGCTGACTGGCAGACTGTGAGTGACAAATTAATGATTACACGTTTCTGTGAAAGAGAAGGTTAAGGGACTGCTTTGCTTGAGAAACCAAATGGCCCCATTCGCCTGCCTCCTTAGGCTTTTATTGTAACAACAGCTTGATGTTAAATTAACTATTAGATACTATCAGTAGGGTAAGCATCCTTAAGAAGACATATGCATCTGTAGTGTCCTTTAAGCAAGGACATCTAAAGACTAAACATAAAGATTCCAATAAAACACCCGGAGGCTCAGATTTCAAGGCTCAGAAGTCAAGGCAGAGGCTGCCACCTTCGGCAAGGTCCCCCTAGAAGTCCCCTGACCTCTTGGAGACTCCTCCTTACAGACTTTCCAACCAAGTCCCATGTTCCCCCAGATACTCAACCACTGAGCCACACCTAGTGGGCCTGTTTGCTTCTTGAAGGCCCAGAGCATGCTTGGTACGTAATCAGGTGCTGCATAATTATCTCTCAAATAAATTAAAATTATGGATTAATGTCATTGGAAAAGAGTATGAGCCTGTTGATTTCTTGATAAAATATCAATGGAAATTCTAAAACAATTGGGACATTTCTCAGGCCTAGGGTAATAAATAAAATATTTAAAGCAATTTTAACTATAACCGTATATTCTTCTTAAGCTAGTATGTCATTCACATCTTCCTGGCTGTTTTTTCACTGAAGAGCTGGAAAGGCAAACAGTTTGACATACCTGTAGTATCTCATAAATAATTCTAAGAGCAAAATGAAGGTCCATCAAGATTGTGTTTATTCCCTCACTCCTGTGCGAAAATTCTACCTTCACTTCACCTCTGTAAGCGTGTGGGGTGCTTTTGACTGACATTGTTTCTATTCTAATCACATTCACCTCCCTTTTTGAAGAAATGTGAATCTTCCTTCACTTAGACTGCTAGGGTTTCTCTGTGGTCTGTGATTTCTTAGATTCTCAGTTTTGTGTTGTCTAATTTCTTGGTAAATACCTACTATAGTGTAGTTTATACAGAGACAGCATTTATAATTAGTCTTTTTTCCATCCAAATTTGAGGTCAAAAGTCTCTCTTCATCCTTTAATCTTGGTCCTTAACAGTTTAAATCTACTTTTTGTCTTATGTGGTGTTAAGATATAATTATACTTTTGTTAACAAAGGTAATACAAAGTCATTTGTATTTTTGTTTTTACATTAAAATTTTGCAGTTTTTAGATTACAAAAGAAATACAAAAAGTAACCATTAATGAAGTATAGTACACAAAAAATGGAATGTTGTCCACATTGCCATGCCTCAGAAATGCCTAATATTAATATTTTTATGTACATTATTCCATATTCTTTTCCCATACATTTGCTTGTGTGTGTGTGTGTGTGTGTGTGTGTGCGCGCGCGCGCGCGCACTCGTGCATGCATGCTAGCAAGTGCATGGGAAATGTTTTTATGTGTATATAAAAATAAAATTAAACTACACATACAGTTTTTCTCTTCATAGTTTATCTAGAATTCTTTCCACTTTGGTATTTATAGAGCTACCTCATTCTTTTTTATAGCTATTATTCCTTTAAATGGAGTACTATAATTATTTAAACATTCCCCTATCTATCAGCTTTAGTTTGTTTGCAGATTTTCACTGTTATAAACAGTGGTGAAGTAAAAGGTTTTTGTTTTTATCTTTATTTTTCTGTAGGATGACTTCCTAGAATTGGAATTTCAGGGTTAGATACTATCTGGTGTTTATTTTAATATGTATCCTTTCTCCCTTTTGCAAACCTCCTCAAAAACAAAGTAATTTAAGCAAATGTCTTGCCATTCTTTTAAGGGTATATTAGCCAGAAATAGTACTTAACATTTTAATTCTCTTAATTTTATGCAATGTTTTGCCCTTTCCCCTCATTAAATTACTGTTTACTCTAGCTTACTTCTGAAAACTGACTAAGGAAAGAAAATATTTGATAATGGGTTTTCTTCTAACTCCAGTACTCTAAATTACATTGTTTAATATATTTAGGTAAATATGTTAATGTTTTATGTATCAATTGAAGTTAAATTATTACATTGACTCTCTAGGGAACAGTATACCAAAAATATTGCTGAACAAGAAAATCTTGGAAAGGTAAGATTTATTATTTATTTTATTTACTGATTTATTTTTAATATATATATTTTTTATTTCGGGGGGGGGGGGAGAGAGAGAAAAAGAAACATCAGTGATAAGAGAATCATTGATCAGCTGCCTCCTGCATGCCCCACACTGGGGATCGAGCCTGTAACCCTGGTATATGCCCTTGACTGGAATAGAACCTGGGACCCTTCAGTCCACCAATACTCTATCCACTGAGCCAAACGAGCTAGGGCTATTTTTAAAAAAATATGTCTAATTCATGTTTTCAGTACATGGTTATAATGGTTATGACATTGTCGTTAATTTTAAAAAGATTTAGTACTGTTTTCCTTTTGTTCATCCTCACTGGAGGATATTCTGCCATTGATTTCTAGAGAGAGTGGGAGGAAGGGGGAGAGACGCATCAGTGTGATAGAGACACATCAATTGGTTGTCTCCTGCATAAGCCCTGGCCAGGGCTGAGGACCCAACCCACAACCAAGGTACATGCCTTTGATGGGACTCAAACCCTCAGTCCTGAGGCCAAAGCCCCATCCACTGAGCCAAACCATCCAGGGCTTTAGCACAGTTTTCAAAGGGAAATAGGCTACTTCTTAAGCCTTTTCAAAGATGCAGATACTTCCTTGGGAATTTAGTTTTATAAAAGTGAAGCCAGAGCCCTGGCTAGTGTGGCTCAGTTGGTTAGAGCATCATCCGTAGACTGAAAGGTTGTGGGTTTGATCCCTGGTCAGGCATGTATGGAAGGCAACCAATCAATGTGTCTCTCTCATCTCCCATCTCCCATTCTCTCTCTCTCTCTCTCTCTCTCTTTCTCTCTTTCCCTCCCTCTTTTTTCCCTCCCTCTCACTCTCCCTCTCTTCCACTCTCTAGAAATCAATGGAAAAAATACCCTTAGGTGAGGAATAACAAAAAAAATAATTAATTAATTATATATGAAAGTCATTTGCATTCATAAGTTAACGGTTTCAAATGCATGTAGGTGTGAGACAAACTAAATTTAATATTTCTGATACAGTACCTACATCCTGTCTTTGGTTCTTTAAATAACTTTTATAGATTGTTAGGATTTTGACAAGGAAATTATTCCAATAATATAAGAAAAGTTACAGTTTAAGTAGCAACTTAATCTTAAAATCTTGCTGGCTATATTTAAATTATATTTTCTTAATTCTGTTTTGTTTCCTATTGCTGCTTGCTATTTATTACCTTTGCTTTCATTAGCCATAGCTGAGAGGGCAGTTTTTAGTGAGTGGTTTGAATCTGGTCCTCAGCTTAGTTTAGCCTCTTATTTGGGCAAATATCACCTACCAGTCTTCTCATTGGTGTCCTTAGGGCAGCCAGTAGCTCAGTTACATCCTAAAAGAGGGAAAGATGGGGATGCCTCTGTGTAGTCTGTTTTTGTCTTTGCTTGCTTTTCTGTCTGTCTTGATGATTCCCACGCTCGGTGTCAGTGTATTTCTGTCACTGTTCCCTTATGTGTGCTGTCTTCTGCCCTGTTTCCTCTGCTCTCCTTCCTTCCTTTCTTGCCTCTTTGTCTCTGACTCTGTGCTACCCCTCCTTTCAATCACCCTTCCTCAGTTGGTCACAATATAGACCCAAAGTACATTTTTGCAATTTACTGAAAAATGTCCTTATTCCTGTTTATAATTTTAGAGTCAGTGAGTAAAAGTTTTAGTAGGTGGAACCATATCAGTTATTAGTAACAAACTTAATTCTAATAAGGATTTGGGCCGATTTAATAGTGTACTTTTTTTAAAAATCACTAAACTTCTCCTTTAGAAATATATACATACATAGAGCATATACTGAGTCAGGAAAGAATACACTATTTAATAATAACATAACACATGATAGTTTATCATGTATTTTTTATATCTATTATGTCATGTGAAAAAACAACCCTATGAAGCAAATCCTATAAAATAAAAAGCTAATATGCAAATTGTCATCTTGACCAGAGGTTCGACCAGGGGGCGGGGTGGGCTGGCCAACCGCCCACAGCCCTTCCCATGCACGAATTCATGCACCAAGCCTCTAGTACTTTCATAAGTATCCCCTTTTATTTGCCTTACCTGACCATTTAGAAAACTGAAGTTTATAGGCATTTAGTGCCGTACTTAGAGCTTATGGCAAAGCCAAGGTTAAAACTCAAGTCTTCTGCATTCTTTTTCTGTTCCACTTTATTTTCCCTCTCCTTTTCTTTTATATTTCTTTGTGTTAGTTTTTTAACTTCAGGTTGTCCTACATCAATGATAACTTTATTTAACTTGTGTAACCTTAGTTTTCATACATCATAAAAGAACCTGATTCAATTGACTATTATTCATGAACTAGAGGCTCGATATACAAAATTTGTGCTAGAGTAACCTTCCTTCTCCCAACTGCCGGCACCGACTTCCCTCTGGCACCCAGAACCTGGGTTTCCCTCCAGCCACTGGCGGGCACCCGGGACCCAGGCTTCCCTTACAGCCCTGGCTTCTTCCAGAAGGTTGTCTGGAAGGACATCTGGTCTAATTAGCATAATATGCTTTATTATTATAGATTGTACAAAGCATAGCATATTCTTCTGATTATGGCAATAGAAATAGATCCCTGTAACTGAGACTTAGTTGTTCTTGATTTTTTTTTTTTTTTGACAATAGAAACTTCGGGAGAAACAAAAAGCTGTCCGAGAAAGTCACGGTCCAAATATGAAACAAGTAAAAATGTGGCGTGATTTTGAACAGTTGATGGAATGTAAGAAACAGTGCTTTCTGAAACAACAAAACCAAACTTCCATCGGTCAGGTAATTCAGGAGGGAGGAGAGGATCGGCTGATACTCTGAATTCATGTGTCGTCACTCGGGGTTTTAGCTGACACGTCTTCCATAAGCATACTCCCGTGATGTATTTCTTTTCTTGAAAGTGGTTTGTGCAACATTTTGCTTTTGGATTAGCTATTCCCTATTAAGCTTTTTTGGAAAATAATGTTAAGATACCTTCAGGTTTTAAAGTATTTAATATGAAAAAAAAGGCTTTTATTTTTGCTTAGTTTATACATCAAGGGAGTCTTCTGAGTTTTATGAGATGGGGGACGAAGTTTACTATATGTAAATGTAAACATATGTCCATTAAGAAACATGTAGTTTTTTGTTAATGTAGTAACCCAATGGCTTAATGTTTTTCTTAATCTTTTTTTAACTTTAGAAGAATCTTTTAGGAACTAATATCTCTTGTTTTGAAGAAACATTTATCTGAAGTTCAGCAATTCCTACAGTTTCACTTCAGTTTCTTTTTCTTCTGTCAAATTCAAGAAAATTTAACATTTTGAATAACATATTCGTATTACTTAAAGGCAAATAAAATTTGGTGTACATACCATGGCTATTTATTTAAAAATTATATAGTTGTGTCAAAATTTATTTTTTAATTAACAGTTATAGTATGTATTAAATTTAAGGATTATCATTATTCTCATCAAAAATCTAAAATAGTATTGGGAACTGTTATTTTAAATTTTAAAAAAAAAGTCACAGAATGTAAGTGTTATGTGCTAAAATGTTAGCACAGGATTCCAAATGAAATTCAAGACTTCAAAGTTCTTCTAGTCTCTCTGCTTCATCTGGACAAGGTATTTGAAGATTCCTTTGATTTTTGCTTAAAGAAAGATATTAAATGTATATGCGACCATTTGTTTCATTTCAACTTTCAGGTACATTTCAGAATGTTTTCTCTTTAGGTTTGGACACTCAAATATGAAAATGTTAGCATGTCCATCATAGGTTAATTAGTTCTTTTTAGCTATCTTTGGCGGGGGCAAGGAGGGAGAGTTGATGAAGAAAAAAATTGTTTCTACCTCTGCTCAAAATATGCTTTGCATCTTTGTTCCCAAATGTGTCCTACTTGTAATTTTTGTTTGAAAGCTTCTTTCTTGGTAATCAGAGCAACTTACTAGCATGGAGATTTTTGGTAATTATAGAAGCTATCCCAAGAATCACTTACCAGGTAAGTGTAGAAGAAACTTCTTCTAAGAAGTTTTTAAAAACAAAGCATTTCTATGTTATTAAGTGGTTTGATCTGGCCCTCAGCTTACTTGAGCCTCCTCGTTGGGCAGATATCAACCACCAGCCCCCTCCTTTGTGCCGTTAGCTCAGCGGCACTCTAAGAGAGTCAGTGCGTCAAACAAACCCTTCTTAATGCACTGGTCAGGCTTTGAACATTGAGGTGGATGTGGCTGCTCATTGTTATTGTTAAGTAGTAAGTGATTGATGATCCTTGAATGAGAGCATGAATCCTTTGCATATATTTGAAGAAAGACCAGATACCCCTTACAGAAACAACATTTTATTTCCTAAAGGAAAGTACACTTATAAAATGATTAAGCCTTGTGTTTAATTTTTTAGCCTTCACTATCCTCCGGTACTCTTCTCTTCATTTTTAAAATTGTTAACAACAGATACTCCAGGGAATGCTTTTAATTCTGACTTGATTATTGCTTGCCATTTTATTCCACACCAAAAGAGTGTTTGGATTAAACACTAAGGCAGCTTCAAAATTACTTTAACTGAAGCAGAACACCATTATTGCTTCAAGAAAAGCAAATTGGGGGGGAAAAAACCTAACAGTACAAAGTTATTTATAGTTTTTATGTAACATTGGACATTTAGTAACACAGCGTAATGGGTTTGGTACAGTGGCTTTCCCACTCATGTCCAGATTTGATTTTAACGTTAAACAGCGTTGACTAACTCTAACAGTTTCGGACAGCTGGCACTAACAGAAGAAGAGCCTGTTACATTTTTCCTTCAGGACGGATGCTCTGGCTGGCTGCTTGATGCGAGTACTTAATAGTTTTGGAAAATAATCTGTCTTCCACATGATGGCCCAAATAAAGGAGAAAAATGTAGCCTGAAAAACCTGCTTCTATGTTCACACATTTCCTTATCCTGGGACTTAGTGTTGCCAACCATTGCATGGGACTCACTGTATAAACTGTAAATTCCAAAAGGCCACTGCTTATCTTGCTTTCTGCGTCAGTTCAGGAAATAATCCAATTTTAAAGGTTGTCCATTAAGGATTTATAACAGGATAGCATCTTGTCTGTTCTAAATCTATTACCAACCAAATCCAAGATCATGGATTTTACAAGTCCAGAGAATATACCAGCAAGGTCTTAGCACATTGTCTAAAGACCAGGGGAGCCCGGCCAGCATCAACCTATGAACCAGAAGGTCACAGTTTGATTCCTAGTCAAAGCTCATGCCTGGGTTGCTAGCTCGTGCAGGAAGCAGCCAATCAATGATTCTCTCTCTCCACTGATGTTTCTTCTTCTCTCTTCCTTTCTGTATACAAACTTGATCTGTCTTTGTAAAAATTATACTTGAAAAAAGGCAGATGGAAGTCCAACCAGATCTTAGGAAATTGCAGAGCCCTTAACTTTCTTCTTTAGATTAATACTTTCTATCATTTTGCTTTAATTCAGCAAGCAGCAATAAAAAATAAAAAAAGTCATTTCAGTAAACTGTCAAATCTAAATATATTATTCTACCTAATTTGTTTATATAACACTAGAGGCTTAGTGCACAAAATCCATGCATGGGGCAGTGGGTGTCCCTCAGCCACTGCACCTTCTCAAATCTGGGACCCTTTGAGGGTGTTTAAACGGGTAGTTGGACATCCTTCTCACAATCCAGGACTGCTGGCTCCCAACTGCTCGGTTGCCTCTGCCTGATTGTCCCAACAGCTTCTGCCTTCTAGCCTGATCACCCTAACAACTCCCCTGCCAGCTTGATTGACGACTAACTGCTCCCCAGCTGGCCCAATTGCCACTAACTGCCCTCCCCTGCAGGCCTGGTCACCCCTAACTGCCCTCCTCTACTGGCCCAGTCACCCCTAACTTCCCTCCCTGCTATCCTGATCTCCCACAACTACCCTCCCCTGCAGACCTGATCTTCTCCAACTGTCCTCCTCTGCTGGCCCGGTCATCCCTAACTGCCCTCCCTGCTGGCCTGATTGCCCACAGCTTCCCTCTCCTGCAAGCCTGGTCCTCCCAACTGCCCTCCTTTGCTGGCCTGGTCACCCATAACTACCCACAACTGCAGGCCATTTTGTGGTGGCCATCTTGTGTCCACATAAGGACAACCATCTTTGACCCTGGGGGCAGCTATCTTATGTCTTGGAGTGATGGTCAATTTGCATATTACTCTTTTACTAGATAGGATATATAAAACTTATGGAAATTTTCCATTCTGCATTTCCAAGTATGTTTGTTTCTTACCTTTTTAAGCTAACATGATAAAAGGGCAATTTGAGTAAAATAAGAGACTGAATATGTTGCTCAGTCATGTTACCAAAAATATATAAATTTGCTGACTTCTACTGAATTGAACTTGAAAGTATGCATAAATAGGTAGCTTGCCAAAGCTGCCTTTACAAAGACAGATCAAGTTTGTATTGGAAAATGAGTTCGTATGGAGATGTGTGTTTTATAGAAACCTCAATAAGACAAGCATTTTATTCACCCAACGTTAGTGACTAATGAGTGTGAATCAAAGACTTGTTTCTACAAAGGGTTCTAGGCGCTTACATCATTCCTCTTGCTTGGCAGGAAGGAGTGTTTAGCCTTAGGGAGTGGGTAACTTTTATTCAACTCAGTTATATCAATAACTTCTCCATTGTTGTAGCAAAGGTGAGACCTAGATTATATATGCAACAAATCCTGTTTTTAAACAGTCCACGGCAGCTAGGAGAGAAATAGTTACATTTTTGTTGAATATATAATTGTTTCTCCTTTTCCTTTTAATGAGAGCAGTTTAATGAGAGCTGTGGGTGTGTTGAGGTGAGTGTTTTTACCTGAGGAAGATAGAGAGGAATCATTTAAAGTTATATTTTCAATATTTGTCTCTCCTGTCTTAAGACAATTTTACGAAGAGAAAGTTGGCTATACCTGTCCTTTAGTCTCATCCCATCCTTGCAAAAGAAATAAAAAACTAAAACACAGAAGCCAAACAAGACTTGGACACCTATGCTTTCTGCTCCGGTGCTCCCCCTTTTGGCAAATTGGAAGTACTTTCTCTCAACAATTTCGCAATTTCCTCTCTCGAATTGCTCAGAGACTTGAGTCACCAAACTTGGTTTACTTCTGTGGAAATTCACTCTTCAGAACACAGGAGGAAATGAAAGATTCCTGTTTTTCAGTGAAAGCATGAGTTCCCACCCAGTTCAGAGTGTAACTGCAGGTTCCTGGCATGGCCACTTGCTAGCACTGCACGTGAAACCTGGTAAACAGTCACAGGATCCAGAGCTAGAAAGGAACCCCTGGAGGATTTACGTAATCACTTATTAGATTGGGCACTTTGAAGGGCTTCTCTCAGCCTCTCCGGTGCAGGAATCAGTACTGCAAGCCTCGTAGCAGTTCTCTTCCCCACCTCAGTAGTGGCTGCACTGCGGCTCGCTCCTCATGGGGGCCCCTGTTCTGTTGGTAAAGAACCCAGTCTGATTCGTTTCTTGGCCCTGAAAGTGCAGCTCACTCACAGAGGAAGAAAAAAATTTTTCAGAAAGCAGTTAGACAAACCAATATCGAACAAATTTGACTTCCAGTAGCTCTGTAATCGTGATAATCCTAATCACGATCGAGATGACAACCATGGTAGCAGCCAACCCGTTGTTGAGCGCTTAGTATGTGCCAAATAGTGTCCTAAGTGCTTTACCTCTAAGGACTAATGTGACTCTCAATCAGTCTACGAGGTACGTACTATTATCCCCATTTCATAATGAGTAGACTGAGGCACAGAGAGGCGTCCACAGTATTACACAGCTGACATCTCAGCAGAGCCAGGGTCTAAGACCTATGCTCCCAGCTGCTACACTGAACTGCAGTGTGACCCATGTTCATACTGGTTGCGTATGTGCAGTCAGGTCAATGTCTATTTTTGAACTAGAATATGTGTGAAATTGTTTTAATGCTTCTTATAATTATTTTTTTCTTTTAATGTGTTCACATACTATCCCTAAAGAACAAACTTTACTAAGTGATTAAAAATAAACTCAACCAACTAGATGAGTGAATCATACTGAAAATGAATGTCAAGTAAATGCATAAGAGAAGTGAGTAATAGTGTTAGATACAGAGCAAATGGAAGCTCTATAGGTCTTTCTTTGTGAATGTTTTTAAATCATATATGCCTCCTGTTGCTGGGTATTTAGATTGAGTCCAGTTTTTCCATATGACAATGCTGCAATGAAACATAAAGATTGAAATATAATAAAATATTAAGCAAAGCCACATGCCGAAACCGGTTTGGCTCAGTGGTAGTGTCGGTCTGCGGACTGAAGGGTCCCGGGTTCGATTCCGGTCAAGGGCATGTACATTGGTTGCAGGCACATCCCCGGTAGGGGGTGTGCAGGAGGCAGCTGATTGATGTTTCTCTCTCATTGACGTTTCTAGCTCTCTATCTCTTCCCTTCCTTTCTGTAAAAATATATATATATATTTAAAAGCAAAGCCACAAAGTTAATTTTATTTGGTCAAAACTAGAATCCATTGAACAGTTTTGTAGACATTTCTTGCCTGACCCTATGAAAATGCCAAGGGTATTTTGGCTCAGTGGATAGAGCATTGGCCTGGGGACTGAAGTTATTGGCCTGGGGACTGAAGGGTCCCTGGTTCAATTCTGATCAAGGGCACATGCTCAGGTTGTGGGCTTGATCCTCGGGGGTGGGGGGGGCGATGAGGGGGAGAGAAGGGTATGCAGGAAGCAGCCAATCATTGATTCTCTCTCATAATTGATGTTTCACTCCCTCTCCCTTCTCTCTGAAATCAATAAAAAAAAAAATTTTTTTTAAAGAAAATGCCAAGAGTAAACCAAGGAAATTAGTAAGCTATTACCTGACTAATTTGAGAATGAAATGGTAAGTCCACTCACTTACATGTAGATATTGATTGTCTTCTGTGTGCCTGACACTGTGCTAAGTCCCAACTAGAAAATGAACATGACCTGGTTTGGCCCTGTAAGAGCTCCCTGTCTAAAAGACTCCAATATTAATGAGCAAAAACTGTTCAAATTCTTGTTAGGTAGAAAAGAACAGATCTCAGAGGAAGAAGCAGTCAATTCTGACATGGGGTATGAGGGTAGAGGGAAAAGGCAGGACTTAAGCTGGATTCATAAGGATGAAGTGGGATTTTGAGGGGCCTAGGAGAGGTGAAGACATCAAGGCAGTTAAGGACCTAGCATGTCAGGAAGTGATGGGAAGCCTCCTGTGGCACAGCGGTTCCCCAGTTGCATGGGGGAGGGAAAGGAGTTCCTATTGTGTGCCAAGCTCTCGTGCCCTGTAATTGGATTGCTACTCTATGAAAAGGTACGGTAAAAGTGTGAGGCAGGGTCCCTCTTAACTGGATTAAACAACAGTGAACATATCAAAACCTAATAGCCAAGTGCAAAATTTTGTGCACTTGAACTTCCATCAAGACAGAGACCTAGCTAAAACTAAAGGATCAAAAGGGAGCCTTCATCAAACAGGGAGAAGTGATCGGGGCCTGGAAAGATGAGGAAGAATTGGTTAGGTGAGCCGAAACCGGTTTGGCTCAGTGTATAGAGCATCGGCCTGCGGACTCAGGGTCCCAGGTTCGATTCCTGTAAAGGGCATGTACCCGGTTGATCATAGTTGTGGGCACATCCCCAGTAGGGGGTGTGCAAGAGGCAGCTGATTGATGACTCTCTCTCATCAGTGTTTCTAACTCTCTATCCCTCTCTCTTCCTCTCTGTAAAATAATCAATAAAGTATATATTAAAAAAAAAAAAAAGAATTGGTTAGGTGAGTGGGAGAGCATAAGGACAGACCCCGGAGGGCAGAAGGCAGGAATGAAGCCAGCACGCATTCACTGGCCTCTCCTGCATCAAGTAAGAAAGGCCTGGCTCCTCCTCTCAGGGCACTCAGTCCAGTTATCAAGATGAGAAATGTAATCTACAGTTGAAGCAGTTTATAGCACTGGATTATCCAGTAGGCAAACAAATGCATCTCAAATTTTTTTAAAGTATAAAAAAAATTTATATAATTGAAACCCTCTTAGAAGCATGGGTAGAGTTTGTTTCAGGGAGGGAGCAAGAGCGCCTTGGAGAAGAAGAAGGGAATGCCCTGGGGTATGGGCCACAGTCTGGAGGGAATAAGGGGGCTGAAGCTGGGAAAGGAGGGACATTCAATTGCTGAAGGTTTTTAGATGGTGCGATTATGAATCGTTGTCTATTTGGTATCCTATAATCACAGTTGTGCTTAATATTCCTGCTTCCCTTTGGAAGCTTGACAAAATGAGGGATTCACTCCATTACAGAGAAGGACAAACTGTGGTCTTCATAGGAGACTGCTAGCATGGACCAAGTTTGGGTTTTTATGGCAAAGGAGAGTAGTGTAGGCAATCAGCCAGTTACTTGTTTCATTGTATTGAGAGGGATGTGTGTTTTTTTTAAAAAAAAATACTTTTTTTATTGATTTCAGAGAAGAAGGGAGAGAAAGAGATAGAAACATCAATGATGAGAGAAAATCGTTGATGGGTTGCCTCCTTTATGCCTCACACTGGGGATCGAGCCCACAACCCAGTCATGTGCCCTGACCAGGAATTGAACCATGATCTCTTGGTTCATAGATCAATGTTCAACCACTGAGCCAAGCCAGCGGGCTGGGAGATGTTTTTTACACTAACTCAAAACTGAGTATTTAATTCTTTTATTCAGTTCTACAACTCTGCCCTCTATACCCTCATTTTTTTGTTTTTGTTACATAGAACATTTTTCAGATAAGTTAAAAGAACTGATAATTCCAAGGAATTTAGCTGAGAAACAGAATATTTAAGCTTACATTTTTGTCAGGAGATATTTTTATAAGTTTATATGATTTCCTATATATCAAAAAGATATGAGAAAAAGATTCAGCTAGTGTTTAACTGTTCTTGATTTCTTTTTCTTGAGAGTAGGAGAAAGATCCTCTTTTTGTTGTAATAACTGCCAAGTCTCCAAGGCTAGCGCGCCCTGGCCATTGAGGAGACCCACTTGCTAGGGACTTGGCAATGTCAAACAAATGTTCAACTTTTATTCTGACACTTCTTGAAGAATTTGATTGAAACTATATATGTCCAGATAACACTCAGCAAAGTGCCCTTCTTGCATTTGTTTCAAGATATATTTGGAAACAAGAGAGATGACCTTGGACTCAGCTGCTTTTCCAATTTAGGACTTCTCTCGGGTCTGCTGAACAATATTCCTCAACACTGAAAAGTCAACTAATGGAAAAACATTTTAGTTACTCTATGCCATAAGTCCTATGGTAGAAGTTTTGTCTCCCTCCCCCCACCCCCCGGCAATATGTTCTGCCTCTTAAAAGAATGATATATTTAGACCACAAACTCTATATTAGCTTTCTAACCATCTACTTCAAAATACATTTAGGAACACATTTGCTTTTCATCAGAGTGCCTTTTTGTAATCTAAATTGAGCTGTCCCTGCTTTTTAAAACATTTTACCATCTAAGAAATAAAAAATAACAAGCACTTAACCCTTCACCTTTGCTTTCTGGCACTCAAAGTTTGTTTCTAAGCCAGGGTTCATTGTAGCTTGATGTAAGATCTAAAAGGAGACTTTGGAGGCTCTGACACCCCCATCTAAGGTTATTGCCACCTGTCCGATGACAATAGAAGTCCTCCTAGTCTAACCTCGAGCCTGGAAGCCAAGGGTAGCTTCCAGTTGTGTCCACATTTAGCCCATGGAGATGAATAGTCTTAACTATCATCACAGTGACATTCTTTCAGTTACCGTTTTGCATAGTTTGAAGGTACAAGAAGCTCCATTTTTTATTTGTTTTCACAGTCACAGGACAGGATGTAGGTAACCTTTTTAATAAGTGGCTTTACTTTTAAGCAAATAAATGACTAAGAACTATATTCTGATCCTTGTCTTAACTGACATATTACCAGGGATAGTAATATTTTGTTTTCATATTGTTTCCTAAGATGTTATAGTTAATCAGAGAATGTATAGAGATAATTATGTTGTTAGCAACAGTCTCCAGCATGCGCAATACATTTATTTCCAATAATATTGTGTGTTACATGGATGCACACACACAAGCACATGGGAAAGTAGAAAATACCATATTAAAATACTTCAAAGGATCACTTGTTATTGAGGATTCCTTGTTTCTTGATTTGGAATTGAGCCACAGAGCGAACAATTTAGAACAGGTGGTCAACAGATTTTAAAACTATTATTAAATTAAGATACTTTTAAAGATGATCTACCCTAACAGCACTGATCTTAAATTTTTGTTACATATCATGGTACCAGCATTACTTTAAAGTTTTCTAATTCAAAAACTGGTGACTTTTATTTTTAGTCTGACATTTACGCCTATATAAAAACAGGTTTTGCATGGGCGTGGCTGTCCTGTGTACATTTCCATTATTTTATTGATGTGGAACTAGCACAATTGCCACAGTCACCACACAGCCCTAATTAAGTAAATAAGAGCGCATGGGACTCAACTTAATCAATTTCCTGGTGCCAGGGACTCCTCCAGCTGCTCAGCTTCTACACTGTGCCTTTGAAAGATGGAAAAGGGGAGCAAGGTGATATTCTACAAAGCATTCCTAAGATCCGTAGTGCTCAAGGAAGATTTTACTCTACTTACAGATTAAGTGTGAGTTTTGCTGAATGTTTTCATGAAACATTCTTTCAAATGTATGTTTTCTCACCCTTCTTCTGAAATATTCTGAACCGGAGTCTAAATAGTCCTGCATGGTCTGTGCTTGTTTGTCAGTATGTTTCAGGAGCCCCTTTCTCTCTATCCAGCTCTCCTGAGGTCTCAGATATTTTTAACCAAATGTTGATGTCCAGGAAGTATTTACTTGAGAATGAGCATCTCTCTGTTAACCTTCCTAAGACAGAAGAGATTTCCAGCAACTTCAAAGTAAATATATTTCTCTAAATTCTTTTTATCTGTATCTTCTGGAGATGGACTTACTATTCAGCTGTCCGCAGATTTACATAGAATCTGGTTTATCCAAATATTGGCAATACCATCAAATCAAAAGCTGCTATTATTATTATTATTATTATTATTGGCCCAGTGCACAAAATTCTTGCACTGGGCGGGTGCCTCAGCCCAGCCTGCACCCTCTCCAATCTGGAACCCCTCAGGGGATGTCTACCTTCTGGTTTCAGGCCTACACCAGTGGTTGGACATCCCTCTCACAATCCGGCACTGCTGGCTCCCAACAGCTCGCCTGCCTGCCTGCCAAATTGCCCCTAACCACTTCTGCCTGCCAGCCCGATCACCCCCTAACCACTCCCCTGCCATCCTGATCAGTGCCTAACTGCTCCCCTGCCAGCCCAATTGCCCCCAACTGCCCTCCCCTGTAAGTCTGGCTGCCCACAACTGACCTCCCCTGCTGGCCATCTTGTGGCGACCATCTTGTGACCACATGGGGGCAATCATCTTGTGCAAGGGCATGACAGTCAATTTGCATATTACCTCTGTATTATATAGTATGCCTGAGCATCTTACCTTGATCTGTTTGTTATGAAATACAGATGTGCTTATTTAGCTGTTAACATAAAAACATTCAAACCTATAAAGAATTTTTGTGTTTATTTGAGCCAAACTGTTGACAATTGCCAGGAAGCAAAAATCTCAATGGATTGGGATAATGCTCTGGAAAATGGCAGTTTTTCACTTATTTTTATAAATTACAATCAGAAGAGGATATGTAAATGGGTTACATAAAATCCATAGTTTAGGAAGGCAGGAAAAAGCAAAGTGGGGAGACCTCTGGGATTGGATAAAAAGTAAAATGATAAACACCTACTTCTTTTACTTAGGGAGGTGCAGGATAGTTTACAGTCAACAATTAACATGATAACAATAACAGTGAAGGAATTTATGGTCTCTGTCCTGGCCCCTGGGCATATTTGGTTTTACCCTGTGAGGTCCAGAAAAAAGGAGAGGTACAAGTTACCCTGACATTTCATAGGTGTTATCTTAGATGCAAAAAGATAGGCTCAGTTAAGGTAAAGGTTGTCCTTGTGAGTGAAGATACCAGCCTAGGACGTGACTTACCCACCATCACTGCGTTTAGTTAAAGTTTTAATTTCAGACCATCCTTTGTGGTTACTTTAGATCTTTGAATTTGCAAGACTGCCTTGCAGGCCTTCCTGAGCTTGTCAGGTTAGTATGTGGCCCATTTCGACCACATAACAAGGCAGATCTGACCTATCCCTAGTTAAAACTCATTTTAACATCTTTCTTTTCTTTTTTTTCTTTGTCTCTGACCCTCTCCATCTTCTTTCATTTTCTCTCTTTTTTTTTTCTTCCCTGTTTATGTGATCATTCTCTTACCGCTCAAACTTTTTCTGATCATGTCGCACACACACATTCTCTTGCCACTCTTGGAGCATCTTTCATGAAATAGTAGTTACCATTTTAAAAATGCATGCTGTAATGATGATGTTGGAACTCTGTGAATACACTGAAAACATCAAATGTGTGAATACACTGGAAAACATTTTAAATTGATGTATTATATGATATGAGAGTGATGTTAGAATAAATCTGTTTAGACTAAAAAATACATGCTCAATGTAACAAAATCCAAATAATATCAAGGAATATTATTTCAAAAAATAAAAAACCCTCACCTACCTCAGACTTCTAACTTCTCAGAGGTATTTTCACAGTTAATTTTAGACTAGTCCCTCAGATATGTTAATTGTACACACAAGCACATATATGTATTTATAGTCTCTTAAAATTATATACAAAAGTAGTTATATTCACCTATCTGCAACTTGCTTTTTGCACTAAACTAAATTATAATTGTATATATATATATATATATATATATATATAGAGGTAGCTAATTCTTAACAATTGCAGAGTGAATCACTATACAGATATAGTACAATTTAATGAACAAGTTCCTTATTTGAACATCCTTCAACATATATCTTTGCACCGTTATGCAAGTATATCTATAAGAAAAAATCTTAGAAGTGCAATTATTGGATTCAGAAGTATGTGCATTTAAAATTTTGATGGATATTGTCAAATTGCCCTCCACAGAGCTGGTGACAATTTTTAATCCCATCCATCACGTATAACAGGGACTTGTTTGCTGTCCCCTGGCCTATACTAGGTACGTGTCAATATTATATTATATAATATATATATTAAAGAATTTTTTTAATTTCTATTTTTTAAATTATGAGTGAGATTGAGTTTTAAATGGCCTATTTTTAAATGTCTTCTGTGATACTTTTCCTAATGGAAAAGTGGAATGTTGACTGTGGAATTTTTAAATAATATAGGAAATAATTGTTACCTATAATCCCAGCACCCAGAGGTTATCATCATTCACAATTTTACCTCTAGTCTTCTTTCTATGAAATGTAGCCTGTGATTATTTTTAAGAAATGATAAAGATTGGTAAAGAAGCTTATTTTTGTATTTAAAATACGCTGTTTACAAAATGAGGTTATAGTTCAGCTACTTAGAATATTGCTCTGAGCTCTTTTGATCAAGGTGTTATATAAATATTCGATGGGCTCAGCTAGTGGAAAAATCATTAGCATTCTTTCCTTGGCACTGTCCCATCACTCACAGGGCCCGGACTGGACTGGCTTTCCTCGGAGTCAGCAGGTCTTGTAGTCACGTGGATACAGAGGAATTCTGTGCCATAAAAAAATGAACACCTTTCCTTTAAATATACATATATGTTTATATATGTTTGTGTAGATGTGCACATATATAATTATTATTCTCATATGCACAGAACAGAAGATTAGTGAACCAAGATAGGAACATGCAGAAACGGTGGTGGACACCTGGGAATTATTCACTTAGAAAGAAGGCCAGCCATTAGCCATTCGAAAACACAAGTCCTGTATGACAATCAGATTGTTCCTTTTCTGATACGCATTTTGGATTGAAAGCATAGAATGCAGGATTGTTTCTGTTAACTACTTAGTTACAGAGGCAACTTTGATCCATAGATACTAGAAGAATGAATGAATGAATGAATGTGAAAGTGAAAGATTGTGACCTGGGTAATCACTTAATTGCTTGAATCACTTTGGACCTCAGTTTCTTTCTCTGACAGCTTCAAAGAATTATTGAAAGTGTAGACAAAAGCGGCCACATGCTAACATGACAAGCTCAGGGAAGGTCTGCATGGCAATCTTGCAAACTCAAAGACCTAAAGTAACCACAATGGGTGGTATGAAATTAAACTTCACCTTAACTGAGTTTATTGTCTTTTTACATCTATGAAATGTCCGTAACTTGTACCTTCCCTTTCTTCTAGACCCCACAGGGTAAAACCAAATGCCCTGGGCACCAAGATAGATTACCACAAATTCCTTCTTATTATTGTTATGTTAATTGTTGACTATTAACTATCCTGTACCCAGTAAGTAAAAGAAGTATGTGTCTATTACTTTACTCTTTATCCAATCCCAGAGGTCATTCCCCCCTCCCTTTGCTTTCTCCAACCTCCCTCATTTATCACCAGTGTGACCTACCATTCTCCAGAGCATTATCCCAATCCATTGAGAGTCTGCTTCCTGGCAATTATCAACAGTTTGGCTCAAATAAACACACAAAAATTCTTTACAGGTTTGAATGTTTTCATGTTAACAAAAGTTGCTGACGTGAACTATATAGTTAGGCCTATGATGGTTGCATCTGTAATGTACATACTTTTATTTCTTGTCAATATTCTCTCAGCAATGCAGGACAACTACTACATAGCGTTTACATGGTATTTGGTATTATAAGCAACCTAAAGATAATTTAAATTGCATAGGAAAATGTGCATAGGCTTTACGCAAATACTGTGCCATTTTACATAGGGATGTGAGCATCCACAGATTTTGGTATCTGAGGAGGGTCCTGGGACCAACTCCCTGCGGACACCGAGGGGCAGCTGGAATGTATGAAGGTGGCGGGGAGCCCTCTCCAAGCTGCTTGTCTGTTTTTACAGAGCCAGGCTCTAAGCAAGGGGCCCCTGCTGTAGCAACTCCGCAACTATCATCTTCTTGGTTAACCAAGTAGAGAATAAAGTAAATATAATACAGCTTTATCATTAGAAATAATCACCAGTATATTCTGAAGGCTCCGACATCTTAGCTACTTTCTCATTCCCAGTATTCAAGAATATCTCCTGTAAATCTAATGTTAGAACACCCATCAGGCCTAGGGCAAAGTTTATAGAAAATAGGTATTAGCATGCCTTTAACACACAAATGCATCTGTATGACTATTGCTTAAAAACCGATGGCCCAGGAAAGCCCAAGGAATATGTATGGGAATAGTAGCTATTCTCAGAGATCCATGATTATAATGAACATCTGTTTGTGTGTGTGTGTGTGTGTGTGTGTGTGTGTGTGTGTGGAGGTGGTTATCTTATATCTAATTTTCAGAGCCCATTTTAAGCAGTGGTTACATTTTGGAGTGAATCTGATGAAATCAAAATTTATGAAAGACAATATATTACTCAAGATAGTTTCTGTGACCTTTTAAGTTTGTTGAAAGAGGAAGCAAGTGCATATTGTAAGACCAGTTAAAATAAGAATACACTTGGAAATATAAAATAGTATCAGCTCCTAGACCTTAGGGAAAATACCTGACCTCATGACCTGGTCCCCCAAACTCCCATTTTTTAGAAGTAAGTTTTTATAAAACCTTGACGTAAATAGAACTACTTCTCAGTCTAGTCCTTTGTAATGTAGTGCCATAAAAATAATAGACTAGCACATAAACTTGCGTGCTTTTTTTTTTTTCTATTTGTAGCCAAAAACTTTGCATAATCAGGCAGGAACCAGGAAGTAAAAATAATCACCCAATTAAACCAAGTGATCTGTTTTCATTACTCCTGCAGGAACAAAAAATAAAGATCAAACACAGACAGCAAGTTTCTTTGTCAAATTTGAAAATTCTTCCCATGTAAGTCATATGTTAATAGGATAAAAATGAAATTTTTATTAAGGCTTTTAAGTCAATGCTGTCCTTTCAGTATTTTGAACTGTGGTGAAAACCACAATCAAAACTTACCATCTTAGCCATCGTTAAGTGCATAGTTCAGGAGTGTTAATATATTCACATTGTTGTGCAATGTATTTCCAGAACGTTTTCATCTTGCAAAACTGAAACTCTTTACCCATTAAACAACTTTCCATTCCCCCTCCCTCAGCCCCTGGCAACCAGGCTGCTTTCTGTCTCTATGAATTTGACTACTCCAGGTTCCTCATGTAAGTGGAATCATACGGTATTTATCTTTTTGTGATCAGTGTGTTTCACTTAGCCTAACGTCCTCAAGGTTCATCCACGCAGTAGCATGTGACAGGATTTCCTTCCTTTTTTAAGGCTGAACAGTCTTTTTTAATGTCATTTTTATGGTAGAATCTATTCTAATCTTAAACATCCTTGCCGGTATTGCCTATTAAAATGTCCCAGGAGCGTGTTCAAATGCAGAATGATGAGAAGCAAGCTGAAATGCGCATTTGACCTTCTCTTGTCAAGAAATGAAAAGAGGTGATAAAGTCATTGAATAATGTAGGACTTACTTCCTCAGCGTGAGAAAAACTAGTCAATGCTAAATTAGCAATCAGGCCTGAAAGACTTTGCAAGCCTCTAGTATGGGAGGTTTTGAGTTGTTTGTCTAGAAATGTACTTGACCCATTTCAACTTTTTTTGAAGAACTTTCTAATATATCTCTGCTGCCTGGGTATTTTTTTTTCCTTCAGGCCTGCAGACAGTCTAACTTCTTCAGATGGAGTCAGCTGTGTCCCTGTTTTCGAATAACATTCCTCCCCTATTCTGTCATAGCAACAGGCCCATGTCCCACTGTTCATTAAGAGGGTGCAATTGTCAACTATGGATACTGTTAGGTCACACAACCTAACAATACTCATATTTTATTTTTTAATTTATTTTTATTGATTTCAGAGAGCGAGGGACAGGGAGAGAGGGATAGAAACATCAGTGATGAAAGAGAATCATTGATTGACTGCCTCTTGCACAGCCCCCACTGAGGATGGAACCTACAACCCAGACATGTGCCCAACCAGAAATCGAACCATGACCTCCTGGTTCATAGATCAATGCTCAACCACTGAGCCATGCTGGCTGGGAAAGACTCAAGTTTTCAAAGAAGCAGAGTTCATTTTCATTCTTCCTGCTTTAACTTTTAACAGCTATATATGGAGATATAATTCACGTATCATTCAGTTCACCCATTTAAAAATGCAATGGTTTTTGGTGTATTCCCAGAATTGTGCAACTATCACCACATTGACTTTGTGGACATTTCTTCATCCTCAGAAGATGCCCTTCACCCATTAGCAGTACTCTTCATTCACACCAGGTTCCCCAGCCTTAGATAACCACTAATCTATTCCTACCTCCATAGATGTGCCTTCTGTACATAAAACTATGCACTGTGTGGTCTTTTGTGTCTGGCTTCCTTCCATGGTATAAGGTTTCCAAGGTCATCTGTGTCATAGTATTATTACTTCATTCCTTTTTTTTAATTTTGGAAAATATACATAACAAATTTACCAATTTTGCGTGTACGTTTCAGTATTTTACATTTCCATTGTTATGCAACCAACCTCCAGAACTCGCTTCATCTTGTAGAACTCAACTCTATTCCCATTAAACAACAAATTTCCCATCCTCCTCTCTCAGCATCTGGCATCCATCATCCTACTTTGTCTCCATGAATTGGACTCCTGTAGGTTTCTCATATCAGTGGACTCATTCAGCATCTGTCGCTTTGTCCCTGGTTTGTTTCACGTAGTGTTATGTCCTCAAGAACCTTGTCATTCATGTTGTGGCCCATGTCAGCATTTTTTCTTCCTTCATTATCTCTTATGACTGACTAATATCCCATTGTATGGATATACCACATTTTATCCACTCATCAGTTGATGGACATTTGGGTTATTTCTACTTTTTGGTTATTTTGAATCATGCTACTGTGAACATTAATCTTCAGGTTTCTGTGTAGATATGTTTTCGGCTCCCTTAGGCATAAATAAACCTTGGAGTAAAATCGCTGAGTCATATAACAACTCTGTTTAATTTTTTGTGGAATTTGCAAGACTTTTTCAATGCGACTGCACCATTTTCATATTCATGGTGGGGAGCCCCCAGCTGTCACATATAAAAAGACCTCAAGGCGGGCTTAGGTTAGCCAGTAAGTGGAAGTTCACAGTCGCCTCAGGTATTCCTCTTCCATGATGTGTCTGCCTTGAAGTGGCAGTCATTATTATTTTTTGACCCTTAGTAGTTTTCATCTCAGAAATCAACCTTATAAAGAGGTTCCAGAGACTCTCTGCCACCTGCTCCTTTGCCCTGGGGTCCCAGTCTTTCCCGCTTCTCACCAGGAAAAGCCACTTGTCCCATTATGCCTTGCCAGTAAAGGAAGGGGACTGCAAGTCAGGGGTTAGTTTTAGTTTAGGACTAGTACAAGATTGAGGGATAGTCAACCAAACCCAAACCTGAGTCCACCGGTAGCTCAGCTGTTAAAAAGCGCTGACTAGTCTTGCCAAGTTCCCTGTCACCTAACTTTCATCTGGTCTTATCTTCAGACCCCCGTGATGATGTTTTATCACCTTCCTCCTCTTAGATGTTGAGGGTCATTGACTTTGCCTTTGTCAGCAGCTGTTTTCTGCCCTCTGCCCTGCATTGCTGTGGCTCTGCCCACTCTGAGCCCTTAGGGAAGGCACCTAGCAGCATCAGCCTAATTTCCACATTCGCTTTACATGCTGCCCCATCAGGAACCTGTTACACCGTTACAATACTTAGACCAACACTCTCCATCCCCTTGCAGTGAGTTTTGAGAATTCTATTAGTCTAACAGGGAGGGAGAGGAGGGGGGATGAAGGAGAGAAGCTAGAAAAGATTTGTATTGATGCTAAAAGAAGAACTAAAGTTCGCCATGGGTTGACATGTGCAAGTGAGAGCAAATATATTGACTTGGCTGTGGTTTTGCACCCATAACTAATAACTACCTTCCAGATTCTCTCTCTCTCTCTCTCTCTCTCTCTCTCTCTCACACACACACACACACACACACACACACACACACACACACACTGCAGAGATACAGAGCAATTCAAAACCCTGGTCTGGAAAATCCTTCCATTGGGGTGTCAGGAGCTTGTCTCGAGATGACAGGCTTAGTGGTTCCATAACTCCGCATTCCAGGGAGACCACCTACCCAGAGCCGCACCCTGCCGACCTGTTAGCCAGGGCCTGGGCCCAGCCTGGGAGCGAGGCGGCGGCGCCTGTCCAGGAGTCAGGAGAGCGTGTTCTGGGTTGGGCGACTGGGTCTGACTCGCAGTGTGACTGCGTGCACGTGGCTCGCCCTCTCCATGGCTCAAGGTCCCGGATTCTAAAACGGGACTGATGGTTCTCGTCTCCTGGAAATACGGTGAGAACCCAGTTAGCTGCGTCTTCAAGTGCTTGTGCTTCCAGGAGGCCGGGAAAGAGGGAAGTCCTGTGTGTTCCTCCTTTTTTGTTGAGATGGGGTTTCCGAGGCTCTTCTATGCAAGCCCTTAGGAGACATTTAATCAGAAAATAGTCTGGGCCGAAACCGGTTTGGCTCAGTGGTAGAGCGTCGGTCTGCGGACTGAAGGGTCCCGGGTTCGATTCCGGTCAAGGGCATGTACACTGGTTGCGGGCACATCCCCGGTAGGGGGTGTGCAAGAGGCAGCTGGCTGATGTTTCTCTCTCATCGACGTTTCTAGCTCTCTATCTCTCTCCCTTCCTCTCTGTAAAATATCAATAAAATATATTTAAAAAAAAGAAAAAGAAAATAGTCTGGGAGAATAAAAGAGCAAACCTGCTCCCTCTCTCTCTCTCTCTCTCTCTCACACACACACACACACACACACACACACAAGCCTTATAGTCTCTTAAATGTTTCCAAGAGATTCTTCAGTAGTTTCTGGCCAGCAACCTGAAGGAGGTGATTTATTCTTCTTCCAGTTTCCTTTTCCGGCCTGGTCTCTCTTTGAGTGACACTGGTGGTGGGGGGCCCCAGGTCATGAGAGAAAACCTGGGCCCCATTGCTGGAATCTGCCTATCCTATAACACTTTGTTCCGCCTGTCTCATCAGTGGGTGGGAAAAAAGAACAGCCTCTTATTTATTTTGTATTTACTAATTTGAGAAAGAGAGAGGAAGTGGGGCAGAGAGAGAAACATCCATTTGTCCATTTGTTGTTCGAATTATTTATGCATTCATTGGTTACTTCTTGTATGTGCCAAACCAGGGATCGAACCCACAACCTTGGTGTATCAGGATGCTGGTAACCAACAGGAACGACCTTTTTATTGATTTGTGTTTATGTGATTGTTTGCTTAAAGGGAGCTGTGATGTATAATAATGAATCAGCCCAGCTAATTTTTGTTGTTGTCATTGTTCATCCTCACCTGAGGATATTTTTCCCATGGATTTTTTTTTCTAGAGAGTGTGGAAGGGAGGGAGGGAGGGAGAGATGAAGAGAGAGAGGAGGAGAAACATGAATGTGAGAGACACACATTAATTGGTTGCCTCCGTATGTGCTGTGACAGGTGCTGAGGATCGAACCTGTAACCCAGGTATATGCCCTTAACAAGGAATCAAACTGGAGACCCTTTTGGTGCACATTGACTCTAACTGCTGAGTAACACTGGCTAGGGGCATTCAGCTGATTCAGCACCTTCTTGTGTCTGGTCATCTGTGGTATAAGGAAGGAAGCACCTTGTTTTTCCATGTATCTGCCAGCAGTGCTAGAGCATGGAGAGCCCAAGAACTAAGTAAAAGCTGCTGCTGCTGCTTCTTCTTTAAACATTTTATTTATTTATTTATTTATTTATTTATTTATTTTAATATATTTTTATTGATTTCAAAGAGGGAGAGAGAGATAGAAACATCCGTAATAAGAGAGAATCATGGATCGTCTGCCTCCTGCAAGTCCCTCACTGGGGATCGAGCCCACAACCCGGGCATGTGCCCTTGACTGGAATCAAAACAGACCTTTTAGTTCGCAGGCTGACGTTCTATCCACTGAGCCAAACCGGCTAGGGCAACCATAGGCTTCTTGTCCTTATAAAAGATCCTGGGGTTTCCAGTCGTTGTGTTAGTCTCCTGCTGTTGCTGTGACAAATCACCACAAACTTAAAACAACCCAAATGTCTTTTCTTACATTTCTGGAGGTCAGAGTCTAGGGGTCTAAAATCAAGGTGTGGGCAGGGCTGGCTCCTGCCGGCTCCAGGGCAGAAGCCAACTCCTCATCCCTTCCAGCTTCCGGGGCACCACATCTCCTCAGCTGTGGTCCCTTCTTCTGTCTCTCCAACTTGTCTCCATTGTCACATTCCAACTTGGGCCCTCCTGCTTTCCTGGTAGAAGACTCTTGTGACTAAGTTGGGCCCTAGCCCTCTCTCTCTCCATTGGTTTCTGAGGACTACTCAGGAATAGGAGTTCCACCGCTGTCAGGGTTGGGGCCAGTGGGAAATTCATTGATTAAAGTCTGGAACTTTCCAACAGAAGAGGCCACTGAGCTCATTCCCATTCCCATCCCAAAGGTGTTGATTATAAGAAACTCAATTGCCCAACTGAGTGGTTGAGCGTCGACCTATGAACCAGGAGGTCATGGTTCGATTCCTGGTCAGAGCATATGCCTGGGTTGTGGGCTTGATCCCCAGTTGGGGCATGCAGGAGAGAGCTGACCAATGATTCTCTCTCATCATTGTTTCTGTCTCTCCCTCTTCCTTCCTCTCTGAAGTCAATATAAATATGTTTTAAATTTTTAAAAAGAAACTTGTTTGCCGAAACCGGTTTGGCTCAGTGGATAGAGCGTCGGCCTGCAGACAGAAAGGTCCCAGGTTCGATTCCGGTCAAGGGCATGTACCTTGGTTGTGGGCACATCCCAGTAGGGGGTGTGCCAGAAGCAGCTGAATCATGTTTCTCTCTCACATCGATGTTTCTAACTTTCTATCCTTCTCCCTTCCTCTCTGTAAAAAAATCAATAAAATATATTTTTGAAAAATAAAATAAAAAGAACATGTTTAACAAAGGTAAAAGCAGCCTAGTGGACAACATTCTCCTTCACCCTGATCTTGGAATCACTCCACCAAAGTGCTCCCCTCCCCCCTGCCATCCTTTAATGCCTTTATTTTTAGTTTAGACTATTTTCTATTGTTTGAAGGTTGCCTTGCAACCCATTCGCCCGGAGCATTTAAACAATATAGAGTTTCTTAGCTGAGCGGCAACAGTAGCCAAGAGAGACTGAACATAAACTTTTAGTCTATTTTCCCAGAGTTTGGACATCAGCGATGGCTTTAAACAGAATAGCTCGCACCCCCTGGCTTGCCTCTCCCCCGGGGAGAGGAG
Source organism: Vespertilio murinus (assembly GCA_963924515.1). Taxonomy (NCBI): domain Eukaryota; kingdom Metazoa; phylum Chordata; class Mammalia; order Chiroptera; family Vespertilionidae; genus Vespertilio; species Vespertilio murinus. The sequence goes on along the minus strand of OZ004720.1, from coordinate 10,073,974 downwards.
AAGGATGGCGGCGGAGAACATTGTGTGTTCTCTTATCTTCCATGCCGGTGGAAGGGGATAAGCACCAGAATAGGAAAACAAAATATCTGGCTATTAATATACCCTCCGTCCTCCAGCACATGGACGGGCCTGTTTATTTGTGAAAGACAAAGATGCATCTCTGTGGCCGCGGGCCCCGCTGCCAGCTGGAAGGGACGCGGCAGCCGTGGTGCCCTCGGTTAGCTGACGAGGACCGGGCCCAGGGCCCGGCCTCCTGTTAAAGGAGAAGACCCTCAGACTCTCCTCGAGCAAAGTTGCTTTTCCAGCTCCACCTGCCTCAGGCTGCATTCAGGAAAATAAAGGGGGAGAAAAGACAAAAAGAAAAAAAGAGGATTTACCATGAAAGAGCCAGAGTGCGCCCCCAAACTTCCCACCAGACACGAGTGTCCATCACAGCTCAGTGTCCCACCTGGGGAGTCAGCAGATTGGAGAACCTCTCGGGCAGAGAGAACGCCGGGGCCCTCAGGACTGGCCCTCGGGACTGGCACTGAGCAAGGCAGAAGCAGGAGCCTTTGCCTCCCCAAAGGGCACACACTGCAAAGAGAACAGAACCCTACTGAGCTCGGATGGGGCACACTGTCCCTTCATGCGTGCCCTTGGACCCTCGCGGTTTGAATGCAGTGCCCCGAGCACATAAGTTTCCTAGAAAGGCAGGTGACTGGTTAATGATAAGCCATCCTGCTGGGACAGAACAGAGGGGAAGAGGTTTCTTTGGGGGCAGAAGTGCACACATGCCTTTGAGCCCCACACCTGCTGTGCCTTGAGTGAGGTTCTGTGCACCCTTGGACTGCCCACGGGGTCCCTTTTTGCCACCCACAGGATCAGGCCTTCTCCGTCCCCAAAAACACGCTGGTTAGCCAGGAGTCCCAGAGGGCTGCCGAGAAAGGAGAGCAGCGCTGGCAGTGCCCGCCCTCTCCAAGAGCAAACAGGGACAAAGGTCGGTGTGCTCAAGGCCGCCTCTCCCAGCCTGCCTGCCAGGCCAGATGCCCAGGTTGTCCTGGCATTGCTACATGATCCATGAACCTGTCATCGGTGTGCCTGCCGGGTCACCCATTACCCCACATCCAGTTCTCGGGCCAGGAAGGTGGGGACACCTGGGCAGAGCAAAGGCATTGGCATTGGACAGCTTTAAAATCGCAGGCCCGGCGTGTCTTCACCTGTCTGTTACGGGAGAAGTATGATGCCATTGTGGAAGTATGTCTGAAAGAAGAGAATGTGTAAGCTGGCTCCCCTGCCTGTCTGAAAAGGGGGGGCCGTGTGTGTGTGAACCACAGCTCTTCAGAACCGGAGCGCACGTCCTTAACGATGATTTCTTACCCTGCGCTTCCCGGCGGCCCCGGCCTGGTGAATTGGTCTCTGCTCCCACAGGTCTCAGTATCTGCTGGGATTCACTGTGAGAATTTAAACAAGTTGGAGGCCACTGGGGTTGCCAAGTATAACCAGGTCTGGCACGGTCTGGCGTGAGAGCCAGCAAGAGGAAGTAGCTCTGAGCATGATGAAATTACCCAGGCCCTGGCCCTCAGCCCTCCTTGTCCAAGATGAGAATTAGAAGTGGTATTTTGGGTTCTTTCTTTCTTTCTTTCTTTCTTTCTTTCTTTCTTTCTGTCTTTCTGTCTTTCTTTCTGTCTGTCTTTCTCTTTCTTTCTCTTTCTCTTTCTTTCTTTCTTTCTTTCTTTCTTTCTTTCTTTCTTTCTTTCTTTCTTTCTTTCTTTAGGGTTTTTGTTTCTTTTCTTTCTTTTTACTTGGGGATGGCCTTCAGCTAACACTCATCGAGGTGCTGCACTAAGCATGCTCCTTAAATCATCACATTTAACCTCCACCTGAAACCCACAGGGAGACGGGAAGAAACATCAATGATGAGAGAGAATCCCCCACTGGGGATCGAGCCTGCAACCTGGGCATGTGCCTGTGATCAGAATCAAACCCGGACCCTTCAGTCCGCAGGCTGATGCTCTATCTACTGAGTCAAACCGCCTATGGCACCTTAAGAGACTTTAATTTATATAACAAGGAATATATTTTTATGTAACATGATCTCTTAAGTCAAGCTGAATACATCAGGTGTTCAACCTCCACCTGAAACCCACCAGGGAGACAGGCAGGATCCCCCTCTGTAGGTGAGGATCCTGGCTCAGAACGTCCTTCAGGTGACAGGCCAGGTTCGTCTGCGATTAGGATTCCATTCGGAAAGTGAAGGAAGGAAGAATATGAGGACATGTATTTCTTTTTTTTTCTTTCTTTTTTTTCTTTCTTTTTTTTTTTTACAGAGAGGAAGGGAGAGGGAGAGGAATATAGAGTTAGGAACATCGTTGAGAGAGAAACACTGATTCAGCTGCTTCCTGCACACTCGCCATTGGAAATGCGCCTGAAACCAAGGTACATGCCCTTGTCCAGAATCGAACCCAGGACCCTTCAGTCTGCAGGCCGACGCTCTATCCACTGAGCCAAACCGGAGAGGGCGGACATGTATTTCTGAGCCGCGGTTGTGTACAGATCTTTTAGAGGCTGAGCCCTCCTGGTTTATACTCCGTGGGGCCATCTGAGGAAGTTGTTTAGCTTCTGAGGTGATAGATGAGGGCTGGGTCACTTCTGTTTGAGGGGAAGTCAGGACACCATTTCTTGTCTGGTCCACAGCAGGGACTCCGCAGGCCGATCTCTGTGGCTGTGTTTATGTCATTATTTTGAAGGCCCCAGCACCAGCCCAGCAGCCCTAAGCTCTCTCTTCCCTTAGCCAATGTCCACATGGAAAGAAGCCAAACGGGAGAACTTCCCCTTCGTGCAGCTGGTACCAACTTGAAACCTAAGACACATAACACTGCAGCCCAGCAAAGCCTGGCTAAGCCGTGTTTCTTTAGATACAGCAGGAAGCCATTCCGTGGTCTAGTGTCAAGAACCATATAAGGGCTTTGGCTGGTGTGCAAAGTGGTTAGGGCACTTGCCCACTAACCGAAGGGTCTCCGGTTCGATTCCCAGTCAAGGGCACGTACCTGGGTTGCAGGTTCAATCCCTAGCCCTGGTTGGAGTTTGTGCAGGAGGCAACCAATCAATGTGTCTCTCTCACATTGATGTTTCTCTCTGTGTCACTCTCCCTCTCTCCTCCCCTCCTCCCTTCCACATTCTCTAAAAAAAATATCCTTGGGCATTGATGTTTCTCTCTCTCCCTCTCCTTTCCTCTGAAATCAATAAAAATATATTTTAAAAAATATCCTTGGGTGAGGATTCAAAACAAAAAACAAAAGAATCATTTCAGGGCTGAGGAGGGGCTCTGCTTTCTTGGGTTGACCCTAAGGGGTCAGCTGGCCCACGAAGCCCATCAGCGGTGATTCTGTAGACCGGTCTGTCACCAGCAGCTTGCGGAAGAGAGGGAAGAGGATGCTCAGATTTGCTGTTTAATTTGGGGCCTCTTCTAGAAGGGTCGTCTGGAAAAGGAGATGGTCCAGGAGTTCCTCCAGCAACGAAAGCTCCCTCCACGTGGTGCTTTGAGAGGGGAGTGTCGGTACAATGCCTTGTCCCACCCCAACTAGGACCCCTCCGGCCGCCTTCAGAGCCATTCCTGTCCTTTGTCCTGGCTGGTGGAACTCTTCTGTGGGAACAGCAGTGTTGGTAGTGAGCCCCCAGCTCTCCGGGTCACCCCCAAAGGTCACAGGACCCTCCAGGTTGACGCTCCCAGCATGGCGACCGGAGTCTGGTTCCATCCTGACAGGCTAGCTCTGCCGCACACATCAGCTCCGTCCCGCTCCATGGTCTGAGTGACACTCACCAGCTCTCTCCTCCCAGTGCCCTGATATCCCCTGGTTAATAAGCAGCTCACATAAAGACACCAGGAGCTGTGGCAAGAGGGGGAGAAAGGCCGAGGCTGTCTGAACGCGGGCCAGCGCGCCTGGACTTGGCCCAGGAACGCGGTGGCTGTTTCTGCTCTCTGCCCTTTGGTGGCCTTCGTCCGAGGCTATAGAAGGAAGAGAAGCATGCGAGCTTCCGGTCAAGTGCCGCAGAGCCCATGGCAGTGAAGAATTTATTAATCCACGGGACTCCGGCTGAGGCCCGCCGTCCCTTCCTGAGGATATTGGTTCTCTCCAGAAGAGACCAAAGTTCTGCCCTTTATTCTTTCAATCCTATTTTAGGAAGAGTCTGAGGCCCCTGTTAATGAAGCAATGATCTCCCACTTCTCTCTCTTTTTCTCTCTCTCTCTCTCCTCTCTCTCTCTCTGTCTGTCTTTCTGAGCTGCCCAATTGGCATTTTTCCCCACCCTGACCCCCACCCCCATCTCCCGTGATGCTTTATCCCCCCGGGTCTGGAAGTGCCCTTGAGATGTCCCTGTGGAAGGAACCAGTGGGGAGTGTGTGCCAACCGCCCCCCCCCTTCCCTCGTCACTTTGGTCTGGATCCAGCCGCACAAGGGAGCTGGAGCCCTCTCCCTGGGTCTGCCCATTGTCAAGGTCCTGGTCACCTTTAACGCCTCCTGCAGGGAGCCCAGTTGCCAGCGGAGTCTTGGGCACCTTTTCCGAAGCCCTGCCCGGTGACATTTCAGAGTTGGAAATCCCTAGACAAATGTGTCTCCCATAATTCTCACCGCCAGGGCCCCCCGCAGAGACTCTGTCTAAGCCAAACTTAAATACCACTGGTTCTTTCAGCAAACGTCCCCTTCATCCAGGCCGTGTCTGTATTCGGGGCGGGGAATTCAGGATAAACAAGGCCAGGTCTCTGTCCTTGAGGGTCAGCCGGGCACACACAAGGCCGAGGGGGCCCCCTCATTTGGAATGCCTCACACCCAAGGTTCCTTCTCTTTCCCGGGCTCTCCAAGGCCCCTCTCTCTCTAACTTCAGCCTGATTGCTTATTCTAAGCCTCAGGTTGCTCATCCGTAAAATGGGGTTATTCATGGTATTCGACTCCTTGAAGACTGAGGATTCAACAAAGACATGAAAGGATTCAACATAAGACACACAGGCTAAAAAAAAAAAAAAAAAGTTGGCTGTTACTGTTTTCCTCCTGAGGATAAGATTTGTCAGGGAGAGCGGAGGAAACAGGAGGAGCTGGATCTGAACCTCAGTTTCCCTACCCACTAACAACTGCTGACCCGCAGAGTATTCTCTGGTCATCAGCTTCCTGGGTGACAACAATTTCCTTAATTGGAAAGACTTAGTCAGTGTCTGTGCAAGTCGCTAACACATAGCAGGAGTTCGACACGTTAACCTCCTGCAAGTTCTTAAAGATCAGAAGACCCCGTTGCTCCAAGAAGCCAGACGCGACTGGGAGAGATGCCAGCGCGTCCTTGGGAAATGTCTCCATTCCCCTGGTTAATCCTCCAAAGCTTGACCCTCCCTGACTGGCCTCTCCTCCTCCCTGAGCAGCGCGCTCTGTGATCAACCGTGTCCCCTCCCTCTGTCCTCTGAGCTTCTGGACTAAGTACCTGGAGGCCTTCATCCTGTCCACACTCAGGCAGCACTCGGCCCGAGATAGCCACCAGCTCCTCTAATCTTTCCGCACAACCCAATCTCCCCCTCCTCTCACCCCCCACTTCATCCCTTGTTCCACTAGCTCCTTAATCAAATTAAGGGAAAGAAGAGGATTTAGATAGGGTTACTAAATATATTTCTGTTCGGGGCAGGGAGACAAAGAGAAGCGTTTGGAGGAGGAGGCAGGGTGTGAAATTCCTTACTGGAATGCACTCTGAGAGCCTCCTTTCTCTAGAATCAGCCCCAGAATCACCTATCTGGACAGAGTTTTCTCTTTGGCAAAGTGCTTCCATAGACATTATCTCATTCTGATACGGGCCCGCTGGGTGGCCGGGTGCCCGCTCCCTGGGAAGGTCTGCGGAGGCCACCGTGCCTCATGAGCCCGCCTGACCCTGGTCTATATATTTCACAGGACACCCTGGCCCGCGGGGGTGACTCTCGGCTTTCTGTAGAGCATGACACCAACCGAGGGGCCGCTCACAGCTGGAGGTCACAGTTTTCCCTTCTGTGTCCTTCCCTCAGCAGATTGGCAATCTTCCGAAAATGTTTGCTTTTTAAAAACTGGAAAGTGCTTATTGTGCAAACCTTTGAAAGTGTACCAATGTATAAATGGGGAAAACACAGATCACACGTAGTCCAAAATTTAACTAGTGGTAATATTTTGCTCCTTTAAGTGTTTTTGTTTATTGTTTTTTGTGAATCCTCACCGGAGGATTTTTTTCCATTGATTTTTAGAACAGAAGGGAGAGAGACGGAGAGAGAGGACCATCAATATGAGAGAGACACACGATTGGTTGTCTCCTGCACGCGCTCCAAATGGAGTCAGGATCCTGCAACCAAGGTAGGTGCCCTAGACTGGAATCGAACCTCAGACTAAAGAGTCTGACACTCTGTCCACTGAGCCAGACTGGCTAGGGTTTCTTTAAATGTCTTTGAAATGGGCGCATGTATTTGTGTATATGTGTGTGTGTTTGCAAAAGTGAGGCTAGAAGCACCTGTGTTGTTTGTATTCTGCTTTTATATTTAATACGTTATTTTTGTGTTCCGTTTCATCAAAGATTCTTCTGAAATATGTTTAAAAACCATGAATGAGGATTCTTTTTCTTATTAAAAAATTATACATGCCTATTATGAGATAATCATCGTTGACATTGATTAGGTCTTACAATACTAGTGAGGGTTAAATTATCACACTTAATCACCCCAGGTGGAAACTGATAAACTCATTTTACAGATGAGGAGAATGAGGCCTTACGGAGGTGAAGGAACTTGTCCCAGCTAATAACAGCTTAAAATGCCCGCAGGATTTCACACATTCTTAAATCACATACAGCAATGGCCACATATAGTCAATGACATATAATATCCTCCAGTATAGATCTAGCATGATTGCCCATTTTCTTTTTTAAAAAAATATATTTTTATTGATTTCAGAAAGGAAGCGAGAGAGGGGGAGAGGGAGAGAGAGAGAGAGAGAGAGAGAGAGAGAGAGAGAGAGAGAGAGAGAGAGAGAGAGAGAGAGAGAGAGAGAGAGAGAGAGAGAGAGAGGAACATCAATGATGAGAGAGAATCATTGATCGGCCTTCTCCTGCAAGCCCCCCAACTGGAGATTGAGCCCACAACTGCAACCAGGGCATGTGCCCTTGACCGGAAGTGAACTCGGGACCTTTCAATCTGCAGGCCAGCACTGAGCCAGACCAGCTAAGGCTGCCCATTCCCTCTTGAACATTTAAATTGTTCCCCCCACCCTTTTTTGGCTACTATAATGAAGCAATGATCATCATTGCATAAAACCATCTGTGTTCACATATCTTGTTATTCCTTTAGAATCTTTTCCTAGAAGTGAAAGGACTGAGTCATCATTTTAAAAGTCTTCCACTTATCACCAAGCGGCTCTCCAGAAAGCCAGCATGCATTGCCACCAGCTTGTTCTTTAAGAGCCATCCAGTTAAGTCAGTAAAAATGGTGTCTCTTTGATTTCCAAGTCCTTGACTACTGGCGAGGTTGACCTTTTCTTTTCTTTTAAGAGTCTCATGCTCTACCGACTGAGCTAGCCGGGCACTTCCTTCTTTTCTTTTAAATATATTTTATTAATATTTTACAGAGAGGAAGGGAGAGGGGTAGAGAGTTAGAAACATCGATCACCTGCCTCCTGCATACTCCCCACTGAGAATGTGCCCGCAACCAATGTACATGCCCTTGACCGGAATCGAACCTGGGACCTTTCAGTCCACAGACCGACGCTCTATCCACTGAGCCAAACCGGTTCCGGTGAGGTTGGCCTTTTCTTTCACGCATTTATTAGTTGCAGATCTGTAACTGTCACCGATTTCAGTTTGCCATTCCTGCTGGCATGTCTCTCTCGCTCTCACCCTCTCTGTTGATTTCTGGACCCAGATAAAGTAGGTTTACCTACTCGAGGGAAAATTCTTTCATATTTAACATATCCAGTAGAACTTTGGTCTTAGTGAGAAGCTTGTGTCCCCATTTTGCACCCGCTCTCCGCCCTCATCCCCAGCCACACTGTGCAGTTCCCGCAGCATTGCCCCGCCTCGGAGGGGAGGCCGGAGTTCAAGGTTTTCCTTCAGACAACCGGAAGCTCAATCTGCAATCTCAGATCTGTTCTGGGGACACTATAGTTTTATTCGGGAGGAGGCTGAGCTATAGCCAGAAGGCCCATGACCTCTGCTTTCTCCTCCCGAGAAACCTCAATTCCTTTTGGAGGTGAAAAAGGAGTGGGAACCAGAAGAAACCCCCTGGCGGAGGCTGCATGAGTCTTCCTCCCTCCTCCCACCTGAGGAGCTTTCTGAAGGGGACCTCCCTCTCTTTGCAATCCTGCTCCCCTTGGAGCGGGCAGGAGGGCACAGTCACCTCCGACAGGTTAGGTAACCCCTTTCTTCTGCCTGGAGCCCTAGGTGGGTAGTCCCTGAGCCCCCTTGGCGTCTAAAGGAATTTGCACAGACCACCTGGCTTTAGGCTCAGCCCGAAGTGCCAATTAGACAGCGTGTGTTCACTTCCGGTGGGTCTCCTCTTACTGTCACTGGACAACTTGGGGGTTTCCCTTCCGTGGGCTCTTTCCTCCAGTTACTCCCCCTCCTCACCTCCACCTAGGATCCTTGGCTCAGGTCATTGGCCATTCCGTCCTTTCAGGTTGTGCCTGCATGGGGGCAGAGGGGACTGCCTTGGCAGGTCTGGGAAGTGGAGAAATTAAAGTGTGGCCCAAGGACCGGACAGTAAGACGTTCCCGTGGCCTCTTCACATAATTCTGATGTGTTTTGACATCAGAATCGCGTCTTTGGCTCCATTTTGGGCCATGTTTCAAAAAAGGCCCCTTCTGCTATGCTAGCACGTCCAAACCCCAGAAGACAGGGGATGCTCCACACCATCTCGTTGTGCTCCACACACAATGCCGGCCCTTGTGAGGGATTCCTGGGGCCTGGTCCTGGCGGACTGGGAAAGCTAGACTTCCTCACTGACTTCTCAAGTTTTTATTCCTGCGAATGGTGGGCATCTCTTGCTCTATTTCCCATGATTTTCTGTGCATACTGTGTTTTTTCTTCTTGTTGTTTTAAGTCTAGTCTGTTATTTTTAATATGTCTTTATTGATTTTAGGAAGAGAAAGGGAGAGGGGGCAGAGAGAAAGAAACATCAATGAAAGAGGAACAGGGATCGCTGCCTCCTACATGCCCTTACAAGGGATTGAGCCAGCAGCCCCAGCATGTGCCCTGATTGGGAATCGAACCGGTGACCTCCTGTTCAGGGGTTGACACTCAATCACTGAGCCACAGCAGCTGGGCTGTGTGCATACTGTTTTAATTGGGCCATCTTAGAAGGCCTTGCTCCTGTTATCATTGGTAGGGAAGTGAGCAGTCAAACTGTCCATTTACAACGGGTAAGATAAGGTCAGCAAGATGTGTGGGTTTGACATGCCACCCCGCAGGGGAAAATGACTCTCGGTGGCTCATATTGTTTTGGGGCCGGTTTACGTTGCCGTGCAGTTGTAATGGAAAACGAATAAAAATAAAAATCCCGAGGCCCATTTTGGCCAGCGCTTGGGAAGTTAATCCCGTTGTCCTGGCCAGATGCCAGCTCAGGTCACCGCATTCGGCTGGCGGAAGCCTCCTGGTGCAGTTCTCAGTGGATGGAACTTTCTGTTTTGCCTCTTTCTCAGCTCAGGGTGCAGTGAATTGAACAGCTGTCCCTTCCCCACCCTGGGGAGGCGACAGCTCTGCTGTGGGACTAGGATGACCCTGTCCCCTTATCGCAGTGGGAGGAGTGCCTGATCTGGGACCGGGAAATTAACCTGGTCCCAGGATAAGGCCTGGGAGGGGCTTGCTGTAATCGAGATGGGAGTGCAAGTCAAAGAAACCCAGATTCCTTGCATTAGAGGTTTTTCAGGAATCATCTAGTTTGTTTCCAAAACTCCATTTGTTTTGTAACATTTGTTATGCAAATTAAAAATGTCTCTTGATCTGAAACACTTTTTTCCTCTGAAGTACTCAGAAATATATATCTCTTTTCTCAACATGTATGCTTTTATTGCTTCTTTTAATTGTTTTACTGATTCCCCGCTCTCTGATGCTTCACTCTTTCCCACATGAAAGTTACTGCATTTCACAGTGCGAGGAATGGATCCAGTCTCATTCTTCTCCTTACAAATGATCTGTTCTCCACGCTTTGTTGAGCAGTGAGTTCTAATTGTGTGACTTCAGCAGATGACTTAACCTCTGTGAGAATCAGCTTTCAGTACCTGGGAAAATAGGCATGATAATGACACCTACCAGACAGGCTAGTCCTGAGGATGGAGTGAGACAACACGTGAAAAGTTCCTAGCAGCCGGAACCAGTTTGGCTCAGTGGATAGAGCGTCGGCCTGCGGACTGAAAGGTCCCAGGTTCGATTCCGGTCAGGGGCATGTACCTTGGTTGTGGGCACATCTCCAGTGGGGGGGGTGCAAGAGGCAGCTGATCGATGATTCTCTCTCTCATCGATGTTTCTAACTCTCTGTCCCTCTCTCTTCCTCTCTGTAAAAAATAAATAAAAAAATAAAAATAAATAAAAAGCCCTAACCAGTTTGGCTCAGTGGTAGAGCGTCGGCCTGCGGACTGAAAGGTCCCGGGTTCGATTCCGGTCAAGGGCATGTACATTGGTTGCGGGCACATCCCCGGTAGGGGGTGTGCAAGAGGCAGCTGGTCAATGTTTCTCTCCCATCGATGTTTCTAGCTCTCTATCTCTCTCCCTTTCTCTCTGTAAAATATCAATAAAATATTTTTTTTTAAAAAGAAAAGTTCCTGGCACATGGCATGCCTGGCAAATACATGTTTAGTAAATGATGTCTTCCTTTTCTTCCTTTTTATCTGCATCAGCCTTCCTCCCCACCTCCCGCCCCCCAGAACCCTCTCGTGTTCCACTGAAGTGAAGCCTCGTGGGTGACCCACGGGTTGTCAGCCCAGGTTTTCTATTGGGAAGTCACTGAGTAGGAAAGCTGGGGGAATGAGTAGGGTGACAAAAGCGCTTTTCCTAAAAAGACCCATCCTAGCAACACATGCACAGTCTTTGCCGTTTCTGCAAGTCCTCTCTCTTTCCAGAGAATGTTCTGAGAAGCTGCTCTGAGGCCTCCAAATGTTCCCCTCCCCAAGTAGACATGTCAGATCTTTGGGGAAATGTGATTTTTTGAGGACAAAGCCCTGTGCGGGTTGTTTTATTTTGGGGGTGGGAGCTGGCCGTGGGTTTGCGGCATTCCAGGAAGAGGGAGGACTGGCTCTCCTCTGATGAGTCACGGAAGAGAAACGTCTAATGTTTGCAAACATCTCCAGCCAAGCCTCTGCTTTCTTGCGCTCCACCCATCCCCCCACCGGTGCCGAACGGACCCACCAGAGCCGATTCGGATGTTAAGCTTGAAGGCTAACGCGGAAGGCTTGGGTTTGACCTGGGAAGCGGCTGAGAGAAGGGGAGGCCGTTTTGTACCTCTGAACTCTGGCATGCGAGACGCAGGACGGGAGCTTACAAAGGGTGGATCTGCCTCCCAGTGAGGACCTGATCTGGGTGGTGTGGGAGGACTGGGTGAATATTCAACATCTACAGAGGGGTGGAGGAAGGAGCCAAGGGGACTGCAGAAAAGAAGGCAAGGCCTGGGAAGAGAGGGGAGTCTTGCAACCGAGAGAGAGAGAGAGAGAGAGAGAGAGAGAGAGAGAGAGAGAGAGAGAGAAGCGGGAGCTGCTTCCCTCAGGGGAAGAGGAGGGCTGAGCAGGCTGGTGAGGGGCAGGGGCCGGAGGGTAAGCGGGGGCCCGGTGGGCTCCTGAGGCCACCTCCCGGATGGAAGGGATCAGGCCTGTCAGACATGCTTCCCTCAGGACACACGGTGCCCCCTTCCTCCCCTCTCCAAAGTCAGGAGAGACTCGCACGGGGACTTGGGAGGGCAGCCAGCCTCCCGGGACCTTTTCTGAACTATCAGGTAGCTACTGCGGGATCACAGTAGGAGCCCTAAACAAACCTCCACGCCCCTCCTGCCACCCCCCCCCCATTTTTTCTATTGTGGGACATCAAGGGAGCGAGCTGGTCAGCTTGGGAACAAAGATCCTATTCTAGGAATTTGCTCACTGCAACCCTATCCCCTGCATTCACGGCCCTTGAATGTCTGCCCGGAGGAAACTCTACCTGCTCACGGTGCTGCCACCAGGGCTGGAGCGGCACCCTGGCACCCGGTGGGGAAGGCAGAGTCAATAACTCATCATTTAAATTAAAATCACGTTCAATCACGATTCCGTTGCCTGCCAGGCTCAGGAGGCCCTGCCCCCTCCCTCCCTCCGCTGCATTTTAAGCATTTTGCTCTTTAAGGTCCCAGAGCACCTTGGTTTGGAGGAAGAATGGGGAGAAGGAGGGCGGTGGGAGAGAACTTTTGAAATCTTTCCACGAAAAACCAAAGAACAAAGCGACTGGAGAGAAAAATAGCTGCTATATTTAAACTACATTATCCCACCGGGGAGCTGTGGTTTTGAAAGCCAGTCCCCAGGACTTTGTTTGGCACCGCTGTATGGGTCTCTTTAGTGTTTGGTGGTGTGTTTTTTAATGGCAACGTTTATTTTTCCAGAGCAATAGTTGCAAAGGAAGCGGAAAGCCTCATTCACTCATTCGGCGGGTATGTCCCGAGCACCTGCTACATGCCCCACACTGCGCAGGGCCCGGGACGCAACGGCAATAAGGGAAACTCAGTCCTGGGAGCAAATAACGACCAGCTACTCATTCATGCTTGTGCACCTTGTAAGTGGGGAGACTCCTGTTCTCCTGGAGTTTAAAATTGGTGGAGGAGCCGAAACCGGTTTGGCTCAATGGCTAGAGCATCGGCCTGCGGACTGGAAGGTCCCAGGTTCGATTCCGGCCAAGGGCATGTACATTGGTTGCGGGCACATCCCCAATAGGGATGTGCAAGAGGCAACTGATCGGTGCTTCTCTCTCATAGATGTTTCTAACTCTCTATCTCTCTCTCTTCCTCTCTGTAAAAAAATCAATAAAATATATATTTTTAAAAATTGGTGGAAGAAGTCAGACAATAAACAAGTGGCCCAGGTGACGTGTGGGAAAGAAAGAGAACTATTCACATGTTTGCCCCTTTGTTTTCCTTCTACCCCCCCTCCTTTACCCCCCCTCCCCATTCTGTTCTCAGCCCTGAAAGTGCAAATGGCTGCAATTACTCATGGCTCACTTCTCAAAGGAAGGTAACCATCGTACCACCCTGCCCTCTGCCTGTCACTTTCATGTATGAGCCCATGTCCCAGTCACGTGGCAAGGTCAGGTGGACAGCCGGGTATAGGAGTCCGAACATGTATTGATATTTCGGCGGCGGTGTTTAAAGCAATGGGCTAAGGGAAGATCAATCGTAGATGGGGAAGAATGGAAAAATCTTAAGTGCTGGGCCACCGCCCATTTCAAAGCGGAGTGGAGGAAGGAGGGCTATGAAAAGCAGCTGGAGAGGATCAGCCGGAGAAGGCAAACCTGAGGTACCATATTACAGCTGAGCGGTGTGGGACCGGGCCTAGCGCCTGACTTCCAGGTGGGAGGACGGGAGTGAGGGAGCGGGCTTTCCCAGCCAAGGCTGCGCAGACGGGGTGGAGTTTGAGCCTTCGCCCGCCAGGATGACTACGGGCTCGCCAGGCAGATCTGAGCGGCAGGAACAGCCTGAGCAAAGGTATAGATCTTCGGCTTTCCCTCAGCGTGGCGGACATCCTTTGTTTAGCCAACCCAGCATTTATTCCCCTCCTTTGGGGCCTTGTTCTCCTGGATGTGGGTCCTGAGCTAGCAGGTTAACATCACTTGGGGTTGTGTTAGAAATGCAAATGCTTAGGCTCCATCCCAGACCTACTGCAGGAGAATTCTGGAGGCGTGGCTGGCCCAGGCCCACCAGGTGATGCTGCAGAGGAAATCACTTCTTCCCCCGTGGTCCACGTGAATCAGGTGGGCTGGCCACAGCGCATGCTTCAGAGGAAAGCACATGACCCCAGGAAAATGTTAGGCCTTTCCCTCTATGGAAATTGCTAGCCATGGCGAATTGTAAGTTGGAGATGCCGGGGAGCCATGTCTGCCTTTACCAGGAGAGAGCCCACCGAGAGCAACAAGCTAAGGTAAGCAGCAGAGCTCAGATGTAGATTCTCAGGGACTTTGAGCCCCTGGATGGAGCTATTCTCAGTTTGGTGTCTTGTTCCAATAAGTCAGTCAGTCTCTCTCTCTCTTGTAAGTATAAGTCAGTTGGCTTTTTGACATTGAGCCATCCCAAGACTTATTAATGGAAGTGGGGAGGCAAATTCTGGAAAAGATAGTCTATTAAGTTTGGCAACTTTTCAGATGTGAGCCTTAGTTTGTGGGCATGCAGATAAGGTGGGGGTCCCTTGGCACTGGCATGTCCTCAGTGACTCGTGCCGCGCCAATCTGCACCCCTTTCTGTGGGACGATGACTTGGAGATTGTTGTAGACCATGTACCTGGATCTTAGCGAGTCCTATCGTTCAGCTCCTAAAGACCAGCAGAGAAACGTGGGCTAGCTAATAGTGTAGTGGACTGACATCCCATCATCACTTTAAGAGATGTTATTTATTTTTTTAAATATACTTTTATTGATTTCAGAGAGAGGTAGAAACATCACTGATGAGAGAGAATCCCCCACCGGGGATCGAGCCTGCAACCTGGGCATGTGCCCGTGACCAGAATCAAACCCAGGACCCTTCATTCGGCAGGCTGATGCTCTATCCACTGAGCCAAACCAGCTACGGCACCTTAAGAGACTTTATATAACAAGGAATGTATTTTCATATAACATGATCCCTTAAGTCAAGCTGACTGCATCAGGTGTTCAACCAAAAGAATGGTCTGTTCTAATGCTCTGTGATAAGCGTTATGGGAGATAAGGAAGTAGGAAAATTCCTTACCCGATTTTCACTTTCCTGACTTTGGGGCCTATAGTCAAGAGGACTTAGAGCAGTTGAACCACTAAATACAATTGATTGGTTATTTTCTGACCTGGAATGAATGTCTAGAAGTTATATTGGATAAGGACAAAAAAAGTCGTAAGTCCTGCTTGTCACATTTGTAATGAAAGCTGGGACAGCCAGCTACACGTCGCTTGAAGAGGACTCTAAAAAGACAGCAAAGATGGCCAAAAGGAACATGAGAACATCCCACTATAGTCAGGGTTCAGTGCCTGGGTTAAAAAAGAAAAAGAAAAAAACAGCAACAGTTCAAGGGCACAATGGAAGAGTTAACATGACTGCAGCTTATATATACAGAACTCAGCTTTTAGTTGATTGTTGACACAAATCCACAAGGGGAGGGGAAAGCATCCAGAAGGAAGGTGGGCAGTGCGAGACCACGCCCAGACGTTTGTGCTCAGTATCCGGTGGCTCCAGGACTGGACAGGGATGCTGAGGGGTGCAGACTCCCGCCATAGGAGGAACAGCTCAGAACCCACGCTGCTCTTTTTAGCCCAGAAGAGACTTTTATAACGCACAATAGATATCTTGAAATACTCAAAGGGGTGTCACACAGAGGAGGAATTAAACTTATTCAGAGTTGTTCCAGTGCTAAATAAGAACCAATGTATAGGAGAAGCTAGCGGGAGGTGGATTCAGCCCAGAATAAGACGGCTTTAATGATGAGAGCTGTCCAAATATGGAACAGACTGCTTTTTGCAATCTCCATCGCTTTATAGGAGGGCTATAAAGGGTTGGGAAGTTGGCTCTGGTCTCTTTCGCAAAGTCACTCTTCATACTAGGCCTTTTTTCTGTGTGTGTGTGTGTGTGTGTGTGTGTGTGTGTGTTCTGTGTGCCTAGCTTTTCAACTAGCCTGCCTCTTGCCAACTAATGTCCTCCTTTACCAACTCCTTTGAGGTTCTTGGATCAAGTCATTGCATCTTTCTGAATCAGTTTCTTTTTCCTCTCCCTGTCCTCAATTAATAGAATGTAATTGCAGCCCTGGATGGTTTGGTTCAGTGGATAGAGCATCAGCCTGTGGACTGAAGGGTCTCAGGTTCAATTGCACCCAAGGGCACATGCCTGGGTTGTGGGCTCTATCCCCAGTGGGGGGCGTGCAGGAGGTAGCTGATCAGTGAGTCTCATCATTGATGTTTCTCTCTATCCCTCTCTCTTCCTCTCTAAAATCAATTTAAAAATTATATTTTAAAAAAAGAATGTAATTGCCATCTTTGATAAAAATGGAGTATTTCTAAAAACCCATTCTTACTTTGGTTAACCTTGTTAATAAGAAACATGTCATTCATAAAATAAATTGAGCATCTATTTCCATGTTAGAGTAACTAGATCTTTCTGCTTTTCAGAGGGTGGGTTTATGCTCACTTTTGGCATAATCTATGAAGGTTAGTTAGATTTTGAACAAACAAAGACAGATCTAGAGAGCATTATAGGTTTCTCAGAAAAAAAAAGTAATGGTAACTGTTAGCACATCATAACCACCCTCCTATACTATTCTTTGCAATATCTATTTATTGGAGGTTTGAATACTCCCTTAAACTGAAAAATGGGATTTTAGCCTGAGGTTGCCCCTTTCTATATCACATACCAATTATATCAATAAACGATCAGCATATACCAGCATATACTGCGTCCTGAGGTTGGACAAGATGGACAAGCCCCTGTTCTCACAAAACTTATGTCCTTGTAGGGGGAGACAGGTCGATAAACAAAAATATACAAAAGGAGAAGAAAATAAAACAATAATGTGATAGCAAGGGTGACCAGGGAGGGTCAACCAGCCACCTCTGAGGTGGCATGCAAGCTGAGATCTGAATGAGATGGGACCAGGCACTTGAAGATCCGGGGAAGAGCATTCCGTACAAAAGCGAGGTCGGAAACCCCTTGAAGCTCATGCTCACACCAGAGATGCTTAGCCAAGGGCCCAATTTCCAGGCTGAGAAAGATTTACCACCTTCCTACCTGCAGTTCTTCCATTGATGCTGAAATGGATGAGACGAGGCAGGAGGGTTGGTAAGAAAAGGTGTAGGGAGCCCTGATCTGGAAGGGAAAAGAACCACACCCCCACCGTGCAGTCACGGTCCCTCCTGGAGGGAGACTGCAGTCCTGTGACCCAACCAGTTTCCACCTCGCGTCTTAGCGCATTGCCCTACGCTAGACTTTTGTTGCATGTAGGGTTCTGTTGGTGCTTGTCCAAGTATCAATCAAAACTGCATGCCAGCCTCCTCCACTCCTTGGAAATAATTAAATGACGTGCCTGATTTTTTCAGCTGGGGAATGCGCTATGATTTGCATCTGTTGAAGGCATTTATCTTAAGCCCTGGGCCGAGCCATCTGAGACAACTGAGGGGATTTTTGCTCCTGTGGATAAAACACTATTGCCAGACACAAAAGTGGACCAAACGCCTCATTCGGCGACACACTCCCTTAAGAAAGTTGTTCTTTGTGATGCCAAGTTCATCCTTTGTTGAGGAATTCAACTGCAAAGATCCCTGTAGTCTAACTTCTTTATGTTGCAAAAGTCCCTCTATCTTGCTGTTACCTAGGTTTTTGTAGAGATTTCAGGTGCTTAAGAATAGGCTTTGAAGTAAAGTCCCCTTTTCGCCTATTTGGAGAAAGGGGGAGTCTAGAACACTGCCCGTTTTAAATGCCCAAGTGAAGCACCTATAGTTCAAATCTCGCTTTTATTTAGCAGCTAACAGTAGCATAACGTGTGTGCCTTCTATGCAGACGTGCATCAAAGGCCATGTGGGCTATTAAAAAATAAAATAAAACCTCCACCCTCCCCCGCCCCCGTGGGGTTCCCTCAATCAGGGCACAGAACCCGCTGGGGAAGGGCCCTTCGCGAGCGGTGGAGCCCTCGGCTGGGGACCTGGGATGCGGTGTTCCCGAGGTGACAGATGAGAGATTTGGGCCGCGAGGGCAGTGCACTGCGGCATTCCTCCCCTCGGCTCCGGAGGCAGGGCTCCGAGGGAGAGACATCAGGGCGCATGGTGCATGCAGCCCTGGAGGTGAAGGGCGAGGGGACGGACGAGCCAAGGACACCAACCCGAGCGCGCCTCGGACGCGGACGGAGCTCCCGGGTTCCCCGGCCACCACCCGGCACGAGGCCGACCCCGAAGGGCCGAGCAGCTCCCTCGGGGAAGCGAGTGTAGGGAGCCCACCGTGAGGCCCCCACCATCCTGGGTTCTAGCACTTTGGGTGGATGGAGATCGAGCGGCAGCCGGAGGAGACCGGAGCCCGCCCGCTGGCTGCAGGGCGCAGGGCGCAGGGTGCAGGGCGCCGCACGGAGCGGGCGCGGCGCGCGGCGGCCTGGATCCGGGTTCCTGGGGGCGGGGCGCGGAGGGGGCGGGGCTTGCGTGCGGCGTGGGCGCGAGCGGCGCGGGAGGGAGGGAGGGAGCCGGGGGAGGGGCGGGGCCGCGCCGCCCGCGCCGCGCTGGGCCCTCTCGGCCAATGAGCGGCGTCCACATGCCGCGGCGGCAGCGAGAGGGGAGGCAGCGGCGGATAAATGCTATTAGAGCAGCCGCCGCGGAGCCGTCCCCGACGCCACCTCCTTCGCCGCCGCCGCCGCAGCTTCCTCCGCCGCTGTCGGGGCTGCGGAGCTGAGGACCCAGGGCGAGCGCGCCGCGCACCGCCGCCGCCTCGGCTCGCCGCCCTCAGTCCGTTCCGCCCTCAGGGGTCGGCCAGGCGCCCCCTCCTCCGGTCCGGCCCGGGCGGGGCCTCGAATCGCCTCAGGAGAGCCGGGAGGGGGCTCGCGGGCCGCGGCCTGCGCTCCGGGCGGGCGGGCGGGCGGGCGGGCGGTTGAGGGCGAGGGAGGCCCTCTCTTGTGAGGAGGAGAGGGAGGGCCGCCGGGCCCCCGCCGCCCAGCTGAGCCCGACGCGGGCGCCGGCGGGCCGGGCAGCCGGAGGGGCGGGCGCCGGCGGGAGGGGTGCGGGGTGATTCAGCGCCCCGCGAGGCGGAAGCGGCCGGAGGAAGAGGAGGAGGAGGAGGAGGGAGAGAGAGACGCCAGTCCGCGCCTGGGCTCCCCGGGTGGCACGAGGCGGCGGTCCGAGGGCGAGGCGGAGGCGAGGAGGCCGCGGGGACAGGAGGCCAGGCCGGCCGGGCCCCCGCCGCGATGGAGAACGCGCACACAAAGACGGTGGAGGAGGTGCTGGCTCACTTCGGGGTCAACGAGAGCACGGGGCTGAGCCTGGAGCAGGTCAAGAAGCTCAAGGAGAGATGGGGCTCCAACGGTAGGTGGCCGCGGCTGCGCGGGCCCCGCGCGGCGGCCGGGCGCGGGCCCGAGCGCCAGGGAAAATGGCTGACGGGGCCCCACCTCGTGGGTCTCGGCCCGGCGCCCGCCGGGGCTGCAGGCGGCGGCCCGGGCCCGCGCGCCGGGGCGAGGGGCCGAGGGGCTGCGGGTGCGGGGCGCGGGGGTCGAGCCTCCGACCTCCGGGCGGGCGGCCCGGGCCCTTGACCTTCCCGCACGCGGCGGCCGCAGGGAAGGACGGACGGACGGGCCTCCCGCGGCTGGGCTGAGCCCCGCGGGACGGTCCTCGCTCCCAGCCGGTGGAGAAAGCCCCTGACCGAGCTGGTACCACCACCCAGAGTCGCACATCTGGCAGGAGCGATGACACAGCCGAAACGACTCCTCGTTTCAGGATTCCTGGTTAGGTTGGGGGTGAGGTTTTACGCTTTGGGGTAGACTTCTAAAAGACCATTAGTTAGAGCAAGGATCGCATGGTTTCCGTGGAAAATGGTTGAGTGGATATATATATATATATATGTCTTTCAAAAAGTGATCACTCTGAGCAATTTCTTTTTTTTAAAAAAAAGACAAGGCGCTAAAATGTTTTGTTTTGCTTGTTTTCCTCCCCCCTCCTCTGGAAACGTTGCCTGGCGAACCTCTACATTCGACAGAGTTACCGGCCGAAGAAGGTAGGTAAAACCTTAACATGTTCTCCCCCCCGCTCCCTTCGTGTGCTGATGTTGAGATGACATTTACAGCAAATGTGATGTTTGTTTTCTCACAGGAAAAACCTTGCTGGAACTTGTGATTGAGCAGTTCGAAGACTTACTAGTTAGGATTTTATTGCTTGCAGCATGTATATCTTTTGTAAGTATTAAGCGGTTTGTTTTCTCTCCAAAATGTTGAGACTATCCCCTAAATGGAAAAAAAAAAAAACAACAAAAAAAACCGGGAAATAAATGATGTCTGTTGGGTGAGAACATTATATTATTTGGAGGTTTAAGCAGTACCTTCGTGGATTGTTTTTAATCCTCGGTATTTTTAAATTATACAAGCAAAGCAATACGAAAGCCGTTTGTGAACCGGAAAATAGATGCCTCGCGTTTACAGGGCAGTTAGAAATGATCCGCGAATGTGGCGGGGGTCTCATACATTCTTGTGACTTAATCAGCTTTTAATATTAAAAAGTTCTTTATTGGAAGGCCGTTAGTGTTTGGGGCTCTTCCATTGTGTAAGGTCATGCTGAGATGATGTTGGGCTCTTTATAGTCTGTAAATAGAACTTACAAAAGGAATATACCAGTTGCTCTCCCGTCCTGGTAATGGCAAGGTGACAGTTGTTACTGACGGTGACAAGAATGGTGACGGCAGTGATGGCACCACTGTTGACCAAATTTGGTCACTGACCTTTAGGGTGGCATATTTATCTAAATTGGACCCTTGTCTTGAGTGACTCCTAGGTTAAGAGAACAGTGTTCGGTACAGTTGGTCCTAGATTTTAAAAGGAGAAAAGAAAAAAAAAAAAGAACTAGAGTGTTTTTTCTTGTTCTGCATGTGCTTGAGTCCTGTATGGTTGCTAAGAAACTGGTGACATGCAAAGGACTACAGCAGAAGAAAGGTGATGGGGGGTGGTGAAGATATTTCTAGTTTATTAACATTTTTTTTCTGTTCAGTATTAATTTTTTATTGAACAGTGGACTTCTTGATAGTTTTCCTAAAAATGGTCATGAATAGGACACAGATGTTCCTAAGCCTAACAGCATGAGATGCTTTTTGTCCTTAACATGTTTTGTTCTTACAAAAACTATGATGGAAAGTGAAATTCACCCAATCTTTGAAAAATTGACACAGCTTCTGGATTTCATTTTTGTATGTTTGTATGTATGCCAGCCCCAGAGGCCTACCTTAGTCTTGATGACAACCATACCATAGCGGGCTATTTTGAGAACTGAATAAAGAAAATAGTGGGCATTAATTTAGATGAAGGGGGGGAATTGGAAAGAGGTGAACTTTTAAAAAATACATATTTTTATTTATATCAGAGAGGAGAAACAGAAAGATCAATGAAAGAGAATCATTGATTGGCTGCCTTCTGCATGCCCCCCACGGGATCAAGCCCACATCCGTGACCTGGTTCATAGGTCCACGCTCAACCACTGAGCCATGCTGGCTGGGCTGATTTTTTTTTGGGGGGGGGGAGGGAGTAATTCTGTGCAAAAATTCTGCCATTGAGACTTTAATAATATTATACCATGCCACATTAACCAAGTGATGTGTAGCCATTAATCAGACCACTTCTCAGTGGTTTTCACTAAATGAAATTAGGAGTGATGTATCAACCGGAACTGGTTTGGCTCAGTAGATAGAGCGTCGGCCTGAGGACTGAAAGGTCCCGGGTTCGATTCCGGTCAAGGGCACATACCCAGTGCGGGGTGTGCAAGAGGCAGCTGGTCGATGTTTCCCTCTCATCGACGTTTCTAACTCTCTATTCCTCTCAATTCCTCTCTGGGTAAAATCAATAAAATATATATTTTTTAAAAAGAGTGATATATCAAACCATTTAACACCTATTACATGCCCGTTCTTTATTTAACCCCTGAAATCCCCCTCCAAATGGCTGCTGCTTTAACCAGTGAAGACAAAAGAATAGATTTGTTTAACTAGTTTTAATATATTGTCATGGGGCAAAAAATTATATATCTGGGCCAGTGTAATATTTATATTTAAGTTGGCTGGCTACATAATTCTGAGATAGTCTCAGCTTTGTTAGTTAAAATACTAGGGTTCAGGAAGGTCATTAGGGACCTCTTAGAAGTTAACTGGTGTATACAAGCCAGAGATAAAATAAATTTCTGTTGAGATATTCTGTGTATATAATTTAAAGCACTGTTATAAATCAATGGCATTATTTCCAATAAGCAAGCTATTGACTATTTGGTTGTATAGGAACTCTTAATTGGCCAATTTGAGCGACTATTCACATTTTTAATTAATGTGTGATGTTTGTTTTGAAGTAAGTAGTTTATTGTTTC
This sequence comes from Vespertilio murinus, assembly GCA_963924515.1. Lineage (NCBI taxonomy): Eukaryota > Metazoa > Chordata > Mammalia > Chiroptera > Vespertilionidae > Vespertilio > Vespertilio murinus. Next base: position 10,051,749 of record OZ004720.1, on the reverse strand, counting down.
TAGGCATTTTCAAATGGGTTTTTAAGTAAATGCTTTAACTTTGTTGTAATGTAGGATGTTAGGTTTTTGTAGCTTGTAGAGTTGTGTTTTGAAATTGAGATTTGAGTTACTTTTGGGTAACTACTTGGAGTTACTGCTCAGGAAATGGACTATGTTACATTTTTGTTTTATGGGTTGCTACACAGAAAAGCAATGTGTTTAGAAAGCACTGTTACTTGCTTTGATTAAGAAATTGCAGATATAAAACCTGTTCGTTAATTTTCTTCAAGTGCAGTTGGCACTACTGCTACATCGAACTTGACCCTTTCATTTCACATTTATCACTCAAAAGAGCTTTGTGGTTGTCCGTTTATTTCTACTTAATGGAAAAAACTGGAAGAATATTTGTGTTCTTTTGGAGAAATGAATAGGTAGTTCTATATATATGATAATCAGGTTCTACTCAAGTTAAAAAGAAATATTAGGCGTTAGTGATTTATTTCAAATATCAAACTAGGTAGTAAACTGTTAACCACAGTTAATATTTTGCTGTGGCAGAAAGTAGGAAACTATTAATGTTTTACATTTGTAACCTGAAGAGATAGTTTAATTAGCTTCTAATTCATCAAAATAGTTTATTTTAAAGGTCACTTAGAGTGGAAGAAGTGAGTGACCATTGCATATGAAATAACAGTAACTCTATAATTAAAAATAATTAATTTTTAATTGGAGAGAAAAGAACATTGATTTGCTGTTCCACTGATTTATGTATTCATGAATCTGTTGGACGGTGATAGTGGGGGCAGTAGAAGAAGGAAACATGCAGAGGGGTGTAGCAGAGGGGTGTATAATTTTCAAGTAGGGTGGTCAGGAGAGGCCTCTAAGAAGGTGGTGTTTGAGAAATACCTGAGGGGGGTGAGCACCAGAACCATATATTTCTCATCTGTCTGAATCATAAAGTCCTCTATAGTAATACAATTTGCATAAGTTGTACTACCTTCCACCTCCATTTCCTCATCTCAGCTACTTAGATCAACCCTAAAATGCTAATAGAACTTTCTTAGGCCAAGGCACTTCTCAACTGTTCACTTACATTTCAATAATTGTCTTTTCACCCTACTGGACCCTTTAAATGGATTCTTCATCCCCCCCCCCCCCCCCCAAGGGAGAGATAGGTAGGTAGAAATATCAATGATGAAAATCATTGATTGGCTGCCTCCTGCACACCTCACATTGGGGTCTAGCCTACAACCTGGGCATGTCCCCTGACTGGGAATTGAACTGTAACCTCCTGGTTCATAGGTCGGCACTCAAACACTGTGCCATGCCAACTGGGCTAAAGGGATTCTTAATTCCCTTTAGAGCCTAGATTATTGCATTTGCTATAACTAATATGTATTTGGATGAGTTAGTGTTGGTAGCATTTTCAAAATATGTTAGATCCTTATACTTTGGTTTTCTCCGAACTATATTTAAGAAGTGTTTGAGCCTGGCCGGCATGGCTCTGTGGTTGAGCATTGGCCTGTGAACCCAGAGATCACAGCTAAATTCCCAGTTAGGGCACATGCCTGGGTTGCGGGCTCAATAACCAATGTGAGGTGTTGTTTTCTTTTAATTTCTTATTTTTAAAAAGGTAAAATGAGCAATTATTGACTGGTTTAACTAACATATTTAAAACTTTTCAATATGTATATGGTTTGAAAGATGAATATGTATGTGTGATTTTATGCTGTTTTGAAGATTATAGTCTCAAATCTGAAAACATTTGAGTGTTTTCGCAAGGTTTGTCAGCATTGAAAGAGAATGTAATCTAATTTATACTTTTTTATCTTAAAATTGATTTTTACTAAACATAGGACTTTTTAAATTTAGGTAGATTTGGTAACTATTCACACAGCATATGTGTTCTGAAATACATTAAAGGGATTTTCCTTAGGAATTAAAAATCTCTAGCTTGTAAGTCTTCAAGAAGATTGGAACAGTGTTTTATTTTTTTTTTTAATTGATTTCAGAGAGGAAGAAAGAGAGAGAAACATCAATGATGAGAGAATCATTTGGCTCTTAGAGGTTATTGTGTTATACAAACATCAGTCTTATAGATAGCAATTAGAAGATACCATCTTACCCAAATTAAGCAGTTTACATTGTAGCTGAATGTTCATTAGCAAGTGGTTACTTTGAATAGGATTAGCAAGTTTGAAATTGAACTTTCTGGATAATGTAAGCCCCAGAAGACGGGTAATGTTTCTGTATTTAAACAGTGCAAAGCAAAGGGAACAAGAAACTCTTTATGCCTAAAATTATACTGCAGTAGCCTTTTCTTCCACTTTGCTTTGATGCTGTTGAAGTTGGTTATCTTTTTGCTCTTAATGTTTTTTAAGTTCCTACACTGCCACTTAAGAGTTTTAAGTAGAAAACTTTAGAGATTGTATGAAGTTTTGTCATTCATTTGTGGATCTATTTAATAAGTACATAGTGAGTATCAACTGTGTATAAGAGATATTTTAAGCCCCTGGGGAAACAACAGGGAACAAAAGGCAATACAAACAGATAATTTTTTATGTTTAACATATTCTCTCTCTTTTGAATTTTTTTTTATTGATTTCAGAGATAAAAGGAGAGGTGAGAGATAGAAATATCAATGTTGAGAGATAATCATTGATCTGCTGCCTATTGAACACCTCCTACTGGGGTTCAAGACCGCAACCCTGGCATGTGCCCTTGACCAGAATCAAACCCAGGACCCTTCGGTCACAAGCTGACTCTTTCCACTGAGCCAAGCCAGATAGGGCTCTTAAAAAATTTATTGATTTCAGAGAGGAAGGGAGAAGGAGAGATAAACACTTCAGTGAGAGAGCAGCATTGATCTGCTCTCTCCTGCACGCCCCCTCCTGAGGATTGAGCCAGCAACCCAGGCATGTGCCCTGACTGGGAATAGAACTGTGACCTCCTGGTTCTTAGGTCAAGGCTTACCCACTGTGCCACATCAGCCGGGCCAATCTATTCTCCGTAATTTCCCTAAACATTTTCCCTCCCTCCTGTATAAATATATTTTTTATAACTTCTGGAAAATCATAATGAACTGGTTGTACTATTATGCTAATGAGGCATCTTGCATTTCAATAATGTGTCACTCATTCAATTTCTCCTTTTCTCTACCTTTTTCCTCATCTTATGGAGTCTTATTTGTCAGGACCACTTACACAAGAGAGGTTTTCTTTTCAATAGAACAAAACCATGAAGAATTGCACAATGTGATTTGAACATGATAGACTGTATTGATTCTTACCAGTTAATGAAATACAGTTGAACCAGAACTGGTTTGGCTCAGTGGATAGAGCGTCGGCCTGCAGACTGAAGGGTCCCAGGTTCGATTCTGGTCAAGGGCATGTACCTTGGTTGTAGGTACATCCCCAGTAGGGAGTGTGCAGGAGGCAGCTGATCGATGTTTCTCTCTCATCAATGTTTCTAACTCTCCCTCTCCCCTCCTCTCTGTAAAAAATCAATACTATATATATATATATATATATATATATATATATATATTTAATACAGTTCATTTTCATTTTGGACTGTAGCATTTAATCCTTGGGTTATTTGTGGTTTTAAATAGGCATTTTTCAAAGTACTCAGGAAATTGTTGGTTGTCCATTTTTGACATCAGCACCATCTACCCTAAGATTTATTTGCCCGCTAGTTTCTTATCAAGCAGTAATTAGTATATCTGCAGGACTTTTAAATAACTGTAAATGCCTGTGTTTCTTACACAAACATTTAAAGTGATATGGTGGAAGGAAAGGCAACTTCACTGTTCGGGTTAGGATTATTATATTATTGATGAATACCACTTGTGCAAAGAAACTATACATTTCTTGAAAAGTGGAGGTTTGCTCTGATCTATCACTGCTTGCCTTAGTCTATTCCTTTCTCCGGCTGTTGTGGGATATTGCTCTAAGTTTGTTCCTCCGGGCCTAGCTGCCAAGAGGGAAATTCATATCCGCTCTAACAAGGTGTGAAGCTTATCTTACACTTGCTAATGCTTCGCTGACCTTTGGAAAGGTCCTAGTTACTCTTCAAGTTAAACAGTTTTTCTCCCCAAGAGCTAATTAAGTTTCTTATTTCTCATATACTGTCCTTGGCAAATGTTTGGAAGGCTAGTATTAAAGCAGCTGTGATCTTGCATCTATCAAAATTTACAACTTCCTAGAGAAGATTTCACTTTGGCATTAGGCCTGGCTTTAACACCAGGAATGTCCTGTTGAAAGCTTACAGCAACATTTATAATTATTCTGGTTTTCTTCCTGCCCTGGTTCACTAGCTGTTGGTTGTGATTGACATCTACCTGGTCCTGGTGTCTACTGGGTTTTTTTCCTGCCCAAATTGGTATTTCTTGTTAATTCGTTTTTACCCTCTTTTACTTGGCAAAATTCATGTTGGTTCTTGCTTTAGTCATCTTTCTAATTGTTAGCTATTTGTATAAAAGCTTATTTTATAGTATTCCACTAAGTACATAGTCCAATGGCTTTATTATTACCCTAATTGATATCTGACAATATTATGAGTATCAAAAATTGTGCTTTTATTATTTACTAATCTTTTAAAGAAAAGATTTTGTGAAATATGGGAACATTTTAAGCAGTTTTAAAAAACATAGGTAAACCTTAGCTAACAGATTGTATCATTAGATATGTTTAACATCTTTCCTGGATTGGCAATTTTTCACAGAAATATCTTGTTAAATATTTAATATTTTTATTTTTTAAAATACATTTTTATTAATTTCAGAGAGGAAGGGAGAGGGAGAGAGAGAGATAGAAATATCAATGATGAGAGAGAATCACTGCAGCTGCCTCCTGCATGCTCCCTACTAGGGATCAAGCCCACATATGCCCTGACTGGGACCACCTGGTTCATAGGTCGATGAGCAACACTGAGCCATACCAACTGGCCAAAAATTTTAATAGTATTCATTGTGGTGAATTCTCTCTTAATCACCCAGTGTTGCTACACTATGAAGTATACCATGGCTCTCTTGTAGCTTTTAGACCTTAAAAAAGTTATGGTTGTGTTAGCAAGAAATTAATTCTCTTCTAATTTTTCTTGGGGCAGTGTTCTGTGTCCAGTTGTAATATTTTTAGACTTATGTCATTCCTGAAATGCTGTCCTGCTTACCAGATGTCATATGAAGGATAACCTTGAAAATATGTTCCTGACTAGAGGTGCACGAAAGGGGAGAGTGTGCACAGGAGGGGGAGTGTCCCTCAGCCCAGCCTGCACCTTCTCCAATATGGGACCCTCTCACAACCCAGGACTGCTGGCTCCCAACCACTCTCCTGCTTGCCTGCTTGATCGCCCCTAACCACTCCCACCTGCCAGCCTGATTGATGCCTAATTGCTCCCCTGCCAGCTGGATTGCCCCCAACTGCCCTCCCTTGCAGGCCTGGTCTCCTCTCCCCCCAACTGCCCTCCTCTACAGGTCTGGTTCCTCCCAACTGTCTTCCCCTGCAGGCTTGGTTGCCCCTAACTGCACTCCCCTACAGGCCTGATCATTCCCTACTGCCCTCCCCTGCTGGCCATCTTTTGGCGGCCATCTTGTGTCCACATGGGGGTGACTATCTTTGACCACAGAGGGGCAGCTATCTTGTGAGTTGGAATGACAGTCAATTTGCATATTCATTTTTTATTAGTAGGATTATGGGACAGCCTTGCAATAATTCTGTGACAACTTTCAGTAATACCAATGGGGGAAAAATTTGAGTCAGTGATCAAGTTATTTTTATTATGAATTTATACCAAGGGTATTGTTTGATACTAGTGGCTGGTGCATGGATTTGTGCACATTGAAAGGAAATTAATTAGAAGAAAGATTTGTTCAGTAATTACATTACTGTAAAAAATTACATGTCAAAGTAGTATATATAATATAGTATTAAAATACAAAATATTTTAATATTGCTATTCACCCTTTTTTTATAATAGACATGTTCGAGTCAACGTTTATTTAAATTGCCTGTGCATGTCATATGTACTAGTTAGCTAGTTAGACAGATGGTCGGTCGGTCACTTAGCCCATATATATATATATATATATATATATATATATATATATATATATATGAATGTTACCCAAATTAACAAAGTTGTTATTTGACTTTAACAAGAGTGTAAGTTTTTCTTCTGAATATCCTATATAATAAAGGTGTAGTATGCAATTTGTCCCCTCGACTGGTAGTTCATCCGAGAGTTCAATCAGGGTCGAGGCTGGGGAAGGGGGGGAGGCCCTGGCCAGCAGCCAATAGCCACTAGGGATCCTACCAGTGCCCTGTGCCTCCAGTCTACATAATCTAGATAATAAAAGCCTAAGCGGCCATTAGAGCGGAAAGACCAGAATGCCCGGTCACTATGATGTGCACTGACCACCAGGGGGCAGATGCTCAATGCAGGAGCTGCCCTCTGGTGGTCAGGGTGCTCCCACAGGGGGAGCGCCGCTCAGCCTGAAGCCGGGCTCGTGGCTGGCGAGTGCAGCAGCAATGGCGGAAGCCTCTCCCGCCTCCGCAGCAGCTAAGGAGCGGCAGGCAGGCAGGCGGTAAGGAGTGAGGGGTCCCGGACTGCGAGAGGCTGAGGAGATTCCCCCCATCAGTTTATGAATTTCATGCACCAGGCTTCTAGTATACATATAACATACATAAACATAGGGTTTATTTCCCTAAGTGTTTTATTTGGATTTAAAAACAATTATTACGTGAAAAAAATAAATTAGCTCTTAATGTTAAGAAGCTGTATGCTTTTGATTCTCAAGAATTATTTCGAACGAGACATAAGCTGTCTTTTATGTCATATTTCACCACTATAGGTTTCTAGGGATGAAAAGAGATTTTGTGTGTTATAATTCCTTTAGTGCCAGCCACTTTTCTTATAAAGTGGCACTAAGCCTAAAAACACATTACAATTCTAACACATCACATGTGATTTCTCTTTCAGGTTTTGGCTTGGTTTGAAGAAGGTGAAGAAACAATTACAGCCTTTGTAGAACCCTTTGTAATTTTACTGATATTAGTAGCCAATGCCATTGTGGGTGTCTGGCAGGTAAGCACAAAATCCTGCACTACTAAGTTTTAGAAATTTCTGTGACTTAAACTCTGTTAATCTTTCTGTTATCCGTTTTTTCCTGATGTGTTGACTAAAAATATTCTGCAATGTCTATATGTGTTTTCCTTTGTTCATTTCCTTTAATGGCAAAATTTTAGATCTCACAAATATATACTTTGCTCATGCTTATATGAATTGTTCGTCTGTCATGATAGCATGGAGTTACTAACAGTGGATGAGAGAAGCTACTTACAGAGAGGAAGGGAGAGGGATAGAGAGTTAGAAACATCGATGAGAGAGAAACATCGATCTGCTGCCTCTTGCACACCCCCTTCTGGAGATGTACCCACAACCAAGGTACATGCCCTTGGCTGGAATTGAAGCTGGGATCCTTCAGTCAACAATCCAACACTCGATCCACTGAGCTAGACTGGCTAGGACAAAATTGTTTAAATCTTACATTGTTTTTCTTGCAGAGCATATGCCTGGCTGTTTTCAGCCTGTCACCTGAGCCTTTCTTATTCACAGAATGGAAGCTTATTTTATTTCAGAAACAAAATGGATTTTTCCCCCTACCCTCCCAACTTGCTTAATTGTTCTTCTGCACATATATACCCTGTTTCCCCGAAATTAAGACAGTGTCTTATATTAATTTTTGCTCCCAAAGATGCTCTAGGTCTTATTTTCAGGGGATGTATTATGTTTCCATGAAGTAGGTCTTATTTTCAGAGGATGTCTTATTTTCGGGGAAACATGGTAGTTTGAGGACTTAAACTTTTCTAAGACTGTTGATCTGTTTGATGAAGCTAATACTTCAAATTTTAAGTATTGCACTTATATATTTTTGATGAATATAGTCATCCCTTTGAAGACTCAATAAAACAGCGCAGCTGATATTAAAGTGTAAACTTCTGCCCTAGCTGATTTAGTTCAGTGGATAGAACATAGGCCCACAGACTGAAGGGCCCCAGGTTCGATTCTGGCCAAGGGCATGTATCTCGACTGCAGGCTGGATCCCCAGCCCTGGTCATCTGCCAGAGGCAACCAAATTGATGTGTCTCTCTCACTGATGTTTCAGTCTGTTTCTTTCTCTCCCTCCCACTCTCTTAAAAATCACAGTGACAAAAAAAAAGGGGGGGTAAACTTCTGTTTGTGTTAATAAACATGATGATCTTTGTGTGTCGGGCTCATATAAAAAGATGGCCTACTTAGAAATTTTTAATCGTACTATATTCCTTACTTTGATTCCCACCAAAACATTTTTTATATTTAAGCACAAATTATCCTCTTGTGAGTAATTTAGGCAAAGAAACAATACACAGCATTAGAGTGTCTTTCTCAAGCTAGTAGTATGTATTTTTTAATTAATTTATTCCAGTTACATGGTAGATACTTTATGTACATTCCCATTTCATCCTTACAGTGATCTTGTAAGGCAGATGATACTCCCATTTGACAAATGTGTCATTGAAGCTCATAGTAATTAAGTGACTTATTAAAGGCCATATAGGTAGTACATAAAGTATCTGAATTTGAACCTGGGCCCACGCTGATACGAACTCCAAAGTAAAATTGAAGAACTTGAAGTTGGAGGATCAAAATGTGAGAGAAAAGAAAAGAATTCTCTCCTTTGTCCATTGAACAAACTCAACTGGGTATGCACTTTATCAGCTTGCTCCTTAACTTTGAGTTACTTGTTCTTCAAAAGGAGAGAAGACAAATTTGGAACTTGTACAAAGTTTTCTCTCTCTCTCTTTGGCACTTGTACAAGGTTTCCCTCCCTCCCTCTTTCTCTCTCTCTCTATCTCTTGTTGCCCTTAAAAAACTTTCCTATAGCTTCCCCCCACACATATATACACGACTCATTTTGATTTTACCTCTTTCATCTTGAAATTAGGAAAGAAAGCCCTAACTGGTTTGGCTCAGTGGATAGAGTGTCAGTCTGCAAACTGAAAGGTCCCAGATTCGATTCCAAGTCAAAGGCATGTACCTTGGTTTCAGGCACATCCTCAGTAGGGGGTGTGCAGGAGGCAGCTGATTGATGTTTCTCTCTCATCAATGTTTCTATCCTCCCTTCCTCTCTCTAAAAAAAATCAATAAAATATATATTTTATTAAAAAAATATTTTATTGATTTTTCTACAGAGAGGAAGGGAGAGGGATAGAGAGCTAGAAACATCGATGAGAGAGAAACATTGACCAGCTGCCTCCCGCACACCCCCCACCGGGGATGTGCCCGCAACCAGTGTACATGCCCTTGACAGGAATCAAACCCAGCACCCCTCAGCCTGCAGGTCGATGCTCTATCTACTGAGCCAACCCGGTCTCCGTATATTTTTTTAAAAAGAAAATAGGAAAGAAAAACTGTGACAAAGTCTTTATATGTTCATAAATAATATTATGGTAAATATGGTATGCAACTTGGCAGTGCTATAATGAAATCCCAACCGTTTATTGGGTTTTACTACTGGAGAAAAATTTCTTAGCATTTGTGAGACATAACAATTTTTATTAATTTATCACCTGTGGAATTTACTATGTGCCAAATCAGTCTAAGCATTCTACATATAGCTTGTAAAGCCACACAATCCTTAAAGTAGGTATTGTATGTGTCCTGGTTTTGAAGGCAGTAAAACTGTGTTGTGTAAATTACCCATATCATTTAGCTCAAGCATGTCAAACTCACAGCCGGTGGGCCGCATGCCTTGTTGAAATAAAAGGCCATACAGGCATGGCCACAGTTTGACATGCTTGTAGCTGTTAAGTGGAAAAGTCTGGATTGAACCTAGGCCAGTGGTCAGCAAACCGCTGCTTGCGAGCCACATGCAGCTCTTTGGCCCCTTGAGTGTGGCTCTTCCACAAATTACACGTGCGGGTGCACACGTACAGTGCAATTGAAACTTCGTGGCCCATGCACAGAAGTCAGTTTCAGCCTGAGCAAGTCTATTTTGAAGAAGTGGCATTAGAACACTCAAGGGGCCAAAGAGCCACACGTGGCTTGCTAGCTTCGGTTTGCCGACCACTGATCTAGGCAGTCAAACTCTAGATCATCACCTTTCATGTGAGACAGGATTGATTTAAATGGTACAGGTGTGGGTGGCTGGACGTGAAGTCTTGAGTCTCAGCTGTGCTTAGGGACAGCAGAATCATTTTCTACATTGTGATTTTATTTCCTTTACCTTTAGGGGCTTATTTTTTCATCTTTTTAAATAATATATTTTTATTTATTTCAGAGAGGAAAGGACAGGGAGTGAGAGATACAACATCATTGATGAGAAAATCATTGATCAGCTACCTCTTGCCTGTCTTACTCAGGGATTTGAGCCTGAAACCCCACTGATGGGGAATCAAACTGTGACTTCCTGGTTCATAGGGTGACTCAATCGCTGAGCCATGCCCATCTTGAATACAAACTCATAAGGGCCTAGCACTTGTCACCTTAAATGTGAATTGTTTACTACAGCTGTCATTAATGTACTTCTCTCGTGTGTTTTAAGTTTAGAACTCTATAAAATTTGATTCTCTGGGTTAGAAATGCTTGCAGTGGTCACTCCCTTTATCTTTTCTCTTTTACAGGAAAGAAACGCAGAGAATGCGATCGAAGCCCTGAAGGAGTATGAACCCGAGATGGGCAAAGTGTACCGACAGGACAGGAAGAGCGTGCAGCGGATTAAAGCCAAAGACATCGTTCCTGGTGACATTGTTGAGATTGCTGGTGAGTTTGTTACTTTTGTTTTTATTCTAGATTGTATATCTGAATGCATTCTTTTTTTCAAGGCTCCTAGTTAAGTGTTTTTAAAAATTATGATCATATGTATCAGTTTTAGCACCATCCAAACAAAAAGGTTTTCTATAAAATTTTGAAGTGTTTTGTCACTGCCCTTCATGTTATTGATATTTTTGAACAAAGTGTTTGAATTATTTGTGTTTATTACTTTTGATACATTGTATCTCACTGGTGCTAGTGAGATAATGAACTTAATTTTGACTTGGTAATTAGTGGTGCAATTTGTTAGCATTCTAGTTATGGCTACGTAGTTTTTTGTTTCTTGGTATGAATGTTGTCATACCTGCAAGTTGATAGTTAAGGGTAATTTCATGACTCTAAAAGTTCTGATTAAAAATACTTTTCCATTTCACTGAGCCAGGGTTCTTAGCCTGGGCTATGAATCCACTGAGCCAGAGCACTCCACAGATCTTAAAGGGGTCTGTTTCCTCGTTGCTCTCGATCAGCAGTCGCCAACCTTTTGGACCTCATGAACCACCAGTGGTCTGTTGACCACCATTGGCAACCGCCGCTCCAAAGTTTTCCTTAAATCGGAGATTGCCAACCTTTCAGACCTCACAGACCACCAGTGGTCCATGGACACCACCATGGTCCACGGATGACCGGTTGGCAACTGCTGCTCTAGATCCAGTGCCATGTTGTCAGACTACCCAGAATGTCCCTGGAACCAGTCAGAATAGTCTTGGTTGCAGAGTCATTACATTGGATTATTCAAATCATCATGGTTTTTCACAACCTTCTGAGTTCAGAATACTTGTTATTTGGTTTCTTTTTATGAATGGTCTCATAAAACTTTTACACTCATTGTGGGGAAGGTGTGCTTTGTCCTTTTTATTGTCTTACTCATTTCAATGAAGAATTCAACAAGCTGCATCTCAGTTGGCCCTGTGCTGTACAGTTTTGGCCTCTAAAAAGGAAGTTGCCTTGTCATAGATATACTCTTACCTATAATTTTTGTTATACTTACTCCAGAAAAAGAATAGTGTTGCCTGTATTCCAACATGTTGATTACTTAGGTTTACAGTGTGTATAAATGAATAAGTTGCAGGCTCAATGCCCCTTTACTCCTAAATACATGAGTGCTTTTTAAAAATATATATATTTTATTGATATTTTACAGAGAGGAAGGGAGAAAGATAGAGAGCTAGAAACGTCGGTGAGAGAGAAACATCGACCAGCTGCCTCTTGCACACCTCACACTGGGGATGTGCCCACAGCCAATGTACATGCCCTTGACCGGAATCGAACCCGGGACCCTTCAGTCCGTAGACCGACGCTCTACCGCTGAGCCAAACCGGCTTTGGCCATGAGTGCTTTTTTAAAAAATTTTTTTAAATTAATTTTGAGAGAAGGAGGGAGTAGGGAAAACACTGATGTGCAATGTGCAAGAGAAACATTGATCAGTTGCCCCCATTACCCGCACCAGACCTATGCATGTGACCTCTTGGTGCTGGGGACGACCCTCAACCAACTGAGCCACACTGGCCAGGGCTTGAGTATGTATTTTATAAAATCAAGGGCATTCTCTAATATGAGTCTAGTAAAAGTGTCAAAGTCAAGAAATTGATAAAATACTATTATCTAATCTGCAGACCTTACTCATATTTTACCACGTGTCACTGAATTTATATATGTATTATATTTAATTTTATTTATTTCAGAGCGGAAGGGAGAGGGAGAGAGTGTGGTAGAAACATCAATGATAAGAGAATTATTGATGGACTGCCTCCTGCAGCCTGGGCATGTGCCCTGATCAGGAATCAAACCATGATCTCCTAGTTCATAGATCGACGCTCTGTCACTGAGCCATGCTGGCTGGAGTTACAATGGATTTTAGAGCAAAAATATAAGTAGAGGAATTCTGGAAGTAATATAGAAAGGAGGTCAGGTAGCTCAATTGGTTGGAGCGTCATCCAATGGGCCAGGGTTGTGGGTTCAATCCTTGGTGAGGGCACATACAAGGAGCAACCAAACCAGTGAGTTTGGATGGTGAGAGCTGCAGAACATTGTTTCTCTCCCTTGCTCCCTTCCCCCACCCCCACCTCACCCTAAAGTCATTTAAAAAGATAGAAAACTCTGGCAGGTGTTGCTCTTTAGCTGTCAACCTATGAAGCAGGAAATCACAGTTCAATTCCCACTCAGGGCACATCATTGATGTTTCTGTCTCTCTCACCCTCTCTCTTCCTTTATGAAATCAATAGAAAATATATATTTTTAAAAGAATAATGGGAAGATTTTGAGCCTATGCATGGTAGTTCTTATGCAGGAGAGAACTTATGCACATCAGAACCCTCTGAGGCACTCTTTAAAAATATTTTAACAGCTTCAACCCAAATTATTAACACCTGATCTATCATGGAATTATGATTAAGTGTAGTTTGAAAAGTGGGCCTCAGGTTTAGACAGAAAGCAACAGTTTTTGATAACTGAGTGGATATGGGGGTAGAATGTAGAATCAAAGATATTGGCCAAATTTCTAGTTTAGGTGACTGGAGGGTGATGGTGCTAGTAACCGAGGAAGGAAACACTGGAAGAAGATAGATTGTCTTTTTAAAATGTATATGTTTTATGTGCAGTTGCAGATATCATTGCCTAAATACTTGTACAGGATTCTGTTTGACTTAGTATGTTTTCCATTTCTCCAGCTTAATCTGGTAATACACTCTTCAGCCTCTCAAGTTAAGAATATTTAAGAATTTTTATGGCAGTTAGAGGATTTCAGTGTAGTGAGTCTATTTGAAAACTTAGAGAAATTACTCCCAAACATTTATCTTTACTTTGCATCAGTAGCTGGTAGTGGTAAACAGCGTCAGGGAAAAGTATAACCTTGATCCTTAAGCCATCTTCCCTTTGGATGAAATAAGCAAGGCCAGCTTCTATTAAACAGTGATGATTCAAATATTTCTTTCCCATCTCAATAAGTCATTCTAACCACCTAGCTAGCTGAGAGAAACTAAGGATTCATCTTGAGTCTTTTCTCTTATTCTGTCTCTAAGGCGAGTTGATTTTGTCTCCAAAACACACCCCAGTTTGTTAACTTCTGTTTCCTCATCTCACACTGACACTGCCATTGTGTTCTAACTTGGTTCCGGCTCCCTTTGTTGTTTTTCAGTCAGTTCACACAGAAGCCAGAGTGGTTTTCTAAAGGTCATGTTATTTATTAACCTGATAAACCTTCCAGTGGCTTCCTATTACACTTCATATACAAAATTCTTTTATCTAAAAGACTTTTTACACATTGTGTAACTCCTGCTTGCTTCCATGATTTCATCTTAATGCCACTCCCTGGGCATTAACCGCTATATAGGCTTCTTATTCAGTTTTCAATACCACCAAACTTTTCTGGCCTTTTGGGGGAGGGTAGGCACATTTTGATTAATGTATTAATTAATGTGCCCAATATACAGATCTCATAGTGGTAAAGCTTGATGGTTACCATGGGCTACCTGATTTTTGTTGCCCACTGTGAAATTCCATTCCCTATGCATAGTGTTCATATCTGTGACCTAAGATATCCATCTTAGTATGCCTTATTTTATTGGTTTATACTGTGGTAAAATATGCATAGCAAAAATTACCATTGTAACCATCTTTAAGTATATACCAGTTACGTGGCACTAAATAAATTCACATTGTGCAGCCATCACCATCCTTCATCTCCAGAATTCTCTCAACTTCCCAAACCGCAACTCTGTCCCCGTCAAACAGTAATTTCCCTTTACCCATTCCCTTCAGCTTCTGGCAATCACTCTCTTTCTTTTTATATCTTCTTCTTTTTTTAAAGATATATTTTATTGATTTTTTTACAGATAGGAAGGGAGAAGGATAGAGAGCTAGAAACATCCATGAGAGAGAAACATGGACCAGCTGCCTCCTGCACACCCCCCACGGGGTGTGCAACCAATGTACATGCCCTTGACCGGACTCGAACCTGGGACCTTTCAGTCCACTTAGCCAAACCGGTTTTGGCATCACTTTCTTTTTATATACTTAAAACCAGTGAGCTTAATATTGAAAGATGAGTTTATATCCCTTATATGAAGTGAACATATTTACTACAAAGTACAAATTGGCAATTACATAAGGGATACACTGTTGTTTTCAAGTGCACAAGTCTTGTATTTCTTTTTGTTACATTTTTTCCTAAGTATTTTGTTGTTGTTTTTTTGGGGGGAAGGGAGAGCTTTTTGCAATTGGATTTGTTTTTTATTTTCATTTTCAAATTGTTCTTTGCTAGTACACAGAAGTACAATTATTTTTTTTAATATTAATCTTATGCCTTGCAATCTTGCCTTGACTCTTACTAGTTTTATTTTTTAAATAAATCTTTATTGTTCAGATTATTACAAATGTTCCTCTTCCCCACCCTCAATTGCACCCCTCCACCAGGTTCCCACCGCACCCTCTGCCCTTTCCCCACCTCCCATTGTCCTCATCCATAGGTGCACAGTTTGTTTGGTTTTTTTTTATATTTTATTGATTTTTTTACAGAGAGGAAGGGAGAGGGATAGAGAGCTAGTAACATCAATGAGAGAGAAACATCAACCAGCTGCCTCCTGCACACCCCCCACTGGGGATGTGCCCGCAACTAATGTACATGCCCTTGACCGGAATTGAACCCGGACCTTTCAATCCGCAGGCCAACGCTCTATCCACTGAGCCAAACCAGTTTCGGCGATAGGTGCACAGTTTTTATTCAGTCTCTTCCCGCACCCCTTTTCCCTGAGAATCATCAGTCCACTCCCCTTCCATACCTCTGATTCTATTATATTCACCAGTTAATATTGTTCATCAGATTTTTTAATTCCCTTGGTTTTTAGTTTCACTTGTTCATAGTTACGTATTTGTTGTTCATAATTTTTATCTTCTTCCTCTTCCTAAAGAACCCCCTTCAGCAATTCATATAATTCTGGTGTGGCAGATGAATTCCTTTAGCTTTTTTTATTTGTGAAGATCTTTATCTGGCCTTCGATTCTGAGTGATAGCTTTGCTGGGTAGAGTATTTTTGGCTGTAGGTTCTTGCTATTCATCACCTTGAATATTTCTTGCCATTCCCGTCTGGCCTGCATGGTTTCTGTTGAGAGATCAGCTGACAGTCGTATGTGTGCTCCTTTATAGGTAACTATCTGCTTTTCTCTTGATGCTTTTAATATTCTCTCTTTGTATCTTGCTCTTGGAATTTGCTCTTTAATTATGATGTGTGTTGGTGTGGTCCTCTTTGGATTCCTTTTGTTTGGGGTTCTGTGCACTTCCTGAACTTGTAAGTCTATTTCATTCATCAGGTGGGGGAAGTTTTCTGTCACTATTTCTTCCAGTATTCTTTTGGTATCTTGCTCTCTCTTCTTCTGGGACCCCCATAATTCTGATGTTGGTTCGCTTGAAATTGTCCCAGAGGTTTCTTACATTATCTTCAACTTTCTGGATTCTCTTATCTTCTTGCTTCTGCGGAGGAGTGTCCTCTGGCTCTTTATGTTCCAAATCTTTGGCTTGATTCTTGCGATCTTCCATTCTCTTTTTATGACTCTGTATAATATTTTTTATTTCAGACAATGTATTCTTTATTTCTAGTTGATGCCTTTTTATTTCTAGTTGATACCTTTTCATATCCTCATAGGTCTCATTTATTTTATTGGCCTTTTCTAGGAAATTATTGAAAAACCTTATAAGCGTGGTTTTGAACTCAATGTCCATTCTTTTCTTTCCCTCCATCTCCTTCCTTTGTGTCCTGCCTCTCCTCTGCATTTTAGCTTCTTCCCTGATTTGATGGAGTAGTTTTGTGTGCTAGGTGTTCTGGTAGAGCCCAGTAGCACAGCCTTCCAGTTATCTGAGGTGGACAGTCCCGGTGTAGCCCTTTGTGGGCTGTGTGTGCAGTCTTGTTGTTAAGCCTTGCTTATTTATTGTTGGTATCACTGGAAGCGTTGATCTCCAAGCTAGTTGGCTGTGAGGATCAGCAGTGTCTCAGGTAGGAGGGCTCTGTATTCTGCTTGGGTGGGGGGAGTCTCAGGGTGGCGCAGACAAGCTTTGGTGAGTCCCGCAAGATTGGTTGCAGGCGTGAGCACCTCTTTGGTATAGGCGCAGACAAGCTTTGGATTCGTCCCTCCTCAGGAGAGTCCAATTTGCAGCGAACAAGAAAGCCAGCCTCAGGGAGGGCTTCCATGCTCCGCCTGGATGGGGCGGAGTCTCAGGGTGGTGCCAACAAGCTTTGGCTTCTCGTCAGCCCTTCCCTGAGTCCCACAGTAATGGCCGCTGGCTTCACACGCCTAGAGAGATCTGCCCACTGCCTGATGTCTGGCCTCTCCCTGACTGGGGCCGTTTATCAGAGCAATAGGGTGGTTCTGTTTTCCTCCCGAACAAGAAAGCCAGCTGCGTATTAGCTGTCCGCCCTCTCTGTGTGCCTGGAGTAAGCCAGCAGCGAACTCGGCCCGCCCTCTCCACGCCGCGAATAAGCCAGCAGCGAACTCCGGCAGTTGCCCTTTCTCGCGCACAGATCTCCGCACCTTTACAGTTCTCGAGGTTCAGTGTGCCTTCGCTCTCCTTCCCGGATGGTAGAGCCTCCTCTCAGCCAGCTGTCCAGCGCTTCAAGGCGATGTTTCCCCTGTTTTCCAGCTCTAAATTCAAAATTGTTGTCGTAGGCTGCATTCTGGTGTCTACCCTATGCCGCCATCTTGGTTTCTCTCCATTGACTCTTACTAGTTTTAATAGCTTTTCAGGGGTTCCTTAAGATTTTCTATATAGAAGTTCATGTCATGTGCAAACATATTTTTTTATATCTTTCCAATCAGGATGCCTTTTTCTTTCTTTTTCTTGTCTAAGTACCCTCACTAAAATCTCCAGTAGAATCCTATATAATAAAAGCCTAATATGCTAAGTGTCTGACTGTTCGTTCAACCAGTTGCTTGATGTGCACTGAGGGGCAGACATCCGACCAGTAGGTTAACTTGCTGCTGAGGTCTGGCTAATCAGGACTGGGCGAGATAGGCCAGACACGCTCTGGAGCCCTCCCGCAGTCTCCCTAGCTGGCCAACCCCTCACGATCCCTCCCCGGCTGATTGTCCCCGATCAGGACTGAGCGAGACAGCCCCCATCACCCCTATTGGGGACTGGGTGAGATGGTCCCGACACGCCTGGAAGAATCCATGCTCTGGGCCTCTAATGTTGAATGAAAGTGGCAAGAGTGGACATCCTTGTCTTGTTCCTGATCGTAGGGGAAAGCATTCAGTCTTTTACCACAAAGTGTGATGTTGGCTGTGGGTTTCATTTATCATGTTGAAGAAACCTGGTCATAATTTTAATTTTTAGGTTGTCAGTGTACTCTTATTTGGTCTGTTTTGGTGATGTTTTGTAGTGACTGTATATTTATATCCAAATTAGAAATGAGAGTTTTGCTGTATTAGTAGGCCTGGTGGGTCATAGAATTGGGTAAGATTCCCAACCTTAAGTCGCTTACAGTGAATTATATGGAATATTTTGGAAAAACATATTGTGAGGTATTTACTTTATGAAGACTTTAAGACTATACATGTTGGAGGGTTTTACTTCTACTTTTCTTAGGATTAGTAATCTGACTGACTCTTCAATTTGGCATTTAGCTCTATAATTCATTCAGTTCTGTGAAACTGTAGAAATGAACTTCAATTCTAAATGTAGATCTGAATTGTTTTTTGTCAGTCTTACTCTACGTAGCCTGGATAAGTAGTAGCTTGAATTGTGCTCTTAGACATGGTAACTTTTATACTTTTATTTAAATTATGACATTAAGTGTGGCTTGTTCTCTGATGGATTGAAACACTGGAGAATATTGCGAACTGTTTTGAAGATGAAAGCAAGTTTGGGGCTGCTATTTTAATACTTTCAGAAAGAGGTCTTTTTGTGGTAATTTTTGGATATAAGGATCATCTCCTAACTTTAGGTAATAAAGTTCTTTTTGCAAGCTTTAGGAAGACATGCTAAAATGGTTCTGCTGAACTTTCTGAAGACTGGACTAAGTGGTGTTTTTAGGGGGAGATATAGGGAGTTAAGGAAATGAAATTTTAGATTGCTGTCTCAGCTAATAACCTTTCTAAGGAGACATTGTGTAAGCATACATGGCAGATGCTTAGGTAAACCTTAGAAGTATCTAGAACAGGGGTGGGCAAACTTTTTGACTTGAGGGCCACAATGGGTTCTTAAACTGGACCGGAGGGGGAGGGCCGGAACAAAAGCAACCTGACCATGCTGGCACTCTCATCTTGGGCTGCTGGTGAAGGAGCGGAGGGGAGAGCAAGAGAACCCTCCGCTCTTTCGGCTCCGCGGGCCGGATAGAACAGCCGAACGGGCCGTAGTTTGCCCACGGCTGATCTAGAATGTAGGAGCCAAATAAAATTGACTTGGCAAATAAAAATATGGAGAAAGTTACCCACATTTTTGTCTTCTGAAGCCACAGTAATTTTGTATTATACCAGGGAAATGTTTGTCTTTATGGATGGAAACCATAGAATCAGATGTAATTTTTTGAGAAATGAACATCAGTGTTTTTAAACTTCTGTATTATCAGCTAATGTTATCAAAGTAAATCAAGTTTATGATATCATAGTGTTAAATTTAGAATTTTGGAGGTTCCAGCATATGCTCCAGGGGTAGGAGATTATTTATTGATGTCTCAAAGCCACTGTTTTAAGGACTGTTTGAAACAAACTTCATGTATCTTGGTAACCCAGAGTTGACAAAAAGCACAAGAACATAAATATCCTCAGATGACTTCTGTCCTGTTGTATACTCTGGAGGAAATCCTAGTTTAAGATTATATAAGTGATAGGAATGGCACAGTCTACCTTTTTTTTAAAGTTATTTTATTTTTTTGTTAATTCTCACCCAAGTATATTTTTCCTTTTTTTTTTTTTTTTTTTTTTTTTTTTTTCTTTGAGAGAGAGAGAGAATGCAAGAGCGAGGGAAAGACAAAGAGAAATATCGATGTGAGAAAGTCACCTTGATTGGTTGCCTCCCCGCACAAGGCCTCAGTCAGGGAGAAGCCTGCAACTGAAGTACAGGCCATCGAACAGAATTAAACCAAGGACCCTTCAGGCCACAGGCCAACTTTTACCCACTGAGCCAAACTGGCTAGTGCTAGGAATGGCACAATCCTTTTTCTTTTTTCTTTTTTTTTAATTTAAGAGAGGAAGGAAGAGGGAGAGAGAGAAACATCAATGATGAGAGAAAATAACTGACCGTCTGCCTCCTACATGCCCCTATCCTGTGGGGATCCAGCCTGCAATCCAGGCTGTGCCCTTACCGGGAATCAAACCCCGGACCTCTCAGTCCATGGGGCAACGCTCAATCCACTGAACCACACCAGCTGGGCTCAAGAGCTGTTTTTACAACAAACAAAAATGCCTTTAAGTTTGGCCAGCTACCTAAAGCACTGTTCTCTAACTTGATGTGCACAGGAATTTGTTACAGTGTAGATTTTGATTCTGTAAGTCTAGAGTGGGTTCTGAATATCTGGATTTGTACTGAGCTCCCAGGTGGACTGTATTTTGAGAAGGCAAAGATCTAGATAATAGCTCTTAATTATTTGTCTGTCTGGTCACAGTTCCTTTGAGAATTAAAAATACATAAACTCCAATGCACATTCAACATTTTATATGCAATTTTACGAGTTTCATTGCCTTTCTGCCCAGAATTCTGTTTGGTTTTTAAAAATGAAGTATACCGCCCTAGCTGGTTTGGCTCAGTGGATAGAGCATTGGCTTGCGGACTGAGGGGTCCCAGGTTCGATTCCAGCCAAAGGCACATGCCCGGGTAGTGGGCTCCATCCCCAGTGGGGGGAATGCAAGAGGCTGATCAATGATTCTCTCTCATCATTAATGTTTCTATCTTTCTATCCCTCTCCCTTCCTCTCTGAAATCAATAAAGAAATATATATATATATTAAATGAAGTATACCATATGATCCATCAGTACCACTTGTTTCTTTTTTTAATCCTCACCCAAAATAGAGATTGGAAGAGAGAGGGAAAGACAGAAATATTGATATGAGAGAAACATACCAATGGATAGGCTGATGCTCTGTCCATTGAGCCAAACCAACTAGGGCCAGACTGGGACAATTTAGATAGGCCAGTCCACCTACTGTGCACATCTTTGGGATGTGGGAGGAAATCGGAGTACCTGGAGGAAATTGCTTCAGACAAGGGGAGAATGTATAAACTCCACATAGACCAGTCGTGGGCAAACTACGGCCCGCGGACCGGATCTGGCCTGTTTGGCTGTTCTATCCGGCCTGCGGAGCTAAAAGAGCGGAGGGTTCTCTTGCTCTCCCCTCCGCTCCTTCACCAGCAGCCCAAGAGGAGAGTGCCAGCATGGTCAGGTTGCTTTTGTTCCGGCCCTCCGGTCCAGTGTAAGAACCCATTGTGGCCCTCGAGTCAAAAAGTTTGCCCACCCCTGACATAGACAGTGGCCCCCGCCAGGGATTGACGACCCCCCCCAACACCTCCCTCTTTATCAATGTTCCAACAAAGCAATGTTGAAAAAACAAGGTTACTTCTGAGAACCAGCTATATAATCATTTTGCAATATATACATATGTCAAATCGTGTTGTATACCATAAACTGGTATTAATTTATATCTCAATTAAACTGGGAAATGAAATATAGGTTAAACAGTGTAATTAAGTTAACTATAGTCTGGGTAAGTGATTTACATTGTGTTGCTGAAAACACTAAACAGTTTTACCAGTTCCTGAAATGACACACACTGATGAGAAGTAGAGGCAAAGGTGTGCGGCCGAAGGAGGAGGGAGCAGGTGGTTCTCCTTTGCTGCTTCCCCATATGGAGTTGTCTCCCAGTGAGAAGGATGGAAGAACAGGGCTCGTTAGAGATGTAGATCTGTATCTAAAATGATAGGCAAATCATTAGTTAGTCATTCCTGTGAGTTACATGTCTGTTTTACAAGGAGTTGTAAGTTCTTAAGAACTTGTATGTGAGCTGAAGAGCCAGTGGTCTAAAACAGAAATCAGTGTGGATATGTCAGCAGAGAGTTTTGAGGTCTTCATTCAGCATTACCAGCACAGCTAAGACATTAAAGAACCATGAGGAACTCGGGAAGATCTCCCCGACCATGAGATCATGTGGATCAGTTGATCTTGAAACCTAACCTGAATTTCATGCAGCTGGCATTTCCCAATTTCCTGTAATCACCTCCCCCCACTCCCCCTGACTCAGTCTGGGTGGTTACAGCACCAGTTAAGTGCCAATCTTTTCATCCTCGCCACTATGATTAACATTTTGGGAAAATTAGAAGAAATGATGTGATATATATGGAATACGTTTCCTAAATGTTACACAAAAGCACCAAGACACCAGATTTGACTGTAAACATGTAAAACCTTTATTTTGAAGATAAGATAATTTTGAAAAATAAAATGCTTGGTATTAACAGTGCTCAGAAAAATACAGGATTGAAAATGTGGGTAAATGACAGGGATAGAAATTTGGTGGAAGTATGCACTTGTAGGAAAATTCTGCTCCTATGAATCTATTCTCCAGAAGTAATCTAAGTGCCCAGAGATGTTCACTGTATATCATCCTATATAATAAAAGGCTTATATGCAAATTTACCGAACAGGGTGGAACAACCAGTCACAAATTTGCGTGCCATCCTTGCTCAGGGCCCATGCCAATTTTAGTAGCACTTTATTTCAAATATATAGTAAGAAGAAGCTATTTTAAACAAGATGGTATCACATAGTGTGTTTTTTAAAAAAGGAATCTCATCATAGATAGTATCCCTCCAACCCCCACAAAAAACCCAGATTGGGAACAAACTTAATATACTGTGGCAATTTGTCATGTTCCTTCCCTGCTCATGCTGAAGCCTGGAAACAGTTTTAAATAGGCAAGTAGGGCTTCTCAAGTAAAGGGTTTCATTCACCCTGCCTCTGCAAAATTTATGGCTCACATTGGAAGCATAGTGAAAATGTTTGAGTCATAGTTAAATGTTTAAGTAATTTAGGTTAATTCTATTATGACTTGCCTTTTCTTTGCTTACCCGTTTAAACTAAAAAACAATGGGTAATTTCTAATCTTACATATAGCTTTCTTTTAGAAAAGATTTGAATAACTTTGGAATTTGCTACCAAATAAATTAGATTTTTTTTCTTACATAAAGCCAATTTATAAAAAGTCCTTTTCTACTGATTTTAACAAACACCAGTATTTATTTTCAACATAGTTATAAACAAAGTTTAAGTATCATGGCTTATAAACACTTCTTTGAGATTTTAAGATAAAGCTTATGTTCAATTCTAAAATGTGACAAAGTAATAATTTCCTTTAACTTTTATTTGCATTCTTGGTAAACTAGCATAAAGTATACATTGAAGATTTTGTCCAGAGTGGATCTCTCTCTATTGTGATAGCAGGTTAAAGATCTAAGGACTTAAGAAGCCAAGGGCTGAATTTGAAAAGTGTCAAATGTTAAACAAATGGAAGGTTTGTAACAGAATTTATTATCTTATTACACTGATGAGGCCAAGAGACAGAGAAGAAAGGTTCTGGAGGAAAAATTGCAGAACAGCTCCTTGGCAAGAATAAGAATTTTCCACTACCACTTGCCCTGAGGACAGTGACTTGCCCCATCAGGGAAATACCACTGGATTTAATCATCACAACAGCACTGCCTGCTCACGCACAAAACCCTCTGTCTGAAATTCACAGAAGCCTGCAGACAAAGGAAAATTATGTCTTAGTTTGAAAAGTATTCGATGAATCTTTACTTTCATGGATCTTTTACTTCCTTAGAGAACTTACTTCCTGATAGATTCAAACCTAAATAAGACTCTTACAAAATCATGAAGCAGAGTTACACAGCACGTTAAAGAAAGTCTTCCATTAATTGAGACTTCTTAGGCAAGACTGCTTTACTTCTTACCTTTAATTTCCTGTCTCAAATGAAGGCATGGGCTGGTCAAGATGACACGGAGGGTTTTCTAGCTAAGAGAATACTAGACTGTTAGAGGTTTCTGTGGCCAGTTTGGATTTATGCTTCTTTAGTACCTATCCACAAAGAGGTGTTTCCAATAGAATGAGAAATGTAAATAAAATTGTAAGGTGTGCATTATCCGAGTGTTGGCGGGCTTTGGGTGTTCTTCTCCTAGAGCTGGAAGAGTTGGCACATGAAAAACAGCACAAAGTAAAGGCTGTTCTAAACAAGCCTTTCATGGGTTCTGTAACCCCAGTTATACTTGATTTTGTTTTCTTACATTAATTTTATGGTGTGTTTGGAAAACTTTTTAAAATGTGGATTCTTGGACCTCGCACAAAATGCATTGAACTAGACCAGTGGTCGGCAAACTCATTAGTCAACAGAGCCAATTGTCAACAGTACAATTGAAATTTTTTTTGAGAGCCAAATTCTTTCAATTTAAACGTCTTCAAAACAGGCTCACCCAGGCTGTGGTATTTTGTGGAAGAGCCACACTCAAGGGGTCAAAGAGCCGCATGTGGATCGCGAGCTGCAGTTTGCCGACCACAGAACTGGACTCTTGAGCAGGTCCTGAGATTCTGTAGTTTATAAAAGGCCCCTAGATCAGTGGTCAGCAAACTGAGGCTCACAAGCTGTGGTTTGCTGCTGTTGACTAATATGTTTGCCGACCACTGACCTAGACTCTCCATTCCAATAATTACAGGCTGTTGTTGTTCCTTGTGATTAAGCCCCTAAACCAGTGAGCCAAGGTTTGCCGACCACTGCCCTAGATCATCCTTTTCTTTTAATTCTTAAATATTTAATTGCCTCCCAATTAGAACGGCTGTTGTGCGATGGAAGAAGCATAGAAGTTAGTTTTTCAAGGGCTTCGTAGGTCATTTGTTTCACTGGCATTTGACATTTGAGGCATTCCTAAATATTAGGCCAACAATTAAATGTATGTCAATGTAAGTAATTTCTGTGCAACAAAGAGACATCCTTCATGTTACTAAAAGGGACCTATAGAGGCCTGGCCAGCGTGGCGCAGAGGTTGAGCTTCGACCTATGAACCAGGAGGTGGCGGTTGGATCTCCAGTCAGGACATATGTCCGGTTGTCAGCTAGATTCCCAGTAGGGGGTGTGGTGGAGGCAGCCTATTGATTCAGAGATACTCTCATCATTGATGTTTCTCTTCCTCTCCCTCTCCCTCCCCCTCCCTCTCTGAAATCTGTAAAAATATATTTTTTTAAATGGACCTATAGAGGGAGATTAGTTTGGTTATAATAACAGTATAATTGTTTTTAAAAAAATTATTGATTTTTTTTACAGAGAGGAAGGGAGAGGGATAGAGAGCTAGAAACATCAATGAGAGAGAAACATCAATTGGCTGCCTCTTGCACACCTACTGGAGATGTGTCTGTAACCAAGGTACATGTCCTTGACCGGAATCGAACCTGGGGCCTTTCAGTCAGCAAGCTGACGCTCTATCCACTGAGCCAAACCAGATAGGGCACCAGTATAATTTTTAATGCTGCATCTACTAGGTGTACCAGTTAATGACAGATTTTATAATCAAAGAAAACATGATAATCTCAAGAGAAACATCAAAGGTGCTTTATTCAAAGTAATGTCCATCGCTAGCTACACCTTTCCCCCATCTTTCAGGTAATTTGTGGGTATCGTCACAATAGAACTTTTCTTGTTTTGAGGCAAACCATTCAGACACCCAACTTTCCACTATTTCATACATTTTGAAGTGCTCAGAAAGTGCATGTGCCATAAATCGGAACAAGTGGTCATCTGAAGGAGCAAGGTCTGGGAATACTTCCCAGGCAAGATCTTTTAACGTGTCTTTAACTGGTTTTGAAGTGTGTGATGGTGCATCATCATGAAGCCGTGTCTTCTGACCCAGTCTGGTGGTTCCACGATCAAAACATGGTTCAAATCATTTGTTGTTAGTAGTGATCAGTATTAACAGTTTCACCTGGTTTTAGAAGTTCATGATATATCATCACACCTTCCTGATCCCACCAAAGGCAGAGCACTGTCTTCTTCTGAAGCACCTTGGCCTTGCAGTCGATGTTGATGGTTGACATGGATCAACCCATGATTTTCAGTGTTTGGGATTCTCAAATTCACTTTTCATTGCCAGTCACAATTGGAAGCAAAAAATACTTTCTTGCCATTGAAGCAACATTTCACTGATGACTTTTCGGTTTTCCATTTGTCTTTCGTTCAGTTGATATGGCACCCATTCTCCTTCCTTTAAAATCTTGCCCATTGCTTGTAAACGATCAGACATTGAGCGATGTTTAATCTTACTGCAAGTTGTTTTTGAGTTTGACAAGCATCTTCTTCCAAATGCCTGTAATTTGGTTGGTCTTCAAACTTTTTCGGTTGACTTGGACGCTCTGTGTCTTTCATATCGGAATCATCACTTCTAAAGCATTTAAACCAGTGTTCACAAGTATCTTGAGATGGAGCATATTCACCATAAGCTTCCTGAGGTTGATAACTTTTTCTTCAAAATAAAGTAATGAATTAAAACTTCCTGCAAATGCTTTTGGGGGGGGCACAAAATTTGACATTTTTAAGCATAAAAATATCTATGATGTTAACACCTTCATAGACAGGAAGTTTTGAAGCTTGCTGTCAGTACAACAAAAGAGCAAACCTACCAAATCGCATATATATATCAGCATGTGTGTAACTCCATCTATTGAAAAAAATCCCCATTATTAACCGGTACACCTTGTATATAGTATTGATTTCACCTTAAACATAGCTTAGTATGTTGACTGAGTTAACCCAAAATAGAAATTTAACCTTGGCATTTATTGCCTTAAAACTACATTTTCCATCCATTTCAAATTATTTGAGCTTCCACTGAAACACAGCAAAATAAATGCCCAAGATAGTACTTTTGGGTCCTGTTATTTATCCTCAATTTGAATATTAGATTTGCTGAACTTAAATGTGGCAGGTTTATGAGAATAAGAGCCAGGGCTCTCATGAAATTTGTTTACATAGGACTGTGATGTAAATTGCCACAGATTTTAAAGAACATTTTCAAGTAAATTTTCCATTTAGGATCATGTGCTCACCACTGAACTCGTATTCTTTTCATGTTCAGGGTCATACAGGATAAAATTAATTATAATCATAAGTAACACAAAAAAATTTTATGTTGGTTTAAATTTTTTATCTTGATGGGGCATTTTATCTGTTAAAGGTCACTGAAATTTAAGATATGGATACTTTTTAATAGCATGAACAGAAGTACATTAAAATGAGAGGTTCTGGCTTATTCGGTTTGAATATTGCTATTTGTTGCATAAGCATTCCAGCAGCAATTTTACCTGAGCTTAATGTGTCCCCGCAGGCAAATGCAAGGACGATCTTTGCCTCTTGAGATTATATGTCTGCAGTCTTTGTGCTGCCTAGTGAGCCTATTACCTACCTGGGCCCTAGGGTTGTTTCATGAGCTGGAGTTTAAAAAGCAAATTATTCTCTCCCTGAAAGTAAAAGCTCTGAAATGTGGGTGGATGGGAGGGGTAAAGGGGACGACAAAGTTGAAGGCTTAATAAATGAAATAAATCTTGGACAGAATGGCTATTTTGGCAGATTGCATATAACCAGTGACAGTTACAATTAAGTTGTGGGATAAATCTGGAAAGTGAATACTGGACTTTAAAATACTATATGCAAGTCTAGGAGCTACTGTACTTACTCATTCTAATTTTTTTACTGTCCTATGTAAGACTTCCAAAACTACCTTAGTTACCTTTCAGAAAGGGAAAGCTGTTGTGCGTTTATTTTCGTTGTTCAGTTGCTTTGGTACTGATGTGCAGTCCAGTATTTTGAACATAGTTCTGGACACTGTTTATTCTTTTCCTTCTTGTATAATTCAAATGTTATATTTATCAGCAAAAGTTTTTTTTTACCCTAGGATAAGTTAACTGTCTTACTTATTTTAACAGATTTTTATATATTTGTGCTGTATACAGGCTATTTCCTTCAAAAATTGTGTTCAGAGATATTTATCTCTATGTAACATGATTGCAAAGGTTGCTTATTTTAGCTGTTTTTTTCTCCCCAATTAGTTGGTGACAAAGTTCCTGCTGATATAAGGTTAACTTCCATCAAATCTACTACTCTAAGAGTTGATCAGTCAATTCTCACAGGTAAGTGTCATGTATTGGAAGGACATTGAATTTCTGATACCTCTCTCAGATACCATGCTAATAGCATCAACTCTTGCCCCATTCTCCCTTTATGATATCCTATCTTAGTTCTCATTAAGCTATTTATTTCTTAAAGCTTTCTCTCTTGGATTTGTTGCCAATATATGGGGTTTAAAGGTATGATTTTTTAAAAAAAAGAAAACTGGCTTGGCTTTCATCTTAAGGCCTCTATCTTTTAATTTTTTTTTTAATTAGTTTTCACCAAAAGTCACCATAATGTTTTTAATTGTTTTTAAAAAGTTACAAATTCTCTTATTAGCAGAGGTTAATCTTATAGTAGAAGTATTGTCTGTTTTGTGGAAAGTGGTTCAATTTCTTTTGTTATTAATCCTCACCTGAGGATATTTTTCCATTGATTTTTTTTTTTTTTTTTTAGGGAGAGTGGAAGAGAAAGGGAAAGACAGAGAGAAATATCTATGTGAGAGAAACACATCAATTGGTTGCCTCCTACATGAGCCTCAACTCAGGCCAGAGAGGAGCCTGCAATCAAAGTACATGCCCTTGACCAGAATTGAACCTGAGATCCTTTGGTCCACAAGCCAACACTTTATCCATTTGCTAGGGCTCAATTATTTATTTAGTCTTCTTTTTCCAGGCTGGTAAAAAGGGCTCTAGAACTGTAGTGGTTTTTTTATTCTATGAATGCTAATCTAGCATCTAACATACTTTACAATAATCAAATGTACAATTAGCAGAAGTTAGCACCCCCAAAATAGTGAATGTTTTACAGCCTAGTTTGCACACTTAGATTTGGGATTGTTTGGAACATTTTCCCATTTTTGTTTGCTAAAGGCACAGAATAGGGTGGAGAGCATATTAACCGGAAGTGAGGTGGTTAGAAGATTAACTTAAACACAATGCTAACCTGAATTAAATAGAGAATAAATATAAAATCCAAAGATTATCAGGATTTATCTGATGACCAGTTTTGAAAAGCAACTGATGTCATAGAGATGGTGATGTAAGTAACCTGGGTTCTGTATTTTTTGGTTCTTTATGAATAGCTTAACTACTAAAACTTCCATTAGTAGCAACAAGCTGGAAGCTGATTAAGACATAAAATGTTGGGAAATTAGGTTGTATGTAGGAAATTCTCATAGTGTGCCTACGGAAATAATTACCATTTTAAAACATATTTTCTTGAAAATAATTTTTTGTTGAATACTTACACTACAGTTTTAGGCTAGGTTGAGGAATCAGATTTTTTGGTCAAATATTGATAGTGAAGTTTAATACCTGTCATTAGAATGAACAGTTGGAAATATATTTCACTCAGATAGAACCTGATTATGTATTTTTTAAATATTACTAAGTAAAGCTGAAACCACATTCAGCTAGACATTTGTGCCTTTTTTTTTTTTTTTTTTTTTTAATCCTCACCGCAGGATATTTTTCCCATCGATTTTTAGAGAGTGTAGATAGGAGGGCGGGATGGGGAGAGAGAAACATCCATGTGAGAGAGACACATCTACTGGTTGCCTCCTGCACATGCCACAACCCCATTGGGAATTGAACCTGCAACCCTTTGGTATGTGGGCTGATGCTCTAACCACTGAGCACACTGGCAAGGGCTACCATGTGCTTTTTTTTTTTATTGCAACTGCTGATTGCTATTTTTGAACTTTGTTTTATTAAAATAGAACACTCTGATTTAGTACATGCAAATATTTCTAAAAAAGGGTTTTCACTTCTCATCTTTGACATTACTGAACAACAACAGGTTTCCCAGTGGATGATCTTCATTATTCATCCTGTAACTGCAGCTTGTTCAATCCACTAAAAGTAAACATACTTGCACCTTAAAAAAGAAAAAAAAAAAGTATTGGAGTATGTGTATATATAGTTACCCAGAAAATAAGGTCATTGGCTGGGATTTTACTTGAAAATTGAGTTCTTTTATTTTGAAATGATATGGATGTTAATCCTGACATTGCTATGAAATTTTCTATTACTAAATTTTACTAGTTTACCTCCCTTGAATGAATTGGCCCTTTTGTCCCTTTTCTTGAGAGAGGCAATGGCAGGAGTGGATGAGGGTTCCCAGGTCCCAGGCGTGGGTTGTGCAGATCTAACATCCCTCTGTCTCTCACATGCTTAGGTGAATCTGTCTCTGTCATCAAGCACACTGACCCCGTCCCGGACCCACGGGCTGTCAACCAAGATAAGAAGAACATGCTCTTTTCTGTAAGTACTTTGTCATTCGTTTCTTTAGGTCATTTTTATGTTTTGAGACATTCTCAGAGTTTTAAGTCTGCTGATGCTATTTTTCCCCCCACTGCCTACCTTCAGTGGTCATATTTTAGAAAGTGTTGGCTATTATTTCAAAGCATAATCACAGGCTTTGTGGTCAATCTCAGCTGTCAGAAAAAAAATCAAGAACATGTAATGGTGGGATATTTGACCTAGCTGTCTTGTTTTAATTGGCAAGGCTTTTTTCAATTCTCACCTGAGGATATATTTTTTATTCTAGAGAGAGAGTAAGGGAGGGATATTGGTTACTTCCCATATGCGCCCTGAACAGGGTTTGAACCCACAACCTGGTTATGTGCTTAGACCAGGAATCGAACCTGCCACCCTTCGGTGCACAGGATGACCCTCACCAACCCAGTCACACCAGCCAGTACTAAACTGGCAAGTTTTTGAGATTTTTAATTTTAATTAAAACATCAGGTCAGATATCTTTAAATTCTTTATCTTTAAACCTAGTAGAAAAGTAGATTTCTTTGGAAAAGACTTATAATAGAAAGGATGTTTTTAAAGATGATGTGGATGGTATCTGTACGAATTCACAATTAAAAGGTGCTTGTTTAGAGAGAAACAAATGTGGCAAACCATTAATAATGAGTGAGTCTGGGTAAAAGTCAAATGGCTGTTCATTGTACTATTATAGTTTTTCTGCGAAATATTTTCAAAATAGCCCTAGACAGGTTGGCTTAGTGGATAGAGCATTGGCTCTCGCACTGACGAGTCCTGGGTTCATTTCCAGTTAGGGGCAGTGTACCTTGATTGTAGGCTCTATCCCCAGCCCTGGTCGGGATGTGAGGGAAGCAACCAATTGCTGTGTGTCTCCCCCGCCCTTCCACTCTCTTAATTTTTTTCTACCCAAAAATAAAAAGTTGGGAAATTTATAGTTTGTTTGGATTGAAATACTATTTCAAGTGGTGGGCTTTTGTGTATTCATATGGGAGCTTAAACGCCCAAAGTAAGTAAGTAAAGTAACTCTCGAGTTACAGTGAAAGCAGTGGAGCCGTGTCATTCCAACACTAGGAATTTAGTGGGGTGTGGAGACAGCTCTCATGCTTGAGTTCACTGATTTTGGGGTGCCAGTGCTGGAGTGGAAGTTGTCGAGGAAGCCATGGTAATGGTTGCCCTTATAATTGGTGATGTAAGTAGGGGTGGTTGAGTTGGAACCAGAGGCGGAGAGAATGCTTAGGGCTTAGAACCACATGGAGTTTAAAGTAATTGAGAACTCAGAGGGTTTCTAGTCCTGCTCCAGCCCAGAGCTAGTGTGCAAGCCAGGCTCAGGGCTGTGAGTAGAGACCCCGGTGGATGAGCTGCTCTGGGGAGAGGAGGTACCACATGAAGTGAGCAGCAGGGAGAAATGTACCTCACTGCCTCGTGAGTTACTAATCTCATTACCAAAGTTGGATGGCTGGTTCTCAAGATCCACACCAATCTGAGTTACTCGTCAGCATTTAAGTTGGGAATGTTGAGAATATTGTAACCCAGTTCTCTGTTTCTGTCCTAGGGTACAAACATCGCTGCTGGCAAAGCCATGGGAGTGGTGGTGGCAACGGGAGTTTTCACTGAAATTGGCAAGATCCGGGATGAAATGGTGGCAACGGAACAGGAGAGAACACCCCTCCAGCAGAAACTCGATGAGTTTGGGGAACAGCTTTCCAAAGTCATCTCCCTCATTTGCATCGCAGTTTGGATGATAAACATTGGGCACTTCAACGACCCAGTTCACGGAGGCTCCTGGATCAGAGGTGCTATTTACTACTTTAAAATCGCAGTGGCCCTGGCCGTAGCAGCCATTCCTGAAGGCTTGCCTGCTGTCATCACCACCTGCCTGGCCCTCGGAACTCGCAGAATGGCAAAGAAAAACGCCATTGTCCGAAGCCTCCCTTCCGTGGAAACCCTTGGCTGTACTTCTGTGATCTGCTCAGACAAGACTGGTACACTTACAACAAACCAGATGTCCGTCTGCAGGGTGAGTGGAAGTAATTTAAGAACCTTTCCTGCTAATTGTTTATTCATCCTAAGAATATGCCCCCTGTGCCATCTAACCTTTACTTATAATTTGATCCCTTTTGATGTACCTTAAACAGATTGGGTTATGTGAGCCCAAAGTAATTTCTAATACTTGAGAGGAAATTAATCATTTAATCTCTAAAACTGTTTCATGAAGTAAAGGATATCTGTATGGCTGATATACGTGTGTGAAGAAATAACTATAGGCAGCCTAAATGTCAGTTTATTTCCCTGCTCCTCTGTCCTTAAGTATATGCATGTTAACAGATAAGCTTCAAAGGAAGGGCCTTCTATAAAGTGGCTAGTTACCTACCTACTTAAAGTTCTAATCGGATATTTCTATTACACACTGAATGCTTTCTTCTTGAAAAGTAAATAATTACCTTTTACTTTATTCTCTTTTATCCTTCCTTCCTGAGGTTGTCTCACCATCACTTGGGTAAAAAAATTGTTCAAACCTGCTCTTAGAAAAATAAGAACTAAAGAAATATAATAATAATACGGCTGAATTAAATTATTTAATTCAGTCCTCATAAATTTCATGTAAATAATGTAGAAATGAAAGTATAATTTTCCAAAGGGTGTACAATTCAGACAGATATTTAGTGGACATGTCAAAGGTTCTGTCTGCTCATTAATTACCGTATTTGCCAGCGTATAAGACGATTTTTTGGCCCTGAAAAATATGCCTCCAAGTGGGGGGGTAGTCTTATACGGCGAGTATATAACAAACTCTGTATTTTGAGTGGAAATGTTAGGGGGTCGTCTTATACGCCCAGTCTCTTATACGCCGGCAAATACGGTATTTTTCAGGGCCGTAAAATCGTCTTATACGCCGGCAAATACGGTAATAAAGGAGTCATTAAGATGGTCAAACAGTTTACCAAGAGCATTTGAGGAAGTGCTCAAGACTAGAATTGCTATAGGTTAATTACAAAAACTGGTTAATATTCCTTGGGACAATAAAACTATTTTCTTCAGGCCACAAATCCTTAACTTTACATAACATGAGATCTTATTAATAAATAGCTTAGTGAAACACTTTTCTAGAACACGGAATCTTTGAATGGGCACATTAGGTAATGCCTCTGAGTGACACTGAAGGGAAGGACGTGGTCATTCTCTTGGTCTTAGGTCCAGGTTTTGAAAAATATTTCTTTAGCATTGGAAATTGTTTTTGTTTTAATACAGTTAAGCCCTCTGAATCTTTATCTTGTCAAATTTAAGTTGACGATGATTTTTAGATACAGATACCGACTCTTCTGTAGTCTAAACCCAAATTTAGAATGAATGGATGTGTTTAAAACAGATTGAGGTGTTCTGTCTCTTAAATGGCAAGCTTCCTAGTTTGGCTGGGGTTCTTCTTGTAGATGCAGAGTTTAAGCTACCTAAGTTCTTGTTCCTTGGAACCAGAAAAGTTTGGGCAAATAGGCTAAAAGCAAGTCGGCTAAAAGCTGATGATTTGAGGGAGAGAAAAGAAATTTCATGTTACCTGTTTAGTATTCCCCCAGCAAACTTTAAATTTAGCCTGAAAGCTTTAGATTCCTCAGAATAGACCTTTCTATCCATAAAAGCAAGCGATGTGCAATTGTAACCTTTAAAAATTATTTTGGTTTTAGAGTTTTGGCAGCAAATCTGATTTTAAACTAAGTATAAAATAGAGTCCATAATAATTTTTTTGTGCTTTTATTTTTCCCTTAAGTGATTTGATTTAAAATGTTTTCTTCTATTAAAAAAACAGCCTGCCTCCTTGTTCTCTTCTACCTCAGCACAAAAAGCTGGCGCTAATCAGTATTCTATAAGGTTTCTTGCAGTGGATTGCATAACTACCCTTGACTTAGGAATACTTTCATCATGCAGTTCCTAAATGGCTCGCTTTCTTAAAATCTAAAATATCAAAGGGCATTTAGATTTAGTTAACGTACAGCAGAATTCTGAGTGTATTAGAATATTTTTGACTGGTATAGACCCAGAGTTTCACTTATTATAAACCGTATCATTAAATAAATTGGCAGTGTTTAGTAACAATACTGCCAAATTGCTTTGCTGTTGCTTAGTGCAGTTACTGTATTTTTTTCACCTGTGACTTGATTTGAATCATGGGCATCCCACTCAAGAGGTTAGCAAACTGACGTTCAATCTGATCAAGGGCGCATGCCCAGTGTGTGGGCTTGATCCCCAGTAGGGAGTGTGCAGGAAGCAGCCAGTGAATGATTCTCATCGTTGATGTTTCTATCTCCCTCTCTTTTCCTCTCCGGAACCAATAAAAATACCTTTTTAAAATAAGGTTAGAAAACTAAGGCTCCAAGAAGCTGTGACATGTCTGAGGGTCACACAACTTTTAATACCGAGGGGGGGGGGGTGAGTTAGATTTTCTTATAGGAATAACTGGTAGCTAACCCTGATCCTCTCTTCCATACAATAATTGTGTAACCTTGAGCACATCCTTTAGCCAGGCTGGTCCTTATTCTATAAAGGTTTCTTATTCTATAAAATGTCAAACATCTTCGGAAAGAGCCCTTTTAAGGTATTTATTTGTTTAAAAAGAAAAAATTGACCTTGCTTCATGTAACCTTGGAAATGAATCTTTTCCTCATTTGATGAAATGCTGATACATGTTTTTTAACTACAGCCTTTTATCAGGAGTCCTCACAGGTTTAAATCCAATTATATACTTCTCTTTTTTAAAATATATATATATATATATATATATTTTATTGATTTTTTTTACAGAGAGAAAGAGAGAGGGATAGAGAGAAACATCGATGAGAGAGAATCATCGATCAGCTGCCTTTTGCATACCCCCTACTGGGGATGTGCACGCAACCAAGGTACATGCCCCTGACCGGAATCGTACCTGGGACCTTTTAGTCTGCAGGTCAACCCTCTATCCACTGAGCCAAACCGGTTTCGGCGAGAGAATGGGAATTTTTGATGCTATAGCAACTATACTTTCACAGTTTTCTAATTTTCCTAAGCATGCTTCTGTCTGTATTGTGTTGGTAACGTACACGTTCATTCAGCTCTGCAGCCTCCT
Source organism: Vespertilio murinus (assembly GCA_963924515.1). NCBI lineage: Eukaryota > Metazoa > Chordata > Mammalia > Chiroptera > Vespertilionidae > Vespertilio > Vespertilio murinus. Next base: position 10,016,419 of record OZ004720.1, on the reverse strand, counting down.
TACTGCACACACACAGTTATTCAGCTTCATGGAAAATGAGCTATTACCACAACAAAAATAAGTGGAAAGGAGCAGGGAAACAATTTATCTTTACTCAGGGAATGTTGATTCAACTATGAAATGTGGGGGGGTTTTGCAAGCTTTTATTCTTAGCTCCTAAGGCAGGATTACCTAATACACACCTTCTCAGCCAGTCTTTTGAAACTTGGAATTCTACCCCGCCGACCCATGGTGCCTGTGACCCAGGTTTCATGTGGGTGTTTTAGTGTCACTGCTGCTTACTGTTTTTTATCCAGCACCTCAGTGATGCTGTTTCTCAGATTGTTAGATGGATGAGGGAGGCGATCCTAAATGGTCTCTAGTTGGAATAAGGGACAGTACTTCCAATGTTAAGTTAATATTTCATTAGAATTATTTTTTTGTCTTAGCAAAGAGTGTTTTTTTCTAGCATTTTTTTTTTTTGGTACCTTTTAGTACTTAAGTGCTTTTTTTTTTTTCTTTCTATAGATGTTCATTCTGGACAAAGTTGAAGGTGATACCTGTTCCCTGAATGAATTTACCATAAGTGGATCAACATATGCACCTGTTGGAGAAGTGTGAGTAAAACCTCCGTATCATTTAAGGATCCTTTGTGTCAGTTTGGTATTTTTATAGACTTGCAGTGTGTCGAGAAAAGTTAGGACAGTTCTCTGAACATGGCTCATGGCATCAGTTATTAGAATAGAAAATTTTTTGTACACTTAAAAAAAATCTTTGCCCAGTTTTTCTTATTTTTATTGGGGGGGGGGGGAACAGACACACATTGATTTTACATATTTATTGGTTGCTTCTTGTATTTGCCCTGACTGGGGATTGAACCCACAACCTTGGCATATCGGGATGATGCTCTAACCAACTGAACTACCCAGCTAGGGCAATTTTCGTACACTTTGAAAGAGAAAACACAAGTTATAAGCTAATGACCTACTTATTTCATCTTATTGAGCTCCCATTTGAAGCCTCAATTTCTAAGTGGGATTTGTTTGTTTCTTACTGGTACCAGTGGTGGAGGAATTTCATGAACTAAGAAAATAAAGGTCAACAGAGATACTACACTGTGCTCTAAGAGTGTGTTTTCTTTTGACAGGTATAAAGATGATAAACCAGTGAAATGTCATCAATATGATGGTCTTGTAGAACTGGCAACAATTTGTGCCCTTTGTAATGACTCTGCTTTGGATTACAATGAGGTAAGGCTCCTCAGAAATGAGAAACTAGACCTGACTGTTCCTAGTCAAGGGTGGGGTGGGTGGGTGAAAATCCAGCCTTCCTTCCTCCCTTTTGAAAGTACGGGCTCCTGATTTTATTTCCCCTTCCATTCAAGATTCTATCTCTATCAGAGTCAGCATGACTGAGCCAAAGAAAGCTGAGAGCCTTTCATATGTTCTGCAACTGAGCATTGCAGTTCCTTAACCAAGAGTTTTAGCGTACATGATGTTCTCATCTGTTAATAGTTTGGTGCTACAAATGAATAAAATCCAGGCTAGAAAATGTTTTCCTGAACGTATAGGGTGTTGATCTCGCTTTTTAAGATGGTAGTGTTCTATCCTGAGGACAAGTTGAGGTTTAGAGGGTTGTTCTGATAACTAACAGCAAACCTTTTTTCCGTTCTTTTGAATTATAGTAAGCTAAATCCTTCGGTTTCTAAAAAGCAAGCCATCAGAAACACTATATACTCTGTAGATAAGTAATGACATGGAATTACAAGTACTATTTGAAAACCTCATATACTTAAGGGAAATGGAAAACCTTATTAATAGAATAAGATGAGATGCACACCTTTACTTTAAGTTATATTTTTAATTATGTGGATCATGTGCTCCAGAGTAGGGTGGAGTGGCCCACAGAATAACAATGTTGGGGAGGACAGGTCGTCCTCATATGCAAAAATTTCTATTAAAGACAAATTACTTGTTTACTGCTTTCCCTTTTTCTACTTTTATGTCTTTTACCAATACAGGCAAAGAGTGCGTATGAAAAAGTTGGAGAAGCTACAGAGACTGCTCTCACTTGCCTGGTAGAGAAGATGAATGTGTTTGATACTGAATTGAAGGGTCTTTCTAAAGTAGAACGAGCGAATGCCTGCAACTCGGTCAGTGTTAGAACATGGTATATTATATTGTTCTGCCCATTGCTTATACCACATATTTACTCTCTTATTGTAGGCAAGTAATTATCTCCCTTACCTCCTCAAACTTGCAATGCCTCCTTTCCCATATTCACTTTCGGGTAAAATGGTCTATCTGAAGAAAATAAAAGTAATCAACAGATAATTTCCACATGCAACCATTTGTGCCCATAAGGTCTGCCTTTTCCCACAGTGCTGTGAATGAACACAACTGTCTAAAACTGACACAAGAAAAACGGAATAATCCTGAATCTGTTAAATTTAATTTTTTAAAAATATATATATTTTATTGATTTTTTACAGAGAGGAAGAGAGAGGGACAGAGAGAAACTGATGAGAATCATCAGCTGCCTCTGCACACCCCCCACCGGGGTGAGCCTGCAACCAAGGCACATGCCCTTGACTGGAATCAAACCTGGGACCTTTCGGTCTGCAAGCCGACGCTCTGTCCACTGAGCCAAACAGGTTTCGGCTAAATTAATTTACTTTAAAATAACACACCACCACCCCCAAATTCTCCAGGCTGAATTCTGTCAGACACTTAAGAAATCTGACTTTGAGAAAAAAAGAAAAAGGAAACATTCCTCATCTCATTTGATGAGGCTAGGGATACCAAAAACTGACCTGAACATGCCAAGAAAAAGGAAGATGCAAACTAATTAATATGGGGGGAGAGAGAAAAACAATTTTGTTGTTGTTCCATTTATTTATGCATTTATTGGTTGATTCTTGTATGTGCCCTGACCAGGGATTGAACCCATAACCTTTGATGTTTCAGGATGATGCTCTAACCAACTGAGCTAGCTGGCCAGGGCCCAAACTAATATATTTAATAATAGAGTGTCAACACTGCCTCTTCAAATCAAGTCTAGTAATATACGAAAACGTTAATATGTTGTGTGCAAGCAGAATTACTCATAACTGCAAGGCTAGCTTAACATTCCGAGGAGAATTGGTGTGGTGATTGGTGGAGGGTGCAAAGCCATGTTGTGTGTCAGATCTGTGGTTGGCTGGTGTGACTGAATCCCTTCAGCTTCACAGAGACGGAGGTTTAGAATAGTTTGATTCCAGGCGTCTAACCACTCAGTGGAGGGAAGTAAGTAATGGAGCTTAAAGGTGTGTGTTCGCTGTAACGACCACCACAAAGAAGGGCAGGGCTGCATGTTTTGTTATTGTGCCTTGCTCTGTCTCTCCCCAGTGCCTGTCACATAATGGGTGCCTAATGAACATTTGCTGAACAAGTGAAAAATTTATAGAAATCATCATCCAATAGCATTTTATATATCCTCTCCTCATAGGTCATTAAACAGTTGATGAAAAAAGAATTTACTCTAGAGTTTTCACGCGATAGAAAATCAATGTCGGTTTATTGTACACCAAACAAGCCAAGCCGGACGTCGATGAGCAAGATGTTTGTGAAGGCAAGTACAGCAGATTGCGATTGAGATGTCTTGTTGAATTAGGATCCTGGCTGAGCCTGTAAATAAAATTGTTAACTAAATCTGTAACATTTTTCCAGGGTGCTCCTGAAGGTGTCATTGACAGGTGCACCCACATTCGAGTTGGAAGTACAAAAGTACCTATGACCCCTGGAGTTAAGCAGAAGATCATGTCCGTCATCCGGGACTGGGGTAGTGGCAGCGACACACTGCGATGCCTGGCTCTGGCCACTCACGACAACCCACTGAGAAGAGAAGAAATGAAGCTTGAGGACTCTGCCAACTTTATTAAATATGAGGTTAGCTAATGAAGTTTCTTCACCCACACCCTGCACATTCATTGTGTTCAACAGCACTCCTTTGGTAAAAGGTCAAATGAGTCTTGCCAAGAAAGAGGTGTGGTTATTTTTCTGCCGGCCAAATACATCACTGTTATAATTTAGGTTGCAGCTTCAAACATAGATAGTTAACAATTTAATACAAGTCTTTTACTTACAAAGTAGAATTATCAAGACTTGACAATAAACTTATAAAACCTATTTTGCAACTCACATGTAAATTAAGATTTTTTAAAATTGTGAATGTATTTTTACTTGTTGGGAAGGAGAAGGGCAAAAACATTCGTTAGCAAAAGGTCAAAATACCTACCCTGTTTCCCCAAAAATAAGACAGTGTCTTATATTAATTTTTGCTCCCAAAGATGCACTAGGTTTTATTTTCAGGGGATGTGTTATGTTTCCATGAAGTAGGTCTTATTTGTCAGTAATGTGACTTCCTGGTGCATTGAATGAGAGGAACAAGCTTTGGTACTGTGGGCCACTATCGCAATGCTTATTCCTCAGAATGTTTTTTTCTCCTCATTTCAGAATATTGTCCTCATAAAGGTTAAGGAATGATTTGATAACAAAAATGGAGCAATGTATTTGTTTCCTATTAACTGGAATTAATACTGTTCTTCATTGGATTTATATCTGTGAAGTATGAATATTAATCTTAGATAAGAATCGAAGATACAGGCTTTGGCATAAGAAAAATGCAGAAGGAACCTTTGCTAATAATGTATAAGTAGTCCTGTTTCTCACTAGGGGAAAAAACATCTTCCTGTTTCAAGATAAGGTGATTCTTTTGTGCAGACCAATTTGACTTTCGTTGGCTGTGTGGGCATGCTGGACCCTCCGAGACTTGAAGTGGCCTCTTCGGTGAAGCTGTGCCGGCAGGCAGGCATCCGGGTCATCATGATCACCGGGGACAACAAGGGCACCGCGGTGGCCATCTGTCGTCGCATTGGCATCTTTACGCAGGACGAGGATGTGACGTTAAAGGCTTTTACAGGTCGGGAGTTCGACGAGCTCAGTCTGTCAGAACAGAGAGATGCCTGCTTGAATGCCCGCTGTTTTGCTCGAGTTGAACCTTCCCACAAGTCTAAAATCGTAGAATTCCTTCAATCTCTTGATGAGATTACAGCTATGGTGAGTACAAATTTTGACCATTAAATTTTTAGTAATTCCCAGATTTGGGAATTTCTAGGTTTTTGTCATTATTTGGGCTGTTTCTCTAGGATTCTGTTGACTAGTAGTTGGCGTGCTATGTTGCATGTAGGGAAAATTGTGGAATAGTTTACGACCAAACAGTACCTTCTGAATCGGTGTCTTCAGTCACGAGGAAAGTACTTAGTGACAGTCGGATTCCCTTTCAGACTGGGGATGGTGTGAATGATGCTCCTGCTCTGAAGAAAGCAGAGATCGGCATTGCCATGGGTTCTGGCACAGCAGTGGCTAAAACTGCCTCCGAGATGATCCTGGCTGACGACAACTTCTCCACCATCGTGGCTGCCGTGGAGGAGGGGCGGGCAATTTACAACAACATGAAGCAGTTCATCCGCTACCTCATCTCATCAAACGTGGGAGAAGTTGTCTGGTAGGTCCTTAAGACAATCCCTTGTGTTCGTTCCTTTATCTAAAACTAGAGGCCCGTTGCAGGAAGATTCCTGTAAGAATAGGGCTTCCTGGGGCCTGAGCAAAGCCCACTAACCCACCGCCTCCCTGTGCTTTCTCTCCCGCTGCCGCCCTTGCCCCCTTTTCCACTTTCCCTCCCTCTTCCTTGTACTCATCTTAGCTCCTTGCCTATGTATGCAGATTAACCACCATCTTTGTGTTAATTTGCATACTTGCTCTGATTGGCTGGTGGGCATAGCAGAGTAGTGGTTAATTTGAGTGTTTCTCCTTTATTAGTGTAGATTGTAGCCAGTTTTCCAGATTTGTTCTTCCTATAGCAATAGCTTTGGTCTCTGAGCATGTTGTGGGGAGGGAGGTCCCATCAAGATGAAGTTATTTCAAGTATCCATTGTTGCAGTCCATTAATTTTTATGGAGTAGGGCATGGTGATGCTATTTGAGTAGTGACCTAAAGTAATTTGGGATCTTTCTCTTTTTTCCCTTGCGTGGAAACAGTATTTTCCTGACAGCAGCCCTTGGATTTCCTGAGGCTTTGATTCCTGTCCAGCTCCTCTGGGTCAATCTGGTGACAGATGGCCTGCCTGCCACGGCATTGGGGTTCAACCCGCCTGATCTGGACATCATGAATAAACCACCCCGGAACCCAAAGGAACCACTGATCAGTGGATGGCTCTTTTTCCGTTACCTGGCTATTGGCTGTGAGTAGTTATAGAGTAATTTATAAACAAAATGTTTGTGAGCCAACATTATGTAAATTCATTCCTTAAAAGCACATTTTGCTACTCAATTTACAGTAAATTTAGTCCCTGTTTTACTTAGATCTTTGTGAGGTTTTCAGATTTAACCTATGGACAAAGGGATACAGGGACGACCCAGGCTTTACATCACTAAGATAATATTAACTCATTAGCAGTGGTTGGTAAATGCATGGAGCTCAGCCACAGGTCAGACTTCTCCAGATGTCACCTATGTAGACTTCCTCCTGATTCTGGTTCTCTTCCCCATTTCATAGGTTAGGAAAGGGAGTCCCTAGGGTCCCATAGAAAGGTGACTTACAATTCAAAAAGCACACCCTGTCATAAAGTGGGCAATCTCAGCCAGTTATCTACCCTCCAATGGTAACAGCTCCTCAGGTGCCCTTCCAGAGGAGCTCCAGCAAGCGATGGCACGCTGCACAGCCCTTGTGTGCTGAGCTTTGTCCTTTGTATTTCTCCCTATGCTGACTAATCCCCGCACCAGTGCCTGTATAGCTAGCTGCTTGCTGCACTGGTGTAATAGGTGGGTGCTACCACAGTGGAACATTCTCTTATTCTCAAGGCCCTGTGTACTCCACTAGCCCTTGTCACTTCTATGCAAGAAACCTGCTGAATTAAAAAATTGCCTTCAGGTATTGCTCAGGATTCTGCATTAACTAAGTGCTCTAACAGCCTTTCCACATAACAGTCCTGCCAGGGTTTTGATGGAGCAAATTAACATACATTAGTGTACAACTGAGAGTATCAGTTTGCCTAAAAGTCTTGGGTGGTGTGATCTGGTCCTACCACACGGCAGCCTTACTGTGATTGGCAGTGGACTGGAGAAGGACATGGCTATGGTAAAGGTCCTACTACCAAACCAGTAGAACAAATTCCTCACAAACTGGCTGCCTGGTTCTTCTGTACCACAGACCCCTCCTTGCAGAAGCCTCGGTCCAGCTGCTCTTGCACAGGCGTTTCAGCTATTGTTGACATACCTGGTCTTTCACCTGTCCTGGTGAATGGCCCACGAGGCAGCAGCTACAGTGAGTGCTGCAGGCTGCAAACCCGTGTGTGTCATGGTCGTGATGTTTGTTCCCAGGTTATGTTGGCGCTGCTACTGTGGGTGCTGCTGCATGGTGGTTCGTTGCTGCTGATGGCGGTCCAAGAGTGTCCTTCTACCAGCTGGTATGTAGCCATCTTCCTTTCTGTACCTTGGGTGCCTGTCAGATAATGTTAGTGCTCAATCTGCAGTTACGTAAAAGATTATTCTGAAGGACCTGGCTTTTCTGGAAAATGGGGTCGAGGTCTTGTGTGGGTCTGTGTTGTACTAGGCTGACCATTGGGCTTTTGTTGCAGAGTCATTTTCTACAGTGTAAAGAGGACAACCCGGACTTTGAAGGTGTGGATTGTGCAATCTTTGAATCCCCGTACCCAATGACAATGGCCCTCTCTGTTCTAGTAACCATAGAGATGTGTAACGCCCTCAACAGGTCAGTGAATCCTCTTGGCAAGCTGGGTGAAAGCGCTGACAGAAGGGCGCTGTGTGGTTGTGTGTGGTGTGTGTCATTGCTAAGGATCACAGGAAAGCTCTTCCTTCCCAAAAAGAAAGAACAAGCAGCACCTGCTCCCAAAGTGTAAGGTCAGCTCAGCTCCAGGACGCAGGGGGAGGGCTTAGCCATGTGTCCTTAAGAGACAGGGGAGGACGCCTAAAGGAGCTTTCTCCCTTTAGCATTGCAACTAAAGGTAGCATCCAATTAAGCCAGTGACAAAAATGGAAATTTCAGAAATAGCCTAAATGTTGAGGGCAATTGAGCGATTTTGAGACCAAAGCCTAGATTTTAAATTGGAAGTTACCTATTTCTGAACAATCTGTCATTTGTGACGCGGCCCTCTTTACCTCTCTCCTGTTTAGCTTGTCTGAAAACCAATCCCTGCTGAGGATGCCCCCTTGGGAGAACATCTGGCTCGTGGGCTCCATCTGCCTGTCCATGTCACTCCACTTCCTAATCCTCTATGTGGAGCCCTTGCCAGTAAGTAGTGGTGGGACCCAGGCTGGGGACCGGCTGCCTCTTCAGCAAGGCTGGGGCTTGACAAGGCTTCTGTGTTTCAGCTTATCTTCCAGATCACACCGCTGAATTTGACCCAGTGGCTAATGGTGCTGAAAATGTCCTTGCCTGTGATTTTAATGGACGAGACACTTAAGTTTGTGGCCCGCAACTACCTGGAACCTGGTAAAGAGTGTGTGCAGCCTACCACCAAATCCTGCTCGTTCTCAGCATGCACCGATGGGATTTCCTGGCCATTTGTGCTGTTCGCAATGCCCCTGGTGATCTGGGTGTATAGCACAGACACTAACTTTAGTGATATGTTCTGGTCTTGACTGACAATTTTACATAAAGAAGATGTTTTAACTTAATCAATTTTTTTTTTATTGTTTAAAGCAACTGTCTATTTCTGCTGAATTTTCACATGAACATATTGGCTGGTGAAGGAGGTTTCATACTCTAGATTTTGTTTTGCTTTTTCTGACTCCAGTGGGGCAAGATTTTCCTTTTTTATACACATAATTAAAGTGTCCATTGACATGTACAGAGAACTAACACTATTTTATGCAAATATTTTTTTGTAGATGACAAAGCATGTACAGTGTTCTGTTTAATACTCATCCTTGTATAAAAAAAAAATGTTGAGCCAGCAGACATTGTCAGCAAATTAATTGGCAGCAGATTTTAGGAAATGAATGTGTGTGGTTTTTTCTAAAATGATATAGCATGTATTGTGTCTTTTGCATGATCATCTGGATTTAATCTAAGATCACAGTCTAATTTTTATTCATAAGCCAATTTTTCTGCACTGGGCAGAGTACTGCTACCTCAGTCAGTATTTTTTGGTTTGCCACTCCCTCACCCCTCTTGGTTCACCTCCACCCCTCCCCACTCTTGACCCTGGTCCCACACTGCTCGGCTGCTTCTCCCGCAGGATTTCGATGGTTCTGTTTACATCAGTCTTAACAAGAGGTATGCCTGTTCTCGCTTGTGCAGAAAACATTGTTCCAGATTCGATTGGGTTCATGTCCCTCAGATAGTTTTTAAGGTTATTTATTTAAATGTCTAGTGTATTTTATTGTAACAGACATTGTTTTGCCAACATTGCCTATTTCGGTGGCACTTCACAATCTAGTTTAAAAAATAAAACATTTTAAATGGACAGAAAAAAACTGCCTTGTTTTTAACTCCTAAGTGGCCTAGCTTGAACTATCAACTTTCTCTTAAGTTCTTAGCTCAGACCTTTAGTTTTACTGTTCTCGCAGGGAAGAAGGATCCTGTTCTGCTGCATAGGTAGTTGTAAGAATTTTATTTTTCAATGTATAGGCACCGTCTTCTGTGACACATTTTATGCAAGTTTCTGCTGGCCTGATGTAGAGAACATAAGGGCAAATGTGTGTATGTATATGTGCGTGTATGTGTTTTGTAAAATCTGTAAATAGCACATGACCAAATGAACATATTGTATAGAACTATTTTTATTTGAATGTGGCACTAACCACCACCACCGTACTATGATGCATGTTCCAGATCAGTCTTATTAACAGCCCTAACTGTGGTGTTTTCCTCCAATGCCTTCCAACATCCATCAACTAATGTGAGTATTCCCTGAAATTAGATGCTTTAACCTGAAGGTGACCAATTGAGCTAGCTGTGTGACACTAGTGCATAAGCCCCAGGTGTCAGGCATTGCTGCGCTCTGTGGCTGCCCCTGAGGGCAGGGGGCATACGTGCCAGCTGCCTCAGATAGTGGCCTAGCCAGATGTTGGCTGGGGAGGGCCTGGAGGAATAGAAACCCGTTCTGATTTGGTGAGACTGAGGCCTTGTGAGGGAGCTGTGCCTTTGCTAGTGCTAAGGTTCACAAACAATTGTGATTCTATTTTTGTTAGCTGCAAGGACTCATCCCAGAACCTTGGTTCATTAAAAAGCTAGTAACTGAGTCAGTGAACTCACGTATCTGTAGGTTCCTCTTAAATAGACCACTTTTCTTCCTCTTCTGGGTCACATCCTTTGCAGCTGAGACTTGTCTTCTCTCTGCGGGGTACATTCAAGCAGTTAGTAGGGTAGGGCTCTCCTGGCCAGCAGCCCGCCAGCTTGTTAGCCAGCGTGAAGGCGGCCTAGGAAGCACCTTGTCTTCAGGGGGTTGGCAGCCTCCTCCCTGTGGGGCCGAGTGTTCTTGTGACGGTGTTTGGGCCCTGGTTGCTGGCCATTTGGGGGAAAAGTTAAGTATCAGGCAGGACGAGGAGGTGCTGCTACCAGATCCAGAGGTCTGCGTGTGAGGAGACTGACCGAATGCCGAGAAGGGAGGCTGGTTTGCTTGGCAAATAATGTCGGGGTAGTTTTGCCCATTTTAGCATCATGAGTAGTAAAAAGAAAAGGGCCGAGTGCGATCAAATGCCAGGAGTGTGTCTTGGCTACAAACCGAAACGGGATGTTGTCTGAGCTTGTTGGGTGGTGTGTTATCAGTGGAAACCAAACTAACCAGTCAACTTTCACTGACTCAGTTCCGTGACGCAGTGGCCTTTACAAAGTAAGCCGAGTGCTGTGGGCTGCTAGGAGACATGCACAGCCCCAATGGCCCTGGGCTGGTGGTTTCTGAGCTTCAGGCTCTTCCCGCCCACGAAGGTGGTTTGGGCACCCACTTCCTTCAACCCAGACAGCCGAGTCCCTGTGTCTGCTCCAAATCTGGCCGCCTCAGCAACTGTGGTGCTGTGGGCACATCCAGGGCTTCAGGTCTCCATCTTGCAGTGAGTGGCAGCCACCCAGACCCCTCCTCACCGAACAGGAACACACTGCTTTTGCCGCCATCAGTAATTGGATGGGGCAGCATCCTCCTTAGACCCACCACACAGGTGCTGCGAGGCAGTTCCTGCCGGAAACACTTTCCCTATGGGCCTGAGGCCCATCCCATTAGAGTGTCCTGCTTTGCCACTCCATGCTCACCTGGCCTTTCAGATACAGCTCTGCCCAGAAGACGACAATCTCACATCCATCCCATTCCTGGGGCACCACTCCAGCAGCTTGTTCTGCATTTAAAATACAGATAATATGTTCACGTTCTATCAGGACAGTGTGAGCTCAAAGACAAGCAAGGCAACCACCAGCCCCCCTCACAAGCAGCTGCCACCACATCGCTCAAGCTGGGGCCTCTGCCCCCTGATGTCTGTGTGGTAGGCATCCCTCAGCAGTATGAGGCCACCGGCGATAGCTCAGTGTCTGCCAAGTGCCTACGCACAGCCCAGAGCCTGCTGCATCTACCGAGCTAAGTTGGCCATTGCCCTTTAAATTTAACCACCAAATTATGTCAAAGCCACCAGGCGTCTTTCTTGAAAGGGAATGGTGATACGCAGCTGAGGTACAGAATTGGGTCCTGAGACCAGGCATGGCTGGGCCTGCCCCTGGGGAAGGATGGGGAGGAGGAAGCTAGAGGCTTGGTGCTGATTGCCACACTGCTCACTTCTGCCTGCTTCATGACCCTGCACCGCTAACGGAAAACTGTTCCTTCTCTTGCCCTGTTACACCTGCCTGGTGGGACTCTCCTGTCAGCCAGGGAGCTTTGCTCTGTAGACAGATGACACCAGGGATCTACGTTGCCAAGCCAGTGTTTCCAAATGCTACCCTGTGTGGGCAGTGACTCAGAGACAGTTATCAGAAACACTGGTCTTAAAATCTTAAAAAGATCAAGCTGAATATTCTCTTTCGACTATCACTATTAATCTTAGTCTTAAGTAGTTATTCTAACATTTCCTCCCCATGTTTCATAAAGCTGATTTCCTCTTTCTTTCCTTTTCAGCAATACTGGAGTAACCGCTTCCTAAGCCATTTTGCAGAAATGTAAGGGTGTTCGGTTGCGTGCATGTGCGTTTTTAGCAACACATCTACCAGCCCTCTGCATGATTGAAGTTGGGGGTGGGGGAAGAAAAGTAGGAAAAAAGCCCCCAACTCATTGTGTGTTATGTGGAGGAAATGTGTATTACCAATGAGATTTTTTAGTGTTTAAATCAAAGTAACAATTACAAATGTACAACTTAGCTTAATGAATCTGAAAGCCTATCCAGAGAATTTTGGTTTCTTTGCTGCAAGAAGAATGAGGTTCTGAAACCTTTTCCAAGAACTTAGACACCATCAGCCAAGCCTCCGTGCTTCTCTGTCCAAAATGTCATAGCTTATATAAATGTACAATATTCAATTGTAATGCATGCCTTCAGTTGTAAGTAGCCAGATTCCTCTACAGTGTCATTGAAACATGCTACTTTTTAATTGGCCCTGTACAGTTTTTGCTTATTTATAAATTTATTGAGAACACTACAGGTGTTGAATGGTTAAAATGTAGGCCTCCAGTTCATAACTTGTTGAATTTTGAGTGTGCAAACAGCTATTTTGCGCTGTATTAAGTGTAACTTATTTAATGAAATCAGAAGCAGTAGACAGATGTTGGTGCAATACAAATATTGTGATGCATTTATCTTAATAAAATGCTAAATGTCAATTTATCACAACGCATGTTTGACTTTAGACTGTAAATAGAGATCAGTTTTTTTCTGTGCTGGTAACAAGCATTGCACAGACATGGTTTCAGGTAAATAAATCTATTCTACAAGCTCACAGTGTGGTGTTGATTGTTCTCCTGTGAGAGGGACGGGTGATGTGCACTGAGGGCCTGTAGCTCTGAGCTGTTTTGCCCTCGTTTAGATAAAAGGCAGGAGGGTAAGTTTTTGGAGAGCAGAGTGGTAGAAGATCTGCTTATGTGATAAGATTTATAAAATATTCCTGCCCTGGCTCCGTCTCCGTGGAATTTTCAGAGATGATTAGCGATTTAAAAGTTGCCAGCTTGGAAACTGTAGCAGTGGAGAGGTGGTTCTAACACTGTTCAGATTCTACCTTCCTATTATTGATATAGAAAATAGAACTAAACTGAAATAGGATTGAAAGAGTCCTGAACTCATTCATTTGGTGGTTATTTAGTGCTTACCTGCCTGCATGGGCCTTTTCTCTAGTTTATAAACCAATAAATACAAGCCCTATCAGCATCCAGATTATAACTCACATTTTATAACATGAAAAATAAGCCAGAAGTATTGAAACACCAGAATTACTCACCATTGCCCACTAGTTCGCACTGTTCTGGAGAATTGTGGCCATCAGACAAGGGAAAATGCCTAGAAGTAAACAAAGCAGTGTTCAATATCAGATGCAATGGAAGGAACGTCTGGTTCTTAGGAAAGTTTGATTTGGGGGGAGAATGGGGAACTGACATCTTAATCTGAAGGATATATAATTTATATGCTAATGATACATGAAAATACCAATAGGTAATTTAATCAGAAAGGTGGCATTTAAGCTTAGTAGGTAAAAATTGGGTTATTATGCCAGTGGTCATCTTAGAGGGGAGCTGTATCCCCTATATCCAATCAATTACAAATGGATCAAAAGGCTTGAAAATGAAACTTCATCCCCAAAAGAAAAATGTCTAAATGATAGAAACAAAAGAAAACTTGAATTCACACATATGTTCAACCCCACTGGCAAATTAAAATCAATGAGAGAGCATTTTATGCCCATCAAATGAACAAAAAAAACATGGATCTTCTAATACCTAGGGTGTGGAGAATGGGCTCTCACATTGCAGAACAACTAGGTAAGTTTACAGATGCTCTTAATATACAACCCAGCAAGTCCACTCCTACCTTGGGATTTTTCACACCATTATCAAGATCTTTATTAAAGTATTGGAAACAACCTAAATAACCATTTTCTTGCTGTTAGGTACATTTGAGGCACACTGAAATCACACACTGCAGCAACGAAAAAAAAATAAACCGGAGGTATCAACAGAGATAAATCTCCCTGCACAGTGAAACCATGTGCAGTGTATAACAACTTCAAAGTATGCAAAACAAGAGGACCGTGTAATAGCTAATCTGGCCTTAACACATCTGTGCTAAGACATGTGCACTACTAGAGTCTAAATGCACAGCTTCATGGGAAAGTCTTACAAAAATGTCAACTAAACCAAGCCACAAGTAGATTTACATTTCAAGTGCAAAATCAGCTCCAAGTGGACTAGTAACAATTCGGAAGACACCAGCTTAGGGGCGGTGACAGAATAGTGGTTGGTTCCAGTAGGAATGGAGGTGAGAGAAGGGCAGTGGTCAGGGCTTTGCCTCAGTAAATGCTTCGTTGCTATGTATATAGGTGTTCGTTGTGTCTGTTTTGTATGATTTAAAAAGCAAGGCATGAAAGTATCAGGAGAAAACGGAAGAAAAGCCTTTTTTTCCTAGGCATGGAACAAAATCCTAGAAGACTGATAAACTTACTATATAAAAATGTAAACATTTCATATAGAAATGTAAAAATTCCAGAATAGACTAGCTTTCTAGAGTTAGGAAAAGAGATTTGCTGTGCTTGACAAAGAGCATAATCCATTCACATAAGTTTGGCAAAGATCAAACTTTGATATTGATCTCTCCCCTTTGTAGCTGGCATTAGGAAAACAAGTACTTGTGCTGATGGTGAGAATATAAATTGGCCCAATCTCTGGAAGGCAATATGATGTGATATTTTTGAAAATCCATAACTTCTGATTAAGCAATTGAATATTAATATAGTTCTCAAAAACAAGGTAGATCTGTGTGACCCAGCAAGGAACAATGCCTTGATATATTGTCTGCCCAGTAAAAAACTCAGAGCAGTGTATAATATTCTTTTTTTTTTTAAATATTTTTTATTGGTATTTTACAGAGAAAGGGAGAGAGATAGCGAGTTAGAAACGTCGATGAGAGAGAAACATCGACCACCTGCCTCTTGCACACCCCCTACTGGGGATGTGCCCGCAACCAATGTACATGCCCTTGACCGGAGTCGAACCCGGGACCTTTTAGTCCACAGACCGATGCTCTACCACTGAGCCAAACCGGCTTCGGCCAGTGTATAATATTCTATCATTCGCTTTAAAATGGAGAAAGTTAACAGTTTCCAGCAATGCTCGCTGAGAATAACTGAACACACTGATGCAGATGGCACGTGGTGGGCACCAGGGAGGTTACAAATAAGGGGAGAAGTTTAGAATGATCCATACAGTAATGAACTACAGTAGGGAGACATCAGGGTGAACTCATTTAGCTTGATATAGATGATCCTATCTAATATGCTAAGTGTTCAGTCATCTGGTTGTTCAACCAATCAAAGTGTAATATGCTAATGATATGCTAAGACCGCTCAACTGCTTGCTATGACTTGCACTGACCACCGGGAGGCAGACAGTCAACTGGTCAACCAGTTGATGTGCACTGACCACCAGAGGGCAGATGCTCCAACAGATAGGTTAGCTTGCTACTGGGGTCTGGCCGATTGGGACTGAGCAAGATGGGCAGGACAAGCCCTGGAGCCCTCTGGCAGTCCCTCCCCGCTGGCCAACCTCCCTCGTCTCTCCCTGGCCCCGATTATTCACCAGTGGGGTCCCTTGGCCTGCCTGGCCTGTGCCCTCTCCCAATTTGGGCTGAGGAACACACACACACAAACACACACACACCCCACACACACACCCTGAGTGCACGACATGCACCAGGCCCCTGGTGTGTATATAAGTATTTCCTTGCACTGTCAACTGAGGTGTGAGCAAGGACACTAGTAGTTTTGGGTTTCTAACACCATCAATAAAAGGAATCAAGCCTCCCTGGAGAAATGGCTGATTCTAGGGCTGGGATAGGAAACAAACAGCACGTGCCTGCAGAACACCGGTGCCAGGAAGTAAGGAAGTGCTCAAAAATCAAAACCACCATCAATGATGAGGTCATGTCAAAGAGACACAGAAGCCAGATGAAAAAGCTCCAAATGGCCAGAACTGGAGCAATCTGAGAAAGTGGGACTGGACTACAATCCAAAGTATAAAATACATTTCCTCGAGTGCACAGTGTACATAAATGAAACTAGAAATTTCCCATACAGAAGAGTTCCACATAAATACTCAGCCCTCAAGAAGGGACACATAACTCCCTATTCCTTAGTGTGAGAAACCTGACAGACACTACCTCAGCCAAGTGAGGTCATCGTGAGAGCATGTCCCCGGGGTCTGAAGTGATAAAAGTGGCATCTCACCTGTGATCTTCCCCTCCCCTAAAGCATATAACCTCAGTTTAATCAAAGGCAAAATATCTGACAAATCCGAAAAGACATTCTGCAAAATACCTGATTGACATTCCTTACAAACTGCCGAGATCATCAAAAACAAGGAAACTATGAGAAACTCACAGCCAAGCAGAGCCTAAGGACACGCCGCGACTGGATGTGACACTAGACTAGATGGAATCCTGGAACAGAAAGAAGCAAAAATTAAAGAAATCTGAATAAACTATGGGCTTAGTTAATAACAACATATAAATATTGACTCATAATAATGTATAATTAATGTAACAAATGTACCACACAGCTGTAAAATGTTAATAATAGAGAAAACTGAATATGGAGTATATGGAAGTTCAAAGTTTATTTTTAAATGCTGGAATAAATATGTCTTGAATCCTCATAGAAGTATCAAAGAAGTACAAAATGGTACCTAATTTCCAGTCCAAAATCTAAGAGAATGCAAGAGGGAGAATCAAGGTCACTTCTCTCCTAGTAAACTAAGCTGTAAAACAAGCAAGGTTTTGAGAGCTCAGAGTACAAAAGGCGAAATCAAAACCCAGGGCCCCCAAAAGTGGAAGTCTCCTAGGACATCAATCAAGCTGTGGTCCTGAGAGACTAACACTACGGGGAAGAGCAAGCCAGCAGTGTGCCTGCCCGCCTTCCCCAGCACCCCAAAGCCTGCGGGCAGCATTGCCTCGGTGCTGAGCAGAGCCAGGAGAGAGCGTAGTACACACTGGCGACAGACAGAATTGGCAGCCCAAACTCGGTCCCAGGGCTGGTCTCTGGAACCCCTGTGTAAACCCTCTGGAGAGCACCTTCATTTTATGTGTTGGGAAATCCACACTTATTTTTTTTAATATTTTTTATTGATTTTTATTACAGAGAGGAATAGAGAGCTAGAAACACCGATGAGAGAGACACATTGACCAGCTGCCTCCTGCACACCCCCCACCGGGGATGTGCCCACAACCAATGTATATGGGCCTTGACCGGAATCAAACCTGGAACCTTTCAGTCTGCAGACCGACACTCTATCCACTGAGCCAAATCAGTTTTGGCGACACACACTTATTTTTCAAAGCAGCACGCAATAAAGGCTAACCAGGTACACACGAAAACAAGGCACCTGCGTGAGAGCCAGCAGAGGTTCACATTACAGACCTGCCCACACTTCACATAGAAGTATGAAAGGTCATAAAACATCCATGCTTATAGTAGTCTCCCCCCTTATCCATGGGGGTCTTGCAAAAAGAAAAGCTGAAAAATATAGTAGACTGAGAAAACTGACAAAACATACATTTTATCATAGTTTCAGAAGACAAGAGAACGAGAAGGCTATTATTCAAAGTGATAGTGGCTGAGAATTTTCTAAAACTGATGAGAGCAATACGCAATTGCAAGAATCCTAACAAATCACAAAGAGGAAGACTATAAAAAATCGGCCCTAGACATAGTACACTGAGCTATGGAAAAACAAAACCAAAGAGAAAAATCTTAAAAGCAGTGGAGAGGAATAAAAAAGGCACTCCTTTTTTTAAAATTCTCACCCAAGGATATTTTTTTCCATTGATCTTCAGAGAGAGTGGAAGGGAGCGGGACAGACGGACAGAGAGAAACATCATTGTAAGAGACACACTGATTGGTTTCTTCCCGCATAGGGTACCCTGACCAGGACCAGGATTTGATCCTGCAAGTGAGGGCCCTTGACCGAACTGAACCACAACCCTTTAGTCCACAGTAGGATGCTGTAACCCCTGAGCCAAATCAGCGAGGGCAAAAAGGCATTACTTTTAAAGGGTGGCAGGTCACTGCTGATTTCACATCAACCGGTAGAGACCAGAAAACAGCAGAATGACAACTACATTGCTGTAAGAAATTACTAGCAATCTAGAATTGCAAACCTGGAGAAAATATACAGTATTTAAAGAGTCGATGTAAAATAAAGATAATTTCAGACAAACCAAGAGTTCTTCACCAGCTGATTGATACAAAGGGAAAATCTGGAGGTAAGCAATCTAAGTGATTGGAGCAGCGGGAGGAGATAGATCCTAGCTGGCTTCAGATGCAGACACACTGGTCAGTATGTAATCAGAGACAAGACCAACAAATCTACAAAAGGGAAAAAATGAAAGCTAAAGGAACAAAGAGGACACTAGAAGATGACAGAGCCAACCTCAAATGCTGTAACCTATAACAGCATTGTAAGAAAGTGCATTGTAAGAATGTAATAAATACGTTATTCCTGACTCAAGTGGCCCAGAGGCTCTCCTTTAGAAAAGCAGTCTGTGCTTCCCTGTGATCGCCTGCTGCGGGAAGACACAAGAACAGGTACAGCAGACAGCCAGGAAGTGCCGGGATGTGGAGATTGGTTGCTTTTCCATCAAAATTAGTAGAAGTTATAAAATGTATTTTGTGCCCTGGTTGAGTGGCTCAGATGGTTGGAGTGTCGTCCTGTATATAGAAAGATGGTGGGTTTGGTTCCAGGTCGGGGCACATAGTTAGATTTAGGGTTCAATCCCCAGTCGGGGCATGTACGAGAGGTTACCAGTCAACGTTTCTCTTCATATCGTTCTTTCCCTCAGGAAAAAAAAAAATCAATAAAAACATATCTTCAGGTGAGGAAAATAAATAAATAAATATTTTGTATTTTGGAAACTAAAATGCCTGAATCAGGACTAAAAATGTATAAAGTTTAACATATCTTTTGGATTTTAATAAATCAGAATCTTTTAAGAAACAGATTTCATCGAAAATAGAGTTTACATTTTACATAAACTCTGCTGATGAACTTTACAACTTCAAAAAGGGGCGTGGAATATACACACAAACCTATGCAATTTCAAGTTACCTCTGGAACAATGCACAAGAAACTAGTTAAGTAGGATTGCTTCTGAGGAGGGAACTGGGGGAAGGTAGGCAGGATTGGGGAATTTCACCATATGCCCTTTTATAAATTGTTAATCTAATTAAGAAATGTATTAGGCCATCTAAAAGTTAACAACTTTATGGAAGTACAAAGAGCTAAGAATAGCCAAAACACTGTTGAAATAAAGGCTCAGGGTCTTGCTCTCCCAATTATCAATAGTTTTCATAAAGCTGTATAATGTAGACAGTGGGCATGGGATAGAGACGCTGACCATTTGTAGGGAAGAGAGAGCTCGGAAACAAGCGCTATTCTGGGACTCCCCGCTGGCATCACAGCTCAGTGGGAAAGCAAGTAATTTTTCAATAACCGGCAGTTACGCATATTTAAATGTAAAATTTTAAAAATCAATAAAATTGAATCCGTATCTCATATTGTGCATATTGGGAGAATATGTTTAACTTGAGATAAGGAAGGATTTTATAAGAATTAGAAAACCATAAAGAAAAAGATTGATAAATTCAAGTACATTAAAATGAAAGCCCTTTTAAAAAAATACGAGGATGCTGAAACCGGTTTGGCTCAGTGGATAAAGCGTTGGCCTACAGACTGAAAGGTGCTGGGTTCGATTCCAGTCGAGGGCATGTACCCTGATTGCAGGTACATCCCCAGTGGGAGGTGTGTAAGAGGCAGCTGATCAATGTTTCTCTCTCATCGATGTTTCTAACTCTCTAGCCCTCTCTCTTCCTCTCTGTAAAAAATCAATAAAATATATATTTTTTAAAAAGAATTTCCTAGAAAAGGCCGATAAATTTAGCAAGACCCTCGAGGATATGAAAAAGGACCAACTAGAAATTAAACATACACTGACTGGAAAAAAAAAATATTATACAGCCCTAACTGGTTTGGCTCAGTGGATAGAGCATCAGCCTTTGGACTGAAAGGTCCCAGGTTCGATTCCAATCAAGGGCATGTACCTTGGTTGAGGGCACACCCCCAGTAGGGGGTGTGCAAGAGGCAGCTGATCAATGATTCTCTCTCATCGATGTTTCTAGCTCTCTATCCCTCTCTCTTCTTCTCTGTAAAATATTAATAAAATATATATATTTAAAAATAACGAGTAAACATATGCTATTGAATAACAATAAATAAGCAATAAATAAATAAATAAAAGGTAGCCTAAAAAATACCTTACCAACCCTCCTCAAAATTGTCAAGGTCATCAAAAACAAGGAAAATCTGAGAAACTTTGTCATAAGAACCCTTTGGAGACATACTGACTAAAAGTAATGTGCTGCCCTAACTGGTTTGGCTCAGTGGATAGAGTGTCGGCTTGGGGACTCAAGGCTCCCAGATTTCAGGTCAAGGGCCATGTACCTTGGTTTCAGGCACATACCCAATAGGAGGTGTGCAAGAGGCAGCTGATCGATGATTCTAACTCTCTATCCCTCTCCCTTCCTTTCTGTAAAAAATCAATTAAAAATATTTAAATAATAAAAAGAATGTCTATTATTAAAAAATGGATAAGTTATAGCAACAATATAAATCAATTTCTTAAATAATTTTAAGCAAAAGTATGCTGAAGTACAGGCAACATGACTGTATATTAAGTTTAAGAACAAGCAAACAAAAAGTGTTTAGGATGAAAAAACATGGTAAAACTGAAAACAGAACAGTATAATTTTACAATTGAGCAAAATGAACCCACAATTTGCATGGCTCAGTGGTTGAGAGTCACCTATGAACCAGGAGGTCACTGTTTGATTCCCAGTTGCCAGGGCACAGCCCCGGGTTACAGATTCGATCCCTGGGGTTTACAGGAGGTAGCCAATTGGTGAATCTCTCTCATTATTGATGTTTCTCTCTCTCTCCCTTCCTCTCTGAATATATATATCCAGGGTCAGAAAACAAAATATAAAAACAAAATTCAGAATAATGGTTGCCTTTGGCAAGGTTGAGGCAGAGGAGGGTGGGAAGAGAGAGGAAATAGGATGTGATCAGATTTGAGCACACAGCAGGCTTCTGGGATTGTGGAAATGTTCTATTTCTTATCCTGGGTGGAGTGTATAGCTGCATTTTATGTGATTCTTCAAACACTACATATATTGTCATATACCTTTATAAGTATTCTATATTTTGCAAATTTTACATTTTATTTAAAAAAATAAAAGAACTTATCTGGCCTCAAAGCAAGCTCTGTCTGGACCCTGGTACACTGGAGAATTATTGTGTAGGAAAGCCACCCTCCTGTATCTCCTTAGGGGTCTCCACACGACCTTGGCCTCAAGGTGTCTCCCGCTGGCCTTCCCTTAGCTGACGGAAGACGCCCTCCTGGTCAACACATGGATGGCCTGAGTATATGCCCGACAGTCCAGAAAAAGCTCCAGATGGGGACAGTGCATAAGGTCATTTCTGTCCCTTCCTATCACACTGTCAGGCTGGCCTGAGCCTGTGTGGGCCATGGGAGTCAGTCAGCCTGTTTCAGCCCGTCAAGGATGGGGCTGTAGTCTGGGCACCAACCAAGCGGAAGAGCAGAGGCCTCTCTCAGGACAGCTCCCCGAGTGCTGCCATTCCCGCTCAATTCCTGGACAGAATCTCCTCTGCCCCAAGGGCCTGATAAGGGAGATGGGTAGCGGACCAGTTGGAATGAAGTCATGGGTAAAAGATAATCCAAAAATTAACAGATTATTTTCCCGGGCCAGAGGCCCATGCACTGAGAGGGACTCAAGGCAAACCTGTTGATCCAGCACCAAAGGGGGCCCAGCCCATGGGCCAGAGAGCAAGGCTCATGACTCCAAAGAGACACGATGTAGACCTGGGAGGGCCACTCCCCTCCCATACCCACCCCCACCCCAGGGACTGAGTGCTAACATTCCTCCCACAAAGCCCCACACCCGACCACAGGGAAAGGGGACCAGCTGTCTGGGTACTTTTCCAAAGGAACACGGAGGCACAGACAGCCTACAGCCACATAGCCAGTGACAGGCATGGACCTGAGGCTTCCTCTGGGGGTGGAGAGAGGCCCTCCCTCTGAGAGGCTCAGTCCTCCCATTGGGAAAGTGGGGGTCCTCCAAGAGGGCCCTGAGGAAGAATGGAAACCAGAGAGGATACAAACAGCCAGCATACCCCCCCTACCCCCGAAGCAGGAAAGATCTGACCTCAGTCCAGAAAACACTCCCCAACCCAGAGCCAACAGGCCCGTCCTAAATTCCAAAGGCCCAAGAAAGCGAAAGCAGAGTCCACAAGCTCACAACAGGGCAGCCTGGGCTCACGGATTTACTTCCCTTGGAAGTTCTAAAAAAGATCATTATACCCTTTCACTCAGAAATCCTCCGCCTGGGAATTTACCCAAAGAAGGAAAGGGCTGTGAGCACAGACGTCACCAGAGGGTTGTTGACAAAGTGACAAACACCGGGGATTTAAACGGCCATGAGAGCTGTGTCCTGCGGGTGCTGCCCTTGCACAGGGTTTGGCAGCCTTTAAAACCAGCAGCCTGTGGGCTGATTTGAAGAGCACAGACATGTGCTTAAGTCGGCTACTTTCCCTTTTACAGGCTATAAAATTGTGTAGAGATCACAGTTAAGAACGTATTGAAGCTACACGGGGAGACTCCCAGACAAAAACAGCCAACATGTCTGAGACTGAGTTTGCCCATCTGGTAAACGGGTCTAATTTCACCCATGCTTCCGCGTGCGAGGCAAAGGATGTGGTAACAGGCAGAGGGCTTGCCTCAGTGCCTGGCCCAGTTGAGGACTCAACAAACAGCAGCTTAAGCAAGTCAAAATGATCGAGTATCACATCTGAGACTGGGGAGACACAAAAATGCTGGTGACACCAGAATTGGCAAGGCTGTGGGAAACAGGCACTCCCATCTATTTGGAGAGCAATCTCACAGGAACCTCAAAGCACATACTCTGAGATCCAGAAATTTCACTATCAGGAATTTGACCTCTGCACGTTTTTGGAATATTTTGCAAACATGTTTGTGATAGTGCAAACTACCAATCAAATAAACAAAACACACCAAATGCCCACCAAAGCAGAGAGGTAACGGAAACTGTGCCATCCACAGAATGAGATTCTGTGAAACTGCCAGAACCAACAAGGAAGAGCACATTGACACCGCTGTGAGTAAGCGTGACCACTTTGGCATACTTTAGATATACATGTCATTAAAAGCTCAATACCAGTTTTCTAAAGATAGTACTGAAGCTTGTTTTGTAGAGATTGGTAAGTAGATATATTTTAAATTTTATACTTCTGAATTTTGTAAACCTTGTGTTCATTTTGCTAAGAGAAAGAACACAGGGACAAAATGGCATCACTCATGCTAAAAGCCCATGATATTAAACCTAGATTTAATACCTGATTGAACTATGGTTTTAACCTCTTCCAGAGCCAAAATAGTTTTTTAAAATATATTTTTATTTATTTCAGAGAGAAAGAGAGAGAAACATCAATGAGAATCATTGACCAGCTGCCTCCTGCACACCCTCCACTGGGGGGCATGTGCCTCAACCGGAAATTGAACTCTGACCTCCTGGTTCCTAAGTCCACATTTAATCACTTTACCACACCAGCTGGGCCCAGAATCATAATTTTAACCAGTCTGGAATTTTCTGGTTAAGCGCCAGAAATCTGTCACATGGGCCCTGAACAGGCAATCTGCATAAAACCCTCACCCTTCTCCCATAGAAAGGTGTCGCAGCCCCCGAAATAATCCTTTTTCTTTTGTCAGTATTCCCTTTACTCCTTCTGCCTATAAAAACCTTATATTTTGCACAGCCCTTCCGAGTGTCCTTCTGAATGAGATGCTGATTCATTAATTGCTTTAATAAAGCCAATTAGGTCTTCAAATTCAATAGTTTACATAATATATATAACAAATATTTGTGCTAACAGGGTTATTTGGACGGCAGAATTACAGGCCACAGTATATATAACAAAATTTACCATCTTAATCATTTTTAAAAAATATATATTTTATTGATATTTTACAGAGAGGTAAGGAGATAGAGAGCTAGAAACGTCAATGAGAGAAACATGGACCAGCTGCCTCCTGCACAACCCCCACTGGGGATGTGCCCACAACCAATGTACATGCCCTTGACCAGAATCGAACCCGGGACCCTTCAGTCCGCAGACCGACACTCTACCACTGAGCAAAACCGGCTCTGGCCATCTTAATCATTTTTAAGTGCAATTCAGTGGCATTAAGCACATCCACATTGTGTCATCACCATCACAGATCTCCAGAACTTTTTCAACTTCCAAATGGAAACTCTGCCCCATAAACACTCACTCCCCATTTCCCCTCCTTCCAGCCCCTTCTGCATGTCTATGAATTTGATTCCTCTGGGGATCTCATCTACAACTGGAATCATACAGTATTTGCCCTTCGGTAACAGGCTTATTTCACTTCGCATAATGTCCTTAATTTTCACCCATGCTGTGGCATGACAAGACTTCCTTCCTTTGAAGACTATATTACATTCCTCTGTAAGGATGTTGCAGCTCCTTTATCCATTCATCCATCCTACAATGGACCCTTGGGTTGCTTCCATCGTTGGCTATTATGAATGCCATGAACATGGTGTGCAGATATCTGTTCAAGATCCTGCTTCAATCCCTTTGGGTACTGCTAGATCATATGGCAATTGCTCACATTTTTCAAGAACTGCCGGACTGTTTTCCACAGTGGCTATATCATTTACAGTACCACCAGCAATGCACGAGGGTACTCTATTTTAAAATTGTTTTCTTTTAATGGCTGCTGAGGAGACTGACTTGAGGGCTTTAGGCTTATTCCCAGTGTTACTGCCACTGTGTGGTTTCTAACATGACATGTTCTGTGCTGGCAACAGTGAAATCTCCCACAGCAATCTGGGAAACGCCACACGGAGCCCCGACTGGTGGCAGCCCGGCGCAGCAGGGCCAGGTCAGAAGCAGAGCCTACCCGTCACGCCCCTCCTGCTGCCCTGGGTGGGAGCTCCTGAAGAAAGTGGAAAAGCTTACCAAGGCACTTACCTCTAGAGAGGCCCTCCCAATGCAGCCTGATGTGACCACTGCCCCCGGAGGCCAAGGTGAGGTGCTTCGAGCCAGGCTTCACTGCCTGTCGGCAGAGAATGCGGTCCTGGGCAGCGGCAGGTCTGCGGCTTCGGAGCTGGCCGAGCTGGCCTGGCATGGGCCCCCGAGGCTGGTCAGAGTTGTTCCCACCCACAGGGAGCTGCTGTGATGCCCCCAGGAGCCCTCTGAAGTCAGGCCTGCAGCTTCTGGGCCCTCCAACCCCCTCTCTTAGGTTTCTCAAGATTTGGACCAGGGAATACCTATACTGGACAAGAAAGTCATGCCCTAACCGATTTTGCTCAGTGGACAGCGTCGGCCTGCGGACTGAAGGGTCTCAGGTTCATCAAGGGCATGTACCTTGGTTGCAGGCACATCCCCAGTAGGGGGTGTGCAGGAAGTGGCTGATTGATGTTTCTCTCTCTTCCATGTTTCTAACACTCTATCCCTTCCCCTTCCTCTCTGTAAAAATAAACAATATCTTTTTAAAAAGAAAGAAAAGGAAGTGAGGGTGGGAGTGATAAAAGATGCAGACTCCTGAGCCCAGGTTCTGGATTTGGATTAAGACTTGGTACTGGGCCGAAACCAGTTTGGCTCAGTGGTAGAGCGTCAGTCTGCAGACTGAAAGGTCCCGGGTTTGATTCCGGTCAAGGGAATGTACCTTGGTTGTGGGCACATCCCCAGTAGGGGGTGTGCAAGAGGCGGCTGGTTGATGTTTCTCTCTCATTGACGTTTCTAGCTCTCTATCTCTCTCCCTTCCTCTCTGTAAAATATCAATAAGATATATTTAAAAAAAAAAAAAAAAAAGACTTGGTACTGAGCCTGGAAATCTGCATCCCTGAAAAGCATGATCAGGCTCGGAAAGTGGATTTGGGAATAGCTGGCCTCACTCTCTGGGGAGAACGCACAGGCACGGCTGTGACCCGCTCTAAGGCTGGCAAGGAAAGCTCCCACCATCACCCTGCAGGGACCGGGTCTGCCAGGTCTCTGGCACACTGAACGGGGTCAGAACTGGAGTATGAAAGACCAAGCTGCAGGGCAGGGAGCACCCTTCTTTAGGACCCTGCCTCCCCGCTCAGCTAAAGGGCCACAGAGACAAGGACAAGGCTTCAGCTGTCTCCAATTCCCCTGAGAATCGGCAATCTGGTATTTACCCTGATGGTGGTGCTGACATTCACAACATGCTGAACTCCATACGGGCTTTATTCAGTCCCCAGACCAGGCCATGGAAGCCAGCTACCCAGCCTGGCCTGCATCGCTGACAGTGGGAGAGCTGGGACTTTTAGAACCCAGGCAGTCTGATTCCACACCTGTGCTACAAACAATGGGGGGGGGGGGAGATGATAATCAGTTAAAACATCCCCATTTGGCTGTGCGGAACGCTAGGCACCAGAAGGCATCTGGGAGGCCACTCCTTGTCAGGCTGGTCTCCCAGCAGGTGGTTCAGGGAACAGCCAGAGAGCTGGGCAGTGCGGCTCTGTCCCAGCTCCCTGCCTACATGAGGTTTTTTGTTTGTGAGAGTAAGTGATAGTGGGAGTAGTACCAGTTGAGATCTTCAGCACTCTCCAGGTCAAACGCTTCCCATTCTTTGATGTGGACTAGGAGTATTCCCAATTCTATGTCAGGTGCTCTAAAGATGTAGCTTCATTTGCCTCTTCCACCTGGAACCTGTCAGGATGGAAATGCCGGAGCTGCAGGGGCGCGGCCTTAAGGACCTAACCCCAGAGGGTGCAGGGACGGAGGGGCCTGGAACAGACAGACCGATCCAGGACCGCCCAGCAGAGCAGAGGGCCAGCCCGGGAAAAGGGAGACACTCAAGGGCACTAAGGCACAATCTGAACCCGAGGGAATCTCAGGGTCATGGTGACGAGACTGACAAGCAAAAATAAGACCGAGAGACTGGGGCTGGGTTCTCTCCCCAGTCAGGGGAATGGCAAAGAGGTTCCACCTTTTCTCCCAATGCTGACTGATACTGGCTGCTCAGAGGCAACTGAGAAAGGACATAGAGCTGCATTCCGAGTGAACACTAAGGCCAGCGAGCAGCGTCTTCTCCGGGTCACATGGTCACCTGCAACAGTCCCACTGCCTGCTGGGCTCTTTAGAAACTGCTCCATCAGATGCCGCTGCCCAGGCACTGGTTCTCAAACTGAAAGATACTTTAACAGTAACTTTTTGTCCACTTAAAATTACAGTATCAGATGTTCTGAGCTTCTAAACTACTATACACTTTAGAACAGAACTTTCCCTTTACATCGAATTCATATTTTATACTACCTTTGACTAAATTTGTTTTTAAGTGCATATTTTTTTATTTTTAATAAGCCTTTATTGTTCATATTACAAATGTTCCTCATTTTTTCCCCCTCCATTGCTCCCCTCCACCAGGTTCCCACCCCACCCTCGGCCCTTTCCCCGCCCCCCATTGTCCTCATCCATAGGTGGTTTTTGTTCAGTCTCTTCCTGCACCCCCACTTCTCTTTTCCCGGAGATAAATTTGTTTTAATGAGAATTTGAGGTTAGCTGTGCCACTCCCAACCCCACTTCATGGTTACCTATGCTGTCAAAAGCATCCCCTCTTAGTAAGGAGTACGAGGGAATGACCCCTCTGCTGACCCACAGCAAATGCTGCAACCAGACACCAACCTCAGAGGTCCTGACAGCCAGACAGAAACCGTCTAAAATCTGGCCAAAGCCTCTCCCCAGGGAAATTTACCAATGAGAAAATGCGGATGGGTGAACCAGCTCAGTGTTACCCGAGGTTCCCAATCCTACTGGCTCCAGCACTCTGGAGCAGGGAAGGATGGATTTACATGGAAGGTTGGTCAGGCTCAGTTTTAAAAAATGAAGTCACTACTAGAAACATGGAGCCGGGCAGAAGCCCCGCTGCAGTCACACGCCGAATCACTGTCCTCCCCGAGGGCGGCTGCTACGGTCCTTTCAGTCCGCGGGCGTGCTCAGAGCAGGCAGGCAGTGCGGCCACGGAGCTGCTGCCGCCTCACTGCATGCCGAACCACTGCTCCTGGTCGGCCCACTGGGCCGCCTCACTGTCGCTGCCCTCCAGGTCCCCTTCTTCCCCACTCCCTTCCATGTCGTCCACATCCTCCTCCTGAGTGGCATCCGTGGGACTCTCCTCCTTCTCCATCTTCTGCATCCCCTCTAGAGACTTCTGGTCATTGGGGTCCAAACTAGGGGACAACAAAACAAAGGAGAGGCCTGAATCTCTGCCTTGCGTCTTGCTGGCCGATGCGCCATCTCCCCGGCTCACCAGCGAAATGACCACCCAGTCACAGAGAAGCCAGTGCCTGGCCTCTCCGAACAACTCGAGTCCCACAGGCAGCATCAAGGGAGTCCACCGCTAGAAGTGGAAAAAGGTATCTTGTCCTAATCTTCAGAATCTTCCATTTGAGTTTTTCTTCATTTATTTCTTAAACCTTTTCACACATATCCCCTAGCAATAAGCTAGAGGAAGCAATCAGATAACACAAATGAAAAAGTAGTAAACACCCATTAACAGAAAAATGAAAATGTAATTTCTAACAGTATTGGGTTTTTAAGCTACAGGGTTACAAAAGATACTTATTTTCCTGTGAATAAAATTGTTCCATGTTCTTATGAGATAATTAAACATATCAGCATTGCAGGAGTTAACCAAAATCATGCTTACCATGGAACAGATTTGTCAACTCCTAGGTTAGACCCCAGGACCAAAGCAACTCCTATCTGAGCATTCAAGTGTAACAGCTAAGAGCCATTACATGTGCAAAAGCCCCCAAAGTTCAGAAGCTCAAGAACATTCATCTACTTGGCTCCTACGCAATCTTTCCTCTTTTCTTTGTGACCGTCACCCAAGCCAGCAGGTGTCCAACCTCTCACCACTCCCACCGGTAATAGAAGCCTGGCGTGTTATTTTCTCACTTGCTTCCAGGCTTCCAAAAAGCAGACAAAACCCATGTGGGAATCCTGTTCCTACTAATATACCTGTAGACTGATTTGTATTATCTCCTCTTCTCTAAAACCTTCCACACAGCTCTCACCCACATCCAGGGCTCCCCACCCTCCTCTGTGCTCCCACCTTGCCGTCTAGAGACTGCTATGAAAGCACTTGGCACGTGGCATCCATCAGTCTGCACGTGAGACTGAAAGCACCTGGAACTGCAGCATCCCAGTGGTTACTGAGAAGCCAGGCACAGGAGTGGTGCGCAACTGCTGAGTAAGTAAATGAATGTGATCAGACTCAATTAGACAGGCCTCACCATGACCTTACAGACACACAGACAACCCTCAAAGAAATCACTTCTGTACTAAGCAGTAAGAAGACCACTATTTATTTAGTATTTACTATGTACCAGGCACAGTGCTAAGAGCTTTACATGGAAAAATCATTTAATCCTCATTTAATCTTTTAATACCTAGTACGGCAGATGGATATAGACAAGGAAATTTGTTAGTAACTCGCCCAAGATAGCAGTGGTGAAAGTAAGTAACCAAACTTCAGAGCTTAAGTTCTACTATAGTAAATAGAAACATGGGAAAGTACTCATAATACTTTGATTTGAAAGAGCAGAATATAAAATATATACTACATATAACCCTATAAAAATATGTATATGTGTGGTCAAGGCTAGGAAGATGATTTACACAAATGAAAACAGAAATTATAGTGATGTGAGCTGGTTATGAGTGAAACCATTCTTTAATGTTAATATACTTAAAAATTCTTTTTTGAAGTCATGAATTCACAAATTCCTCTTCTATTATTACTCTGTTTGCAACCGTGGGCACAATGTGTGTGTGTTTCCAGAATTTCTGTGACATAGTTCCCCGCCTTCTCTACCCCTCATCACACTTCCCCCCAGGAGGCTAAGTGCCTACCTTAGTGCTATACTATACTGGTCCATTGCTTCCTGATACTCATTGACAGCTACAAGGAAATCTCCTAGGATCCGGTGCAGGACACAGTCACTCTGATTAGCTAGTGCATTCCTCAGCAAAGCAATTCCATCTTCGTATTTCTGCTCTCTGCCTAGAAAAAAAATTTAAAAGACCCTCATTTTCCTACTTACCCAACATTTTGAAAATACATTCCCATCTCAGGTTGTTGTTTTTGTTGTTGTTTGTTTTTTTGTTAATCCTCACCCAACGTATTTTATTTTTCCCTCTGATTTTTCAAGAGTAGAAAGGAGAGGGAGAAACTCTGTGTGTGTGTGTGTGTGTGTGTGTGTGTGTGTGTGAAAAAGAGACAGACAGACAGACATTGATTGGTTGCCTCCTACAAGCACCTCAAACAGGGCTGGGGAACCTGCAACCAAGGCACATGCCCTTGACCAAAACCAAAACTGGGACCCTTCAGGCAGAGGGCCGATGCTCTATCCACTGAGCCAAACTGGCTAGGACCCCATTTTCAAGTCTTATACACAAAATCCACAACACTGATCAGAATTCAATTTTCTTGTGGACAATCTATTTGTAGATGTCCACAAGAAAAAAGTGGTGTAACAGAAAATAACAAGCTCATCTGAATTCCTATTCCATTAGGAAACCTGCAATTTGGGTTCTGATCTGTTTTAAAGGTACTACTAAGCTAGGTTCAAATAAAAAACGAGCATGTTATTTTATTTGCCAAACTGTCCCAAATCCAGGAGTTCATCATTAAAAGGAACTAAAAAAAGAAAAATTGCCAAAACCGGTTTGGCTCAGTGGATAGAGCGTCAGCCTGCAGACTGAAAGGTCCCAGGTTCGATTCTGGTCAAGGGCATGTACCTTGTGGTTGCGGGCACATCCCCAGGGAAATGTGCAAGAGGCAGCTGATGGATAATTCTCTCTCATTGATGTTTCTAACTCTCTATCCCTCTCTATTTCTCTCTGTAAAAAAATCAATAAAAACCGAAACCTGTTTGGCTCAGTGGATAGAGCGTCAGCCTGTGGACTGAGGGATTCCAGGTTCGATTCCAGTCAAGGGCATGTGCCTTGGTTGCGGACACATCCCCAGTAGGGGTTGTGCAGGAGGCAGCTGAATGATGTTTCTCTCTCATTGATGTTTCTATCTCTCTATTCCTTCCTCTCTGTAAAAAATCAATAAAATATATATATTTTTAAAAATCAATAAAATATATTTTTCTTAAAAATATCTAGCCCTGACTGGTGTGGCTCAGTTGGTTGGAGTGCCGTCCCCTGCACCAAAAGGTGGCCATTGAACCAATGTGGTTCAGTAGTTGACTGTCGGCCTATGAGCCAGGAGGTCAGTCACCATTCAATTCCCGGTGGCATATGCCCAGTTGTGAGCTCGAGCCCCAGTGTGGGGTGTGCAGAAGGCAGCTAATAAATGATTCTCTCTCCTCATTAATATTACTATCTCGCTCTCTCCCTCTCCCTTCCTATCTGAAATCAATAAAAATATATTGGGGGGGTGGGAGGGAGTGGCAGCTTGATTCCCGGTCAGGGCACATACCAAGTTTCAGGTTCAATTCCTAGAAGGCCCATTTGGGAGGCAAATGATCTCTCGGTATCTCTCTTTCAAATCAATAAAAATAAGTCCTCGAGTGAGGATTTAAAAGTAAATAAAGCCGAACGAAACCGGTTTGGCTCAATGGATAGAACATCAGCCTGGGGACTGAAAGGTCCCGGGTTCGATTCCGGTCAAGGGCACATACCTTGGTTGCGGCCACATCCCCAATAGGAGGTGTGCAAGAGGCAGCTGATAGATGATTCTCTCTCATCGATGTTTCTAACTCTATCCCTCTCTCTTCCTCTCTGTAAGAAATCAATAAAATATATTTTTTTAAGTAAATAAAATAAAAAATAAACAAGGCTAAAAGGGTAACTGTTAAGCGAATCCAGATGGGTCAAAACAGCTCGAGTTGGTACAAACCAGTTATATTCAATCCAAACTGGTTCAGGACAACTAAAACTAGATCAAAGTGAGATGAACAAGTAACGACCAAATATAGCTCCACAGGAGTCAGTCCCTGACAGTCCCAGCAGAACTAAGCCAGTTCATCTCGGCTCCGACCTACTACAAAAGGAAAACACTTATCTGATCACCCGTAACCAGCTGAACTGGGGACGCCAACTGAGGTAAGTTTTTATACAATGAATGATGAACAGGGAAGTAAATAAAATACACTTACTAAGCAGTTCTGCTTTTTTCACCACAGCCTTAATGTAATCCGGCCTTTGGTTCAGGGCTTTATCTAATAAAGTTTTGGCTTTTTCCTGTGTCACCGGGTCTTCGAGACAAACCGTGGCTAAAAGGGTAAGGGTTTGTGCATTTGCTCCTAGAGTTTTGTAAACGTTGTTAGCCATTACCATTGCTTCACGAATACTGTTTGAGGCTAAGTAACATTCAATGAGACCTAAAAACAAACAAACAAACAAACTTAAAAAGCTCAACCACATTACCATTCTAAGCCATGCTTCCACTCTGACAAATTATAAACCTTCAAAGTTTCAGAGGAGGGGCAGGCCAGGAGAAAACGTTGATGGTGAGATTAGACTGGACGGTATGTTGATGGAGTAACTACAAAGCACTCTTCCCCAGAGCACTTCACCGATACGGAAAAGGCTTGCACTTCAGCGGCACCTAACGAAGGCACCCTCAGTTAGGAAGGTAACGACGTGCCTAAGTAAACTGAAGCATGCATAAAGCCCAGCTGAATGTTAGAGAAACAAGTATGGCACTAATCATTGGCTGAAATAGTCACAGATGTCTCTAACAAAACCAGAGATTTCATTGTCTCTTAACTGTTAATCTCCACTGTGTTGTCACCTTTAATGTCCTAGTTTTAAGCTCCTATATAAAAGTGAATGTCCAGTTCTACAAACTAGAGGCCCTTGGGAGCAACCCAAGGAGAAAAGAAGACTCTTTCATTTGAAACCCAGTCCCCAAAAGCATCTGCTGAGGACTTCCCTAAACTAGATGGGAAGAGCTTCATCAGATGGACCAAATATACCCAGATTAGCAGCTTCTGACTCTTTTTATACCCACAGCAAGTTACTAGTAAATGTCCTTTGAGGACACTTCAAATATAGTCAACTCTCAACTTCTCATGCCAAGAAGTTGAGGAAAACAGAGGAAGTACTTTTTTGGCACAAAGCAAGCTTAAACCCCAAACCCACACAATTCCTGGCAGATTTTCTCTGTATATCCTCCACCATAGCAGCATTTATAACATTTGTGCACATCCCACAACACGCTATGATACTTAACCAAAAATTACCTAACTCTTAAGGGCAACATGTTAGTCAGAATACAGAGGTCTGCAACTACTTGAGAAGTTATATTTCCCTGCAAAAGCCCCGTTGGAATGTCAGAAGGCCATGGGAAGAATGCCAGAAAGAAATGGAAAGAATGCCCCCACCAGTGAAAGAAGCTAGGCTGGAGGCCACAAGCACCAGAGGGTATGAGCAGTCACCCTGATCCAAATTCCAAATGGTAGCTTGAGTGAAGGCAGCCCTTGAAGCCTCAGTGACCAGCCAGCTGGGGAACAAACTAGAAACTATCCCCAACAGCTCTAACCAGCCCGGGTCCAAGCTCTTCAACTGCATTCCCGGGCTCATGTGAATCAGGCTCACAGCCCAAAGGAATTAGCATGATAAAAGCTGCTGGGAGGTAGGGAAGTTATAGCTCAGGATTAAGAATTTAATTTGAAACCAAAAACTTGGTTTGCTGGGGTTTAAGAACAAATAAAATAAAAAAAAAGAAGAAGAAGAAATCCACCATACATATATAGCTCTAATAGTTTTTGTTTATTTAACATTTTACTTTTTAATTTTGTTGGTATAGTAATCCACACAGGAAGATTTATTTTTACCCCCCTCCCCTTTCAAATTTTATTTTTCAAATTTGAACTCATCTTTCTGTTAACAGCAAATGACTCCTATACTCCTGGGTTTATTTTTATTTATTTTTTATTTTTTTATTTTTTTTTAAATATATATATTTTATTGATATTTTACAGAGAGGAAGGGAGAGAGATAGAGAGCTAGAAACGTCAATGAGAGAGAAACATCGACCAGCTGCCTCCTGCACACCCCCCACTGGGGATGTGCCTGCAACCAATGCACATGCTCTTGGCCGGAATCAAACCCGGGACCCCTCAGTCCGCAGACCTACGCTCTACC
Organism: Vespertilio murinus; assembly: GCA_963924515.1. Classification (NCBI taxonomy): domain Eukaryota; kingdom Metazoa; phylum Chordata; class Mammalia; order Chiroptera; family Vespertilionidae; genus Vespertilio; species Vespertilio murinus. The sequence goes on along the minus strand of OZ004720.1, from coordinate 9,981,907 downwards.
ACTGAGCTAAACCGGTTTCGGCCTGGGTTTATTTTTAAATTCCTATAAAAATATGCTTTGGAGGAACTGCATCTTGTAAGAGTTATTTCAAAGCCCGTGACTGAGTCACCAAATATTGCAGAAGCTAGCACAACTCCTTTGAACTCCTCTGGTCAGTTCACATGAACTTGAAATAGTACCTAACAAAACAAAGTTTGACCCTGACCCTGCCCCCTCTGGAGTCACAATGAACCCACCAATTCCCACACCACCACCATCACATGAATGGAGGGAGTTACCCTACAGGTAATATTTCTGGCCCAATGTAAGGCAACTGTGAAATAAAGACCTATATAATAACCAAGAGACTCAGCACAGTGCTGGCACAGGAAGATTTACACTAACGAGTTGTCCACGTTTGAGAATCCAAAAAATGCACCTAAAAATTAACCTCAACTACTTACTTCCTCACCAAAAACAAAGAGAAATGGATTCTGAAAGTATGCAGTAAAAAATCCAGCGAAACCCCTGAAGTAATTTAAAATGCCTAATGCAGTGATTCCTAAACTTGTCTGCACATCAGCATTACCTGGGATCTTCAAAAAAATACTGTGATACCTATCTTCCATCACCAAATATTCTAATTTACAGGGTATTAGAGTGACCTGGCATCAGGACTTCTAAAAGTTCCCCCAGTGGACTCCAAAGTACAACCAAGCTTGGGAACTGCCAGCCTAACAAAACCTTCCATTCCAGCGCTGTTGCCACACCTACAGATTCACACTGTCATCTATAATTTTTATCTTACCTTCATAACAGTCCAAGCGACAAGGCGCAAGCCGTATAGCCTCCCGAAAGTGGATTATTGCTTCTTGGACCCTGCCCATGTTCCTGAGTGCTGCTCCCTTCAGCAGCAAAGCTTGAACGCTATTACTGTTCAGCTGAATGGCCTTTGCTCCTAAATAGAGGGCCCGAGAGTAGCGTTTGCTGTAGAAGCTATGACACCTGGAGAGAAAAACAACCAAAAGTTATCGGAGAGAACACAGGTAGGTCTACCATGCTTTATTGCTCTTTGTTGTTCTTCACAGGTGTTGGGGGTTTTTTTGGTAGTTTTTTGGGGTTTTTTTGCAAATCGAAGGAATATCTTCCAACCAACAAAAATACTATAAAACTTGCTTTACTGAGTGAGTTGGAGTGGAACCCGCAGTATCTCCAAGTATGCCTATGTAAAGAAACTTCATAGAAGGCCCTCTGCATGATTTTTATTACAAACCACACTTAATCTATCAGTGAAAAAAAAAAAATCTACTAAACATTTTTAAGGGGGAAAAATCTTGATATGAAAGGAGAACCTGATGATTTGGATATGTTATCAGATCAGAGACATTCAGAGAACTTATAAAGCCAAGTCAATAACATAACAGCAGCTCCTGTGCTGAGCATGATGCATTCACTATCTCAGTTTATACCTACCCCATGAAATAGGGGTACTGTCATTTTCCAAAGGAGAATGAGATTTAAAGAGGTAAATCACATGTCTAAAGTCAAAGACCATAATTCGAATCCAAAGTCTTATCTCTTAAACCTAGTGTTTTCAAGCTATATTCTATTTAAGAAGAATTACAAGTTCCCAAATAATCTGCTGGAAACAGGGGGGAAAGGGAGCACATAAACATACCCCGAGACCACCCAGGGTTCTGCATGCTGATCAGAAATATTGAAAAGTCGGCAGCCAAGATTCTCCACATCCTCCAGCCGCCCTTCTCGTGCCAGGAGGTAGCCATATACATCCATTCCTAGAAAGGAAGAGGCTCGTTAAACTCTTTTACAAAGGGCAGCACTATCCTCAGAGCCCACCCCGAGGCCCCAGCTCCTTTGGACTTGAGCCCTTTCCACCATCATGAGCTCCTTCCATCAGCATTCCCAGTTCCCAACAAAATTATTTATAAAAAAGAAAAACAAAACAAAAACAGCCCAGCTGGGATGGCTCAGTGGTTGAGTGTCGACCTATGAATCAAGAGGTCATAGTTCAATTTCCAGTCAGGGCACCTTCCCAGATTGTAGGCTTGATCACCTGTGTCAGGTGTGGAGGAGACAACCGATCAATGATTCTCTCTCATCCCTGATGTTTCTATCTCTCTACCCCTCTCCTTTCCTTTCAAAAATCAATAAAAATATATTTTAAAAAAGAGAAAAACCACATCCAAACTAAAGAAAAAGGAAAGGAGTAGGACCTACCTCACAATTTGAAAGCCTGCTATTTTTAGGAACTGTTTGTCCCTACATCCTGTTGCGTGAACTACAGCTATCCTAACTCAACCAGAAAGGCCCAAAAAAGGTATCAACTAAGTTCTCTCTTCCAGGAGGTCTAGGCACAGTCAGGGTTACACACTTAATATGCCAGTTGGTCTTGAAAAAAATGTAAGCCTATTCCAGAAAAAGCATCTAGTTCTTTCTGAAATCTAGTTTATGTAAAAGCATCCCTACACACACACACACACACACACACACACACACACACACACTTTATTCTCTCATGTTCTATAAAAAGCGGCCTCCATTCTTGTCATTCATCTCTTAACACTATTTACCTCCATTCCTTATTATCCCTTTAGATTCCCAGGAAAATGTCTCAAGCCAAGATTACTCCAACATTCCGTACTGGCCCTGACTCTGGTCTGAGTTTCCAACTCCAGGCTTCTGACTACTACCAGATTAGCATTTCTAAAGCACCATTTTCATTACCATTATGGGCAGGGTAGCTTGGAGAAATAAGCACTGGGCAAGAGGGAGGCCTTAAGCAAACAAATTCATCTTTTTTCCTCTCACTGCTCTGTCATTCTTGTGGCTTAAGTGTCTACAAGACTGTTTACTGTACAAGGTCTTTTGGGGTCTTTACAAGCACACCTCAGCCCTTCGATTTGACCTTATTTCCTACTGCTGTTCCTGAGCACACAGCCTGCCTTACTGACAGTCACCCAACAGTCACCCTTTAGAAGTGAGTGCCTGTGGCTTACTCCTTTCAACTGCAATCTTCTTTCAAATCAATAAATTTTGTTGTTTTTCACTTCTAATTACTTCCTTCATTTACCTCATCCTTTTTTTAATATACTTTATTAATTTTTTACAGAGAGGAAGAGAGAGGGATAGAGAGTTAAAAACATCGATGAGAGAGAATCATCGATCAGCTGCCTCCTGCACACCCCTACTGGGGATGTACCCGCAACTAAGGTACATGCCCTTGACCGGAATCGAACCTGGGACCCTTCAGTCTGCAAACAGATGCTCTATCCACTGAGGCAAACCGGTTTCGGCTACCTCATCCTTTTTTAAAAAATATATATTTTATTGATTTTTTTTTATACAGAGAGGAAAAGAGTGCTAGAGTTAGAAACATTGATGAGAGAGAATCATCAATCAGCTGCCTCCTGCACACCCCTACTGGGGATGTACCCGCAACTAAGGTACATGCCCTTGACCGGAATCGAACCTGGGACCCTTCAGTCTGCAAACAGATGCTCTATCCACTGAGGCAAACCGGTTTCGGCTACCTCATCCTTTTTTAAAAAATATATATTTTATTGATTTTTTTTTATACAGAGAGGAAAAGAGTGCTAGAGTTAGAAACATTGATGAGAGAGAATCATCAATCAGCTGCTTCTTGCACATCCCCTACTGGGGATGTGCCCACAACCAAGGTACATGCCCTTGACAGTAATCGAACCCAGGAACTTTCAGTCTGCAGGCCGACGCTCTATCCACTGAGCCAAACCAATTAGGGCACTAATCCTTTTCTTAACATCTATCTGATCATTTATTCCCTTTTAACTATACAGAGTAAAGTAAATACCCTAAAAGGATATTACGGTTCTAGGAATGCCATCCAAACACTTAGACACATCATAAATCTATAAATCTTGAGAGCCTATGATCATAAGGAGAGGCTATAACTCCTTGCAAATGAAAAAGAAAAAAACAAACCCTAAATAATGATCTGTGGTGAGATGACACTTGAATGAAGCAAAAATAACTGCTCAAATGGCATTACCCAAGCGTTAGAGACACGTGTCAGGACCAAAAGAATGGTACACAGCAAATGTAATAAATTTTACAAACTATCTCCATGAAAACTGGTATCAGAGATCGTGCTACATTTTTTTTAAAGGTCTCACACATTTATTACTGAACCAACCTACTATCACAGGGAAAAAACAACAGAGCAAAATCACAAATCCATTAATTTTCCAATTAAAATGTCCCAACTGTCCACACAGTATCATCTTTTCAATCATTTTAAGGTGTAGGCAACCTGGATACAGCATGAATATGTGAATCATCTCTCATGTGTGATTTCTCAAAGGAGTTTGGTTCTTCTCCAATGTCTCCTCTTCAAGTTGTACCTGATTTTATTACCAGTTTTCATCAGAATCCACTGGGCCAATTCTGCTTTTTTATTGGCCAGGAACCTCTTGATCCTGAAAGTCTTGTGGGAAGACAAGGTGAAGGAGAAGCTAACGCATGCACCTCGATGGTGGAGAAAGAGTCACACTACATTTTCAATCTTTTCTCATCTGCCCCTCCACTGTCACTTCTGCCTTGCCCCAAGAAATTACTTACCTTTTATTAGATAAGGATCCAACATCTGTGCTTGTTCAAATTTGAGGACAGAGTTCTTACTGTCTCCAGCTCTGAAGTATAGATCTGCTAAGCTTCCCAGTAGATCCACATTATCTCGCAATAACGACTTTTTCTCTAGTGAACTTTAAGATATTAAAGTGAACCTTAAAACCTGTTATAAATCCTCTTGGTTGTTAAGTCTGTGTGACAGGCATATAAGTACTATTTGTGTGTGTGTGTGTGTGTGTGTGTGTGTGTATATGACATTTTTCATAATAAAAAACTTCAAAAACAAACTGTACACTAGATTTTCTTATTCTGAGCTTACGATTAAATAAAAAGTTATACCTAAAAGTTAAAATATACAATTTAAAAATAATAAAATTGTATTATCTAGACATAAAAATTAAATGCAATGACAAACCTAAAAAAACAAGTTAGATAAGATAGCAAATATACAGAATAAAGCAGAAATATTCTGTTACCTAGAGATAATTTTCTGATTGCAGTTTTTCAGTGGATAAAATATGCTATATGATGTTAAATGTAATATTATTCACAAATGACAATCAATCAAATGATAACATAACACAAATCCCAGTCTCTTGTCCTTGGACTCTACCTGACTAGGAAGAAAATCCCAGTCTTAGGGACCCAGCCCAGATTAGATGCTGCAATAACTACGCTTCTGGGTTTGCAAAAAGATGTCTTCCAGGTTCAATCAAGCATGATACACAAAGGCAGTATGCTTTGCAATGGTTACTGCTTTTGCAAGTACAGAGCTAAACTCTGTCCAAGTTTACAATTAACAGATGCTCAGCAGAGATTATTATTATGTTTGGGACCATATGGTACATTAAGAGACTAACAAAGCCCAGGGACAACTGGCTGCAACACCAAGGGATAAGCGTCTAATTTTCCTGTTTTGCTAATTTAGATATATCAGACCTCATTACAAGGAAAGGGCTTCAAGAACACTTAATTAATTTTGTGGCTCTCACCAGATGGTATTGATTGCTCTTGAGTTGTCACCAGTGTGCACAAAAGCATATGCTTTGATCCATACAGAAAGCCAGTCCAAGTTAGGCACGGTCTGGATGACATTCATTGTCATTGATGCCACCTCTGCACCTTTTACAGATAGGGACAGCAAACCTAACCCAATAGAAAGTAGGAAAAAGAACGTGAGGCATAGCATCTCTCTTCTACAATGTAATAACCAACAGGTTATCCTTTCCATGGGTTAAAGGCAACCTTTGTCCTATTCTAATCAAGATGCATATGACAGAACAAACATAATTTAGTATTTCTTCATCAGTGAAATACATGACAACGGTAATCTATTAAATCACCATCTACAGATGAAACTTTTGGAAAAATAAAACTATTCCAGTATACTGCCAAGATTGAGAACTGCTACACTAGAGAGTAAACACCCCATAAACACAGGCAGAGAATGATCCGTACCTAGAATGGCATCGAGGGCTAATGGGCACTGTCTCAGCACTTCCTTATAGCTGGTGACTGAAGGGCGCTCCTGACCAGCCTTCTTATACAAGTTTGCCAGCATCATGTTTATCTGTAATAAATAAAAACAGAAGACAATAAGATTACGTGTATATCGCAAAGAAAATATTTCACCATCAATTTAAGTCCTGATTTTTATTACTAGCTACTACTTTACTTTTTATTAGAAAATCTACCCAGAGCCCCATGGAAATAAACAAAGACCAACTCCATTCATCAAAACAAACAGAAATTACTACCTTTGCTTTTCCTATGTCCTCCCATTGCTAAAAGGAAAATCAAATTCCTTTCACTTACCAACCAAAAGGTCCAATAGTGTTTGGACCAAAGATGCTGCCTCTGGAAATGGGAGTAACATTCATTTGAGAAATGTTACAAAATTCTAATTACCTTGATTCTTTCTTGGTCTGAAGACAGAAGATGAACGATTCTAGAAGTGCTCAAGTTTACATATTTTAAATGAAATTAACATCAAGCCATAGAAAGTGAGAAATTCTTAACACAGCTACTTAAGATGAATTTTCCCTAAAAAGGAAATGACAGACCCAAAAGCACAATACTTGGCTTCTCTCCGACAATTAGGCAAGCAGCTAGACTCAATCCTTTCTCATACTTAAAGCTTTGACCAATAGGTACTGTACTGCCTGATTCATCAAAGTTATGCCACAAAAATCAAACTCTAACTGACCTTTAAAGGTAACAATGATCCATTGTTTAAACTATTTAAATAACACAATTCAAATATGTCACTCCGCAAAACTTTATTTAAATAACCCTTTCAAAAATGCAACAAGGAAATTTTGAGAAAACCGGAACGTTCCAAAGAAGGTACAGGGAAAAGTATAATCTTAAAAGTCTAAAGAGAAAAACACGGTATTCCAATTTAAAATTAATAGAGCATAACACAACAGAGTTTGCCAGATCATAACCTAAGGAAGCAGTCAACATGAAGGCAAAAGAGAAAAAGAGCCAATCCCAATCTCTTCCATCATCTGTAGCTTCATACTCCAAATATTTACTCAAAAGAGTGGCTCTGAAGATGAAAAACATGTTCCAATTATGTCCTTACAGTATATAAAACAATCTAGTATGGCATAAATCCATACTGATTCAAACAATGAAATAATGCTAGAAATAAAACTATTTTTTATTTGGCCTCAGATTTTTCCATTTTAGGCTATATTGAAATGCAAAAGAAGGTACTTAAAGGAAAACTCCAGTACTAGTGTCAAACTTAAAAAGAGGTTTAAATTTAAAAACCTTTCTTGACTGCTTGTTATTAACAAATCATGACTGATGGGCAACAAATATCAAAATTCCCTTTAACTACCTGGCGCTTCAAAAGAATGAGTTTTGAGTACTACCTAGTGAGAAAGTCAACTATTTTTAAAGCAGATACTTTCTTGGTAACATCACAAAGCCACATTCTACCAGTTATAAACACAAGCAGTAATCATTTTCTAAAAACTGAGCGAGAAATTATGTGTTATATTTTTGCTCTTAAAAGTTGAAGATTTACCAAGATATAATAATCTTACACTGGAATTTTCCTTTAAAATGTGAAGAAATGTGTGGCGGTGTTTACCATACATTAACAGACGTTCATTTTTGCATATAAGCATAACCAATGGACGAAAAACTCTGGGGAGGGAGGGCATGTATGGGAGTGGGGGTGGGGTGGGGATTGGTAAGGTATGTACACATATAATACCTTAATAAAAAAAATCAGAAAAAAAAGACCAATGAAACACACACACACAAAAAAAAACAAAAAAACAGACGTTCATTTAGTCGTATTTTGACTCACTTCCTTGTCCTGTACACAGACTGAGAAGCCAGTTAACTCCCTAACAGACAAGAAAGAAAAACTGTAAATATTATAGGTTTATGTTTGAGGCACACATCTTTGTTTGCTCCTGGCTATAATGAAGAATATGTACTCCTAATTAATGCAGGTTCCTCTAGTCCCTCTTAAAATGCTGGCAGTAAACACCCAGTGCTGGATACCACAAAACTGAGCTTCTTTGTCATTACTCATTGTCCCCAAACTCCTTGAAGTCATTAAGGAGGAAATAATGGTGCACTTCCAATGAGATAATGAACAGGTATAATTCAAAGTTTATCATCAAAACAGGATCTTCCAAAAGAAAGATATTCTTCATATATGAAAAAATTATTCTTCAGGTAAGTCTTTCATAGGGTACCAGAACACATGTTAATATATAACCACTCATGCTTATTTTAAGACAGGGTAGTGCCAAAACCAGTTTGGCTCAGTGGATAGAGCGTGGGCCTGCAGACTGAAAGGTCCCAGATTCAATTCAGGACAGGAGAATGAACACAGGCATCTTACAGATAAATTCTTCACTGTTAAGCATGTTATACGGAACAGTTTTCCAATGAAGTGAGGGAGACAGGTGACATGAAAGAATATGGTAGAATATTAAATACTGACATGAATTCCATCTAAGAGCAAGGATTTGCATTATTTTTCTAAATTAGGCTTAAAAATACACACTCCCGCCGAAACCGGTTTGGCTCAGTGGTAGAGCGTCGGTCTGTGGACTGAAAGGTCATGGGTTCGATTCCGGTCAAGGACATGTACATTGGTTGCGGGCACATCCCCAGTAGGGGGTGTGCAAGAGGCAGCTGGTTGATGTTTCTCTCTCATCGACATTTCTAGCTCTCTATCTCTTTCCCTTCCTCTCTGTAAAATATCAATAAAATATATTTTAAAAAATACACACACACACACCCAAAACCCGTAATCAAAGATGACCAATATAATACTCCTTACAGAATAGTACTTTAAAGAGTATCCTCACATACATAAACTTAGTTTTTCCAGAAGTTAGCAGAAAAGTATTTTTCCCCTTATTTATAAAAAGGATAATAATAAAGTTCCGATTGGAATTTGCCTAAGTACACACTACAAACAGCTTGCATGCCCAAAACTCAGAAAAGACACCAGATCTTCTCATTTCAGTTTGAAGATATTCTATTCACTATTTTGTAAATCAAACACAAGTACATATCCCCCACACAAATAAGTACAAAAGGCTCTTGTAAACTTAATTTTGAAAATGAAGGAATTAATAAAACCATTTACATTACCAAAAAATGAGGTTCTAAAACAGTACAGTTGCCCTAACCGCTTTGGCTCAGTGGATGGAGCGTCCGCCTGCGGACTGAAAGGTCCTGGGTTCGATTCTGGTCAAGGGCATGTACCTTGGTTGTGGGCACATCCCCAGTAGGGGGTGTGCAGGAGGCAACTGATCGATGTTTCTCAAAGATGTTTCTAACTCTATCCCTCTCTCTTCCTCTCTGTAAAAAAAATCAATAAAATACGTTAAATAAATAAATAAGGACTCCAAGTGATAAAAACAAACAAACAAAAACAAACTCACAGTTGAGCTGAAACAGGTTTGGCTCAGTGGATAGAGTGTCAGCCTGTGGACTGAAAGGTCCCAGGTTCGATTCCGGTCAAAAGCATGTACCTTGGTTGTGGGCACATCCCCAGTAGGGGGTGTGCAAGAGGCAGCTGATCGATGTCTCTCTCTCATCGGATGTTTCTAACTCTCTATCCCTCTCCCTTCCTCTCTGTAAAAAGTCAATAAAATATATATTTAAGTAATAAATAAATAAAATAAAATAAAACAGTATAGTTGCCACCTGGAAGTGCACTGCAATTCATTTTTTTCTACAGTAAGAAAAACAAAGAAGCACCTGTATTCTCCAGCTACCATTTTCATCAGCTGAATTTTCAGGGTCTCATAAGAAAGGCACTCTTCTACCTCTCTGAACTCAACCCTTTAACAAGGGAACAAAGTAAAAACCAGAGGCAAGAGTAAAATGTTCAAATGGACTGCCTAATGTACACAGAAAACCTGAAAGAAGAGTGGTGGAAGGAAAGGGGAGTGGAAAATGTAACAAATTGTTAATTCAGCTTACTTTGGGAGTTCTTTGTCTTGAAGGGATCCCATCAAGTATTGCAATGGCATCTTTATCTTGTTTTAGCATTGTGTAACACTCAGCCATTTTGTATTTCACTTCAATTTCAGATGGAAGACACTAAGAGGGAATGAAAACACCTCTTCAAAATATTAAACAGTATGGCACTTCTTCATGTTAAACATAGGGTTACCATAATATCCAGCGCCCAGCAATTCTATTCCTATATATACAGCCAAGAGAACTACAAACATATATTCAAATAAAAGCCTACACAGAAGTGTTCATAACAACATGTATCTATCTATCTATCTATCTATCTAAAAGCCTAAGTAACCGTTATGATCAGATGATTCTTAAGCAACTATCAAAAATGGACAGGAATTTGCCGAAACCGGTTTGGCTCAGTGGTAGAGCGTCCGTCTGCGGACTGAAGGGTCCCAGGTTCGATTCCGATCAAGGGCATGTACCTTGGTTGCGGGCACATCCCCGGTAGGGGGTGTGCAGGAGGCAGCTGGTCGATGTTTCTCTCTCATAGACGTTTCTAGCTCTCTAGCTCTCTCCCTTCCTCTCTGTAAAATATCAATAAAAATATATATTTTTTTAAATTGGCAGGAATTTTCAGATTTCCCATATATTTCCCCAAGTATTCACAGTCGTAAAATGTGAGTTACATTTTAAAGTTGTGTTTTGATTAACAATATAAAAACACTAGATTTTAAGTTCTGTTTGTATGAAAGGGAAGAACAATGCATGACGTTGGTCAGAACTCAGATCATTCATAGTTAATTCCATTCTTATATTCATCCAGAATGAATTTTGCTATTAGCCCTTAACTGGATGCATTCTTTCATCTAAGTGGTTTTTCATCTTTATTTGTCCAATCAAGTCCCTTTAAAATTACATTTTATTTTACCATCTTCCACATCTAAACATCAGTCTTACAAATTTTTTCAGTCTCTCTCGCTCCCAGCCCTCTCCCCCACCAAAATCACACTTTGTATCTATCTCCAATTACCTGACTCTGTGGAGTGGATGTAGAATTGCCAGTTGAAGGTCTCACTTTTGAAGTTTTACTTAAGGCTTTCTTCTGCTGTAAAGCCATGGTATACTTGCTCACAGCATTCCGATATTCCTTATCATGAAAGAGAGAATCTGCATGATACACCAAAAGCTGGTACTTCTGAGATGGGGAGAATAACTCACTAGAAAACAAAGAAAGTATACCCTCTACATGGGTTGTTTTTGAAAGGTTAGAAAGTACATGCCCACCCTTCGTGTCCAAGCCTAGCAGTTTCAAAAAAAAAAAAAAATGTGCCTTAAGTGCTAATTCCTAAAATTAAAGGAATGAGGCATACTCTTTGCTAATATGATCAACACATCTAGAAAATTGTCTTAAATATGTTTCCTTTACTTACAGTAAAAGCAATGATACCTCTAAATCTCTTTGTATAACTACAAAGGTGTACAAAGAAAAATGTATATATTTTTCTCTTCTTCTTTAACCCAAGATTTGTTAATTTAATGGTTTGACAGATATCCATATTCTCTTATATTAACATCAATTTTTAGGATAAGACAAAGAAGAACAATCACAATGATTTAACCAGTATTACTAAAGAAGAGTTGAAAACTTAGAAAAGACAAAATTCACCAGTTGAATCCTTTTTAGAAAAGTACTGAAAAGAGGTTTGTAAGGAGTTGAAAACGCTTCCAATCTTGAAGAAAATAGAAATACTGAAATATGGAAATAGAAGAAGATAAGCCAGTGTAATAGAGTGGAACAGAGTGAGATAGAAAGAGGATTAGTCTTATTTAATAAAGGTTTTTTTTATTTTATACATAAGAGTAAACTTTATAAGCACTTGAAGAATTTTTATCTTGAGTATCAAGGGTTTAAGTACAGTGTAATGAAACCAATGTCCCAAAACTTTAACCTTGAATATTGTTCACAAGTGTTGTAAGTGCCTAGAAGCTGAGTGACAAAGGATAATCAATAGGAACCATGGCTCCAACCTGGTGGCACAGTTGGTAGGAGCGTCCTGCACACCAAAAGGGCGGTTCTCGGTCAGGGCACATACCTACGTTGCATGTTCAATCCCTGTTCGGGGTGCATATAGGTCGATGTTTTTCTCAACAAAAAAAAAAAATATAAAAACATTCTGAAGTGAGGAGTTAAAAAAAAAAAAGTGGCATAGATTTGTGGCTGTCAGGTACCTGAGGAAATGGGATTGGAGAGTGACTACTACTTGATAAGAGAGTTTCTTTTCTGGGTAATGAAGACGTTTTGGAATAGACAACAGTGATGCTTCCACAACTCTGAATATATTTAAAACCACAGAAATGTATTCTTTTCTAAAATGTTTTTATTTATTTCAGAGAGGAAGGGAGGAGACAGAGATAGAAACATCAACGATGAGAATCACTGACTGGCTGCCTCCTGCATGCCCCACACAGGGGACAGAGCTCGCAACCTGGGCATGTGCCTTAACTGGAAATTGAACTGTGACCTTCTAGTTCATAGCTCGACGTTCAACCACTGAGCCATGCCAGTCAGGCTAGATATGTATTCTTTAACAGGGAGAATTCCATGGTATGAGAATTTTATCTTAATAAAAAAAAATCTTTTAAAAAGAATGGAAAGTTTAAACATAGGATATAACATTACAAAGGAAATTCACAAATTGAAAGTTCTAGTCCAGATAGTTAAGATCTCTTCCAACTCCGAGATTCTAGTATTTAATGATAAATAAGATTAGACAGAAAATGTTATTATACTCAGGAAGCATTCATATATTTATATAACATACATGCCTACTTTCATTATCTCTGGAATGATATGTGAGAACTTAATTGTTGTTTGCCTCTTGAGAAGGGAAATGGTGGGGTGAGGCTCAAGACTCAGGATCAGCCCTAACTGGTGTGGCTCAGTGGATAGAGCGTTGGCCTGTGAACTCAAGGCTCCCAGGTTCGATTCCCATCAAGGGCATGTACCTTGGTTGCAGGCACAACCAAGTGTAGGGGGTGTGCAGGAGGCAGCTGATCAATGTTTCTCTTTCATCCATGTGTCTCTCTCCCCTTATCCCTTCCTCTCTGTAAAAAAAAAATCAATAAAATGTTTTTTTTAAAAGTCTCAGGGACAGATACTTATCTGCAGACCCTTTCTGCTTTGTTTGATTTTTTTTTTACTGTATTGTATTGCCAATTCAGTAAGAAATTCAAAAATATAAATGATACAGATCAGAATCTCAGTGCCTCCTGAAACTAGCAAACTACCAGTGTAACCGAATATGAAGAAGTCTAGTCAGAGGATCAGAATGCTTCTATCTTGTAACATCTTCAAGAACCAAGGACAATGACTAAGTCTTGCACAAATTCCCAATGGTGGAAACTATTTCTCGACAAATCACTCAGAACCAAGAGAAAGGATCCAGAACAAACACAGAAGGCTGACAGAGACCAGAGCCCCTCCCTGTCAACACTAAGGGGTGGCAAACGATGGGCTGCACGTGGTGAGGTGTGAGGTCCAAAAGCACACTCAGGGGAAGGAAACAGGGAGAGCAGCTGCCTTGCAGGCACTCAAGGGGTCTTTCTTTTCTGCCTATACAGACAGCTTCGAGAGCAGGCCAAGTGCAAATGGGTCCACGCTGAGTAGAAAATGCAATTAGGATGCCATTTAGAGACAGCAGGCTGTCCTGGTCAGAATGGAAACCAAAACCCAGACCTTATGGCTCCTCCACTTACGGATGTGTGAACTGGACAGGGCATGTCATACCTTCTTCAGGCTGTAAGCACTTCTTTAAGCACGTGCAGTCAATGAGTGCTTACTGTACACAGGCCCTGGGCTGGCTCCAATAGGAGCTAAGAGATGCCTTCTGTAACAGGGTGATGGGGAACACAGACCGTCACAGTTCTCACCAGAGAAATGACCACCAACCTGTAACTACATGTAGGGATGGATGTTAACCAGACGTGTTGTGGTGATCCTATCACAACATACACAGAATTACCGTATTTGCCGGCGTATAAGACGATTTTTTGGCCCTGAAAAATACGTATTTGCCGGCGTATAAGACGACTGGGCGTATAAGATGACCCCCTAAAATTTCCACTAAAAATACAGAGTTTGTTATATACTCGCCGTATAAGACTACCCCCCACTTGGAGGCATATTTTTCAGGGCCAAAAAGTTGTCTTATATGCCGGCAAATACGGTATCACACTGTGCACCTGCAACTAATATAAATGTCACCTGTCAATGACACCTCCGTGTGTTTTTTTTAAGTAAAAAGTGATGCAGACTATACACTACTAGCAGTGTTTCCCAAACTTCTGACATGTGTACCCCTTCTATAATTTTCGTAACGCTGAGTACCCCCTCGTCCAAAAAAACAAAATGGATGTATTTTAATAACCACCAAAATATTTTTATTTTTTATTTTTTGGTACATACACAAAATAATAATAAACGAAAAATAAAAGTATTCATAATAAAATATAAATAAAAGTTATAAATAACATTTATTTGGAACAATGAGAAGGATGAAATTGACTTGATTCAGGAGAACGTAGAATCAGGCGCAGCTAAGCACGGTGGAGTGCATATCCCCACCAAACTCTTCCCGTGCCCCTGGGGGTGCGCGGACCCCACTTTGGGAAACACTGCTAGGGCGAAGGGAGAGAACAGCAAGGGTTAAGGAGCAATTCTGACGAGCTGAGAAGAATTCTTTAGAAGGGCTACCTGGGTAGAAAGCTGTGTGAGGAGGCAGGCCTAAGGTAAGAACTCGAAGCAGGAAGACAAGTGCAAAGGACCGGAGCGGAGACCCAGCTGGGCGAGCCCAGCGTGGGAAGGAAGAGACCGGGAGGGGGGCCGGGGCGCGGCGAGCAGAGGCCGAGACTCCGTAGGGGAGGCAGGTGCCTGGCCTCGCCGGCCTTGGGACGGGACCTCACTTCAGCACCAGCGAGAAGAGAAACGCCGGCACTCCGGGCTGGGACTCAGTCAAAGGCAGCTCGGACAGCAGGAAAGGGGCGTCTGCGAGTCGTTACCACGGTGCCGCTCCCACCCTCCCAGGGTGTCTCCACTCCCAGAGGCTCCCCGGGCCAGAAAGGGGGCCCCGCGAACCCACGCCGGGGGAAAGCCGTCTCCGATGTGGGATGATGAGCCCAGGGGACGGGGTCTCTGCGCTTCAACGGAGGAGGAGAGAAAAACGTTCTTCAGGAAGGAGCTGGGGAGGGAGCAGCCAGCCCAGCGGCGGGACAGTCGCTGTGCCCGGCGCCGGGAACCTCAGGAAACCCTCCTTGGCTCTCAACTTCCGGGGAACCCTGGCCAGGGTGGTCCGCAATGGCCTCCGCCGGGCGTTCCTGGAAGCCGCCGCCGCCGCCGCCGCCGCCGCCCGGCACCTTCCCCGCAGGGAGGTCGGCGAACCCGGCCGGCGTTCCTCAGGCGGCTCCGCGAGGGGAGGCCCCGCCGACCCCAGCGCCTCGGCGGAGGCCCGCGGCCCCCAGGCCCCGTCAGCCCCCCGCCCCGCCCCGAACAGGCGCCGCTTCCTCCGGAGCCCCAGGCCGCTCCCCGCCTCAACTCACGGGTTGTTAGTACTCATGGTGAGCAGCAAGCTGCTGAGGAGCCGCACGTTGGAGTGCAGCCCCGCGGCCGCCATGTCTCGCACGTGGTCTATCACATTCATCCTGCCCGGCGAGGCCGCGGGGAGCCGGGGCAGCGGCGGCGCGCAGAGCCGGTCGGAGAGCCTGAGGGAAGACTCCAAGATGGCGGCCGCGCCGGGGTCCTTCGGGCCCACGAGTGGCGCCGCCCCCCCCGGGAAGATAGGCGGCTACTGAAGTTGCCTGAATCAATACCTCCGTCTCTTCCCCACCCCGCTTCCAGGTGGAATGATTTGGTTTTGGATTTGTTTTGTTAAGGGGGGGGGGGGGAGACAAAAACAAAACAAAAAACATTGAAACCTGTAAAGATTTTATGTGAGTTTATTTGAGCCAAACTGTCAACATATGCCGGGAAGCAGAACCTCAACGGGTTGAGATGACGCTGAGAAGAATGGCGGGTCACATTCTATGTTTATACATTGCAATCAAAGGAAAGGGACGTAGGGGAGTTACATGAAAGTCATTGGTGGTGGATTAGGGAGGTGGGACAGGGCGAAGCGGGGAGACCTCTGGGATAGGGTAAAAGGTGAAATGATGGGCTTGGGCTTCTCTTACAGAGATGGACACAGGATACTCTGACGCAATTAACAGTTGGCAATTAACTTGATAACAATAACAATGAGGGAAGGTCTCGAGGCCATTGGTTGTTCCGGGGTAAAAAGGAAGCTACGAGTTACCCAGACATCTCACAGACAGGCTATCTTAGAGGCATGAAGGCAAATGGGCTCAGTAAAGAAGATCTAAGTTGGTCTTTGTCAGGTGAAATATCTGGGACATGAATACCTACTATAACCTGTTCATAGTTACTGGTAGATATTTAATTTTCAAACCATCTTTTGTGGCTACTTTAGGTCTCTGGGTTTGCAAGACTGCCTAGCAGGCCTTCCCTGAGCCTGTCAGGTTAGCATGTGGCTCTTTTCTTTCACCGTGTCGTCCTGGCAAAAGCCGCGTCTCTGTTCTAAACTGCACACACTTTACTGGGGACTTACAATGCCCCGGGGGCAAAGAGGCCGCTGAGGGTAAACACATGCGCGATTGAAATGAAAACAAGAGGAATTTGTGTCTCTCGGAAAATTCGTGAAAGTGTATAAACACTTATTATAAATAAAAATTAATATTGTAGGTTGTGTATGTGGGGGGGGGGCGATCCTTAGCAGCTACATTTAAATATTTTAGTCAGGCGCCAGGGACAGTCCTAACTGGCTGAGGGCACCACGCCCCTCTGCTGGGGCGCGTGTGGCTGCGGAGGCGGGCTTCCCCTGGGTGTGAAAGGGCTTCTGTTTACCCTGTGAAATGCATCCCTAGCTCAGAGGATGAAGGCCACTTTAATAGGTGTTTGTTTGTGTGTGTGTGTTTTTTTTTTTAATGATTTTTTACAGAGAGAAAGGGAGAGGGATAGAGAGCTAGAAACATTGATGAGAGAGAAACATGGACCAGCTGCCTCCTGCATACCCCCCACTGGGGATGTGCCCACAACCAAGGTACATGCCCTTGACCGGAATCGAACCTGGGACCCTTCAGTCCGCAGGCCGACGCTCTATCCGCTGATCCAATATAGGTGTTGTTTTAATTGGCAATTCCCTAGTCCACCTGTCATTTAAAGAACAGATCTCCCTTCTTTGGTGAGGTTTCTGCTGAGAGCTTTTTCTGATCTTTCCATCGGGTTATGGTCTTACCTATTGTGTTTTTAAGGGTTCTTTGTATGTTTTGGGTAACAGTGTTTGTTTGTTTTATCAGCTCAGTGTTTTGCAGTTATTTTCTACCAGTCTGTGACCTGTCATTCTCTTGGCCACCCCTCTCTTTTATAAAAAAACAAAAAACAAAACACAACACAACAACAATAAAAAACTTATTTTCAGTAATAATCCTGAAATGACTAATAATGGCCTGGGGAAAACCAGACAATGAAAATATTATTTTATTAAACTTAATCTAAATAATGATGCCAGCACAATTTTAATGAAAAATAAAACATATTACAGTATAAAAAGATAATGGATTAATATTTTTCATTATATTAATATATTTAAGAAAGATTTTTATCCTACATATTGGATTAGCAAGAAAATAGTTTCCGGCTTTGGTCCTTAAATTCTGCAAGTTTGCCAGTAACTGTCAAAACTGATTATCTGCATATTAATGTTCAATTAGCACTACAGACAGATTTGTCATTGGAGCACAGTCTTGGTGTTCCATGAAAAGATGGAAGGAACTAAAATGCACTGAAAGAAGCCAAAGTAAAAAGCTACATCCTGTATGATTCTAACTATCCTAGTGGCCTGGAGCACGAAATTCATGCACGGGGTGGGGGAGGCCTGTCCCTCAGCCCAGCCTGAACCCTCTCCAATCTCGGACCCCTCGGGGGGTGTCCCTGATCTGGCCTAAACTGGCAATTAGACATCCCTCTCGCAATCTGGGGCCACTGGTTCCTAACCACTCTACCTGCCAGCCTGGTTGTCCCCAAATGCCCTCCTCCTCCCCGCCAGCCTGCTCACCCCTAACTGCCCCCCTCCCACTGGCCTGATCGTCCCCAACTGCCCCCCTATCAGCCTGCTTGCCCCCAACTGCTCTTCCCTGCTGGCTTAATCGCCCCTAACCACATCTGCCTCAGGCCCGCCACCATGCTTTGGCCGGAAAGATGTCGGGAAGGTCTCCCAGTCTAATTAGCACATTACCCTTTTATTGGTATAGATGACATCCTGAAAAAGATGAAACAGTAAAAAGATCAGTGGTTGCCAGGGGTTAGGGAGGAGGGAGGAATTTATGGAACATAGATGATTTTCATGGCAGTGAAATTATATGATACTATAACGGTGGACACGTCATATGTTTGACAAAACTCATAGAATGCCCTTAACCGGTTTGGCTCAGTGGATGAAGCATTGGCCTGCGGACTGAAGGGTCCCAGGTCCGATTCCGGTCAAGGGCATGTGCCTTGGTTGCGGGCACGTACCCAGTGGGAGGTGTGTGGGAGGCAGCTGATCGATATTTCTCTCCATCGATGTTTCTAGCTCTCTATCCTTTTCCCTTCCTCTCTGTAAAAAATCAATAAGATATATTTAAAAATAAGAAAAAATCTCATAGAATGTACAACATAAATTGTGGACTTTGGCAGGTTTATAGAGAGAAAAAATAAAGAGACAAAGGAGAATCTACCTTTTCTGGATTTTTTTTTTTTTACAATCCTCTTTAAAATCAATTGCCCCATGTAAAATGGATTCCAAGCTAAATTCCATTAATCTAATGTAAGTAAATCATACTGATTTGAATGTTATTCAAAGGACATGTAGTGAAACATGTATAGCAACTCAGGACACACAGAAATAGCCAGCGGACAAAGCTCCCTTTTTCTCATGAAATCATCTTATAAAATGATGACTTTGGAACTGGAGCAGATGTTAGACATTACCTCATGTTCATTCTTCCTTTCATGGGCGAAGAAACGAGGCCCATAATTGACAAGGAGATAGCTGGCTGTGAACCTTTAGGTTAGCCACTTTAACAGATGCAGAATGACGTGGATACCAGATACCGTGAGGTGTTGAATCAGATACATTAAAGGAACAATTTATTGCCCTAACCTGTTTGTCCCAGTGGATAGAGCATCGGCCTGTGGACTGAAGGGTCCCAGATTCGATTCTAGTCAAGGGCATGTACCTTGGTTGCTTGAGAACACATCCCCAGTAGGGGATGTGCAGGAGGCAGCTGATCCATGTTTCTAACTCTCTATCCCTTCCTCTCTGTAAAAAAATCAGTAAAGTAGCCGAATCTGGTTTGGCTCAGTGGTAGAGCATTGGTCTGCGGACTGAAAGGTCCCCGGTTCGATTCCGGTCAAGGGCATGTGCATTGGTTGTGGGCACATCCCCAATAGGGGGTGTGCAAGAGGCAGCTGGTTGATGTTTCTCTCTCATTGACGTTTCTAGCTCTCTATCTTTCTCTCTCTTCCTCTCTGTAAAATATCAATAAAATATATATTTTTAAAAATCAGTAAAGTATATATTTTAAGAAAAGGAACAATTTATTAATGTAAATGTTCTGCTCCACTTAAGTTCATTTTGGAACGTCCAGCAGCCTCCTAAGAATGAAAATCTTTCCCAGCTACATTAGACATTTTTCTTAGATCTGTCTTTTGTACCAGGGGAAAAAACACAACACTTGTAAATTACTCTAAGGGAAACATTACTTAACATCTCTTAAGTGTCTCCTGGCAGTGATATTACCTTCCTTTCATTGGAAAGGAACTTCAGGACAAAGAATTCGCCAGAACAACTGGAGAAAATACATACGGGACATCTTTCCAAATGATTTTCCCTCTCTGCAGTAAAATGTATTCTGGAGTTCTAAGATGTCCGGCCTGACATTTTTTTTAATGAGATGGTCAGTCAACTAAGGCTATGGCAACTAGCTCATGCAAGCACAAAGGCAAAACCAAGAGGGTTTGCCCCAGTCAGAGTTCAGCTGCCATAAAATAAAGTTTTCTGGAGGCTTTAATACCAGGAACAACACCAAGAAATTCCTTTCTCTGAATCTCAGCTTTTACTGACCCACCTCGTATTCTGATTAACCTCTTAGATCGATGCTTTGCTGATTCTTACTCCCAGAAATACCTCCCTCCCATTACTCTACCCTCCAAAACATCCGATGCATTGTAACTAATGCAACCTTATAACAATACTGATTTTATCTTCTTGGCACTCTGCTTGAAAATTTAAATGTAGCCCAGCCAGTGTGGCTCAGTGGTTGAGCGTTGACCTATGAACCAGGAAGTCCTTGTTCAATCCCCAGGCAGGGCACATACCGGGGGTGCAGGCTCGATCCCCAGCGTGGAGTGTGCAGGAGGCAGCTAAACAATGATTCTTCTCATCATTGATGTTTCTATCTTCCTCTCTCTTCCATTGTGAAATCAATAAAAGTATTTTTTAAAGAAAATTTAAATAAGTAAGTGAACATTTACTAGGTTCACATGGACATTTCTTAAACATTCTTCCAACAGCTGGCCGAGGACAAGGAGCAATACCATCTCCTGATCTTGTTGCTTGAATGTGTTACTAAAAATATCAAAGTAGCAAAGTGACCATCTTATAATGGCTGGGAGGGCCAGTCCCTGGATTCATAAAGACTTGGTTTTTTTTTTTTAATATATATTATATTTTTACAGAGAGGACGAGAGAGGGATAGAGAGTTAGAAACATCGATAAGAGAGAATCATCGACCAGCTGCCTCCTGCACAACCCCCACAGGGGATGTGCCCGTATCCAAAGTACTTGCCCTTGACCGGAATTGAACCCGGGACCCTTCAGAGCGTCCGCAGGCCGACACTCTATCCACTGAGCCACACCGGTTTCGGCAAGACTTGGCTTTAATTGCCATTTCTGCCAGCTTCCAGGTGTGTAAATATTATATTAATTACATTATAGCAAGTTATATCACTCACCCAGCTTCCTTCACCTAGAAAAGGGGAGTACCGTATTTGCCGGCGTATAAGACGATTTTTTGGCCCTGAAAAATATGCCTCCAAGTGGGGGGTAGTCTTATACAGCGAGTATATAACAAACTCTGTATTTTGAGTGGAAATGTTAGGGGGTCGTCTTATACGCCCAGTCTCTTATACGCCGGCAAATACGGTATTTTTCAGGGCCAAAAAATCGTCTTATACGCCGGCAAATACGGTACTTAGATCTGCCACCATGGTTTTTGCAAGGGTTAAATAGAGTTAAACCTGCAAAGTGTTTAGGACAACCTATAAAGCAGAGCTGCAGTGTGTTGAAGCAAAGTGGAAAATCATGATTGATGTTTTATCTCAAAATGAACACAGAGCAGATGAGGCCCTGACATTACACTCTCCTAATGGAATGGCCTTCCAAACTCCTATAAACACAGCGAAGGGGAAACAAACCAAATGGCTTTCCGTGTAATAGTAGTACTTCCTTTTCTGGACACAGCTCCAAGCTTTGTATGAAAGTCTTCAGTACTGGTAATTGTGGAGAAAAGGAAAACGCAGACTAAAACAGTTCTCATAAATCTTGTTGGAGCATTTCCCTGGACTGTAATCTTTCAACACATGACAGTAATGAGTGGCATATTAAAACGATAAACATAAACAGGATGCTTAAGGAAAAGGAACAAGGTGATGGAGGTCCTCCACCTGTTTTTGGCTAATAATTTTTTCCCCCAAAACTTGATTTTCTATCAATCTATTGTAAAAAAAGATTTTCCCCCTGGTGATGGAGATCACATATATCTTTTTTTTAAAAAAATATATTTTATTGAAAGAACACAGAACTCTGGGGAGGGAGGGCATGAATGGGAGGGGGGGCAATGGTAAGATATGTACACATATAATACCTTAATTTAAAAAATTGGGAGAAAAAAATATATTTTATTGATATTTTACAGAGAGGAAGGGAGAGAGATAGAGAGCTAGAAACGTCCATGAGAGAGAAACATCGACCAGCTGCCTCTCGCACACCCCCACTGGGGATGTGCCCGCAACCAATGTACATGCCCTTGACTGGAATTGAACCCGGGACCCCTCAGTCCGCAGACCAATGCTCTACCGCTGAGCAAACCGGTTTCGGCTGGAGATCACATATATCTTACTGAATTATAGTACGTGTAACTCAGGACAGTCTTTGTTCCTGCCCTAAGAAAATCACTGTTAACAGTTTGATGCCTAAGCTCCCAGTTTTCCCTGGAGAACGTACAATTAATCACGTAAACAAGGACGGAATCATATTAAAAGTCCTCAACTTTATTTATAAGGCATCCTTCCATGACAGAACAGAGAGAGCTCATTTCTTTATAATGGCTTTTATGGATGTACTATGACTTAGGTATCCAATTCGCTATTTTAAAAAAATGACTAAATTATTTCCAGGTGTGTGTCTTTCAGTATCCCACAATGCTTGAACTGAAGTTGCTGGATCAAAGAGGATGAGCATTTTAAAATGTTACAAAATTTAAAAGAAAGAAAAACCCTAAAACAAATCCAAGTCTTATGATTATTACTAAACTGCCTTCTCTAAAGGATCGTATCTTGTGCCCTGGCTGGCGTGGCTCGGTTGGTTGGATGTCATCCTGTGCATAAAGGATTGTGGTTTGGTTCCCAGTCAGGGCACATGCCATGGTTACAGCTCATTCCTTGGTAGAGGGCATACAGCAGGCAGAAAACAGATGTTTATCTCTCTGTCCCTCTTTCTTCTTCTCTAACAATCAGTTTTAAAAATCTTAAAAAAGAATTTAAAAATGTGAGTGTGGTAGTTTAAAGCCAAATACTAGATTTTTTTTAAAAAAAGTTATATTTTTTGAAAAATATGTTTTTATTGATTTCAGAGAGGGAGAAGGAGACTGAAACATCAATGATGACAGAGAATCACTGATCAGCTGTTTCTTGCACACCTCCTACTGGGGATCGAGTCCACAACCAGGGCATATGCCCTTAACCCGAATCAAACCCAGT
Organism: Vespertilio murinus; assembly: GCA_963924515.1. NCBI lineage: Eukaryota > Metazoa > Chordata > Mammalia > Chiroptera > Vespertilionidae > Vespertilio > Vespertilio murinus. The sequence goes on along the minus strand of OZ004720.1, from coordinate 9,958,716 downwards.
ACCCTTCAGTCCACAGACCAACGGTCTATCCACTGAGCCAAACCAGCAAGGGATGTAACAATCTTCTTCTTTTAAAAAAAAATATATATTTTATTGATTTTTTTTACAGAGAGGAAGAGAGAGGGACAGAGCACCAGAAACATCGATGAGAATCATTGACCAGCTGCCTCCTGCACCCCCCCCCCACTGGGGATGCGCCCGCAACCAATGTACATGCCCTTGATGGGAATTGAACCCGGGACCTTTCAGTCTGCAGGCCGAAGCTCTATCCACTGAGCCAAAAGGGTTTCGGCTGTAACAACAATCTTCTTTTAATGTCAGCATTATATGTTGATTAAAGCTGCTCTTTTAAATCCATTATTATACTTATTGCATAATTTATTCTAAGTCCTTTGGAAACTGTTCTCTCAAGTGCATTCAAAAACAAAACACCTACATTATGCAGCACCAAGGAGAAATATTCTAGGAGCCAGGCTTTTGGCTCTTAGTGTCCATGCTCCCCCTGCTGGCACTAATGGGACATGCACCACAGAGAGTTGGTTTCTATCACAAAGATTCCACAATTAAAAACAAAACAGGTTTTTCAGGAACAAACTTTTACAGGCAGTCTTCGAGTTACATCAGACTTGACATCATTTTGTGGTTATGTCACCATCTCCCATTTACTTATATAAAAAAAAAAGGTTCAGTCATTTTGATGGTTGTACATATGTGCTTTATGTTTTTTAAATTATATTTTTATTGATTTCAAAGAGGAAGGGAGAGGAATAGAGAGAAAAAAACATCAGTGATGAGAATCATTGATTGGCTGTCTCCTGCACACCCCCCACTGGGGATTGAGCCTGCAACCCAGGCATGCACCCCTGACCAGAATTGAACCCAGGGCCCTGCACTTGCCAGACGTGAACCGGGTGCCTGGCACCTGTCAGTCAGCTGGACAGCACTCCTGCTATGGGAGCACACTGACCACGGGAAGGGGGACAGGAGGTTGGGAGGGGTGGGGAAGCAGCTCCTGCATTGAGCGTCTACCCCCTGCTGGACAGTGTGTGTCATAACAAACTGTTGACCAGTCACTTAGGCTTTATACACACACACACACACACACACACATATATATAATTTATCTAAAATCAGATTCTGGCAGTTTAGGTTGGAACTTTTGTTACAGACTGAGAGGTCCCAGGTTTGATTTTAGTCAAGGGAATGTACCTTGGCTGCAGGCACATCCCCAGTAGGAGGTGTGCAGGAGGCGACTGATTGATGTTTCTTCTCATTGATGTTTCTATCTCTCTATCCCTCTCCCTTCCTCTCTAAAAAAATAAATAAAATGAAATGAAATGAAATAAAATAAAATAAAATATATTTTTAAAAAATAAAAATAAAAGAAATAGTCTTCCCAACAAATAGTGCTGGGACAAGTGGGTAGCCACATGCAAAAGAATAAAGCTCGACTCCTACTTTAATGTCATACTAAAAGCCCGATGCACAAAATTGGTGCAAGAGCAGGCCATCCTTCCCCTGGCTGCCGGCACCAGCTTCCCTCTGGCCTGTGGGACCTGGGCTTCCCTCACAGCCCCGGCTTCGTCCGGAAGGTCATCCAGAACGATGGCCGGGAGGACATCCAGTCTAATTAGCATATTACTCTTTTATTGTTATAGATATAAAAATTAACTCAAAATAGATCAGAGACGTAAATATAAGAACTAAAAGTATAAAATGCTTAGAAAATATGCATAAATCAACACTTTGGATTACCGGTAGGTAATGGTTTCTTAGATATGACACCAAAAACACAGGTGGCTGAAGAAAAAATAGACAAATGGGACTTCACCAAATTAAAAATGCCTGGGCTTCAAAGAACATAATCAAGAAAGAAGAAAAAAAAAAAACAGAGCAGTATGGGAAAACATTTCTGCAAACAAATCTGACAAGGGTCAAGTATAATTCAAGTTAAAATTGGGCAAAGGATTTGAATAAACATTTCTCCAAAAAAAGATATACAGCCCTGACAGTTTTGCTCAGTGGATAGAGCATCGGCCTGCGAACTGAAAGGTCCCAGGTTTGATTCCGGGAAGGGCACGTGCCGGGTTGTGGGCTTGATCTCCAGCAGGAGACTTGCAGGAGGCAGGCGATCCATGATTCTCTCTCATCATGGATGTTTCTGTCTCTTTCTCCCTCTTCCTTCCTCTCCAAAATAAATAAAAAATATATTTAAGCTGAAACCGGTTTGGCTCAGTGGTAGAGCGTCGGTCTGCGGACTGAAGGGTCCCGGGTTCGATTCCGGTCAAGGGCATGTACATTGATTGCGGGCACATCCCCCGTGGGGGGTGTGCAGGAGGCGGCTGGTCGATGTTTCTCTCTCATTGACGTTTCTAGCTCTCTATCTCTCTCCCTTCCTCTCTGTAAAATATCAATAAAATATATATATATATATATATATATATATATATATATATATTTAAAAACAAAAAACAAAAAAGATAATACAAATGGCCGATATCTACATGAAAAGATGGTCAACATTAGTCACTAGGGAAATACAAATAAAAACTATAATGAGATACTGCTTCAAACCCATTAGGATGTGATAGACAAACTAGAGGTCTGGTGCGTGAAAATTCATGCACCAGAGGGGGGTCCCTCAGCTCCACCAGACCCCTCATAGTCTGGGAACCCTCGGGGGTAGGAGGCGACCCAGCGATCAGGAGGTGACGCCCCCATCACACCTCTGCTGCTGCCACTGCCAGGAGTGCAAGCCTTGGCCAGCCCTGATTACCTGAGCCTCCAGCGGCCCTGGGCAGCTGGGCAGCCGCCATGCGAGGCTTGCCTGTGCCTCAGGCTGGCCCTGGGCGGCTGGGGGCTGAGAGGACTGGGGGACTCCAGAGGCAGGCATGCAGATTGGCCAGACCCACCTGGGGCGGAGGGGGCACAGCTGTGCAGTGCTAGGGCTGAGGGGACTGAGCACTGCCATCTTGTGGTTGTGGGCGACGCCATCTTTGAGGGCATGGCAGCCAATTAGCATGTTCCCTTCCTATTGGCTGTTGGTGCTGCCGCTTTTGTGAGGTGTGATGGTCAATTAGCATATCCCATCTTTATTAGATAAGTGTGGGTGAGGCAGTAGAGAAATTAGAACTCTCACAGCCATTGTGGAAAAAAACAGTCTGGCAGTTCTTCAGAAAGTTTAACATAATTACCGTATGACTCAGCAATTCCTCTTGTAGGTATACAACCAAGAGACATGGAAACATATGTCCACACAAAAATGTGTACATGAATGTTCTTGGCAACATTTTCATAACCACCAAAAAGCAGAACCACCCAGATGTCCATAAACTGAACATAGTGTAGTCTATTGAGACAATGGACTATTCAGTCTGTTTATCTGCTGCAACACAGATGAAGCCTGAAGATATTATGCTAAGAAGCCAGGCACAAAAGGACAAAGCTTGTTTGATTCCAATTATATGAGGTACTAGGTAACTGGCAAATTCAGAAACTGAAAGTAGATTAGAGTTTAGCCTAGTAATGGTCAGTTTCCATTAGGGATAATGAAAAAGTTTTGTAAATAAATAGAGGTGAAAAACTGGCCAGTGTGGCTCAATGGTTGAGCACCGACCTATGAATCACGAGGTCATGGTTAGATTCCTGGTCAGGGCATGTGCCTGGGTTGCTGGCTCGATCCCCAGTAAAAAGCATGCAGCAGGCAGCTGATGGATGATTCTCTCTCATCATTGTTGTTCCTATTTCCCTCTCCCTCTCTGAAATCAGTAAGAACATATCTACTCTAATAAAAGAGGAAGATGCAAATTGACCGTACCCTTCGGGTGCCCACCAGCCCAATCAGGAGAATGCAAATGAATCCAACAAAGCTGTTGGGTTAATTTGCATACGTAGGTGCCAAGCACCTGGGAGTGGGATGCTTGCATCGTTGCCATGACGATACCATGACGACGACGATGCAGGTGTTCCGAACTGCCCCAGCCATTCCAGGCCTCTGGGCAGCGTGGGAAGATGGAAAGGTGGCTCCAGGCTGGAGCAAGGGCGGTGCTGGCAGCCAGGGAAAGGGAGGCCTATTCTTGCACAAATCTTTGTGCATCGGGCCTTTAATTTAAAAATAAATAAAGAGATGACAGTTGCACAACATTGTCAATGGAATGTAATTAATGCCGGTACACTGTACACTTAAAAATGGTTGAAATGGTAAAAGTTATGTGTATTTTACCACAATTAAGAAAAAAAAGGGGGTGGGGACAAAGTTATAACTTGGACAAATCCTGAAAGCATTGTCCTCAGTGAAAGAAACCAGACACAAAGGCCACATGGATGTAAATGGCCGGAATAGGCAAACCCAGAGACAGAAAATAGGTCAGGGGTTATCAGGGACTAGAAGAGAGAGGTTGGAGAGGAATGGGGGAGGGGTGTGGTGTGTGTGACTGCTAAAGAGTACATTTTTGGGGGGTGGTGAAAATTTTCTGGAATTGCCGAACCCGGTTTGGCTCAGTGAATAGAGTGTCGGTCTGCGGACTGAAGGGTCCCAGGTTCGATTCCGGTCAAGGCCATGTACCTTGGTTGCGGGCACATCTCCAGTAGGGGGTGTGCAGGAGGCAGCCAGTCGAAGTTTCTCTCTCATTGATGTTTCTAGCTCTCTATCCCTCTCCCTTCCTCTCTGTAAAAAAAAAATCAATAATATATATATATTTTAAATTTTTTCTGGAATTAGTAGTGATAGTTGCAAAACTTTGCGTATATACTAAAAACTACTGAATTGTACACTTGAAGAGGATGGATACTATCTACAAAAAATGTGAAGTGAATGGCAAAGGAATAACCTTTTTCTGACAACATGTTAGAAATTCCTTTATTATTACTTATTAAGCACCAGCTTAATACTGCAGAAAATTTCAAATCACCCCTTTGACAGTTCATTCCCCCCACCCCAACCCACCCCCCAAAATTCTTGATAATGAACCTTTCAAGTAAAGACATGTTCTCTTCTCTCTTCTGTATAAAACTTTATGAAATAAAGGCAGAGAACTGTGTACATTTTGCTGTAAAATGCTGCCCCGGGTTGTGGAAAGAGTGTCTGCCCAGCTCTCTTCACTGTCCAGGTCCTGAAAGACTCTTGTTCATGAACTGTCTCTTCACAAAGCAAGTCCACCACTGACGAGAGGGGACAAAACAGAACGCACAGTGGCAGTCAAATTACAATGCAAGTTCAAGGTAAGGCCAGAATATGAATTTACTTAATATTAAAATTTGTGTTAGTCTGGCAGCCCGTATGTTATACACATTCCTTGAAAGCACATGTAAAAATGTAGAATTAATTTTTTTATATTTAGTGACTTACAGGTTATTCAAAATTACGAAGACAGAATGGAGGTAATACATTCAAGATATCTCATGCAAAAAAAAAATAATTTTCTATATGTACTCATTATGCACGGTGATTCACCGAGACCTCCTACCATGTACAAGGCATATATTCAAAGTTTAACAACACTGCGATTCAGAAACTAAAGGTTTTCTTGCAATGAAAGATCTTCGTGTGATTCATTTAATGAAGACTATAGGATAAAAGGTGAGTTATCAACTAAATAGGCAAAGAAGAGGGTCTTACCTTGCTGGGTTTATCATTCAGAGGGTCAAAAACTTTCTCGCAAAGTCTCAGTCCAGTCTCTTGCCTTAGCTGCTGCAAATAGGCCCTCATCACTTCTAAAAGAAGGAGCAGGTGGGACAACACAAAAAACGGTATCACAAATGTGCTCGTGACTGATCTGGACACTGACTTTTGCAATTTAGTTCGGTACACTCAAACAGGTTAAGAAATAGAAGTGACAATCTAGCCCTGACTGGTTTGGCTCAGTGGATAGAGCATTGGCCTGTGGACTCAGGCATCCCAGGTTCAATTCCAGTCAAGGGCATGTACCTTGGTTGCGGGCACATACCCAGTAGGGGGTGTGCAGGAGGCAGCTGATTGATGTTTCTAATTGTCTATCCCTCTCCCTTCCTCTATGTAAAAAAAAAAAAAAAAAAGTCAATAAAATATATTAAAATAAATAAAGAAATGACAGTCTTGTGGAAACCGGTTTGGCTCAGTGGATAGAGCGTCGGCCTGCAGACTGAAGGGTCCCAGGTTCGATTACGGTCAAGGGCATGTACCTTGGCTTCAGGCACATCCCCAGTGGGGCGTGTGCAAGAGGCAGCTGATCAATGTCTCTTTCATTGATGTTTCTAACGCTCTATCCCTCTCCTTTCCTCTCTGTAAAAAATCAATAATATATATATATAAAAAATCTCTTGAGAGTGGCTAGTAAGAGAATGTATGTGCTCAAGATTCCACTCCCAATTGTACAGCCATCGAGGCAAGAAGAGGAGGAGGGTAAAAAGTCAAATGGAGAAAACCCTGTGCCCTATAGAGAGAAGTGAAGATACTGTCCTTACCATCTTCCTGTTTGTTTGCAGGTTTGGCATAAATCGCGTTAAGTGGAAAACCAGGCTCTCCGGGAATGGGGAAATTAGTGATTCCCAGGGTATACATTTCTTTCTCCCCTTGGCTTTTGGAATTGCACTAAAAAAATAAATAAAATTATATATACACAATATATTTTACAGGGGGAAAAAATAGTAATATACAATTGCAATTTTTTAGTTTAAGAAGCTTTGGCTGGGGTTAATGTTTTTGGTGACCTTTTGTTCATACGCGTTACCTGTGGGCCCCTTCTCAGAATAATGTTTTAAATAATTAAAATACAATACACAGAATTACCAAAGAAACCAATTATACTGAAATGCAATAACTATATTTTTTTAAAAAATTTATGTTAATAGTCTTACATGTGCTTCTTTATTCAAGCACTAAATACAAAATCTTGCCTTGGCCCTAATAACTAAATTCTGAAGGAGTGATGTGCAAACAATATTGAAAAAAAAAAAAATCTTCCCCTCTAAATGCAAAACACTGTGGTTTCTATTGGAGAAAAAGTCACGGGTACTGCTAAAACAGCTGTGGGTTGTTGTCCACCTTACTAATGAAAATAAATGCTGAATTTCAGTTACAGGTTAGTGAAAAGAAAGATGGAATCATTTCCCACTCAGGTTCATGGACTCTGAACTTCTATCCTTGACTCCCAAGTTAAAAACCTCTGAGGCAGCCCTGGCTGGTTTGGCTCAGTGGATAGGGCGTCGGCCTGCGGACTGAAAGGTCCCAGGTTCGATTCCTGGTTGAGGGCACATGCCTGGGTTGCCAGCTTGATCCCCAGTGTGGGGCGTGCAGAAGGCAGACAGTCGGTGATCCTCTCTCATCATTGATGTTTCTATCTCTCTCTCCCTCTCCCTTCCTCTTTGAAATCAATAAAAATACATTAAAACAAAACAAAACTCTGAGGCAGCCCTAACTGTTTTGGCTCTGTAGATAGAGCATCAGCCTGCGGACTGAAGGATCCCAGGTTCAATTCCGGTCAAGGGCACATGCCCAGGTTGTGGGCTGTAGGGGCCATGCAATGATTCTTATCAATGATGTTTCTACCTCTCTCCCCCTCTTCTTTCCTCTCTGAAATCAATAAAAATACATTAAAAAAAGAAAAAAAAAAAAGAACCTCTGAGCCAAAGGCTTGACAGGGATATTTTTACTCAAGATTTCTCTTAGGAGAAGACATGCAATGCCTTATCCTCTGATTAGTCAACTACACAGTAAGTTTTGAGATCTACATTCCGATTTTTCTTTCAAGTCCATGTTCTAAATCAGAGGAAATATGTTCTATTTGCCCTTAAAGTCTCACTAAGTCCAAATACCTATCAGTAATTTATTTTCCAAATAGATGATCATGCAAGTTTCGTTACCTTTTGGAGTTTCTTTAGACACTCAGAAATGTAGAGAGTGATGTATATCAAGGTTCTATCAGCTTCATTCTACAGAGGGGAAAAGAAAACTTAAAAACAGTCCCAAACAAAGCATACCAATTTTGTGGAACAAATGAATTCAAATCTTTGTCTTTTGATTACCAACAGAAAACTGCGAAAGTATAGTTACCATAACATCAAAAATTCCCATTCTCCAGCCCTTGCTGGTTTGGCTCAGTGGATAGAGCGTCAGCTTGTGGACTGATGGGTTCCGGGTTTGATTCCAGTCAAGGGTTGCGGGCTTGATCCCCAATGGGGGACATGCAGGAGGAGGCCAATCAATGATTCTCTCTTATCATTGATGTTTCTTTCTCTCCCTCTCCATCCTCTCTGAAATCAATAAAAATACATTAAGAGCCGAAACTGGTTTGGCTCAGTGGACAGAGCGTCGGTCTGCAGACTGGAAGGTCCCAGGTTCGATTCCAGACAAGGGCATGTACCTTGGTTGTGGGCACATCCCCAGTAGGGGGTGTGCAGAAGGCAGCTGGTCCATGTTTCTCTCTCAGGGATGTTTCTAACTCTCTATCCCTCTCTCTTCTTCTCTGTAAAAAAATCAATTAAAAAAATATATATTTTAAAATTCATTAAGAAAAGTCCCATTCTCCAAATGCAGCCTCCTGAAGCCTGCTTTCGGTCTGCCTTGTGCTGCTCCTGCTGTCCTCCGTCCCTCTTGCCCCTGGGTTCCGGAGGAACTGTGCCAACAGCTCCTCACTCTGTGTAGGAAGCGGAGTCACTGAGTTGCCAGGAAAACTGAGGTGCACCATATGGTTGGCTAATTTTAAAAAACCCTTTCGCTTTAGGACTCTGCCGAGAACAGAAACATTCATGGCTCTACAAGAGGAAACAGTACTTCATGTGTGACTTGTTCTTGAAGAGCTCCATAAGCCCAACTCTTATCCTAAAGGAAAAGTGTGGATCCAATGTGGCACGCACTTCAGGTCAAAGTTTACACAGATTTGCCCCGCCAGCGTGGCTTAGTGGGTGAGCATCAATCTATGAATCAGGAGGTTGCGGTTCAATTCCTATTCAGGGCACATGCTCGGGTTGCGGGCTCAATCCCTAGAGTGTGGGGTGTGCAGGAGGCAGCTGATCAATGATTCTCTCTCATCATTGATGTTTCTCTCCCACTCCCTTCCTCTCTGAAATAAATAAAAAGTATTCTTAAAAAAAGTTTACACAGATTTATAGTTTAAAAAACAAACTCTACATTTCCCTATATTTCAGATTATGTGATATGCGGCAGAATTATAATATTTATTTTCACCTATTACAAATAAAACACGTAAGACCATGCATTAGATACAGAAAACACTCTGCTAGTAACACAGAATATTTAGACTACAATTTGTAGGTCAAGTTTCTACAAATACAGATTTCAGACCCTGTTTGATTAAAAAGCCAAAGCCTGGAAGGGAGTTGAAGTTTCATATTCTAGAATATTATCCATAAAATGTGTTGACATTTCTGTAACTTACTCACAGTGGAAGCTCAAAAATATTTTCCCATTCCCCCCTCTCCTTCTCCACCACCTGCCTCTCGACCTGATTCCTACCAAGAACTAAGAGAGGGGGAGAAAGGGTGCTTAAAGGAAGGGTCAGGGTCACTGAAGTTTATTTCTCCACCTCAGGTCCAGGATACAGAAGTGTATAAAAAATAACATAGCATATAAGATTTTTAATTATAGACTGGTACATAGTAGGTACTTAATTAATGTAGGAGAAGGAAACGAAGACCAGATAATAAATCTCAGGCTTTGCAGTTTTTATTACAACCACTCAACAATTGTGGTGTGAAAGCAGCCATAGACAAAATATAAACAAATGTGTATGACTGTGTTTCAATAAAACTTTTTTTTACAAAAAGAGGTGGTGGGCCAGATTTGGCCTTTTGGCTGTTATTTGCCAACCTGCGGTGTAGACTTTGAAAGGAAAATAAGAAATTAATATTGACACAGAGTCTAACATTAAGTACTATTCTGGATTTCTGAAATCATATAATCTCATTTTATTTGGAGCAACCTGACTGCCAGCTAGATCTTCTTTCCCATCAGAAAATCCCTGAATATTAAAAGCTCAGTACTTTACCTTAATTTCATAGTTTTTGAAGAAGACATTGGCCTTGAAGTAATAGAGGGCTTCATCCACAATATCTGTGTCTTTTGCTAAGCAAGATACAAGGGGAGGGGGCAGAGAACGTTAGCTTAATGCAAAACATAACCTCTAGAAAAGCTAAAAAGAAAACAATTATCCGAGATTAATGAACCAGTTTTGGAGTTGAATAAAATAAAATGAGGCTACTGAAATATAAAGTCTTTAGAGAATTTCTAGAGAAATATATACATAATTTATTCTTACAACTTTATTGTTTTTATAAAAACTATACATACTCATTAGAAAGATTAATTAATACCAAGCAATTAAAAAAATACATTTTTTAAAATTGATCAGAGAGAAAGGGAGAGGGAGATATAGAAACCTCAGTGATGGGCTGCCTCATGCACGCCCCCTACTGGGATCGAGCCTGCAACCCGAGCATGTGCCCTTGATTGGAATCCAACCTGGGACCTTTCAGTTCACAGGCCAATGCTCTATCCACTAAGCCAAACGGGCTAGGGCCCAAAACAATTTTTTTAAATATATTTTTATTTATTTTAGAGAGGATGGGAGAGGGAAAGAGAGATAGAAACATCAATGATGAAAGAGAATCATTGATCGGCTGCCTCCTGCAGGCCCCCCACTGGGGATCAAGGCTGCAATCTCAGGCATGTGCCTTTGGCCGGAATCGAACCTGGAACCCTTCAATCCCCAGGCCAATGCTCTATCCACTGAGCCAAACCGGCTAGGGCACAATTTTTAATTGTCACCCTAATCTCACGTCCCAGAAAGAACTATTAATACTTGGTGAACATCATTCCAGACATCTCTCAATGCATTTATAAAAACAGACTGAGACATAAACTAACTTTAATAAAATGACTTAAAAAAGCATTCAACAGAATTTCATTTGAATGTACCTACGACAGTTTCAGAAAAAAACCACACCTCTCAACTGTCATTTAGGAACCCACTGGGGTTTTCATACACATCTTTCTGTTTACAAAAACGATGACTTCAAATATATTTGTACAAGCTGTTCTAGGTGGCTAGAGCCTGAAAAAAGCCAGAAATACTGTTATGACAAAGACAAATCTCATTACAATTTTTTTGGCAATTTTTTGTTTTCCTTTTTTTATTTTAAGAAGGTCACAATCCCAAGGTCTTGGTATCCAGCAGCTGGTTTCAGCAACACAGAAACAGTTATTTTTATCTCTTGTCCATGCCTGCTATCCCTCTCACACAGCAGAAATGCAAAATAATCCTGAAGTTTTAATACTCTATAATTCAGCAGTGTCATTATTTCTGCTCATTCCTCTGCTAAAGAATTTCAATAGAATTTGAACTCTAGATGTGCATTTTTTAAAATATATTTTATTGATTTTTTACAGGGAGGAAGAGAGAGGGATAGAGAGTTAGAAACATCGATGAGAGAGAATCATAGATCAGCTGCCTCTTGCACACCCTCTACTGGGGGATGTGCCAGCAACCAACGTACATGCCCCTGACCAGAATTGAACCCGGGACCTTTCAGTCCGCAGGCTGACGCTCTATCCACTGAGCCAAACCGGTTTTGGCGAAATCTATTTTCTTATCTGAAAAAAGAAACTTCCTCAAAGATTTTAACGGTGTTTACAAAAACCAGCCAGTTCTTTTAAATGTTACCATAGGTGGTGGGGAGGCTACAAGATGCAGCACCTAGGAGGGTATTTGGCACAATAAAGGTGTTCAAAAGATATTTGTAAATAATTAGATTAATGCTAAGAGTTATTTACCGGTAACTCCCAGCATAAGATTACATTCATTCATAATTCCAATTTGGTTAGAATCCAGTACTTTAAGGAAGAGGAACAGGCCATTCCTTAGCTGTAGAAATCCCCAAAGAATTGCAAGGGTGGAAATTAGATTAACTCCTTGGTCAACTGCATCTTTTGAAATACCATATGGTATTTTGCACGGATCTGAAAGGGTTCTCAAGGAATCTAAGCCAACATGGACTCTTATTTTTTCTCTGCACTGTAATTCTTTTATGTCATTTTTCTTCTCTTTGGTCTGCTTTCTTTTCCCCATCTGTTCCTTTCTCTTCATTTCAAAATCAAGTAAAGACTATAGTAACTCACCAGATTTATTAAGTTTTATTAAATTTATAAAGGTCAAGTTTAACAGTCTGGCAGAAGGATTGAGAGGGCCTCAGTAAAAAATTATTACTTAATGCCATGGCCTTGCCCTGACTGGTTTGGCTCAGTGGATAGAGCATCGGCCTGCGGACTGAGGGGTCCCGAGTTCGATTCCGGGTCAAGGGCATGTACCTTGGTTGCGGGCACATCTCCAGTAGAGGGTATGCAGGAGGCAGCTGATAGATGTTTCTCTCTCATCAATGTTTCTAACTCTATCCCTCTCCCTTCCTCTCTGTAAAAAAAAAAAAAAAAATCAATTTTATATGATGTATGTATATATATAAAATTGATTTTTTTTCATATTTATATATATATATTTATATATTTAAAAGATTGAGCCCTGGCCGATGTGGCTCATTTGGTTGGATGTTGTCCCATGTACAGAAAGGTTGCCATTAGATTCTGGTTGGGGCACATTCCTGGCTTGTGTTTCACTCTCACATTGATGTTTCTCTCTCTCTCCTTTTCCCTTCCTGTCTCTCTAAAAATCAATAAAAACAATATTAGAAAAAATACACACTCACACACACACTTAAGACTGAGGTATTGCTAAAAATTGAAACTCCTGAAAAATGGAAAAAGGAAATAGAAGGTAAGGAGTTTAAAATGTGTTTTGTTCTGCCCTATCCGGATTGGCTCAGTGGATAGAGCATTGACCTGTGGATTGAAGGGTCTTGGGTTTGATTCCAGCCAAGGGCACATACACAGTTGTAGGCCTGGACCCTGGTAAGGCTGTGCGCAGGAGACAACCAACTGATGAGTTTCTTTCACATCGATATTTCTCTGTCTTTCTCTCTCTCTTCCACTCTCTCTAAAAATCAATGAAAAAATATCCTTGGGTGAGGATTAAAAATGAAATTAAAAAATTTTTTTAAATTTTTTCCAGCTTGGTGAGAGAAGGGGTGGGGACATGGCATTCTATAGAAGAAGCAGCATCAGATTAGTTTGTAAGAACTGACAGTGATAACAGAAACAGTGTCAAGATTTAAGCACATTTTCTCTCAACAAAATAATCCCGAAGAAATTAGCCGCAAAGATAATTTCCTATTCGATGCAACATATACCCATCATCTTAACAGGCCTACAAAGCAATATCCACCAAACAAACAGGAAATACAACAGCAACCAGAGACAGAGGACCGAGCCAAGAATTTCCCTGACTTAATGTCAGAGGGCTGCTAGATGCTTCACACACCAAAATCCGAAAAATAATGGGAAGGGGTTTCGACTTACTCTCTCGAGGGGCAGGTCCTTTGAACTGACTCCTGATGGGCAGCAGTGCCATGTTTCCAATGAGCTTGGTGTCGGGGTCCATGAGAGAAGAGTGGTAAGCCTGCCGTGGAAGCCAGGCAAGAACACAGAAACAGAAGCGGAACAAATGTCAGCAGGGCAAACAAGCACATTTCTCCAAAGGGAAGAAAAAAAAAGTAACCCACCCAAGATCAACCAGCGCATGAGACAGAGGGGAAGGTGGCAGCAATATGCAGAGCTGGCTCTTACTGGCTCCTGAAAACCAGCTGGTACCTCTCTAGGAATCTTCAAAAATTAAATTATATACACTTGTAATAAATTATATTAAAAACAAAGGTAATAAAGATTCAATGTGCGCAGAAACCGGTTTGGCTCAATGGATAGAGTGTCAGCCTGTGGACGGAAAGGTCCCAGGTTCGATTCCGGTCAAGGGCATGTGCCTTGGTTGCGGGCACATCCCCAGTAGGAGGTGTGCAAGAGGCAGCTGATCAATAATTCTCTCTTACCGATGTTTCTAACTCTCTATCCCTCTCCTTTCCTCTCTATAAAAAAAAATCAATAAAATATATTTTAAAAAGCTTCAACGTGCATTACTCCTTATTTTTTTAAAATTATTTTACTGCTGACTATGATCTTAAAGTTATTTACGTCCTTTGTATCTCTGTGGCAGAAAGAGTACTACGTAATGAATGGGGTGCTGCTTCGCATCTCTTTCATTTTTACATTCAGTGACATCGCACTGGTACCTGGGGGAAATAGTTCCGCCGCAGAAATAGGCAAACATCATATAAACCGGGAGTGCCCATCCATCAGCTGTTAAGCCAGAACCCAAGCACTAGCTACCGTACTCTGTTCTGCCAGTTCCTGGCTTTATATCTTTGACCAAGACATCACTTTTCTTAGCCTGTTTCCAAATTTGTTTAACGAGGAAATATAGACGGCCTCAGTGGGGAGGTGTGCGTGAAAGGATGAGGGGAGAAAATCACATTTAGGAGAGCAGTAGGTACACGATTCCTAGCTCCGGCTTTTTGTAAGGCCCCATTCATGCATTCATTCCTTCACCAAATGATGACTGAGCACCTCCTAACTGCAAGGCTTGGTCACTTAAAGGTACGCAAGACCAGTATGGTCTCCATCCTCGGAGAACTTTCAATGGAGAAGACAGATATTAGTTGAGTAAAACCAAGATGTTAAATAAGTGCTCGGCGTCCAACTGGAATGAGCAGGGGGCTGCAGAGCACTGGCTTAAACCCTGGCTTGCCAAGGCTTTTTGCACCAGGTAAGTGTGCATCCTTGGGTAAATTACTTAACTTCTCTCAGCCTCAGGTCCCTCCTCTGGAAAATAAGAAAACAATAACATATCTGCTGCATAGGATCACTGTGAGGGTTAGATGGGATCATTTCTATAGAGTGTGTGTGTAGCTCAGGGCCTGCCTGGGACACATCAGGAGTCAGATGGTAGCTATGGGATTCGCAATATTTGCATCTAGAACTATGGCTTGTGCCTTTTTTTTTTTTAATCACAGGTATGCTTCACCTAAAGCGGCCTCCACCATCCCCTTCCCCAGCTACTACAACTACTGTCTGGTGCCCCATCTATTTCTTCATAGCATCTGTCGCCATCAGAAATAGATCTCTCCTTTATCCTATTCACACTTGTTTCCTGTCCGCCTCCCAATTAGAATGTAAACTCCGTAAGCACCGGGATTCGCTGCCTTCGTCACCGCGGTGACCGCGCTCAGTAAGGCTTGTCGTCTGAATAATCAACCCCATGTTGTCGAAAACCCCCTTTTCCCTAACCTGCAAAATGGAGACCTGCCATAAATCTACCCCACAGAGTGGCTGTCAGAAACGAAGAGAAACCAGACCACCACTCATTTTACTCCTAATGCACAATAAAACGGAAACGTGTGGAAACCGGGCCCGGCCCTGGAGTTCGCCCCGAGGGCCCTAACCCAGCCGCGCGGGGTGACAGGGGAGGGAGGAAGTGGGTCTGACAGGGGACCAGAAGCGGAAGGGACCCGTCCC
Organism: Vespertilio murinus; assembly: GCA_963924515.1. Lineage (NCBI taxonomy): Eukaryota > Metazoa > Chordata > Mammalia > Chiroptera > Vespertilionidae > Vespertilio > Vespertilio murinus. Next base: position 9,943,268 of record OZ004720.1, on the reverse strand, counting down.
CTGGGGAGGAGAAGGAAGTGGAATTTTAGAAAAAAGGAGAAGCCGGACCCTGGACTAGAAAAATGAAAAATAAAAAGTGTATCCCTTGACTTCGTGGCTCCCTGAGGCTTTGGGGCCCAGCCAGTGTCGGGGTGGGGTGGGGTGGGGGTGGGGGTGCAGAAGGGGCAAAGATGGGGTTGGCACTGGAGAGAAGGGGCCAAAGGGCTGAGGCAGCCTCTCTCGGACCCATGGCCGACACGCCCCGGTCCTCAATCCTACAAGAACTGGCTGCCTCCCTTCTTCCCGGCTCCGGCTCCGGCTCCGGCTCCGGCTCCGGCTTCCTCTCCGACCGGGTTGGTCCGCTTCTCTCAGCGCGCGCTCCCTTCTCTCCGCTCTCCCCCATCCCCGCCGTCACCTCACACCCCTGACCCGGGCTCCTTACCGGCATCTTGACGCCTGCCGGGTTTCAACTCAATTAGGAGAATCGGGTTCGAGAGAGGAGCTTCCGGTCCCGAGCTTGGGAGGGGTAGGCGGAAGTGAACCGGCAGAGGAGGGCGAGCGGAAGATGTGCGCTTCCGGCCCTGAAGTCCCGCCCTTGGCTGCTGGGGCTGCGGGGATCCGAAGGGGCGCCAGGGGGCGCGCCAGCCCTAAGTAGAGGCTGTGTGTTACGCGCATGCGTGAGGCCTGGAGCTGGCGATGGGTCTTGAAGGTTACAAATCCCTGTGAAGCATTACCTGGATCACACTCTTTTATTTTATTTTTCAATATTTTTAAAATTGATTTCAGAGAAGAAAGGAGAGGGCATGTACATTGATGGCGGGTACATCCCCAGTAGGGGGTGTACAGGAGGCAGCTGGTCCACGTTTCTAGCTCTATTCCTTTCCCTTCCTTTCTGTGGAAAATCAATAAAATATATTTAATGAAATAAAATGTGGTGATACATAAGAAGCATCAACAAATTTTTGCTAAGGGAATAAATGAACCTACTGGTTTTAAAAATGGGGAAGGAGAGCACATTGGTAAGGGATTTGTGGGTTACTCAGTACTGCAATTTTTTGAGAAAATGGACTCTGGATTTGGATTCCAGCTCCTACACTTACAGGCTGTGTAATGTTGGATTAATCTAGTCAATCAGTTTCCCCACCTGTAAATGGAGATAACAGTACTTAATTCAGTTTTGTGAGGATGAATGAATTGCCTGTAATGTGCATAGCACTTACATGCCTAGAACATATTAAAGGCTCAGGATTTTTTAAACTATTACTAAAAAGCACCTCATGTTAAAAGACAAATTCATTCCTGCTTTGGCCCATTTCTTCCGCCAGTTCCTCAGACTGGAACACTTTGCTCCGGGTTCCCACACTGACTTCCCATTTTGGTCTCCTATCAAATAGCTCCTTTTAGGAGGAGCCTTCTTTGACAATGAGCCCAGAGCAGCCAGTTATCACTTGCCCTTTCATTATTGTTTCTTCTTCCCATTCCTTATCAGAGACTTTCCTGTGTATGGTTAATCTCAAGGACCCAGCTTGTCAGCTCCAAGGTTTAAAAAAAAAACGTTTTGTTAAGCTCCCATTTTATCTGAGTGTCTGGCATCTCCTACTTGGGAAATTTTACGAGCTAAAAAAATTTCCCTGTTATTTCAAATTATGGAGAACAAGAGTGTAATGAAAGGTTAATGCTGTTTCTTTTATTTATATACTAGTAGCGTGGTGCACGAAATTTGTGCATGGGGAGGGGGTCCCTCAGCCCAGCCTACACCCTCTCCAATCTGGGACCCCTCAGAGGACATCCCTCTCACAATCTGGGACTGCTGGGTCCTAACCATTCTCCTGCCTGCCTAACCACTTTGAGTGCCAGCCTAATAGCCCCCTAACTGCTCCCCTGCCGCCCGATCGCCCCCAACTGCCTTCACCTGCAGGGCTGAGAGGACTGGGGCTGGATGAGGTGGGGCTAAGGGGACTAGGAGCCACCATATTTGTGAGGACATGACAGTCAATTAGCATATCCCCTCTTTATTGGCTGTGGGCACTGTCATTTGTGAGGGTGTGATGGTCAATTAGCATATCCCCCCTTTATTAGATAGGCTACATATCTTAAAAATTAGTCACTTTTCATTTTTTAATTATACAAATAATATATTTTCGATGTAAAAATTAGGAATACATATAAACAATGGTTTTATCCTTACATATTTTCACCTTTGGATATACATATTTTGTTACAATAATTCCTGCTTCTCCAAAAAATCTTCAAATATAACAAAACCAAACAGAAAAAATACAGACTGTTCCTAACTGTACCACAGGTGCTAATTTACATTATACACAAACCTATGTGAATTAATTTCAATTTCAACTTTTAAAATCTAAGTTGATGCTTAATAAACATATAACACTCTAAACAGCAGTAGTTTCAGAATAACCAAGAACCTGATTCAGGTGTGCTGTTGATAAAGAGCCAAGTATTCTTTTTTTCATTAAAATAAGCAGCTTTTTAGTATTGCACCCTTTGAGAAAAATGTTTTGCCGGTTCAGCCACAAGCTCTTCACATATGTACATTTACATATCAGTAAACTCTTCATTCATTCTGATGTTCTTGAAAATATTCATCAAACATAGAAGAAGACTCATCTTCATGTTCCTGACACAAAGGAAACACAAAATAGAAAATACATGGATTTCCCCCAGTTAGACAGAGCTCCTGTTCACATATTTCCCAGGTAATGCTCTCTAAAGAGCTAACACTCAGTGCCAGCTCTTGGTGCTGCACAAAGGTAATAGTAACAATATAATATTTAAAGTGTTTATATCTCATTAGAAGCATTTCTTCTTCTTTTTAAAAATTCTTACCTGAAGTCATTGTCACTGATTTTTAGAGAGGGGAAAGGAGAAGAGAGGTAGGGAGGGAGAGACAGAGGAGGGAGGGAGGGAGGGAGAGAGAGAGAGAGAGAGAGAGAAACATCTATGCAAGAGAGAAACATTGCCAAAACCGGTTTGGTTCAGTGGATAGAGAGTCAGCCTGCGGACTGAAGGGTCCCGGGTTCGATTCTGGTCAAGGGCATGTACCTTGGTTGCGGGCACATCCCCAGTAGGGGGTGTGCAAGAGGCAGCTGATTGATGACTCTCTCTCATCAATGTTTCTCTCTCTCTCCCTTCCTCGCTATAAAAAAATCAATAAAATATATATATTTTTTAAATCTCCAGGACCTTTTTAAAAAAGAGAGAGAGAGAGAAACATTGATCATTTGCTTCCCATATGCACACTGGCATGGGATTAAAACCTGCAACTCAGGTATGTGCCCCGACTAGGAATGAATCCATGACCCGTCCATGCACAGGACCATATCCCAGCACACTGAGCCACAGAACAGGGCAAAACGGATATTGCTCTTTGAGCTCAGGAGTCAACTTCAGTAATCACCCAGAGAAGCCCGGGTGACCGCCACCACCAAGACAAAAATTAATTCGAGTTCCTGGGATTAGGCGGGAGAACAAGGAGTGCCGGCAAACATTTTTACTAAAAGCCAATAAATACCCCTAAACCAGAAATTACCTTTGGCTCTTTAAATTCCAAGTCTTCTCCATACTGAATGGCAAAATCAATATGCTGTAAGACAATGTTCATGCTTTCTTCATCTGATTGATCGTAAGGCAAGAATCGAACCATGCTGTAGTCGTCAATCTGTAAGTTGGAGATTTCAGAAAGGGTCATTCTGAAACTGTGCAACATGCTCAATTTTCAACTTATATATTTGAGGTTTATAACCATTTATCATTTGTGCGGGAGGGGAGGGGTAGACAGAGACAAAATGGAAAATCAATATTCATTGTTCTGGTCTGACTTACTAGAACACTAAACTTACTACATAACTAGATACTGTTTCATAGGCATTTATCTGAATTCGACAACCACTGGAGACTTCAACAGGGCACAGACAGTTCTGAACTCCCAAAATATCTTGGAATAACGGACATGTCAGTTCATTTGCTGGCTGTCACCAACAACTGCTTCTAAGTTAAACTGTGGGGGGAGGAATGAAAAAAAAAAAAAATCAAACTGCTGACTGGCTAGGCCACAGCGGTCCCCATCACCTCCCCATTGCAAGGAAATAGGATTGGATTGGGCTTTCTGTAATGTTGGCCACTGACTGGACATCGATGAGTAACAAAAAATGACAACAACAACAAACAACAATATAACCAGCTTACCAGTCCACATATAGCTTTAGTCAATTTTTTGAATCTTTTGCTTCTTAAGTCACTTGTGGAATCATCTAATAAAGAATACATGTCTGGATCCAGAAACCTTTAAAAGTGAGAAAGAGGCTGATTAATAAAAGGAAGAAGAAATCCGATTAACAGACCGACAGAACCTCACATGTAAATAAAGCTTAGAAGATTCATCTCTGCAACTGAGATCTGACTGTAACGAAGGTCATGAACTCACTTCTCAATTTCCTTCTTAGCTTTCTTACTCAGCAGGTCCATTTTCGTCATGATGTTCACTTGTGGGATTTCTAGAGAGATCATAGCACTCAGGGCCGCCAAGATACCAGAGATAAACTGAAGGAGGAAAAGGAAAGGGAAGATAAATCAACAGGTGCCACCAAAATCCCCAGTCTCTGCAGGAGAGAGGCTCCGGTGACCCACTGGAGCAGCACTGGCCCACACCAAAGAAACACCAACCCTAAAGAAAGGACAGCCCACCAATCAGAGGCTGACCCTTGGTTTCCGGAGATGGGGAGAAAAAAAGATGTAGACTTCATCTACAGTGGCCACAAATCTCAATTTAGACCATATCTTTAACCTTCTTTACCATAAAAAATTCCTTAAGAGCTATTAATGAGAAATTAAGTTTTAGACAGTTCATAAACTAGACAGCCCTCAGAGAATTAAAAATGCACATAGATAATATGCATCTGCCTCATTTTTCTTGGTAAGTTCTCCATATCATATCATAATTTACCATCTGAAGTGAAAAATACATTATTATAATAATTATACGAGGGATACTAAGTAACTCTAGAGCAGTGGTTCTCTACCTTCCTAATGCCGCCACCCTTTAATACAGCTCCTCATGTTGTGGTGACCCCCAACCATAAAATTATTTTCGTTGCTACTTTATAATTATAATTTTGCTAGTTATGAATCGTAATGTAAATACCTGATATGCAGGATGTCTTGGGCGACCCCTGTGAAAGGGTTGTTCGACCCCCAAAGGGGTCGTGACCCACAGGTTGAGAACCGCTGCTCTAGCGTATAGTTTGTGAAATGTCCAGAATCTCACAATGATTAAAGGAGACAGTCATCTGCTTGTACCCACGACTGAAATATCAACAACAGATTTATTCTCAAACCTTAAAAGACTCCACCATAAACTGTGAATCGACCAGAAAAACTCCACAGACTCGAAACTCCCACTGTTCTAGCTGCTGGACCAGTTGTTTCATCACAGGCAGATGCGTGTACAACTCGATCTGACCTACATGAAGAAAATTGCAAGACTATTAGAATCAGAAAATGTGAAAAAACACAGAAAAAAATTTCCCCATAAGATGGTTAAAAACAAACAAACAAACTGCCCTGCTGGAGTGGCTCAGTGGCTGAGCATCAACCTATGAACCAGGGGGTCACAGTTCGATTCCCGTCAGGGCACATGCTCTGGTTAAGGGCTCAATCCCTAGTAGGGGGCATGCAGGAGGCAGCCAATCAATGATTCTCTTTCATCATTGAGGTTTCTCTCTCTCTTTCCCTCATCCTTCCTCTCTGAAATTAAGCCCTGGTAATATAATATATTCCATTTTAAGGGTCTTACATCCTCTTGAAGCAATCACAAAATCATGAGGTTCACCATACTCTTTAGTTTTTGCCCATCAAAAGCAAGCGCTACAATTTTGTTAACCAGTGTCACCCCAATAAATTCAATAACAAGGAAAACAAGAAAGCCAGTGCTACAAAAGTAATGCAGTTTGGGAGTATTCATCAAGATGAACACTTATGACAGCTGCACTTTTCTGTGGGTGTGTGTATGTTCAACTAAAAGGAAAGGGGAAAAGTGAGAGCCACGTATGATCAAAGCTAAGTTAAGCTCAAGTCTACAATTCACAATCTGGCTTAACAAGTCATATATGTTTCTCTCCCCTACCAGCCTCACTTCCTTTTGTGCGCTGTGTGCTTCAGCCACAGCAGCTTTCCTTCCTGCCCGCAGGCCTACAACATGGACCACAGTCACCCTCACCTTTGGGCTATGGCCCAGCCTACAGGCCACTGATCAAAGCCTCCTCGACCCTCCCTGCTGCGTGATGGTCTCTGCCAGCAGGCGCCAACCTTTCGGACCTCACGGACCACTAGTGATCCGCGGACCAGCAGCTGGCGACCGCTGCTCTATGCTATTCCTGTCACAAAGGAACATTAAGAAACATTTGGGTGGGTTTTGTTTATACCGTCCAGCACTGCCAGTGGACTGTGAGCTCCACCAGGGCAGGGACCATGGCTGCCTGGTTCTCTATGGTATTCCCCGTGTACAAAGCTAGGCACTCAGTAAACTCAATGAGTGATCAGAGCCAATGAATGAGAGCTTTGCAGCTTACTGCAATCTGTATAACGCAGAGTGTTATACATATATAAAAATGCTCACTGCACTTTCTCCTACTGAGGACAGAACCCACATGACTGTGAGGAAAACGACACATTTAAATGGCTCACCTACCTGGACAGTCAAAAAGGATGTAGTCATCCTCTACGTGGCCAAGACAGCCCTCTAGCCAGTCAAAATTATTGGCAAAGTACTCCATGCAAAACACCAGTCCTCCGTTGGGACCGAACCGCAGAGAATCATCCTCCATCACGTCATCCACCTCGATCAGCTCCCGGATGTCTGAGAAGGACAGGCAGGCCCAGGGACAGAAGCACATCCATTTGAAAACCGTTATCCTCACAAGTGATGATTAACCACTATGTAAAAACTCACACACATGAGGTTATTTCTGTACATGGTTACTCCCTAGAGCAGTGCCTGTGGGCAGTAATTATTGTATAGCCAGACAATCGAATCCTATGCAGCCATAAAAAGGAAAAGCTAAGTACTTGATTATCACCCAATCTTCTAGTTATACTGTTAAGTGAAAAGTGTAAGGTATAAAGTCCATGTAAGAATCCATCGTTTGTGTTAAAAAAAAAAAAAAAAAGACCAAGACTCATTATATACATAATATACATCTTTGATTTTATATGCATAATAGATTCTCTATGGATAAACATACCCCAGAAAATGGCAATATGGTTGCCTCCTAGGGCAGCCGACTGATGGGACACAGAGCTGGGAGAGACATTTATTCTTTTGTACCTTTTGCATTTTGAACCATGTGAATATACACTAAGTATCCTATTACCAGTAAATAAAACAAACCAAGAAAACCAATGCCTGTTTATTAACACAATCATTGGAAGCTACTTAACCTTCCTAGGCCTCACGGTCCTTATTTATAGATGGGGTACAAATCATATATCCTAGCCCAAACTGGTTGGTTGGCTCGTGGATAGAGCCGTCGGCCTACGGACTCAAAGGTCTCGGGTTCGATTCCGGTCAAGGGCATGTACCTTGGTTTCGGGCACATCCCCAGTGGGGGGTGTGCAAGAGGCAGCTGATCAATGATTCTCTCTCATGGATGTTTCTAACTCTCTATCCCTCTCTCTTCCTCTCTGTAAAAAAATCAATAAAATATATTTTAAAAAATACTTAAGAAAACAAACAAAACAAATCATATATCCTAGGGCAGAAGGATAAGGACTATGAGAGAACAGAGCTAAATCACCTATAGCAGCAGCTTAAAAAATTCTGGCATAAGCATGGTTCTCTTCTATTACTAATTTTTGGAAATCAATATTTTTACCTATCTACAGTAGGTTTTTTGTGTGTTCAAACTTACAATTTCTGTTCCCAGAGAACTGTGCCTCCTTCACAGCCACACGTACCAGTATGTGGATACTATCTCCCCACGAACTTTCCCAGGGATAACATCTGACGCAAGCTGGGACAGCTGTAATAGCTACACGGCTGGTCCCTGCTTCTACTCTTGACCCTCTAGGGTCCATTTGTCATCCAAGAGCCAGTTACCTTTAAAAACATAATCAGATGCCAACCCTCTCCCCCGCTTAACACCCTCTAATGGCATTCCATTTCGACAAGTGCTAGAGATTCAATACTTGTGTCCTTCCAAAATTCCTATGTTTAAAACCTAAAGCCCAAGGTGATGATATTAGGAGTTGGGGACTTTAGGAGGTGATGAGGTCATGAGGGGTCTTATAAAAGAGGCCCCAAGGAGATCCCTCATCCCCTTATGTGAGGACACAGAGAGAAGTTGGCAGCCTACAGACTTATAACTGGGTCTTCACCAGAATCTGATCGGGCTGGCATCCTGATCTTGGACTTCCAACCTCTAGAAATATGAGAAATACATTTCTATTTTTTGCAAGTCTCCACCTATGGCATTTTGTTATAGCAGCCCCAACAGAATAAGGAAGCAGTATAGTCCTGGCTGGTCTGGCTCAGTGGATAAAGCGTCAGTCTGCAGACTGGGGTACCCTGGGTTTGAATCCGGTCAAGGACACGTGCCTCAGTTGCAGGCTTAATCCTGGCCCTGGTTTGGGTGCATGTGGGAGGCAACCAATCGACTCTCTTACGTGGATGTTTCTCTCTTGTCTCTCCCCCTCCCTTCCATTCTCTAAAAATCACTGGAAAAAATATCCTTGGGTGAGGATTTATAAAACAAACAAAAAAGAGTGTTGAAACAAATTCTGTTGGATCCACCAGATTAATTACAGTTAATAAAAATAAGTAAAAACAAACAAACAGGATAAAACCAAAACTTCTCATGTCCTACTAGCTCCTACCCACTTCTTTCTTTTATTCATTATACTCCAACTCATTAATATCTTTTCTTTTTCTGCAATATACCAAACCCTTTCCCATTTCCAGGCTATGTGTTGATATTCTCTCATTTTATTTATTTATTTTAGAGAGGTAGAGAGAGAGAAACTTCAATGATGGGAGAGAATCATTGATTGGCTGCCTCCTGTATGTACCCCACTGGGGATCGAGCCCAAAACCTGGGCATGTGCCCTTGACTGGAATCGAACCCAGGATCCTTCAGTCTTCAGGCCGATGCTTTATCCACTGAGCCAAACCAGCGAGGGCGATGTTCTCTCATTTTAGAAAGCTTTTCCCCAGCTTGATGAGCGCATTACCATCTTTGGGTCTGGGCCCAAATATCACCTCCTCCCAAGACACCACTGCTGACTACACTACCTAAAGCAATCTCCTCTAGTTAATCCCTCTAATCAGTCTACTGGCAGGCTTTATCACAGTCTGTAACATGTTGCTTATTGCTTATCTCCCTGACTAAAAGGTACACGAAAATAGGATTAATATGTCTTGTTTCACAGACACTTGAATTAATAAACTAAAAGAGTTAAAAAAACAACAAACACATTTAGGGGTCTCACTCAGAGGATGATCAGCAGTAAAGCAGGGTCACTGTACCAGCATTAAGCACGGAAAGCACAGAAGGGAAGGGTAGGAAGGAAGGCACCGACTTACTTGAATTTAGTACCTAAGAGACCACGAGAAAGGATACTGTTGAACGTAAGTGGATGTCATCAAATGACATTCAGCCCCATGCTGTTCACCCTGAAACCAGGGGACCATCGACTGATGAACAAGAACAGACCCAACCGAAACCGGTTTGGCTCAGCGGATAGAGCATCGGCCTGCGGACTGGAAGGTCCCAGGTTCGATTCCGGACAAGGGCATGTGCCTTGGTTGCAGGCACATCCCCAGTGGGGAGTGTGCAGGAGGCAGCTGATCAATGATTCTCTCTCATAGACGTTTCTAACCCTTCTATCCCCCTCTCTTCCTCTCTGTGGAAAATCAATAAAATATATTTAAAAAAAGAAGAAGAAGAAGAACAGACCCAGAGAAAAGGAGCCACAGGTCAGACTGTTGGACCTCAAAGGGAGGGTGCGGACAAAAGGGAGAGATCAGTCAAAGGACTTGTGTGCACACATATGAGCCTAACCAGTGTTCAAGGGCAATAGGAGAAAGTGGGGGGCATGCGTGGGGAGGGGTGGGGGATTGGAATGGGGGGTTGGGGACAAATGTGTGATACCTTAATCAATAAAGAAATTAAAAAAAAATAAACCAGGGGACCAGACTAATAATATTTCAGCTTCTACACCCAGCATTCCCTGCCTCTTCACTCCCTTAATCTTCCTGAAGGAGGGGACAGCTCTGCTCAGGACTCACCAGCCATTACGGGGTAGTTGAAGTGTTCTGCTGCAGGATCAAGGTTCACGACTTGGACAGACCGATTGAGGGCTTCACAGTGCTGGACCATGGTGGCACAGTAAGTACTCTGTAATGTCACACGGGTCAAGGGGTCAGAGCAGCAGCGATGTAACGGTATCTCCTGCACCCCCAGAAGGACCTTACACCTTGGGCAGTGTCTGCTAGGGACAAAACTAGGCCATCAATCCTTGGGAGCTACACCAAGGCAGGATTAGACAAAACTGAATTCCAGCTCGGTTGGTGTGGCCCAGTGGTTAAACATCGACCTATGAACCAGGAGGTCATGGTTTGATCCCTGGTTGGGGCACCTGGCCAGGTTGCAGGCTCATCCCCAGTTGGGGGCGTGCAAGAGGCAGCCTATCAATGATTCTCATCATTGATGTTTCTGTCTCTCCCTTTCTGAAGTCAACAAAAATATATTTTAAAAAACTGGATTCCAGCCGCCACTTACTAGCTGTGACCCTGAGCAAAGAACTTTTCTGTATCTCATTTCCCTTATCTGTAAAGCCGGATTAATAGGGCTTGTTTTGGAGGGTTGCTATGGAAACAAATGAGGTGTTCAGCGCAGTACCTGGGGCACACGTACACAATAAACATAAGCAACTACCATTCTTCTCCTTTCAAAACAACAACAAACAGGGTCCTGAAGCCCAGACTGCAGAGGGGAGCTGCCCAGCGTCTCAGGGTCCCCAGTGCAAAAACCCGCCGGTCCCCTCCTCTGGACCCGAACCTCCCGGCGGCCGCCCCGAACTCCTACTTTTCCCTCCTTCTTCCGCCAAGTCCTCACCTTCCCGCTGCCTGCGGGGCCCATGACGAGCTGCGCATACCGAGGCATGTCAACTCCCTGAGCCCCCGGAGCTGCCCGCCGCGCAGCTGCCGCCCAGCCTGGCTGCCACCTTCCCTTCAGCCTTCGCGCGACGCCCCGACTTCCGGGAACGTGAGATGCGAACCAATCACAATCCAAATTCCGTTTACATGCCACACCTCCGAGTACGGAGCACCCCGCAGGTCAAAATCCCTCGCGTGGGAAACGCGCGTGCTAAGAAAACCCTGCGGCGGGAGGGATTGTGTGCGCACGCGCAGAGGTTGTTGGTCCAGCCCGGGGCGGTGAGACTGGGGAAGCTCGGTTGCCTTGGTGATAACTGTTTACAGATAACGGCCAGCGCTCCGCATTCCTGCGCGGGGAGCCTGGGTCCTCGGCTTGCGTACGGATGTTTGACACATGCGGTGACGTTCGAGCTTTGCAAATTTGCGGAGGGTCTGGAATACTGAGGTGGAAGACACTTCCTGCTGTGGAGGGCATGTAGTATTATTTCCTTTCCGTGACGCCACCGTTCCACAAAAAAGATGCAAACGTGCCGACCGCGTAGTCAACTGAAGAATTCCCGCTCCTCCCCAATTCAGCTCTAGGAACGCGGGTCTGCCCTCCCCGCTGTCCCGGAGCTATTCGGGCAGTGTCCGGAACGCCCCAGAGGGGGCTAGAACCCAGCATCCGCCTCTTCACCCCCAATATCTCCCGACCTGACGCAAGCGTGCTGACCCGGGAGGGGAAGAGGGAAAGCTTCCCCCCCGCCCGCCCCCCTCCGCACACACACACACACACACAGCTCGCGGTCCCTGCACCCGGGAGGAGATGCTCGGCCAGGGTCCCGTGTCCGCCTGGACGGATTGCAGCTCTTCCGCAGAGCCTCCGGCAGCGGCCAGGACCGAGGGTGGCGGAGGCGGGTGAGGCTGCGGGGCCCTGAGGGGTTAGGGGGGACGGGGACCGGCCGGGTCGTGATCTCCCGTGTGGAGGAGGGGTCGGGAGCTGGCTGCTCTAATGCACTGAAGAGAGAGGAGGGGAGAACCTTTGTTGTGGCCGGGATGGGAAAATATGGAAGCCGACTCACTGTTCAAAGGAAGGGTTTCGGAGGAGGGTTTGGGGGCAATGACAACGCGGTGACTGCGACAGTCACCTGCGCGCATCTTTCTGCCCCGAGGGGGCGCTGGGAAGCCTGCTGGGAAAGCGGCCTGGCCACCGGACTGCTGTGTAAACCCCCGGGTGAGAGGGGGTGACTGCGGGAACCAGCGGCCTTGGCTCCATGGAGGGCTCCCAAGTCAGTAAGTCAGTTCCCTGTGCGTGACATTAGCCACCTTTATGTCAAGTGGGGATTCGTAATCGTCAATGAAACAGATGGCTATGAATATTAGAAGTACTTGACATTTTCTAGACACAGAAGTTCATTTCTTCATAAATCTATTTTATTTTGAGCGGGGTTTTACTATTATTTCCTGATGCTGAAGACAGTTAAAGTCACTGCTGAAGGCAGTACCGCCTCATCCCTTTCATCAATTAGTCCCTAAAACAGAGAGCTGCTGGCTGTTTGCCAATGCAGCTCACAGCCACGGCTCCTGCTGCACCCAGGTCTTTTTTTTATTTTTATTTTTTAAATATATGGTGGATTGAAAACTTCTTAAAGGTGAGATTGGGTCTTGTGTTTCTTTTCTGTTCTTCTCAGTGCGTAGTGAAGTGCTGGATCCTGGTATATCAGGAGAATGAACGAAGGAAGGAAGGAAGGAAGGAAGGAAGGAAGGAAGGAAGGAAGGAAGGAAGGAAGGAAGGAAAGGAAGGAAGGGAGGGAGGGAAGGAGGGAGGAAGGGGGTTTAGTCTCAATTTGAGAAAAAATAAAAGAACCTATACAAAATTAGAAACATTCGAAATCCAAGGTTCTAAAACACCTTAATTACATACAATGAAAAACAAGATAGTCTTTTCCATAGCCAAATTACTTTATTAAAAATAAAGAGAACAAGAAAATATTATGGTTAGGACTAGAAGCCCAAACTACTTTATTAAACTCAATGTAGGAATTGGATTAGGAGGCTATAAAACTAAAGCCAAATTTGGCTTAAAGTAAATCCTGTCTAATAATATGGCAAAGAAAATATCAAATATCAGATAACTCACTTTAAATAAGTCTGAAGCAAAAATAAGTAAATAAGTAAATATAAATAAGTTTGGAGCCATCTACACTAATAAAAGAGAAATATGCTAACCAACCATCACTCCACTACACTCACAGCCAATCAGGAGCCAGTATGCAAATTAGCCCAAGCTGGTGGCAGCCATGGAGCTGGAGCAAGCAAGAAGCTTGGGTTACCCCCTCCCCAATGGAGGAAGCCAAGCGTCCCCCCCTGCTCTGACTAGCCCTAGCCTCTGCTCAAGGCTACAAAGTTTCAATTGTAGAAGATAAATAAATCCCAGATACCTGCTTCTAGCCAGCCCTGGCCTCCACTCAAGGAAGAGCTGAAAAACAAGAAAGAAAAGAAAAAAAGGATGGGATGGGACCTGGATTGCCAGGGGCATGGCCAGCCTGAAAACAGCCCTCAGCTCCTCACCTAGGCTGGCCACACTCCCATGGGGTGAGGGTCCCCGCTGGGGGGGTTGGCCAGCCTGCAAACAGCCATCAGCCCCTCACCCTGTCAGTGGGGGTGAGTTGAAGGTGATCAGGACAGTGAGGGGGGCAGGTTGGAGTGAGCAGGCCAGTAGGGGGCAGTTGGGGGGAGCACACTGGCACAGGTGACAGTTGGGGGTGATCAGGCTGGCAGTGGGGCAGTTGGGGGCGAGATGGCTGGCAGGCAGACAGGCAGGTTAGTGGTTAGGAGCCAGCAGTCCCAGGTTGCGAGAGGGATATCTGACTGTGGGTTTGGGCTTGATCCCTGTAAACTAGCAGTAGGACATCCTTTCAAGGGACTCAGATTGGAGAGGGTGCAGGTGTGGCTGATGGACACTCCCCCACCCCCATGCACGAATTTCATGCACCGGGCCTCTAGTTAGGATATAACCAGAATGACAGAAGAAAATTTGCAAGACATTCTGTCTGATAGAAGCATGAAAAGTATAAAGCAAATGCAATACTGTCCTTTTTTTCATTTAAAACACATTCTTTAATGCTTATAAAGCTGTCAGACTGTCAGTTACTTGTCGTTACCACTTACTATTTACATCCTTTTTTTTATTTTTTAACAGATCAGCTGGACATTCTTATTATCAGAATTCCAAAGGCACTGGTGAGTAGAGCACATAAATCAGATAATAGCTATAATAACATGATTCAGAGACGTCAATTCTGCTACAGCTCTCACACAAAGGAGGTTTAAAAATAGATTTTATTAGCCTCCTTGGTGATTTTAGTCTTGAAGATTTCTCAGAGAACAATCAGCAGGTACTTTGTCTCCCATGAAGACATCTTACATCAAGCATTTTAAAAATAGTCTTTCAAAATAGCAATGAATCTGAAAACTGTGATTATAACTGATGTTGGTTGAAAAGAAGAGAGCACAGGTTGAAGGGAAATTTTTAAACGGAACAAACTCAAGGAACAAAATCATTCTTAATGCTGCTGTTTTCCTCTCCTTTGAAGTAAAGGTTAGAGTGGCCAGAGTTGAGAGGATAAGATGCCCTCCCAAAGGTGTCTCACTCATTTTGGGGAGGGAGCAATTTCAATTCAATGATATATAAACCTGGATTCACTTTGCTTTTCCTTGGAAACTATATAGTCCTAACAGTTACCTAAGAAAAACATACATACCTGTAAATATATAGATATAAAGATATAAAAATGCATATATATATATATATATATATATATATATATATATATATATAGTGTGTGTGTGTGTGTGTGTGTGTGTGTTTCAAAAGGAATTGCTGATTCATATGGTCATTCTATGTTTAATATTTTGAAGAACTGCCACACTGTTTCTATAGCAGCTGCACATTTTACATTCCCACCAGCAATGCACAGGGTTCCAATTTATCCACATCCCTGCTAACACTTATTTTTTGTTTTTGTTTTTTTATGATAGGCATCCTTATAGGGTATCTCACTCTGGTTTTGATTTTGACTTCCCTAATGATTAGTGATAGTGAGCATCTTTTTATGCGCTAATTGACAATTCATGTGTCTTCTTTGGAGACATCCAAAGTCTATTCAAGTCCTTTTCCCATAGTTCAGTTCGGTTGTTTGTTGTTTTGAGTGTAACTATTATTTTTAAATGTTTGGTTTTCTGTAATGAAATGCTAACAAGCTTTTGAGCAGATAAAATTTTAGGCCAGGCTATGATATGCATCTTAGAAATATTTATTAGCAGGGACACAAAAGATATAATCTTAGAGAATTAGCCCACCTTTATGACTTCAGTAAGGATTTAAAATTATAAACTTGAGCCCTAGCTGGTTTGGCTCAGTGGATAGAGCATTGGCCTGCGGACCAAAGGGTCCAGGGTTCCATTCCAGTCAAGGGCACGGATGCGAGCTCGATCCCCAGTAGGAGGCGTGCAGGAGGCAGCCAATCAATTATTCTCATCACTGATGTTTCTCTCTTTCCCTCTCCCTTCCTCTCTGAAATCAATAAAAATATATTTTTTAAAATAATAATAAACTTGAAATGTTGAATTAGTATTCATTTTATTGTTAGTTTCCAAATGATGATTTAAAGATCATAATAAGTTTCCAGATGATTTTTCTATTTGTTGACAAACTAGTTAGTCTTTCATTATGCCAAATCTTAAAGAAATAACTAAATTTAAAGTTTAATATATAAAATTATAGTGGCCTTTATCAATAACATTAAAACAAAACTGTGCTTATTTAACTCACTTTATTAAGTAAAAACTTTTAACTTAAAATCTGTTCTGCCAGTTTCATTTGTAATGGTCCCAAACTGGAAAAATTCAAATGTCCATCAACAGGTTTCTCTCTCACATCCATGTTTCTCTTTCTCTCTTCCTCTAAAAGCAATTAAAAAAAATTTTAACAGCCCATGCTATTACTCCAGAATAATCACTGGCACATGTAAATACATAGACCTTAATAGTTACTTTGTTGAACTGATCTTTCTCGTGAAATTCACATAATAATGTCCTTGCCTACAGATGGAATCAAAGATGGACACAAAATGAACTCACACATAGCCAAGCTACAAGAGTTATGGAAAACTCCTCAAATTCAAACAATTCACACCCCTAAATCAATGACAGATGTGTCCTTTCTAAAGGTATGCTAACTACCTACCAAAACTTTATTTAAATACCAATACTCTTTGTATTCAGAGCTGAACTTTTTATTGAAGACTAGAGGCCCGGTGTGCACCGGTGGGGTCCCTCAGCCTGGCCTTCGGGGATCGCCCTGAAACTGGCTCTCCACATCCCCTTTGGGGTCCCGGATTGCAAGAGGGCGGTTCTCGAGTGCTGCATCCCAGAATCAGGCTCTCTCCTCTCTGGTTCTGGGTGTCACCTGAGAACTGCAGCTGCCAAGTCACTGCAGCTTGGCAGCTCCTGCAGGGAGCATCTGCCCCAGGGAGTCAGTGCACATCGCAGCTACCGGATCGGAGAGTCAAGCAGTTGCTTAGGCTTTTATATATATAGACAAGCTACTTAGAGAAATGATTTTCTTTTTTTTGTATATTTTCTTTTTTACAGAGAGGAAGAGAGAGGGATAGAGAGCTAGAAACATCGATCAGCGGCCTCCTGCATGCCCCCTATTGGGGAGGTGCCCGCAACCAAGGTACATGTCCTTGACCAGAATCGAACCTGGGACCCTTCAGTCCACAGGCCGACACTCTATCCACTGAGCTAAACCGGTTTTGGTGAGAAATGATTTTCAACCTTTTATATCTCATGGCACACAAACTAAATGCCTAAAATTCTGTAGCAGACCAAAAAATATATTTTTTGCTGATCTGACCAAAAAAAAAAAAAAAGGTATAGTTTTGATTCATTCACAGCAGGCTGCTATTTTTGTGTTGGCTGTTGCTACTTTTACAATTTGACAATCTAAGGAAAGAGGTTAGGTTCTGGCAGGGTAACTCAGTTGGTTAGAGCACTGTCCTGATATGCCAAGGTTACAGGTTTGACCCTGTCATAGCACATACAAGAATCAACCAATGAATACATAAATAAGTGGAAATCTCTCTCTCTCTTTCTCTCTCTCTAATAAATAAATAAAAATTAAAAGAAGAGAAAGGGGCCAGTGCCCTCAACTGAATAATCAGATATCAAATTCTTGTGGCACACTGGTTGGAAATCGGTGACGTAGAGGATCAAGTACTGCAGAAGACAAGGCACCCAGCATATTGTGTAGGAATATATATATTTTCTGTGGGGTCAGCCATGGATACAAGAATTTTATTATAGATTTCTTATAAGAGTTCTTTCAGGGCTTTATGACTTCAGATTTGATGTACCTTTATGCAGGAAACTCAATGCCTCAAACATTGAAGGCACTTGAGGAAAGTTCCATTCTGGAGATAGAAATCCAACCTCATAAAGATTTTTCTCAAAGACTACAAAATTAGAAGCAAGTAAAGAAAATGGCAATAAGCCTTTAATACAACTATTTGTCCTATATTACCCATTAAAAAGCATAGCTGGCAGGGTAGCCTCTCCAGAGCAACACAAATTAGGCTTACTAAAGATTTGTGCCAACTGGTAAAGTTTTCAGGCCAACCTTTTGAATTTCCTCTGCTCTGGATTATTACCTATCCAGTTCAGTAAATCTTGTGTGTGTGTGTGTGTGTGTGTGTGTGTGTACACGCATGTGTGCGGGACACATATGTAGTGGAGTCTTGCATTTTAGGTAAGTGTTAACTTCTAAAATCAGCAAATACAGTGAAAATATTAGACGAAATTACTTATATCAGAGCCCATCAGACTATCCCTCCATCTGTCCAACTCAGTTATCCTTATGGTTCTAGAAAGGACTGTTCTGTTTGTTTTAGTTAAACTAAGTAGAGTAATTGGGTTGCTTTTAGATACTACTTTATATAAAGGTGAGATGCTCACATTCACTGAGATGCACATGGGAATTAAGACTCACTGTTGGGGTGGTGAACATACAAAACAATACACAGATGATGTGTTATAGAATTGTACACCTGAAACCTTTCATTTTATTAACCAATGTCAGCCCAATAAAGTCAATTTAAAAAAAGCACCACACACATACACCCTAAAACAGACTCACTGACATAACAGTGGACTCATATTTTCCTTTCTCTTCTAGGGCATTGGCCCTCAAACCTCATTGGGCATCTGAATCACTTGAGTGGAAATGGCAAGCAGAGTCACTTGTACTATTTAAATGGCCATCTCTTTCTCTCTCTTCTTGGCCAAATTAACACAGTTGAATTTGCTAAAGTAAAACGTACAGATGGTACACTCTGCTAAACATTCATCCTTTCAGATAAAAGCCTATAAATCTTGTTCTGTCTTTTAGCATCCAGACCTCACCATAGGCCAGAAGCATTATCTGTGCAGCACTGCTAAGATCTGTAATGTGAACTATCTGAGGGTGTTAATGAAGAGGCAGTACATGCACATGATCCAGCACAACTCTCACAAGCCAGGCAGGTGCACCTGCAGTTAGTTTCTTACTGGTTGTCACAAGAAATGAGAGGGTCCTCTAACTGAAGTGATTTCTATGACAGGCGCCCTCACTCATCACAGGAGCCACCTCAGTTCTCGTCACTCCCAGAAGCAGCATTACCCCTGTACTACGTGGCGACACCAACTGGAGAGAGGGGACTCCGTGCCTTCCAACATCGCAGCCGCGTCTGCGCCTGAAATGATCATACAGCATTCCCTTTGGCGACCCATGAGAAACAAAGGAAGGTCTGCTTCTTATTGTTTAAAAGGAGGAAAATGTATCCCAATTCTATTTGAAGGGTAGCTAAACGATATTAAAACTTATGTTCCCTATTATAGTGACCTTTGCTAAGTTCAAAAGCGGCTGGACAAAAAACACAAAAGGATGTTATCTTATGGTCCCTTTATGGGATATGCCACATCTTTTAGAACTTCGTGGAATTGTCAACATTTCTTGATCAGCTAGAGATATGGAAGACTGCCCTTCTCAGTGATTCTCATTCAAATTCAAAATAATGCAAACACGTCCAAAAGGAGAAGCATATGGTTGCTTCTGCACAGGGGAATACTATGAACAAAAAAGGAGGGAAATGAGATAAGAAGCCTTATTATTCAACCTGTGTAATAGTTAGCTTTGCATTTCAGGGTTAATAACTCACAGAATTCAGGAGGTGAAAGGGCTCTTTGGTGATACTGGCAGCTTAATAGAGAATGTGTGTAGCCTTCCACAGTCATGGAAGTCATTTTGCTGGTTGTGATTAAGATGCTTTTCTTTCTTATAGCTTAAAAACTGGATATGTGTCTAAAACAAGATGTAAGTCGCTGAAGATTTTTAGAAAACCAGGCAGACTGTTCATGCAATCAGGTAAATGTAGAATTTGAAAAATAGGCATTTTTAAATACTTTATGCTTAAAAAATAATTAAACCCAATATAGTAGATTAATTTATATTATAGAAGCCATTGAAAATTTAGAATGTGATTTGCTTGTACTGCTCCAAATAAAACTAAACATGAAAATATTTCTGCTTTCATTTAAAAGGACACACTGCTCAGAAGAGCAAGATTCAGAATATTTCTAATTATAAATTAAGATATAATGTTACCCAGCTGGCATGGCTCAGTGGTTGAGTGTCCACCTATGAACTAGAAGGAAACAGTTCAATTCCCAGTCAGGGCACATGCCCAGGTTTCAGGCTCAATCCCCAGTGTGGGATGTGCAGGAGGCAGTCAATCGATGATTCTCTTATCTTTGATGTTTCTATCTCTCTCTCCCTTTTCCTTCTCTGAAATCAATAAAAAACAAACAAATATATATATATTAAAAGGTATAATATCAAGGTTAGAGACTTAACAGAATTTATCATATCAGAACCCAGATTCACAAAAACATGACTGTTTCCAAGCCTAGCACTTGTTTATGAGGTAATGCCACTTTTTTGAAGGATAACATAGTTTGTATAACATCAAATAGTTTACAAAGGGCTGTTATCACCAATACCATTTTAATACTACTCAACAAACTAATGGAAGCAAGCCAAGCAGGTGACAGAGCAACTCAGACAAATCTAGACTTGGGAAGGATCGGCATAAAGGATCCTTCCACAGTTACAGAATAGCACAAATGAAAAAGACAAAGGGGGAAGAAAGACCAAATGCTTAGAAGTGTTCCTCAGAATTGATAAACGGGAAGGATTAAGTGGAAGTTACATCATTTCCTAGTTACTACCACCGTGTGACAGTGCCACTTAGCTCTGCTGTAAACACCATACTATGTCTATCCAAGAACTGAGGGAAACTGTGGGGATAAAAGGCAAGTCTGGTTCCAAAAAGAACAGCTGGAGAAAACCCAGGCAGGGAAAGGTCCCTGTGGTCCCTAAGAGAAGAGAGATAAGAAAGAACTTAAAATGGAGAATGCTGAACCTATAATTTCTCTGTAACCAATAGATTTTAAAAAATAAAAGGCGCTGGCTGGCGGTAGACTAAGGCAGGGGAAGAATAGGAACATCTGTCATAGTGTTAACAATAAAAATAAAGTTACAAAGCAAAGGAAAAATAGAACTTAGTAACAGAATTTACTGTACAATAACTTAGCTAGAATACAGCACTGGCTATCTTTTTTAATATTAAAAAATAAATTTTTATTGAATTGAGAGGAAGGGAGAGGAGAGAAAGATAAAACTATCAATGATGAGAATCATTGATTGGCTGCCTCCTGCATGCCTCACACTAGGGATCGAGCACACAACCTGGCCATATACCCTGATCAGAATCCAACTGTGACCTTCTGGCCGAGCAGTATTGAGTGCATTATTTTTAAAAGAGATTTGGGGAAAAGGGGAGTTAAGTTTTGAAAATGAAAGCAATCTGTTTTTGCTAAAGGCTTATTAATAAGGTAGGTCATTTTGAAGGTTGTTCTTATATACAAATCTCCATTTTTAGGATGAAATACAATTTTGTTTCCAAAACAGACATTATAAACTCTTTTTCTTTTGTCTTTAGTTTCTACAAATGATTTTGAATCATACACCAATGAAGAAATAAAGGAAGATTTACTAAGTAAGTGTATGCAATCAATGTCAATTGAAGAACAGGGAGAACATCTGATGTTAACTTGACAATCTTGTCTTATATATTGATAATGTGCCAAAGGTAGGGGTAGGGTTTGTGAATTGTGTTCTCTCTACATTTAGAATATACTGTTATTTACCATTAAGTCATTAAGTAATTTTGGTTTGTTCAGAAATGTTTAAACCATGCAATTGGTTTGATGTAGTTCCTTGTTCCAATGTTATTTGTGTAATAAAGTGTCTGTGTAAATATATGCTTTTATTTCTAGCTAGATACAATTAAAATTTTTGTCATTTAAAATTGAATTATTTTTTCTTTAAATCTGACAACTACATTGTATAATTTTCTCTGTGTTTATAATAAGTCCTAAAACAGCAACATTAGAATATCTGACAAATATTCTCTTGATTGGGCTGAGGAAAAGTCTTGAAATATCCTAATATGGCATAGCATTTAATAGAGATAAGACCCTGGATTGCAAAATGATGCTTAATAAATATTTGCTGCTTGAAAACAACAGAAAAATGGAAATGTCGTTTGCCCTATTTTATGAAAATTGCTACACAAACACTTGGCCTCTAAACCTAGATTAAGTTCGGGGTGGTTGTACTAATGAGAGGATTCTTTACAGTATATATTCATTGTAGGTTGCTTCCCTTCTAAACATTATTGTTAAAAAATTTTTTTGTTAAAACTTGAAAAACGGGGCAATTTAAAGCAACTGTTTGAAGGATCTCTCCTGATTTAATATGTCCATATGGCATATTATTTAGAAAATGAAATCAGAGTCCAACATTATGACCCAGAATATTCTAAGAAATGAGCGAGCTCTAAAAAGTCAACTTTAATGCTTGTCCACAGTTTCATTTGGTCTCTCATTTTTATGGTTTTTAAAAATTAAAACAGATTATCAAGAAAGTATAAATGAAAGGTAACTTTATTACTGGAGAAGAGAAAAATGTATACAAGAAAGTCCAGATTCTTTTCCCTCATGCACTACTTTTATAATAAAGTTCTAAATATCATCTTTGAAGATATTTACAATGATAAGTTTTTCTTAACATGTAACCATTTACTGTGGGGGGACATTTTTTCATAGAAATCATATACTTAAACTAAATAAATTCTTATAGTTTACAAGAAGCTTAGACATCGTATTAACAGAAGACGATATATTTCACTGCAAAATATTATAAAAGTGATACAATTTTGTGGCTCTTAAATGTTTAATTACTTGATCTGAACAGGGGAATTAATAAGAAACGACAACAGAAAAAATCAAGACAGGCCTAGCTTCATGATTTTTTGTATTCGATTCGTTCTACTTTCACATCATCTCCAATTAGCTGGTACACATAAGTGACAACTGTAGAAGCCTGGATATCCATCAACACAAATGAAGGAATAATGTTTCTGGAAGGAGATATAAAGAATGTCAGTGTTTTGTACTGAAAAGCCACAGCACTATAAATTTCAATTTAATATGACAATTTGGATTCAAGGAGAAATCTGATTGTTACATATTAAAAAGAATAATCACCAAAAGAAGATGGCCAGAAAGGCTATAGTTATTTAAATTATTACATTTCTCTTTTAAGAAATGTCATACAAGCAATTATTAAATTTATAAAACCCCCAAATTCCCAAATTACATACTACTCACGTTTCCAAGGCATTATATGCTCCAGTGGCGGAACCTGGGTTAATGTAGAATTTATTTTCATGCTCAAATGCTTCAAATTTGTGTGTGTGTCCTGAGATAAGAATGTCCACATCAAACTGCCTCTGCAGCAGGGCTAAGCTGGCCATGTCTCCCCATGGAATAACTTGATGTCCATGGATCAAACCAATTTTGAACTGACCGACAGTCACAACTTTCTGTTCTGGATAATTCAGATTCTAAAATAAGAAATAGACATACTCTTGTTTAAAAAACATGCTTTTAAATATTCAGTCTCAGAGTATTTTCCTCCACAACCTGCACATTTATTAAATATGATTTCTCCTTAGTCTCTAAGGCTGCAACTATGCACATAACTGAAATTTCTCATGCAATACCTTCTTGTGTTAATTTTTATAGAATATGAATTCTTTTGGGCATGCTGTAGAAAATGATTATCCCACCAAATTTCTGGGTTTCTTCTAACTAAGAATCCTAGGCAGATGGCCTGTACCCCAGGCTTTAAGTTATATAGATGGCTTAAAATAATTTAAAATACATAGTACTGTCCTAACCCGTTTGGCTCAGTGGATAGAGTGTCGGCCTGTGGACTGAAAGGTCTCAGGTTCGATTCCAGTCAGGGGCATGTACCTTGGTTGCGGGCACATCCCCAGTAGGGGTATGCAGGAGGCAGCTGATTGATGTTTCTTTTTCATCGATGTTTCTAACTTTCTCTCCCCCTCCCTTCCTCTCTGTAAAAAATCAATAAAATATATTTAAAAATAATAAATAATAAGTTAAAAAATACATAGTACTTAGTATGAACCAGGCACTATTCTAAGGGCTTTCTAAATAACAACCTCCCTAATGCTTACAAACAAACCTAAACCTGGCTGGCGTGGCTCAGTGGTTGAGTGACATATGAACCAGGAGATCACAGTTCCATTCCTGGTGGGGGCATAGGCCCAGGTTGAGGGCTCGATCCACAGTGTGGGGCATGCAAGAAGCTCTCTCTCTCTCTCTCTCCCTGACCAGGACTGGGGCTAGGGAAGAGCCTGCAACCAAGGTACATGCCCTTGACCTGAATCAAACCCGGGACCCTTTGGTCTGCAGGCCAATGCTCTACTGAGACAAACTGGCTAGGGCTAAAGCTATTTTTAGTGAAACACAAACAGAACACCTAATGTTTTTAACAAACCAGACCTATATTCTAATTATTGACAAGAAGTTTGCCCCTTCCCTTCTCATTCCTGTCTCTCACCTCTGTGCAACCTCTAGTTTACCCAAACTTTTATTAAAAATCTACTAAAAACAACACTATGGTCACTCAGTTTGATATAAAGAGCCCCATTAAAAAGCAACAATAAAGTTAAATAATTTAGGAAACAGTTTATATTAAATACAAAATAAAATTTTCAGACTCAGATTTTTAATTTAAAATCATACTCTGTTAGTACTGGCAGGGATTTTAAAAATCATCTATTCCAATCTATTTACACAGAAGGAAACTAACACCAGAAAGAGGATG
The DNA here is from genome assembly GCA_963924515.1 of Vespertilio murinus. Classification (NCBI taxonomy): domain Eukaryota; kingdom Metazoa; phylum Chordata; class Mammalia; order Chiroptera; family Vespertilionidae; genus Vespertilio; species Vespertilio murinus. Next base: position 9,918,780 of record OZ004720.1, on the reverse strand, counting down.
TAATGTGCCTAAAAACTCAATTAATGGGCAAATTTGGAACCCCAGGATTTATAACATTTTTTTTCTTTTTTAAGGTCAAATGTACTGCGGAATAATTTACATAGAGTAAAATTACCCTTTTTAGTACATAATTCAAGGTGTTTTGACAAGTGCAAACAGTCATATAAGCACCACCACAATCAAGATACAGAACAATTCTATGACCTCCGCAAAACTTCCTCCTGCCAGTACTTTAGCGTTAACCTTGGTGACCCAGAGCCATGGTAGGATCCTCAACTGATCAGTGATGTGATCTTCACTTAAAAAGGATCACTCTGCTACTTGGAGAACAAACTGTGGAGGGAGGAAGGGTAGAATCAGGAAGTTGGAAAATAGGAAAGTGATGTGGTCCTTAGAACACGGTAGAAGACGGTGGTGGTAAGAAGTTCATAACAAAAACTTTATAAACTAAATGACAACTCTACAAAAAATAGTGACAAAACTTTTACTCCCTATCAATTTAGTTAGAACAAGTACTTAATATGTTCATTGAGCAATCTAAAATTCAGCCATTTTCAAACAGAAAGGAAGAGTTTATATAGAAATTTTATATTTGGGGAGTGTGTGTGGGGGGAAGAGATCTTAATAGTTGAGAAACTAAAGGATAAAGCTTTATAACATGAAAATCACGAAAAGGAAATATTGCAAAAGAAAGGGAAATACATCACCTCATCGAAATCTCCTCTCACAATGTGAACATCACCGGCCAGAGTCTTGAGATAGTCATAACTCTCTTTGGTGCAAAGGTTTCCAGTGCAGAGAATGTGCTGAATCTTTCCTGGTACCAGCAGCTTTTTGAACTTAGCTGGCAAACTGTTGCACCGGTGTGGGATGTGCAGGTCTCCTAATACCAACACCAACTTCAAAGTGTCAAGGTGAGACAAGGTGCAATGTTAAACATTATGTCAAAGCAAGATCATGTCTTCCAATAACCCCCTTTTAGATTAACCAATCAGAGAGTCCAGGACACAAAGGCGCAGAGGTTGTTCATACAGTTCCTTATTATAACCATTTACACAAACACACAACACATATGGTAACGCACTCTGTTCTTAAAATCTCATGCACTGATTCCAGGAACATTAATGAAGAAAATGGTTAAAAATGGAATGATAGAGCCCTGGCCAGGTGGCTCATTTAGTTGGAGTGGCATCCAGTACGCCAGAAAGTTGTAGGTTTGATTTCCAGTCAGGACACATGCCTAGGTTGCCAGTTTGATCCCCAGTTGGAGGCAACCGATCAATGTCTCTCTCTCTCTCTCTCTCTCTCTCTCTCTCTCGGATATTTCTCTTTCACATTGATGTTTTTCCCTCCCTCCCTCCCTCTCTCCTTTACTTTCTCTAAATGTATCCCAGGGCAAGGATTTTTTTTAAAAAAGCAATGATGGAGAAAAAAAATTAATTCTGTAATTTATGTTGACTAGCCTGACAACTACCCTGTTTCCCCGAAAATAAGACAGTATCTTATATCAATTTTTGCTCCCAAAGATGCGCTAGGTCTTATTTTCAGGGGATGTATTATGTTTCCATGAAGTAGGTCTTATTTTTGGAGGATGTCTTATTTTCAGGGAAACGTGGTATTTGGAGGAATAATAGCCAAAATTTACAATATTTGCTACTTAAAACTATTAGCTACACATTACAGAGGAATAAAAACAACATATGTTTCACAAAGTTTCAATGGGACAAATGTGTACTTTTCAATTACAATCTTTATCTTCTCTTTCATTAGAAATCCTCATGTCATGTATTCATTGTCTAGATTAAATTGCTTATGTGCCCTCAGTTTAATTTCCAAACTTGAAATAACATTCTCACAATATTTCATGTGCATTAGAGCATTAAAAAAAGCTATATAAGTGATGAATTTAGTAGGAAGTGATTTAGAGTTGCAACATAGTCTCAGATGACAAAAAAAAATTTACACTTTAAAGAATAAAAATTTAAATCCTATAAAATTTTAATGATTTTACATGTAAATATTATTTAAGTCACTTAATATTCAAGGAGGCCATCCTATCCTATATAATCAAAGCCTAATAATATGCTGTGTCCAACTTTCATTCTACCATTCAACCAGTCACTATGATGTGCACTGACCACCAGGGGGCAGACGCTCTGACCCATAGGTTCCCTTGGGTCCAGCCCATCAGGACTGGGCAAGCAGGACAGACACACCCTCGAGCCCTCCTGTGGTCCCTTCCCCAGGCCCGGATCTTGCATTGGTGGAGTCCCGTGGCCTGGCCTGTGTCCTCTTACAATTCATGACCCCTCGGGGGATATCAGAGAGCCAGTTTCCCCTGATCCCAGCAGGCCCCCTCCGGTGCCTCTAGTTTAGAAATATCTCCCCTCCAAAGGACAACAATTTCATTAGTTGTGAAGGTGATTAGTATAAGAACCTTCATTCTATGACAGCATGTTTTGCCACACAGACATCCCATCCATAAATGTACATGCCCTTTAACTGCTTTTTAAAAAGATATGACTACCGTATTTGCCGGCGTATAAGACGACTTTTTGGCCCTGAAAAATATGCAAGTGGGGGGTAGTCTTATACGGTGAGTATATAACAAACTCTGTATTTTTTGTGGAAATGTTAGGGGGTCGTCTTATACGCCCAGTCATCTTATACGCCGGCAAATACGTATTTTTCAGGGCCAAAAAATCGTCTTATACGCCGGCAAATACGGTATTTCTTACTATCAAAGAAAACATTAAATATCTAAAATAAGATAAAACAAAATAGTTGTAAATTGAAATTAATCAAAAACAAAATGTGCAAAATGAAAATTATTAAGCTTGATTCATCTTGCAACAAATATCAAAATGATTACAAAGGAAAGGAACTATTCAGGATGTAGAGTAACTGCAGTAAAATTAGAGCACTTTAAAAGAAGTTGTTAAATAAATTTCTTTATAAAGACTAGATTCAGCTGGTATTTGCTCAAGGACTTATATTGTTACAATTCAGATGGGTAAAATATCTGTAAAACTAAAACCACCATGAAGTTTTGATCTTCACTGGTAATGAGTACAAAAGTACCTAGAGATTTTAAAAAATATATATTTTATTGATTTTCTACAGAGAGGAAGGGAGAGAGACAGAGTTAGAAACATCGATGAGAGTCATCAATCAGCTGCCTCTTGCACGCCCCCTACTGGGGATGTGCCCGCAACCAAGGTACATGCCCTTGACCGGAATCGAACCAGGGACGTTGGAGTCTGCAGACTGATGCTCTATCCACTGAGCCAAACTGGTTTCAGCAGTACCTAGAAATTTAACAATCTTCATATTTAGAGGGAGATCCCTTCATATATGTATTGAAATGCATAGTTAATGTGGGAAGCTGGCATTTGAGAAAAAGGTAAAAAGATAATTTATTTTTAAAAAAATAAGAATCTCAAATTCATAAAAGGGTATATGTCTATAACAGATTGAAAATGTTTGGGACTGCCCTAGCTGGTTTGGCTCAGTGGATAGAGCAATGGCCTGGTGACTGAAGGGTCCCAGGTTTAATTCTGGTCAAGGGCACTTGCTTGGTTTTCGGACTTGATCCCATTGGGGCGTGAGGGAGGCAGCCGATGGATGATTCCCTCCCGTCATTGATGTTTCTATCTCTTTCTCCCTCTCCCTTCCTTTTTATTGGAAAACCAATAAAATATATTTTAAAAATATATACATAACTCTAACCGGTTTTGCTCAGTGGATAGAGCATAGGCCAGCGGAGTGAAAGGTCCCAGGTTCAATTCCGGTCAAGGGCATATACCTTGGTTGAGTGCACATCCCCAGTAGATGTTCAGGAGGCAGCTGATCAATGTTTCTAACTCTCTATCCTTCTTCCTTCCTCTCTGTAAAAAGTCAATAAAATATATATATTTAAATACACACACACACACATCTATTTTTAAAAAAATATTTCGGTCTAGCCGAAACCGGTCTGGCTCAGTGGATAGAGTGTCAGCTTGCAGACTGAAGGGTCCCAGGTTCGATTCCGGTCAAGGGCATGTACCTTGGTTGCGGGCACATCCCCAGTGGGGAGTGTGCAGGAGGCAGCTGATCGATGACTCTCTCTCATCAATGTTTCTGACTCTCTGTCTCTCTCTCTTCCTCTCTGTAAAAAAATCAATAAAATATTTTTTTTAAAATTTGGGTCTAAGAGTGAATGAATTGTTCCACCTGAATGAACTATAAAGAACAATAGTAATAAATGATACTTTATAATGATTGGTAACCTAAATTCTATAATTTACTGTGGATTGTGCCCGTGTGCCCAGACATCAGCATTCTAAAGCTATAACTGATGAAAGACCACACACAAATTATTTAAAATTAGTAAGGGTCCTAACTAGGGCTGTGGTTTCCTGCAAGTGACAAAGTTCTAAGGGAAATAGTGTCACATGACAAATATCAGACTCTGAGGAATGTCCTTGCCCAAATCCCACACTTTGACAGTTCAGGTTAGACACAGATTATAGTTTTACAGCAAAAGATCCTGGAAACGGCAGTCTTGTTAAATTCAAATAAAGAACTAACCCAATCAAAGCATAGGAATTTGGCGATTTCCTATTTGATAGACTATAAAAGGGTGAAAATCCCAGTAATCAGACACCCAACCACCATTATTAGGAGCTAAGAGAAGAAACTTACTCTGTGCCCAGCCTTAGTGGAATGAAGAAGTTGATTGCAGACAGGGGGAATGAAAAAAAAGGGTGAAACATGACCAATGTTAAAAGAAAGCAACAAAAAGAAACAAACCCAAAAAAAACTCATATCAAATGAATATGCAAACAATTGTTAATGATTTCTGAGTGTTATGAAAGAAAATGTTAAAAATCAGCTTTGCTCAAAATACCAAAAGAACCATTTGCTGTATTTTAAACGTGACACATACGCGCATGCAAACACACTTGTAAAATGTCTTGCCTCATCAATTTTTTTCCCTAATCTTTTTCTCCACATGACTCTCGTACCCTTCCATTTCCTGTTTATTTAGCATTTTATAAGACAATTTGGAAAATTAATCAGTCATAGCTTCAACGAAAGCTAACATTTTCTAGATTCTTATGGCCTAATTATTCCTCAAGTATACTGATTTTAATTGTTAAAATCCTAGTTGTCCAATTATGCTGCAGTTTTGTATAGATGATCTAATTTGCACTACAAATACATTATGATAAAAACAAACACATGCCTCCACATAAAAATGGACCTTTTCCCTACACCGAAATATGCTGCCTGTGGACTCTTGGGTACCACGGAGGGTTGAATGTTTCTAGTCTCCTTTGCCAAATAAAAGATGGGCTAAGGCTACATTTCGCCCAGTTCTTCCTATCTGTCATGAAAAAATGATGTGCTGGTGCAACTACCCTAAAAAAGTGTTGACCTCTCCACAAAAACCGTTACATGTCAAGAAACTTCGTCTTCATAAAGTGAAAGGGGGGAAGAAAAAAAAAAAACGGAAAAAAAGAAATCTCGTCTTCTCCAAAGGATGACTGTCTCAAAATTACTGTAAAATGTGCTCTGAGCTGGAGTCTGGCTTAGAAGTAAAAAAAAATCAAAATAAGATGAAAGCTTTTTGCATTTATAAGAAAGTATATACCATAGATCTCTGTCATGTCTATAAGCCGCCTCAAAAGCTCTGTTTGCCACGGAACCGTGATAATCTTAAAATTACAACGGCTACCCATCAGGAAGAAAAGTTCCTTGATTGTGACTGTTACATCTCATCCACACAAACGCCGAGATCATCAGAGTTCCTTCTGAAACCGTTCTTAACGTTTTTGGGGCGTCGAGAGAGAGCGAGCACCTCACAAAGCGGAGCAGAGCTATGAGCCCTCACCAGTAGCGGCTCCCCGAGTTTTTCTGCAAGAAGGTCTCAGGGGGAGCAACCTATCGGGGTGAGAGGGTGCGGGCCTGCCTTGTGGCGGGCTGGGGCAATCCGATGACAGCTCCCCAAACTACCCCCCTTAAGCACCAAGCACGGGCCCTTTGCCCATAAAAAACGTACATAGTCTCAACATTTTCCCAAAATTTTCCAATTCACAGGTCACTGAGGAACCCTACTTCTAAAACGCCGCAGCATCCCAAAGAAACAAGGAGTGTGGGCAATTCCAAGGGCCCAAACTGCAGTCCCCTGAGCGCGCACTACCACAGGGCCATGGCAGTGCCCCCTGGTCTCAGGGCGAAAGGGACCGTTTTTTGTGGTTTTTTTTTGATCCCCTTCCCCTAGATGGCAAACTAGACCGGGGAAGGGATTCCGCTCGCTACTTCCCGGTTTGCTTCTGGGAAGCCAGCTTTCGCCGACACGGGGCGAGGGGGGTGGGGAGGTAACTTGTGCACCCCGACCAGCGGGGAAGAACTGGGGAGACGCCGGGAGCCGGAGGGGGGCCGTGCCCCTTTCTCCGGAACGGCCGGAGCTCGGGGCCCCGAGGGCCTCTCCCCGCTCGGGAGTGTGGGTCTCGCGACCGGGCGGGCAGGTGAGAGGGGCCTCCTCCTTCCCCCTCGGCCGTCCTCGGGCCCCGGGGGCGGGGGCACAAGGCCTGAGCCGGCTTCCCCCCCGAAGCGGCCGCTCCCTCACCTCCCTGGCCCTCCTCCTCCCCCTGGGCCTTTTCCCAGGCCCCGGCCGGAACCGCGCCCGCCCAGGCCTCCGGGATCGCCTCAGCCCGCGCCCGGAGGCGCCCGGCCGCTCCCTACGACGCAGCACCCCGGCCGAGGGCCAGGCCTCCTCGGCGGCCGCCGCGGTTGCCATCCTCACCATCCTGTCACCGGGCAGCGCTTCAGTCACCACAACCGCCGCCGCCGCCCTCTTCCTCAGAATTCCTCGGAGGCCCGCCCACTTCGCTCGCAGCCAATGAGGAGAGGCGCCCGCGGGAGACCGCGGTACGGTGGCCCGCAGAGGCTCTTCCCCGCCGAAAGGCGAAGCTACTTCCGGGGAGGGAGCGGGAAGTGGACGGGGAAGGAGCAGGAAGTGGACGGGGAGGGAGGGAGTTCTCGAAGCTTCTGAAGGCGTGGGCCGCGCCGTCCCGGGCCTTGCGAGTGACTCCTCAGCTGGTTAGGGCCCGCCGCCATGCTGAAATGCGGGATGAACGGCAGTCAGGTTAAAGGTGGAGCGGCCTTTCTTCCCTTCCTGCGGAGAAAAAGGGAAAAGCCGGAGGGTTACAGGGGGCGTTCCGCCATCATCTTATTCTTAACCCTTTGCTCTTATGCGGAAGGGCCGGGGACGCAAAGTCTGGCCGCCAAAATGGCCCTGTTAGTCCCTGAGGGGAAGATGAAGGCCCATTGTGCTTTGGGTTTTGCTTGATTTTTATTTTCATAGGTGTCTACGGAGTGAAGTTGAACCATCTGGACAGAGATTTGGGAGTGCGGGGCCTCAAAATCGGGACGAACTGTGGGGCAGAGTTGAGGATAAAAAAATAACGCTTGGACAAAGTAGTTTAGTGTCATGGGAAAAACAAACCAGTTTTTTACTGAAGAGCCTCGCCCTGCCCTCTCAGAGCCTACCATTTTTTCATTTTATTTTTTTATGTTGATAGTACTACAGATGTCTCCCATTCTTCCCCCCCCATCCTTTATCCCCCTCCACCCAGCCCCGATCCTATCATTTTTTAATTTATGACCTGGGACTAGCCACAGAGTCACCTTAGGGTTCAGTTTCTTGTCATCAGTAAGATGACAAATAGCATCTTTGTTGAAGCGATGAAAGGAAATGCATGTAAAGAACTCAATAGATGGGAATGTACAGCGACGATTATTATAAACGAGAGGCCTGGTGCATGAGACTCATGCACAGGTTAGGGTCCCAGGGTCCCTAGGCCTGGCCTGTGATTGGGGCCTTCCTTCCGTTGACTGCGAGCCAGGACCTTCCTTCTGTGCTGCCCCCCGGTGGTCAGCGCACATCATAGCCAGCAGTTGAACTCCCAAGTGGTCAAACTCCCAATGGGTGGAATTCTCAGAGGGTCAAACTCCCATGGGGATAATTTGCATATTAGCCTTTTATTACATAGGATAGTACTTTATAAACATGTAAATTACTCCCAAAAAAAATCTGTATTTGGAAAAGCAATGGTTTCCTACAAACTGTAACCTGAAAATAATCATGGAAAGGCATCTTGCAATGTAGCTGGCTTCTCTGTGTTGAGGACTTCTATGGAGCAGTATTATGGAACAGGAAATTCTCTTTGGCAGTGTATACCTCAATTCTTTTTAAAAAATATATATTTTATTGATTTTACACAGAGAGGAATTGAGAGGTATAGATAGTTAGAAACATTGATGAGAAAGAAACATCAACCAGCTGCCTCTTGCACACTCCTTACTGGGGATGTGCCTGCAACCAAGGTACATGCGCTCGGCCAGAATCAAACCCGGGACCTTTCAGTCCGCAGGCTGACGCTCTATCTACTGAGCCAAACCAGTTTTGGCCTTTTAAAAAAAAAATTAATATATATTTTATTGATTTTTTACAGAGAGGAAGGGAGAGGGATAGAACATTAGAAACATCGATGAGAGAGGAACATCGATCAGCTGCCTCCAGTACACCCCACTGGGGATGTGTCCGCAACCAAGGTACATGCCCTTGACCGGAATCGAACCTGGGACCCTTGAGTCCGCAGGCCAACGCTCTATCCATTGAGCCAAACCGGTTTCGGCAATAACTCAATTCTTAATGAGCAATTATTTACGTGATTGTTTAATTACGTTGAATGTAAACACTGTGAGGGCAGGAACTATTCCTATCTTGTTCATCCCTATACCCACACTGCCCTGGGGTTGTACTTGGAACGTTGTAGGTGCTCAGTAAATATTCATTGGCTGAATGAAAGGTCTGCATTAGGCAGTTCCAGGAAAACGTGAATGTGAAGTGGGAAAAGGGACAAATGCATCTATCACTCCCTCCTCCTCCCTCCTCCCCCCTAGTCATCCAGTCTTTCTCAGTTTGAGGTCCATATTCCCAACTCACATACTTATGATTCTTAAGCCTTAAATCTAACACTATGTTCTGGAATTGTTTTGTCTTTTGTGTACTTTTCCATAAATTGGTATCTGTGTTTATTTTGCAGCATTCCATTCCATATCTGTTTGCCACATTTTTTTACTTATTGCAAGTGTCATGCCAGGTCAGACCAGTCTCTCTTTCTCAGAGGACATCTGAGTGTGTTTGGTGGGAAGATTTGGCATCTTTCATGCAACCCTCAAACAGCAGAGATGCATCTTGAGAGCTTCTAATTTATCTCATGACCTGCTTTGACTTTGCTACCAGTCAAGTTATTAAAAACCTTCAAACCACCCTCTCCATTCTTTCTTTGTACACTTTTTCCCAGGGTGGGGTAAGGGAAGATACAAGTTTTAAAATACATTAGTATGGGAGGAAATTGGCTTGCCACAGAAGTTCCATGCAACATTGCAAACATTCAGAAAGGAAGAATTTTGTTGGATGTTATTTCATACACTCATTTTTTAAACTTATTGAGCTCGTACTATTGGCATTTTGCCAATAGTATTATACTGTATTTCTTTTTTTTTCTTAACAATTTATTATTGAAAGTATTTCAGATTCCCTTTTCCCCCTATTGACCCTCTTCACCCTGCTCCCGCCCCCATAATGTAGTTCTTAAAGCAATTTGTAGCATTAGTCTATAAACACTGTTCTTTATGAATTTAAGTCCAATGAATGCTGAAGTAGACCTATGATTTGTTTTTGTTTGAGGCAAAGAATATAAGCAGCGCCTTTCTTTTTCTCTGTAGTATTTGGGAAAGCAATCCAAGCTCTATCAAGAATTAGTGACGAGCTGTGGCTAGACCCATCTGAAAAAGGTGTAAGTAAGAACGTTAACTCATAGACCATTCATTTATTAAGACAAAAGAAGTTTAAGATTCCAGTACAGATTGCATGCTAACTAGGAAATCCAGAAATTGTAATTATCCTTTTCACTGTTCATATTTATTGTACATAACTAAAATTTTCAACCTTTTTCATCTCATGGAACACATAAACTACTAAAATATTTTGGCACACCAAAAAATATATTTTTTTGCTAATCTAACAAAAACTAGGAATAATTTTGATTCATTTACACTGGACGGCTATTGTGTTGGCTGTTATCATATTTTTAATTTGACAATCTAAAGAAAAAGAGGTCAGTGCTCCTGAATAAATAGTCATTATTACTTGTTTTAAAAATTCTTGCAGCACACCCATTGAAAAGCACTGATTTAGAGCACAGTAAATTTTAAAATTATGCAGATAAATACAATTAACTTAAATGTCACAAACTAGTGGTCAAGAGGCTAGATGTGGCTTGTACAAGTGTTTTATAGGGATTGCACTGTGTGTGTTTTTTTAAATATATAGATTTTTTTACAGAGTGAAAGAGAGAGGGATAGAGAGTTAGAAGCATCAATGAGAGAGACTCATCGATCAGCTGCCTCTTGCACACCCCCTACTGGGGATGTGCCCGCAACCAAGGTACATGCCCTTGACCAGAATCAAACCTGGGACCTTTTAGTCCGCAGGCCGATGCTCTATCCACTGACTCAAACCGGTTTCAGCTGCACTGTGTTTTTTGAAAATTGAAATTATTTCTATCAGTTAAAAGTTGGGAGAGTCCACATAAAAATATAAATTTCCTGTTTCTCTTGAAAACTCATGAAGATCTGATAGTTTGGGGCCTGTATTCCCAGGTGGGAGTAGTTGGCTGAGACTAACAGTTTCTCCCCTTAGAAAAGGCAAGAGATTGCCATTTTGCTATGAACTCTTTTTACTCCCCTTTATATTGCCTTCTGCCACTTTATACATTAAAGTTAAGGTCCCTGTAGGCATTTGCAATTTTACAATTTCAACATGCAAAATTTTAGATTTAATACCTACATATATTCAATATAGATATGTACACGAGTGTATGCACATGCAAATTTAATATACAGTGTATAGATGCAGTCCATATAATATAATTTGTAGCCATATAATAGAGTTAACATCTAAGTTCACCTTATTTGAATATTTAATTGCTATATTAAAAAATAGAATTTTTAAAAATTAGTCATTTAAAGAATTTTCCCCCCTTAATTGCTATTTCCTCCCCCAGCTTGCTTTAAGGTCTGTGAATTCTTGTCGCTCAGCATACGGATGTGTTCTCTTCTCTCCTGTGTTTTTCCAACATTATCAATGGTCAACCTCAGTAGAAATGAATGGCACAAAATCAAATTTAAACTGCAAATTGGGAATGAAGGTAAATATGTGGCCCTCGTTGTCTCTCTGATATTGTGGAAATATTAGGGATATCAGACAGAACATCTATTCTGTACTTAATACTTGGTTTAAATGCAGGTAGGACAAATCTAATCATTTATGAATATGCATACTCTTCTTTTGTTTGTTTTTAAACTAATTAAACATGGAGTATATGCTGTTCCATAATCTTATTTGTATTACAGTCAATTCTGCCCATATTTAGATGTCTGAATTCCCTCGAAAGAAATGTAGAGATGTGCAAAATATTCACCAGATCTGATAAGTGCAAAGTAGTCATTCAATTATTCTGCAGACATGGTAGGTATTATTAAAACCAATATATTGTGTGTTTCTTGTTAATGTTTTTATGTTTAGAATATTCAAACTGCATGTCAAGAGTTCTCATTACATTACTGCTTAGAATTTGTAGTTTTATGGAAGAGCAGTTAGAAGTACTTGAAAAAATATTATCTTATTTGTCTCTGTAGAAGTATTGTGAGATGATTGATAGTATTTCTTGTCAGCGACACAAACTTTGCCTGCATACAAACTAATTTTTAATTTAAACAATTGGTTGTTCTCAAATTAACTGGTTGATTGATATTTTGTAAGAATGCCTTGGTAATTTAGCCTCACTGAGTTGTTTCCTCAGGGAGATTGTGTGGATCAGAGGTGATGTACGTAAAATGAATACCTCAGTTCCTGGCATATAGGACCATAGCCATTATTACTACACATTTTTCTCAAAAGAAAATAATTCACAGGCTAGATGTTCAGCTTTATATTCCAAAGGCCCCATTCAGAAATATCAGCCCTGGATGACAGATACCGAATCATAGAAAGCTGAGCTGTAGTAGGCAATCACTATTTTACACACAATTTAAGTAATTAACTGTATTTCAAAAGAATGTGGGAACTCTACTGCCTGCTTGGTGAGATGGTCTGACATATTGCCTGGTGTCCACTAGGGAGCGATAAACACATTCATTAAGGAATAGTGCTTCTCCATGCTGTGTGCACCTGCCAGATATTAAATATAACTTTACTTATATTATTTTAATTTGGCTGTGAAACTTAAAAACTTCTTAATATTTTAATTTTGAACTTAACATTAACAGGTTGTTTATTCTTTTGAAGGTATTAAAAAGACTCACAATGTGTGTTTTCAAGAAAGTCAGCCTTTGCAAGTTGTTTTTGACAAAAATACGTGTAGTAATATACTAATGATTCAGCCAAGGTAATGAATTCTCTGTTCTTTTTCTTAAAATAGTATGCTTACAGAGTACAGAATTAATGTCATAGAGCTTTTAAATAAGTCACTTTTTTGTTTTAAAGCGAATCCTGAAGAAGTCACCAGCTAGGATCAAGAGGAAATCTTGATAAAGATAATAGTGTATCAGCAATTTTTAACCTTTTTCATCCCACAGAACACATAAAGTAATTACTAAAGTATTTGTTTTGGTTTGCATCACACCAAAAAAATATATGTTTTGCAGATTTGACCAAAAAAAAAATAGGTATGATTTTGACTCATTCATGCCAGACGGCTATTGTTGTATTGGCTGTTGTCATTTTTCAAAGATATATTTTTATTGATTTAAGAGAGAAAGAGATAGGGAGATAGAAACATCAATGATGAGAGAAAATCATTGATCAGCTGCCTCCTGCACACTCCCTACTGGGGATTGAGCCCCCAACTCGGGCATGTGCCCTGATGGGAATCAAACCCAGGACCCTTGAGTCCGCAGGCTGAAGCTCCGTCCACTGAGTCAAACTGGCAAAAGCTGTTGTAATTTTTTAAAATATATTTTTTTTATTAATTTCAGAGAGGAAGGGAGAGGGAGGAGAGAGCTGTTGTCATTTTTTTTAAATTTGACATTCTACGGGAAAAGAGGTCAGTGCCCCTGACCAATCATGTATTGCATGTCTTAAAAATTCTTGTAGCACACTGGTTGAAAATTACTGTAATTGCCTAATGGTAACAATAATAATTTAGTGGCCAAGAAAATTCTAAAAATATTCCATCAGTAGCTTTCTTCATCAAATGATATCAAGAGAAAAATATATTTTCTAATATTTTGCATTTACATGGTGCCTTCTGTCTGAGTCTTAAAATACACAACATAAGGAAATTTCAACATTTTTTATATGAACTGATTTTATCCTTAAGTATTTCCATTTTTTCCTCTAGAGAATGAGTCAGTGTACTCAATTTTTCAGTTAAGCCATAAATCAAACATTAGTTACTTTGTAAGCCAAAAGACATTTTATCCTTGTTTTTTTTTAAATTACCAAAGAAATACATCTAAAATTTATAGATGATTGCAAAGATTAAAAAATAAAAATCTTTCTCCTCTACCTGTCCCCTTTATTCCACTGGCAATGATAATATCTATTAATAATTTGGTATATATCATTCTAGCTCTTCTTTTTATAGCTATTTTGTTAAATTTATAGACAATTTCTCTGTAACTTTCCCTATTATTATTGTGATATCTTTTTACCGCCTCTCAAATTATATCACATACTTTATTATACACAGTTTTAAAAAATATATATATTTTATTGATTTTACACAGAGAGGAATTGAGAGGGATAGAGAGTTAGAAACATCGATGAGAAAGAAACATCGACCAGCTGCCTCTTGCACACCCCCCACTGGGGATGTGCCCGCAACCAAGGTATGTGCCCTTGACGGAATCGAACCCAGGACCTTTCAGTCCGAAGGCTGATGCTCTATCCACTGAGCCAAACTGGTCTCAGCTATACATAGTTTTTAATAATATATTATACATACTATTTTCAAAGAAAGTGTCCCACTATTATTTTTGTTTGGCAAAGTTGTTTTGTTTGTTTTTTCAGATTCTGTCAGTTCACCTAAATCTACCTTATTATTTGTAATGATTATATAATTTTTTGTTGTATGACTGATTGGTAATTTACTTATTCATTATCCTCCCTCCCCACAGTTGATGCCTAAAACTGCAGATAGTACCCAACCCTATGTATATTTTTTCCCCTATGCATACAGACCTATGATAGTTTAACAAATTAGTCACAGCAAGAGGCTACCAATAATAACGAATAAAATAGAACAATTATAACAATATACTGTAATAACTGTACGTGAACAGGTCTCCCTATAGACTCAATGCTTCCTGGTACATTATGTTGCCATCAGTCAGAACATGTTTTCTGCCCATGTCGCCCACCCACAAATTCAATGCCTTTTCCATCTAACTAAGCACTTCCACACCCACTGTGGCTGTAACTTGTGCAGTTCAAGATTGAGCAGGAAATTTCGTTTTCCTTCTTTGTAACTTCATAGGTAGGAGATTTGTTCTTACCATAGACCTTAGCAACTTCAGCATGTGACTTTTTTTCTTTCCTTATTAAGGAGAACTTTCACCTTTTCACTTAAAGAAAGCATTTTTTGCCTTCTCTTTGGCATATCTGAATTGTCAGTGTCACTACTTTTGCAATTTGGGGATATTAATAAGTATAATAAACACTGCAATACTTCGACAGTCTAGCTGACGATAACTGATAGCCACTAAGTGACTAACGGGTAGGTAGCTTATACAACGTGGAGACACTGGACAAAGGGGTGAGTCACATCCTGGGCAGGATGGCACCAGCACCGGATGGCATGAGATTTCATCACGCTAACCGGAATGGCAAGCATTTTAAAACATAATTATTTCTGGAATTTTCCATTTAATATTTTCCGATCACAGTTGACTGGAGATAACTGAAATCCAGAAAAGTGAAACCTCGGATAAGCGGGAACTGCTGTATTGGTTCCAACTTTTTGCCATCACAAACAATGCTGCTAGTGGTACACAGGGTAATGCGTTAGTTTGTCTGTTGCTGTGGAGCAAATTTCCCCAAATCTTGGAGCCTTAAAAAAACAGACATTTGTTTCTTCCTACTGCTAAGGGGCATCTGGCTCAAGGTCACCACAGTTGAAGTTAAGCCAACAGCCAGGACAGTGGTTTTATCTGAAAGCTGTGGAGGGAGTTACTTCCAAGCTCACTGACAAGGTTGCTGGGAGGCCTCGGTTCCTCCCCAGGCAAGCCTCTCCTTAGACTGCCTGATTGTACTCACTGCATGGTGATGAGAGACAGAGAGACAGAGACAGAGACAGAGACAGAGACAGAGACAGAGAGGAGGAGGGGAAGGCTCCCAAGATGGAAGCCATGGTCTTTTATATCCTAATCTCAGAACTCCTGTTCTATACTTCTGCCATTTTCTCTTTGCTAGAAGTGAATCTTCTCTGTCCAGCCCACACCCCAAGGGGAGGGGATTTATATAGGACTGAAAAAGAAGAGGTGGGATCAGAGAGGCCTCTTCTAGGCTGCCAAACACAAATAGAGTCCTAGAAATTAAATTTCTGGCTCAAAGGCTTACTAATTTTAAATGGGCCTACATACTGATTATCAAATTGCTACCTGGAAGGTTTGTATCAATTTACATTCCCACCAACAGTGTAGGAAAATCCTTCCAAGTAAAAGATATGAACGATTTTTAATTTTTTTCCAACATAATAGGTAGAAAACGGTATTACTAGAGTTCTTTGTTGTTTTTATTTCATTTCTAGGCAGTTTGAGCATCTTCTTATTAGCAATTGGTATTTTTCTTCCCTAATTGCACATTAATGACATTTTTTTTTTATATATCAGGTTGTTTGGTATCTTGTACAAAACTTCTCCCTTAACACTGGAAATGTTTCCAGGTGAATTTGGTAGGTGTTCCTCACATTTTGGCATCAAGAAACACTAATACCAACATTACAAAAATTCCAAGAATCTGTTAAATTTTTTTTAATCAAATAACACCTCAATTTCAAAAGTAGCTCAGAAGTTATAATACAATAATAAAAAGGCAAATAACCTAACTAAAAAACAGGTAGAGGATTTGAATAGACATTTTTCCAAAGATGAAATAAAATGGCCAATAAGCACATGAAAAGATGCTCAGCATTATTTAAAAAAATATATATTTTATTGATTTTTACAGAGAAGGGAGAGGGATAGAGAATTAGAAACAACGATGAGGGAAAAACATCCATCAGCTGCCTCCTACACACCCCCAACTGGGGATGTGCCCACAACCAAGGTACATGACCTTCACCAGAATCGAACCTGGACCCTTCAGTCCACAGGCCGACATTTTATCCACTGAACCAAACCAGTTAAGGCGATGCTCAGCATTATTAATCACAGTCAAACAACTTGAAATCTGTGAATTGTATAGTGTGTTAATTATATCTTAATAAATCTGTTTCTAAAATGGGAGCACAGAATGAAATAGCACTTGGATGTCAAGATAACCTTGAAAGCAACAATTAGCAACCCAGGACACGTAACAAAGGGAAAGAGAAAATAGGCAGCAGATTGCTTGCAAACTTTTACCTTTCAGCTGGGTTTCCAGCATTTACCCCAATTGTATTAGAACCACTCTGTTTTCTACTATTTCCCTTAGGAGTATGATCCCAGGCCAATTAAAAAAAATTGTTACATAAAAAAAAGAACCAAAAGCATTTTATTCTAGTATTTAGTTTATCTTATAGCTTTCACATGCTTTACTAAGAATTCGTTTTACTCTTCTCTTGGCCTTTAAATGAAGTTACAGTTTCAAAATATAGCAGCTCATATAGAAGAAAGGAGAAAAATTTACATTTTGGGTAAATTTTTCTAAATCTAGGCCAACCTATTTCTAGATTAAAGATTTGAGTCCACCTTGGCTGGTTTGGCCCAGTGGATAGAGTGTCAGACAGCAGACTGAAGGGTCCTGGGTTTGATTCCGGTCAAAGGCACATGCCTGGGTGGAGGGCTCCATCCCTGGGGGGTTAAGACATGCAGGAGGCAGCAGATCAATGATTCTCTCTCAATGCTGATGTTTCTATCTCCCTCTCCCTCTCTGAAATCAATTAAAAAAATATATAAAAAACATTTGAGTCCTATTTGAAAGCTGTTTATTTTCCAAAGACGGTAATATTTTTATTACATTTCCCAGAGTGCTCGCTGAGGCAATTGTTCTTTTCACATCAAGTCAAGAGGAAGTTACTCTTGCTGTTACTCCACTGGAAGTTTGCATTAAGAGTTCTACTGAGGAATCAATGGGTATGGATCGTATCTGTCATAGTGCTTTAATGTGATATCACTTCCTTGTTTTCTTGATGACTAACCATGCAGTAAATATTAGTGGCATAATATTTATTTTTGTTTAAAAAAAGCAGTAAGATATAGAAAGATCATTAAAATGTTTAAGAGATCCAGGAAATTTACAGTCAGTAATTAAAATGCTTTGCTTTGAAATTCCAGTTGTTTTAAAATTGGGAGAATGGTTACTAAGAAAAATTTTAAAGTTAAGATTTTAAAGTTTTTAAAATATATATATTTTATTGATATTTTACAGAGGAAGGGAGAGAGAGAGCTAGAAACGTCAATGAGAGAGAAATACCAACCAGCTGCCTCTTGCACACCCCCTACCGGGGATGTGCCCGCAACCAAGGTACATGCCCTTGACCGGAATGGAACCCGGGACCCCTCAGTCCGCAGACTGATGCTCCACCAGTGAGCCAAACCGGTTTCGGCTGGTCTCTTCATTTATGAAAGCATGAAGTCAGCACGAGCAAGTGTTGTAGAATAGAGGAAGTGGATAGAGGATAGACAGGGAGGCTACTAGTTGGTCAAAACAGTCAGAGAGCCCACCCACCCAGATTCTAAGAGAGGGGAGGTAGACATAGACCCTACCTCTCAATGAAGGAATGTCATGGAAATTATGGATATGGTTAACTTACCACTTAGGTTATATTTTTATATTCAAACTTAATGAATATCTCAAGAACTAATTTTATTCTTCATTTTCATACTATGATGAACAGATTTGAACAGTTCTGTATACAGTGAGATGTTTGTGGGTCCACATGAGTTTGAGTTCTTTCAAATTGGGGTTGACACTGAAATAACATTTTGCTGCAAAGAATTGAAGGTAAAGAAAAATTTGTACGAAATTAAAATTTTCACTGGTAGTTTTTTAAAGGAATATTTCATTTTTCTTTCTTCTTTTCCTTTTAGGGAATGCTGATATTTTCGGAAGCCACACATACTCCTATAACCATGCATTTTGATTTTCCTGGGAAGTAGGTCCTTGGGGAACTTTTCTGAGTTTGCTTCTTTTTCTTTTGTTATATGTTAATAATAAAACCATTTTAATCACTTTGAAATTAATTCATACTTCAGGAATTCCTTAATCTCACTAGCAATATGTATCAAACTAAAATTTTGAAAGATGCCATAACATATTTTTAAATTGATAAACTTGATTGAGGAAGATTTATGCTTCTGCAGAGTGAAAACATTTATAAATGTGATAGGAATGAATTGCCTAATTAGAAAATAATACATGGCTTAAATATCTGTGAAACTATGATATTTTATATAACACTTCAGGACTGAACTTTCAAATGAGATTGAGTTTGGATAGCTGTTTTATAAAATTAGATCTGATGATTTCAGCTCTTAGGACTGTGTTAGTCAGTGAGAAAACTAAAAGGAAGTCTACTTTTACTGTTTCTTTTTATTCCTGAATTAGATATAATTTTTCCATATTTTCCCAATGTCCATCAGAAAATGATTGTGATGTTTGCTCTGACTTTGCCTTTTTAGACCTATGGCTTTAAGTATTGACCATATGCTATTGGAAGCTAACTTTATTTTGGCTACATTAGCTGATGAGCCAAGTAGAGCATCTTCTCCGCAATCATTGAGTCTGTCACAAAAACGAAAAAGGTAAGGTCATGTTTTAACATTTTTATTGGCTGGGAAAAAGCCATTGCCATTTACTCTGAAATAATTCAGGAAACAATTGAGGAGTAAAACATTCTATCAGAAATTTTGATGGAATCAGGAAGACTTCACTGTAACAGAAATATCACTGACCTTGCTCTAGATATTTGTTTTTCCTCTTCTGGTCAAAATTCACCAAGACTCTCTAATTTATCTTTGTTATTACCCCAAAACTCCTTTTCACTAGTTGTTGTTTTTTAATATATTTTTATTTATTTCAGAGAGGAAGGGAGAGGGAGAAAGAGATAGAATCATAAATGATGAGGGAGAATCATTGCTTGGTTGTCTCCTGTACGCCCCACACTGTGGATGGAAAGGGCTGGCAACTGAGTACACTGTTATCTTTTTCAACCGAGAGGGAGATACAAGTTCCCAACTGCTCTGAACTCCAGTTCTGGGTGAGACTCTGGGGACCCAGACTCATACTGGGAGAAAGTGGACTGTCTGGCATCTGCTGGAACTCGAGGGTGGCTTTCTCTCAGAGATGCTTGCAGCAATAATTGTTCCTGCAAGGTCCTGGGGTACACAGAGACACAGGACCACTTCCAGGCAGGGCTGATGGTCAGCCATAGCTGTTTTCTCCACCCTGGTGATTCCCTGAGACACCCCCCCCCCTCCCAATTTACAATCCCATTCGAGCTGTGAGCAGAGGCTTTTGCATATGAATGGCCTGGCTCTTTGCAATTTGAAACCTAACTCTCTGCAGCTGGGTCAGGAGAGCCCCAGAGCATCCAAAAGAAAACCCAAGGCTCTACAGCAGCTTGCATTGCTTTACAGCTGGGCCTCATCTGGGCACATCCAACCCCCAAACAAAGAGAAGGAATCTTCAGATCTTTCTGTATCTCCTGCCAGTGGCCTCTCTCCTTGGAGATCCAAGAGCCAGTTTACCCAGTGGTCAGAGAGAGACCATCCAGACTACAACTCTTCAGATCCATATGAGACACACTCAAGGGGCAGACTCAGTGAGTGCCAAAGCCCGAATGATTGAAGTCTTGCCCCATAGGGGTGTCTCCACCACAGAAGTTCTCCATCAAAGACACAGCTGATCCTCACAGCCAATTGGCCTGGTGGTCAGCTCCTCCCAGTTGATATAAAAAACAATTAAGGCTCAATTACAACAAGACTGTGCACGTAGCCCACAAAAGAGTGCACCAAGAATGTCCCCCTCAGGTAATTTTGGGGGGCTGAGCCATTGGACCCTATAGGACAACTAGCACATAAAGCCATGCTATCAACCCAGGGAAGCACCCAAAATGTGGAGACAAAAAACAAACAAATAAAACAAAAAGGTCACAAAAGAAAGAAATGGAGAAAAGCAAACTACTGAATATAGAGTTCAAAACCACTGTTATAAGGTTACTCAAGAATATTCTAGAAACCTCTGAGAAATTTAGTGAGACCCTCAAGCATATGAAAAAGGACCAACTAGAAATTAAGCATACACTGACTGAAATAAATAATAATATACAAAGATCCAACAGCAGAGTAGAGGATCCCAAGAATCAAGTCAAAGATTTGAAATACAAAGAAGCAAAAAACACCCAACTGGAAAAGCAAAAAGCAAAAAGAACCCAAAAATATGAAGATAGTGTAAGGAGCCTCTGGGACAGCTTCTTCAAGTGTACCAACATCTGAGTTATGGGGGTGCTGGAAAAAGAAAGAGAGCAAGATATTGAAAACCTATTTGAAGAAATAATGACAGAAAACCTCCCCTACCTGGTGACAGAAATAGACTTACAAGTCCAGGAAGTGCACAGAACCCCAAACAAAAGGAATCCAAAGAGGACCACACCAAGATACATCATAATGAAATGCCAAGGCCAAAAGACAGACTATTAAAAGCAGCAAGAGGAAAACAGTTACCTACAGGGGAGTATCCATATGATTATCAGCTGATTTCTCAACAGAAACTATGCAGGTCAGAAGGGAGTGGCAAGAAATAGTCAAAGTGATAAATAGCAAGAATTTACAACCTAAGATTACCCAGCAAAGCTATCATTCAGAATTGAAGGTCAGATAAAGAGTTTCACAGATGAGAAAAAGCTAAAGGAATTCATCACCACCAAAACAGTATTATATGAAATGCTGAAAGGTATTCTTTAAGAAGAGGAAGAAGAAGAAAAGGGTAAAGACAAAAATTATGAACAACAAAGTGACAACAAATACATATCTGTCAACAAGTGAATCTAAAAATCAAGTGAATAAAAACTCTGATCAATAGAATGAACTGGTAAATATAATAGGATCAGGTGCATAGAAAGGGAGTGGACTGACAGTTCTCAGGGTGTCAGGGTGTGGGAAGAGACTGGATAAAAATGGTACACCTATGAATAAGGACAGTGGGGAGGGGAGTAAGGGAGAGGGTGGGTGGGAACTGGGTGGAAGGGAGCTATGGGGGGAAGGGAGCTATGGGGGGGGGGGAGAGGAACAACTGTACTGTAATAATCCGAACAATAAAGATTAGACAGAAAGAAATAATAACTGAAACCGGTTTGGCTCAGTGGATAGAGCATCGGCCTGCGGACTGAAAGGTCCCGGGTTCGATTCCGGTCAAGGGCATGTATGTACCTTGGTTGTAGGCACATCCCCAGTAGGGGGTGTGCAAGAGCAGCTGATCGATGATTCTCTCTCATTGATGTTTCTGACTCTCTGTACCTCTCCCTCTCTGTAAAAAATCAATAAAATATATTTAAAAGAAAGAAATAATAAAAAACATAAAGCACCTATGTACATACGTTGAAATGATGGAACTTTTTATTTAATAAAGAAATGGGAGACCCAGTAATCCCACTACTAGGAATATACCCCAAGAAACTAGAAAGACCAATCAGAAAGGATATATGCACCCCTATGTTCATAGCAGCACAATTTACAATAGCTAGGATTTGGAAACAGCCTAGGTGCCCGTCAGCAGATGAATGGATCAGAAAACTATGGTACATCTACACTATGGAATACTATGCTGCCATAAAAAGGAAGGAATTCTCATCATTTGCAGTAACTTGGATGGAATTGGAGAGCATCATGCTGAGTGAAATAAGCCAGTCAATGAAAGAGAAACACTACATGACCTCACTCATTTATGGATATTAAAGATCATTATAAACGAATGAACAAAAAGATTGATATAGTGACAGTAAAACAACAGGCAGTCTGTCAAATGACAGCGGGCGGGGGGGATGGAGGGAGGGTAGGGAAATCTGGGGGAGATAAGAGATCAACCAAAGGACTGGTATGCTTGCATATAAGAATAACCAATGGACACAAAACTCTGGGGAGGGAGGGCATCTATGGGGGGGAGGGGGCAATGATAAGCTATGTATACAGATAATACCTTAATAAAAAAATAATTAAAAAAAAAAATGGGAGATGGCAACGTAACCATGAAATGATGTATGTTGAGTCCAACATCACCCGAGGACTGCCTGTATTAGTAATTTATTTGACTCTTTTTTAACTTGGTCCTGTTACCAAGATTGTCTCATGCACAGTAGATTAAGAAAAATTCAAGTCTGTAGAGAGAATTTCTAAATAATCATATATGTAAATCTTAACTTTGAAAATAGTTAGTTCCATATTATTTCAGTATAATCCCTAAACCAGTGTTATCATTGTCATCCCATATTGCTCTGTTATATAAAAACTAGAGGCCTAGTGCATGAATTTGTGCACAGGTGGGGGCCTTCTGCCTGGTTGGTGGTTGAGGCCTATTGGGTAGCCAGTTGTGGGGAGGGACCCCGGGAGGTTGGCTGGCCGGCCTCCTAATTGGGGCCTATCATGGGGGCTGGCTGGCAGGGGGCAGGGGCTGTAAGAGGTTGGCCAGCCATGGGAGGTTGGCTATGGGAGCACAATGACCACCAGGGTGTTGCTCCTGCACTGTTTGCCCCCTGGTGATCAGTGCACATCATAGTGACCGACTGATAAGTCGTTCCAGTCATTTGGTCGTAACAATCGATTAGACTTTTATATATTTATTTCAAAGTAAATAGTTTATTCATTTCATTTGTATTAATACCTCAGGTCAGATCTGGCATGCTCAAATTCAAAGGTTGGTAAAAAAGATAACAAGACCATGGAGTCTATCTCAAGAAAAGTAGCACCCAGAAAGCTTTATGCCGATGAGAGTCTCTCAAACATCTCTGCGCTGGAAAATTCTGGCAGTCCTATAATGAAAAGAGTGAATAGTGACACAGAGGAAGAGCCAGGGTCTTCATCTCTCAGGAAGGTAAAAGAAAAACATTGAGACATAACTATGGCTCAGTCAAGAATTCTCATCATCTGTCACCCTTTTGCAGTCTCCCTGCTCCAACCCACCCTCAATATCCTGAAGATAAATTTTCTTACTTTTTGACAGTAGAGAGTTGAAACCAATCTGTGATGGAGAAAAGACTGATTTATTTTATAGACCGTTAATACAATTATTGTTTTATGTGGTTGTTTTGCTTAATCCCTTTACCAGAGTAATTTCTAACATACTATATTCAAGTAGGAATTTGGATCACTTGTTTTAAAGAATAAATTGTGATCATGTATAGCATATATATCTTTAAATACAAATAATATGCTAGTTATATAGTTTGTTTTCTAAAATAAACGTTCTTATTTTATTTTTCAAATCTGTTTGGAAAATCATTTATTCATAGTGATACAATATAACTTTTATCCCCCAAAACATCACAAATTCCTTCATAGCAAAGTCACAGTTAATAACATATAAAAATACCAACATTTTACTAGATTGATTATAAGCTTCACAGAACGCTAACATTAAGCCTTATGAAATCTACTGAGGAAAAACACAATTTATTAGAAACAGAAGTATCTCAAATAATGAGTTTCAATTTTACATTTACATTAATATTTTACTCAAGCCTGTTTTGCTATAGCTGCTATTATTGGTTTGGGAATATGAGTTTCTTAGTTAAAATTAGAAATCTAGAAGGAGAAATATTGTTTCTAAAAGTCACTATCTTAAAGCTGACAAAAGACTTTTTAGGGTAGTAATACTGCATGGGGGATGTTGGGTGAATGTGGTGTGTGCAAAGCCCTGTGATGGAGGAAACATGGTGGCTTTAAGGAACTGAGGGCTGGCCAGTGTGTTAGAGAGTAGATAGCCAGGGGAAACAATGGCACAGGATGAAGCCAATGCAGAGGTTGAGAAACCCTGATGCCGTTGAAAGTCTAAGCAACCAGAAGAGTGTGGCCTGAGGAAGTTACGAGAACAAAGGGTCTAAGTAGGAAGCAGGATGAAGACTGAAAATGGCCAGTGGCTTAAGGAGGTGAGGATTTTTGGTAACCATAATAAGAGTTTCTGTGAAATGGTGATGTCAGGAGCTTTTAGGTAGAACTGAATAGGAGAATAAGAAAATGGAGACAGCAAGTGTAGACAACTACAGCAGAGGTAAGGCAGGGAGGGAGGAACAGGATGGGACTTTTTATGTCTTTTAAGGATTAGAGACATTATTTCAAAATGCTTATATTCCTATCCAGGAGAGGGGAGGCTGTGAGGCAGACAAAGAGGAAAGGATGGGCACCAGCTGGGAGGGGGGTTCACTTCTGTCACAGGAGGAGGGAAAGGAGAAAAGATGGGGGTTGAGCAGAATTACTACCTGCAAATCTGCCTTTGTCCTCTGTCTCTTACAACCCTGGCGTTAGTTTAAACGGCTCAGGCAAGGGAGTCAGAAGCAGATCACTGATCCCAAACTGTGTGCCTTTGGGGGAAGGATTCTGTTTTAGAGAATGCATTGGTCCGGTCATGAAGGTTCTGAGTGTTTCACGAACCATCGTCATCAAAGTTAGGGTGACCACACTGGCCAAGTTTCTGAAAAGGGCTATTCCCTGGAGCATTTAATGAGAACTTTTACTTTGAATACACAGTATAGTCATCGTTGTCGTACCCCCATCCTCCCGTTCCCAACCCCCCAGTTTACTTGCATGTTCTTTAGAGCAGTTTCTTCTGAGCAGCGAGAACACTGCGACAACCCTTTCAACAGTCTGGCAGCAGCAAGTGACAGTGAAGAGGAAAAGAATAATGGCAGTTTTTACATATTCTAACATTTAATGACCCCATTTATTGACACACCTCAAACACATTTCACACTTAGTCTACATTGTCTTGGACTCCCTTGAAATGCAGGATGGACTTCTGTTTTCCTAAACATCTTCATCTCGTACCACAACCATATGTAAAAATAGCTGCTTGTTAACTATATGTAATTTGCTTTAAATCCATTGTACGACTTAGAAAGCAGACGTTTTCTGTGCAGGAAAAAGGCTCATTAGAATTCTTCAGTGCATGTTCACGTTAGAGCTGTTAGCATTTTCTTTGCCAGTTTTATAAAGGAATTTATTTTTAAAAAATACATATTTTTATTGATGTCAGAGAGGGAGATAGAAACATCAATGATGAGAATCATTGATTGGCTGCCTCCTTCCTGCACGCCCCACACTGGGGATAGAGCCTGCAGCCCAGGCATGTGCCTGACCAGGAATAGAACTGTGACCTCCTGGTTTATTGGTCAATGCTCAACCACTGAGTCATGACGGCCAGGCTATAAAGGTATTTAAATGTTCTTTAGCAGTCATTTGGAGTGCATCAATACTTAAAATATATATATATATATTTTATTTTTTATTTTATTGATTTTTTTACAGAGAGGAAGGGAGAGAGATAGAGAGCTAGAAACATCAATGTGAGAGAAACATTGATCAGCTGCCTCCTGCACCCTCACGGGATGCACCCGCAACCAAGGTACATGCCCTTGACTGGAATCGAACCTGGGACCCTTCAGTCTGCAGGTCGATGCTCTATCCACTGAACCAAACCGGTTTTGGTACACCAATACTTCTTGTAGTTTCATGACTAATGGGTATTTTTATATTTGATTGCAAACATTTGAATTTTGGTGTTTTCAGACATAGTTATGCAGTTTTTTGTAGTGCCATACCTTTTTGGCCACTGCTTTTTATATTAAGATTTTAAGCAAAATCCCTGGATAAGGGAGTCAAGAATAAAAATACTAGGTGTACCAGTTAATAATGTGGATTTTTTTCAATAGATGGAGTTACACATATGTTGATATATATGTGATTTGATATTTATCCTGTTTTGTTGTATTGACAAGCTTCAAAACTTCATGTCAAATTTTCACGTCATAGATATTTTTACACATAAAAATGTCGAGCCCTAGCCAGTTTGGTTCAGAGGATAGAGCATCGGCCTGGGGACTGAAGGGTCCCAGGTTTAATTCCTGGTCAAGGGCATGTACCTTGGTTGTGAGCACATCCCCAGTAGGGGGTGTGCAAGAGGCGGCTAATGGATGTTTCTCATAAATGTTTCTATCTCTTTATCCCTTTCCCTTCTTCTCTGTAAAAAATATATATTTTAAAAATGTCAAACTTCATGCCAATAAAAGAGCATTTGTGGGAGGTTTTAATTTATTACTGTATTTTAAAGTGCTACTAAAAGTTACTGTATACTTTGGGAAGCTCATGGTGAACATGCTCCGTCTCAAGATACTGTGAACATTGGTTTAAATTTTGATGTGAAAGACAATAATATCCAGGCCAACCAAAAGGTTGAAGACCAACAATTATAAGTATTATTGGATGAAGATGCATGTCAAACTCAAAAACAACTTGCAGAAAGATTAAACATTGCTCAGCAAACAATTTCCAATCATTTACAAGCAATGGGAAAGATTTTAAAGGAAGGAAAATGGGTGCCACGTCAACTGAACAAAAGACAAATGCAAAACCGAAAAATCATCAGTCAAATGTTGCTTCAATGGCAAGAAAGTCTTTTTTGCATCGAATTATGACTGGTGATGAAAAGTGGATTTATTTTGAGAATCCCAAGTGCACAAAATCATGGGTTGATCCAGGTCAACCATCAACATTGACTGCAAGGCCAAATCGCTTCGGAAAGAAGACAAAGTTCTGTGTTTGGTGGGATCAGGAAGGTGTGGTGTATTATGAGCTTCTAAAACCAGGTGAAACTGTTAATACTGATCACTACCGACAACAAATAATCAATTTGAACCATGCTTTGATCATAAAACCACCAGAATAGACCAGAAGACACAGCAAAGTAATTTTGCTTCATGATGACGCACCATCACACACTTCAACACCAGTTAAAGACACGTTAAAAGAGCTTGCCTGGGAAGTGTTAACCCACCTGCCATATTCACCAGACCTTGCTCCTTCAGATTACCACTTGTACCATTTCACACGCACTTTCTGAGCTGCACTTCAAAACATACATAGAAGTGGAAAATGGGGTCTCTGAATGGTTTGCCTCAAAACAAGAGAAGTTCTATTGGGAAGGTATCCACAAATTACCGGAAAGATGGGGGAAATGTGTAGCTGGCAATGGACATTACTTAGAATAAAGCACTTTTGATGTTTCTCTTAAAATTACCTTGATTACAAAATCTGCATTAACTGGACACCAGGTATATAGCTATCTCCCTCACTTTGGAGTTTTTATATATTGTAAAATCTTATTTGTGATAAATTTAAATTATCCTGATTTTCAGATGCGATTTTCTGCAGTGTAACGCAAAAAAGAAAAAAGAATTTAATGGGAGTGATGCCAAAAAGTTGTATATCTGACAAAGAGCACTTACCTCCACTGTCAAAAAAGCCTGGATTTGGAATGAAATGAGTGTCTCTGTTCTTTTCCCCTTTAAGAATAATCTTGTTACCTGAACAGACTAAAATATCTGGCACAGAAGAATTCTTATGTAATATCTGATGATGTAAGCCTCTCCCTCCCCCAAACCTGTTTAAAAGTCAATTATAACCTGAAAAACTAGACTGCTGTAACATCTTAAGTCTTTGTGAAACCACCAAATCCCAAAGAAATGTTAACTGATAAGCAATTGTACTTCAGATTTTGTGAGGAATTCATAAACAAAGGTGGCTGAGTGGATCAGTCAACTTTAGAACCGTGAACAGAATCCTAACTAAAACCAGAATGAATTTGGCTTCTTGTAGCTCAGTAATGAGTCAGAGCTACCCACAATAACCTAATAAAAACTCAAGTTCATCCCAAAATGTTCCTCAGTGAATGAAAATGGGCTTTTTGTGGAAACTGACAATACCCACATAATTGCAAGCAATTCTTTCACGTGTAGGCTAAAGATTTATGTATCTTATGCTTACACTGGTGACTAACACTGAATTTCACATGATACGAGGGTAACTATAGATCTCCTTGCAGAGAATGAAAGTGTCTGGCTCACTCTTGGAAATGGGCAGGGGGGTTAGGTCCTGGAGACATCATCATCAGTAATTGCCTGGATGCTGCACTAATCTGTAAAAGATAGTTATACTGTTAAACTGTATTTAATTTGGATTTTAGATACAGAATGCTAAATTTAAACACCACCAGATTTTTCTGTGCTTTCACTTCATACCCTGTAGAAGATGCAGCTTTCTCAGCTAGGAAACCATTTGTATTTTACATTGAATTATCAGTCCATTTTGATGAATTTTTGAGGAAGATAAACTGATACAGTAGACCAGATGGTGAAAAGAGCTAAGGCAGAGAACTAGTAAAAGACAAAATAATAGCTACAAAGTACGAAGTCACTGCTAGGCTAAGAAGGTTCGAAATGAGGACTTGATAGAGACCAACAAACTCAATGTCAGGGTTGGTGTCTTATTTAGTTACTATTTCAATTAAAAGGAGTACACAGATTAGTATAAATACTATATTTATTAAATATCTTTACAGTTTATTTAAATGTATTTACAGAACTATTCCTGCATAAGTTATATTTCAGACATCCAATTCAGGTCATTGCCTCTTGGGTAAGACAAATAATGATAGTCTCAACAGAAAAAGAAAAAGCAGCTCATTAGTATATATAAATTCAAACTTGCTTCGTTATTTAGCCATCTTTGCCACAAACTACCTGCTAACCGTTAACAATTTTGACATTGACACTGCCAATTTTTAGTTGAGAAGTTCAATTTTACAAAGGATTTAATTTTTTATGAATAAAGTCCAAATGTTTTGTTTCATATTTTCAGTTTTATAAGCAGATTTTGTTTTTTTGTTTGATATTGTAAAATTTGTTAAATGCAAAAATGTGATTGTTTCCAGGGAAATGTGATGCTGTAGCTTCTACCAAAGATAGCTGGTATAAGGTGACAAGGAACCAAGAACTTATCCAAAGTACAGACACTTATAGTTCTAGTCAATCTTGTTTACAATCTTCAAAACTCTCAAAAACAAACTCAGTAAATTCCCACAATTCCTGCCTTGTTACTTGATGTGGTAGGTTGGTGGTACCGAAGGTGGTACTGAAGGCTACTGTTCTATCCAAAACAAATGTAGCTGATAGGAGAGACACTCCCATCATGCAAAGCTTGAAATCTAGTTGCTAATCTAGACACAGCCCAACCCCCAGACATACACACCTGGAATGGATTCTTTTGTGATTTAGTACCCATCGACCATGTCAAGCCAGTACAGTAATTCAGGACAAATAACTTGTTTTCACCTTCATTTCTTCTTTCACTTTTTTTAAGAGCCTAGGGCTCTACTGCATATCCATTCGGTAAATATTTTTTGTGCGCAGGCAGCTTAAGTTCACAGGAAGAAATAAGGTTCTGATATGTTTAGAGTGCACATTTTAAAACAGAACAAAATAAAAATTTCAAGCATGTGATAAAAATATTGATTTTTTATAATACAGTATTGCTTTATAAATATAGATGGAAAAGCTATAAACTTTACTGGTCTTTGGTGCATCCAGAGAGAGATAAATAATTTGCCTTTTGTAAATTAGAAATCCAAATTCTCTTTTGTTATAAAAGTCCATTACATGAGGCAAATGTGTGTGTCTTTTTTATACTGCTTGATTTAAAATACAATTAACACACACATCAAGTTCAGAATCAGACCCACCAAGTGGCATATCTCAGTCCTACCCCACAGAGACTTGGGTCCTGTGACTGGAAAATTTCAGCATGGGTCCAACACAGCCTCTGACACTGAGAGTGGAAGGAGAGTTACTTGATAAGCAGCACTCCAACTGACCACTGGCAGTCAAAAAATTAAGTGCTTAACACAAAAAGGACAGGGAAAAGAGAAAATATTTTGTATTATTAAATTTACAGGCCAGGTCCAAAAGTTAGTTCCACGGTGAAACTCAATTCTTGTCCCACTAAATTCACATCACTGGAACAAACATATTGTCAATTTCTAACAATAATTTCTCAAAAAAGACAAGTTGATAAAATAAGTTGTATTAAAACACCACCAATCTAGCTTTACAAAGATTGTGTTTGACGGGTTAAATGAGAGCAAAGCCAGTGACTTAATCAGCACTGCTCTACCAGCAATCAAATGTAGGCATTGGAAAATTAATGCAAAATATATCCAGATCATAGGCTACACACCTCTGACCAGAAATAATTAGAAATCCAATAAAAGAACTAATGTCATCAGCCCAAGTATAAATGTACTTCTTGCAGCAAAACCTTTCTGGATGCAACTTTCTTTACTTTTTAAAATACACAGAGAATGCAAATATTTTGTGCAAAATAAATACCCCGCCACTTGCCACTCTGGCTTCTGTGTTTTATCACAGCACAATGGGTTCTCATTACTTAAACAGTCTCCCTCCACCCCCCATCTCCTCTATCAAAGAACTGTTTTGTCAAGTTAGGGTAGTTAAGGCATTCTGACATGTAATTAAAGGTGATTCAAAATAGATATCTAACATTATGCCAATTTAGGAATAGTAGATAAATTACTGAACAGTTTACAAATGAATAACTCATTCTTATTATAAATGAAATGCCTGTTACAAG
This sequence comes from Vespertilio murinus, assembly GCA_963924515.1. Taxonomy (NCBI): domain Eukaryota; kingdom Metazoa; phylum Chordata; class Mammalia; order Chiroptera; family Vespertilionidae; genus Vespertilio; species Vespertilio murinus. The sequence goes on along the minus strand of OZ004720.1, from coordinate 9,887,829 downwards.
CATGATGCATTGAAATATAGTAATGACATGTACATGGTACATGTTAAACAATTTTAAATAAAACAAAAGCTTGACAGTTACTCAAATATACAGTACAATTTCACAAAACAAAATCTTTTAAAACAAGTTGAGGTAACCTCAAACATAAGTTTTAATGCATTAAACCAGGGAATATGTATCTCCTTTAGAGAGAGACTTTCTATATTCTCCTCAAGTAGATTCTCATCAGGTTTAATTGCATTCTCATCTATACACCAATGTTACCTGACTTATATATAAAACATGGCTTTAATTTAAGGATTGCTAACTATATTTTTCTACCACCAAGTTAATGAAGAAAAAGACTGACCCAAAAATATATATCTTTACAGCAGTCGACTTATACACAAACCTTAAAAATAAGTTTGAACTTGCAGATAATGGGAAAACTGAATGTGGGATAGTTTTATAAGGAAACTATACACTGAAAGATGGCTATTTGGAAACTGTAAACATTAAGCTTGATTCAGAAACCCCTAAATTTCTGTGTAGGGCAAATGCAAATATCAAATCATCACTAGTTTTCCTCATGGACTCTTGTGTTGCTGCTACTGCCCACAGTGCTCCTTCCACATGGACCCCCTGAATTTGGTGCATGCTATACAGAAAGCAAGGCTACTAATAAAGGGTCTGAATGAGACTAGGAGTAGCACGACCCCCAAAATTCAAAATAACAGCTGTCCATTCTCAACCCATTAGGCCTATGGGCCTAGAGCTCCCACGCAGGGGCATCATGTCAGACAGCTGGGAGGACTGCAGCCATAACGTTAACTTCCTTGGCTTTGAGGAGTTCTACAATCGTGAGTAACATTCCCATTAAAATTTTGGTAAAGACACTCCCTACTCCTGCAGTTCAGGCCACCGGCCTGTGAGTTTAATGAATCAATAAACTGCCAAAAGTTTGATCATAGGATCACAATTAAGCATCTTTTAAAAAACCATGAAACGTTTGCATCCATAGAATTAAACTGAAATTTTCTTCCAATTTGTAAGAAAAAAAGCTTCTGGATCAAGATTTCATAATCCAGAGCAATGTTTGAGAGCAGAATTATAAGCCCCTGAAAAATAGGAGCTTATAATGAAAACACAAAGCCACACTCAATCATTATAACAAAGACTGTATAGTACACGTGTAACATTTCTTTTGATGAATAATGTATGTTTCTAGGAGATGTACCATAACATGGAATTTGTGTTAGACTTTTAAAATCCCTTTTACACACTGTAATTTTTAATTCACTTTATCAACATAACTCCTTTTCTTCAATACTTCAAGCATTTTTTAAAAGTAATAGCCATTTTAGCTCTGAAAACCTCCGATCCCATCATGGAAAGGACAATGAGAAGTGAAGGTCAATCTTCAAATCTTGATTCTCTTCAAAGTTGCTGGCAGATATGAGCTAGGTGAACGACAGTAGTGGTTCTTAACAAAGATCTCAATGGGGTCTCAAAAAGACAGGCAAAAAAAGGCTTACATCACTGGCCATTGAGATCAGTGGCAAAGAATCGTGGTCCTGCCCGCAGGATCAGCACACACGGCTGGGGGAAATTGGGGATGATGGAAGGAAAGGCAGGAGTTGACACCTAGGTGTGTCAGTCTGTATACTCGGCCACTATGGAAAGAAGGACGGTGATGTCATCTGGCTTTCCACCTAAAACAAAAATGAAAACGTAGTCATGTATCATAAAAAGTAAAGTCAATCAAAACTGTAAGCCTAAGTAAGTTCTAGGAGACAAATGCTTGCAATTCACGAAGGTTTGATTTGTCAATATATTCTAGTATAGGAAAGAAAGAAAAAAATGAAGACGAGAAATAAAGCCCAGCTGGCATGGCTCAGTGGTTGAGTGTCAACCTATGAACCAGGCGGTCACGGTTTGATTCCTGGTCAGGGCACATGCCCAGATTGAGGGCTTGCAGGAGACAGCCGATTCATAATTCTCTCATTATTGATGTTTCTATCTTTCTCTCCCTCTCCCTTCCTCTCTGAAATAAAAAGAAATTTTTTAAGAGAGAAATAAAAACACCAAGAAATTACATGTAACTTAACTGACACTTAAAAAATCCCTGCCCTGCTCTTTAAAACAGTAGCACTGATAAAATGGCCACTACCTCCTCTGTTTATAGCAATCACAATAAAGGAAATCTGGTTAACATAAATTCTGCCTGACAAGAAAGTGATATGTTTCTATGCATAATCCTAATTTGGGCAAACATACCCACTGTTTTGAAATTAGGAGCAATCTTGTATTCTAATCTGCCAAACAGCTATGGCATGTGCTTTTTCCTATTTTAATACTTCCTGGAAGGCTAAGAAATGCCTTACATGTCATAATATAATACTAGCAAGAAACTGACCAACTGTACTAGTTCTGATATGTTTCCACCAACACGTCATCCCAGCTCCGAGACAGAGCTACTGTCCTGCTCCCAAAGTTACATATCACTTAGTAGATAGAAGGGCTTTTCAAGCAAGGACAGGTTAACATTACTTCCCTCTTCAACCTGCTGTGGCAATTTGGCAGGCAAATACTGTCAACGAGTCCCACAAAGCCAGAGGAAGGGAGAAGTGAAATGTCAGACCCGTGAAGGGCAAATGTTAAACTGCGGGGAATGTCCAGGCCTTCCAGGCAGAGCGTGGAGGCCTTTTGGGCGGAGGTCCAAACAGTGCAGTGGTGGCAATAAAGGCCTCAGATTGCGCCTGCCTCTGCAGCCTCTGAAGTTCAGCTGTGAAGGGCGTCCTCTGTGGGGAAGACATGATGACATGCACTTGCTCTTGTCTTCCAGTGCTAAGGCCTAATGACCTAGCTCAAAGCCCCTGCTCACAGCTAAGAGAGGACATCTCAACAGTCTCACTATAGTGCTCTAGTTTACCTCACCCCACAGCCCAGAATGTTCCCATCTTACTGTGTCCCTATGACCTTCCTAAAGATTGCTTACCTCTCACATTCAGTCCGTTGTCACATGCAAACTGTGCAAAAGGTGACATATAATTTGGGTCATAGGCCAGCTCATGAGCTTGCTCAGCAATGCTTCTTGCCGTCTGTTGTATACTTTCATAATTTGAATTCTAAGATGAAGGATGAGAGTTATTTTTACCATAATGTCTCATATGACTTTTGTATTCAAGTATGCTTACAAATATCACTTTTTAAGATAGTAACATTTATCTAATCAGTTTCCACCATTTATGTTTTATTCCAGTTAGAGAAGACAATAAACACTGTACCTTCACTAAAAGGAATGAGCCCATCAGTCCTGCCTGCATACAATGTGAATCAGAAAGTTTTTGATATGTGGCCTTGGGCCCCGAGGTTTGGGTTTTTATTTCTGTTTTTCTCATTTGAAATTCTTAAGGCATTTTAGCTAAAATAGGATGAGATTGAAAGGGCAAATTTTTTATAGCACTTTAGGGATGACCTCAAAAATTTCCTTCCTGCCTAGCCGGTCTGGCTCAGTGGATAGAACATTGGCTTGGGAACCAAAGGGTCCTGGGTTCCATTCCGGTTGCAGGCTCCTCCCCAGCCCAGGCCCCGGTCAGGGCATGTGCAGGAGGCAACCAAATAATGAGCTTCTCTCACACTGACATTTGTCTTTTCCTCTCTCTTCCACTCTCTAAAAATCAATGGAAAAATATCCTCAGGTAAGGATTAAAAAAATAAATTTTCTCCTTGCTTATAAATGCGCTCCTGGGCAACACCAGTTTTCTCTCAAGAGCTGCCAGTTTCCCTGCTGAAAATACCTTTAGAATATTATATCATGACTAGAGGCCTGGTGCACAACATTCGTGCACTGACAGGGGGGTGGTACCTCAGCCTGGCTTGTGCCCTCTGCAGCCTGGGACCCCCTTGGGGATGTCTGCCTGCCTGTTTAGGCCTGTTCTCCGTGGGGAGTGGACCTAAGCTGGTAGGCGGACATCCTGCAAGGGTCCTTAGTGCTGCCACGGGGGTGGGAGAGGCTCCCACCACTGCTGCTGTGCTCGCCAGCCGTGAGCCTGGCTTCTGGCTGAGCGGCGCTCCCCCTGTAGGTGTACTGACCTCCAAGGGGCAGCTCCTGTGTTGAGCATCCACCCCCTGGTGGTCAGTGAGTGTCATAGCAACTGATCATTCTGCTTTTTGGTCAATTTGCATATTAGGGTTTTATTATATAGTATGAAGATTCTTATCTAGCTGTATAATCTTGAGCCACTCCCTTCATTTTACTTCATCAGTAAAATGAAATGGGAAACAAGGTCCATTTTAGCTCTATCATCCTAAGATTCAGAATGGTTTCGTTATAAATTATAATAGGCCTCTGTTTCAATGTTATCTCAGTGAGAGGCCTTTCCTGACCAATCTTTCTAAAACAGCAACTTTCTCTATTCCCTATCCCTTCACCCTGTTTTTTCTTATTTACCATAAACACTAGAAGGTGGAGCAAAAGTAGATTTATAGTTGTTAGTAAGCAAAATAATATAACAAGCCCTAGATGGTTTGGCCTGCAGACTAAAGGGTCCTGGGTTCAATTCAGGTCAAGAGGATGTACCTTGGCTGCAGGCTCCTTCCCAGCCTGGGCCCTGGTCAGGGCTCATGCAGGAGGCAACCAATTAATGTGTTTCTCTCACATTGATGTTTCTCTCTGTCCCTCTCTCTTCTACTCTCCCTAAAAACCAGTGGGAAAAATATCCTTGGATGAGGATTAACAACAATTAAATAATCATATCTAATAAATAGGGAATATGCTGATTGACCCTTACACCATCGCAAAGATGGCAGCGCCCACAGCCAATAAGGAGGGAATATGCTGACAGTCACGCCCTCAAAGATGGCAGTACCCACAGCCACAGGCTGGCAGCCCCCAGTCCCCTTAGCTCCGTTGGGGCAGCAGGTGGGCCAGGCCACTCTGTGTGCCTGCTTCCAGAGTCCCCTAGTGTCGTCGCCATGTCTCCCCCCCACCCTGGGCCACCAGAGGCCCGAGTAACCAGGGCCGGCCAAGGGTTGTGCTGCCGGCAGTGGCAGCAGCAGAAGTGTGATGGGGCATCACCTTCCCCTATCACCAGGCCACCTCCCACCCCTGAGAGTTCCCAGACTGTGAGAGGGGGCAGGCCAGGCTGAGGGATCCCCCCTTCCAGTGCATAAATTTTCATGCACCGGGCTTCTAGTACAAGAATAAACTGTTTCATGTACTCAAACTATAAACCTACTTTTGCCCGCACTGTATATTATCGTTTTCTTTCTCTGTATTATCTACTTTTCTCCACCAGAATAGAAGCTCCAGAGGACAGGGAATGTCATTTCTGCTCACCACCCTGTCACCACAGAGTACAGTATCACTACAGTAAGCACTTGGCCTTTATTGAACCCCACAGATGAGGCCTGGTACTAAGGATTCTGTACTCCTGGTCTCAGTTAATTTTCACCATAACCCTATAAAACAGGGCCTTTTGTACCCCCAATTAACAGCTGAGGAAAATGTTGCTTAAAAGGTTTAAAAACTTACTCAAAGTTATAGTGGTTAGCGATAAAAGCATGAGAAAAGGCTAACTTTTCCCAGAGTTACAATTTTTACAAAGCCAAAGAATATGCAAACACTGATTTTCACTTTCTTCCATTCTCTGTATGGGTCAAAGCTGAACTGCTTTATTACTGGTGACGGCTCAGATCACATCAAGGCCCCTAACTGCCTGATGCCCTTGACTGCTGCCTTGGCTGGCTCTGGTATGATGACTTCTTATCTTTCCCAACCTCAACACCTGCTGGGTTTCTTATGAGAATAAAATGAGAAAAGGACCAGGATGTAACACTATTAAATACCATTAAAATACAATGAAAAATGCAAAGAAATTTCTTATCTGGACTTTTCCTACCTTTACCACCCTACTAAAAGCCTTTTTCCTTTAAGCTCTCCATTTGTATTTCCATTTACAATTGATTGAAAAACTGGTACTATTATTAGTTTCCTACATTCACAAAATAGTCCTTTTCAAAATTATAAAAAGAGATACTGCAATTGAATGGAGAAAATTTAACTGCCCAGAGAGGGCCACTGTTTCCAAGGGCCAACCTTTCAGTTAATTACCTTTAACTTTTTTAGCTCCTGCAGGATCATATAATCAGGCATGTTGTCAAAGAGTCCATCTGTTGCTGTCAGGATAATATCTCCTAACTGGACATCAAAAGATGTGCTATCAGCAGCATCCGGGCTGTGACAGGGAAAGGGCAAAGTTAAGAAAGCTCTTTAGAGATACCACTCAAAGTTTTCAACAGGCACTATGTTACAATGTAATAATGCTATTTAAAAAATCTAATTTATATTAGGAGTCAATAATAAGAGCCAGTCATTCTGAAATCCCTAACCTTGAAAACAATTAATTAAACACTCTTATATAAATACTAGAGGCCCAATGCACGAAATTCGTGCAAGAGTAGAGCTTCCTTCCCCCGGCTGCCAGCACCAGCTTCCCTCTGGCACCCGGGCTTCCCTCGCAGCCCCGGCTTTGTCTGGAAGGTCGTCCGGAAGGAAGTCTGATCTAATCAGCATATTATGCTTTTATTATTATAGATTTCAAAAGCTTAACTGAAACTACCAAGTAAAACAGAGTGCGGTGATTAGTCATATGTGATTTCAAAGGAGGAAGGGTTCTTTTCTGAGTCAGATGCTAACATATCTCTAAAATCCTAGTGCAAATGAGTCTTTATTTCCTAATTCTTTAGAGCCACATTCCATCCTCTCTTATTCATTGTCCACTTATCAGTTCCCTGCAGACTTGAACCTGGCTCTCAGGAGGCTGTGTTACAGTGGAATAACTATGAGAGCATGTATATCCTCTAAGAATTCATTCATGGGAAACACATACAATAATATAATACTAATAATTACTAGTGTATTATTGAAAATTCTATGTTAGTATTACTAGGGATACTTATTCTGGCAGAGTGAAGACTGTGTATCTCCCAGAACTTACAAAGTGCTCCACATGCATAAGTATTTATTAGTGTGCCTGACACTTAGATCTTCAATAAATATCTGTTGAATGACTAAATGAATAAAGAAACAAAGTAACTGGCCCTCCAAATTGGTGAATAAAAAACACACAAAAATAACCTTTGTGTTATGTTGTTAATGAAAGAGGAAGGTACAGAGAGTGAAAAAGATAACAGTGGCAGCCTCTGAGGAGAGAATGTGTGGCTGGTGGCAGGGATAGGAGGTAGACTTTGCACCACATCGTTTTGCATAAAACTTTTAAAAACCTAGATGGGAGACTTTTCCCTCTCACAAAACCTAATGAAAGCAGAGAATGGGGGAAAAAACCCATGTGGGGAGAAAACAGAAAAGACCACATATTCAAAGGGTTAATGGCCCCCTGAGAGGCCAAGTCTCAGCCACTTCCAGTGTCCAGATTCACTGCCTCCAGGCCTCCAGGGTGAGGAAAGGTGAGATAGATACCTGATAACCTGCTTTATCCTGTCAAGAGCCAGAAAAAAACGCATACATTGATCCAGAAGAGTGGGGCCAGAACTAAGGCACCCTAAGCTTGACAGAAAAAAAACACACACACCACCCCCAAACCTGCATAAGCAACATGTTATAAAAGTTGTGAAGAGAAAACACAAGAAACTAACAACCCACCCATGCCTGCTGGGAAATGCCCCAAAAGTGCACTGAGAAAATTTTTGGTTCATCGTCTCCTCAGAAGAAAGAAGCAGCACATCTACAAGTTCTATGATGGGCTTTGTCAAGGAACAAATTAATTTAAACATTCATACAATTCAAATTTTGTAAAAACAGCTACTAAAAGAAAGCCCGTAAGTCAAGGTTAAAATAATAGTTTATAGATAAGATGGATTAATAGCTAAGATACAATACAGCAGGGGGCTGGTGGGGGGGAGGGACTAAAACTGGTGGAAATCAGGTTGATTTCTTCTGTGGAATAAAGAGAAAATGCAAGACGCTTCACACTTGCTCAGTCTTTGGAAGCTAATCAGATTCTAGAAGTTTAGATTAATGACCAGGTTGGCACTGAAGCTGGATTTTATGCTGAGGTTTTTCTTTCCACAGGAGTGTCCTTTGCTATTCTGCCTGAGAGCCTCACCGCCATTGGACAGTCTGTCCTCCTCTCCCAGCACTCCCACCATGAGCCTGGTGTTCTGCCAGCCGCAGTGCTGCCCGTTCCGATTGAACATACTGTGCTGCTGGAAACTTTTGACTGCACTGAAACACGAGCTGGAATCACATGCTAATAAGCTGTCTCTGGGCTCCGGGGAAGAAACCTCCACCTCACGGGCAGGCCAGGCCCAGTGCTGCCCTAATCAGACTCTCCCAAAGATAGTGTGTGAGATAAGGCAGGGCGGCTCTAGCACTCCGGAGCCAAATCAAGAAGCATCAAAGAAAGAAAAATTAAAACACTGTTCTCTAAAAACTGTTAGCTGAAGTTAATATCTATCAAGTCCTTGGGGTTCTAAGGTTTGCTCACTCCAATATGGTTAATATTAATGTGTATTACACTGAAGAAGGACCCATAATAAAATATTCTCCCACTTATGGTAATCTGTCTTAATCTGAAAGTAAATAATGCTTACCTCTCTCTAGGAGTCAACAACAGATTTTTAAAAAATATATATATATTTTATTGATATTTTACAGAGAGGAAGGGAGAGAGATAGAGGGCTAGAAACGTCGATGAAAGAGAAACATCGACCAGCTGCCTCTTGTACACCCTCTACCGGGGATATGCCCGCAACCAATGTACATGCCTTTGACCGGAATCGAACCCAGGACCTTTCAGTCCGCAGACGGACACTCTACCACTGAGCCAAACCGGTTTCGGCCAGATTTTTTTTTTTAACAACAGATTTTAGATGGGCGATATTGACTACCTCATTATGTAATATACTCATTACAGTTTAAAGATGGTAGTGATGCCATAGCCAGTTTGGCTCAGTGTACAGAGCAACAGCCCTTGAATTGAAGGGCTGCCGGTTCGATTCTAGTGAAGGGCACGTGTGTCTCTCTCACATTGCTATTTCTCTCTCCTTGGCTCCCCCTCTCCCTTCCACTCTCTCTAAAAATCAATGGAAAAATATCATCAAGTGAGGATTAACAAAAATAAAAGATGGTGGAATAATCATTTTATCTTAGTTAGGGCTTAAGATATGGTTTTATAAGAACTATTAAGTAGAGTCAACAGATACTTGCTAGAATGCTTCAATTTTTATAAAAGGCTTATTACCCAGTTAACATTTATGAATTATTAACAATGTTTGTCCTAGGTCTTGCAAGGTTGTTACAGACAATGAAATCTGAGATTGTCTTAGCCTTGTCTGTATTCTGATCTTAGAAAAGATAAACTGTAAAAGTTGATTTTAAAAAGTACCGATTGTCTCAATAAGTTTTCTTCCCAATTTAAAAATAAACTGAGGGCCCTGCCAGTGTGCTCAATGGTACACATGGTAGGGTCCCAGGTTCGATTCCCCATTAAGGTCACATACCTGGTTTGCAAGTTCCATCCCTGCCCTAATTAGGGCGCATGTGTTGCGGGAGGCAATCAATCGATGAATCTTTCTCATACATCTATGTTTCTCTCTTCTCCTTTCCCTTCCAACTCTCTCTAAAATCAATGAAAATAATATTCTCCAGTGAGGATTTTAAAAAAGAACGGAGGGAAGATGTCAGAAGAAAAAGAGAACACCTCAACAGCATCATCACAGAAAATATCTAAGACCTCTTTTGATTCCATTTCCTGTAGGTTAACTTGATCCTAACAGGTTCTGCCTAGACTGCAAGCTCAATTCGATACATGTCGTAGGAGGCCCTGAGAATCAGGTTATTCTAATAAATAAAGCAGATGCCTGTTTGTACTTTTCCCTAGTAACATATGCAAAATCTTGCACAGACAATGGCATGCATGAACAATAACTAATTTTTCCAGCAAAATTTAACACAACTGTACATACCATGTGATCTTAGTATGAAAAATTGATATTTTGTAAGCTTGAAATAGCATTTTCAGTGTTGTCAAATTATTGGGTGTTTATCAGAATTCAACTTGGCTGCAATATCAAGTATATGCAAAATATCTTCCAAAGTCAAACTAAAAGGTTCTCCTAATGAGAACATTCTCAATGTCTTTTTTTTCTCATTTGGGAATGGAAATTGCCTATTGCCACTGTGGTTGAGGGGGATAGGAGAGAACCTGTGAGTAAGCCACGCCCTGCTCACACTTTAATGAGTGAAAGGGGAAATTACCTGTCACTCAAGACAACTCCTTCGGCTTCTGGTGGTGCAATTGAGAGCTGGAATGGAGTGTTGAAGTAATGCTGCTGCTCATCCGATCGATGCACAACTTCGCCACCCCTGACAACCAGAAAGCCTGAATCGCCCAGGTTTGCTGTGTGTAAGCGGTGGCTAGTTCTGTCCAGCACCACGATGCAGGCAGTACTGCTACCTAGAAACAAAAATGGTCTCCATTTATTTTCTCTTCCAGGCTGCCTTTGTACACTTACTTTTATCATATTACCTCAAAGAACACATGCCATAATTTGAACCTTTGCTTAAAAAGGATCTTTCTTAGTTATATTCCATGTTGCAACAAATGTCATTAATAACCTGATCAGGGTCCAAATGGTGGGAAAGAAAAAGGAATTTGTTTGATACATAGCAAGTGGGCCATTGATCTGAATTATTCCATTTGCAGAGAAAGAAAAAAATTAAAATGGCTGGTATTTAACTGTATCATTTCATTTCAATAGTGTTATTATCTATGCCAAATGCTCAAAAGCATGTTGTTGAGATATTAAGCTTTAATACTTAAATGCCAGAATGAGAATGCTACATTTCCCTGACATTTCTCATTAGTCACTGGTAGGAAGCCTCCACAAAATTCACTAGCATTTAAGACAGGGCACGCAACTATAATTTTTAACCAGATTTCCATCTGTTGAGGTCACAGAGGACTTTTAATGGGAACTGATTTACTCTGAAGTAACAAGACTAATTTCCCAGGTGGCTTATGGAATCAACCTGTTCACTTTACAGAGAACAATAATGTTCAGATGGAAGAGACTACCTTCTTAGTAGAGAGCAAAAGCTTCCATGTACCTTTGCAGCACATAGCTCACATGACCTTCCCCAGAATGAAAGGCTATTATTACAGCTAGTAAGATTACTTCAGTACTAAAATTTAAACTTATACCTAAAGAAAAAAAGACAAAATAGAAATATAAGCAGTTCACCAAGAAATACATGAAAAATGATAATCACACTACTAACTATTTTTGTCTACTAGTTTAACAAGAATCAAAAGAAGATAACGCATGCTGTTATCAAGAGTGTATCAAACATGGTGACTCTCATTCCATAGTGGAGAGGGATAAAACTAAAACACCTTTCTAAAGGGCAATATAGCCCTAAAAAATGGGCATACCCACTGGTAAGAATTTATTCTAAGAAAATAATTAGAGATGCAAATAAGACTTAAGTATCAAAAAAGTGTTTAATATCAGAAAGAACTGGAAGCAACCACAATATCTAAAATTAAGCAACTGATTAAATAAATTATAGTACATCCATACCATGCAGGCTATATACACTGTCACATAACATTAAGAGTATTCTCTTAGGTAAATCAGCCTCCTGTGTCTGAATACTACCTCTGCTACTTACTAGCTGTGTGACCAGTGGCAAATTAACCTCTCGGTGCCTCAGTATCTACATCTATGAAAATAGGGATAACAGTAATTACCTCATAGTGTTGTGAGGATAAAATTAGTTAAATCATGTCAAACACTTATAATAATACACAACAAGTGTTAGCTTTCTTTTTTAAAATTTATATTCTTTATTGTTGAAAGTCTTACATATGTCTTTTCCCCCCATTGACCTCTCCCCGGCTGCTCCTGCACCCTGCACCCCAGCACATGCCCTCGCCCAGCTACTGTCTGTGTCCACTGGTTATGCTTATATGCATGCACAAGTCCTTTGGTTGCTCACTTACCTCCTTCACCCAAAGTGTTTTTATTTTTTAAATTTTAATCCTTTATTGTTCAGATTACAGTTGTTCCTCCCCCCACCCAATAGCTCCCCTCCACCAGGTTCCCCTCTACGCCATGCCTTTACCCCCTCACTGTCCTCATCCATAGGTGTAAGATTTTATCCAATCTCTTCCCGCACCCCCTACACTCTCTTCCCCCCGAGAATTGTCAGTCCACTCCCATTCTATGCCCCTGATTCTATTATATTCACCAGTTTATTCTGTTCATCAGTTTTAATTCACTCAATTCTTAGATTCACTTATTGATAGATATGTATTTGTTATTCTTAATTTTTATCTTTACCTTTTTCTTCTTCCTCTTCTTAAAGAATACCCTTCAGCATTTCATATTAATACTGGTTTGGTGGTGATGAACTCCTTTAGCTTTTTCTTACCTGAGAAGCTCTTTATCTGACCTTCAATTCTAAATGATAGCTTTGCTGGGTAGAGTAATCTTGAATGTAGGTTCTTGCTATACATCACTCTGAATATTTCTTGCCACTCCCTTCTGTCCTGCAGTTTCTGTTGAGAAATCAGCTGACAGTAGTATAGGTACTCCATTGTAGATAAACGTTTTTCTCTTGCTGCTTTTAATATTCTCTCTTTTTCTTTTGGCCTTGGCATTTTAATTATGATGTGTATTGGTGAGGTCCTCTTTGGATTCCTCGTTTGGATTCCAGGGGTTGTCTGCACTTCCTGGAATTGTAAGTCTATTTCTGTCACCAGGTAAGGGAAATTTTTGGTCATTATTTCTTCAAATAGGCTTTCAATATCTTGCTCTCTCTCTTCTTCTGGCACCCCATAATTCAGATGTTGGTATGCTTGAAGTTGTCTCAGAGGCTCCTTACACTATCTTCATATTTTTTGGTTCTTTTTTTTTTTCTTTTTTCTTTTCCGGTTGGGTGTTTTTTGCTTCTTTGTATTTCAAATCTTTAACTTGATTCTTGGGATCCTCTAGTCTGCTGTTGGATCTTTGTATATTATTCTTTATTTCAGTCAGTGTATGCTTAATTTCTAGTTAGTCCTTTTTCATATCCTTGAGGGTCTCACTAAATTTCTGAGGTTTCTATAAGATTCTTTAAAAATATATATATATTTTTTATTTTTTCAGAGAGGAAGGGAGAGGGATAGAGAGAAACATCGATGAGAAAGAAACATCGACCAGCTGACTCCTACACATACCCTATTGGGGATGTGCCCGCAACAAAGGTACATGTCCTTGACTGGAATCAAACCTGGGACCCTTCAATCTACAGGCTGACACTCTATCCACTGAGCTAAACCAGTTAGAGCTCTATAAGATTCTTGAATAACCTTATAACCATGGTTTTGGACTCTATATCTAGTAATTTGCTTTCCTCCATTTCTTTCATTTGTGACTTGTTTCTTTGTACTGGGTAGCTGCTAAGTCTCCTTGAGTTGATAGAGTGGCCTTGTATGGTTGGTGTCCTATAGGGCCCAGTGGCTCGGTCTCCCTGTCCCTGAGGTAGACACTCTTGGTGCACCCCTTTGTGGGCTTGTTTGCACAGTCTTGTAATTAAACCTTGATTGCAGTTTGTATCACTAGGAGGAATTGACCTCTAAGCCAATTAGCTGTGATGACTAGCTGTCTACACTGGAAGATCTGTTGTGCAGTAGACACCCTTATGGAGCAGAACTTGCTTCAGTAAGGCTTTGGTGCTCAATGAGTCTGCCCTTTTGAGTGTCTCTTATGGATGTGAAGAGTTGTAATCTGGTATGGTCTCACTCTGACCACTGGGTACGCTGGCTGTTGGATCTCCAAGGAGGTGCAAGGTCAGCCACTGTCTGGGGCCACCCAGCCAGAGCTACAGAGACATCTGCAGATTCCTTCTCTTTGTATGAGGTTTGGAAGTGCCCAGATGAGGCCCAGTCATAAAGCAAGGCCGGCAAGGCCTTGGGCTTTCTTTTGGAAGCTCTGGGGCTCTCTGACCCAGCTGCAGTTTGACAGATTTTAGGTGAAAGAACCCGCCATACATATGCAAAAACCGATGTGCACAGCTGGGGTGGGTTGTAAATTGGGTGGGGCAAGGTCTCTGGGAATACCAGGGCGGAGCAAACAGCAATGGCTGCCAGTCAGCCCTGAACCGAGAAGACCCTCATTTTCCGTGTCCCGAGCTCATGTGCAGGAACGATAGCTGCGAGCCCCTCTAAGAGAAAGCTGCCCTCGCATTCCTGTCCCGATGTCACACAGCCCAGCTTCTCCCCATATGTGCCTGGGTCCCAGAGTCTTGCCTGGAACTGGAGTTTAGAGCAAGCGGGAGCTTGTATTTCCCTTCAATTAAAAAAGCAGCACATCCAGGTGCCAGCACTTTCCATGGCCTCTGCACCTCCTACCAGTCTCAATGCCCTTCTTCACCTCTCTAGTTGTGGAACTTCCACTCAGCCAGTCTTCCTGCAGTTGTGGGTGATAGTTGTTCTGCCGTTTAGTTGTGGTATTGATGTGGTTGTGAGAGGCAGCAGGTACAGGTGCTTATCTATGTTGCCATCTTGGTTCTCTCAAGTGTTAGCTTTTAAAATATATATATATTTTATTGATTTTTTACAGAGAGGAAGAGAAAGGGATAGAGAGTCAGAAACATCAATGAGAGAGAAACATCGATCAGCTGCCTCTTGTACACCACCTACTGGGGATGTGCCCGCAACCAAGGTACATGCCCTTGACCGGAATCGAACCCGGGACCTTTCAGTCTGCAGGCCGACGCTCTATCCACTGAGCCAAACCGGTTTCGGCAAGTGTTAGCTTTTTAATAGCAACTAAAATTGTGTTAGATAAATATATTTGAAAAGGAAGGATGATAACTTAAGTCTAACAAGTAAATTACAAGCTAATATTGAAGTTTCCTTTAAAAAAAAAAAAAGATACCAAACTTAAAGAATTGTACATAAAAAACAGCCACATTTATTTTTTTTAAAAAAAGCAATAGTAGGCAAAGGTCAAACTGTTAGGCAAAATGAAACAAATAGGGGGTGTTACTAGCTGTGTTAAATCCCAGTGCTCCATCATTTTTTAGCTGTGTGAATGCCAGCAGGTTTGGCCTCAGTTTCTTCCTAACAAAACGGTGAATAAATGTACCACTGAGCCCTAACCAGGATGGTTCATTTGGTTGGGTGCTGTCCCATGCACCACAAAAATTACTAGTTCGATTCCAGGTCAGGGTACATGCCTGGGTTTGGGGTTAGACCCCCAGTAGGGGGTGTGCAAGAGGCAGCCTATCATTGTTCTGCTCCCGATATTGATGTTTCTCTTTCTCCCTCTCTACTTCCCTCTCTCTAAGAATCAATAAAAATATTTAACAACAACAACAACAAAAAAGTACCTATGAACCTAGTTCATGGCCCTGTTGTGAGCACACAATAGATTCAATTCCTATTATCATTATACTTTGCACAAACATGCACAGAAAAATAACAGAAAGCATAATCACTAATTTAATTTTTCCTAATAATTTTTTCTAAATGAAAATGTATAACTTAATAATTTAAAAACAGTTAAATATAAGCATTAGGCTGGCTCATCGTAATGTTCAGAAATTCCATTTTGTTATTTCTAAACAATATATGCATGGGTACTAACCTAACACTCTAATGCTATCTAGTCTCTATTCATTAAATGTCAAAGAAAAACAAAGGTACTGCAACAACTGAAGTGCTGTCAGATAACCTACTCCATAGCTTACAATAGAGCCAAGATAGCCAATTACCCTTCCTTCTTAACTCAATGCACTGAAAATCCAATCACTTATCATTAATAGGATCATCATACAAAATATGTGCTGCCCAATAGTCATTTGTCAAAAAAAGCCTAATGCTTATATTTAAGTGTTTTTTTAAGCCATTTGTCAAAAATATGAATAGCATGGGGCACAAGTTCTTGCTCAGTTCTCCATCCCCCACTTCTAGTCTCTTGGTCATTAAACTCTATAATGAGAGAGGCAACGGGAAAAATAAATATATTTTCTGAAAGCTGATGGAATCTGAGAACAAAAAAAAAATGACAGATGAGTAGCACAGCCTTGAAATTTTTGCTGCAGTAAGGATTCAGGTTGATTTATTAAAAGACTATCATTTTGCTACAGTTGTAGCAGTAACCCGCTGAGTTAGGATCAAAATGGTCCTCAGGAGTGAAGGAGCTTTAATATGCAAAGCAGTACCAACAAAGGCAAGCCTGGCCTTACAGAATCATCTGGGCAGGGAGTGCACACTCCTCCTTTGCCTCTTTAAGTTACTGATGTGTGCACAAGGCTCCGGCCCTAACACCCTAATTCTGGGAGAAGAACTTATGGCTCTTAGGTGTTTGGAGAGGAACAAGTAGGCAAGGAGGAAGAGATGCTGAGAACAACAGCAATGAGAACAACTGGCCAATCCAGACAGGCTCCCAAGTAAATCCCTCATGCTAAAATGGAAATGTTTTCATCACTTGGACCTTTATTTTATAAACGACAAAGCCTTTAAAGTAGCAAACAGAGAAAAGAATAAGCCTATTAGGAATGACCCCTCAAATTCTTAAGATATGTTGGCTTCATAAGACCTACATCTACTTAAGGGTTTCTGAGGAAATATATGCTAACAATTAGCCTGTGATGCTAACCTAGGTCTAAAAGCAATTAGATATTCTCAAGAAATAAGTGGTTACTGCTATCAACTTGCCCTCCATATTGATAGTGTATAGCAATTGTTTGATTAAAAAACAAAACAAAAAAACTACCCTATCTTGTAAATTATCATTATTTGCAATTATATCTGACGTTTAATAAAACTCGGCAGTCTGTCTCTGCCAAAATACTAGTATGCGCCGAAACTGGTGTGGCTCAGTGGATAGAGCATCGGTCTGCGGACTGAAAGGTCCCGGGTTCGATTCCGGTCAAGGGCATGTACATTGGTTGCGGGCACATCCCGGTAGGGGGTGTGCAAGAGGCAGCTGGTCGATGTTTCTCTCTCATTGGCGTTTCTAGCTCTCTATCTCTCTCCCTTCCTCTCTGTAAAAAAATCAATAAAATATATTTAAAAAAAAAATACTAGTATGCTTAAATTTAGTTACAAATAGCTTAGATATTTGTAGATTAGGTAAGAAAGAAATACACGTGTGTCAAATATGGTAACAAAGGATTATTTCAATGTGTCTGTTAGGAGAAAAACTATAATATTCAATGTAAAAAAACCTTTGATATGTCCTTAAATTTATTAAGATCTCCCAATTAAATGAGGGTAAACAAAAAGGGAAGTAAGGATAAGGAAAAAATTTAGCAAGAAGAAAGCTTTCAAAGTGCAAAAATAGGATAGCTGCTCTTCTGTAATTGGTTATTCCAAGTCACAATAAATGCATAGGGTTACGGGGCAGAGGATTCATGGAAACATTCAGGCCTCTGGAATTTGTTTATAGGTTCCCTTTAGATGTTAGACTATTAGATGGTATTCTGCAATGTCCTCTTCTCCTTCCACAACATGTTTCTGAGTGCTGCAGGAAGCTTTAATTGCTCCCCCATTTTCCGCCCCCCCCCTTACACACACACACACACACACACACACACACACACACACACTTCTCCATTCAACATATGAAGCAAGGGGTCAGGGGGTTAAGTGGTTTGCTTAAAGTCATATGGCAAGATGACAGAGAGGTACTAGAAAGAGAATCTAGGATCTTTCACTATGCCAGGCAAGTTCCAAATTGCATGCCCAAAATAGCAGATTAAGACAAAGCTGTATATTGAAACATCAAGGCAAGACTTCTCTTCAGTTAGAAATAAAATAAGCTGGTTAATCAGAGCACAGAGAAAACAGAAGATGGCAGCATAATGAAAAGAAACCGTTCTTAAGAAGGATTTAAATTGAAGGCAAAATTCTACAATGTAGAGCTCTCCATTACCATTGAACAGAGGCTGATTTTAAATGTGGATGGTGACTGGGAGGGGAGGGGGGGGCTTCTAGTAACCAGAAAGATGCTGGCAATTAGCAGAAAATTAATAACGCCTTTTCTGAAATTCTGCATAGAAGGCTGGGTAAGTTTCCAGGAAACCATTTAACAAATAACGGTAGAAGCTTGGCCAAAGGATGCTTCATTAGTATACCAAATAAGCACTAGGTATTTGTGCATTTTCTAATGATAAGATTAACAGGGATCTATTTTGTGCCATGCTGTTTCAGCTAACTGCTATTAGTCTGGGGTATCTATCTGCAACCTGAACTCCCCACAGATAATCAACTGAGTTTTTCATGCCAGACCTCACTCCTTTCTTCCTCCCTTGGAAAGAACCATTATCCTGAATTATATAATCACTTGCTTTTCTTTCTCCTTTTTACCATATTTTAGAATTCCTAAACAATACAGTTTACTTTTTAAAAATATGTTTGTATTGATTTTAGAAAAGGGGAAGGGAGCCGAAACCGGTTTGGCTCAGTGGTAGAGCGTCGGTCTGCGGACTGAAAGGTCCCGGGTTCGATTCCGGTCAAGGGCATGTACATTGGTTGCGGGCACATCCCCGGTAGGGGGTGTACAAGAGGCAGCTGGTTGATGTTTCTCTCTCATCGACGTTTCTAGCTCTCTATCTCTCTCCCTTCCTCTCTGTAAAATATCAATAAAAATATGTTAAAAAAAGAAAAGAAAAGAAAAGGGAAAGGGAGAGAGAAACATTGAGAGAAATATGGACATCAATGGGCTGCGTTCCGCATGCCCCTGACCAGCGACCTTTTGGTGCATTGGACAACACTCAGCCAACTGAGCTACACCAGCCAGCGCTGTTCCTGAGTGTTGCATGCAGCTTTAAATCATTCCTTTCCTAAGTGTGTTTTTCTACTATAAATGGACATCTACATTGTTCCCAATTTTCTGCTATTATAAATAATGCTGCTATAAACATTCTTGTGCCTACTCTTTGATACACATGTATGTAAGAGTTTCCCTAGCCTAGGGAATAGATCTAGACGTGGAACTGCTGGAGCAAACTATCTGTTCATGTTTAACTGTATCCTACAATTCCAAATTGTTTTCCAAAGAGGTTGTACATATTTACATTCTCTCTAAGCAGTAGTATTTTGTAAGTAAATAGTAAGTATTTAATAGCTTCTTTATCAAACGCTGCTTAAAGGTAGGCTGATTAATTTCTTAATTTTATCGTTAACCATTTCGTGGGCATCTTTAGAGAGGAAAGCACATAGGATATCTACTTACCAAGCAAAGGTACTTTATTTTGCAGCAACTCACAGTAGCTTGTGGTGAGGATTCCAATGGGATTACTCGGAACAAACCGTCCTTCTTTTACTAACCGTTCACATGTCCGCATTAAAGTCCCTGAGAACTGAGACGGATCAACTCCATAGTCTCTCCATCCTCCTACACCATCTGCGACCCCTAAAAAAAGAAGAAAAAAAAGATATATGTGTTTAAAGGATGTTCTTACCAACTTTTCAGGAATTCCTACCCATCTCCTCCTGACAGTTCATTTTATTACATACCAGTAAACACATTTACCCTGAAATTCAGAATAAAAAGCGCTCACGTTGATATATTATACACTAATGCTCCTAAGTCATATTCTCTAACTTAGAATCTGATCTTTCACCACAGAGTGACCTTGCCTACCAGCCAAGAGTACAATTTCAGCAGGATTACTATTGTACTGCAGGCTAGACCTCAGGGGGCCGGGGGAGGGCTTGGCCCTCAGCCTGACCTGTGCCCACTTTCAGTCGGGAAGCCCTCGGGGAATGTCCGACTGCCAGCGTAGGTATGCTCTTCCCGGGAGCGGGCCTAAGCTGGCAGTCGGACATCTTAGCGCTGCTGCGGAGGCAGGAGAGGCTCCCACCACTGCCGCTATGCTTGCTAGCCATGAGCCCGACTTCTGGCTGAGCGGTGCCCCCTGTGAGAGTGCACTGACCACCTAGAGGACTGCTCCTGTGTTGAGCATATGCCCCCTGGTGGTCAGTGCATGTCATAGTGACCAGTCATTCCACTGTTTGGTCAATTTGCTTATTAGCCTTGTATTATATAGGATAGAAGAAATTTGTGCTATTCATTTTTGTTGTATTTTATAAGAATGTAAAATGATTTTTTAAAAAGTGACAATGCAACTGATTCACAGCTGGCAATCATTAAGAATATCAAAAGCCTCAATCTTTTAACTTCAAATATTAGTCAGTAACTGTAAATGCAGAACAAATTTAAGAATATACCCCATTTCCTTTCCTCCTCCCTAAGAGAAAACCACTATCCCGTCCAAGGTTGAGCTTTCCAATAAAACAGCCACTATCACATGTTGCCAGTAGTGAGCCTTAAAATGGAGCTGATCCAAACTGAGATGTACTCTAAGTATAAATGCACACTGGATTTTGAAAACTCAATATGAAAAAAGAGAGTCAGCTATCTCATTAACTTTTATATTGACTACATGTTGAAATAATATTTGGGATATAATGTGTTAAAGAGAATACATTATTAAAATCAATAGCATCTGTTTTTTATTTTTAATTAATGTATACTAATAAAGTCTCAATAGTAATAAGGATAATAATAATAAAAAGATCCTTCTGCCTGATGTGGAGAACAACAGTGGAAAGAAGGGATGAGTCAGAGGAGTCTCAGCAACTCTATTGTGAAATGGTGGCAGTGCAGTTAAGAGTGACTTACAGCCGAAACCGGTTTGGCTCAGTGGTAGAGCGTAGGTCTGCGGACTGAAAGGTCCCGGGTTCGATTCCGGTCAAGGGCATGTACATTGGTTGCGGCCACATCCCCGGTAGGGGGTGTGCAAGAGGCAGCTGGTCAATGTTTCTCTCTCATTGACGTTTCTAGCTCTCTATCTCTTTCCCTTCCTCTCTGTAAAATATCAATAAAATATATTTTTTTTAAAAAGAGTGACTTACAGGTGAACTGGTTAGGGTAGGAGGCGGAGGCAGCAGTGGTAGGGAAAAGAGAAGCATGGAGGATGACAGGTCTACCCTACCATAAAGAAATAACACTTTTTTTCTGTATTTTTAAAAATATATATATTTTATTGATTTTTTACAGAGAGGAAGGGAGAGGAATAGAGAGCCAGAAACATCGATGAGGGAGAAACATTGACCAGCTGCCTCCTACACACCCCCCACTGGGGATGTGCCCGCAACCAGGATACATGCCCCTGACTGGAACCGAACCTGGGACTCTAGTCTGCAGGCCTATGCTCTATCCACTGAGCGGCACCAGCCAGGGCTTTCCTGTGTTTTTCAAGCAGTTGGGAGGATACCTAAAAATTCTTAAGGTATTTTTTTTTTATTTAAAGTTTTTATTGTTGACACTATTGCACATGTTCCCCATTTCCTTCTCCAAGAGAATTTAAGAGAGTTTATTCAAAAGATACTTCTTTTGAGGAATTCTTATATCACTAGGGGTAAGATTTCACCATGGATTTAAATGCAACAATTTGTGTTAAAGCACAGAATGCAATTTTAATTATTGCAATTCCATCTGATGAATCATTCATTCTTTCAAACTACTGCCTGCTCCAGGAAAGAATTTCTTCTTAACCAGTTTCTGATCTAAGAGCCACAATTAACTATATATACAAACTGGCTTCATCTACAAGTGCCCTTCACAAGAAAAGTAGTAAAATCTGAGATAGTGTTGAGAGTTGATCCTGGCACTCACTAAATAATCTGTGAGCAGGTTACGGAGTCTGACCTGACACAGTCCTTCAACATTAATCAGATTTCTCCCAGAATAGACTGCAACCTTTCAGGCACCTGTTTGCTTTTATATGGGAAAAAGAACTCAGGCAAAATTCCATTGCCTAAATCTCTTTAGGGGGAAAAAGAGATTAAAAAACCATATAAACTTTTCAATACAGCTGGGGAGGGGGGAGCCTTAACATGCATATATAATTTACTTACAAAGAACAAGTTATATAATATGAAGTACCATAGTTGGGATTAGAATCAGGGTAAAACCAAAATAATCTTTCACATGTATATCTGAAACCTAGTTTAATTCATACTAAATAATTACTTCTACATTAGCAAAAGCTGTAATCCACAAAAAGAGAGGACACCTTTTAAACTGTGGAATTAATCCAGATATAAAGGTAAGCTTTATTTAACGGTAAAGAAAACAAATATTAAGAGAGAAGACAGCTGCGTTGGCCAGTTTTCTCAGTGGTTGGAGTGTTAGCCCATGGACAGAAGAGTCTCAGGTTTAATTCTCTAGTCAAGGGCAAGTAACCTTGGTTGTGCTTTGATTCCCAACCCTGGTCAGGGTGAGTGCAGAAGACAACCAATGTATCTCCTGTTGATGTTTATTCTCTCCCCACCCCTCTCTCTTCTCCTTCCCTTTCAATCTCTCAGGAAAAAAAATCCATGGAAAGAATATCCTCGGTGAGGATTAAAAAAAGAGATTTCCACAGACAGGGAAGGATAATAATAAAAGAAAAAGAATGGCAATTAGGTATAGCTGGTGCCTGAGAGAATGGGGAGAAGTTGAAATATGGAAAGCAGATGAAATTGTGGATGGCCCAAAATTGCAGATGGAACATTAAGCTTTATGCTATTGACCTGTGCTGTCCAATACGGAAGCCACTAGCCACATATGCTATTGAGTTTGAAATGTGGTTAGTTTGGATTGAGATGTGCTATTAAATGTAAAACACACTCTGGATTCCAAAAACATAAAACCAAAACAAACAAGCAAATAAATAAAATGTCTTAGTAATAATTTTTTACTGAACATGATAAAATATTTTACATATATTGGGTTAAATAAATTGAAATGAACTATATTTAATTTTACTTTTTTAAAATGAGGCTACTAGAACATTTAAGATCATATATGTAGTTACAGTATATTTCTACTGGACAGCACATCAGTCTGTCTAAATAATAAATCTATAAGGTTTCAGGATACAAGTGATATAATCCAATCTATATTTTAGGAAAATAATCCTGATAGCAGTGGGGAAAATGGGCTGGGAGAGGTCAGAAGTAGGAGTCAACTGTAAAATTTTAGGTTCGAGGTACTGAGAAAAGTATTAGTAAACAATCACTGGAAATATAAAAGAATAAATACAAAAGATACCTATGCTCCATTATCAATAGGTTTATCAGTAGGTTTTTTAATTTCAGGGATGAGTACTGAATATATGCCAGTTGGAAAGGGGGGTGGGAATGACTTCGGATTTTGAATTCTGTCTCTGGTGTACTTAGTTTCAGGTGTCAGTGGAGCATTTTTTTTTTTTTTTTGAGAAAATGTTCTATATGAAATCAGGAACTACATGCCTGCTGTTGGGAGGCAATCTGAGCCCGTGCTTTGGGCAAAGATCTGGAACTGACACTAGAGGGGCAGATGAGATATTCTGGGAGAGTAATAAATTCAAGGAGATCTTATCTTAGGAATGAGAATTCCTGGCCCAATAGCTCATTTGTGAACTGCATTCTTACTCTAGACATCAAATTATAACCACATATATGATAACTGATTAAGGCCAAGTAATCTAGTTTGTCAGAATGATATAATTTGTTTAGAGGTGAAGAGAGGTGAAAAGGTGGGCTGATTTAATTAGAAAGACTTTGAATGCAAGATATAGAGTTTGCAATGAGCATAGAAGCTATTTCTTTTAATTCACCGTAATCATCTTATGTCTCCATTAATAACATTCTGTGAGTACACATTCTAGCTTAAGTGTTTCCTTTGACCCAAAATCTAATTAAAACCATTATTAGATTAAGATAATGGTTACATATCTGAAATGGCTGAGCAAAAGGCTGAGAGAAGACTAAAGGACACAGACGATTCCTTTAGTTGTACCATTTACGTAGAAATGGCAGTCTTATGAAGTGGGAAATAATCAATTAGAAAATATTTATGATTTTATATAATATTTAATGTTTTCCCATGGACTGCTTTTCTAAAGTGAAGAATTAAGAGAGAAGAACAAATAATTTTGATATATCTCACTTAAATGGATACATCACTTCAATGTATCTTTTTGTAAGAACATTTTTAAAAATTATTTTAAAATTATAGTTACAGCCCAACCATTGTGGCTCAGTGGTTAGTATCAACCTATGAATCAGGAGCACATTTCCGAGTTGTGGGCTCAATCCCTAGTGGGTGGTGTGCAGAAGGCAGCCAATCAATGATTTTCTCTCATCATTGATGTTTCTCTCCCCCTTCATTCCTCTCTGAAATCAATCCTATGTAATAGAGGACTAATATGCAAATTTTCCCTTTGACCAGGAGTTTGACCAGGGGACCGGGCTGGCCAACTGCCCATGACCCCTCCCCCCAGCCGGCCCCACCCCTGATCGGCCCCCCCTCACCCCATCAGGGACTGGGGTGGTTCCTGTGTCCCCTCACTCCAATCAGGGTGGGTCCGGCCATGCATGAATTTGTGCACCGGGCCTCTAGTAAAAATATATTTTAAAAAATTATAGTTACCAGGGATGGGCTGGAGGGGATCAATGGGGGAAGAAAGCGGATATATGTAATACTTTCAACAATAAAGATTTAATAAAAATAAATAAAATAAAATATTTCATGAAAATACTAATCCTATCTTTCCAATTGCATATGGTGAGTTGTGTAACTACAAAAGGCTCTCCTTAAAAGACTGAATGAAGCCAACATCAGCCTGAGTCTCTCCAGGACTTATCCATGAAAATGCTATAAAGTGGTTGCCCTTCTTCTTAAAACTTCCCAACTACACTGATCTTCAGATTGGCATGAAATTAGTTGCAAAGCCAACATTTTCCAGAAAAAAATGATGCCTAAAAAATAAATACTCAATTTCAACTTTCATATAAGCATCAGTGAAGAAGAATTTGGCCTTGGCATCATTTTAAATATTAACTGGCATTCTAAGGTAACAGCTTTATTCCTTGCATCTTTGATTGTCTTGAGGCATTTTATAGGATCCTCATCTCCTAATGAAGCAAGATGGTTCTACATGATTGTTTTTCCATCAGTGAAACCTCTATCTACTAGGATGGGTACTTGATAAGTGAATTGAAACTCCAGAGGAGAATCTAAGTAAGAATCTGGTTGGATCACAAGAATTAAATTATAAAAGGAGGAATAAGGATCTGGTTTTACCCTTTCTGCAACAACTGTTAATCTAATGAGGAAGCTGGTTAGACAGTCTTTATTGCAGTGCTACAGCCAGCTTCTTTTCAGATGACGAGGTTCTTCTTCAATCTATAATCTAGAGTTCTCCAAGTCAACCTTATTTGTCTAGAGCAGTGTTTCCCAAACTTCTCTCATGATGAGAATCACCTGGTGGAGTTGTTAAAATACAGATTCCTGAATCCCAACTAAGAAGTGCTAAACTAGAATCTTTGGGAACATATAGGTAAAATTGTATACTTAACTAGTGCTCTTAGAGATTCAGAAATCTGTATTTTAACAACTCCACTAGGTGATTCTCATCATGAGAGAAGTTTGGGAAACACTGGTCTAGAGGCATCATAAACGTGAAGCCTCTAGAGAAAAATGAGATCAGAGTACAAATTCAATTTCTATCCAATGGAACAGATTAACATTTCTGAAGCCTCAACTATTTGGGCATTAAGAACACTCCCCTGTGATTCAGAACTGTGAAATGTATCTGCAAATAATTATCCCAAAGGGAACAAAAAGGCGGGATTACTTAAAAAATGTATGTAACAGTTGAGTTATTCACAAAAGTACAATTTACTTTTTAACTAACAGTCCTTTCAGTTCTCTAGAGGTGAAATTATATAAATTACTAGAGGCCCGATGTGCAAAATTCACCCAATAGTAAGCCTTCTTTCTCCCAGCTGCTGGCACCAGCTTCCCTCTGGCCACTGGCAGGCACCGGGGACGGGGCTTCCCTCGCAGCGCTTCTGGAAGGACGTCTGGTCTAATTAGCATATTATGCTTTTATAATTATAGATGATGTTCTCCTTGCTATAACAAGCCATACATTCCCTTTGCAAGAAGTTTCCCCAAAGCATTAATAACAATGAAATCTGCATTTCTCATTCTCCAGAAACCAACTCTCAAGAACTCAAGACCTCTAAGCAGAACAGTTAACTCAAAAGCTGAAGCAATGAAGCTGAAAGGATGGAAAGGAAGGTTCAACCTGTGATAAATGGAACTTATAAGCAAAACTGAAATTTTGCTTAAAAAAAAAGAACTATCTAGGACAGTTAACAAAACTCAAATACTGGCTCAAAGCAGAAAAAACAGTTCATTTTATGTTTTAGGATTCCAAACAAAATAGTCCTTTCTAGCTTAGTAAACATGAAATTGCTTAATTAATCAAATTAAAATGAATATGAATACACACAGTCATACCTACTGTCCAGAATATTTCATTAACTAGAGATAGTAATTTCCAGACTATTCTGGGCTGTTTGCTTTGTCTTAAAAAGCAATGAAAATGCTATAAAGAGGGTTAAGAAATGACACTGTGAAGGCAAAGAAACTCAAAGTCAACCTTTTAAAGATAAAAATGTTCTTCCTCTAACTTTAACTCTTCTGTTTACCAAATACTTAATGTGAAATAATGTGTTTTTGCTCAACTGTGGCTTGGGGACCTTGGGTAGCTCACAGACTGGGGTATGAATCACTGCCTTCCTACCACACAAACTGCAGAGTTGAAGGTGAAGTCGCAGAATAGGTCACTTCACTCCTTTGAGCTGCAACAGTATCTTCCTGAAATGCTAAATGCTGATAGCAATGTTTTTAGGTCAGGAGGAAGCGACAGCCAAATCATCTGGGAGCCACACTTATGGTAAGTTATGAACAGCAGAGGAAGGGCCCTTAGTGTGATACAGAATTAAGGGCTTCTATTAATGCTGAGGCTGGTTAGTTTCTAGATATTAGGAAATGTTATATAATACCAATAACTTAACATTTAAATAAGAAAGTAACAGCAATTAAGTCCAGCTATCTGATGGGTGCCTTTTTGTATTGGCCCTTTAGGCTAAAAGAAAAATTTTCCTGTTTATAAGATTATAGATCTTTAAGATTAGATCTAGAATTATGGTCTTAAAGGTTAACTTAAAAAAAAAAAAAAAAGAGTCACAGCCGAAACCTGCTTGGCTCAGTGGGTAGAGCCTGTGGACTAAAAGGTCTCAGGTTCGATTCCTGCCAAGCTCGGTTGCAGGCACATCCCCAGTAAGGGGTGTGCAGGAGGCATACCCCCTACTGGAGTTGCCAACTTGGGCACGTGCCCTGACCTAGAATCAAACCTATGACCTTCAGGTGTACAGGACAAGACCTACCCAACTGAGCTACACTGGCCTTCTTTATTTTTAAAAAATATATTTTTATTTATTTTAGAGGAAGGGAGAGGAGGAGAGAGATATATCAATGATGAGAGTCATTGATTGGCTGCCCCCTACACAACTCCAATTGAGATTTGAGTCCACAACCCAGGGATGTGCCCTGACTGGGAATCAAACTGTGACCTCCTGATTCATAGATCAATACTCAACCAGTGAGCTATGCCGGCTGGGCTTTTTTTTTTTTTTTTTTTTTTTTTTTTTTTTTTATGAGACCATAATTCCTTTGAATAAGCCAGCCAAGTGTACACTTACTTTCTAAACACTACTTATGTTCCCCTACATATTGTTTAATTAGGTAATGGTCTTTGAATGATAGAACAAGTAAATTTTTAGAATCCTTATCCATGGATATTTTTATTGATTTTAGAGAGAGAGGAGGGAAATATTAACTGGTTGCCTTCCGTATGCACCCCATCAAACTCACCACCTGGGCATGTGCCCTGACCAGGAACTGAACCCATGCCCTTTCAGTGTATAGATGATGCCCCAACTACTGAGCCACACTAGCTAGAGAAGGACAAGTGATTTTGTCCCTTCTTTTTATTTTCCACACTTTCCCACTTTTTTTTTTTGTAATGAATACATATTACCTTCATGGAAGGAATGACAAAAACTATAAATCCAGTTGGAACTACATTATACACTTAAATTCAATATTAAAAGTTATCCAACATATTTTATTGAACATTTTCTATGTGTAAGATGTGGCAAAAGGCAGCTAAGAAACTTACATATAATAAAATATTTCCTGCCCACAGGAACTTAAAAGCAAGTGCTGGTGATTGTGGTAAGGAAAGAGGGTTTGGAGAGGTTCAAGATAAATGGCTAATAAACCAAAGTACATATACATCAATAAAAACAAAAGCAAGGAAGATCAGATTACAACTAACCGAAAGAATCAGAAAAGCATTGAAGTTATAAAAACTTAAGGTATGGGGGAGGAGGTTGAAGAGACAGGCATTTCCGGCAGTTACCTATGATTGTGACTAATATGGATACAGTACAAATCAAGTAATAAAGTTGAGGTTAGAGCTTTAAGAGCAAAGAAACCTGTCCTTCAGGTAAATTTAGATAGATGGCCAGGAATTTACACCACGAGGGGCCCCATGCATGAAATCGTGGAGTGTCCTCAGCCTGATCTGTGCCCTCACAATCTGGGACCCCTTGCTCCTAACTGCCTGCCTGCTGGCTCCTTACCGCTTGGCTCACGGCTCCTTAGCGCTCCTCTGCAGGAGAGGCTTCTGGCTGGGCGGCGCCCCTGCTCTGGGAGTGTACTGACCACCAGGGAGCAGCTCCTGCATTGAGCGTCTACCCCTGATGGTCAGTGCATGATATAATAACTGGTCATTCTGGCTTTCTAGAGGCCCGGTGCACAAACTTGTGCACGGGTGGGGTCCCTCGGCCTGGATGGCGATAATTCAAGGCCTACTGGGGGCCAACCAGCCAGGGGGAGATACCCTGGGAGGTTGGCCAGCCAGTGGGGTAGAGGCCACAGGAGGTTGGCTATAAAAGTGCACTGACCTCTAGGGGGCAGCTCCTGCATTGAGCATCTGCCCCCTGGTGGTCAGTGTGTGTCATAACAACTGGTTTACCTATCATTCCAGTTGTTTGGTTGTAATGGCCACTTAGGCTTTTATATATATAAAGGCCAGGAATTTCTCACTAGCAATCCGCTCAAACAATGCACTTGCAGGAGTTAAGGCTTTTAGGAAGTCCCCAGAAGGAAAAGACTGGCCTAAGGCCACCAAAGTCCATGTGGCCCACAGACTAGTTCAACAAGACTCAATGAGGCCATCATTGCTTTAATTGTGGGGTTTTGCTCAATTATTAGCCTAAGAATAGCTAATAACTAAGTAGTATTCAAACTCAGCAAAAATCATCTCAGTAAAACAAAGTTTAAAATGGTAATTTCTGACTTGAAACATAGTGTACAGAGACTGGGCAAAAGCACAGCGATAGTTTTGGAGCTGTTATAGGCAGTTAGACCTGAGCAGGGCAAGGCCAATGAATCAGATGCAGAAGGTCACCAGGGCAGAAAGCCCTCCCCTTCTACACACACACACACACACACACACACACACACACACACACACACATTTTCCTCCCTAAATTTAACATCTAGGCCTCAGTTGTATTTTAGCTCCAGGCCCCAAAAAATAGCAAAAACAGACAAATGGCTACCTTAGGACCAGCTGCACTGACTCAGGACCCCTGCCCCAGCACTGACCAATCAGTGGAGACCTGGCCCTGAAGGAGCTCACCTGGAAAGCTGGTGAATATTCCATTGAGACCCTCCCCTGAGATCTCCCCTAAGATTTCCACCTGCAATAAACAGCCTCAACATAAGGACTCAGCTTGAGCGCTGTCCCAGGGGAGCAGTGGGCATAGCAGTTCATCCCAGGCTAACCCCCTGAACCTCCAAGGCCCCTTTTCCCTGACTTCTCAGAGAGCCAAAGCTTTCCTGTTGCTCCTTCTATGCCCTTCCTTGTTTCACTGTTCTAAGTGTGTTTTTGCTGGAGCAAATAAATTCTCTCTTGTTTGCTGCACTTTGTCTCTTGATTGAAATCTTTCCTTCAAGAAGATAAAAACCTAGGTCTCGTCATCTTGCTGGAAAGAGTGAGATCTGGGTTCAAATTCTAGCTCCAGGACTAGGTGTCCTTGGGCAGCTCTCTAACCCTCAGTATTTTCACCCATAAATGGGAATAATATCATGGGCAACACATGGTTGATGTGAGGAACTAAATAATGTGTTAACAGAGCCTGCCACAGCACTCAGCTGGCAGCTAATGGGGGAGGGGGGGTGGTCCCCCTCAGCCCGGCCTGCTCCCTCTTGCAGTTTGGGAGCCCTCAGGGGAACTCACAGGGAGCAGGCCTAAGCCATCGGTTAGACATCCTTAGCGCTGCCTCGGAGGCAGGAGAGGCTCCCGCCACCACTGCTGTGCTTGCCAGCTATGAGCCCGGCTTTTGGCTGAGCGGTGCTCCCGCTGTGAGAGTGCACTGACCACCAGAGGGCAGCTCTGCATTGAGTGTCTGTCCCCTGCTGGTCCATGCATGTCATAGCAACTGGTCATTGCGCCATTTGGTCAAATTGCACATTAGTCTTTTATTATATAGGATGAGTTATGCCTGTCTTTAAGAAAGTCCAGCCCTGACTGGTTTGGCTCAGTGGATAGAGCATCGGCCTGAGGACTGAGAGGTCCCAGGTTCGATTCCAGTCAAGGGCATGTACCTGGGTTGTGGGCACATCCCCAGTAGAGGGTGTGTAGGAGGCAGCTGGTCGATGTTTCTCTCTCATTAATGTTTCTAACTAGCCCTCTCCTTTCCTCTCTGTGAAAAATCAATTATATATATTTGTCCAAATAACAGGATTTGGAGCAGTGTGTAGCCTATAGCAATCAGAAAAAAAGTATCAGACCAGTATATGTAGGCTACAAGCTTTACAAGCACTGGTCTGTGATTACAACCAAAAGATAATTCCCTCACAGATAGTATATAAAACATGAGTTATCCATTCATCTTTCCCAGTCACACATCCGCCACCATTCAATATTACATTAAACATTTAACAATAACCTTTTTAAATATTTTTTAATAAATATATATATATTTTTAATTTCAGAGAGAAAGCGAGAGAGAGAAATAGAAACATCAATGATGAGAATCATTAATTGGCTGCCTCCTCCATGCCCCACAATAGGGATCAAGCCTGCAATCCACATATGTGCCCTGACTGGGAATCAAACTGTGATCGCCTGGTTCATAGGGTGATGCTCAACTACTGAACTGGGCTTTTTAACTATATTTTTATTGATTTCAGAAAGTTAGGAAGATGGAGAGATAGAAACATTCATGAGCCGAAACCTGTTTGGCTCAGTGGATAGAGCGTGGGCCTGCGGACTGAAAGGTCCCAGGTTCGATTCCGGTCAAGGGCATGTACCTTGGTTGTGGGCACATCCCCAGTAGGGGGTGTGCAAGAGGCAGCTTATTGATGTTTCTCTCACATCAATGTTTCTAACTCTCTATCCTTCTCCCTTCCTCTCTGTAAAAAATCAATAAAATATATTTTTAAAAAGAAAAGAAAAGAAACATTCATGATGTGAGAGAATCATTGATTGGTTGCCTCCTATCAAGCCCAGGTATATGGCCTGACCGGGAATTAAACCCTGATGTCCTGGTTCATAGGTTGACACTTAACCACTAAGCCACTCTGGCTGGGCTAACAATAACATTTTCAAGCACTAAGAAACATATATTTGTATCCAAAGATACACAAGAAAAAAAAATCACCTGTACTTTAAAGAAATTAATTCGTTTTCTTTCTCCAGAATTGACACTGAAATAATCTTACTTAACAAACAAGATGGAGGAGAAACCAAGATGGCGGCATAGGCTAGACACCTGAATGCAGCCTACCACAACGAATTTGAATTTAGAACTAGAAAACAGGGGAGGCATTGCCCTGAAGCACCAGACAGCTGGCTGAGAGGAGGCTCTGCCATCTGGGAAGGAGAGAGAAGGCACACTGACCCTCAGAAACTGTGAAGGTGCGGAGAACTGTGTGCTCGTAAAGGCACTGGTTTACTCCTGGCGCACGGAGAGGGTGGCCGG
Organism: Vespertilio murinus; assembly: GCA_963924515.1. Classification (NCBI taxonomy): domain Eukaryota; kingdom Metazoa; phylum Chordata; class Mammalia; order Chiroptera; family Vespertilionidae; genus Vespertilio; species Vespertilio murinus. The sequence continues at coordinate 9,855,886 of OZ004720.1, read as the reverse complement.
GCTGAGTTCGCTGCTGGATTATTCCTAGCGTGCGAAGAGGGCAGACAGCTAACACATGGCTGGCTTTCTTGTTCGGGAGGAAAACAGAATCACCCTATTTCTCTGATAGACGGCAGTGGGCAGAGATCTCTCGGAGGTGTGTGAAGCCAGTGGCCATTACTGTGGGACTCTCGGAGGGGCTGATGGGAAGACAAAGCTTGTCTGCACCACCCCGAGACTCTGCCCCATCCAAGTTGAGCACAGAAGCTCTCCCAGAGGCTGGCTTTCTCTAAGGAGGGAATGACCGGAATCTAAAACTTGTCTGCGCCTTTACCAAAGAGGTGTGCGCGCCTGCAACCAATCTTGCGAGACTCACAGCGAACAGGACTTTCCTAAGGCGAGACTGACAGGAACCAAAGCTTGTCTGTGCCACCCTGAGACACCACCCCATCCAAGTGGAGTACAGAAGCCCTCCTAGCTGAGACACTGCTGATCCTCACAGCCAATTGGCTTGGAGATCGCTTCCCAGTGATACCAACAGTAAGCAAGGCTTAACAACAAGACTGCACACACAACCCACAAAGGGCTACACCAAGACTGTCCACTAGGAAGGCTGTGCTACTGGGCTCTACCAGAACACCTAGCACACAAAACTATTCCATCAAATCAGGAAAACAACTGAAATGCAGAGAAGAGGCAGGACACAAAGGAAGGAGATGGAGGAAAAGAAAAGAATGGACATTGAGTTCAAAACTACAGTGATAAGGTTTTTCAAGAATTTCCTAAAAAAGGCCAATAAAATAAATGAGACCTATGAGGATATGAAAAGGGATCAACTAGAAATAAAGAAAATATTGTCTGAAATAAAAAATATTACAGAGTCCTAAAAACAGACTGGAAGATCACAAGAATCAAGACAAAGACTTAGAACACGAAGAGCCAGAGGACACTCCTCTACAGAAGCAAGAAGATAAGAGAATCCAGAAAGTTGAAGATAGTGTACGAAACCTCTGGGACAATTTCAAGCGATCCAACATCAGAATTATGGGGGTCCCAGAAGATGACAGAGAGCAAGATACCGAAAGATTACTGGAAGAAATAGTGACAGAAAACTTCCCCCACCTGGGGAAAGAAATAGACTTACAAGTCCAGGAAGTGCACAGAACCCCAAACAAAAGGAATCCAAAGAGGACCACACCAACACACATCATAATTAAAATCACAAGAGCAAAAGACAAAGAGAGAATATTAAAAGCAGCAAGAGAAAAGCAGGTAGTTACCTATAAAGGAGAACCCATTCGATTGTCATCTGATTTCTCAACAGAAACCATGCAGGCCAGATGGGAATGGCAAGAAATATTCAAGGTGATGAATAGAAAGAACCTATAGCCAAAAATATTCTACCCAGCAAAGCTATCACTCAGAATTAAAGGCCAAATAAAGAGCTTCACAAATAAAAAAAAAGCTAAAGGAGTTCATCACCACCAAACCAGAATTATATGAATTGCTGAAGGGGGTTATTTAGGAAGAGGAAGAAGATAAAGTTAAAAATTATAAACAACAAATACGTAACTATCAACAAATGAAACTAAAAACCAAAGAAATTAAAAAACCTGATGAACAATATTAACTGGTGAATATAATAGAATCAGAGGTATGGAAGGGGAGTGGTCTGATTCTCAGGGAAAAGGGGAGTGGGTGATGCAGGAAGAGACTGAACAAAAACTGTTCACCTATGGATGAGGATAATGGGGGGGTGGGGAAAGGGCAGAGGGGAGCGGGAACCTGGTGGAGGGGTGCAATTGAGGGGGTAGGGGAGGAACACATTTGTAATAATCTAAACAAGAAAGATTTATTTAAAAAAAAAAAAAAGATGCCCCGGGGATTTGTGCACCGGTGCAGTGGGGTTCCTCAGCCTGGCCTGCAGGGATTGAGGCAAAATCAACTCTCCAACATCCCCCGAGGGGTCCTGGATTGCGAGAAGGCAGTTCTTGGGTGACGCACCCTGGAATTGGGCTCCCTCTTCTCTGGTTCCGGGTATGTCACCTGAGAACTGCAGCTGCCAAGTCACCATAGCTCAGCAGCTCCTGTGTTGAACATCTGCCCCCTGGTCATCTGTGTGCATCATAGCTACCAGTTGGATAGCTGGATGGTCAGACAGTCAGACAGTCAGTCAGACGGTCAGTTGCTCAGGCTTTTAGATAGATAGATAGATAGATAGATAGATAGATAGATAGATAGATAGATAGATAGAGATATAGGTATCTCTTATATGCCTGCTGCCTACTATGTGCCATGGTTCAGACTTAGAAATTTCTCATTTTAAATGGGAAATCTTATAACAACTAGTTATACATAAAGAGGCCTAACCATTTTCTTAGATCACTTTTAACCACAGCACCTCTATCATGACTTCCTTCCTCTCCATATTGTAACCACCTTCAGGACTGAGTTTCTTTCACACTGCTAACCATCTTTTCATTCCTATTTGTTGACCTGGTAACTGGCACAACAGTTTTCGATTCTTACTGCACATTGAAATTACTTTGGAACCCAAACCCCACTTTCTGAGTCAGAATGCTCAGAGTGGGCCCAGGCCTTTTATCAAAGTATGAAAACCAAACTGCAGAGGAGATTCTAATGACTCACTGCTAGAACATCCAGGACTTTGTAAAGGCCAACGGGACACAAACATTCTTCAAGCCAGGTGATTGTCTCTGAAAGCCTCTTGAACCAAGCAATTCCTTGTTTCTATTCTCAAACTTAATCCTTCTCTTGAATTTCCTAATCTAATTAATGGCAGTCAAACCCACATACACCTCAAGGCTAGAAACCTTAAGGAAGCCATCAGATTCAAAATCTCAAAATCAACTTCAATTCCTCTTTCTCTTTCACCCTTTTTTGGTCCTGCTGATTCTATGTCTGCAGGCCAACTACTTTTCACTGCCCTAGTTAAAGCCCTTTATAGCAAAGACTATTTCAGTGGCTTTCTGATTGGTCTTTTGCCTCCTGTTCTACAACTTTTATATTACACTTTCTACCATTTTTTAAACAAGATTACCATGTCCAAGTATAACCAATGAACACAGAACTCTGGGGAGGGAGGGCATAAATGGGAGGGGAGGGGGGGCAATGGTAAACTATGTACACAGAAAATACCTTAATAAAATAAAATTTAAATTAAAAAAAAAAAAGATTACCATGTCCATGTTACTCTTCTAGTCAAATACCTTCCATGTATATAAACTTACTTACTTTTATATATAAAAACATCCTTTAGAAGGTACACAAGAAACTGATAACACTGGTTCTTTTGGGATAAGAACTTTGCAGCTAGGAGGTCACGGTGACAAGAACACTTTACTGTGCACCCTTTTTAATTTTGAATACCTTTTGAATTCTGTACCATCTGAGTCTGCTGCCTTTTTAAAACAGCCAAACCAAACCCATATCAACAAAAGCAAAAACATTTATAGGTTCCTACCAAAAAAGCAAAACAACACCCAACTCCTTAACATGACAATTATGACCCTCAACAATTTGGTCAACCTACATTTTCTAACATCAATTCTCAACAGCCCTCCCATCTCCAACCCACTCCAAACTATTCTCTTGCTATCAACATTTATAGTTTGGGGAATCTTCTGTGCTGTTGCTGATCCCTCAAACCAGACAACCTTACCATTTTCCTCCTCAATTGCCTCAATTTACCCATCTCCTGAGGCCTGACTCTATGCTTTCACAAAAATGTAACGTGTGTGTATTCTTTTATACTATTCCTGTGTAAATGTGCCTTTCCCACCAGCCTATGAAACTTCAGGGCTGAAATCTGTTTTGTTCTTGGTCTTCTCCACAGCACCTGTCAGGGACCAACAGGAAACAACCAGGAACCAATGAATTCAGTTGACTGTACTGAGAACTTAGAATACCAATACTCTGGTATACCAACTGTTAGGAAGAACTCCAAAAAGAGAATGAACTCATTATCTAATCCTAGGGTTCCACAAAGAATTGTGCTCTGGGTTGAAGCTGGCTAAAAGATGCTCCTCTCACAGTCAAAAGATGGCCTGATTGAAAGAACCTTGAAAAACAGTCTGAGATGACAGCACTGCCTGCTTTCTTTGACACTGTCTGGCTGTAGAAGACTGGTCCCAACGCTTCGCTAAGCTTTAGTTTTCTCATCTGTGGAATAAGGGGCAGAAGGACAAATTCTCTCAAGAGTTCCTTTTTTTTTTTTTTTAAACATCTAAAATTCTGAGATTCTAAGTCACACTCTAAGAAAAGGGAGCCTTTTTAACCACCTGACTTAGATGGAAAAGCTTTTCTCCTTTAAGCCTGTAACAAAAAGTCAGGTCAACCATTTTCTTCAATTTGAAACTTTGATAAAAGTTATAGATTAGTATTGATTGACTTCAGAAAATTCAAATGAAGTGTAAATAAATTTGTATGTATAAAATGTATTCACAAAACAAACTAACCTTGTTATCCAAAGACTGCCAATTGATTGTTCAGTGAACTCAGAGAACATGAGCATGAAAATCAATGATAAGATCAAAGCTGCCACTAAAGAAACAGAAGTGGATTTTTTCAAACAACACATAATTTTAGACTTTATCTATCTCATAGAAACACTAATGACCATATTAACAATTAGTGGTCAACCTACAGGACCTGAACCGTTTTCTAGCTCTTATGCAAATAGCTCAAGTCTATTTTCTTATTCAAACACTGATGTGAAAACAGCAGCACTTCTTGTGTGCTTCATTCAGCACAGCTAACCATTTGCATCTATCTCAAATGACAACACAAATTAATCCTTGATTAAATAAAAAAACTTCCTGGATTATGGCACCCTTGAAAGATCAAAATGTACAATCATAGTAGTATAAAAAGAAATTCCCTTTCTTTTCAAAATAGACTGCTAATGAGTAAAAAAAGATTAAGTGCACAAATGTGTTGGAATTGGTCTGAGTCAAAATAGTACTGGATCCTTCAACAGAAAGCATTCTTTGTAGTAAGTCACTTGTAGTCTCTGGCAGAGTTTTTGCACTCATTTTGTAGTCCTTGGGATTCATACCAACAGTGCAATCAATTCTAGAACTATTCACCAGCAACAAACTTATTCACCTCTAAAACAACTGTTTAAGAACACTGTAGATTTTTAAATTGTCAAATATGACAGATTCAAGATCAACAATAAGCTTATTGATGAGAGCAATTTCATAGTAACTAGAAAGGTATAAATTAGCATAATCTTTCTGGAGGGACCTTTGCTAATATTTATATCAGAGGCCTTGCAGATGTTCATAGCCTTTGACACTCAGGAACGCCTCTTCGAGGAACTGATCCTAAGTAAGTATTCAGAAGCAGACATATTTATTCTAGTGTTACTTGCAACAGAAAATGATTTGAAATAATATAAATAACTAAAAATAGAGGACTGGTTAGATAAATTATGGGATTATACTGCAATGAAGTATGACGCAGTTATACTTATCAGTATGGAAATATGCTAAATTTACACAACATAAAATAACATCATAGAAGATCACATAATGTGTAATCTTCATTTAATAATGTGTATCCATAAAATTGTATATACACAATGGCTGAGGAAACCAGACTATAGCTTGAATTATGAGTTACTGTGCTTTTCTGAACATGTGTTACTTTTTATACTTTAATACACACAAAGCAAAACCACTGATTTAAAAACACTAGACATGTAGGCAGGAAATTTAGGTTCAAGTCCCAGATATGATACTAGCTGTACTGCCCTTATTGATTAGTCAATTTTATAGATGAGGGAACAGACTGAGTGGAAAGAAGAGCAGTTATTTCATACCTACAAGATTAAATAAGCCTTAGCTGGTTTGGCTCAGTGTATAGAGCATTAGCCTGTGGACTAAAAAGTCCCAGGATCAATTCCAATCAAGGGCATATGCCCGGGTTGCTGGCTCAATTCCCAGTAGGGGGCGTGCAGGAGGCAGCCAATCAATGATTCTCATCACTGATGTCTCTCTCTCTCTCTCTCTCTCTCTCTCTCTCTCTCTCTCTCTCTTTCTCTCTCCTATCCCTCTTTGAAATCAATAAAAATATATTAAAATAAATAAAAGCTACTATTGCTCCCCAACTCTCACCGCAATCCATCCAAAATCCTGTTTGGGATCTTATTCTAAAACATTTAGCATCTTTTCTTTCTTAAAATTTTAAAAGAAATTGCAAGAGCTGTGCCATTTGCCAACTCACGTTTAAATGTTTGTGTTAACAGCCCCACATCTTCTGCAGTGAGTGGGTTAGCTTTTGCAAAAAGTCTTGATTTACTATGCAATTCTGTGAACTGTGTGAATTGTTTAGTAAGAGGAAAAAATTGGATCTCGGGGAAATAGAAAACTATCAGATTTTTAAAATATAGAACAATTCCCAAACAAGATAAAGTACTAAGGTCTATTACTAACCACATGAAAAATAATCCAGGGCCCCAATTCTTTTTGTGTGTGTGTCATCCTTGCACAAGGGCCATGCTAATCTTCTCTGTATCGCTTCAATTTCAGTATATGTGCTGCTGAAGCGAGCATCCCCGATTCTTAAAATGAGACTTTGAAAGGGAAAATCACAAGGCAGACCATTTTTCAACTGGCTAGAATTTCTGGTTTGAAATGTCAAATTTATTTGAAAAGAAAACATTCTTAACTTACTTACCCAAATCCTTTTCCTGAAAATTCTGAATCTAAAACCCTAGGTGAGTCCCCTCTAAAAAGCACAGAGACCTAAGCTAAGTAAAATGAATTTGACATTTAGCTTGAATTTGACATAAGTGTTTATTCAAAGGACAGAGTTGTAGGTCAAATACTCTAACCTGATATAGTGCCTCTTGAGTCACACAGGAGTACAAACTCCATTTGGATACTGTTGCAACCATTCAGGTTATGTATTGCCAGTTTCAAAAAAGCAGTGCTAAAGTTCAGAGATCAGCCTCCTCCCATCCATGTCCCCTCCCTGCCACCAAAGCCAACCCTGGTCCCACCACAACCAGATAACATCTGCTTCCTACCTTCTGCTACAACTTTTAACCCTTTCACAAAAATGTATTTTCTGAAAAGTATAAAAAGTCATGTTTCAAAAATTCAACTTGCTCTACAAAAAAGATTCATCTAGAATCCTTTAAGGACATTAACAAATTGAGAGAGAAGCTGTAATTTAGGAAAATTTAAAACTAAATTTGAATCTTTAAAGATTATAAACAAAAACAAAATATTGAATGTAAACTGTACTTGAAAAAAATTTTTAATCTTTTTATTTTTTTATTATTTTTAAAAATATATATTTTATTGATTTTTTACAGAGAGGAAGGGAGAGATAGAAAGCTAGAAACGTCGATGAGAGAGAAACATCGACCAGCTGCCTCCTGGACACTCCCTACTGGAGATGTGCCCACAACCAAGGTACATGGCCTTGACCGGAATTGAACCTGGGACCCTTGAGTCCGCAGGCTGAAGCTCTATCCACTGAGCCAAACCAACATTGATGAGAAACATCAATCAGCTGCCTCCTGCACACACTCCCTACTGGGGATGTGCCCACAACCAAGGTACATGCCCTTGACCGAAGTCAAACCTGGGACCCTTCAGTCTGCAGGCTGAAGCTCTATCCACTGAACCAAACCGGTCAGGGCGGCACATGCTGTCTTTAAAAACACTATTGTGGTCCTAGTTAGGTGGCTGAGTTGGTTGGAGTGTCATCATATGCACCAAAAAGGTTGCAATTTGATCCCTGGTCGGCTTGATATCTCTCTCTCTTTCTCTTTCTCTCTCTCTCTCTCTCTTTCTCTCAACCAATTAAAACATATCCTTGTATGAAAATAAAAAAAGGAAAAAAGATTGTGAACAAAGGAAAAGTAGCTCTGACATAACAAATGAGGAAATGACTTTAAAAATAATGTGCCTTATAAGAACCTATGAAAAAAGTACAATATATCTACACAGCAAAATGAAAAAAATATATATTAGGGAGCAGGAGTTTTAAAAAAAAAATAACAGCAACCCAGCCAGCATGGCTCAGTGGTTGAGCATCAACCTATGAACCAATTCGATTCCCTGTCAGGTTACACGCTCAATTTGCCGGCTCAATCCCCACTGTGGGGTGTGCAGGAGGCAGCCAATCAGTGATTCTCTCTCATCATTGATGTTTATCTCTCGCTCTCCCTCTCTGAAATCAGTGTGTGTGTGTGTGTGTGTGTGTGTGTGTGTGTGTGTATTTAAAATAAGAGAAAAAAATTTAACAGCAGCCTTGGCTGGTTTGCTCACTGGTTAGTGTCAGCCCCTGGATTAAAGAATCTCGGGTTCATTCAGGGGTACCTACATCAGTTGAAGGCTCGATCCCAGGCCCCCAGGTCAAGCATGTGTGGGAGGCAACCAATGTATGTGCCTCTGACATTGATATTTCTCTCTCTCCCCCTCCATTCTTTCTAAAAATAATCAATGGAAAAAAAGATCTCAGAATGAGGATTAACTAAAATAAAATAAAATACAATAAAAAACAGTAAAGTTCTTCTTCCATCAATCCTGTAACCTTATTTATTACAGAATGACAAATCAGAAAAGACAGGCAACAACTAGTCAATAACTTTTTTTTTGATCAGTGGCTTCTTAAATGCCGCTATCTCTATGAACCCTAAAAGGTTCTTACACTAAACTCATTACTCTCACATTTCCTTAACATTCTACACTATTCTCTTGAATGTGAATAATCACATAGATTATGATGAAATCAGGTATATTTAAAGTATTGCTGATCTTGGAACTTACATATCTGATTATTGCCATTAAAAATATTTCCCTTGTAGAAAATAATTATATCAGAACTATATAAAAATGTATGAAACATTACGTCCCTTATAAAGTTAGTTACAATATGACCAGAATGATCCATTTGTAGGTATATACCCAAGAGAATGGAAAATATATGTTCACACAAAAGCCTATACATGAATGTGTCATAGTGGCACTATTCACAACAGCTAAAAAGTGAAAACTACCCAATATCCACTAATAGATTATCAAAATGTGGCATATCCATAAAATGGAATACTATTTAGCCATAAAAAGGAATGAAGTACTGCCTAAACCGGTTTGGCTCAGTGGATAGAGCGTCGGCCTACGGACTGCAAGGTCCCGGGTTCGATTCCGGTCAAGGGCATGTACCTTGGTTACGGGCACATCCCCAGTAGGGAGCATGCAGGAGGCAGCAGATCCATGACTCTCATCATTGATGTTTCTATCTCCCTGGCTCTCTCCCCCTTCCTCCTCTCTGAAATCAATAAAAATCTATTTTAAAAAAAGAATTACTTTACAACTCAATATTCAAAGGTCAGAATGTACATGGCACAGACCCTGCTGCCATTCTTTAAAGAAGTGATTTCAGTCAACTGTGGTTTAGTATGCAGGAGCTTTTATTGTTGCGTTTTAACTATGAGTCATAGAGTGAATAAAGAAGTTGTGAGCACACATATCCTTAAGCAGAAAAAGCATAAAAGGATAAACAATAGCTGAAGTTAGACTGGTTTTGAATTCATCTATCTTGTCAAGAAACCAAGCAGTGCTGTAACGGAAAGGGCTGGAACGGGGAGTCTTGGTGCTAGCCCTCGTTCTGCCATTAACCAGCGTAGCGGAGTAACCTTAGCAAAGTCATTTGAGAACCGGAATCCAAGGTTACTAAGTCTTAAACTCTCACCAGGCTTTAATTCTATTGTTAAGTAGCTTAGGGCTATGGGAGGCCCAGTAATTACACACTAGGCAGCTCCCGCAATTACACACTAGGCATTCTGATATTTTTGTGGACTTAGGCATCCACACCATACAGGGAAGAAGGAACAAGAAAAGTGCAAACAGCTCCTGCTGGTTCTGGTTTACTCCTGTTGGGCCTAATAAAGAGAAAGCACCTTGGCCAACTTTCCAGTGAATAGGTGTGGTTCCTATGTCTCACCACACCCATTGTAGTTGGTTTTTCCTAAAAGAAATCCAGTGGGACTCTTAAAAAATGCCATAGACCATCAAATACCTTTAGTCACTGCATGACTAACAGAACAGATCAATTCTAAATTAAAATAAAACAGCTTTCCCTTTCTAATTCAGAAAAACAAAACAGCTTTCATTCCACAGTCAAGTAGCCCTAGAGATAGATGATCAGTGAGTTCCATAGGTACTCAGCAATAGTGTCAATCCAAACAAAATGACTTATCTATAGAATAAAAAGTTCAAAACACTGAGGCTCAAAATAACATGATCATTCAACGTAACATTTTCATACAATTCAGTTTAAAACTCCAACTTCCAGAGTAAAAAGCAGTATTGAAGACTCGCTGAGCTTCATCACCTCTTCCACAGCAAGAGACAATCAGCCCTGTGATGACAGCGGGCACCGCGGTAAGTACTGGTTTGCGTAAGTCAAAGATCAGACAAATGAGGCCAACGTAAGTTGTTTCAGGTGCTCCCAAGATGACTTTCCAGAAGAGCTCCAAACAACAGGACAGTCCTAGAGAACCACTCCCCTGATTTGAACAGACCGCACGCACACTTTTAAAATAGCTCTTTGTCAAATACAGTTGAAGCCTGGCCGAGTTCCTTTCGGGAGGGGTATAAAGCTGTGGTTTAAAATCTGGAACCCATGCATGCCCCTCCAGATAGTACATGGACGGCCTTCATGGAGTCAGTAAATTCCCCGAATGAGCCTTTGGGCACTCAAACATTCTCAGAGACTGCACACCACCGATTAAAGCCAGAGATAGCACAGAAGAAAATCGGCTGGAGGTGCCCATATGAATAAGACAGGAAGCTAATTGAGGTGCAAAATAACAAGAGGTGCTGTCATTTCAAAGCAAAACAAAATATGATCTGATGGTCAGAATTCCCTGGGGGTCAGATAGTCCACTCCCTTCCTCCTCCAGTCTAGATGAGGAAAATGAGCGGAGAGACTCTTGCCCAAAACCACAGAATCACAGGGCTAGTAAGTTGCAAAGCTGAGTACCAAATTAGGCCAGGCTTCTGCCAGGATGCTATGTTGACACTTTTTTCAAAATGGGTTTGACCAAAATCTCACAAATCTTTTCATAAAAGCCAGCACATAGCAAATCTGTAAGGGGGAACCTTAGTGGCTCGTTATCCCTTATTCTGTTGCATTATGACTGCAATTTGAAAAAGCAGCACAGGTCACAGGCTCATTGCGTGAAGCACTTCTAAATGCAATAGAACAAAGACAGCCACTGACAGCCTTTTAATAAAGATACTGAATCAAGGTCAAATTGACTTCGGATTTGTAGCGTTTCAATCTGCAAAAGCTCCTCGGCCTTCTAAGGAGTCTGTCCTTCTCTTTTAAAAGTTAACATCGAGAGTGCTGTTTAAACATTAATCGACTTTTTTTTTTTTAACCCGGGTAATGGGGTGATTCATAAATTAAATTGAGAGCAACCTTTTCCAGTTACATGTTCACAAATATTACATGTAGTAGAAGCACAGATAATAGGCAGTTATTCTGAGATCAAATTAAAAAGCAATCATTGTCATAAAAAGTTACAGGACCATTTGTCCCAGTGCCAAACTCTGCCTCGGCCGTATGACGTTGAAAGTAATCAAAAACTCAATCTCACCTGTGGGAAGTGAAACCAAAGGGACATTTGAACCCAAGTTCAATGACAGCATGTCCTTCAATTTCAAAGGGCTTTCACTAAAAGGCATGTAACGGCACGGGATTCTCCGGGCACGTACACGGTCTCTAAAGACGTACTACATTATGGTCAAGTTTGTGATCGATAGTTAGCCCTTTCTGCAAGCTCGCACCCCAGTCCCCCACCTCCAAAGGTGTAGTAACAGGACCAGGCCTTGGGGAAGCACCTGTGGCCTCAAAGGCTTTTTTTTTTTTACCAGTTCTCCAGGCTCTCTTGGCTGCAGTCTAGAAGAAGGTCTGACTATTCTATTTTGGGTCAAGGAGACTCTTCCTGCACCCTCGGCGACCTCAAGTGGGCAAGAACAGTTTGGGATAATGCACTGAGTGTTTTTGTCTTCCCTCCACCCCCCCCCACCAGGCCAGGGGCCCCCACTGCGAGACTCGGGAAGATTCGGGGGGGAAAAAGGATGGAGATCTGGTCACAATCGAGGCAGCGGCGGCGGAAGAATGCGGCGGGGCTGCGGGGCTCACGACGGTCTGTGTGTGTGTGTGTGTGTGTGTGTGTGTGTGTGTGTCTGTGTGTGTGCTCGGGATCCAGCAGCCCCAGGCCGGGCTGCGGCGTCGGGATCACTCGAAGAAAGCAGAGATTCCCCGGGACACGCGGAGGGAGGGCGGAGGGAGGGCACGAGAGCGAGGTTACGAGCCTGCAGGTGTCGGGGAGGGAGGGAGGGAGGGAGGAGGGGGGAGGTCGCCCAAGGCTGGCACCGCCGAGTGACTAAGCGCGCGGCTCCGAACTCGAACCAACTGGCCACCCTCTCGGGCCGAATGACCTTGAGCCCGTGGCCGGACCGCGCTGCGCCTCAGTCTCCTCGCCTCTACAATGGGGGGGCTGGTCACGCGGGAAAAGGCACCTCGGGGCGCCTGGCACGGCGCCTGGCCCATAGTAAAAGCGCTCCCTGCGTGAGAGAGAACTACACCGCCGGCGCTCGGGCTCCTCTCGCTGCGCGAAGAGAAGAGGGAAGTCCCGAGCAGGGGAGTCCCCCCCCCCCCAAAGGCGGGTTCCGGGCTGGGGGTGCGAGGGCCGGGCCGGGCCGGGCCGGGGGGACTCACCGAGAACGTCCGCCGAACGGTGCCGGGCCACAAAGCACGCGTCGTCCCCGTAGCACGCTCCCTTCTTGAGGAGGCCCTTACGGAAGTCCTTGCCGAAGCCGCAGCCGGCCGTCACCAGCCCGAAGTCGCCGCCGCCGCCGCCGCCGCCGCCGGCCCTGGGGTCGGTCTGCGAGAGGCCGCCGAGCACGGCGCGGGCCACCAGCCGCCCGTACGAGAGGACCGAGAACATCGCCGCCGCCGCCCCCCCGAGGAGGCGGGGGGCCCGAGGAGGAGCGGGAGGACGCGGAGGCCCGGAGCCGGTTCTCTCTTCAGCCGCAGCCGCGCCGCCGCCGCCGCCGCCGCCGCTCGGGCGCTCCTCAGGGCGGCGAGCGGTCGCTGCCGCCGCCCGCGCCCGCCTCGCGGAGCCTCGCACACGCCCCGCCGCGCGCACCGGAGCCAGAGCGAGGTCAAAGCCGGCGGCACCTCCGCCTCAGCCCGACTGGGGTCCCGGCTGCAGCCGCCGCCGCCGCCGCCATCTTCCGCTCCACTAGCGTGTTCCGGGCCGCCCCGGGAGCACCGCCCCCCTCCGTGGCCCCGCCCACTCCCCCGCCCATTATTCGCGGTTTGTGCCAAAGCCCCGCCCCTCGGGCTCGGGCGCCCTCCGCGAACGCCGGGCTCGAGAGTGCGCAGAGGGTGTGGACGCGGTGTCTCCTGGGAGTTGTAGTCGCTTTTTACTCCACTGCCTAGCATCCAGGACTTCGAGGATTTCCTCTAGACGTGGGACCTAAATGATGGAGAATTAAGGTGGACTGTTTGACGGTTTTTTTCTCCCCTGTTTTAACCATATCTTCTAAAGGCTATTGTTTTAAATAACGCCACTATTCCTTGTAAAGAAAAACCTGAAAGAAGCTAGGATCTATCTGGTCATGAATATTATTCTGTAGTATCTATGTTAAAGAAATTGAAGTACACATACCTAGTGACACCTTCAGGATTTATATACTGGAATCCCTAGGGCTGGAAATCTGTAAAGAAGAACCGTTTTTGCATAGTATTTAGGAAAATCTGAGAAAATGTTGTATGTCCTATCAGAATGGGAGAGGGGGGTGTGAGTGTGGTAAGTAGTGACAAAGAAACAGACACGGCCACTGCAGATGTGTTATAGAGAAGTGTTTCAGACTTTGTAGATGGTTCTGCCAAATTGAGAATAAATCATTTCAGGCCCCAAATATCGTTGCCCCAAATCTTAATTTTCTTGTGGCTCCACCTGCAGGTCTCCCAGCCTCTGGCTTGGGTGCCAGGAGAGGTCACGTGGTATCAAAGACTTGCAGAGGGTACGGACGCCTTTTCCTCTCTCCTTCACAGCGCCACCTCTTCTTGTCCAAAGGACAGCCCTTGGCTAGAAAGGCAGCTAGCTCCTCTACTTCTTTTTTTAGTTCTCAGCCCACCACTGACATCACAGTATTCTTTTCCAGATTTTTACTATTGTTTAAGCAACCTTCTTCTGAAATTATTTAGATTGAATAATAGCTAAATTTAATGAGGAGTTTGTAATCTAATGAGATTAGCTCACCAAACAACATGTTCCTATGTGTGTATGAGTGTACATTCAGATTATATACCATGCCTAGAGGTGTTATACACAATCTAGCTTTTGCATACCTCTTCACTTCATTTGGTGTCATGTCCTCTCCACTAAAGGCTCCAGCCATGCTCACAGCTGCCTTTTTGGCTCTTGTTCTTCCTTCTACCCACTAGAATGTAATTCCATTATCTGGACATTTGAGTGAGTGAGTGAGTGAATGAATGAATGAATGGATATTTTACTAGATCCTAAGCTTTCCAAGGGCAAGGATCATTTGCCATTGTATTATTAGAATCTAATGCAATCCCTGGCATGCAGTAGGGTACTTTGAAAATGTTTGTTGAATAAAAGAAGGAATAATTGAGTAGAAACTATAAATAATATAAAAAGTAATGTGTTTTTTTTAAATAAAGGAATGGTTGAATGAATGGGGTTCACAAATAAAAGGAAATTGAGATTTGATGCAAATGATCCAGTTTGGAATGATTTTTAGTTTTATTGAAACATAAATAGAGTCCGGCTGGTGTGGCTCGAGGTTCGATTCCCTGTTAGGGCACATGCTCTGGTTGTGGGCTCCATCCCCTGTAGGGTGTGTGCAGGAGGCAACCGATTGATGATTCTCTCATCATTGATGTTTTTATCTCTCCCTCTCTCTTCCTCTCTCTGAAATCAATAAAAACATATCTTTAGTATACATATGCATATTAAAGATACACACACACACACACACACACACACACACCAGATGCATTGGTCCTTCACTTTTGACAGAAGTGTAGTTACTCCTGGGATTCCCATTTTATTCTTTAAATCATTGTGTTTTGTTTTTTTTAATGTCCCTAAAGTCCTGCCAACCGTCTACTTAAAGCACATTATTCTGTTTTATTCTCTTATCCTAATTATTGTCATCATTAAACACTTACACAGTTTACAATGTGCCAAAGCACTCTATATGTTTCTGTCCTTAAGGGGTTTCATCAAAATCGGATGGAATAAATCGTTTCACATGGTGAGTGGCATTTTGTCAAATATGAAGGCCAAAAAAAGTTCATTTACTGGGTAGAAGCTAGAGTGATCCCGAGCATGCAATCACACCTTGCTATTTTTTACGGCCCACAACAATTGGAGAGCGCCCAGAAGAGGGGGCGGAGCCTTGTGGAGCCTCCGCTTGGCATTTACGCCTATGCCAGCTGTGCTAAAGGTTGCTCTTTCAAGCACACACACCACCGTCAAATCCCAGCCAGGCTTGTCAGGTAATTCTACCCCAAGGACAAACTTTTTAAAATAGCATGTCCGCCCCTTTCCTTGCCTCATCAACTCCTTCAGATTGCTCCTGCCTTTCGTTTTCAGGGCATATATTACTAATTTCTGTGTCATTCGCACGGACCGGTTGGATGAGACCAGCGGGAACCTAAGCTGTGACTCTGAAGCTGGTAACCTCTCGGCTCTGATGCGGCAGCTGTTTTCACAGTGAAGTGATATGGGCGCCTTGAGTTTCTTGCAAATGAGCTTCCTGCAGACGGGTTGCTCACCAAAGCACAATGTGAACAGAATCCTTTCTCAAAGCTCCGTTGCACTTTTTGGAAAGGAGAGGAGCCAGGGCCTCAGGTTCCCTTTGAATCATTTATTCCAGAGCCAGCGTTGAAAAGTTTCACCATCGTGGAGAAGCCAGGAGAGGGTACTTTGAAAAAAAAACCCCAAAACAAAAACAACAACCAAAAAAATACTTTTCCCTTCCCTCTCCCCGGAGCACAATTCACTTTTTGACATTTTGCTCGACTTCAAAAGCCCTGATGAGTTTTCTCCCTTAACAGGGTTACATTCTTAACACTTCAAGGATTCCTGGGAGGTCAGTTGTCACTCTCGGTGGCGAAGGAGTAGTGAAAATACCATCTGTGTTCCCAGGGCACCTCTATGGCATTAGGAAAGAGTTTTGCACTGGAGTTACCCCCAGCTCCTAAAAAAAGAAAAGCAAAAAAAAAAAAAAGAGGCACGAATTCCCTAGTGAGATTTACTGCCAGACGGGTACACCGATCTCCTCTGATTTCTATTTGCTAACCTATTCAAAAGGAGCACTAATGAGATTATGACAAGGTTTCTCAACCTTGGCGACACTGGTCATTGTGGGGGGTGCCCTGTGCATTGAAGGGAGCTTAGCAGCATCCCTGGCCTCTCCCCATTAGATGCCAGTGGCATGCCATAGCCTCCTAGTTGGGACAACCAAGATTGCCAAAAGTCCCCTAGGGAATAAAACCACCCCCGTCCAGAACCACCGGGTTATATTAATGCACATAAACAAATAGTTGGCAGAGCACTCTGGACTAGAGGGGCGGAAAAAGCAGTTGGTGCCTTCATGGCCATCACAGTATAGTAGGCGGGTTAAAATTAAGTAAATATATGCAGGAACCAGTTTGACTCAGTAGATAGAGTGTTGGCCTACGGACCGAAAGGTCCCAGGTTCCATTCTGGTCAAGGGCATGTACCTTGGTCCCCAGTGGGGGGGGGGGGGGGGTGCAGGAGGCAGCTGATCCATGTTTCTCTCTCATCGAAGTTTCTAACTTTCTATCCCTCTCCCTTCATCTCTGTAAAAATCAATAAAATATATTTTAAAAATTAAGTAAATATATAGAGAATATAAGCACTAAGGGCTGAGAGAAAAGAAGAGTGTGGGAGAGAGAACGGGACCGAGTGTGGGAAAAAGAACGGGACCCATTGGGGCCAGAGAGCACAGGGCATCTCATGAAGAGGTGACCTTTGTGAGAGGCCTGAATGAACAGACAGAGGGCTGCAGAGGGGGTAGAGCCATCCCAAGAGGAAGAAGTGGGGACTCAGTGAATGCAGAGTGTTTGCAAGAAAGCAAGTAGTGGAACCTGAATAAGGAATCATGAGAAATGAGGCTGGGAAATTAGTTTAGGAACTATTAGGCAAATAGTTTGGGAACTCCTAGTCCATAAAAAGGGATGAAGTAATGATACATGCCTGGACAGCAGTGAACCTTGAAAACGTTATGCTAAATTAAAGAAAATAGTCCCCAAAGACCACATATTGTATGATGCTATTTATATGACATGCCCAGAATAGGCAATCCATAGAGACAGAAAGCAGATCAGTGGCTGCCAGGGGCCAGGAGGAGGGAGAAGGGGATGTGACTGCTAATGGGTATGGGGTTTCTCCTCGGGGTAATGAAAATGTCCTGGGATTAAATAGTGGTGATGGTTGCACAAACTTATAAATATACTAAAACAACAACAACAACAACAACAACAACAAAACATTGACCTGTACACTTTAAAAAGGTGAATGTTGCTCTAGCCAGTTTTGCCCAATGGGTAGAGTGTCTGCCTTCGGACTGAAGGGTCCCAGGTTCGATTTTCGCGTCAAGGGCACATGCCCAGATTGCGGACTTGATCCCTAGTAGGCAGCCAATCAATGATTCTCTCTCATCATTGATGTTTCTATCTCTCTCTCCCTCTCCTTTCCTCTCTGAAATCAATCTATATATATATATATATATATATATATATATATATATATATGAAGGGTGAATGTTGTGGTACGTGAATTACATCTCAGGAAACCAGTTTAGGTCCTGTTGTAAAGGGCCTTATATGCTAAAGTGAGGATACTTAATGCTGAACACACCAAGGGTGGGGGGAGGTTGTCACCAAATGCTTTTTTATGCCAGTAATAATAATAAAACATTAAATAATATTACAAACTATAGCTGAAACCGGTTTGGCTCAGTGGTAGAGCGTCGGTCTGCGGACTGAAAGGTCCCGGGTTCGATTCCGGTTAAGGGCATGTACATTGGTTGGGGGCACATCCCAGGTAGGGGGTGTGCAAGAGGCGGCTGGTCGATGTTTCTCTCTCATCAATGTTTCTAGCTCTCTATCTCTCTCCCTTCCTCTCTGTAAAATATCAATAAAATATATTTTTAAAAGGCTGGAACCGAGCTCTGAAGAGCCAAGCCTACCCTATAGAGCCTAACCAAGCCCGGAACAGTTAATCCCATCCCCGAAGGGGGGAGCTTAGCCCTAAGAGCCCAGCCTAGCCCTAGGGGCCTACCTAACCCCACAGAGACAGGCCCAGTCTGGCCACCTCTTTAAACACGTGACCACCCAACAGTCTCATTTGTGTTTTTCTTCATAGGACTTATTTATTGTTTGGCTCTTCCCTGACTAAAATGTAAGTTCCACAAGAACAAAGCATTTTGTCTGTTTTATCCACTACTCTATCTCAAGTGTTCAGAACCATGCCTGTTAAATAATAGGTGCTAAATAAACTCCTAATAGGTGAATGCTGTTGAAAAAAAAAACAACAACTTAGCATCTTATTTTACATTTGAGGAAAGGGGGCGAATAGCATGCTCGCTTCGTTGGAAGCTAATGGGTGGAGCTGGTCTGAACTGGAGAGGCCTTAGATACTCTCCACGACTGTCCTGCAAAGCCCTTTTGAAGTAGCCAGGAGCTAGAATCCATTTTCTCCATTCTGTGATAATAGCATTTTAATTTTCCTTGGAGGAATGACTAATCCAATGCCCCTTTGGTTCACGCAGTTTGGGTGGAACTGGACCAGAGATGGTCACATGACCCAGGCCTGACGAATCAGTGCGTTGCATTCTCTTGTTTACAGTGATTCCTCCAGAAAAGGAGGCACATGACCCAAGCTGGGCCAATGCAACTCCATTTTGGGATTTTGCTGAAAATATTAAGAACTTCTCATTAGGGTTTGTAAAACAGGAGGATGCACGCTTACAGCATCTGATGGGCATCTTTGCCACTACTTGGGAAGAGTCAGCCTGAGAATAAAGGCAACACAGAGAGACGCAGAGCCCAGAAATGGTACGAAGCAGAGGCTTGGGGACACTGATCCAAACCCTGCACCCAGCTTTATCTGAAGAGGATCAGTCCCCGAACTCCTGTTAATTCCCTATTTTGCTTGAGTTGCTTTGAGTTTGGCTTACAACAGTGAATCCTGACCCACAGCGCATCATGTGACCCAGGTTTCATGGCTACAATTACCGAGTCAAGAATAAGTCCTCAAATCACAGGCAGCTGTGAGAGGGGACCTTATCCTCCACTTCCTCACCCGGAGAAGAGGGAACTTCGACCCCTGGGTAGAAACACTGCTGAAGGAAAACTGACCTCTTCCTTTCCTGAGACGAGGAGTGATTTGCCTCCCTCTTCTCTAAGCAGCCTCCTCAATAAAGCTGAGACTTCGAAGCTCCAGCTGCCTGACCCATACACCTACTTCTCAGTGGACTTCGAATTTGGAAAGGCCGAGAAGGGTGTAATTAATTATTCTCTCCATAACCCCTCCACATGTTAGTTTGCGCTTCCGAAAACTTTGAGAGGCAGGCATGAAGGTTGACATGACACGGGGAGATCAGGTGTCCGATGCAGCCAGGGCTCTAGGCTGAGGTAACTGTGGGTGAAGTGGGTTCTTCACCTGGGCGGTTCGTGACAGCTCCAGTTAGTCAGCAGGATTGTCACTGGCACAGGCCTGAGGACAAGGGCCTCCGGGGGCAGGCCTTGACCTAACCCCTGAGAGCACAGCTTTGACCTCAGCAGGTGGCCGGAGCAGGGATGAGATCATGGAAGGGAGGGGAGGGGAGGGGAGGGGAGGGCAGGGGAGGGGAGGGGAGGGGAGGGCAGGGGAGGGGCACGCTGGTTTCTGTTCCAGGGAAGGCTTATACTTGAAAGAGGGCAGAACTTGAGTTTACAAGCATTTAGGCAGAAGGTTTTTGCTTCTTGTAGAACATCTTTCAGCAAAGCTTTGGGCTGGACTTTTTATACAGCAAAGGCAACTAAATCATATTTGACAGCGCACTTGTTGGAGAGGTTGTAACCTTCTTAATATGGGAACACAGTGTGGGTGGATGCCGCAAAGTTACCAACCCTAAATCCGTTCTTTTGTGGGTTGTTCTGGGCTTCCTTCGGGGCCATGAGCAGGAGCGTGGAGGGGATGATTTCCATTCCTTTTGGCTTTGACATGCAGGTAAAGCTCACTTCACTGCCGAGATCCCGCAGGCTCTGATTCATGAACTGTATAAGCCTTGATTATGGTTTAGGATTTGGGAAGCCCAGACTCTGGCTTTACCCATACAATGGGGCTGTATTTCATAATGAAAATAAAAAGAACAGCACCTTTATTATAAAGGAGATACATCTCTGTGTGCGTGTGTGTTTAGAAGTAGAGAAAGCTAATGAAAACCCAAAAGTGAAGTTTAATGAAGCGATGCCTAGAAAACTTTGTCTCTGGGAAATGTATTTACTCAGGAAATCAGGGAGGAATGAGATTGTTTTAAAAACATGCTTCTAGCCCTAGCTGGTTTGGCTCAGTGTATAGAGCGTCGGCCTATGGACTGAAGGGTCCCAGGTTCACACATGTCAAAAATTCGTTTAACTTGTTGAAGAGAAAAACAGTAAGATGGTAAAGCTGATTCAGAGAGCATTTTGAAGAAGTAGGAAACTTATATGTAAAACTAGTTAATTTCCACAGGGTAATAAAAACTATAAGCTTCTGAGTTTTTTTTGGTTTTTTTTTTGTACTGGAGAGAAATAATTTGAAACTACCAGTCAAAAACCTGAGCCAATAGTCAACAATAAGTAAGTAGGCAAACAAAGGTACTTTTTGGCCTACGGGCCAAATCTGGCCCTGCTGTGGGCATTTTTAATAAAGTTCTTTTTTTTAAATTAAAACTTTGTTTGCATGTTGTCAACATTGCTGTACAGTGACAGAGTACTAAGACAACAGAATTGAATAACTGACAGAGAGCAGAAAGCCAGCCTTAAAACCTAAAATATTTACTATCTGGACCTTTACAGAAAAAGTTTGCCAACCCCTGCTAGGAAATTAATCCTTGGGTGGGCTTGTTCAACAATGTCCTAGATGACATGGAAAGAATTGGACTGTCTTTCTCTTATATCCAAATTTTGGGTAATTTTTTTTTAAAGGAGATGTTTGGCTTACAAATTTGGGGGACATGTTGAGAGTTAACTCTGGCCTATAATCCCTCAATCCTCCTGTCCACCCTCTCCAACACCCCTTTCTACATTGGTGATTATTTTAATAGCCTTATTTTTTCCAATTCTTTTCTCTGAGTGTGGAACTAATGAAAACCTCCTTTCAATAAACACACAAAAAACACTTCCTTATTGATTTAAAAAAAATATTTTTATTGATTTCAGGGAGGAAGGGAGAGATAGAAACAGCAATGATGAGAGAGAATCATTGATTGGCTGCCTCCTGCATGCCCCACTCTGAGGACGAAGCCCACAACCTGAGCATGACCTCCTGATTCATAGGTCAAAGTTCAACCACTGAGCCATGCCCCGCTGGCAGTGCTGGAAACCTCCTTTTAAGTGCAAGTAAGCCTGAAAAATGATTGATATTCTGTAATGAACTTTATTTAGAGTCATTTTTTTTCAAGAAGGCATTTTATTTTTGAATAAGGATTCCAGTTAGAGGTTGTGCCTCATACTAGAACATTAGAACATACATATGAAAGGTTTGGGGGTGTGTAGGGAGGTCCTCTCACCTTTTTTAAAAAATTTATTTTAATTTTATTGATATTTTACAGAGAGGAAGGGAGAGAGATAGAGAGCTGGAAACATCGATGAGAGAGAAACATCGACCAGCTGCCTCCTGCACATCCCCTACCGGAGATGTGCCCGCAACCAAAGTACATGTCCTTGACCGGAATCGAACCCGGGATCTTTCAGTCCGCAGACCGACGCTCTATCCACTGAGCCAAACCGGTTTCGGGGACTCACCTTTGAATTAAGTTCCAGATCTGTTGCAAACCATCAAATTCTTAGAAGGCAGTGACAGTGTGTGCTTGACCATCGCTGTGTCCCTGGTTCCTGGCACATAGGAGATGCTCAGTAAATATTTGCAGAGTGAATGATAGAGCCAATGGAAAAGAATAAATAAGGATAAGGGATTTTTCTCCTCAGGGTCAATTCTGTGTGAAGCTTTGGTGATGAAGGCTGCCACCTGCAGGGGTAAAAGTGAAACTACAAGATTCAGAACTCAAGCCCTGGGGTGGAAATGCAGTCAACTTCAAGGCAAGATGACCTGAGAGTCCATTGTTCTCCTTTAGCTTTAGGCAGAATTAATCAACACCATTTTGTCCTTTCCAATTAAGGAGCTCTACGTCCTTTCCTGAGCAATATTTTTAAGCATCTGGTGTGCTTAGTAAGTGCCCAGCACCATGCCGCGCACACACAATGTTTTTAGGACATTTCAATTTTTGCAATGCCATCATCACTACATGCATTCTTGTCAGATCAGGGGCTCCTTTTTGGGTTTGGAAAACATGCTGCAACAATGTGAGGTTGATGCTTTTGACATTCTCTTACTCCATTTTGTATTGCTTTCCTTTTGGTCTCCACATTCTTTCCAATCAATTTGGGTTTAACAAAAGGTACACGCTTGGAGGCAAGCTCTGGCAGAAATGCCTGTGCGGAATGAAGCAGGTTCAGGCCACAAGAAGAATTCACTCACAGAATGCCAGGAAGGGGTGAGTGAAAGTGGAACTACCTGCGGGTCCTGGGGACAATGATGAAAACATGTTTACAGCACAGAAACAGAACTAGAAGGGGGGAGAGCAGTGCCCCTTAGTGGTATAAGGAGGCCAGCTCACTTCCATATTTTGAGGCTCTTTGTCTACAGAAAAATGAAGGATTCATTTCTTTTTATTTTTTTAAAGAAATTTCAAAAACATTTTAAAAAAATACATTTTATTGATTTTTTACAGAGAGGAAGGGAGAGGGATAGAGAGTTAGAAACATCGATGAAAGAGAAACATCAATCAGCTGCCTCCTGCACACTCCCCACTGGGGAAGTGCCCGCAACCAAGGTACATGACCTTGACCGGAATTGAACCTGGGACCCTTCAGTCCACAGGCCGACGCTCTATCCACTGAGCCAAACCGGTTAGGGCAAGGATTCATTTCTTCATTAAATATTTAGCAAATGCTTTTGGCATCCCAAGATTAAAATGGCAATGTAAATGTGCCATTTACGAGATGACTGAATTTCCGAAAAGTCAACCAATAAAACCACAATGAGAGACCTCCACACATTTACTAGAACAGCTATAAATGAAAACAAAACTGACCATACCAAGTTTTTATAAGCATAGGGAATAACTAGAAATCTTATAAATTGTTGGTGGAAGTGCAAAAGGTACAGTCACTCTGGAAAAAAGTTTCTTGCCAAATTAAACATAGACCTACTGTATACCTCATATATCTCAATCCTAGGTATGTACCCAAGAGAAATGAAAATGTATGTTTACACAATCTGTATAAGTGAATGTTTATAGTGGCTTTATCTGTAATTGCCAAAAACTGGAAATACTGAAATTTGTTCAAAAGGTAAAGGAATGAAGCAATTATGGTACACTCATCATGGAATATCTGTCAGCAATAAAAAGGAATAAATTGAAATAAACCTTGCATATATGGCTAAATGATTTTTTAAAATATATTCTATTGATTTTTTTTTTTTACAGAGAGGAAAGGAGAGGGATAGAGAGTTAGAAACACCGATCAGCAGCCTCCCGCACTCCGCCCCCCCCCCCCCCCCCAGAATCGAACCTGGGACCCCTCAGTCTGCAGGCCGATGCTCTATCCACTGAGCCAAATTGGTTTAGGCCTAAATGATTTTAAAAAATATTTTTTTTTTTTGCCGAAACCGGTTTGGCTCAATGGATAAAGCGTCGGCCTGCGGACTGAAGGGTCCCAGGTTCAATTCCGGTCAAGGGCATGTACCTGGGTTGCGGGCACATCCCTGGTGGTGGGTATGCAGGAGGCTGCTGATCAATGATTCTCTCTCATAGATGTTGCTAACTCTCTATCCCTCTCTCTTTCTCTCTGTAAAAAAAAAGAAAGCCAACTAGTTTATTAAAACTGCAGTATTGTCTAATAATAGGATGCAAGTTAAACATTGTCTATTAAACATGGAATTCTTATTTTATTCCTATGTGTATGCCTGCTATCATATTTATTACTTCATTTTCAGAAAAGGTCAAACTTGTAAATTTAAGGCCTTTCAAGAATGCGGAGTCTGTACACATAGACCTTCTAGCCCCGCCTCCGTGGATCAGGGGTTGAACCAGAAGACTATGGTTCAATTCCCAGTCAGGGCACATGCCCAGGTTGCGGGTTCGATCTCCAGTGTGGGGTGTGCAGGAGGCAGCTGCAGCCCATCAACGATTCTCTTCTCATCACTGATGTTTCTATCTCTCCCTCTTCCTTCCTCTCTGAAATCCATAAAAACGTATTTAAAAAACAAAACAGAAAAACAGCCCTTCTATCTTCATAATGTTTCAGAAAGCATTTGAAGCACCTGGCAGCTGACAAGGTACAGGGGGAACAGGAGGGGGAGAGAAGCGAAGGGCTGCCTTTTTCTGAGTGTTGTCTTAGAGATCAATTTTGGACTGCGCACTTCCGTCAAAACAGTAGAATCAATCCTTTGTCCTCACACAGCCTTGAACTCCCTGCAGCTCTAAGCAATCCCTTGGTAAAGCTTGATCATTCTGCCTCCCTATTTTAAAAAATATTTGGCTCAGAAGAATAAAGATGGATGGATACACTTTATCATACAGGAAAAACTGGACTCTTCCCAGTCATGACTTTAGCAACAATAACAAAACAATAAAAATCCATTCACCCCAAGCCCCAGGGAAGACCAAGACAAAGTGATTAACATGACCTTGTAAGTCTTAACTACTTCCATTGTTGGGTCTTCTGGCTCCTCATACGCAGCAAGTGCAGGATTGCAAAGAGCTGAGTTGTCTTGGCTCCTTCCAAAGTTGGCACAGGCAATGAGAAATCGAGAATGCCAATAATCCTGGAGAAGCAGATGGACATTTTAAGTCACAAACCTTAGGCACAAAGCAAATGCTGCAGTTTTGGGCAAACTATGGAAGGCTTAGCCCTTTCTGGTGTCCCTCCATCCCAATGGGGGAACCCATCAAGGCCCGAGGGAGAAAGGATCATCTGAATGGAATGAAACAAGCCTGGCGGATCGGGGTCACCTGTGAAACGAAGTGTCATTGTTCCCAAGGTTCAAAATGGGTTTGAGTTGATGAACCTCTCGTTTTGATTCTCTAAGTTGGCATGAAAGTATTACGTTGGGGCCACCTACCAAATGTTTGAGGTTGGACAAAAGGAATGGTGAGATTATTTCCCAAACCATAAAGCAAAAAGACGAACATCTTAGAGCCAAAGGTCACTTTAGGAAGATTGAATCCAATAGCCTAAAATTTCAAACAAAAACAGGACACGAGTGATTCACAGATATTAAGGAATGGAAAAGAAAGTACCTGAAAGTAAAGAGATTTAAAACAACAATAATAAGTGTTGGACTTAGAAGCCAGAGACGAAGGTTTGGGAAATACAGTTTTATTTAAGGGCAGCATTACATAAGCTACTAAAAGTGGTCCAGCCCTAATTGGTTTGGCTCAGTGGATAGAGTGTTGGCCTGTGGACTGAAGGGTCCTGGGTTCAATTCCAGTCAAGGGCCTGCAGGAGGCAGCCTCTCAATGATTCTACCTATCTCTCCCTCTCCCTTCCTCTCTGAAATCAATAAAAATGTATTAAAAATGAAATAAAAAATAAAAGTGGTCCAGAAACCCAGTCAGATGTTAAAGCAATCCTTTGTAGAAAAATAAAAAGAAATACCTGTTTACACATTTGATCCCATTATATTTTTATACACTTTGGAATGTTACAGGAAGTTGCTAAAGATGTCATTTTGATTATTTCTCTTTGTGATATTAATTTAATAAACTCAGTATATACTATGGGCATTCTTCTGACTTAACGTATTT
Source organism: Vespertilio murinus (assembly GCA_963924515.1). Lineage (NCBI taxonomy): Eukaryota > Metazoa > Chordata > Mammalia > Chiroptera > Vespertilionidae > Vespertilio > Vespertilio murinus. Next base: position 9,829,730 of record OZ004720.1, on the reverse strand, counting down.
CTTTTAAAAAAATATATTTTATTGATTTTTTTATAGAGAGGAAGAAAGAGGGATATTTAGAAACATCAATGAGAGAGAAACATCCATCAGCTGCCTCTTTGCACACCCCCTACTGGGGATGTGCCCGCAACCAAAGTACATGCCCTTGACTAAAACCGGTTTCAGCATTAATGTATTTCTTTTTAATTTTTTTATTAAGTTTTTATCTGGGTACATATCTTACCATTGCCACCCCCCCCAAACATGCCCTCCCCCCGAGTTTTGTGTCCATTGGTTATACTTATATGCATGTATACAAGTCCTTCGGTTGATCTCTTATCTCCCCCATATCTTAATGTATTTCTTGAATAAATACCATAGGTTTCAGTATTTTGACATTTACTTCTGAATTGTAAGAATAAGTATGCAAGATGCCGAAACCGGTTTGGCTCAGTGGAGAGAGCGTAGGTCTGCGGATTCAATTCCGGTCAGGGGCATGTACCTTGGTTGCAGGCACATCCCCAGTGGGGGGCATGCAGGAGGCAGCTGGTCGGTGTTTCTCTCTCATCGATGTTTCTAGCTCTCTATCTCTCTCCCTTCCTCTCTGTAAAAAACCAACAAAAAATATTAAAAAGAAAAGAATAAGTAGGCAAGAGGTCCAGGGTTCATAGCTGGGTACCCCCTCCCAAACAAACAAACAAACAAACAAACAGATTAAGTATGAAAGGTATAGCCAACCCCCCTGGGCCGGGGAACCTCTATACGGAAGCCAGTTTAGAATGGAGGGGCTTCCCTAAGTCTTGTGGTCTCCATGCCATTTTGTACGCAGTATATTTACTTTGTTTTTACTTTTTAACACTTATAAGTCACTCTACTTAATTTTTTGCCAATGATTTTTTTTGGTCTGTAAAAAAGTTAGGTGTTCCTTTCTCCCCCTATCACAACACGGTGAACAGAAGTTATCCGGCGACCTCTGGTGACAAATCTAAAACAAAAAAACAGTCAAAGCAAACGTGGACAGTGTCGGGTGGAGAAAATCCAGGGACGGTGAAGTCATCTCCGCGCTCCTCCGAAAGCCCTTATTTAGTCGCGTTCGGAGAGCGGTCCCGAAATGTGTCCCTCCACCCGCCGCGTCGGGACATTTGTTGAAAATACTGATTGCCGGCTTCCGCCCTAAACTTACTGAGTCGGAATTTGCTGAGATGGAACCTGCAGATCCGAACTGTTTAAACCGGAGCCGCAAATGGGCTTGGGAATCACAGGTCCCAACGCACAGCCCCCCTCAGCGACATTGGCCTCAGGCGGCCGCAGGTCCCGCCGGCTCGCCCCGCCCTCCAGGCCGAGGCCCCGCCCTCCAGGCCGAGGCCCCGCCCTCACCTCCCTCAGTCTCGCGTGGCCTCGCGGGATACTTCCCATAACGCCCCGCGCCTTGCCGCCGTGGTTGCCGGGCAACACGGTCCCTGCCGCCGCCGGCGCGGGGTTCGGCCCGACCATGGGGCCGCGGGGCCTCCCCCGGCTCCTCCTGCTCCTGCTGCTGGGCTGCTGGGCCTCGGTGCACGCCCAAGCCGGGACCACCCTGGCAGTGACAACGGAGGACCTCAACTCTACAGAAGCAGCCCCGACGACTCCCCGACCTACCACCTTGTCTGCCAGGCCCCCGGCTACCCCCAGGGACCCCGGACCCTCCTCCGGTCCCAGGCCCACCCCGGTCACGGACGGTGGGTACCAAGTGTCCGGCCCGGGGGATCCACAGTGATCCACCCTGGAGAGGGTAGCCCGGGTGAGGATGTAATATAATAATGCTGGTTTAACGTTTATTGGACACTTTATTGTGCAAGCACTCCCGAGTGTTTCGTAGGGATCCTCTCAATAACTTTGAGAGGCATAGATAGTACCCTTGTCATAGAGACGAGGAAACGGAGGCTCAGAGAGCGTAAGTGGGACAGTATCAAATCTCTGAAAAGTACTCGCAGTGGTCCTGGACAACGTTAATGCTAGAGGTCATAACGAATGAAGTCCTTGCAACTTTGCAGCCAAAGAAGAAATTAAACCGACAGTTTCCTAGGCAGGTGTGAAAATTAAACGCAGAGGATGCAGGGAACCCTGATTCCCAGTGGCCTTAAATGGGGCCTTCCTGTGCATCAGAGAGCTGGGTTGGGGATCTGCAGTATTAATCTGATGGTTCTTATGGTCAGGCAGGTGATTTAACATGCAGGTTTATATATATATATATATATATATATATATATATATATATATATATAACATATTTTCTATTTATTTTTTACAGAGAGGGAGAGAGAGGGATAGAGAGTTAGAAACATCAATGAGAGAGAATCATCGATCAGCTGCCTCGTGCACACACCCCCTATTGGGGATGTGCCCGCAACCAAGGCACATGCCCTTACCGAAATCGAACCTGGGACCTCTCAGTCCGCAGGCCAACAAACACACTATCCACTGAGCCAAACTGGATTAGCAACATGCAAGTTCTTAAAGCTGTCTAAATATCAGCATCCCTGGAAAATTTTTGAACAACACAGATGTCTGGGGTTCACAGTCAGTTTACCAAACCGGGGTCTTTGTAGGTAAATAGAGCACAAACAGCTTTCCAAGTGAGCCAGATGACTAGCCACTTTGGGGAAACCCCAGATTGAGGAGCACTCAAACTGACTAATCTTCATTTCTCCCAAAGTGCAGTAGCAAAAATCAAATGGATATTTGTATGAAATAGGTGTGTGTGTGTGTGTGTGTGTGTGTGTGTGCACATTGCAGGGGCAGAGGGCAGTCACTACCTGCTGATTGTGATGCTCTGCATCCATTCTCTCCTTTCTGTAGTTGCTGCTTTGTGTGTCTGTGACCTGTCTCCAGCACAGTGCGACGTCAACTGCTGTTGTGATCCCGATTGCAGCTCCGTGGATTTTAGTGTCTTTTCTGATTGCTCAGTTCCAGTTGTCATGTAAGTTTGTGGCACGTGAAGTTTTGATAACATTAGACCAAGGTGATACAATTTTGAGAAGTCCATGAAAACTCCCCTTGGCTGAAAGACTCAAGCCTGATTTCCGGAAGTTTGCATCCTTCAGAAGCCAGGCTGTCCAACGAAAATGTAGAAGAGTATCTGTCCATTATTGCATCCAGCCCGATGATAGTGCAGTCAAAAGAGCAGAGTACTTGTTTAAGAGTATAATGAAATCTGTGTTCGGAGATTGAATTACATTTCACTTTGATTTGTAAACAGATAATGCATCACTTTTGCATTAGTGAATTTTTGTTATGTATAGCCTAGGGTGAAAGGTGCAGTTTAATTTTACAGCTTTTGTGTTGGACATAGTGATTGTAACAATAGCTTAAATGGATGGTCAGGAAAACTTTGTTTTTGTTTTTTTTTACCTTTCTGATATGCAAATCTCCCAGTTCACATTGTATAGGAAAATAATGGAAAATGACATTCCTAGCCTATTACAAGGTAAAAAAAGAATCTCTTCTGAGTGATCTGTTTCTCCTAATTCCATTTCAAAGGTGTTTGAAAAACAGCAGCACTTAAAGAAGTTAATTTATTCAGGATGGGACCAACATATTCAGAGGTGGAGTAATTATGTAGTTAACTTATAAGAACTTAATTTATAAATTTAATTCTAGTTAGATGGGAAAGGGATATTGTATTAAAATGATTCTAAAACTCACCTGGAAGAATAAACAGATGAGAACAGCCAAGAGGTTATTGAATAAGAATAGCAAAAAAAAAAGGCAAACTCTTCTTACCAATAGATTGAAGAATGAAATATACTAAAAAATTAAAGAATGGCCCTAGCTGGTTCAGTGAGTAGAGCATCAGCCCGAGGACTGAACGGTCCCAGGTTCAATTCTGGACAAGGGCACATAACATGGTTGCAGGTTCTATTCCTGGTCCCAGTGGTCAGGGTGCAAGTGGCAACCAATTGATGTGACTCACATCTCTCCCCTCCTTTCTACGCTCTCTAAAAAACAAAAACAAAAACACAAACACAAACAAAAAAAAAACACTAAAAAAGAATCAATGAAAAAATATCCTCAGATGATGATTAACCACCAAAAAAAAAAAAAAAGAATAAAAAATATAGGTGAATATTTGGTGTGTGTGTGTGTGTGTGTGTGTGTGTGTGTGTGTTTTATTTCAGAGAGGAAGGGAGCGGGAAAGAGATAGAAACAACAATGATAGCGAATCATTGATTGGCTGCCTCCTCACACCCCCTACTGGGGATCAAGTCTGCAAAGCCAGCATATGCCCTGATGGGGAATTGAACTGTGACCTGGTTTATAGGTCAACACTGAACCAACCATTGAGCCACACCGGCTGGGCTAGGTGAGCATTGTTAATCTTAGGCTATGGAATGTCTTTTAAGCATAAACCCACAAACTATAAAAGATTGACAATTTTATTATTTAAAAAAATTAGTCAATTATACCTCAATTTTTAAAAAGGAATGATGATTGTAAAAACCAATCAAAGACTTCAATAATGACAAAAAGACCATAACATTGAAAGGTAATTAACTGGGGAAAAGTATGTATAACACATGACACTCAAAGGAGATTCTTTAAAATACGGGCTCTCACAAATCAATGAAAAGATACACAAATGGCCAATAGGTATGAGCAAGCAACTTAGTGGAGGAAATACCAGTGAGCAGTAACCATATGGAAATACGTTTAACCTGCTAGTAAATGATAAAATTCAAATGAAAATAACCAGATTATGGGTTTTTTGCCCATGAAATTGGCAAAGGATATTTATAAGTTGGATAATATCCAATCTTGGCAAGAGTCCAGGGAAACTGCACTCTTTGCTACAGTGTTGGTGAGGATGCATCTTGCCTTTCTGGAGGACAATCTGGCAATATGTCTCAGCAGCCTTAAATTGTGTACCTACCTTTTGACCCAGCAATTCTTCTGCAGGGGATATAGCCTGAGGAAATAATTGGAGACATTCATAAATATGTATGTACAAGGACGTCATTATAGCATCATAAAGAACCGGGGGAAATTAGAAACAACATAAACCAACAATAGAGGGTTGGTTAAAAAGAAATTAGGGTATCTTAATTAGTTGGTGTACAATGAAATCATCTATAATAATAAAAGTGTAATATGATAATTAGACCGGACAGCTGAATGACCTTCCAGAGGTCATTCCGATGTCTTTCTGGACTAAGCCAGGGCGCTGGGGGCTGAGGCAGATGCGGTTAGGGGTGATCAGGCAGGCAGGCAGGTGAGTGGTTAGGAGCCAGTGGTACTGGATTGTGAGAGGGATGTCCAACTGCCGATTTATGCCGGGATCAGGCCTAAGCCGGCAGTCGGACATCCCCCAAGGGGTCTCGGATTGAGAGGGTGTAGGCCAGGCTGAAGAACCCTCTCTCCCCCCGCCTCCCCGCACCGGGCCTCTAGTTTAGTATAACATTGCAAAAACACATTTTGCTGACATAAATATTGGGCAATATGCTGTATATTAAGTGAGAAAAGGCCTGAAAGCAGTACGCAGAATATGATCCCATTTCTGTTACATCTCTATCGCCATATCTGCATCTGTGTCAAATTAATTAGGGTGTGTCAAGTCTGTATAACTTTTAAGCTCCAAAACTTTCAGATGACTTCACATTTTCTAATTTTCACAGTTCTTTGAAGATGGCTTTATTCTGAAGAAAAGGAATTTTGGGTCTCTTCTGATCACTTATAAAAGTACTGCAGAATTTTATATAATTGATTCTGTCAGAGTTTGCAGAGTTCATTTACATCAAAATTATGCCCTGATCTATACTTCACACTTGACAAGATTTCCTGGAAGGTTATTCTACTTGTCTTAATATTTTTCCTGTTAGAGGAACATGTTTCAAATGCCAAACATTTTAACACTGAATAAACGAAATAAAAACAGATTCAGTTCTAACATCGCACTTTCATAAATATCTTCCATGTAGTTGTTAACATAGTACATAGTACAAGCATCTGACAGTTTTAAAGAATCTTGCTAAGCCGAAACCTGTTTGGCTCAGTGGTAGAACGTCGGTCTGTGGACTGAAAGGTCCCGGGTTCGATTCCGGTCAAGGGCATGTACCTTGATTGCGGGCACGTCCCCAGTAGGGGGTGTGCAAGAGGCAGCTGGTTGATGTTTCTCTCTCATCGATGTTTCTAGCTCTCTATATCTCTCTCCCTTCCTCTCTGTAAAATATCAGTAAAATATATATATATATATATTTTAAAGAATCTTGCTAAGATTGTGTGCACATGCCTTAAAACTTCTTTTAATTTTATTATTTTTTTAATTTTCAGGGGTGATAGTCAGTTTTGTAGCCAAAAAGCAGCCATCTATTCGTTGAATTTAACAGCAAACCCACCCCAAAGAATATTTAAAGTTGTAGACCAGATCAACCCATCTATTTTCTGCATTCATATTACAAACTGTGAGTATTTGATATACTTTGTAAAACTCTGACTTTTTCTTTTCTTTTAAAAGACCTTTTATGGGAAAATGCCCAATTTAGTTAGATTTAAAGCTATCATTCTATGGTTTGGCGAGGGTGTATCTTCTGAAGCTGTTTCCTAGGCAACTGCAAGTAACTTTAGAGACCTGTGGGCATGCACATTTTCTTTACAAGTAAAGGAGCTGCTTGCATAGCTGACTTTTGAAATCTCATACTTCATTTTGAAGGTGTTTATGATATGTAGACATGCATAGGAATCTAGATTTATTTAGGCACATGAGGGTTTTTTTGTTTTTTGCTTTATTTCCTCCTGGTGTAATGATTGAGAATCAGGTTTAGCTTATGGTTTCAATTTCCGTTTTTCTCTTTTATTTTTACCTAGACTATTTGCATGAAAACAGGATCTTTATTTTTATCTGAGCATTGTGCTAGGTGACTAGATCCAAAGCACAGGCAAAACGTAAAAGGTGAGCGCTCTCAAAGGTCAGACGCCCATTTGTGGTTGTACCCAGTTAAGCTCTAGCATCCTTTCAGAATGTCTTCATATTCGGGCTTTGTTTCCTTGTAAGTGAAAATGTAGGGGAATGCTCTGTGCTTTGTAACCTGGGGTAGTGACTGGCCCGTCACTGTCACATTCTTTGACGTAAGAGTGGCCCAGTGAACCCACCAGCCCATTCCGGGTGTTCGCCCGGACCTCAGAGGCGGCTGTGTGAGGGCAGAAACGGGTCTTTCATTCCCATAGCCATCGGGGATGGAGCAAGTTACTGATTGTTACTGGCTTCTGTTGTGCTATTTATCTGTGGCTTTAGAAACCATTGCTTCTATACTGTTAGCGAAACAGGCCACGTCTGAAGATCCTGTTTAGTTAACCAGATTCAAGAAATCCTGGGAGAAGTAGATATAGAGAATGTACATTATTTTTTTCACATGTCTTATTGCTACTAAAGCTGTTTCAAAATTTGATATGCGCTGTATATAATATATATGTATTTTATACTGATTTAAGATACTTTTTCTAAAAACAGATAAACCTGCATTATCCTTTATTGATCCAGAAGTGCCCGATGAAAACAATTTTGATAAATTGATGAAAACAGTAGATGGTTTCTCATTGAATACAGAATCAGATGTTTCTTTAACAGGTGAACCAGATGTTCCAAATACTACTAAATATGAGGTGAGCCATGAACCTAAGTCTGTTCATCCTGTTGCAAACATCCTGTTCTTGTAAGTTATTTTTTTCAGTATGTTCCCAGTAAAATCAGCTACCTGAGACATATAATTCATATAATACACTCAAAAAAATTAACGTTTGTGCCTATAAATCAAAGATCATGAAAATTAAAATTAAGTAGTTGAATTCTAACATAGGAATTATTTTTCATTTTATTTATTTAGTTTTAATCCTTACCCGAGGACATGTCCATTGATTTGAGAGAGAGAGAGACAGACAGACAGACAGACAGACAGACAGAGAAACATCAATGTGATAGAGAAACATCTTTCAGTTGCACTGGAGATCAGACCTGTAACCTAGACATGTGCCCTGACTAGGAATCGAGCCCTTTGGTACACGGGGTAAAACTCTAAATCAATTGAACCATACTGACCAGGGCTCTAATATAGGGTTTATTGTGTGGTAAGCTTGTATTTATCTCTGCAGAATTTGTTTTTTTCCAACCTCAAGAAATGTAGCAAAGTGCTGGAGGCATGCTGCTGGAACAGAGGGGATTGGTGGGATGCCTAATGTTCTCAAAGTTATATTTAGCTGTACAGACTTGGGGATAATATGTGCTATTTTATATATGTTCTTTAGTAAAACTTTCAGTGTGATTTAAATAAGTATTGCTATCCTATATATAAAAGGCTAATATGCAAATCGACAGAATGGCAGAACGACAGGCTGTTATGACACACACTGACCACCACTCAGCCGGAAGCCAGGCTCAGGCTAGTGAGTACAGGGGCGGTGGCAGCCCACCCCGCCCCGAGTGCACAAATTTCGTGCACTGGTTCTCTAGTTGAAAAATAATTCTCTCTCTCTCCCCTGTCCCTGGCCACCAAGTTCCTATCTGTAGAGGCAGACACCTACGTCAGCTTCTTATATACCTTTCCAGTGGAATTCCTTAACATATCCTTCCGAAGGGATTCCTTAATAAAAAGGCCTGCAATGTATAATAACATGGCTACAAAGAAACATGCCCCCTTAAAAGACATGGATGGGCAGCAATATGAAAGCTCCATTTGGGCAAGGACCATATCTGTTTTTTGCGCATCACCGTGTTCCTAAGGCCTGAAATGCGGCCTGGCACGTAGTAGGTGTTCAGTAAGTGTTGAATGAATGACTTAACCGCTGCTGGTGTTTCTCTTTGCAGTATGGGGTTCCACTGCAGACTTCAGATTCATTTTTGAGATTTCCTTCTCCCCTTACATCATCTCTGTGCACCGATGATAACCCTGCAGGTAAGAGAGCGGGCAGTTTTCTTTGTCCTTAAAACAGACTTTGCTTAGATTAAGTTTATAGTCATCATAATTAAACAGGCTGCGTGACTAGAAGCAGAGAGTCTCAGAGTTGAAAGAGGCCTCAAAGATTATGCCGTTCGGTGCCAGAACCTTTCCACCACATGCAGTCGCTGCTTGAGTACTTGTAGGATGGGGCCTGCTGGTGAACACTCCATTTGTAGGGAAGTTCTCTCTTCCCCGGAGCTAACGTTTGTCAGCAGCTGATAGTCATTAGGCCTCACTGTGTGCTGAGTATGATGTCCAGTGCTCTGAGGTAGCGTTACTGTTATTAGATGAGGAAACTGAGAACCATTCAGTTCCTTGCTCAGGCTCACCTAGGTGGTCCATCGGGGGTGGGGGGCGGGGGCGGGGGCAGGAATGCAACCCGCACAACTGCCTCCCCTGGGCCCCGCTGCCCCTTTCAGGAGCTTCCCAGAACTGTGGAGCCGCCCTCTTGGCAGCGGGAGGCGGCGAGCCCGGCTCTCCCATCCTATGCCAGCCTCACTAGGAAGGAGCCAGCCAAGAATGGGTGATGGCTGTGGCATAGTGAAACATCATTTGATACGTGAAGGAAAACGTATTCTGTTGAAAAGATCCTCAACCTTGTTCACTCAGTACCAGTGTGAATTAAAACCGAATGAGAGCACTTCCATCTAGTGGGTTTGCAAAGCTTAAGAACGCAGGGCTGGGGGAATAGGCACGCATCTACAGAGCTGGTGGGACTGTTTATTGGTACAGCCTCGGTGAAGAGCAGTTTAGCAATATGTATGAAAATTGCAAATGAATATGCCCTTTGACCCTGCTGTTCTACTCCTAGGAGTCGGTCCTACAGAAACTCTGGCTCACATGCAAAATAATAGATTGTAGCCTTGGTTGTGGCAGCAAAGCTTGAGACAACTTAAGCATCCATCGTGGGGAACTGGCTGAATAAATTACGGCATATCTATAGTAGGATACTAATTATTCCTAAAAAAAAAAGGGGGAGGAGGATGAGACAGGCTGAACTCCAAGATCATTCAGTGAAAGAAAAAAAAAACAAAACACAAAGGGCAGGATATATTTTGTGCATTTGTTTTTAAAAGGGGGAAGAAATACTAAAAATATATTTTCAAACTTATTTGCATAGAATATTTCCAGGAAGATACACAAGAACTTCATGCTGAGTGTCTCTCGGGGTCTGGGGAACCAGGGCCCAAGGGAGACCTCTTAATGCCTTTTTGTGATCTTTAATTTGGAATCATGCGAACGTGTTACCTATTTGAAAAATAAATTTTAAGCCCTGCCAGAACCGGTTTGGCTCAGTGGATAAAGTGTTGGCCTGCAGACGCAAGCGTCCTGGGTTCGATTCTGGTTAAGGGCATGTACGTTGGTTGCGGGCACATGCTCAGTAGGCAGATGATTTATGTTTCTCTTCCATCAATGTTTCTGTCTCTCTCTCCCTCTCCCTTCCCCTCTGTAAAAAATTAATAAAATATATTTAAAAAAAATTTAAGCCCTATTTTAAAGCCCTATATCTGTATCATTTATTTTGTAATTTTACTTCTATTACAATTTCATAGCTACCATTGAACAGTTGAAATTTTCATCTTATTTTTCCCCCTTGGGAATGTTATGATTTCCAGCATTTTTGATGAATCAAGCTGTTAAGTGCACCAGAAGGATAAACTTGGCACAGTGCGAAGAAATGGAAGCTCTGAGCATGGCTCGTTACAGCAGTCCTGAAATTCTGAGGGTAAGAATTATTTTGAAGTGAAGCTGATTCGTTAGGTTTGCTTTCTGTTCTTGGTACCCTTTTAAAATATCACAAGTATAGAATAATTTAAGTACATGATTGACACTCAAATTTTAAAATGTCTCCAGTTCTTTGGTATACTGATACCCAACGTACTGGGGGAAAAATCACTTAAAATAATATCTATTTTTATCTAGCTAGCTCATGTTATGCTCTTATTAATTTTTCTTTTTTTCTTTCATTTTGATGGTAACCAATAATATCTGTCTCCTGAATTAAAAAAAATTAATAACCAAAAACTTTACCAATGACAAAAGCATCTTAATGTCTGTGACAGAAATAGTCATATTAGCACCAAGTAGATCTCTCTGAGAAACAAGCCAGAAAAGGGTAGGAAATCCACGGTCTGGTTGGCAGATGACATAAGTAAGCGGGGAAGGGCAGGAAATAGGATTGCCGGGGAAGGGAAAGAGGCCACAGAGGTGAGAGGCCCCTTCCTCCTGATAGCAGGGACCCGAGCCAGACCTGAGTAAATGAGAGACGCCACCGGCCCGTTTGGTGGGTGATGTGGAGGGTTGCGGGGAGAAAGTGTTTTTTAATGTTTGTGAAGTCCCGGATCTCCCGATTTTCTTTGTTGGGAGGTGGTGGAAGAGTGGTCCGTGGCATCAGTGTCCATCTGGGCTTCAGTTTTCAGAGTCAAGTTCAACATTTTTTCTCTCCTCTCCCTTCTCCTGTCAGCCATCTAGGCCTGCGAATTCTCCCAGCGAGGCTGCCTTCTCAGTTTTCTGGAGGTATTCCCTCTGGCACGCAGGCACAGGTCTCCCCAAAACTGTCTCCTCATCTCCCTCCCAAAGCTCCAGTGGCCTAAGGGTGGGTGTCCTGAGATTACAGAAGGGAGGTTGAGACCTTCGGGAAGAGAGCTCTGGCTGTGCAGAGGAGGCAGCGGCGTGGCCTGGAGGGGCTTGGGCTCGAGGCGGGAAGACCGCTCAGGAGGCTGGGAAGGCCTGACCTGCCCGCAGGCACCGTGCAGTGAGAGTGACCGGCAGCGGGAGCCACGTCTTCCTCACGGGCTGTGTCACTGTGACCACGTGGGAAATGCCGGGTGGTGACCCTGCAGCAGAGAGGCTTCCTAAGACTGGCTCTTTGGGTTGGTCTAGGAAGCTTCCAGTTTGGAGGAGGTGAATATCAAAGGAAATGTAAGGGTCTTTGATTGTGATATGGATACAAAAAGAAGTACCGTATTTGCAGGCGTATAAGACGATTTTTTGGCCCTGAAAATACCGTATTTGCTGGCGTATAAAGACGACTGGGCGTATAAGACGACCCCCTAACATTTCCACTAAAAATACAGAGTTTGTTATATACTCGCCGTATAAGACTACCCCCCACTTGGAGGCATATTTTTCAGGGCCAAAAAATCATCTTATACGCCAGCAAATACGGTAGCTGGCAGGTCTTGATAAAGGATATTGTTTTCCTCTTTGTGGAGTCTTAAATAAGATGAATATGCCCTTTGACCCCCAGTCTGAAAAAAAGCAATAAAAATGATTCTTTTTGTTGTATTTAACAAAATTTGTTGTTTCTTTCTGTCTAGGTACCTAATTCAAAGACAAAGGTAAGAGCATTTCTCAATGGAAAGTTTATTATACCCTGTCTTATTTCTGAGCCTTTGGAAATGATTATACTTACGATTAGAAAAGTACCTTACTTACTGCCAAGAACAAAAACATGTGTCAAAAAGCAAGCAGAGCCCTAGCCAGTTTTGCTCAGTGGGTAGAGCGTTGGCCTGCGGACTGAAGGGTCCCGGGTTCACTTCCTGTCAATGGCATGTACCTTGTTTGCAGGCTCCTCCCCAGCCTGGCCCCTGGTCAGGATGTGTGCAGGAGGCAACCGATCGATGTGTTTCTCTCACATTGATTTTTCTCTGTCTTTCCCTCTCTCTTCCACTCTCTCTAAAAATCAATGGAAAAATATCCTTGGGTGAGGATTAACAAAAGAAAGAAAAAAAAGCAAGCAGAAATGAAATAGGGAAACTTCATGGATGACCCTCTTGTAGCCATATGTTGGTGTGATCGGCCTCTGTGCTTTCTGGCATTCCTGATACCTTCTTGGTCTCTTGTCAGGAGAGCGGGCTAGCCCCCAGGATGCTGTCTGCCCAGTGAGGAAGCTAGGGACAAGGACAAGGACAAGGAGAGGGATAGAGAGCTAGAACATCGATGAGAGAGAAACATCAACCAGCTGCCTCCTGCACACCCCACACCAGGGATGTGCCCGCAACCAATGTACATGCCCTTGACCGGAATTGAACCTGGGACCCTTCAGTCCGCAGACCGATGCTCTATCCACTGAGCCAAACCGGTTTTGGCAAGCCCTGCTCTTATTAGCAGCCACTCTTCATTCTTCCCCACCTCCTCTCTGTCCCGGCAACCACTAATACAGTTTCTGTTTCTGTGGGTCTGCCTCTTCTGGACATTTCACATAAAGGAATCACACAGCATGTGACCTTTTGTGTCTGGCTTCTATTGTTCAGCATCATGTGCTTAAGGCTCATGTATGTTGTAGCACGTGTCAGTGCCTTATTCCTTTTCAGGGATGGATACTATTCTTTTGTGTGAATACACCACATTTTATTATCCACTCATCAGTTGACATACTCGCCGGTTGTTTTCAGTCTGTGGCTATTATAAATGCTGCTGTGTGTGAGAGCATGTGTTTTCAGAGGTAACCACAAGTAAAGTTTTGGCTATATCCTTCTCAGGTATTTTCTCTGTGAACGTATATATGTACTTACGTATAAACACCCACATTTTCGCAAATGTGGAATTACACAGCACACCTTTCCCTACTTGGCAGTGTATCAGCGGAGGTTCGTTTTAACCCGTTCACCGCTGCTGCGGTGTTGTCGGCAATCCAGGACTTCTCTATCTGCAGGTCCCCATCACCGTCCGGTCCGTCGTCGTCCAGTCTCTGAATAAAACGCTCACCCGGCTGGCGGACACGCGCGTATCGGAGCCGGTTCTTGTCCAAGAGGCGGGGGCGGTTAAAGTCTGCACCAGGGTGGTGTTAGAGGTAGGCGCCCGTGGCTCTGAGAGCTCCATTAGCTGGTGGCGACTCAAACTGCTGTCCCGAGGGGTTCAGCTGGATGCCCTTCAGAAGCGGCTCTGGCCCGCACTGTGGTTTTGCTTTTCTTGACGTGGCCTCCTGCTTGCCTTTCTGCTGTCCCCGCAGAGGACACCTCTTTGTCTGCCTCTTCTCCACAAACCTAATGATTTACAAGAACACATAAAAGATTGTTTTTGTTGCCATTGTTTTGTTTTAATGGTTCCACTGCAGAGAGAGACTATATTCTGGCCAGGCCAGCTGATTTGGAACTTCCGTAACCCGGCACGGAGAGGCTCAAATGACCCTGTTTGTCAGCAGGGGTGACGCCGAAATAACATCTCCCCCGACCTGATAGGACAGGAGAGAAAAGCCTCCAGTGGAGAAATGGGAAAAAACTGGCCTCCGCTCTGTTTTATCTGAGTTATTAACACAGCTACAGAAGTGTCATGGGAGCAGGTGTATTTGGAGTGTCGTTCCGTTTCTAGGTGAAGTACAGCCTCACATACACAGACGCAGGTGAAGTAACAAAAGCCGATCTCGCTCTCCTTCTGGGGACAGTTAGCGACGCAGAGCTTCCACTCCAGCAGAAGTTTGAAATTCATTTTATTCAGGTGCGTTTGATTAGTTTTGCACAAGTAGCTCACTGCCAAGTGAGAAGAAATCCTATGTTTGTCAGTGAAAGGCATACTCTCAGCTTGGAAGTATTGCCACACCTGACCCCTTGCCCGGGACGAAGGCCTGCACATAGCTTTGGGCTTGTGATGATGAGGCCGAGGCCTGCGTCCTTGCCCACGGGGCCCGAGTCCTTGCCGGCGAGCCTGCTCCTGACAGCATGAGGTCCTCCTACCCCCCGCAGATACATCTATAGTTCTGAGCAGGGGGAAATTACTTCGCTGGTCGGCAATCCCGGATTTTATTCTGAAAAGCATTTCATTTCCCCCTCCACCACCCCCGCCACTCCCTTGTTAACGTGAGAATTACGTGGGGGCTTTCCGCATTGTCTTACAGCAAAATACAAAGCCAGTTCCTCTCAGTGGAAACCCTGGTTATGTTGTGGGCCTCCCGCTCGCTGCCGGATTTCAGCCTCACAAAGGGTATCCTTTTGGTTCCGTGGAGAAGGTTGATTTCCCCGTCCATGTGCGGAAGCCACACTTCCCTTTACACTGAGGGGCCCGTGGGCCGGCGAGGCGGGTCCCGCCACCGGCTCCCCGGAGGCTCCAATGGGGGCTCAGCCGCCCGGCACGTGGACTCCTTGGAGACGGAGGTTGGGGGTGAAACAGCACGACCCCGGAAATGTCAGTGTTTGTCACGAAAGTCTTAACTCCGAGGAGCTGACAGACAGTGAGGTGTATTTAACTTCACAGAAGTCCAAACAAATTTAGTGAGTTTGAAAACTTGGAATTAATTTTGCAGGGCCAGTTTCTGAAGATTTCTTTTCTTTGGAGGAGCTAATCAAGGAAGACAGTTATAACTGCTTTTCCCGTCTCCTGGGAAATAGCTGGATATGCCCAGAGGCCCAGAGAGGAGATACTGGGTCTCACTCATGGCCCAGTCACACATGTGCCCTGTTTCCCGAGAACCAGACTGCTGTCGTCCTGGGTGATTATCCCTTAACTCCCCGCGAATGTCTGGGATTATTCAGACCACGAATAGATACGGACAACTTACCATTCTCCGGAGCACGGCTGAGCAGGACTGCTTGGCAGTAGAGGGGGTTCGGACCCCAGTGCTATTTGGGTACAATATGCAATCTGGCTGTAAGCTAAGGTAAGGGAGACTGTTTCTGTTGGAACTTGCATGTGCTGATCAGAGAATAAAACATCCTACCCCCCCCCCCCCGTGTCAGTCAGATATTTGGCTGATGGGAGTGCCTGTGACAGCTACGATGTACCTTATGATTATGAATAGGTAGTAGCAATAGTGACAATACATTATAATGTAGTTTTTTTAATTTTTTATTTTAATTCTCAGAACCTAAGCCATGCATGGTTCAAAGGAAAACTATTACAACCATTTTTCAAATCAAATTGAGTGGAGTAAAAAATCTCAAGGCTTTGTATGTTTTGTTTTTAAGGTGGCATAGCACTCGAGTTCGCTGCAAAAATACTTCCCCTGGAAGTCCTCGCTGTAGGCCTGCACTTCCATATACTGCACACGGCATAGCAAGCCTGAGGGGGATCTGCCTTTCATTTACTGCCACTTTTTTTTTTATTATTATCAAACATGCATCTACTGTCAAATGTCCAATGGCTCTGCATGGCTTATTTTAAAACAGCAGTTTTTACCCTCACCTGCCCCACCCCAGAGGTAGTAACTCTTACAGCTGATTTTTTTTTTGAAATTTACCTTCAAATCTTTAAATAGCCTGCATATAACGCTATTTCTTGATATTTTAGTTTTACAGATTATTTCTTGAGTTCCCACTATGGAAGATGAAAATCTGACCCTTTTCCCTTTCACCCCCTACCCTACCATCCACCCACTGCTGACCCTGAAACTCGCCAGGGTAATTATGTCATCATTTTGGTTAGACCAGTATGTGCCATTTACATTTTTACATTATTCGTTCTATTTTGTTGTTAATCCTCACCCGAGGATATTTTTTCCATTCATTTTTAGAGAGAGTAGAAGGAGGCGAGGGAGAGAAAGAGAGGGAAACATCAATTGGTTGCCTTCTGCACGTGCTCTGGGGCCCTGGAGCAAACATGCAATCCTGGTAGGTGCCTTTGACCTGGTATTGAACCTCTGACCCTTCGTGACGATGCTCTAATCACTGGCCAGAGCTTACGTTATTAGTTCTGATCGTTTTAGACCAGCGTTTGTGAAAGGGGGGTTCCGAATACATTTCCACAAGATGTCAGTAGGGGTAAGTCTGTGATTTAGTATGTTTGGGAAATACCAATTAAAGTTAAAAACCTGTTCTTACTGTAGGACTTCTCAGAGCCTTTAATAAGCCAGTGTGCTTCAGGAGAGACATGGGTATGCAGTAGTTCCCAAACGTTTGGCCATGGAACCTCTTGATGGAACACAGTTTGAGAAACTGTTTTGAATTCATCTCCTTGGCCAGTGACGATTTCTCAAAGTGAGAAACACATTGGCTTCTTTCAAACAATCCCCTTTTGGAGAGAGAGAAAATAAACCAGAGAGAGCATGTGAGTAGTTGAGCCTGTGAAAAATGCCTATTTGATTGACTTCTCTTTCCTTCTCCAAAGACTGACCAGCACTGTCACGTGCCCCCTTGTTGTGGAGAAGGTGAAGAGCCTGCTGAAGGGCCAGGGCTTCCCGGATTATGTGGCCTCTTTTGGAAATTCTCAGGCCCAGGACGTGCTGGACTGGGTGCCCATCCACTTCGTCACCCAGGCACCCCATGTGAAGGTGAGGGGGAGACACTGAAGGCCACATAATGGCGATCTCTCTTTCTCCCACTGCCCCTCCACCCCGTGGGAGGTAGATGGCACGGGGCGGGAGCCTGGGCGTTGTTGTCAGATGGGCCCGGACCTTGACTGATGATCTTGTCCTTGTTAACATGTTGTCATTGGCCATTGAGTCTGTGGGACCGGGCCCTTTCCTGTCTGTCAAGTGGGAATGATGGTTATAGTACCTATCTCATAGGGACTGTTGAGTTAATGAGGTCATTCATATTTATGGTGCTTAGTGGTTACTCCATAAATGGGAATCTGACCATTCCTACTGTCATTGTTGGGGTTACATGAGGCCTCTAGGCATTGGATATGAGACGAGTGTGAGGACTGGCTCAAAGACTGAGACATCCTCTCATCCACAGCCGGTTCCCTGGTCTATAAAGGCGGCCCACGTGAGAGCTTTAAATTCAAAGTTCCCAAGACTTTAATGGATTTGAGTCCTATAAATGGGTTCCTGATCACTTGTGACTCTCCCGCCCACCTTCTCCTTTTGTCTCAGCAGTCAGTGTGGGCTGGCCCCTCCCTGGAGCTGTGCTCTCCATCTTCTCCTTTAATTGCCCAGCTTTTTCTTGTCACAGTTTCTTCAGGGCTTTCATTATCTGCCTAGCATATTTATAGCACAGTGGGGACAGTGGGGGTGAGGACTGCTCCGCAGCTCGGATCCCGCCCTTCCTACCGGAGACGGGTGATCGCTCGGTCCCTGCTTTTCAGCTGCTAAGTCCTGGCTCAGCTCCGCTGCCTCAGTGAACCAGGCAGATTGCTCCTGGCTTCTCAGAGACGGGTTAAGACATCCAGTTACTACTTCCCCCTCAGAAGGGAAAACGGGTTGGGAGGAGACACAGCAGTGAGGACGTGAGCTCTGGCACCCAGGGTCTGTGCTGGTCCAGGTAGCTCGGGGCCTGGGGCGGGTTTTGTGCCAACCTTTCAGGAAACCCAGGTAGCAGCAGACATGAGAGCACCTGCTAAGCTCAGTCATACCAGCTGCGTGTTGCATCCT
Source organism: Vespertilio murinus (assembly GCA_963924515.1). NCBI lineage: Eukaryota > Metazoa > Chordata > Mammalia > Chiroptera > Vespertilionidae > Vespertilio > Vespertilio murinus. The sequence continues at coordinate 9,811,538 of OZ004720.1, read as the reverse complement.
CTCCTAATAACAGGATACCCAAGGATCTCTCAGCCTACAAATTGCTTAAAAGGCAGTTCCAAGCTAAGGATCCCACCAGTGCCTTTTTGGCAGGCACAAATTTCGCAGGCCTGCTAGCTTTTCATGCCTTGAAGAGATGTGTTTTTAAAAACTTGTTATTGTGGAAAATTTCAAACATACACAAAAATAGAATAATACAACGGAATCCCTTCTAACAGCATGCAGCTTTAACAGTTATCACAGTCGCCAACCACAGAGGTCTAGCGGCAGGAAAAAGATGGGGAAGGCCCGCCAACCACTTTCCCTGGCGGCTGCCCAACCAGAGGCCCCGGAGCAGAGGCCTCCGGCCCACTCCCCAGCGGCCAGTCCGAACTGGGCAGCTCCATGGAGGCTCTCGGTTCCTGTGGAGAGCTGGTGGTATGTTTGACAACCCAGACTCTGCCTGTAAACCCCAGTGTGACACCTTAATTGCCAATTGATGAAATCAGATAAATGAAAAGGCACATTTCTTTTAAGTGTATTTTAACATAATGTGAAATTGGGCCCAATTTTTCTGTTAGTAATACCATTCTCTCCCCTCCCCACCCAATGCCAGTTTCTCTCCTCGAGTATCTCGGAGGTAGTTGTAAACAGGTAGCGCCGTGGTCGGCAAACTTGCGGCTCTTTGGCCCCTTGAATGTGGCTCTTCCACAAAATACCACAGCCTGGGTGAGTCTGTTTTGAAGAAGTGGCATTAGAAGTTGAAAAAATGTGGCTCTCAAAAGAAATTTCAATCGTTGTCCTATTGATATTTGACTCTGTTGCCGACCACTGAGGCAGAGGAAGTTAGAGCAGACACGCGCTGGGCTTACAACTCCCAGCTGACGCTGGCCTCTTTAGAAATCAGAGGAACTGGAAGGAATGGAAAAATTGTGCTTTAGGTGTTAAAATGTTTTCGGAGCATTGAGTACTTTAAAATATGTGCTTTCTCTAAGAGGTTTTTAATCTGAACTTTGAGAGTCTATTCATTCTCTTGTTCAGAACATTTTGTAATACGTGAAACATTTTATAATTAAAACTCTGAACTGCAGATTAAGTTTGACTGTGGTTGGTGTAATAGTCAAACTGAGTAATAGCATTTTGTCTTGTAGGATGTCTGCCAGCTCCCGCTGGCTTTGGTTATAGAAGTGAAGTGGACTAAGTACGGATCCTTACTGAACCCACAGGCTAAAATAGTCAACGTAACTGCAAATCTGATTTCATCCTCATACCCTAAGGTAGGCCCAACTTTAGTTTCAAGGTGTAAGACACAAGCCCAGACAAAACTCAAGTAAAATTTATTATTTTGTGGGAAAGACTATAATTAAAATGGAAACAATCTGGATTCTTATTTAAAAAATATATTTTTATTGATTTCAGAGAGGAAGGGAGAAAGATAGAAATATCAATGATGAGGGAGAATCATTGATCGGCTGCCTCCTGCATGTCCCCTACTGGGGATCGAGCCTGCATCCCACGCATGCGCTCTTGACCAGAATCCAACCTGAGACCCTAAGGTCTGCAGGCTGACGCTCTATCCACTGAGCCAAACCAGCCAGGGCAACAATCTGGATTCTTAAAACACTGTAGCAGTCATTTTCTTTCACTTAGAGGGAAAACCTCCACTGACAAGGGTTTCGTTCACAGTAGCACGCTTGTTTAGATTTACCTTTAACATTCTTATGAAAACTGAGTTGTGATTGACATTGATGTGTTGGGACAACCTGGGTAAAAATCGTTTCTCTCATCCAAGCTAATGGCTAATTAGCCCTCCACATACCTATCGGATTCTTTTTTATTTTTTATTTAAAAAAAATATTTTATTGGTTTTTTACAGAGAGGAAGAGAGAACGATAGTTAGAAACATCGATGAGAGAGAAACATTGATCAGTTGCCTCCTGCACACTCCCTACTGGGGATGTGCCCGCAACCAAGGTACATGCCCTTGACCGGAATCAAACCCGGGACCCTAGAGTCCGCATACCTATCGGATTTTTGAACTGACCAGCAGTGGTCAGTGAGGAAGAGAGTGAAAGATGTCCGTCTCTGTTATCCTGGTGACACACGGCAGCGAGGCTTACAGCACCCTGGCTTTTCATTACAGACCAGCTCAGGAGGAGAAAGGACGGTCCTGGTTTCCACCGCGGTTACTTTTGTGGATGTGTCTGCACCAGCCGAGGCCGGCTTCAGAGCTCGGCCAACCATCAATGCCAAGCTGCCCTTCAATTTCTTCTTCCCATTTGTGTGACAATGTAAGTCATTAAAGAAAGGAGGCCACACCTCTAGAATAGAGTGGCTTCCAGACCAGAACACACACACACACACACACACACACACACACGCTCATTTCCCTCCTTTTGGAAATTTTGTTCTACTCGGTTTGACTTTAAAGGGGGGGCACTATCTGATCTTGGTAATTTCCAAAACTCTCAACACACAGATCGTATGTGGAAACCAAACTGCACCTTCGGGAAGACGGAGGAGAGAACAGACTTTGAAGCAGCGCAGGCATTGAGGGTTTATCCAGTTCACTCACCGCCTGCTTTGATGTGAATTGTTGTTAAAATAATCATTGTTTTTAGGTCAGGTTTTCTTTCAAGGCCCACTGAAATGAGTACAAAAATAGCAAACTATTGTATAAGCTCACGCAGATAGAATACAAGGCCTCGGGAGGGGATCTTCCCCCAAATGTCACGTTAATTAGAGTGGAGTCTTGGGTCCAATTGACATTTCTGTACCAGGCACTGTCGCTAGCTAGCTAGCTCTCCAACTGGTGGGCTGGCGTGGAATGCCACAGAGCAGTTCCAAGCAGTTGGAGCTGGAAAGAATATAGTAGGAGGGTCCGGGGGAAGGAGAGATTCATGTTCTACATTAATTGTACAGTAATTGAGAAGAACGCTGTCAGGTGGCAGAACTGGGTGGGGCAGCTGGCAGCTGGGTGATGCAGCTGGGTGACGCGGAGAGGGGCTGGGAACCGAGGACAGCCTCCTCGGGGAACTGCCCTGCGACAAGCTGTTAGAACCGCTCGGAAATAGAAAAGGCCTTTCCAGAATGGGCTGGTAGCTAAGGTGGCTGCTGCTGCTTCTTTTTTTCTTTTTTCTTTTATCTTTCAGGGCGCTCATATGAAAGGCGGCCTCAGTATTCCCATAAAACATGAAAACTACACTCGATGAGATTAAACGTTATATACAACTAGTGATTGTCCAGCTTTTTGTACATTTTCCAGCAAGAGTCAAGTGCTCAACTTGAGAAACAACTTATAATACATTTGTGATACAGTGCAGGCGGGAACGGGACGGGAAGCCCTCGGTCACCCCAAGGAAGAGAGAGAGCCTTCGGGAAGACTGTCCCTCCAGAGTCCAAGCTGGGTCGGAGGCGAAGACAGCAAACCAGCCCGTCCCGCGGATGCCCCGCGGGGCTGGTGGTCCGCGCAGCCACAGCCCGCCAGGCCGTGTCCTTGGACGGAGCCGGCCGCCTCTAGTTCACCTCCCCCAGAAGTCCGTGCTGCCTCAGTAGCTTGTTAAGTCTTTCAATTTCTTGTTCCTGTTATCACAAAAGCAGACAAACGACGGAATTAACCTCTGAGCCTCGCCGGGGACGTGACCATCATCCCGTGAGCCCGGAGCAAGGACAGGCCATGAGGCGTGTGCGATCAGTCCGGGAAGGCGACTGCCGCAGCCACAGGGCGTCTGGGGGACAACGGCCGAGACGAGAGGAGGGCGCCCAGCCTCGGGGGGAGGAGGCAGGATGGGGAAGACTTGGCCGGGGGAGGGGTGCTCCCGGCTCCGGGCACCCAGGAGCGGAGGCCCGGCGGCGTGGGGAGCCCCGTGCTGAAGGTGGGCGAGCTGCGAACTGCGGTGTGTGCCCAGAAGGGCTTTCTTACCTTCTCAGAGCAGCTGAACTCAAGGTGCTGGATCTTGGCAGCCAACTGCATATTTATCTGTTTCAACCTCAACAGTTGCCGATCTGAACGTGTCTTAACCGAGATAATTATTCCTGAAAAACAATCGAGGGTCTCGATGATACTGGTTTCTAATTTAACCACATGAGAAAAAAAAAAATCTGTGTTCCTTATCAATGTTGGGAAGAGTGCTGACAGACAAGTAAAGGCATTGAACTAGGAAGGCCTGATTTTTCATTTCTGAGGACCTGGCTGTGAAAGTCTTCTCTTCGGTTCCCATGGGCCGGAAAACCCTTAAAAATAATCACTGAGCAGATGACTGAAGCATGAAGCTTCTCACCACAGAGCTCTTCAGCCCACACTGCCTAGCAGCATTGGGTGCAAAAGCCACAAAGGTGCTGCCTGGCTGGTGTGGCTCAGTGAATAGCGTCGGCCTGAGCACTGAGGGGGTGCCGGTTCGATTCCCAGCTAAGGGGATGTATCTGGGTTGCAGGTTCCATCCCTGCCTCAGTGGGGGTGTGCGTTAGAGGCAACCAATCTCCCTCACATAGATGTTTCTCTCTCTCTCTCCCTTCCTCTCTCTGAAACCAATAAAAATAAAGTCACTGCAGAATCATGAATTCTCTGAGATAGAGGCTCCTTGTACAAACAGGGCGTGCAAGGCATAGGCCTTTTACCTAAAATACACAGCATTTCCCCACGTGTGTGCTCACAGGGTCTACAGCACGTGAACAGGTATTACGTCCCCAGGAAGTACCGGTTTGGTCAATTTGGGAAATGTTCTCAGAGTCTTCATCACACTAACGCATGTTGTGCTTCTCTCAAAGGGGGCAGGATCTGGTGTAAGTCATTTTTCAGCTTCCCTGCACCCCTTTTGGATGAGGCCCCTCCCCAGGTGGGGAGGATGTGATGAAACTCTCTTCAGGGATTAGTCTAACAGAAATAGGGCCTAGGGGAGAAAGGCACTTCCTCTGAGGGCACATGTCTCGGTGTCAGTTTTTAGCCACAGAAGCGGTGGTGGGACACCAGGTCAGACCACGTCGCCCTCCCCGACCTGGACCCCGCCACCCGCAGCCTCTGTCCCCTCCCGGCGCCTCCCCTTCCCGTCTGCTCTGCGAGCCCCGCGTGCAGGGCGCTCACCGTTGATGATCCGGGCCACCCGCCACAGCCGGAGCAGAATGAGCAGGCCCAGCGCCTCCAGCTCATGCTCCTGGAACAGGACGACGATGTCCAGGACAAAGGAAACCACGACGACAACAGAGTCCAGGATTTCAAACTTGTGGTGGAAGAACTCCAAGCGGAACACAAATATTTTAAAGGAAATCTCTATCATAAAGAAGGACAGGATGGCAATGCTTATGAAGTGGAACACCTGGAGGAGACAAGGAAGCGCCGTGAGGGCAGGTCCGGGCTGGGGCGGGCCACACCGACCAGGCCGCCGGAGAGACTTCGTTCACTGGCCGGTCCCCAGCCCCGTTCTCGGGCCGGCAAAACAGCGGGGACAGCAGACAGGGCTCTGCTCTTGGAAGGGCACCTGGGCGATGGCAGACTGGAAAACGTCACCGTGCCTGTTGGCATCGCGATACTGGCACCGTGCAGAAGCCCTACTTCCTTTCACTGTGCCTTTTCTTTTAATTTTTTCCCCTTTGACTCAAACAGTCCACCTGACTCACCCACCTTGCTTAATCACGAAGCCCTCAGAGCAACGAGGCTCTGGTCAGCAGCCAGTAGTCTTAGGAACAAGTCTATTGATTATAGAGACAGAATTTTTTTTCAATCAGACTAATGATAGCATGCTGGCCTCAGTTTCCGGGAGAGCAGAGCAATAGCAACCCCACCAGACACACCCCTGCCACATCAGACAGAGTGACTCCAGGGCTGACATCAGGACAGATGCCATGATCCTCTTCCCCGCCCAGCGCCTACCAACCAGTAGAGACCACGACCTAACTCCTCGACCTAACTCCTCGAGTCATCACGATTAATGATTCCCCCCTACCCCCTAAAGTCCTTCCCCTGGAAGCTCTGGGGAAGGAGTTTCTGGAGCAGCAGCTCACCTGTGACTCCAGGCAAGGTGCCATCTCCTTAATGAATCCCTACTTTCGTGGCTGCAGACTCTCCTTTGACAAGTGCAGGCAAACCGACCCTTCAGTTGGGTAACAATGCCACTGCTTGGAATTGTTCCTACAGCTTAAGTCACGTGTACAAAGACTTGTAAGGATGCTTACTGCGGCATCACTTGCCCAACAAGATTTTCCTCATAGTTTGTAGGAAAACTGAAATAGCCATTGAAGGGCAGTCGTCAAATGCATTATGGCTCCTCCATATGGAGCGCTACGCAATTGTTAAAAAGACTTAAGGCTGATCCAAACGGGTTGACTAGCAGTGATCACCAAGTTAGATGGCGAGTGAAGAGTTCCCAGATCCTCACTGATAAATACTGGTCTTCAGTAAAGTAACCATTTCCATTCTGAGGCAGGGAAAGTTCAAAGTCAGCTGGGATGTCATCTTTGAGCAGAGAAATAGGCAGACTATGGGGTCGTGTCAAAGGAACACAGCAGTCCACTCAAAGGGGCTCACAGTGGCCAGGTATGGGACTGTTTGAATATCGAAAAGAATGGCTATCAATGTAATGCACTGACTACATAACACAAACACATCCATGCGTCCATAGTGAGTGGTACACGCACACACATGTACACAGGAGAAAGGAAAGCTCTTATAGAAGAATACCAACTACATGATGTAGAAGGAAAGACCATTCAAAATCACCAGTTTGCATCCCCCAATGTTTTCACTGGCCAGCCAATGCTCTGAGTGGGTGCTGATTGGCTATTAGATATGGGATTATTGATAATTTTTAAGGTATAAAAATGCTATTATGGTTCTGTAGGAGGACCTTATTCTTTTAAAAAAATATTTTATTGATTTCTTAACGGAGAGAAAGAAAGAGGGACTGAGAGTTAGAAACATCGATGAGAGAGAATCACTGATCAGCTGCCTCCTGCACACCTCCCACCGGGGATGTGCCCGAAACTAAGGTACATGCCCTTGACCGGAATCGAACCTGGGGCCTTTCAGTCTGCAGAACGATGCTCTATCCACTGAGCCAAGCCGGTTTCGGCATGAAGACCTTATTCTTATGAACATCAAAATATTTAGGATGAAGTGTTATGATGTCTAACTTATTTTCAAATGGTCAGACAATAATATATGGGTGTGTTTGTGGATAGAGATATAAAGCAAATATAGCAAAATGTAGATTTGCCTTTTTTTCATAATGAAGTTGAGGAAAAAGAAGGGCACAAGGCCAAAACCAGTTTGGCTCAGTGGATAGAGCGTCGGTCTGAGGACTGGAGGGTCCCAGGTTCGATTCCAGTCAAGGGCATGTGCCTTGGTTGCGGGCACATCCCCGGTAGGGGGCATGCAGGAGGCAGCTGGTCGATGTTTCTCTCTCATCGATGTTTCTAGCTCTCTATCCCTCTCTCCCTTCCTCTCTGTAAAAAATCAATAAAATATATTTACAAAAAAAGACAGTGAGTTTGCTGATTCTGTTATTGATTCTGATAAAAAAAAATAGAGGAGAAATTCAGCCATGTACGGAAGGACTGGGGCTGGCCGCAGAGGGACACCTAACGGCTGCCTTGGACTTTTGTTTTTAAAAAAGTGTTGGGAGAAGCTTTCCAGGCCCCGACTGTCTCCTATGTTACTGACGATGGGCCACAGGCGGTGCATTTTTGGGGTGCCCAGAGCCCCTTGGGCGAGTGTCCGGGAGGGACTCGGGCAGGAAGTGTGAGTCAGGGAACAAACAGTGGCACATCCCCGGATGGCTCCAGCCTAGGGACCCCTCAGAACAGCTAAGGAGAAAGCTCTTCTAGGGGACGGGAAAGTGTGGTTCTCCTGGTCAGAGCGCCCCTCTGGAATGAGGGACCCACTCCGGCTCGGCGGTCCAGGAAGCCACCGAGAGAAAGGAGAACGCTTCCTGTTGCGGTAAATGCTTCTCCATAGCGTGGGAAGGAAGACACTTCCTCTGCCCTTTGACCGGAAGCGCCACATCTGCTCTCATGCAGCCTCGGGGCGGTGCTGTCCCCCCTCCTCTGTCCCCCCAGTGCAGGCCCCAGAGCGGAGAGAGCACGGAGGGAGGGCTGTGGGCACCTACCTGGCCGGCGTAGTTGTTCTTGTCCTGCTGGATGATCCTCAGCTCCAGGATGAGCTCGGCCAGCACCAGGAGGGCGTCCAGCACAACCAGGCAAATGATGATGACCTGCGGGCCGGGGGGAGGAGGAGCCGTGAGCCCGGGAGGGAGGCCGCCCTCCACCTTGCCAAGGCTGGCTTGGCGGCATCTGGAGGAAACCACTAGGGAAAACGCCAAGGACGGGAGGCCACGCACCCTGTGGGGAGCCCGCTGGGGGCCAGCTCCTCCACAGAAGCCCCTCCCCCCCCCTGCCTTCCCGGGCTGCCCGCCCCCTCAGGCCTGTTACCAGGGCACCTCAGGGCAGCTCGCTCACCGACCCTCTGTCACTACTTGTCTTTAAAAAAAAAAAAAATATATATATATATATATATATATATATATATATATATATATATATAGCCGAAACCGGTTTGACTCAGTGGATAGAGCATCAGCCTGCGGACTGAAAGGTCCCGGGTTCAATTCCGGTCAGGGGCATGTACCTTGGTTGCGGGCACATCCCCAGTGGGGGGTATGCAAGAGGCAGCTGGTCGATGTTTCTCTCTCATCAATGTTTCTAACTCTCTCTCCCTCTCAATTCCTCTCTTTGTAAAATCAATAAAATATATATTAAAAAAGAAATTTCTTTAAAAAAAATAAAATATTTTTTTTTATTTCAGAGATGAAGGGAGACAGAGAGATAGAAACATCAATGACGAGAATCATTGATCAGCTGCCTCCTGCACACCCCACAGTGGGCATCGAGCCCGCAACCCAGGCATGTGCCCTGACCGGGAATCGAACCGTGACCTCCTGGTTCATGAGTCGACGCTCAACCACTGAGCCATGTCGGCCGGGCACTACTTGTCTTTTTCTTACTGGTTCACCGTTTCCCAGGGTCTCTCACACCAGACTGCTAATTCCTAGGTGGCAAACAAAATAATAAAAAACATCATTTTGCCACATTTTTGTTTCCCTAGTTCTGTGCTTTGCTCTCGCCAGGGTAAGCCCACGGTAGCTGCCCAGTGAATAATGGAAAACACGCCGCCTCAGAGGTCTGAGCTGTGGCAGGGACCCCCAGGCTCTGCCCACTTTGGGGAGCTGGGTCACAGAGATGCCCGCTGTGCACACAAAACAGCCCGGCTCAGCTGGGAAACTGAGAGCTGTGGGAGAGACAGTCTGACCTGGGGGCAGAGGGGGAGTGGGAGCCAGGGTGGAGGGAGTGGGTGACCTCAGTGGTGGTGGTGGTCCCGGAGACGGAGGTGGTGACGACTCTGAGGAGGGCGCTGATGGGTGGAGGCGACAGTGTCAGAGAGACCACAGGGGTGACAGGGTGGTGATGGGGATGGCAGCAATGGGGGGACCCAGGGGAACTGTGGACCGAGGACCCCCGGGGCCCCGCCCCTGACACTCTCAGGCGCATAGATTTTGGCCTCTGGAAGGTTCATGTTGCCATTACTTTTCTTGGCAGTTTCAGGATGAAATTCTACAAGTTCAGGCCTACTAAGGACGAAGTACTGTATACATTTTTTTTAAAATCATTTCCACCTGGAGCTAATTATTTCAGTAATCAAATGATTTGATGATATGGATTATTGTGAAATTGCATGGCAAACTGCTTTTCAATGAGGTTTTTATACAGATCAAATTCAGCAGCTTAGTAAAGATTCAAGCTTTTGGTGGGGTTCCCCCCCCCTTTTCTTTCTTTCTTTCTTCATCCTGGGTTTTATTTTAGAGCTGAAGGGATCTGACTTAAAACCAAGGCACAGAAAAATTAAAATCAGACTGCATATTCAGCCATACAAAGAGGTGAAGTACTGATACATGCTACAACGTAGTTGGACCTAGAAAACGTTATGCTAAAGTGAAAGAAGCCAGACGCCAAAGACGATCTGTATTGTATGATTCCATTTGTACGAAATGTCCAGAAGAGGCAAATCTATGGATGCAGTGAGATTAGCGGTTGTCAGGAGCTGGGAGGTCATTTTTGATGGGCACCAAATCCCCTTTGGGGGCAACGAAAACGTTCTGGAACTCGATCATGGTGATGACTGTGCAGCATCGACAACGTATTAAGTAAATGCCACTGAACGATTTCCTCTGAAATAATTTTATGTGAATCTCGCCTCAGGCCGAAGGCCACAAAGCTACAATGCCTGGGTCCTCACCCTGTGCTTTCTCTCTCGGTTGTGCCATCCCATGTGTGGCAGCAGTCAGCGACACATCATGGCACCTTGGCCGCCTCAAACCACGTGGAACAAGTGGTTTGCAAGAAAGGGGTTCCAGAGCCTTCTGTATGCTGATGCTACCGGCACAGACCTGACCCCCGAGCCGGAGCCTGTACCCCCCGCTGGGAGGTGGCCGCCTTTCTTGTACCCTGCGCCCCTTCTTCGAATCTGGTCCTGTCACCCCCCCCCACCCGCACCGCACGTAAACTTTCCATGGCTGCCCGCTGCCATGACGACCTTCCGGTGCCGCCTCCCTTGCCAAGCGGTCCTCTTCCCACCACACACTTGCCTCATGGACCCTTCTCAGTCCTGCCACATTGCAGACAGACCCTTTCCTACCTCGGCCCATGGGGGATGTCACCTCCTAGACACGCCTCCCCCATCCTCAGGATCCCTCAGAGCCCCTCTATTTCCCTGCAGAGGGCTTCTCTCCACTGTGACCAGTGACCTGTCTGGGTGGTTTCTGGGATGACTGCACCCGTGGGTGGGGCAGAAAGGTGTCCACCACGCTCACCACTGTACCTCCCCACCTCTACTTCCTTCCCCAGGACCAGCGTCTCCGGGGTCCCAGCCGAGGGGCCAGCTGGTGGGCTGAGCCGGGGGAAGGGGGCTCCGCCCCGAGCTCCCCTTGCAGCTGGGAGGAGCTGACTCCTTCCTCCTGCTCCCGAAGCTGAGGGCTTGGGATTTCACCCCCAACCACGTAACGCCACGCTTCCTTTCCTGCCGCAGCCTCAGAGCCAGGCGCTGGGCCGGGCTGCGTGGCCTGCGTCCTTTCTCTAAGCCACACAAAAGCGAAAAAATGCCAAAATAAGTTTTCCCCGTTTTCCCCTGGAACAAAGTCAGCAATGGGAGGGGCAAGGGCTGCTTCTCTCTGCTTCCAGGAGGGACTCTGGCTCTTGGCAGGCCCTGGATTATCGTGGCCCAGGGTCCCCCACATGTCTGCATGTGGTAACGGGGCCGACAGGGGGGTGCATGCCTCCCCAACGTCCCTGGGCCTCGGCATCCTCCTGGGACTCACACGTGCTCCTGGCCTCCTGCCCGCCCACCCGAGGGCCGGCCGGACCCCACCTGCGTTTATCCTGCACAATCAGAGGTCAGGGCCACCCTGAGCTCCATTCCTTCGCTATTCTCGGCAGCCCCCCACCTCCCTCTCACGCCTGGAAGCCGGCGGGGGGCTGAGCCTGGCAGGGATTTCCGGCTGAGCCCCAGGCCCCGCGGGTGAAGCGGGGGGTGGCCTGGCCCCCCGTTGGCCTTGGGAGGCTGGCACGGGTTTTTTTTTTGTTTTTCTTCTGCCTCCAATGTTTACCCTTTAATTCACTTTGTGAGTGTGTGGCAAAAAATCGGTATAACATAACACTTACCATTTTAACCATTTTAAAATCCAGTAGCATTAGGTCTGTTCCCAAGGTTGTGGAACCATCACCACCCTGGGAGCCCTGCATCCATCCTCCCGCCCTCCAACCTGTGACAGCCTCCCATCTGCTGTCTGTGCCTCTGGATTTGCTCCTCCTGGACAGTTCACATAAATGGGATCATATAACCTGGCTTCTCCCACTCAGCATCATGCTGGGTGATGGGCCACATCCTCACCCGGTGCCAGACCTCTGGAGTCAGACTCACTCCCGGAAACGCGGGCCCTGCCCCGTGTGCCCAGCACCGCGTAGGCGCCGGGCCCGGGTCGGAGCCCAGGAGACATCTGCACAGGGAGTGAGGCAGCGGCCACGGTGGGCACCCCCATAATCCCCCCCCCCAGCCTCGTGACTCCCCTGGAGGCCCGCCAGCCCGCCTACCTGGAACCTGTGGGAGGCGAAGAGCTTCCTCAGCCGGGTCCTGAGGTCCGGGGGGCGCTTGGGGGTGGGGACGGGGCCCGGAGCGGAGTCGGCAGCTCTGCCCTCCTCCTCCGAGGCTGGTGTTGGCGGCGGCGGCTGCCCCTCCTCTCCCCGCTCCTCCTCCACCTCCTCCTCCTCCTCCTCTTCGTTCTCCCATTTCTTGTAGTTGATGTTCCAGGCATGGTAGTCATCCCCGACGACAGTGAAGTGCTTCAGGAACTTGCTCATCCTCTCCGCGCGGGGGACCTTGGCCCTTCGCGTGACTGTCTGAAGGGGGTGGGGGGGGGGGCAGAGAGTGAGCTGTGAGCCTCAGAGCCCGACCAGGCCGCTGGGACCCCACGTCTCTCTGGCGGGGAGCAGGGCCCCAGGGGCTGGGCCCCAGGGGTGAAGGCAGCCCCAGAGCTCAGAGCACCCTGCGAGCACAGAGACCAGTGAGGTCACAGTGGTTTCTCGTGCTTTTATTTTTGGAATCCAGGCTGTCAGTGTCAGTGAGGCGACAGGAAGCGCCAGACCCCCGCAGGCCTGTCGCTGTGGTCTGGCTGGCAGCAACCAACGGAACTGGTACTACAGCCCCCGTTACAAAACACCCACCGCGGGCCCACGTGTAAGGGTCGGAAGAAGGCCGCGTGGTTCGAAGGCATCACGACCCGAAAAACCAGAGGCGAGAGCTGGGGCGGGGAGGGGAAAGCCAAAAGTAAAAGTGCCCGGAGTTTCACAGAAAAGCAAAGGACCGACCCCCCCTCTCTGCTTCCTGCCGTGGCGGATCAATCCTTGAACGGTGAGAAGCAAATGGATTTTTTTTTTCTAGGTTCAGCTGATTTAAATACACAATGGACAGTCATTTGCAGACCGATGGCCTCACAGCAAAAAGCAAATAATCCTCCGCTCTTTGCCCAGCTAATACATTTTTTAAAAATAAAACTCAATAACGAAAACTTTCAGGTATGGATACAAGAATAGGCAATATGGTCAGTGGAACAGAAGGGAGCCCTAAGCAGACTCAGGCCCCTGTGGGAACCTGGATGTGATGGGGGTGGCAGTTCAGATCAGCGGGCAGGGCTGGCGAGGTTAGGACAACTGGCTTTCCCAATAGAAAAGTAAGTAAACAAAAGACGCCCCACACACAACACAAAGAATAAATTTAGGAGGCGTTAGCATACACACACACACACACTGAGTGGCCAGATTATTATGATCTCTGAATGATTTGTGCGAGAATGGGCCTTCCTTCCCCTGGCGGCTGGCACTGCCTCTGCTCCAGCCTGGAGCCGCCTTTCCGCCTTCCCATGCTGCCCAGAGGCCCGGAGCAGCTGGGGTAGTGTGGAATGCCCACCCCCATCACTCAGAGCCTATGTATGTAAATTAGCCCGACATCTTTGTTGGGTTAATTTGCATACTCACTCCTAAATGGCTGGTGGGTGTTGCAGAGGTATGGTCAATTTGCATCTTCCTCTTTTATCAGTGTAGATTAGAGGCCTGGTGCATGAATTTGTGCATGGGTGGGGTCCGATCAGCCTGGCCATGGGGAGGGGACATGGGCGGTTGGCCAGCCTGCCTGCTGGTCGAACTCCTGGTTGAGGGGACAATTTGTATATTAGCCTTTTTATTATATAGGATATACACTGAGGGGTCAGATTATTATGTGTTCAGAAATCATAATAATCTGGCCACTCAGTGTATATAAATGTATTTTTAAAAAACTTTAAAAGTCTTAGGACAAAATACAAACAAGTATCTTCATGACCTTAAAACAGGGAAAGATTGTTTAAAGAAGACAAAACTGCTCGATTGGCATGGCTCAGTGGTTTAGCATCAACCTAGGAACCAGGAGGTCAAGGTTCGATTCTGGGTTGTGTGCTCGATCCCCAGTGTGGGGGGAGCAGGAGGCAGCCAATCAATGATTCTTTCTCATCATTGATGTTTCTCTTTCTCCCTGTTCCTTCCTCTCTAAAATTAATTATATATACATATATATATATATATATATATATATATATATACATATATATACACATTTTAAATTCTTTATTGTTTAAAATATTACATATAGTACAGTATTACATGTGTCTCCTTTTCCCTCCATTGACCTCTCCCTGCCCCCCCACCCCCAGCATGTTCCCTCACCCCCCTACTGTCTGTGTCCATGGCTCTCTTACCCCCACACACACTCACCCCTGCCTTCCCTCTGAAGTTTGATAGTCTATTTGATACTTCTCTGTCTCTGTATCTATTTTTGTTCATCAGTTTATATTCTTCATAAAAATATATATTTTTTAAAAAGAAGACAAAACACAAATAAATGTATAGAATTGACTCATCAAAACTAAAAGCTTTTCTATCTCACAGACACCCTACAAAGTTAAGACACACACCGATTGGGAGTAAATATTACAATGTATTTCACAGACACGGATTTAGCGCCCAGAATACATAAAGAAATGTTACTTCAAAAAGACAACTCCGTGGAAAACTAGGTAATGGATAGTAAGCAAGCCACTTAAGAGAAAACCCAATGGCCACGATGCTCCACTTCACCAGAACTCAGGAAAACGCAAAGTGAAGTAACAGTCACACAGCTTTTCACGCCTCCAATGGCCAGATTATAAGGTCTGCAATGGCCAACGGGAAGGCGTGAAACCATGGGGTCCGCTGAACACTGAAGGTAAGAACAGGCCATGGCACCCCCATTTCTGGAAGCAATGTGGCATTCTTTTGTCAAGATGAAGTTGTGCATATCTTTCTTTTTTTAAAGATATAGATCAGAGTATCTCCTCTTTTTTCTTAAAATCTTTAAAAAATATTTTATTGATTTTTTTACAGAGAGGAAGGGAGAAGGACAGAGAGCTAGAAACATCGATGAGAGAGATATATTGACCAGCTGCCTCCTACACACACCCCCACCGGGGATGTGCCCGCAACCAACGTACATGCCCTTGACAGGAATCGAACCTGGGACTCTTGAGTCCGCAGACCGATGCTCTATCCACTGAGCCACACCGGTTTCGGCTGCATATCTTTCTTAATGAACTAGTGATTCCATCCCCAGGTGGGCTCCCCACAAAAACTGCCCCTATGTACTCAAATCATTGACGTGCTCAAGAATGTTCACCAGAAATGTTCACCTAGCCGAAACCGTTTTGGATCAGTGGATAGAGCGTCGGTCTGCGGGCTGAAAGGTCCCAGGTTCGATTCCGGTCAAGGGCATGTACATTGGTGACGGGCACATCCCCAGTAAGGGGAGGGGTGTGTGTGCAAGAGGCAGCTGGTCGATGTTTCTCTCATTGATGTTTCTAACTCTCTGTCCCTCTACCTTCCTCTCTGTGAAAAATCAATAAAATATATTTTTTTTAAAAAGAGAAATGTTCACCTAAATGGTGGAGGACAAGTGAATCCTTCCTGTTTGTGTGATGAAACACTAGACAACAGTTAAGATACATGTCTCTGTATATCACTGGGGACGTCTGCATGTCCCCGTCAAAGACACGACCTGGTCCGGCCTCCCCAGGCGTTCAGTGATGGGACCGGGAGGACCAGGGCTTGCTCGAGGTCTCCGGTGGCCAGCAGCCATGCCCTTGAAAATAGGACCCAAGTTCTTTGGTCCCAGGTTACTGTTCCTCTGGTTCTGTGGTGCCCTGTACATTTCTAAGCTCCAAATTCATCAAAAGAATACCACCTCTTCATTAGTCTTTCCTGAACCCCAGTGTTTTCTTGTTGCGTGCGCTGAGACCGAGGGGCGAGGTTGTGGGTGCCATGTGTGGAGGGGGTGGCGCTCCAAAATGCCATCCCCAGGACTCCCATCGGCTCCGGGCTGCCGCCCCCGCCCACCCTCCCGTCTGTTCAAGCACCAGGGCAGCCCCTGACCCGAGACTCCCTCCGATGCCGAGAGCCCCAAGGAGAGCATCTAGCCTCCCAGGAGTGAACCTCCTGAGTCTGGGGCCTGCCTGGCTCTCTCTTCTCCCAGCCCCCCCGCCCCCCCCCCGCCCCCCCGCTCATTTCCTCTTCCACCGTCTCCCCAGACCAGGCCTTCGCCCTCTCACCTCCTTCTCGATCTCTCTCCTCCGACCCAGTCCTTCCAGCTCACTCCCCACCAACAGCCTGAATGGCTCTTATAAACCTTCACCCCTGACCATCGCGCCTGATCCCATCACTGCCCCCTGCTGTTTGCTCTTTGAATAAACATCCAAGATCCTTCCAAGGATGTACTGGGTGCTGTGGGGTTTGCTGTCATCTCCGGCCCCACAACCTGCCCCGGGCTACCGCCCCCTCTGGGCCGCTGCGGGGTCTTCCCTCAGCCTGGCGCTCCTCTCCCTGCGCTGGCTCGGTTCGCTCTTCCTCAGCTGAAATGCCCCTCCCTCAGGGAGGCCCTCTTGGACCTCACATGTAAAGCAGACCCCTCCTTAATTGGATAATCCCTCTGTATATTCTGTTTTTAAAAATATATATGTTTCTTTATTGATTTCAGAGAGGAAGGGAAAAGGAGAGAGAAAGAGAAACATCAATGACAGCTGAAACCGGTTTGGCTCAGTGGATAGAGCATCGGCCTGTGGACTGAAGGGTCCCGGGTTCGATTCTGGTCAAGGGCATGTACCTTGGTTGCGGGTACATCCCCGGTAAGGGGTGTGCGGGAGGCAGCTGGTCGATGTTTCTCTCTCATTGATGTTTCTAGCTCTCTATCCCTCTTCCTTCCCCTCTGTGGAAAATCAATAAAATATATTTTAAAAAGAAAAAGGAAAAAAAAAGAAAGAAACATTAATGATGAGAATCATTGGTTGGCTGCCTCCTGCACACCCCCTACTGGGAATGAGCCTGCAACACAGGCATGTGCCCTTGGCCGGAATTGAACCGGGACCCTTCAGTCCACAGGCTGACCCTCTATCCACTGAGCCAAGCTGGCTAGGGCCTCTGTATATTCTTTTTTTTAAAAAAATATTTTATTGATTTTTTTACAGAAAGGAAAGGAGAAGGATAGAGAGCTAGAAACATCAATGAGAGAGAATCATCGACCAGCTGCCTCCTGCACACCTCCTGTTGGGGATGTGCCCGCAACCAAGGTACATGCCCTTGACAGGAATCAAACCTGGGACCTTTCAGTCCGAAGGCCGACGCTCTATCCACTGAGCCAAACCGGTTTCGGCAATCCTCTGTATATTCTTTACTTTTCCTTTGAGGTCCCTTGCAACAATTTCCAACTAGAAACCTTTTTGTGCAGCTGCTTACCACTTCTCTGTCCACACTAGCATTTAAGCCCCATCAGGGCAGAGCTTGTGTCCCCAGAGTCTCAGTGACACCTGACGAGAAGCCCGCCACGCGCCCGTCTCATCTCAGGCTGGATCCTCCGTCCCTTGGTCCCCAGGGCTGGCCAAGGGGGGGGGGGCTGCTGGCCATACCCTCCCCCCAAAAGCCTCCTGTGCCAGTCTGCAGCACGGGGGAGCCCCCGGGTGCTTTGCAAAAACCACACATTTTACAAAAGAGAAGAGTTTTCCTCCTGAAACCTTGCGACCAGTAAAAAAAAAGATGCAACTGTTAGTAATTTGGGATGAAAATATTTAGAGCACCCAGCGGAGCAGAAAAGAACTCTGGTTTTACGTGTTTTAAAAAATCCGTCATTTCAGAAGCAGAGAAGTTCCAGAAAAGGGCCGAGGTACAGCTCATCACGAAAATGCTGTGGGCCTCGGACGCCCACCCCCACCCCGGACTCCCCGCCCCAGCGCCTCCCGCCCGAAGGCCTGAGGAAGGCAGAGCGCCCGCCTCGGGCCCGCCGGAGCGGCCCCCCCGCAGGGACGGCGGCTCTTCCTCCTCCACGTGGAGCCCCCTCCCCGCCGCCCGGACCCAGCACCGGCCGTGCACGCGCCACGCCCGGGCTTATGGCCGCTGCCAGCCCCTGCGAAGCCCCTGGCTTCTCAGCCCCCCTCTCAGCCTCACAAATGGTGGGTTTCCTTTGTGGCCACATTGAGTTGTTTCTGTCACTTGCAAACCCAAAGACCTAGACCAGTAGAGTGCCTGGCCCTGGACACCCTCCCTCCCCCTCCGTGCCCCCTGCGTTAACCCTGCTGGCCCACTACCCCCTGACCCTACTCTCTCTGGGTCACCCTTAGACCGGAGCCCACCGCTGAGGTTCCCACCTGCCTGACTGTACTGCGCCCTGTCCCACTGTTGACTCTGTTCATTTTTTTTTAATTTATTTTTTTAAAATATATTTTTATTGATTTTTTACAGAGAGGAAGAGAGAGGTGATAAGAGAGTTAGAAACATCGATGAGAGAGAATCACCAATCAGCTGCCTCCTGCACACACCCCACTGGGGATGTGCCTGCAACCAAGGTACATGCCCTTGACCGGAATGGAACCGGGGACCTTTCAGTCCGCAGGCAGACACTCTACCACTGAGCCAAACCGGTTTTGGCGACTCAGTTCTTTTTATTGACTAATTGATGTTTGAGAGAGAGAAGGAGGGGAGAGAGAAACATCAATGATGAGAGAGAACCATGGACCGGCTGCCTCCTGCACGTGCCCTACTGGGGGGTGTAGCCTGCAACCTGGGCGTGTGCCCTGACCGGGAATCAAACCGGCGACCTCTTGGTGCATGGGTCAACACTCAACCACTGAGCCGCACCAGCCAGGCTGACTCAGTTTTTGACAGTCCTGCCTCGTGATTGGCCACGCTTCTCAGCGCCCCGCACCCCGTCCCTGGCCCGCCGCCACCCGGCGTGCTTGAGGCTCTGACCCGGTCCTGGCGTGGGCCAGCCTCCCCGGGGTGGGCTCAGCACTCCTGTTCTCAGCGCGGGTCCCGTCCAGAGCTCAGCCAGGTGACGGGCACGCTGCGGGCTGTGACCCTCACTTCCCCCATGTCCCCCCCCGGGCTTGGCACCACCGCCACCCTGCTGCCAGGCCCCGAACCAACAGCCATCCCTGGCGCCTCTCTCTGCCTCAAGCTCATCCATGTCAACGCAGCCTCTTCAACGCCGCCCGCCCTCCCCCTCTCTTTCCCATCCAACCCTCGCCGACCGACCGCCGGGGCACCTGCGCCGGCCTCCTCCTGCGGCCTCCCGACTCCACAGTCTCTCTCCGCCCAGCGGTAGCCAGGATCCCCTCCCCCCCCCCATGCCCACCTGGCTGTGCCCCTGCTCCCCCTCCCATGCCCCCCATGCCTGCCCACCATGAGCTCAGGAAGGGCAGAGCCCTGGTGTCCTTCCAGCCTCTGCCGCACCCCAGCTTGCACAGCCTGTCCCTGCCCCCCCCCCCCCCCCCCCCCCCCCCGTCTGTCTCCCCCTAGTTCCCTCTCAGGCCTTACAACGTCTAGGAGGCCCTCTTTAACCGCCGCTGCTGGCTCACCGGCCTCTGTCACAGCGACAGGCCTTCCTTGTACCAGAAAAGGACCGCCTGGGAGAGAGGGCGGCATGAGAAAGACGGGCCCAGACGGGATGGAGAAGCACGTTCTCGTGAGTGTCTATTTTTGCCGGCTCTGAAGCCGCCCTCTGCGGGAGGGGAAGTCCCCATGTCACGGCCACCCAACAGTCACAGAAAATGGCACTTTTTAAGAAATGCGGGCGATTCCCGGGTCCCAGGGCCCCGAGTCCCCCAAGCCCCCGAGCTCCCGTTCCCCTCCAGGGCTCACTTTTGGGGACTCTTTGTGCTTATTTCATCAAACCCCCGATCCCCACCCTAAAACTCCGAGACACCACAGCAGCGACATCTATCATTACTAATTATTAGTGATGTTATTTGTTATAGTAGCGCAACACTAAGTTCCTAAAAGGCTCTATTTTATTTAAAGTCCTAACAGCCCTCTGAGGTCGAGGCCAGAATTTTGGGTCCAGGTGAGGGAGGAGGCACGTCCCAAGTCGCACACGGGGAAAGTGGCAGAGCCGGGACCTGCCCCCTGGGCGGGCCACTCGGAGCCCATGTGTTAGAACACACGGCCAAGCCGAAAACCGGTGTGGCTCAGTGGCTAGAGCGTCGGCCTGCGGACTGAAAGGTCCCAGGTTCGATTCTGGTCAAGGGCATGTACCTTGGTTGAGGGCACATCTCCGGTAGGGGGTGTGCAGGAGGCAGCTGATCGATGTTTCTCTCTCATCTACGTATCTAGCTCTCTATCTCTCTCCCTTCCTCTCTGTAAAAAATCAATAATATATATATATATATATATATATATATATATATATATATATATATATTTTTTTTTTTTTTAAAAAAGAACACAGGCCAAGAAAAAGCCAGGCAGCTGATGATTATATATCCTCCGATACGTCCAACATACGCATAATTGGAATCTCTGAATAAGGAAACAAAAACAGTGGAACAGAACCAAGAGTTCAAAACACAATTCAGGAAAACATCTCTGAAATAAAAGACTTCAAAAAAAAAATTACTGTCTTTGTAGGCCAAAACTGGTAAAAATGGACAATTTCCTGTGATTCAACCTGTAATATATACTAGTTTGTTGTTTCAGTTTCTTCCATTGAGAGCTTGCTCATGCAGAATTTTAAAAAAAATGAACCAAAAAGCATCAGTGATAAAACCAGCATATGAACTCAAGTCTACCAGCTCTGTTCTTCCCAAGGTGCTCTGCCAATGTGGGGACGATATGCTGGATTTTTTAAGCAGAAAGAGTGACGAGACTGTAAGAGGCAGAATCAAGGTTCCGAGATGCAATCTCCCCTCCCTGAGCAGATGGGGAGACCGAGGCTCTGTAACCTGCAACTGTCAATCTATCTACAGGCACCTGGGTCTCCCGTCTTCTGGTCCAGGGTTCTTAAGACACACCCAGGCAGGGTCAAAGAAACTGTCTCCAATCCCAGCCTTCCCTCCTTCCCCACATCCCATCCATCGCTAAACCCTGGGCATTTTAGCATCCAAATGACCCTGGAATGTTTTGTTTTTAATATATTTTTATTGATTTCAGAGAGGAAGAGAGCTGAGACATCAATGATGAGAGAGAACCATTGATTGGCTTCCTCCTCCGCGCCCCTGCTGGGGACTGAGCCCGCATCCCCGGCCTGCGCCCATGACCGGAATCAAACTTGGGACCCTTCAGTCCTCAGGCTGGCGCTCCATCTACTGAGCCAAACCAGCTAGGGCCCTGGAGTCTGCTAACTATGTTCCCACCCCCTGCCAGGGGCCTGGCCCTGCACCCTCCTCTCAAGGGGAGGATATTCCAGCTCCCACTGCTGCCCCCTTCACTCTAGAATTCTCATCAGCAAACACAACCGAGTCACTCCCGGTGTGGAAAAGGCCTGAGGCTATTGTCCTGCTTGGCGATTGGCTGGCATCTGGGAAGCTGAGATTTGGGGGGTGGGGGGGTCCATAGCATTCCCCGATAGGAACCGCTCACTGTGCCCACCGTTCATGCTGCACCCTGCCTGCCTTCTCAGAGGCTGCCGTTTGTAAGGGCTGGACAGAGTCCTATGTGAGCAGCTCCCAGTGAAAACCCCGGGTCTCTATCGAGCTTTCCTGGAGGGCCACGCTGTGCGTGTGGCGTCGCAGCACGTCCTGTGGGGCTCCGGCTGGAGCCTGGTCTCCTCTGGACCCCACCCCATGCGCCGTGGCCCTCTGCTGATTTTAATGTGTGTCCTTTGCATGCTGCGGCCTCCGCCTGCCTGCCTGACCTCGCCGTTCACCACCCTCTCTCTCTGCTGGGCCTCAATGCACTCAGCACGTTCCTTCAACCACAATGTCCCCTTGCCTGAAATTCCAGCTCCTCTTCTACTTTAGTGTCAGTGTCTTCTTTAACCCCCTTCAGGCCCTAGCCCGTTTGGCTCAGTGGATAGAGCACCGGCCCATGGAATGAAGGGGCCAGCTTCGATTCCAGTCAAGGGCATCGACCTCAATTGCAGGTTCCATCCCGACCATGTGGGAGGCAACCAACTGATGTCTCACATCGATGTTTCTCTCTCTCTTTCTCTCCCTTCCTTTTTACTTTCTAAAACTCATGGGAAAGTGTCCTCAGGTGAGAATTCACAACTACAACAGAAGAATAACCCCCCTCAGGAGGTCTCTCTCAAGCATCCCAGCTCCAGACCAGCCACCTCCCCTGTTGGGCTCACAAAGGGTCCCTCTCTCCTCCCCTGTGGAGTCAGCTCCTGCAGTTTCCGAGAAGGCGTGATGGTGTCTGCCATCCCCTTCAGGGCAGAGACCTGGTGGGCTCCCACTCAGGTGTGGTCCCCTGTGGCTAGAGGACAGGTACCTGGAGGGTCCCACAGCAAGATCACCGACCCCTTGGCCCCCCCCCCCCCCCCCCCCCGCCTTTGGGCGTCTGTGTGCCGGGGGATGCCTATTTTTAAAGCCAGGGAAGTCTTGAAATAAGCGTAACAGTTTTTCCTGCTCTAGGGCGGGGAGGAAGTTTGAGGTTCACGGAAACCACCACCTGTGACGGCTGACCAGCTTTGGGGGAGGGGCCCCTGGCAGCCCTCCTGGCCCAGCCTGCAACATTTCCCTCCTTCTCCTTTGGGGTCAGGGTCCCTCCTTTCTTTTTTCTTTTCTTTCTTTTTAAAAAAATATATTTTATTGATTTTCCACAGAGAGGAAGGGAGAGGGATAGAGAGCCAGAAACGTCGATGAGAGAGAAACATCGACCAGCTGCCTCCTGCACACCCCCTACTGGGGATGTGCCCGCAACCAAGGTACATGCCCTTGACCGGAATCGAACCTGGGACCCTTCGGTCCGCAGGCTGACACTCCATCCACTGAGCCACACCGGCTTCGGCCCTGCCATTTCTGAGTTCTGTGCAAAGCCCTTTATAACACATTGCAAACACTCCGTGAAGCGGGGACCCGAACCTCCACTTACAGACGCGGAAACTGGGAACAGAGAGGCCAAGCCACGTGCCCCAGTCACACAGCCGGTGAGAAACGGACTGCGGGGGCCCGGAGCCCCTCCTTTTGTTTACAAAAGTATAGAAAGAAAACAAAAGCACAGGAAGAGAAAATACGTGGTGATCCAGATAGAAATTAAGACGTATCGGGAGTGCGCATGAGTCACCGGGGTTAGCAATGCGTTGGCCAGGACAGAATCCAGGGCCCCCACCTCCCCTGCCTCACAGTCTAACCCAGGGGTGGGCAAACTTTTTGACTTGAGGGCCACAATGGGTTCTTAAACTGGACCGGAGGGGGAGGGGCCGGAACAAAAGCAACCTGACCATGCTGGCACTCTCATCTTGGGCTGCTGGTGAAGGAGCGGAGGGGAGAGCAAGAGAACCCTCCGCTCTTTCGGCTCCGCGGGCCGGATAGAACAGCCGAACGGGCCGGATCCGGCCCGCGGGCCGTAGTTTGCCCACGGCTGGTCACTCTAACCTGTGGCTCTCAGCCCTGGCTGCACGTTGGAAACACAGAAGCTTTAAAGAACTCCGATGCCTCGGCCTCTGGCCCCAAGACTGTGATGGGTCGGTCTGGGGTGGCCTAGGGTCTGAGATCTCCCGTGCGCCGCCCAGGCAGAGAGCCGGCGCCACAAATGAACCCAGAGCTCAGGGAGGGAGCCTCTGAGAAACCAGCCGAGGGGTACAGGCTCGCTGAGCAGCCCCGGATCCCGGGTCCCCAAGAGGTGGCTGGTGACGCGCGATCATCCGCGATGAGGATGGGTCCGTTGATGGGCTGCGAACCCAGCTGATGCTCACGGTCGGTCCACAGCTCCCCCGCACCCCCCTCCCAGAGTTTAAGTGTTCGCTGTAGTCGGGCACCCTGCCAAGAGCCTCCCACGCACAATCCTATTCACCCTCCCCACCGCTCTCGCAGGGAGCTGTTGTTCCCACTTCACAGGACAGGAAAACTGAGGCTCGGAGAGACGGGACGGGGCAGAGGGGAACTCTGAGCCCCTCTCGGCAGAGCTGGCCTCAGCAAACCGGGTCTGAGTCGTGGCTAAGAACCCCACCGGTGTCTCCTACAACACAGTTTCCCTCTGAAAAAAATCACAGAGCTCCTAAAAGCAATCCTATTAAAAGTTTTTTTAAAAAAAACACAATTAACTTCATAAGAGTGCTGAAAGGAACTGTTCTTTGACTCAGTTAAGAGGCTTATTTGCAACCAGTGGCCCCGGCCCAACCTTCCCAGCCCCCCACTATGCCACAGGGCCAGGCTCTCAAATGGCCTGCGCGAGGACCCACAAGCTTCCGACCCCCACGAGGCCCCGCAGGTGTGCGCTCAGCGCAGCATTCCACCCCTCCGTGTCTGTGGCCTAACGCCCACCTCACTTCCAGGTGCTGGAAGCTTCCCGGCTTCATTCAGGCCCCAACTCACCGAGACTCATACCCCCAGCCCTACAGACCTTCCCCCTGGATCGATTTATTTCAGAGTTAATGCCATGAAAGCTTGAGCAAAAGGAAATGAATTTACAATAGTCCCAACACACCAAATTTATCACCATCTACCAATCTTATCTACCCATCTCTGCCCCTAATCTATGTCTTTATAATTATAATAAAAGACTGCAGATAATGTTGTATCTGTAGTAAAACACATTCAGATTTCAGAAATTATATGCACCAGGCTTATTTATACCTTTTTTTGGATATATATATATATATATATATATATATATATATAAATTTCAGAGAGGAAAGGAGAGGGAGAGATAGAAACATCAGTGATGAGAGAGAATCATTGATTGGCTGCCTCCTGCATACTTCCTACTGGGAATTGAGCCCACAACCCAGACATGTGCCCTTGATCAGAATTGAACCTGGAACCCTTCAGTCCACAGGCCGGCACTCCATCCCCACTGAGCCAAACTGGCTAGGGCTATTTATACCTTTTTGATGGCACAGAAACTTACCAAGGAAAACCAGCTCTCACGAGTGCGTTTTCTGATTGTTCTATTTTTAGCATTTTTTATCACCAATACTAAAACCACATTTTCTCACATTTTAGCATTTCTGAAATCTGAGTGTGTTCTACAGTGGACCGATTTCAGTGTTGTGTCACATTACATCACCGTAAAGGGCGCACTGTCTCTTCTTCACAGTACCTATATAATGGTGGGTCTACGATCACCGGTGTCTTCTGTGCTGAGAAATCGGATGCCATAAATGGTACTTTTTCCGTCTTGTGGGTCATTTCCTTTCCCATAAGTGAGATGAGGTTTTACCATAGAATTTTCATTGTTCCTGATACAGACCATCATTTCTTGCCCAGAACAGCTTTGTGGCTCTAGTTGGTTTGGCTCAGGGGATAGAGCATCAGCCTCCGGACTGAAGGGTCCCAGGTTCAATTCTGGTCAAGGGCACATGCCAGGGTTGTGAGCTTGCTCCCCAGGGTGGGAAATATAGAAGGCAGCGATTAATGATTCTCTCTCTCTCTCTCTCTCTCTCGCTGTTTCTATTTCTCTCTCCCTCTCTCATCCTCTCTGAAATCAATAAAAATATTTTTTTAAAAAAATAAAGAGCCGAAACCGGTGTGGCTAAGTGGATAGAGTGTCGGCCTGTGGACTGGAAGGTCCCAGGTTCGATTCCGGTCAAGGGCACGTCCCCAGTAGGGGGTGTGCAGGAGGCGGCTGATCAATATGTTTCTCTCTTATCGACGTTTCTAGCTCTCTATCCCTCTCCCTTCCTCTCTGTAAAAAATCAATAAAATATATTTAAAAGAAATAAAAGTAAAAGAAAGAAAGAAAGAAAGAAAGAAAGAAAGAAAGAAAGAACAGCTGTGTGGGTTGGCCCAGCCCTCGGCAGCTGTCGGAATGAGGCGATTTCACCACGGCACCGCCAGCACCGAGCGTTTCCACGCGCCTTTCCGTTTGCCTAGCGTAATAAGGAACTACAAATGAAGGAAGTGCGAGCCGCTTCCTTTGCCTTTCTCTGGCTGCAACAATAACTGGCACTCACAGGGCTTTTCCCCATTCCCGTTGGAAACACCGAGCAGCGAGGCTAGGAGGTCCCAGAAGAACTTACCTTTTCGTCCCGGGTAGACATGTTCCCGTCCTCTCTGGGCCTGGAAAGTAAGAAAGCGTTTGTCCAGATCTGTCCTCCTGCCTTAGCATGCAACACCACAAATTTGTTAAAGACTTAAGTATCTGAAGATTGTAAATAATAAAGTTCAAAGAGTGTACAGAAGGACATATATCCTGGCTCCCATTACGCTTAATACATTTACTTATTGCCGAAACTGGTTTGGCTCAGTGGTAGAGCGTCGGTCTGCAGACTGAAAGGTCCTGGGTTCGATTCCAGTCAAGGACATGTACCTTGTTTGCGGGCACATCCCCAGTAGGGGGTTGTGCAAGAGGCGGCTGATTGGTGATTCTCTCTCATTGATGTTTCTAATTCTATATCCCTTTCTCTTCCTCTCTGTAAAAATCAATAAATTATATATATATATATATATATATATATATATATATAATTGATTTCTTTACAGAGAGAAAGGATAGAGATAGTTAGAAACATCAATGAGACAGAAACATCCATCAGCTGCCTCCTGCACACCCCACACTGGGGATGTGCCCGCAACCAAGGTACATGTCCTTGACTGGAATCGAACCCGGGACCCTTTAATCCACAGGCCGACGCTCCATCCACTGAGCCAAACTGGCTTTGGCAGTATGTGTTACTTCTTTTTTTTTTTTTTTAAATATATTTTATTGATATTTTACAGAGATGAAGGGAGAGAGATAGAGAGCTAGAAACATCGATGAGAGAGAAACATCGACCAGCTGCCTCCTGCACACCCCCTACCGGGGATGTGCCCGCAACCAAGGTACATGCCCCTGACCGGAATCGAACCTGGGACCTTTCAGTCCGCAGACCGACGCTCTACCACTGAGCCAAACCGGTCTCGGCCAGTATGTGTTACTTCTTAAAAAATATTTTTAACATAGTGACATACGCATGGAGTAAAAAGTGTAAATAATGCAAAAAGATACACCATGGCAAGTTTCCTTCTTGCCCAATCTTCTCAGAAGCAGCCACTCTTACCACTTTCCTATGCAGCCCTCGCAAGCACAGGTGTATTCATTCCCTCTCTCTCTCTCTCTTTTTTTTCCTTAAACAAACGTGAGCCCCACGCTCTGCTCTGAACCTGGCTCATTTCCCTTGAGGGGGCGGAGGACTGAATTTGGCCCCTGAGGGTGCACACCCCCAATCCCCTTCCTCGGGACCATACCTGTGTCACTTTACCTGGCAAAGGGGCTTTGCAGACGGGATTGAATAAAGGGCCCTGAGGAGCCAGCTGGGCCCAGTGGAGGGAGAGTCAGACTAGGAGGCATGTGACGAGGGGAGGGAAGGGAAGGCCGGGCCGGAGTCAGAGAGCGACCTGGGACTTCACGCCGCTGCCTTTGCAGAGGGAGGGAGGGAGGGGCCCGGCCCAAGGAGTGCCGGCAGCCGGCAAAGGCAAGGACGCAGGTTCCCCCCAGAGCCCCCAGAAAGCACACAGCCCCGCCCGCACCTGATGTTGGCCCGCGGGGGCTGGCTTTGGAGCCCTGGCCCCCAGAACTCTAAGATACTATATTTACGTGTTTTTTCCAGCCCTCCAGATGTGATCGTTTGTTTGGCACGTGGGTTGTTTCCCAGCCTTTTGCTGCCCCGGGTTCCAGTGAATAACCCTGCACACCATGTGCTGCTTTTATCATTAAAAAATATATATATATATATATACCGTCTTGGGAAAAAAAATTCACCAAGACTTAAAAAAATAGGAGGCTTCTTTCTCTCCCCTCAGCACCAGGCTCAGAGGCGCTGGGAGGCGCCTTTGCTGCTTGACTGGCAGAGCAGGGTCCGCGGCCGGCGCAGTGCGGCTCCGTGGGCTCCGGCCCAGCCCCCGCCCCCCCCTCACGGGACGGGCTCAGGTGGAGCCTTCACCACAAGTGAAGGTGAAGGTGAAGGTGAAGGTGAAGGTGAAGGTGAAGGTGAAGGTGAAGGGGGGAGGAGGTGCCCTGGAGATTCCCTCCTGGCACAAGGCAGGCCGGAAGCAGAAGGAGCACACACGTGGAGAAGGATCCAGCCTCAGTAGTCCAAGCAACAGAACATTTACACCTACCGTGACCCCCCCCATTAAAACGGACAAAACAAATAAAAATGAGCATACCCACATGCTCATAGGGCTGTAGAAAACCTCGCACATATTGCTGGGGGTAACTATTTATTTTATTTTATTTTTTATAATTGATTTTTATTTATTCTTTTTTAGGAGAAATTTTTAAAAATTATTTAAAGTATTACATATAGTAGTACCCGCAACCAATGTACCTGCCCTTGACCGGAATCGAACCTGGGACCTTTCAGTCCGCAGGCCGACGCTCTACCACTGAGCCACACCGGTTTCGGCGGGAATAATTGTTTTAAACAGCCATCAGGTGGCAAGTGGCGTGTGCCTTCAGAACGATCATACCCTTGACCTGAAGAGTTTGGGAACTCTTATCTCCAAGAAATCCCTTGGAAGCAAAAACAACAAAACAAAACGTGCAATTTGGACCGAAATGTTGAGAGCGAGGTTGGCGTTCCGGCTGGAACCTGGGAACAGAGCACAGCCCGCATGAGGGCGAAGCCGGGAAGGCAGCGGGCGGCGGGCGGGAGGAGGGAGAAGGGATGGCAATGGGGGGGGGGGGGGGGAAATGCCGAGCGGCGGCTGTGAAGCAACCAGGAGTAGAACCCTGCAACCCTGCCTGCCAGCCCACACAATGACCAGCCCCGCTGCCGGGTGCAGTGCGGGCTCTGGGGATCCAAAGGGACAAGGCAGGAAGAGGTCAGGGCCCAGGGAGGCTGGCATGTGAGCTGGGGGTGGGGAGTGGGGCGATGAGGAACCGAGGACACCCACCAGCCAGGTAACACCAGCAGGCCGAGCGCGGGAAGGGCTGGGAGCTTCCTCCTCTCTCTCTCTCTCTCTCTCTCTCTCTCTCTCTCTCTCTCTCTCTCTCGCTCAGGTGAAGGGGGAGGGCGGGCGTGGGGAATGAGGGCAGTTCTGGAATTGTGTAAGTGGCTGCGGCCTGAAGACTTTCAAACGCCGGCTCCCACCAGCCTCCCCCCGCGGGGCCAGGGCAGGAGAAGTTGCCACCAGGCCTAGGTCTTACTCAAGACGCTCCGCTGCCGGCGGGCCGTCCGTCCGGAAACCCTGCAGACGGCGGCCCGGGTCGCAGATGTGCTCGGGCGGCCATGGGGCCCAGGTCACAGATGTGCTCAGGCGGCCATGGGGCCCAGGTCACAGATGTGCAGGGGGCGGCCATGGGCGCAGGGGGTGGTGACAGCTGGCTCCGGGCACTAGGCTAAGCCCTCATACCAGTCAGCTCATCTAATCATCTCAGCCGTCCTGTGAGGCGGGGACCATGCCAACCCCGTGGGGCCAAGCAGGAAACCGAGGCACGGAGAGGCTAAGTCCACAAGAGCCCCCCTGCCCCGAGGAGGTGCTGGGTAAAGGCGCTGCCCCGCGCCCCACCGCTCCTGGAGTCGGACCCGGCACCAACCACCGGGCCCGCTTCTCGAACCCTCACCCAGGGGAGGCAGGTGCTGCTCTGGGGGTGCTTCCTGCAGGGACAGCCTCCTCCTGAGACGCGGCCATTGCCCCCCCCCCACTCCGTCCCTGCAGTCCAGGTGGGGGCCAGGGCGGGGAGGAGGGATAAATACACGGGTTTGGGGGCTCGCACCAACCTGGGGGTGAGTCTTGGCTCTGCCTCCTCTGTGGCCTCCTGGGACCTCGTCTCTCCACCTGTGAGGGCGAGAGGGAGGCACCTCCTCACCTGTGGTTGCCCAAGTGGAGGCACTTGCTCCCAGCTCCAGGCCCAGGGCAGCGCCTCGGCCCGCACCCTCGTCTCCAAGGGGGTGTGGGGTGGGGGTGGGGGTGTGGGTTGGGGACAGGAGGGACTTCTCTCCCAGGTCCTGAGTGTCCGCTCCTGCCCCCCCCCCCCCAGTGGACTCCGGGCCCCCCGGGCAAGGCAGGGAAACCGCTGCTAGAACTGCGGGCGCCTGAGGCGGGCTGGGGTCCCCGGAGCCCCAGCAGGAGGGCGGGGGACCCCCTGTCCTTGAGGACTCGGGGCACAGACAGAAGGGGCTGCGCTCCAAGAGGGGCGCGTCCCGCCCGGAGCACCGACCTGGCCGTCCGCTCGCTCGTGGCCGCCGCTGCGAATGCGAGTGCGGCTTCTGCCCCGGCCACCCCTCCTTCCTCCTCCTCCCTCCCCCTCCGCCCCCTTCCCCTCCCTCCTTCCCCTCTGCCCCTCCCTCCCTCCTTCCCCTCCCGCAGCCCAGGCCTCGCCCACCGAGCAGCCCCGAGTCACGAGGAGCCTGGCCCCGCGGGCAGGGTGGAGGAGGGAGCCGCTAACTTCCTCCGGCGGGACGGGGGCGGGAGGGGACGGGGTTCGGGTCCCTCCCCTCCCCACCTCACACTCTCGGCTTCTGGCACCCTCCCACCCCTGAGAGGCGACCCTGAGTATCCGCTCTGCTGAGGGGGTGGAGGGTGCAGAATGCCCCCAGAGGGGGCCCTTGGACGGGGGCTGAGGCTGGAGGTAAGAGGGGGGCCTCGCTCCAGGGCTGACACTGGCAGGAGTAGGGGGCCTTCCGGCCGGCAGGCCTCGCTCAGGCCAATGCCCCTCCCTCCCCTGCGGGCCCTCCTGTGCCCCGGCTTCCCCGGTACCCTGTTTTACCGGATTTCCCAGCTCACACGGCAGTCAGTGGCTCCGTTAGCCTCGTCTTCCCCACAGGCCACCCGTCCAGGAGCTGGCCGTCTTCTGCACACCCCTGCTTGGCAGGAGGTGGGCGTCTCAGCTCCCTGGAGTTGAGTTAGTTTCCCACTAACTGCTTCTGTAACAAGTTGCCACAAACCTAATGGCTTAAAATAACACATATTTTCCCCGGGCACATACCTAGGATGTGGGTTTGATCCCCAGAGGGAGGCAACCAATCAGATGTGTGTGTGTGTTTCCCCTCCTCTCCCTCCCTTTCTTTCTCAAAAGATCTCAGTTGTGTTACATCTTTATCCCCAGCACAGTGTGGCATACAGCAGGTACTTTTACATTCCAGGATGTAATTATGCAATCGCATAAATTAATAAATGAGCATTCAGTGTAACAAGGGTGCGCACCATCACTGCGGTATTCAACATTGAGCTGAAGATCCCGGCCAATGCGATAAGACAAGAAGCAAGAGGCACAAAGACTGAAAAGAGAAAATCTGTCATCTGCATCAACGTGACTTGTCTACCCAGAAAATCCAAGAGATCAGCAGACGAGTACTGGATACCTACGGCGTGGTAGGCCTGTTCTAGACACTTAGTATAACATGAAGGAGCTCCCACCGAAACCGGTGTGGCTCAGCGGATAGAGCGTCGGCCTGCGGCCTGGAGGGTCCCAGGTTCGATTCTGGTCAAGGGCATGTGCCTTGGTTGTGGGCACATCCCCAGTGTGTGGGGGGGGGGTGCAGGAGGCAGCTGATGGATGGTTCTCTCTCATCGATGTTTCTAACTCTCCATCCCTCTCCCTTCCTCTCTGTAAAAAATCAATAAAAAATAAGGGGAAAAAAAGATGAAGGAGTTCCCATTTTATTTGTGGAGGTGAGGCTGACCATCTGTAGGGCTGAGTCACTTGCAGAAGAAAGCACCCAGGAAGTCCATAAACTTAGATGAGGAAAAAACTACATCTTTATTTTCATTAAGCTGGGACTGAGGTGTATTACTTCCTTCAGGTATGAATGCAGGCAACAGCTGATCTAGCAGTACCCAGGACTGTCACCAACCAGAATCACAGATGTTTTCAAATCACAATATCCTACTTGTAAATATCTCAAAATATGACATATACTCACCATCACAGTGGTTATTAAACCAGGCCTTAGTCCTTACAGTTTAATATGCTGACAAAGAATTTCACTTATTACTTTCTCACAATATTTAGAATAATTCAATAACTTCAAGGTAGCTGGTGGTGTCTTTTGTACAAGGATACATCCTATTTCATGCCTTTAAAGCGTTATCCCGAGAAGAGGATCCGTGGTTCAAGAAAGACCAGGAAGGCTTTGTTTTCTGGGTGTGGGGCAATGCCACCCCAGTTCTCTTGCACAAGGGGTCTCCCCCGGTGCCCGCGCTTCACGTTTCTTACCGGAATAAGCTCTGCTGGCTTAGGCATGGGCCAGTCATTGTCCCAGCGCTTTCTGAAGGTCCGGCCTGGTGTGGGGGTGCCCATTCTGGGGAAGACCTAAGCATGGCGCTTGGGCCTGGGCCTGCTTGTGCCCCAGATCAGCTGGCACCAGGCCGGGGCAGTGGCCGGCTCGGACTTTGCCCAGTGGGGAGAGAGCAGGCCTCCTCTGCTGATTTGGCTTCCTCTGGGGCAGTGTTTCCGGCGGCTGCAGCTGAGCACTTCCCTTCCGGGGGGGGGGGGGGGGGGGAAGGCAGGTGGGCGTCCCGGGGCCTGTGCGAACGGGGCGAGAGGAGTGGAGGGAGCTGTGTGGACTTCCCAGAGTTACGCCTGCAGTCTGGGTCCCGAGGCTCCTTTCCCGGCACCGATGAGTCATCCATCTGCAGCGGGGCAGCTCCCGAGGGCGTCTGCGCAGGCCTGCGGGCCTCTGTGGGGTCACAGCTGCATTGGAAGGCCACAGCTCGCCCTCGCTGGTCTGGCCTACGGACTGACGGGTCCCGGGTTCGGTTTCAGTCAAGGACACATACGTAGGTTGCAGGCTTGACCCCCAGCTCTGATTGGGGGGCGTGTGCAAAGGCAACCAATCTATGTGTCTCTCTCACATCAATGTTTCTCTCCCTTCCACTCTCTAAAAGCCAATGGGAAAATATCCTCAGGTGAGGATTTAAAAAAAAAACAAAACACGAAAGAAAAAGAAAAAGTAAAGGTCACGGTTTATGCTGACTTCCTTTTCTGATACCCATCTCAAAACTTCTGCTCCATAGTTCAGAATCACATGGAAGAAAAGAAAACAAAAACAAAAACATAGCTGTTTTAAATGCATAAAATAGAATGCATCTTAGTACAAAAAACACCACCAGAGACTTGGGTTCAAACCCTGCCTCCACCCCTCCCCTGGCTAGCTGGCTGATCTTTCAGGGATTTAGCAAATAGTGCCCGAGTGCCAACTACGTGCTAGGCACTGAGAAAACAGAGGCGAACAAGACAGGCAGGTCCCACCTCTTCTCATCAAAATGATTCCCTACAGGGAGGCACCCAAAGACCAACTTATCCTATTCTATATAATAAAAGCCTAATATGCAAATCGTCCCCTCATGTGCTACAACCTCTCGCCTGCTACCTAGGGGCGGGGGTGATGGGACAGAGGTGAGGTGAGAATGTGGGGTGTCCTCCGAGCTCACTCTCACTCCCCCTGCTACCCTCCCCAGGGCGCCAGGGCTCATGCAGAAGCGTTCCTCCCCCTGCTCAAGTGCTAGGTGCCCACGAGGAGCCCGCCCAGCACCCACGCGGCCTCTCCGGGTGAGCCAGGCTGCAGCGGCCGGTAGGGCTCCCCGTGGGTTCGCACAGGAGCCGGTCGGCCAGGCCGGCTGGGAGGAGTGTGCTGCCTCACTGGCTTTGGAGCAGGGCCGCTGGGGGGCCCAGAGGCCCACGCTGCACCCCGCCCGTGGGGTCCGGCAGCGCTCACCACATTTGCATGGGGACTGGGGCGTTGTGACTCAGGCGGAGGGGGGCATGTGGGGACCCGGGGGCCCAGGTGCTGCCCAGGGCCCAGGGGTCAGCTGGGACCTGCCTTCCACACCAGATGCTCACGCTTTGGTTCCCGGCCAGGCCTAGGGACCGCACCCGTGCACGGATGCCATGCCCCAGGCTAGTGGTGTTAGGACAGAA
This sequence comes from Vespertilio murinus, assembly GCA_963924515.1. Lineage (NCBI taxonomy): Eukaryota > Metazoa > Chordata > Mammalia > Chiroptera > Vespertilionidae > Vespertilio > Vespertilio murinus. The sequence continues at coordinate 9,777,689 of OZ004720.1, read as the reverse complement.
ATGACCTTGGCGTATGTCAGAGAACAGCGGCAGGGACAGAGATGAGGCCCCGCCGAAGTAGGGGGGTCGGGGAAGGCCTCTCTGTGACATTTAAATTAATACCGAAAGCTGATGTAGAGCCGACCATGAAAAGAGGGGAAAACCTTCTAAGCAGAGGGAATGACAGTACAAGCAAAGGGCCTGAGGTGGGAAGACGCTTGGCCTGGTGAGAAACCAAGAGGAGGCCAGAATTACTGGCCCATGGAGGGAGAGGAGGAGGGGGGGGAGGGGGAGGAGGAGAAAGGGGTGAGAAGGTCAGAGAAAAGGGTAGAGCCGAAACCAGTTTGGCTCAGTGGTAGAGAATCGGTCTGCCGACTGAAAGGTCCCGGGTTTGATTCCGGTCAAGGGCATGTACCTTGGTTGCGGGCACATCCCCGGTGGGGGGTGTGCAAGAGGCAGCTGGTCAATGTTTCTCTCTCATCGACGTTTCTAGCTCTCTATCTCTCTCCCTTTCTCTCTGTAAAATATCAATAAAATATATATTTTTAAAAATAAAAAAAGAAAGAAAAGGCCATTATTAGGGGGTTGAATTCGTGTAAAAATGGGAGAAACCATGGGAGTTCTAAGCAAGGAGAGAGTCACAATTTGATTTTTTGAATTGTGGTAAAATACACAATATAACTTCACAGTTTAGTCCGTTATAAAGTATACTGCTGGTAGCATTTAGTATATTCATCGTGTTGTGCAACCTTTACCACTACTCAGTTTAAGAACTTTTTCATCAACCTGGCCAGAGAGCATCCTCCTGATATGCCAAGGCTGCGGGTTCCACCCCAATCAGGGCACATACAAGAACCAACCAATGAATTCATAAAGAAGTGGAATAATAAGTCAATGCTTCTCTCTCTCCCTTCTTCTCTCTAAAAACCAATTAAAAAAAACTTTTTCATCACCGAAAAGGAACCCTGAACTCATCAGGCAGTTACTCCCCACTCCGACCTCCAGCCCATTCCCATCTCCACGGCTGTGTCTGTCCGGGACATTTCACAGTACGTGGCCTTTTGGAGCTGGCTTCTCACGCAGCGTGTTTCTGAGGTCCATTCACGTCGTGGCATGTGCTAGGACTTCCTCTCCTGCCCGACTATCCTCCTGGATGGACAGGCCACATTCTGTTTACCCACCCTCCATTGACAAGGTTTGATTTTACAAACATAACTCTGCTTGCTGGGTGGGGGTTGGGTCATACAAATGGCAAAAAAAAATGGAAGTGCAGGGGAGAGACAACGATGGCGTGGACGAGGATGCTGGGAGCAGGGAAGGAAAGAAGGGCATGGGCTTGGGATCTGTTCGGGAGGTAGAAGCAGCAGATGAGAAGTGGGGACGGACTGGGCGTGGGAGGTGAGGAAGAGGCTGGAGCAGCTGGGTGCCCAGAGGAGTCTGGGAGGGGACAGGTGGAGGGACATACTCATTCTTTTTTTTTTTTTTAATATAGTTTATTGATATTTTACAGAGAGGAAGGGAGAGAGCTAGAAATGTCAATGAGAAACATTGACCAGCTGCCTCTTGCACACCCCCTACCGGGGATGTGCCCGCAACCAAGGTAAATGCCCTTGACCGGAATCGAACCCGGGACCTTTCAATCCGCAGATTGACGCTCTACCACTGAGCCAAACCGGTTCCGGCAACATACTTGTTCTTGATAATGTTTGGTTTGAATTGTCAAAGTGGAGGTGTCATGTGGGCAGTAGGATTTGAGTCTCTAACTTGGCAGAGAAGTTCGGGGTGTGATTTTGTGATAGAAGAAATACACATATTTTGGTCTTAGTCCCTGGTTCCTGGCCAGAGCTCCTAAAACCCTTTTATTTTCTCAAGTGATAAGAGCAATAGGAACTTTTTCTTAAAACACAGGGTGGGGCCCTAGCTGGTTTGGCTCAGTGGAAAGAGCATCAGCCTCAGTACTGAAGGGTCCTGGGTTCGATTTCTGCCAAGGGCACATGCCCGGGTTGCCGGCTCGATCCCCAGTAGGGGGCGTGCATGAGGCAGCCGATCAGTGATTCTCATCACTGATGTTTCTGTCTCTCTCTCCTTCTTCCAGCCTCTCTGAAATCAATAGAGAAATATATTAAAAAGAAAATACAGGGCGGGGCAAAAGTAGGTTTACAATTGTTTATATGGAAAACAATACAATCATTAATAAATAAAACAATAATACACAAATAACCTGTGTTTTCGTTCTCTTAACTGTAAACCTTTTTGCCCCATCCTATATTTGGTTTTGTCCCCAGCCCTGGAGCATCCCTTGCTATTTATAACAAGGCCCTTTAACCACACTTGTGCTTACATTAATGAGGTGACTTCTGGAAAGCCCCTAAAAGAATGGGGGGCTGGTTGCCATTGGGACCATCCAAGTGAGCAGAGGGATTGGGACTCACGGCTCTCCCGGGATACCCGGGCCCCTGGGACACACGGCTCTCCTCTGGGGAGGGAGGAGGGGCTGGAGGCTGAGTTCATCACCAATGGCCAGTGATTTAACCAACTGTGCCTTGTAGTGAGGCCTCTATGGAAAGCCGGAACAGAAGGGATTCAGAGTTCTGGGCCGGTGGAGCTGAGGTGCTGCTGGGTGGGTGATGGGCCTGCAGAGTGCAGAGTCTGTGTCCATCTCCCAGTTCCCTTCCCCAGGCATCTCTCCCTCTGGCTGTTCCTGAACTGTGTTCTTTTTTTTATTTTTTAATTAATATATTTTATTGTGGAAACCGGTTTGGCTCAGTGGTAGAGCATCGGCCTGTGGACTGAAAGGTCCCGGGTTCGATTCCGGTCAAGGGCATGTACATTGGTTGCGTGCACATCCCCGGTGGGGGGTGTGCAGGAGGCAGCTGGTTGATGTTTCTCTCTCATAGACGTTTCTGGCTCTCTGTCTCTCTCCCTTCCTTTCTGTAAAATATCAATAAAAATATATTTAAAAAAACAAAAAACTAACTAGTATCTTTTATATATATATATATATATATATATATATATATATATATATATAATTGATTTTTTACAGAGAGGGAAGGAGAGGGATGAGTTAGAAACATTGATGGGAGAGAAACATCAGTCAGCTGCCTCCTGCACACCACCTACTGGGGATGTGCCTGAAACCAATGTACATGCCCTTGACTGGAATCGAACCTGGGACCCTTCAGTCCGCAGGCTGACGCTCTATCTACTGAGTCAAACCAGTTAAGGCTGAATTGTGCTCTTTTATAAAGAAAACTTAATTGCAAGTAAACCCTTTTCTTGAGTTCTGTGAGCCATTCTAGTTGACTCCAAGGAGAGGGTTTGGGGACCTCTGACGAACAGCCGGTCTGTGAGAAGCACAGGTGAGAGCCTGGGCGTGGCGTGGCGTCTGAAGCGGGGGCAGCCGGAGGGACCGAGCCCTTGACCTGTGGCCTCTGGGCTAACTCTGGGCCGTTAGTGTCAGAGTCACTTGGTGTGGAAAACCCACACATTTTATGGTTACCATAAAAGTAGTAAATGAAGAGAAAACCAAGGCGATTTTCTTTTAGGAGCTGTTCCGGGCACAGCTGGTGCTGAGGACCGTGGCCAGGCTGAGCCCCTCCTCGGTGCAGACAAAGGGCCCAGGACAGGGCTGGAGGAGGAGCAGGTGAGGGAGGGGCTGCAAAGGAGACAGAGTAACTGTGAGGTGGGAGAAAGAACAAGGGCGTGCGGGTCCTGGGAACCAGGAGGAGTGAACGGGGCAAATGCTGATGGAGTGAGTGACAGGCAGAGGGGGTGGGGGAAGTAGAGAGAAGACACATAAACCACTCGAGGGACAAAGACCGCTCAGTTAGGAGCCTGGCGTTGACCACCGGGCAGTGCAGTTCTTCACTCATCCATTTCTTCTTCCTCTTCTTCCAACTCCATAGTTTCCTTTCTTCGTATTCTCTTTTCCTATGCTTGCTTCCTTCTCCGTTCAGTTTCCCTACCTCTTTTTTCCCCCCTCACCCATAAATAGAAAACAAAAATGTGGAGGTTCCTGACTGGTCACATTCATGAAGGGAGCAGGGAAAGCAGACAATGGTGGAGGGCTGAGGGGCCCACACAGCCTGGCAGGGCACCCGGAACGTAAGAACTCCCATTTATTCAGCGCTTACTGTACCCCAAGCACTGTGCTAAGCATCTTGTCCGGTTTCGCAGAGGAGACTGAGGCTCGGCAAGTTCATTACAAGGCCACACAGCTGGTGAGAGGCAGAGCCGGGACACGAACCGTGTTCCGCACACAGGACTCCCCACGGACTCCGCCCCTGCCTGTAGAAGTTCGGAAGACTTAACGTTGGGAAGAGGAGGGCAGAGGACTCCTCATGTTGGAAATCCACCCCTCATGTTGGTGAGCAGGACCTCACCGAAGGATTCAGCAGCAGCATCTTGTTCCACCTGCTGGTGACTTATGGAAACTACTCTGGACGATGTGGTCAGCCCTCCCGGCCAGCAGGATGGGCTCCACATGGCCGGCCAGGTCTGAGCCCCCAACACCTCTGCACAGAGGTGATCAGCTCTCCCTGTCGTGGCTGTTTCAGGAAAGGGCTCGTGACCCAAAGCCTGGCCCGTGAGACCTGAGGGAAGTCTGCAGGGGCCTCTGGGAAGTTTGCTCTTCCCAGGAGCATGGCAGAAGACAGCCTCTCTTCCTCCTGTCAAGGGCTGGACACAGGGCCGGATGTGCACCTGCTCCTGGCCGGAGGGCAAAGCCAGGGTGGAAAGCACCTGGGCCCGATGTCACCGATCCCCTCACCCCAGCAGCCACACGCATGCCTGTTTTTGAGATGACGCGTTTCACTATGGTTGGGTCAGGGTTACTCACTGCCAGGAACATCCTGCCTTCTTCGAACCCGTATTTGGACATTTGTTGGGCACTGCTGCCGCTCTGGCCCATTTCACTTTCTCTTGGTGACAGCCACAACTTCTGTTTGAGGAGCTAACCCGTTGGGTCTGGTAGAACTGTGCATCAAAGCGTCCCCCTCATTCAGCTGGGAGGTGGCACAAGACACAAATGGAGCCACAGGGAGTCAGAGAGCGAGCCCACGGCTGCCATCCGCTCACATCAGGGTGGGATCTGGGCTGTTGGTGCTTGTCCTGTTTGCTCCAGTCACCTGAACTGGTTTCTATCATTTGCATCCAAGGAAGCAGGCCAGGAGCTGAGGGAGAGAGAAGAGGAAGAACAGCTCCTGCTGTTCAGGAGCAGGCTCGTCCTGCAGGAGGCAGAGTGGCAAACCACGTGCTCAGGTAGGAGGCAGAATGAAAACTGACGTGGCAATAATCCGGGATCATAGAGGCAGAACAGCGGTCTCTGATATCAGAGTGGCCTCGCGATGCGGCTACTCCCCCCCAGGCTTTCCTGGTCTACTGTGTCCCTTCATGCAGCACCGAGAAAGGAAAGCCAGCCAAGTCACTCTGAAAGGGCTTAGTTGATCAACTTTCTACCCAGAGAGTATTTAGATTGAATTTCTTAGCTCGTTGGATCTTAGACAAGGCCTCACAAAGTTTGAGAAGGCTGTAATTGTAGAAGGTTGCACTGACATCTTACCGATGCTGGTCTCAAACACAGGCCTGGAAGTAGCAGCCGGGATTTCTCTGAGAAGTGGTTTCAATCCTTTAGGGGTCGGGATGGTGGGGGACAAACAGCCCCCAGTCTCTGCTTCTAACAGAGCCGTTCTGATTTTATTTATTTTACATAGGATGCCTTTCACATGATTTTCTTTAAAGTTTGGACAGCATTCTTAGAGGCACCCTGTCTTTCTAGAGATGGGGAGAGAAGGCACAGCACCTTTCTCAGCTCTTGGATTATATAAATGCAAAAGCAGAAGTCCAAGTTTTGAATGAAATGATACTGACCTGAATAAGATCATGGATTTAAAAAATAATCTCATAAAATTGCACCACGAGTGGTGCCTAAAATGTGCACCCAATAAATAATTTGCACTGCAGCAAATCTTTTACCTTACTGGGTATAATACTCAGTGACTCTATTAGTGAAAACAGTGAAACACGGGTGCAGCCCTGAAACCAATGTAAGCCAAGCTGGTGAGCAAACTCCAGCCAACCCTGATCCACACTGGATCCGTGCATTTTATTTAAAATTTTTATTTCAGAGGAGAGGGGGAGATAGAAACATCAATGATGAGAATCATTGATGGGCTGCCTTCTGCATGCTCCACGTTGGGAACTGAGTCCACAATCTGGGCATGTGTCCTGACCGGAATCCAACCTGAGACCCTTCAGTCTGCAGGCAGATGCTCTATCCACTGAGCCAAACTGGCTAGGGCTGGATCTGTGCATTTTATCATTTACAGTGCACAGCCTTCTAATGGGGGAAATTACTTGAGGGTATGATCTGTCAGTCAACTCCAGCTAGCCCTTAATCGAAGGGTTAGCACTAAACATGACAAGATATTGGTGTCTGTAGGAGGATTATGAAATTTGGAAGAAGTGCTTTTATTTTGGTATAAGTTATGGAATCTGATTCCTCTAAAGGCTCGTGTACCTGGTGAATGAGCAAACCTCCAGCAGATGGCATATGAACTTCCTTTATCCCACCAGCTCGCTCCCCTGCCTGCCACACGTACCTAGCTTGCAGGGGTTTTGCAGGAAAGGTCAAGCAGCCAGCCTGTCCAAGAACATGACTACCGTTCTCCTGTTCGCCAGCCCTCAACAACTGGTGTGCGGGCTGGTCCTTTCTGGGAGACTCGGTAGTTGGTACTGCGCTACTATGGTGGCTAGAAGAAAAAAAAGGAATATGCATTTTTATTTTCCCACACTTGTATTTTTTAAAACATCTTTTTATTGATTTCAGAGAGGGAGAAATAGTGATCGGATGCCTCCTGCACGTCCCCTACTGGGGATTGAGCCTATAACCCTGACATGTGACCTGGTTCATAGATTGACGCCCAACCACTGAGCCACACTGGTCGGGCAGAAATATGCATTTTTGAATGGCTCTTCAAATTTTTCCTAGTTACACCAAATATGCATCTTGGCTAAATGATGATTACAATTCAACATTTTGTCTCAGCCAATATTAGAGAATTGAGACAAGAATGAACTTGAAATCTATGTGGAAAAAAAATCTATGCTTTACAATTTATTGTTTTGGATTTTCCAATTTTGACATTGGGCAGGAACAATACTTTCTTAGTACTGTTCCTATGGTATTTGCACATTTTAATACTAAGTGGATGCTTTTACCTGACACTGGTAGATAAGTCCTTTGGCTGGCCCTTCCACCAAATTAAATGGTGTGCCCTAATCTATAATAAAAGGGTAATATGGTAATTAGTCCAGATGGCTAAACAGCGGAAATGACCTTCCAGATGAAGCCAGGTCTCTGAGGACTGAGCCCCTTGCACAAATTTTGTGCACTGGGCCTCCAATGACTGTCATTCCCAATTTTAAAACTTAAAATCTAGTTGGTCTCAGTGTGGCTCAGTGCTTGAACACCGACCCAAGCACCAAGAGGTTGAAGCTCCATTCCGGGCCAGGGTGTGCACACTTGATCCTCAGTAGAATCTCTCTCCTTTTCTAAAAACAAACAAAATCCGGGTGGCTTTGAGACAGCATGGAGGGACCGGGGGCTAAGTAAAATAAGTCAGAGAAAGACAAGTATCACATGATCTCACTCATATGTGGAATCTATCAAAATAAACTGATGAATGGAATGGATCCAGAGGCATGGAAGCACTGAATAGTGTGGAATCTCCGAGGGAAGGCGGGGGAGAGGTAATCAACCAAAGACCTTACCGTATTTGTGTAACTCATGGACACAGATGGTCTGGTGGTGAGGGCCTGGGGCCAGAGGAGGTCAATGGGGGTTGGGAGGACAGGACATATATAATACTTTAAACAATATTTATTTTTTTTAAAATCTGGGTGGTGACGATTTAACTTTACACAATTCCTCCATCTCAAGCTTGTTCAGTGCTTTGAGATGCTTTCTGAGTATTTTTGGAAATATGTAAGACTGTTGCCACCTTATTAATTTCTATTATTTTGTGTGCCTTATATTTTAAAATTCTTATGAACTTTAAAAAATATTTTATTGATTTTTTTACAGAGGAAGGGAGGAATAGAATTAGAAACATTGACGAGAAACGTCCATCAGCTGCCTCCTGTACACAGCCCACTGTGGATGTGCCCTTGACTTGAAACGAACCTGGGACCCTTGAGTCCACAGGCTGATGCTCTATCCACTGAGCCAAACCGGTCAGGGCCTTATGAACTTTTGTTAACTCAGAGTATAAAGTTCTTTCTGAACTTATCTAGGTAACAAGTTTTCCTATTGAATTGTTGCGTTCTATTTGATTACAAATTTTCATAATTAACCAAAGTGCTTTATTTGTTACACATTTAAACTTCAAATAACTGACAAATGACATAATTCCCACAACAGAAATGCCTACCTGTAATTGAATTTATTCAGATATTTGCAACAAATTCAAAAGCCATGCTTGCCAGCAACTGAAGCTATTGTGATGAGATGGAGAGTCGTCTCTGTGTTCACTTAGTCAATCAAGCACAAATTCAGGGAAGCCAGGAAATGTAAGTATCCATTCTGTTTCAGTCTTGGGTTAAAGTTGAAGGCATTAATAGTGCATCTTCATTTTCACTCTTTTTCTGCAGCTCACATATATAATCCAGCAAGGATAAATGAAAATTGACTTTTGCCTGTACCAAGTTTTCCTGATGTTGCTTTGCATTGCCACTGATGCAAACCTTAGAAATACCTTTTGTATCATAGATCTGTTTACCAAAAGTGTAAGCCAAGTAGTAGGCACCTTTTGTGGTTTAATCGTCGCAATCCCATCAGGAAAAGCCTAGGGCAGAGGTCTAGTCTTCTGTTCTAGGTTCAGGTGTACATCAGATTTGCATAACTGAAAAAAGTGAAGTCATCCACACAGATTCAAGCTAGCTGATCTACAAAGCTGAATGATATTTGTGTCTCTTTTCCAAAAAGTGGAAAATGGGTATAACATAACTCAAAACCTTTAACTTTCTGTAGGAGTTCTCTTTTACTGTCTTCTACATACCCAAACATGCATAAAACATTTCTTCTTTGCCCTCATGCAGATCCCCAGTTCTAGCCTACATTCATGCCCTTCCTTTGTTTACCAGCAAACTGAGTTTCCTTTTAACCTCCCATCATAGAAAACGTAGGTTATTTCCATCCATCGAAATCCTGTACCTTCATGGCTCAGCACTCACTTGTTCCTAGTCCCCATATCTCAAAACACACTTGTGTGATACATGAGAAGTCTCTGGTCTTAAATCAAGGTGCTTTAAGAACAAGGCGCCGTCTAACATGTGCTGTTCACTGCAAGCTAGATGTGGGTAGGCCTGGTCCATGACTTTAATGGATGGGTTTAAATTATATTATACAGGCTGTTTAGTTACATTTACGGATGGCTATCACCTATCTTTCTGAATAGTTTTGTAATGGTGCTGTTATCTTAAGAGCTGGAATAATTATAAAACAATCACTTAAAACAAAACTACCATTTAAAATATTACAGTAATAATTTCAACTTCATGTTTCCTAGTTACTTCTTTTACATTGCATCTGCTGAAAATTGTCCATAGGTATTCTGTATGCAATCAGTGCACAGAAAGGCTTAGCTATTCACAGCTCAGAATCAGGTCATAACCAGCCCACAGACAAAAGGTAGATGGCAACTTACAATCAACCAATTGAGATCTTCAAACACAAGAAACAACTGAGAGTAATTATAAGGACCCACGTATAACTATTTACTGAATATTATTCCAAATTAAACACTCTTCTGAGCATACCACATTATTTCATTCAATGATTCACACTGAGGGGCTAGGGACAATTGTGGCTCAGCATTTAAACTCCTCACTCAAATTACACAAGGAGAGGAGGCAGGTCTTGAACCAGATGAAACCACTAGCTTATCAAGTAAGAAACGTCAGGGTAGACTGGGAATTACAAGGTAAAGCCTCAAGTTCTGTTGTCACATACAAGTTTCAAATTACTCAAAGCTCTTCTAAAATCTCACATCCTAAAACCAAAGATTGATATTGTTCTCTACCTAATCAGTGCCATGCCTGCTGGTTTCTTGAAGATAATTTTAAGCCAGACACCCCACTCCACACTCTATAATCTAAGCAGAGTGGCCCAATATTACAACTTTATTTTTGAAATCTTAGAAGTGACATAATTGATAATGTCCAGAGTATAGATTCAAGACATATGAAAGTGGCCTTTGACACAATCAATTACTGTTCATTTTCTTCCTATAGTCAAAGAGGTCTGGGAGAATTACAGGAAAAGCGAAATGCAACTGTGGATTTATCACTGGACATGGAGCAGGAAGGTTCTCGTGCTGGGTCAGGGAGTCCCACTTCTCTCACTGGCAGAGGAACACCCAGGGGCCAGGGACTCAGCAATGCCTCAGGACCAGAGCCTGTCTGTACAGATGGGCCTGACTGTACAAATGACACGTGTTACCCACTTTTAATGTACTGAGAGATTAATATGTGCATTCAACACATGTGACAAATATAAAGTAGCTCCTGAATTACTGCCAAGTCCAAATGAACAGAGACAAAAAGAAAACTATGAACACAGATGAAATCACAGCTCACCAAGTCCCACACCTCCCCAAATATATTATGGGAGGATAGTTTAATCTCATCATGCCACTTTAGAAACTTAGCTACATCCAGGTTAGAACTCAAAGAACATGAGCATGCATGTTATAATCCATCTTGGGAAAAAAGACTATTTGAAGGAAGACAAATGCAAATAGAAACTGTGTGGTTTCCAGAGCAATTTATTCAATAACATCTAGTCAATATGCCATCAATAGTTCTCCTGTGTGTATTGTGCTGATAAATTGACACTGAGAGGATTTAACAAGTTCGTCATTTAATAAGTCTGAATTCACTTTCATCACATGGTATTATACAAGGTCATCTGTTGAAACAGATTTCTTTTGAACAGATCTTGGGTTTAAAAAAGTCATAGATAATGTAAGTTCTGTATAAACTGGTGGATAGGTAAGTTAGTTCTTTTGTTTTGACTTATAAGCCTTAACTTCACCGCAGAATAAAAACTGTAGGCCAAAGAAAGAATAATCGCTCAGTCGTATAGAACAGTATTGTTTCTATAATTTGGAGCTTTCTGAATGGACGGGTTCAGGCCTGATCCAACTGTAAAAAGATTACTTAATGAATAGACTATATGGAAATTGTACAAAATGTTATTAACTCTAACCATTAATAGCTTAAAACAGCACTGCCTTACTAATTGCTATTCAAACTCAAAAACCTGATTTTGAATCCTCAAGAAGGTGGCATGGATACACAAACCATACCTCCTTATTCTTGGGGGGGTGTCAATACTTATTTCAACAGAAACTTTGGCTTTAGGAAAGAGTCACAAACATTGAAAATAATGGCTTTGTCATTTTAAGTATACGGTAGAGGAAAGTGTGCTTTAATTAAATATACATTATACCAGTGATGCTGGCAAGGTTGAAAGTTACTCCTAATGTTGATAGCTATAAAAACCAGTTTGTACATGACAAGACAATGAGAGAAATAAGCAATCCCTTTGAAACAAATTCCTAAAAAAAAAAAAAAAGTTCACAGTGATTTGTATCAACAGTATGCATTTTATGACAATAACATATACAGACTGAGCACCCTAGGGCTCTCTTTATATCCTAAAGAAAACAAGCATTTACATTATCCATGGTTTTTACTGAATTGAAAAAAGAAAGTCAATTGTACACTTACCCCTTAGACAGGATAAACTGTCTGGGGGTGCACAGATTTAACACCATCATTAAACTTGTTTGCAAAAGGAAGAGAAAACTAAAAAACAAAACATTTTTTCTTGGGAGTGAAGTTTTTCATTTGCTGTTATAACCAGCAAATGCCATTCATTAACTGAAAAAATGGAAGGGAGGGCCCCACAAACACACTATTTGAGCAAGCTGACCAATACACATTACAGTTTTAAAAAATGAAGGTTATATACTATATGTTACAAGTCCCAACTAGGCAGTGTCAAAATATTATCTATTTCTTTGCTTGCTTTGTGATCATACCCCTTGGAGGCGTTACCGGTCTCGTGGCACTCGGTTTCTTTTTCTCTGCAGGCTTCAAAATCTGCAAATATTCAAACAAGTGTGTTTTAGGAAATATACTCAACCCCAAATCTTCTTAAGATCTCTTAAATGTCATTCAAATCTTTTATTCAACAGGCTTTGACTTTAAAACTGCCCCAACAACGTTGAAAGTCCCAATAGCTTATTAACATGAACCAAGTTGACAAGTAAACATTTTGGTAATAAATGTTATGATGAATAGAGTAAGATCTACTCTGGACAAATTATTTTGCCTCTGGAAATTTTCTCAAGTTACACCTTGTAGAATAGTTAGGCTATCCCTTCTGACATAAGGAGAGCAAGTGCTCTGAGGGGATCCTCCCACAATCTCTGGGAGCTGCCAACTCCTTGTTTTACTCCATTTAACTGCACATGACTTCAGTGGCTCTATTTATATTTATGACTGGGCTGGCTTGAAGTGGTACAAGTTTGACATAAGTGAAGGAGAAAGAGAGGGAGAAGCAGACTTTACTTTGTGTAAATGATGCTTTTGTGCTGAGTGAAGGCCAAATGATGTCATGGCGCATCAACAGAGGTTTAGTAGAAATTATACTAGAGAAATTTACACCAGGGAAAAGTGGTGAGAGAACAGAGTAATTAATCACAGCACATCTGGCACATGGAGTTAATACTATTCTCACATGCAATCAGTGATTTGAACATCATAATGACACTGTAGTAAAGAGCTAATGTATTGTTGTGTGTGTTTTTGTTTCTTTAAAACCTACTTAAATAATGCAAAAACAGTTAAATTGGACACTGGGGGAAAGGTTCCATGCTAATGTTTTCTTGAAAGGGCCTTTACTTATTACTGAACTAGGATAAACACTGGTTAAGGGAAAATAAAAATTTAGTCTATTTAACATAAATGAACAGCAAGCAGAAAGCAATTTTTTCCTCTCAGACATAAAAAAGAAACAACGTTGAGAACATCCTCTACCTGAAACGAGCACATTAGTGTTTCGTCCACACTCATCATGGCACCTGCATTGTCAAACTCTCCACAGTAATTGGGCGCAGAAAACAGAGTGACCAATTGCCTCTTTGCAAAAAATTCGTATCCATCTTCAACCACCTTGGAGAGAAAATGTTTTCAGTATAAGTAGGTGAAAATTTTAGGTGAGTAAAACCACTCTTAGTTTCCCATTGAGCCTGATGTCCTGCAGGCAGGTCAACTTCCAGAGACATTTTGTATAAACAAGCAATACCTACCCACCAAAATCAACAAGGAGAATCTTGCTCACACACATGCTCTTAAGTGTACATGTAAAATTCAAAATCAATACCTGATGGGCTCTACATATAAGATCCAAATCATGCTTATGGAGAAATTTTGCAACCACTTCTGCACCAAATGTGAAGGACACTCCTCTGTCATTTTCACCCCAGCCTAAGACATCTTTATCGGGGTCAGACCACAAAAGATCACAAAGAAGACCTTGATCTGGTACATCAGTTGGTCGCATAATTCGCCGAATCTGCTCCATAGATTGAAGATCTGGTGATAAACCTATTAAGTAAGAAAAATGTGAAGAAAACCACTTCAGAGAGACTCAACGGCGAAGTCTTAAAATTAAATCTATGGTTATGTTTTCTTACTAAGCTTTGGGTAAAAAAAACCCAAAAACTGAATTAGCACTGGGATTTATTTTAAGCATTCATATGTGGGCCCAGTATATTTAAACAGTAGATGGGAACAGTTACTTCAACATGCATGAAATTAAAATCCTCTTTTGAAAGGATAAAACACAAACCTGGGGAAAGTCTACTGACATTTTCAGTATTCTAGATCTATGGTCCAGAATGTTAACTGCTGTGCATTTTATATTTAAAAGTTTTCAGTCTGTTTTCAAATCAAACTGTTACAGATTCTAGAATTCCCTATAACAAATCAATTGCTTACTGAAGATTTCTATCCAAATAATCCTGGTTGTGCCAAAGTGAATCCATGATCAATAAGAGTTATCTGACAGAGGAAGTCATCCCAATGATAACTCAAAAATGTCAAAATATTTAGAGGGGATTAAAAAAACAAACAAACCCTACAGTTCCATTTGGAATTAAAATCAGCCCACAGGATGGGAAACAAGATGGCGGCCTACGTAGTCTCCTAAGCTGCCGCCTCATCAACAATTTGGAAAAAACAACTAAAATCGAAAGGGATCACATCAGATCCACAGGAGAGCTGGCAGAATGGGATGGCTACAATTAGAGTGAAGGAAAAGCACCGCTGCCGCCATGTGGAGTTTAAAGACAAAATGGAACCAGAGCCTCCGCCAGTGAGGGAGGCCCACCGGGAGCAGAGCTCGCCCAGCCCCGGGCCCAGGGAGTGGGCTGCCTCGGAGCCTGGCCTCCGCACGCAGTTTTCCCTGCCTGCCCGCCATGGGAGTGAGGGAACAGGCACCGAGCCACGGCCACACCTTCCGCTCCCGCCCGGAGCGAGCAGCCTGGGAGCCTGGCCTCCGCGCCCGCAGCCACCCGCCGTGTGAGGGAGCCCGGCGCAGGGCCACGGCTACGCCTTCCGCCAGGCCGGCCCACTTGTTTGTGGAGCTTAAAGGAGGACTGAGAGCACTCTTTGCAGCCTGGGACTCTGAAAGCCTGAACGTGTGAAGTGTGGGTGGCAGGCGGAGCCTCTCCATTCTTGCCCCTCGTTGTCCTCCTGCTCGCCCGGCAGCAGCAGGCCAGGGCCGGGGGTGGGGGTGGGGGGGGTGGGTCCCAAATCCTATATGAATGGCGGGAGAGCTGGAGGAGGGGGAAAGGAGAGGTGTGGCTGCGGCCATGTGAAGTTTAAAGCAGCAGCAGCAGCAGCAGCAGCAGCAGCAGCAGCCGCCACCAGTGAGGAAAGCCCACCGAGAGCAAGAGCAGAGCCCAGCCTCCGCGCCCGCAGACTTCCTGGCCGGCCCGCCCACCGTGCTGGCGAGGGAGCCAGCCCAGGGCCTCGGCCGCGCCTTCCGCTCGGGCCGCGAGGCCTTCACCCATCTGTCCCTCCCACTCCGGGCCTGGCCGGAGCCTCTGCGGAGCCCCCGAGAGCCAGCACCAAGGCGGAGCATACTCATGGAGTGTGACGGAGGACCGAGAGGTAGTACCCAGAACACTCTTTGCGGCCTGGGACTCTAAACACCTAAACCCGGGGGACTGAAAGCCTGAACGTGTGAAATCAGAGCTACTGAGGTTGCTAGGGTGGAGCCTCCCTATTATTCCCCCTCTTCATTCTCCTGCTCGCCTGCAGCTCGGGCCCCGGGGGATCCAGGTGTGGCCCGGGAGAGCGGGGGGAGCCGTGAGACCTGGGGGGGGGGGGGGGGGGGGGGAGGGCGCGGTGGGATCCAGGGGAGCCATGTGCCCCTGAGGAGCGGTGGGACCCGGGGAACCCATGTGACATGGGGGAGCGGTGGGACCTGGGAAAGCCATGTGCCCTGGGAGAGCTGTGTGCCCCTTGGGAGCGGAGGGACCCGGGGTAGCCCCTATGTTCATAGCAGCACAATTTACAATAGCTAGGATTAGAAAACAGGCTAGGTGCCCATCAGCAGATGATTGGAGCAGAAAACCATGGTACATCAACACAACGGAATACTATGCTGCCATAAAAAAGAAGGAATTCTCATCATTAACAGCAACCTAGATGGAATTGGAGAACATCATGCTGAGTGAAATAAGCCAGTCAATGAAAGAGAAACACCACATGTCCTCACTCAGTTATGGATAATAAAGAATATTATAAACTAATGAACAGAAAGATAGATATAGTGACAGTAAAGCAACAAGCAGACTGTCAAATGACAGTGGGGAGAGTAGGGAGATCTGGGGGAGATAAGAGATCAACCGAAGGACTAGTTTGGAGGCATATAAGTACAACCAATGGACACAAAACTCTGGGGAGGGAGGGTGTCGTGTAAGGGAGGGGGGGGGAGCATTGGTAAGCAATGTACACATATAATACCTTAATTAAAAAAATGGTAAAAAAATAAAATAAAATCAGCCCACATACCTCCATGACAGCAAAATATTTTCTCATCCACGATGGCTGCTATCGGTAAACAGTTAAAGCAGTCTGTGAAAGTTTTCCACAGTTTAATGTTATATCTTCTTTTACCTGTGAAAATTTTACAATGGTTAAAAAGACTGATGTATGGCCAGCATGACTGAAGTTGAGCACCGACCTATAAACCAGGAGGCCATGGTTTAAATCATAGCCAGAGCACATGCAGGTGGCAGCTGACCAATGATTCTCTTTCATTACGGAAGTTTCTCCCCCCCCCCCCGCCCCATTCCTCTCTAAAATCAATCAAACAAACAAACAAACAAGCAAACCCAACCCTGGACAAAATTAGAAAGCCCTCTTTGGATGACCACCCAGGGCCCCCTTAGATCTCTCCTTTGCCCATGTGCTGCATTTGCCAGTGCCAACAATCTCATCCTTCTTGAGGTCTGCTTTGCTCCTTGATTCCTTAGCCATGCATCATATTCCAGCATCTCCTGCAAGTTCCTTTGCTATGTTGTTGGCTTCTCTAACAAATATTAGAATTTTCCCTCCTGTTGTCTCTGTGCATCTTAACTAAGTCCTGGGCCCCTGCTTTCTCTTCTATTTCTCTACATTCCCCAAACCCCCATTCCATTGCCCAAGGCCACTTCAGACCACTCCAGAAAGATTTAGCCTGGGTAATTGCCAACATCTCTGCAGGCTTTCAAATCCTGGGATTCTGAGCCAGAATCCCTAAAGAAGTTTCCCATTATTATATATCAGAAAGTTCAGTTTGACCAGCGTGGCTCAGTGGTTGAACATCGACCTATGAACCAGGAGGTCATGGTTTGGTTCCCAGTGAGGGCATATGCCTGGTTTGCGGGCTTGATCCCCAGTGGGGGATGTACAGGAGGCAGCCAATCAATGATTCTCTCTCATCATTGATGTTTCTATCTCTCTCTCCTTTTCTCTCTGAAACCAATAAAAGAGAAAAGATTATCAGAAAAGGATAACACACAATTCACATTATATCCAACAACAAATACCTCAGCCTTACCATTATTGCAGCCATAAGGTTAGAAAGAAAATAGTACACAGTGTTGGTTATACTTGGGAAATAAGTCCATCACTTAAGGCAGCAGTTTTTAAATTGCTCCACAAGAAATCTACATTTGAATAAAATACCTCCTTAATAAAATTGACAATAAAACATCAGTAATTGTTTTAAAAATCTATAATCCATCAAATGAAAGCCATTTATGTCATGGACACTTTTATGCCCACAAGACTGGGTGGCAAAATATACCTGCCTGATGGGATGGGGTCGCTAAAATACAAGATTAATAATTGAATCTTCTTAATGACCAAACCAATGCTGACCTTCTAATTTTTATAGGCCTTTGTATCAAATAGAAACTGAAAGTGATGTAGCTAATATTCCCATACTAGGATATACATCACAACAAAGAGATCACCTGGATTTGAATTTCAATGAAAACTTCAAAGTACTTGCTGAGGTAACAGTTGTATAAAAGGAATTCTTATTTTTAAAAAGATTTATTTTTATTCATTTCAGAGAAGAGATAGAAACATCAATGATGAGAGAATCATTGATTGGCTGCCTCCTGCACACTCCCTAATGGGGACCGAGCCCACAACCTAGGGATGTGCCCTTGACCAGAATTGAACCTGGGACCCATTCAGTCCACAGGCCAATGCTCTATCCACTGAGCCAAACCTTCTTAAGTTAGCTGTGAATAACCATCTACTCCTCCCACCACCCAAAAGAAAATACTAAGAAAAAGTTGATGAAATAGGAAACGAGAGAGAGATGGTATCAACAGAACTATGTAAGTTTATGACCAAATATCTCAATTTAGGTAACCCTTCCTTAGATATAGAAGTACTTACATTCATCATAAAATCCGTAAATTCTATTGATGCTGGCACATTCGTGGTTTCCTCTGAGAAGAAAAAAATTCTCGGGATATTTGATTTTGTATGCCAGTAAGAGGCAGATAGTCTCCAGCGACTGCTTCCCCCTGTCCACATAGTCCCCAAGAAACAGGTAGTTGCTTTCTGGTGGGAAACCACCGTACTCAAAGAGTCGAAGCAAATCATAGTATTGCCCATGGATATCACCTACAAGCAAGGGTTTTGTTACACAGTGTCTTCATACTTGTAGCGCATTAACAAAGCTTTGAAAGACATTCTTTACACATTCATTGCATATAGCGGCAGTTAAATTTGATAGCTAACACTAATTTCTAATCTTCTACCTTATTAGTTCAATTAAGCTTAATAAAAAATTTAAGTGTACCTGTAGATCCACAATCCCACGCAAAACTCAACTAATTTATTTTGTGGAAAGATTACTGATGCCTAGGCAGGCCTTCTTGCCAAGTAACATGGTTTTCCTTTCAGGTCCCTGATCAATATCAGACCTCTGACAGCTGAGTCTCCTGGTACTGTGTCTGCAGAACCACTGCACTTCTACTGGGCCCTGACCCCAGGTGAACAAAGATACATACTCACTCTACCCTGCAATGCATTCAGCTTCAACTCCCCCCTCATAGATAATGCTAAAGAGCATTTACTTGCTTTATCAATGGAGTTAAATATACTAGAAGAATATAACATTACTCAGATAAAGTTTAGTTCTTATATGGATTATCTGCTTCTATCCTGTAGAAAAAGTAGAACTACATAAAGTGGCACCAAGGAAGTCTATTTTTAGGCATAACCAATTCTACTTTAAGCTTAAATATAATTCCTATGTATTCATATAATTCAGACCTTTTCTTAGCTCTCTCCCTTCTGTTTCATTCCTTTCCTTTTGCAATGTCTCTATTCTTTCAGCAAAATAATTTTTAGTAAATCTGAAGCACATCTAAGTAAACTAAGCCCATTAGAAGTATTTATTCTAGAGCTGTAATTATTTAACTTAAAGTAGTTCCAGGTTACTCACAAATAGCAAATGATTATGCTGGCTAATATAAGGTAATCTATATATCCTTGCCTCAGTTAATCAATCTCAATCACATAACCATGTTAGTGTTCCAAGACTTACCACATATTTTGAGTGGTGCTTCAAGTTCTAGTAGGATAGGCTGACTGAGAAAGATCTCTCGAGATTTTAAGCACAGTCCTCTGATTTCATTCTCCTGTAGCTGGACATTCTTACCCGGCTTGGATCCTCTTACTGTAGGGGAGAAAAACCCCAATTAGTCAAATGAAGTCAAAATACAATCCAATGTAAAAGTTAAAAAGATACAAACTTTAGGTAACAAAGAGGTAAAATAATAGTTTAGCTTTTTGGCTGGCTCATTTTCAGGACATTTATAAAGAACATGGTTTTAATGCCTGATTAGAATCTTAAATCTTAGCCACGATTTCAGAGGTTATTCAGTTGCCCTCTTCTATACAGAGTTGAGACTTGTTCAGGATACTGTGTGTGAGCATGGTTAGAAAGGTCTCTCTTTTACTACGGCTGAAATCAGACTCCCTGTGGCTTGAGGCCTCAGTTCTGCATCCAAGCCACACAACCAGCCTTGTTTGGCCCACCAAGCCAGCTTTTTGCCTCCTGTCTTCTCCAGCCTTATAAAATGAATTAGTAATAGCACAGCAGGTTTCAGAGATTGTCCTGTTACTAAGACGTTTCTATGAACTACGTTTTAAAATGTGAGATTGGCATTGCTCAGACCCCCATCTCCCTCCAAGTCAGCGTTTTTCAGGCATTTCTTCAGGCCCCTGATTTATCTATGAAAAAATTTAAGTATTTTCTCTTCAATAAAACACACCGTAGGCTTGTTATACATATTTGGCAGTTCAATTTTTGGCATTACATTTTTGGCATATACATTTTGGCAATGCCTGCATTTTTAAACACAATTATGCCTCCACAGGGCAAAGGGAGAAAGAAGTCAGAGCACAGCACCAGGCATCCTAAACCCACAAGTACCCACAACAGAGCACTCTGAGGTCTGCTCACTGTCAAAACAAAGCACGAGCTCTCTCCTCTGGCCTGTAACAGTTCATTTTATCAGTCGGTAGGAAGTAGTAGGAAATAAAGCAGGCCTTCTTTGCATTAGAAATGAAGCAAGAAAACACAGGACCAGACTAAATATAGAATACAAGCCTGCATCTTTCTACCACTAAAGCCAATAAAAAGTAACTTTGTATTAGCAAAACCACAAAATCCATCAGATTAAATCAACATTGCTAACTTAAATTTTATTGGTTTTGGAGGTTTTATTCCTATTCAAATTACAAAATCATTTGGCTTAATTAGTTGAGTAAGAGCAATAGGCTTAACAGGTTTGTATCTAGCTTTGCTCTGTAATACCCAAGTACCATTACAGAGTGCTCAAAATTACAAGTAAAAAAACCTGACATTTGCTGAGAATTTATCCCCATTACAAAGGGCTGTGTCCTCGTTTGAGAAACATTGTCCTACCTAGGTGAAGCCATCCTACAGCCTGAAGTCACCAAAATCCCTCAATTTTCTGAAGAAACAAGTTTTGAGTAGAAGTAAACTGGGTAGAGGAATATATATATATATATATATATATATATATATATTCAATAATGAACAAGAAAGTATCAAATTTTTGAAACACAAAAAGAAACTAAGAGCACTGGATTTGGAGCCAGAAGCCCCAAGTTTCTATATTGGTTCTATAGCTTTGGCCAAACCACTACTTTAAACCCCAAAATATGTAACTGAACTAAATGACTAGCCCAGCCATGGGCAAACTATGGCCCGTGGGCCGGATCCGGCCCTTGGAGCCGAAAGAGCGGAGGGTTCTCTTGCTCGCCCCTCCGCTCCTTCACCAGCAGCCCAAGATGAGAGTGCCAGCATGGTCAGGGTGCTTTG
This sequence comes from Vespertilio murinus, assembly GCA_963924515.1. Classification (NCBI taxonomy): domain Eukaryota; kingdom Metazoa; phylum Chordata; class Mammalia; order Chiroptera; family Vespertilionidae; genus Vespertilio; species Vespertilio murinus. Next base: position 9,756,709 of record OZ004720.1, on the reverse strand, counting down.
TTCTGGCCCTCCGGTCCGGTTTAAGAACCCATTGTGGCCCTCGAGTCAAAAAGTTTGTCCACCCCTGGACTAGCCAGTCTCTGATCAAATTATGAAACAAGAAGCAATTAAAGGAAAAACCTAGTAATAATCTTTGAGGGAAGACGTAAACCAAATGCATATATAACACAACAGCAACTGAGCAATAAAAAGTGATTTTTCTTTAAAAAATATATATATTTTATTGATTTTTCACAGAGAGGAAGGGAGAGGGACAGAGAGTTAGAAACATCAATGAGAGAGAATCATCGACCAGCTGCCTCTTGCACACCCCCAACTGGGGATGTGCCCGCAACCAAGGTACGTGCCCTAGACAGGAATTGAACCCAGGACCTCTCAGTCCGCAGGCCAACGCTCTACCACTGAACAAAACCGGTTTCGGCAAAAAGTGATTTTTCCACAGTAATTTAATTTCTCTCTCGTTAAACATACACATAGTAGAGAACTCAAAAATCACTACCAGTGGAAAGATGATGTGTTCTTGATTCACTAGCCAGAAAACCCCAATCATTAGTGATTTTACCACAAGTCAGTCAGAAAATTGGGCAGACAGCCCAGCAGAAAATTTTATTTTTGGCTTGGAGAGGACTCCTAGAAGCTTCTGATTTCAACCTGAATCGTTTTCAGCAGAGCCCCACATTTGTGAATGAAGAGCCTACTCTATTTTTCAGGAGTCTGTAAAAATTGACTTACACCTATACAGAATCCAGGCTATACTTTTTATATGAATGCTATTGTAGTAAATCAATGTCATATATGCAGTGTTGCTAACATGAATTTTACTGGTTTCACAGGCTTCCCATTATCACCGTTAGATGCAGTGTATGGTAGTTTTCTCTCATTCTGTCCTGAGTGGGAATGCACAGAGTTTAGTAAAGAGAAATACTGCTAACAGTTAAAAATTATTCTTAATGTGAAATTTCCCCAGAACTCAGTATATTTTACATTTGGAGAACATTGATCATTAAAAACAACACAGCTTTTTAAATCCCTTACAATTAATTAGCTCAAGGGGTAAAATGATAGAAGTTCCAGCCAAAACCACCTTCTACCAACAGACAAATACCTGCTCATCCTTCAAGCCTCTCCTCTCCTCAGCCTGCTTTCCCTTCTCGGAAATGCCCTCAGCCAGTCAAACCCAGCACACGCTTGTACTTGTATTGTAATTGCAAATTTACTTCTCCCTATTCATCTGGACCCAGGATAGAATGCAAATCCCCAAAACACACCACTTGCTCTTCAGAGTACATGCTCATGGTCAGGACATGGCAGGCACTCAATATTTGTTGCATAAATGAAGTGTGGATAGCTCCTAAGTACTATTGACTTGTGGCATTAGAATTAAACACACACTCCAGACTACATACCTAGTTCCTATAAAGCTTCACTGGAGTTATTTCCCTACTTGTAAAAAGACAGGATTACTCTTAAATTCCAAGCTGAAGATAATATGTCTAATAGAAGATAAAGATCTCAAAATGGGTTTTGGTAGTCCAAGTGAACACTGTACATATTTCTTAAAAAATGGCCATATCAGCCAACAGAATAAATACCTACTTCCCTATTTTCAATGTCCATAAAATAGAATTATGTACTAGTTGTGTCTAACATCTGCCAAGCACTTTCCATGTGCTGGATACTGTGCTAAGGGGCTTTACATTGCCAGTTAATCCTCAACAATCCTTGGAGGTTAGACAATCACCTCCATATTACAGGTCTGGAGAGGTTCAATGAGAGCTGGTCCAAAGTCAGAGCTTGTAAGGACACTAGGCCCAGACCGACTCTAGTTTTAGTGATGCTTCCAACATACTATCCTCCCAAGTAAGAACTTGATCTTCATTAAATTCACAAATCAAAGGAGTTTAATATATATATATATATATATATATATATATATATATATTTTATTGATTTTTTACAGAGAGGAAGGGAGAGAGATAGTTAGAAACATCGATGAGAGAGAGTCATCGATCAGCTGCCTCTTGCACGTCCCCTACTGGGATGTGCTCGCAACCAAGGTACATGCCCTTGACAGGCATCGAACCTGGGACTCTTTAGTCCACAGGCTGATGTTCTATCCACTGAGCCAGACCAGTTTCGGCTCAAAGGAGTCTTTTATAGGATAAACCCCTACACAGCCATGGCTTCCTAAGAAAAAAGTGCTATGGGATATAAAATCATAATGCACCCTTATAATGAGAGGCATTAAGAATTGTGTAATCTGTTAAGACTATCAGTAGTTATTTACCACAACAACAGGCTATACAAGAAACCTGTCCTTTTTCTCAAGAATCTTACATTAGTGGAGGGCAGAGAAAATAAGACAAAATGGGTACATGGAGGTTGTTGTTATAACTGCTCTAACTAGAACTATCCCTTCCATAAATATTAGAAAAGTAAAAGATCATTTTAAGGACATTTTATTACCATTAAAAATGGTATTAAAGACAAAGGCTGACTATCTTTATTTTATCTCTATGAGCTGGAAGAAAAATAGAGTACAGCACTGCTCGATAAACATCAGTCCTCACTTGGAGGTTTAAAGCCCTCACTATGCTCTGTGCATGGGAGAAACCTATATAAATAGGAGATCCTTAGGTGGTAAATTCAAAGGTTGTCACTTCAGGATAACTTCCTAAGTAGCTTTTCAAATTATTTCAACTACTGTCAATGGAATCCAAAATATTCCAACCAATAAAAATTCCATTCTCTGGAGCGTTTCTCATAAATCCAGGTGCTAGGTATTGCAAGGAAATAAAACTAGTAAACATGTGAACATATACAGGCTAGTGATCAATACATTAAAATATTTACCTTAGACCTTTCACATGACTGTTGAGTAAAAGTTTTTCTTTATCTTGCTAGAAATGGTGACTCAGAAAAATGCATTATGATTGTTATCAGCAAAGGTGTTCTGTACAAACTTATTTATCTGGCAGGTCATAAACTTCCCAGCAATTTTATTAAAAGCAAACTGATAAAATCCTAAAATAATAAAAGAATGTCACTGGTGACTATCTGCAATGACAGCTTTCTCTCTCAAGCAACACTAACTTTTCTGACAGCAGCAAGCAAAGCAGAGATAAAACTATGGAAGAAAATTTAAGGTAACTGAGATTATTTATGGGGAATGAAAAAGTATTCTTCTGCCCCTCAATTAAAGGCTCTTTAACTGTTTTGAAAGGTCATTAAAGGAATATCATAAACAAAGGGCACTAGCTGAAATATAATGAAGTTTTAAAATCTAAGAATGGCAAACCAATATAAAAATAAACCAAAAGAGCCTAACAGGTTTAGCTCAGTGGCTAGAACAGGGGTGGGCAAACTTTTTGACTCCAGGGCCACAATGGGTTCTTAAACTAGTCCAGAGGGCCGGAACAACCATGCTGACACTCTCATCTTGGGCTGCTGGTGAAGGAGCGGAGGGGAGAGCAAGAGAACCCTCCGCTCTTTCGGCACTGTGGGCTGGATAGAACGGGCCGTAGTTTGCCCACGGCTGATCTAGGATGTAACATGTTGTGGGCACATCCCCAGTAGGTGTGCAGGTGGCAACTGATCGATGTTTCTCTCTCATCTATTTCTAACTCTGTAAAAATAAATAAATAAATAAATAAAATATATTTAAAAAATAAACCAAAAGATTTTGCTGTTTTATGCTAAGTTTGGCTCAGTGGATAGTGGATAGTCAGCCTGTGGACTGAGAGGTCCCAGGTTTGATTCCAGTCAAGGGCATGTACCTTGGTTCCGGGCACATCCCTAGTGGGGGGTGTGCAGGAGGCAGCTGATCAATGTTTCCCTCTCATCGATGTTTCTAACTATCCCTCTCTGTAAAAAAAAAAAAAATCACTAAAACATATTAAGAATATGACACATTAATTTCACTGACAAAATAACCTTGCAATATTGGACAAAAATAACAGTTCTTTACACACATACGCACGCACACACACCACAAGAATATTATCACTGGCAGGAAGACTTCTACTTTCTGACCATCTTCATTGTTTTCACCCCCCCCCCTTCTTAGTGGCTAATGTTATACTTTGGGCCATTAAAGGTTAAACCAATTTTCTCAAGGCAGACTGTAAGAATATAGCTGCAAAACACTGCCACTGCTCTCAATAAAACACTTTGAGTATTCTAGACCTAGAGTGAAGCCAATTTATTGAAAAAATGTTTAACTTTCCATAGTCTAAAAACCCATTTTGATAAAAACAACAACCATCGGTTATTATACTCAACATTTGAATAGAGACTTTAATATCAGTGATACTCACTCCCCTCTAGACGAGAGGATGCCACCCAGCCGTGGGCAAACTACAGCCCGAGGGCCAGATCCGGCCCATCCGGCCCACGGAGGGTTCTCTTGCTCTCCCCTCCGCTCCTTCACCAGCGGCCCAAGAAGAGAGTGCCAGCATGGTCAGGTTGCTTTTGTTCCGGCCCTCCGGTCCAGTTTAAGAACCCATTGTGGCCCTCGAGTCAAAATGTTTGCCCACCCCTGCACTAAACCCTAGAGTAGTGGAGAAATTGGAGATAAGGAAATCATCTGCTCTTACGTGCTTTACATACAGGGTCTGATCCTTAAAAATTTGCCCCAGGATTCTATGAACTCCACAGATGGAACTATCCTAGTCTTCCTGAATAATACTAAGACTTGCCAGTTTCCTCATCTATAAATCAATTCACACCAGAATATTATCTCCTTAACATTTCAATCTTTAAGGTCTACTATTAGCCTCAGTTGTAAATTAAGTGAAATGATCAAATCCATATAGTATCAATCATTTCTCTGCTTCAGGATCAGTAAGTAATCCTCACCTATTCAAATGGACCGCATGGCACACACTCATGCAGAACAGGTTGCATTAGAGCACTGCAGGTTCCAAGACATAAAACAATCTGACCAGCCTCTACCGCCAGACGGGCTACTGACGCAAGGCCCACAGCCCCTCTATTTCCGGCCGGAGAAGGAACCCGGCTCCCCCGGCTCCCCCACCCCCACCCGCTCGGTCAGGCAGGGGCAGATAATCTCTTCTGTGCTGTGGTTAAGGACCGGCGCAGGCGCAAGCTTAGCTCGTGTCTCCAATAGAGCTTTCTGCTTTAACTCCAACGCAAGGATGCAGCACACAACTGACATGCTGGAAAGGGAGGAGGAGGGGCTCACACCACAGACTTCTTGTAAGTTAGGTAATAAATTTAACCTTTACCAACAAAAATGTCCTATGATAACTGACCCCAAGTAAAGCCTCTCACCATTAAAATTATCTGGCACGAAAAAAAAAACCATAACGGCAAAAGTGTCAATCAGGAAATATTACTTTTATTTTCCCTGGTCAGCATTTTAAGAACCTTTCCCCCCTATTGTTTGTTAATTATCTTCAGGACCAGGGGCGCTGTCTTTTTAGCATTAGAATGTAAACATATTTCATATTACACCAAAAAGCTAAACAATTTTAGAGTTTCAGAGTAGCTTCAGATGAACTCTTACACATCAGAGAATCAAATTAGTAAAGGTTTTCCCAAAGGCCAGGGCAAAGGTGATATTTAAATCACTAAGACAAGCCAAGCAATTATGCAGAGCCTGGCACAATCTTGCAGGGCGAAGCAGCCGGCTTCCGAGCAAAGAAGCTTCTTGCAAATCTGGACGTGAAAATAAGCCACAACCTCCAGCTATGCGAGCAAAGTGCTAGCGCCCTGAGCAAGGTGGTCGCTTACAAAGTATAACCAAATCCTACTTTTCTCCAACATCAGATCAAATTAACAGCTGGCTTGTTTTCTCTCTAAATTGCTCAAGTTTTACTGTGCAGTTATTTAAATAAGCTAATACTACGAAGGAGTAATAACCTTTAGGTTTTATCATCAAGGCAGAGCCTGGACAAAAACTTCCAAGATGGGTTGAAAGGTGATACTTTGCTTAAAGAAAAGCTAGCAGAGTGGTAAGGAACTGCAAAGCTGTCCTGACTGAAGATCTACACCAACACGCTGTTCTCCTTCAACAAGACTTCGCTTTGTAGGACCCTTGTAGTGCCATCGCCGAGCTGGTACCGTCCATCACCTTAAAGGACAATGCTGAACAAACCCTGACAGGGCCATAAAATTAACATCACCTCCATTTTCAAATACACTTAAATCTTAAGATTTTTAAGAAAAAGGGTTTTTGGAGCATTAGAAAATCCACAAAATTTAAGGCCAACACTACTGTGTGTGTGTATTCTCAGTGATCATCAGTTTCTTTGCCAATTGAACATCAATGAGAAAAAAGTATACGGTGCAGCTAGTCTATTCCTGAGCCATTAAAACACACTCCTTTATATTAATTTCTGAATTGAGAACTAAAAATAAGACTGAAAATTGTTTCTAATACAGATTTCCTTTTTCCTCAGCGAAATAAAGCCCACTAATCTAGCCACACATTCCTGCAGATATGCAGAATGTAAAGTTTTTGACATAAAAACATGTAATAAAAAGTTCCTTTCGTAATGCACTATTTTAATCCACTTCTGATTTAATACTCCCTTATATAAATAGAACTATACTAAACAGTATGGGAAATATTTACTTGTTATAATAACTTCTGGAACTCATTGAGTGGGTTTCCCTTTACTTTCAAGAACATATAAAAGGAAAAATAAAAGCAGTAAGAAGAAAAATCCCCACACAGAGTAAGCTATTTCAGGAGCTTATTGTAATGACAATCCAAAAGATCTGCAAAAGCCAGAGCTGTCCATTGTTTTCACCACGCTCTTGACTCCATCTCACAGCATCAACAGTCCAACAATATTAAGGACAATATAAAGGCAAAAAAAAAGTTAAGACCCAACCAACTCCAAGGGATCCAAAGTCCCCCAAAGCTTGGAATAAGGCGTTAGCATGAGATCCGTTCTGGAAAATCCCAACTTCCTCCGTCTCCCAAATCGATATGAACCAAATGCCAGGCAGTCTTAGGCCAGCCAAACTAAAGCTTCCTTTTTAACCTTGGGGTAACCACCGGGACACCGCCTTCCTTCGCGCGCAGGGTGAGCTGAAGGAGTTCTCGCTCCTCGCTGCCTGGCTCGGAAATCTGTCAGAACTCTGTGACCTTGCTCTAGTGACTTCACCTCTCTGTGTTTGCTCCGAAAAAACCAGGAGAGCACAACAGCACCTACCTCGCAAGGCTGCTGGAAGAACTAAGTGAAATCTATGCAAAGTGCTCCAAACAAAACAAAACAAAAAACAAAAAAGCCGGACACGCAGGAAGCTCCGGTTATCATTGTGGTCGTTAACTTATTAGATGTTTACGCCGCCGAGAGCCTAGCCCATTGCAAAGATCCCAACTGTCATCATCGCTGGTTGCAAGTTCAGAAACGAGCGCGGGGACCTCGTCAGGACAACTTAAAGGGAGTTATTTGGGAGCGCAGGAGGCGGTGGGTGCCAGCGTCCCCCGGAGAGGTGTCGGGCAAGAAATGCCCCCCCCTCCCAGCCCCACAAAAAAAAAAAAAACACCCATAAAAATGAGCGATAGGAAAGAGAAGCCCGCCCTCCAACCCGGTGGAACCCACAGCCCATCCTGTAAGTCGCTTTCCGAGAGGACCGGTACCAGAAAGTGCGGAGCCCGCCTGCAGGTTGGACCTGGCACGGTCCCCCCTCCCCCCCCCAACCCCAAACCCTCTCTCCTCCCCACGCTGGTCCGGCGTGAGGAGAGCGAGAGACCGGACCGGAAACGTGGGGGTAGGGAGCAGAGTTTTCAAATTTCACGGCCAGGGAGGAAGGCTGCGCCCGAGTCCGTGCAATGAATGAGCGGCGCTGGGGGGGTGAGCGGCGGGGCCCAGCGCGGGACCCCGCCGGCCGGCCTCCCCCCCGACCCCCGGCCCCGGCCCGGGCCCGGGCCCGGCCCCGGCCCCGGCCCCGCAGCAGCCCCCGCCCGGCCCGAGGGCCACTTGGCGGGCTCACTCCCCTCTCGGCGCTGCAAGTGTCCAACTGGCCTCCCAACTCCACCGCCCCCCACCCCAGCCGCCCGCCTCCCCTCAGCCCACCCGCCGCCCCCCTTCACCTTCCAGCAGCCGTTGGATGATGCTGTCGACGTTGAGTTTATCTATATCCGCCATCGCCTTCCCACCGCCGACCCTCCCGCAGCGGCGCCGCCGGCGGCTCGCGCCCGGGACTCACGCCTCCTTCCCCACGCCACGAGCACAGAGGCGGCGGTGGCGGCGGCGGCGGCGGTGGCAACAGCCGCGGCGGGTTCCCCCCCAACCGCCCCGCTCCCCTGCCTTCCTTCCTCTCGCCCCACTGGAACCACGAGAAGAACAAAATGGCCGCCGACTCCTCAGCTAGCCTCGGCCGGCGCACGGATGCGCGCGGGGAGTGCGGCGGCCCGGCCGGGACTTCTTTGCGAGCCATTGGGCCACGCGGGCGGGGGGCGGGGCCAGGACGCGGAGGGGGCGGGGCCAGAGCGCGGGCGGCGGGGGGGCGGAGACGGTTGAGAGTAGAGCGCGGCTGCTCGTGATCCTTCCGCCAAACGAGCCGAGCAAATAGGCCCCCTGGCGGGAGCGGGAGTTGCAAAACTGCACGCGGGAGCCGGGGGCCCGGGGGAGGGGAAAAAGATGCTGCCTGTTGTATGGGGAGCCTTGCGGCTTCGGCGGGATACGGTCCACCGGGGCCCGAAGTTTGCAGACCGGCTAGGAGGAAGCCCACCGAGGGAATGAGGGGGTTCCTGGAAGTCCCTCCTTCAGAGCAAGCTAGGGTAGAGGTGGAGAGGGGGAAAAAGAAAAGTAGATGGGCTTGTACTTTGGATTCAGATTTGCTGGGACTTGGGGAGAAGGGAAAGCCCTCTCCCAGATAAAGCAGAATGTTAACAGTTGTTCATCCTGATCGGTGGGGATATAGCTATCTGTGCGTGCATATTGTGTGTGAGTGCGCGCGCGAGCGCGCTCTGTAACTTTTACATTGGGGAACATTTTTTTTTTTTAAATCCACCTTCAAAAACTGTTTTTCATCACCCTTATGCGTAGGTTATCTTTCTTGAACACGGGAGTTATATAATCACGGGGACGGTTACCCTGGATCTAGCGAGCACGGAGCTGAGCCGAGGGAGAATTTGCAGATTTCGCGCGCAGAGCTGGAGGCCGGAAGCGAAGAGCGAGTTTGCCAGGGCCGGCGTCGCGGGCGGGTCCTCAATTCTGCAAACACTTTGTCCCCTTGCCTTCGGCCCTCCCCCCAAGTCCATCTCTCTCCGGGAGGCCTCCAAAATTTGCCACCTCCGGGGGCTGCGCGTTGCTTTTAGATGAGTTTGAAAGTGCAACCCAGAAAAAAAAAAAAGGAAAAAAAAAGGAAGAAAGTGCAACCCACACAGCAAACACTTCTGCTCTCTTGGATCCTGACCTTTTCATTTTTCTGTGTTGTTGTTTGTTTGTTTTTTCCTGCAGCACTGTACAGTTTGCAAAGCCCTTTCCCTTCCCCTGAGAAATTCATTGTATTTTTCAAGGCACGCAGGGTGCACGGATTCCCCACATGCCATCTATTGTGATTGCACAACCCGGGCATCTATCCTCAGAAAAGGTGTCCGCTGGGAGCCCAGGCGGCACGGGGCACGGACCCCTCCTTGCACGTAGACTTGTGGGCTCTCTGCGCCTGTTGCCAGGGCATTGGGGCTCAGGGCTTCCCCTCCCTGCTCAGCTCAGCTGCTCATTCTACTTCCCCCAGTCACCAGCTCACCCTCTAGAGCTGTCGCTCTGTTCCCCAGAAGATACACAAATGTTATTTGTCAGTCCGGGGAGTAGAGCCCAGTTGGTGACATTCTGAGCCGATGCCCAGCGCTGTTGTGAGCAGCTGGAGGGTGAGTCAGGGTGGCTACTCTCCGAGGAGTCCAGACTATGGCCTACTTCAGGGCAGGGTGCATCATGACAATGACAATTAGAGCAGAAGACAGCGATTCATTCAGCAGACAAATGTTTATGGAGCGCCGGTTCTGTGCCAGACATTGTTCTAGGCTAGGAAGCAGGAGTGCACAGGACAGACGAGGCCCTTCTCTCACGGAGAATCGTCTGGTAAGCCAGACAGATAATAAACAAAGATGCAAATAAAAACGTTAGCATCTGATAAGTGCTGTGGGGTAAAAAAAAAACACCCATAAACACTGCCCCAATTTTCTTATTATATGCCAACAATTATCTCACTGGATCTCCTAAACAACTCTAGAAATTATGTACTATTTCCGTCACATCCATTTTACAGGTGAAGAAAGTGAGACAGAGAGGCTAGGTTATTTGGGGAAGGTCACACAGGTAGTAAGTTACGAAGCCAGCGCTGGAACTCAGGACAACCAGGAACCAAAGCTCTTTTATATTCAATAAATCGCTGTGAATGCCCAGCACCTAGCACAACCCTGGCACACACCAGGCACCTAACAAAATGCAGAGCCTGGCTGGTGAGGCTCAGTGGCTGAGTGTCAACTACGAACCAGGCGATCACGGTTCGATTCCTGGTCAGGGCACATGCTCAGGATGTGGGCATGTAGGAGGCAGCCGATCAATAATTCTCACTCACCATTGACGTTTCTATCTTTCTCCTCCTCTCCCTTCCTCTGAGATCAGTAAACATATATTAAACACAGAACAAGACAAACAACAAAGATGGAACCCAACGAAATGATCTAAACATGTCCGTCCCCATAGTAACGGGGCTATAACTTTACGTATCCAAATGGTAAGTGCGCTCACACCTGCTGATGTCACCAGGGCTGGAGGAGGACTTCAGCCTGGACTGGGGCCTGGGGAGGGCTACTGTCCACATGCCATTCTCAGCTGGGCTCCTCCCCTCCAGAGTCCAGTTCTGCTGGCACATGCCTAAGAAAAGCAGCTGGCTCCGGGCCCGAGCGTGGCGTGAGCTTAGAGCATAGGCCCCAACGCTCCCAGAGCACAGCCAATGGCTCTGGGAGGAAAGAACTGACCCCCTATTGGCCCGTTTCTGCCATTCTCAACACGAGTGACCTCCCTAAGGACCAGCAAACAAGCATGTACCGGAAAGGCTACCGTCCAATAGATGGAGTGGCCCTTCCCCGCTCCAGTTTGCCTACCTGTAAAATGACGAGAGTGGATTAAAATATACTTTTCAACTGTCTTCCTTGGATCCACAGAGGGTTTTTTGTTGTTATTAAATTATGTTTTTATTGATTTTTAGAGAGGAGGAGGGGGCGGTGGGGAAGGGGAAGGCTAGAGTGGCTGGAGTGCACTGCGAGGAAAGGGTGTCAGGGGAGGAAGTGGAAGTGAGCCAAGGCTAGATCAGTTAGAGCCACAGGATTTGATTCTAAGCCAGGGGCGGGCAAACTTTTTGACTCGAGGGCCACAATGGGTTCTTAAACTGGACCGGAGGGCCGGAACAAAAGCATGGATGGAGTGTTTGGGTGAACTAATATAAATTCAAAGTAAACATCATTACATAAAAGGGTACGGTCTTTTTATTTTATTTTAATAGTTTAGAACAGCCTTCCGGCCCGCGGGCCGTAGTTTGCCCACGCCTGTAAGCCCATTGGGAAACCACTAGAGGGTTTCAGGCAGAGGAGTAACATGATTTGATTAATTGTAAAATAAGCCTTTTATTTTGAAATTATTTTAGATTTACCGAGAAGTTGCAAAGAGAGTAGTTTCCATATGCCTTTCACTCTTTCCCCTTAATGTCAACTTCTTACACAACCGTGGCATTGCTCTTAATTTTTCAAAAGACCTAAATCATAAATAAGTTAGATCGTAAAATATGAAACATCATTACCTAGGGAGCCTCCTTCTTGTATGTAAGATACGATTTCATTTTTAAAAGATCCCTTTGGACTGTGGGTGGGCAGGAGTGGGACCTGTGAGACGATGGATATAGCATCTGTGCTCTGAGCCTCAGTTTCCTCATCTGCAAAATGGGCACGATCTCACCCATCTCAAAAGGTTATTGTGAGAACATACTTTCCAATATACTTGGGGAGATAATACTACTAATAAGGACAACAATGGTGGTGATGATAATAATAGCTAGCATTTATTGAGTGTTTCTTGTATGCCAGTCTCTATACTCATGGCCTTTCATGCATGATCAGAAATAGCAAATTCTTTAAAAAAAAATTTTTTTTAATTGATTTCAGAGAGGAAGGGAAAGGAAGCGAGAGATAGAAACACCAATGATGCGAGAGAATCATTGATTGGCTACCTCCTGCACACCCCACACTGGAGATTGAGCCCACAACCCGGGCATATGTCCTGACCGGGAATCAAAAGACGACCTCCTGGTTCATAAGTTGACACTCAACCACTGAGCCACACCAGCCGGGCATGGAAGGGGGTTTAGACGGTCTTTCCAAATCTCTTGAACCATCCTTGGCCCTCATGGAGTCCATGTTGATATTGGGTGTGTGTCTTTCTGAAAAGGCTCCAAATATACCTCCATCTGGACTTACCAAAGAGAAATTAGGATGATTACCGCCTTGCTAAACGTTCCTTAGCTTCACAGAATGACTCACTTCGTGGTGGGGAAAGCAGCAAGCTGTCCTGGCGTCTGGAGGGAGGATGGCACTGCCATTTGGAAAATGACAAATGACTAAGGGAGGCTCACTTTAGCGCAGGGTCTCTCCACTGGGCACCGGTGGCATGTGGGGCCAGTTTATTCCGTTGTGGGGACTGTCCTGCGCATGGTAGGGTTGAGAGACCCTGCCCGCCACAGGGTGCCAGAAGCACACCTGCTCTCTTCCCAATCGTTCGGTTCCCAAAATATCGCCAGGCACCACCAAACGTACCCTGGGCAAGCGCGTCAGAATCACACACACCCCCCCCCCCCCTGCTGAGAACAGCTCCTTTGAAGCATTTGGGGCCCGAGGCAAAGTGGCTTTGAAATTTCATTTTCCTGTCACTGTTAACCCTATATGTTAACTGCTTTGCCAGAATAGCTTCTTTGACTGCAAGCATGAATAGCCATCATTTATTCAGAATTTATCATGTGCCAGGCATTGACCTAACTCTGGCTTTAGGCATATCTTCCGACTTAATTCCCATTTAAGCCATAGGACAAGTTATTCTTCTCATTGTTCAGATGGAGAAACCAAGATTGAGAGAGAGGTTGGGCGACTTGCCTAATGATACAGAGCTAAGAACTTACAGAGCCTGGACGTGAACCCAGATTTGCCTGACTCCAGAGGCCATGCTCTCTAACTACTCCGCCTGGCTGAGCCTCTGAGGCAGGGGTGTTAGAAAATCGTGGTGGGGGGGGGGGGGGAGGATGTTTTATTAACAAGAAAGCGCCATCCAGTTGTCAGGTAGGAGAAGCAGCATGGAGAGAACCGGGTCTGGGCTCACACTGGAAGAGCCAGGTTGTAGAGCAGAGTCCACCTGTGACTCAGGGTCACTTCAGGCGAGTCACCAGCTTGACACGGTGGCTGAAGCACGCTCAGTAAGCCCCACCTCCCCAGACACGATGAGATGGGAATGGCACCTCCCAGCAAAACACAGTGCTAAGAGCTTTGCATCTGTGCTCTTGCTGAATTTCATCCTCCATAATTATGGAGGCAAAGTTCACCGAACATAAAACTGACCAGTTTAACGTGTATAATTCAGTGGCTTTTAATACCTTCACAGTGTTGTGCAAGCATCACTTCTATCTAGTTCCAAAAACATTTTCATCGCCCCCAAATGGAACTCCACACCTATTAGCAGCCATCCTGCCTTCCCCCCAACTCCTGGCCACCGCAGAAGAAGCGAAACTTTTTAGTACTTTGTTTGAACCTCTTCTCCATTCTACGCATTTGCCCTCCCTCTCCCCAGAGACCATCTTGGTTCTGCACTGACCTGGCTTTTTTGCCTACGAGTACTGATGGCAATAAGGGGCTGGTGGCTCGGCTTACACGGCCTGTGGGTCCTGGATTTGTGTGGCCTGGAATGCTTAGTTTTCCTTCTTCTTTGCTGAGGATCTCAGACACATGGATGGTTTCTGGAACAAGTGCTTCTCACTGGTCATGATAAACCATCTTGTTATTTAATAACTAGAGGCCCAGTGCACAAAATTCGTGCACAGGGAGAGTCCCTAGCAGATGCCCGCTGCCTGCTGCCCGCTGGGGCCTTACTTTGTTCCAAACTTCCCCCTGGTGGTCAGTGCACGTTATAGCGAGCGATCGAACTCTCAGTTGGTTGAACTCCCAAGGGACACTTTGCATATTAGGCTTTTATAGCTATCGATCATTTTAAACATTAGGAGTCTGAGGCCCTGAGAGGTTAAGTTCCTGGCCCCCAAGATCACACAGGAAGTGGTAGATCACATGACTTAAACCCTCATCTGCCCGACTTTTCTTAACTGTTAGGTGATCTTGCTTCTTTGATGCTAGAAACTTGACGTCAGGATATGTGCACTGTGAATTCATTGCAGTGTTATCAGAGCTTACGTTCCTAGGAGGCTTATTTTTGCCCAATTCTGTTCTAAGCATTTTATGTGAATCATCCTGTGCAGTTGTCACAAAGGTCCTATGAAGTGAGCACTATAATTATCCCAGTTTACAGATGTGGAAGCTGAGTCATAGGGAAGTTAGGTTAGCAGCCTTTGAGTGGCTGAGATAGGGTTCAAACCCAGGCAGCCTGGCTGCAGAGAACACAGCAGACACTGTCAGTGCCTCCCCATCTCCTTTCTGTAAGAGCCATTCTGATAGTTCAAACCTCCCAGCCTGCAATTGCACTGCCCTGAGAGTCAGCACCTCACTGACCTCCCTCTAGTCTTGGACCTGCTAATTTGTACCAGTTGGACTTGGCTCTGGCCACCAGGGCTTGCTGGGTCAGTGTGGGGCAAATCAGAAGTACCAGGGGATTAACACAACCTGGGAGCATCCCTCAAGCAATGACTGATGGGAGTTGGAAGATAAATACCTCAGCTCCCTCGCCCCTTATACAGGATAAGTCTGAGGCATGTTCTACATGGCCCCTAGTGCTACTCTGCAGATTGAGCTCCAGCTGCTCACAGTGGTTTTTTGCTCGATAAAATGGGCCACTTCATTAACTTCCTTCCCTTTCCTGTCTCCCTTCTCTACTCTCTCTCTCTCTTTTTAAAAAAATATTTTTTATTGAGGAAGGGAGAGAGATAGAGAGCTAGAAACGTCGATGGGAGAGAAACACCGACCAGCTGCCTCCTGCACACCCCACACCGGGGATGTGCCCGCAACCAATGTACATGCCCTTGACTGGAATCGAACCCGGGACCTTTCAGCCTGCAGACCGACGCTCTACCACTGAGCCAAACCGGTTTTGGCCCTGCTCTCTTCTTGATATTTCCTGGAATCACCTCTCAAATAAATAATTTGCAATGGAATCTTTGTCTCTGAATTTGTTGTTAATTTTTAGAGCACCGGAAGCTGTGGGTTTTCTGGTGTGTGTGTGTGTGTGTGTGTGTGTGTGTGTGTGTGTTTTCATGCAGGAGTGTTTCTTTAGAGGCCTTTGGCTGGAAAAAGGAGCTGGTGTGCGTGTTGGGGAGGGAGATTCAGAGACGGGGGAGGAAGCTGACAGAGTTTAAACTGGAGGCTGTTGTGGGGTTCTTGTCAACCTAAACTTTACATCTATTTTTACCAGGTTATTTAGCAGTACTGTGCCATTAGCTGCCTCAGAGAAGTTACAATCCCAGTTTGAGGCTCAGGGGTCTGATATGTCAGCTAAACATGTCCTTCCACCTAAGAAAAAAGACTGTGCCTTCGACTTCTCTACCTTCTCTTAACAGAGCTCCTTCTCAACACCAAGCCTTTTATGTACATTATTCCATCTAATCCTTTCCTTAATCCTATGAAGTAAAAACACTGTTATTATCCCCATTTCACAGCTCCTAGAGGTAACGTGACTTGCTCAAGGTCACCCAGAATGAAATACTTGGCAGAGTTGGGATTTGAACCAAGATCTGCCTGCCTCCAAAGCTATCAGTCCTTCCCAGCAGCTGGAGGTGGATGTGTAAGTCAGCTTTGCTGAATAACAAACAACCCTAAAAAAATCTCAGTGGTTTGTAACAACAAACAAGTACTTCTTGGTTTGTTAATGTTAGTGACTATAGTGTGGTTCTGCTGGACTCTGCTCCAGCCTACGCCCTGTGGGCCATGCCTGTTCTTGTGGCAGAAGGGAAGCACAAGGAAACAGGAGAAAAATCCAGCAATGCCTCTTAAAGTTCTCACTGGGTGTGACATGTGGCACTCCCACTCACATCCTCTTGGCCAAAGCATTTCATTTGTCCAAGTCAATGAGGTAATGATGCACAATCCAATCATTTTACAAGAAAAGGGGGAAGAAGTAAGAGGGGGGAAAAAAGAAAAAGGGAAAACAGTAATATAGTCTGCCTTGTCTGTTCTCTTGGTCACAAATATTTACTTCTCTCCCATTGCACTTAAAATATACTCCCCCCTGTTTTAACTGGTTTGGCTCAGGAGATAGAGCGTTGGCCTGCAGATTGAAGTGTCCCAGGTTCGATTACGGTCAAGGGCACATGCCTGGGTTGCTGGCTCGATCCCCAGTAGGGGGTGTGCAGGAGGCAGCTGATCAATGACTCTCTCTCATCATTGATGTTTCTATCTCTCTCTCCCTCTCTGAAATAAATTAAAAAACCATATCATTCATATATATATATTCCCCCTGCAGGGAGACACCTCAAAAAGTTACACTCAATCATTGGCAGGATGCTTGGAGTCTATGGCCTTGTGATGGTCTCTGTGATGCTGGGAGTTGAGTTGCATGCTGGGAGCTAGGAGTTCTGGGTTAGAGTACTAGTTCTGTTGAGCTTTTGGGCACCTGCGTTTGTCTATTAGTTTTTGGGTTTTTTTTTTTGCTTCTGTTTTCATCTGTAAAATGGATCCAAGATGAACATAGTGCCCTGTCTTTGAGGGTTTTCTTTCTAGTTTTCTCTAGGACTTCCTTTAGGAGCCCCCCCCCCCCCCCATTTAAAAAAATATATTTTATTGATTTTTTACAGAGAGGAAGGGAGAGGGATAGAGAGCTAGAAACATCGATGAGAGAGAGACATCGACCAGCTGCCTCCTGCACACCCCACACTGGGGATGTGCCCACAGCCAACGTACATGCCCTTGTCCGGAATTGAACCTGGGACCCTTCAGTCCACAGACTGAGGCTCTATCCACTGAGCCAAACCGGTTTCACAGGATGCAGGTGGGAGATCTTTTGAGATCCAGAAACGCAACCAATTCAAAGCCAGTCTACAAGGGAAGAGGAAAAAAAGGGAAGCTGCAGGGAAAAGAATCTGATTACGATTACATTAACGGATACACGTGGAGGCTTTGGGAGACCGGTAACTGTGTGCAGAATCTCATGAGGGAACACATGAGTAACACACACGTGTGTGTCCTCACACAGACACTCTGTCTGAGATGCCCGGGCGGCTGACGTTCCGGGGGAAACAAGGAAGTTGTTAAATTATCCAGCTGTTCTGTCTCAATATGTTGCACATCTGGCGGCCTGGAAACCTCTGAGTGGCTTTTCACTTTATATTAAGTGTTATGCTGCCTGGACCCAACCTCAGAACTCTAGAAGCAGAAAAGGGAGAGGAAAAAGGGGAAATGGGGTGTATGTGTGTGTGTTGGATTAGAGGGGTACGGGTAGGAGTTAGGGTGGGGAGCGCCTAAAAGGCAAAGACAGAGAGGGGTGGGGAGGGAAGGGAGAGGAACGGAGACCCAAGCAAGAAGATGGGGAGAGATAGAGAAACACACAGTGAGATAGAGAAATTCAGAGAAACAGACACACAGAAAAGAGAAAGATAAAAGAAACAGACCTACGTAGAGAAAGTCAGACACAAACATACAGAGTAAGAGAGAGAAGTTGACAAAGATTGAGAGCGACAGGCCCACATACAGAGGTGGAATCAACTTCTCTCTCTCTCTCTCTCTCTCTCTCTCTCTCTCTCTCTCTCTCACACACACACACACACACACACCTCCAAGAACTAGATGCACATAAAGAGATGGGTTGCCATTCCACCAAGGATGAGTAGGACAGGGAGACTGAGACTGAGAGAGACAAACAAATATGGCACAGAGAATATAAAGAGACAGAATGAGAGAATCAGCCAAAGACACAGAGATGCACATGGAGAAAGAAAACAAACCCTTCTAACAAAAAAGAGCCATCAGGAGTTTTTGTTCTGCCAAAACCCCCTGGGAGTCAGAGTGTGTTCTGTCAGGCCTCGTGCAAAGCATTATTCTCATTAGAGGAAAGAGTGGGCTTTAAAAAAAATGTTGTTTGATAGAAGTAATTTATTTTATTCATTTTCCCCCTTATAATATTAGAATGTCTGAGGAGCACAAAAGACAGCAGTCAAGTGTTTATCTACATTCCACAAACATCTAGCATCAGTGGTTTCTCTTTAACGGAAGAAAAACAATTTCCATATAAGAATGAGGCCTCTTGATGAAAGCAGTTGGGTGCAGAGCAGACTGCCACGTAGACAGTGTTAGCACAGGGAAAGGAAATCCCCTTGCACCCGCCATGCTGATGGGCGGTTCGCAGTGGCTTCCCAGAGCACTGTGTGAAGCCACATCTCAGGGAGAAACAATGCTGAGATCCATTGCTGCTGTCTGCCGTGGTTTGGGAGAGGGCAGTCCTGGGGGCAGTTTGCCATTCCTATACCAGAACCTAGAACCTGCCTGAAACATTGGCACAGTCTGAGATAAGAGCACAAATGGAGCCCTGGCTGGTTTGGCTCAATGGATGGAGTGTCGGCCTGCAGACTGAAGGGCCCCAGGTTCGATTCCGGTCAAAGACATGTACCTTGGTTTCCGGCACATCTCCAGTAGGGGGTGTGCAGAAGGCAGCCGATCGATGTTTCTCTCTCATCGATGATTCTAACTATCCCTCTCCCTTCTTTTCTGTTAAAAAAAAATCAATAAAATATATATTTTAAAAAAGAACACAATGGAGGCCCAAGTACCACATGTCTAAAATATAAAAGTTAGAAATCAAATTGTACCCATGGCCTGCTCTTGCTCACACCCTGGCAGCCTGTGGCTGAAGGAGCAGATTGCTTCCCTGGCCAGGCCTGCCATCTGCGATCCAGAGTGGGAGCTGGGTATTCAGGCCAGGGCAGGGTGACTCCCCGTGGTGACTGGATCTGTAGGAACCTAGGATGGGGACTTAGCTACGCAATCTAACTCAGGATTTCCAGTCAGTTCTAAGCGTCTCTCAAATTATACTTCCCACTAGAGGAGAGGGAGGGGCGTAGTTATCTAAGATAGTCTCAGACACTGATTGTGGGTGAGAGGTGATTTGAAGAGCTTTAAACTGAAGCAGCCACTCTACCCTCAGTACCCGGCTCAATATCTGGCACATAGTAGTGCTCAGTCAATGTTTATTTTTAAAAAATGAATTATTTTAACTATACTTCTTTGTACATGAGTTCATTGAATCAGCACGAGGAGCCACAACGAGGGGCCAGGAAGTGCTGGGTGGGTGGGGGCTGTTTCTGTTTTATAAAGGTGGCCAGAAAAGGACCCACTGGCAAAGGGACGTTTGAGCCAAGACTGAGGGAAGTAAGGGAGTGACACATGAAGATACCTGGGGAACAATGTTCCAGGCAGTGGGGAAAGGGCACAAAGGCCCCGAGACAGGACTATGACTGGCATGTTTTAGGAACAGCGAGGAGACTGGTGTGGCTGGAATGGAGTGAGAGCCAGGGAAAGCAGTGGGTAATGTGATCAGAGGTCCCTGAGACTAACAACCCCCATAGGGCCTCGTGGCCATGTTAATGGCTTTGGCTTTGATGCTGAGTGAGATGGGAGCCATCAGAGGGTTCAGACCCCTGAACTAATTTACATTTTAAGAGGATCCCTCAGACTGCTGGGCTGAGAGTAGACCAGGCAGAAGTAGGGCACCAATGAGAAGGCCACTGCGGCCCTAACCGGTTTGGCTCAGTGGATAGAGCGTCAGCCTGCGTACTCAAGGGTCCCAGGTTCGATCCAGTCAAGGACATGTCCCTTGGTTGCGAGCACATCCTCAGTAGGGAGTGTGCAAGAGGCAGCTGAATCGATGCCTAACTCTCTATCGCTTTCCTTTCCTCTCTGTAAAAAATTAATAAAATATATATTAGAGAGAAAAAGAGAAGGTGCTGGTGGCTGGACCGATAGCATAGTCAGATTCTAGACCCATATTGGATGTTGGAGGCAAGAGATAACAGAGTTATTTTACTAACAAATTGGGCATGGGATTTGAGAGTCAAGGATGATCCAAAGTTTTGTCCTGAGCAACTGGAAGGATGGAGCTGCTTGCTGCCATTCCCTGAGTCCAGGAAAGACTTATAGGAGGAACTGGTTTAGAGCAACAGATCAGGAGTTCAATATCAAGCATGAATCAGAGGCCAAATCATGGAAACCAATCGCAGGCAGTACTGCATTGGGCTGCCCTTTCTTTTCTGCTCCTCTGGGGCCTCTCAGCTTCTCTATATTTTGATTCTCCCTCTTCTCTCTGCAAATAGGTTGACTTTGATTATTTTTTTCAACATGTCTCAGCAAGAAAACACCCAACCCTTCCAGATTCCACCATTTTGACCGCCTCTGCCTCTCAGTTTATGCTTTAGAGAATTTCAAATAGTGTACTTCCCATAATACCAACTCTCCCAGGAGATGATATCTAATAATATTTGTGGTGTACATATATTTTTTTCCTTTTAACATGGCCATGAGGCCCTATGGGGTTAGTTTGCTGCAGCAAACTCACAGGGGCACCATGAAAAAGTCCACATCTTCAAGGCACATACAGTGACAGCTGACATCTCTCAGATGCCTCCAGAACTGCGAGCTCAAGGTAGTTTCAGCATTAAATCCCACAATGCTCCTTTCCATAGTGTCATATCTTTGCAAGCTGGGTTTTCCGTGGTTGCTGTAATAAAAAAACAACAACACACCAATTACTTGAAAGCAAAGACTTGAAAATCAACGTGGCGCAGGACATAAGGTGTTGTCCAACCTGCTTCCAAGGTTTGAGAGCTTGTGCCGTCCCGACAGGCACACCGATGCCATTAGATGTCAATTGTAGTTCTTTAAGAATGAATTAAAATACCGGTATTTATCTTTCAATTCACTATTTCAAAGTCTGCTAAGTTGTTAGGCTATAAAGACTTAAGTCCTAAGTCTTTTAGGTCGTTTGGACCTAACAACTTCATAAAAGGAACTTAGGTATTTCTTTCTGCTTAGAGCCGGGGTGGCGGGTGGGAAAGACGGTGCCACCAGGTTCCCCACGAACTGAGAAAGTTTGGGAACTTCCGCAGGAGAGCGCGGGAGAGAGAGAGAGAGACTCTAATTGGTTCCTGGCCAGCCAATGGGCGCTTAGCTTTGAATCACGTGACCTTGGCTGGCCCAATCAGGGATCCCGCTGGTCTGGACAGTTGGCAACGATGGAG
The DNA here is from genome assembly GCA_963924515.1 of Vespertilio murinus. Taxonomy (NCBI): domain Eukaryota; kingdom Metazoa; phylum Chordata; class Mammalia; order Chiroptera; family Vespertilionidae; genus Vespertilio; species Vespertilio murinus. The sequence goes on along the minus strand of OZ004720.1, from coordinate 9,735,304 downwards.
TCTGGCTCTGCAGGTGAGCATTTCGATGGTGTGGAGGTTTTTTTTGTTTGTTTTTTGTTTGTGTTTGTTGTTTTTTCCCATTAAATATGGCTGCTTGCTTCCCTTACCCATACCGCTCACACCAGCTCGAATGTTAACGGCACAAATCTCACTGTAAGCCTTATCCCCGAGTCTTGCTGGCGAGGGCAATTCCAGAATTCTGGAACTTGGCCACACTGGAGAGCCTTTAGGTCGTTTCAGGTCCATTTTGGTGTTTGTCCTTCCTCTCGGACGGTCCCGGCAAACTTTGTGGGCGCTCCATTCCTCCCCTCCCCCCAGCTGCTCAGCATTTGTGTCCCCATCCCGAATCTGCGACTCCCCAGATTGTGGCTTTCATGCGGGCAGGCAGCGCCCACCTCAGAGCAGCAGAAGTTGCCAGAAACTCGCTTTCTCAGAATTTCTTGCAGCCAAGTCGACCAAAGATGCACCCACCGAGGACTTTTAACCTTGCGGTCGGTGAAGCAGCGGGGTCAAGGAGAAATTTGGGGGCTGGGGACAGTGTAGAAGGGGCGACCCTGGCTAGGCTCCAGGGACAGTAGCCTCACTGAGGTCAGCGGGCTGGCCGGGGGACTGCACCCGGGCAGGGGTCAGCGGGAGGAGCCGGTGTCCTCAGCAGCCCGGGCCTGGCCCAGGCAGGTTTCTGGCGGAGGCGCCCTGTGTGTGCCATTCCTCTGTTCGTACCTGTTTTCCAACCTCATTTTCTTGGCAATTGTGTGAACTCAAAACTCTCCCTGTAATAAATTCCTATTCTGCCGAATTTAGCCAGAATCTGCATCTGTGTCTGGAGTTGCTACTAAAAACAGAATAGATTCTGGAACTCACTCATTTATTGGTTGAGAGAGAAAAAAAAAAATCTTAGGGCCGAAACCGGTTTGACTCAGTGGATAGAGCGTCGGCCTGCGGACTGAAAGGTCCGAGGTTTGATTCTGGCCAAGGGCACGTAGCTTGGTTGTGGGCACATCCCCAGTGGGAGGTGTGTAAGGAGGCAGCTGATCGATGTTTCTCTCTCATTGATGTTTCTAATTTTCTATCCCTCTCCCTTCCTCTCTGTAAAAAAAAAAAAAAAAAAATCAATAAAATATATTTAAAAAATTTTAGGCAAGATATCATATTACTCCCTAAAAATGCATTTACACCAACCAGTCCATGAAATAGAAACTTATGCCTCAGAAGTAGGGTTATCCTATGTTCTGGTTTGTCTGGGACAGTTTTGGTTTGTAGTTGTTTCTGCCTTAATTATTACCAGCACCTCTTTTGCATCCCCTCCCCCAAAAAGTGCCAGCGAGGCAATAAAATGTATGGACATTTACCCAGAAGCCCCCTGTATGCACCCATCCCCCACTGCAGACCCTCCTTTTCCTCAAGTGACCACTATCCGAAAGTGTGCTTTAATCATCCCCACCCCTTTTCTTTACAGTTTAAACCCTGAAAGAATGTATTGTTTAGTTTTACTCGTTTTTGTACTTTATATAAAAGGATTCGTATTTTTGTGTGTGACACTCTTCTTCCACTGAATTTTAGGTATGTGAGATTTAAGCTTGTTGGCAAATGATTGCAGTTCATTCATTTTTCCGGCTCTATACTATTCCACTGTGAGCACACCACAGTTTGCCTTCTCCTGTGACTTGTTTCTAGGTTTTGTCATTATAAACAAGGAAATGGGGAATGTTCTTGCACGTGTCTTTTGCTGGACACAGGCAAGCTTCCCCCCCCCCCCCCCCCAGGGCTTATAACAATGAAAATTGCTGGCTCATGTAATGCATATAACCGATTTTATTTATTTTTATTTTTAAAAATATTTTTTATTAATATTTTACAGAGAGGAAGGGAGAGAGATAGAGAGCCAGAAACATTGATGAGAGAGGAACATTGACCAGCCACCCCCTGCACACCCCCCACCAGGGATGTGCCCGCAACCAATGTACATGCCCTTGACTGGAATCGAACCCGGGACCCTTCAGTCCGCAGACCGATGCTCCACCACTGAGCCAAACCGGTTTCGGCTATAACCGATTTTATGATTTGGGTTTGCCAAACTGTTTTCCACAAAGGAGGTACCAATTGTGCTAGTTTGTTTGTTTGTTTGTTTGTTTGTTTGTTTTTTAAAGCTGCTGTAACAAATTACCACAAATTTGGTGATTTGAAACACCAGAAATTTACTCTCTCACTTTTCTGGAAGCCAAAAGTCTGAAATAAGCATCCTCCAGCTGAAATCAAGGTGTGAAGGGGCTGCACTCGCTCCGGAAGCTGGAGGGGAGGATCCTTCCTTGCCTCTTCCAGCATCTGGTGGCTCCGGATATTCTGTGGCTTGTGGCTGCATCACTCCAATTCCTACTTTAAGGAGCTCATCACTCCAATCCCTACTTTAAGGATGAGTGAGATGGACAAGTGAGTTAAGTGCTGTGACAGAGTCAACTCTGAGGTGTTTGTGAAGTATTTGTTGGAAAGGTCAAAGGTAGCTTCCTGGAGGACATGAGACTTTAGCTGAGACGTAAAAACGAGGTGAGTTAGGTAGATGGGAGGAGTCAAGTAAGTGGGAGATAAGAAACAGCACGCACATTTGAAGAACAAAAGCAGTTTGATGTGGTTGGAATGAAGGGTGTAGGCAGTTGAAGAAGTAGAAGGCTTTTTGTGCTAAGCTTAAGAGTCTGATGAATTAAAAAAACATTTATATTTCAAAAAGATTCATACTTGTGTGCTTATTGTAAACTATTCAGATATATATTGGAAATCAAAACTTCCCATAATACCAACAATCTCAGGAGACGATATCTAATAATATTTGTGGTGTACATATATTTTTTCCTTTTAAAAGACTGAGATATAACTATGTAGGAAACTGTCCAAATTTTAAGTACAGATTGATGAATTTTTACCCATGTTTATACCTATGTAATCACTACTAAGATCAAGATATAGAATCAGCAAGTTTAGGGGTCTTTCTATAATGTTTTTCTATTTATAGATCAATAATCATGTACATATACACATGTACTAAATGTATATGTATATATATGCATACATGGATATACTAATATGAAGTGTAATTTTATGTATATATAATTATTTTATTTTTCAAAAATAGGATCATTCTTGATTTAATATTCTTTGGTAGTCTTTTTTCACTACACATTTTTCTATCTCAATACATAAAGATCAAGAGATAATATGTGATCTAGTTCAGTCATGCATTTATTTATTTACTCACTCATTCAACAAATACTGTTTTTGAACTTATACAATCTGCTCAGTTGTGCTTCACTGAAGGGATTTAGAGAGGAATGACAGAGAACTGATAGAACTAAGCTTTACTTCTGTAGATAGATAATTTAAAAAAAATATATATATATATATATTTATTGATTTTTTTACAGAGAGGAAGGGAGAGAGAGAGTTAGAAACATCGATGAGAGAGAAACATCAATCAGCTGCCTCCTGCACATCCCCTTGTGGGGTTGTGCCCGCAACCAAGGTACATGCCCCTGACAGGAATCGAACCTGGGACCCTTCAGTCCACAGGCTAATGCTCTATCCACCAAGCCAAACCGGTTTTGGCTGTAGATAGATCATTTTGAAATAAATATGTTGTCCCTCACTTCCTTTGGTGGGAGAGGAGGAATAAAGCAGTTCCCTAAGGTAGGTGGCAGCTGCATTTTCCTTTTCGAATTATATGTCTGTTTCCTCAACCACTCGTTTCTATTCCAGAGAGACACGTGCTATCACTAACTTCTTACACATCCTTGCAGAGATAGTGGTGGTATATATGAGCAGACACGGGTACATGTTATTTTCATTTAATCCTTTTAAAATCCATCTTTTCTTACTCAACAACATCTCATAGAGATTACTGATATCACTGCATAAAAAGCATCCTCATTTTTTTTTTTTTTTACAGAGAGGAAGAGAGAGGGGTAGAGAGTTAGAAACATCGATGAGAGAGAGACATCGATCAGCTGCCTCCTGCACACCCCCCACTGGGGATGTGCCCGCAACCAAGGCACATGCCCTTGACCAGAATCGAACCCGGGACCCTTCAGTTCGCAGGCCGACGCTCTATCCACTGAGCCAAACCAGTTAGGGCAGCATCCTCATTCTTATTCAGTGGCTGCAGTTTTCTATTGATGGAAGGACAACTTCTGTTTGCAGACCTTGCTGGTGTCTTATTACCTGTCCGACTTCTCTCACCCCGTGGCTGGTGGACATCTAGACAGGCTGGGTGGTAGGCAGAGCTCAGAGATCTTGAAATGCTCCTTAGCCTGACTGCCAGTCTTGGAGGCTGGAGTGGGGAGATCTGTGGGAGACATCCTGTGGCCCCAGGCTGTTCCCACTCTCTGCTTTCAAGAAGCTGCCCTGGCTTGTTTATGGTTCTTTCCTTCTTGTTCCTGTGGCCAAGTAGGTCACCAATTGGCCTGAGGGTCCTCTTGCCCACATCTGTTCTTGAGCTTTCCCTTCTGGGCATCCAGCCATTTCACGGCTGTCTCAGAGCCCCCTGGCCTGTGCCCATGGTTTCTGGCAGACAGACTCAACCTTGGTCGTGGAATGAAAGCACTCATTTAATGAGTACCTACTATGTGCCAAGCTGTCTGGTAGCCTTTTACAAGTTAATTCGTATAATAATTGCACCAAATAGGTATTGTTGTGCCCATTTTAAGCATGAGGAAACAGGCTCGGATAGGGGAATCAGAGCTGGATAGTGGCGATTCCTGAATTTGAACCCACTTACATAAGACAGCTTAGTTTCCCTTGTACCCCTGGACTCCCTGAGTCATTCAGCAGTAAGCACTCAATAAACATGTGTGGACTGAATGAATGAGTGAATCTGAGAGATATTTCCTGAGCAGATCCTCTCAGACACTGGTCTAGGGGCTAGGAATTGAGCAGTGAACCAAGCAGCCTTCTTGGAGCTGAAATTCTAGTGGGAAGACAAGCTAAACAAATAAGCAAACAAACACACAAAAATAAGATAATTAGAGAGTAATAGGAACTATAGAAGAAATATAATAAGACTAGAGGCCTGGTGCACGAATTCTTGCACAGATGGGGTCCCTCTGGGTGGCCTTCAGCTACACTGACACAGTAGGTGGTAGGGAAGAGAGGATTTCTGGCAGAGAAACGGGACATGCAAAGGCCCTGAGGTTGGATCAAGCTTGGTGGATTTAGGGAACAGAAAGGATTTCAATGTGGCTAGAGCAGAATAGGAGGGAGAGTGGTAGGAGTTAAAGTTCAGATGTAGGTAGGGGCCACATCATGCAGGGACTAGTCAATCGTATGAAGACTTGAAGGATTTTAGTAGGGGGGTGATCTTTTCTCAGACTTCTGTGTGGAGAAGACTCTATGGGGTGGCAAGAGAGGAAGCAGGGAGCCTAGTGGGGAGACTCCTGCAGTCACCGGGCCTGAGATAGTGGGGTCCTGGACAGAAGGTGGGAGCCATGGAGACAAAGGGGAGAAAACAGATTGGGGGTACATTTTGAAAGGAAAGCCAAAATATTTGCAGATTAAATGAATATAGTTGGGTGATGGGAGAAAGAGAAGAATAAGGATAACTCCTTGGTTTGTGACTGAAGCAACTTGGTGGACGGTGATGGAAAAGGAGAAGATGGGGGAGGAGCAGGTTTTGGCGAGGGCAGTTAGGGAGCGGGGAGGATGGAATGAAGTTCATTTTGGACACAGGAAGTTGCAATGCCCATTAGGCATCCCAGTGGACATATCAGCTAGCAGCTGGATAATGAGTCTGGGATTCAGGGGAGAAGCCAGGCAGGAGACTGATGAGTCATCCTACGGATGGTATTTAAAGCCACTGCAGGAAATTACGTGGGGAGCAAGTGAAGACAGACCCATCCGCAACAGACAGGAGGGGGAGGGTGCAGGTCACCTGGGGTGGAGGACTGGATAGTGACCAAGATACCCAGCAGCTCAGCCTCAAACCCAGAGTTGTCCCAATGGACCCTGACTGAGGTTACTTCAGAGTTCTGGAAGCTGATTCTTAGATGCTGTCCACTGGGCTATTTTTAAATATATATATTTCATTGATTTTTTTACAGAGAGGAAGGGAGAAGGATAGAGAGTTAGAAACGTCGATGAGAGAGAAACATCGACCAGCCGCCTCTTGTACACCCCCTCCTGGGGATGTGCCTGCAACCAAGATACATGCCCTTGACCGGAATCGAACCTGGGACCTTTCAGTCCGCAGACCGACACTCTACCACTGAGCCAAACCGGTTTTGGCTTCCCAATGATTTTTAGATAGAGTGGAAGGGAGGGGAGAGACAGAAAGAGGGAAACATCAATGTGAGCGAGACACATCGATTGGTTGCCTCCTGCATGTGCCCCGACCAGGCCCAGGGACCAAGCCTGCAACTGAGGTATGTTCCCTTGACTGGAATCGAACCCAGGACTCTTCAGTCTGTGGGCTGACACTCTATCCGCTGATCTAAAGAGGCTAGGGTCCACATGGCTTTTGACCTTCTGAATCCTGACTCCTTCCTTGGCTGGGGTCCTCCGGGAGCTGCCATTCTCCCTTTAGGGTCTTTGCCAGAACGAAGCTAGGAAACTGGAACAATAAGTACTTCATTCAGGGTCATGAGGGCTCAGTTGGAGCTGCCTCAGAACCAAGGAGGCAAACCCCCCTCCACCCACATTCATGGTAGTCTGGTTTCTTTTGAGGCTTTTGTTTTGCCAAGTGGAATATAAAAGCAAAAAAGGACTCCCAGAATAATAAAGATGTTTAGCATGGGAGGAGCGAGAGAGGTGCTCTGAATTATAGAGACGGAGGAGAGGGAAGTTTAATATAGGAAGAAGTTTGCCAAAACCAGTTTGGCTCAGTGGATAGAGCATCAGCCTGCGGACTGAAGGGTCCCAGGTTCGATTCCGGTCAAGGGCATGTACCTTGGTTGTGGCACATCCCCAGTAGGGGCTGTGCAGGAGGCAGCTGATCAATGATTCTCTCTCACCGATGTTTCTAACTCTCTGTCCCTCTTCCTTCCTCTCTGTAAAAAATCAATAAAAAATATATATTTTAAATATATATATAGGAAGAAGTTTGAGAACATTTCGCTTATAGTGTGTAATATAATACCATCCTGGGTCTCCACTTGGAAACTTCAGCAAGATCTGCTGCGCATCAAGGCCTTGGAAGTTAGATTTGTGGTTTGGTCTCTGGAGACAGTCCTGGGGTCCAAACCACACGTGGGTTATGTTGGGCATAGTTGTAGGGAGGCTGTGAAATGCCATGAAATGCTTTCTGCTCCAGACTGGAGCTCCTGGAGGTCAGGAAATACATGCAAACTCACTTCTGTGTTCCCCGTGACCAGCTTCTCCACATCTCTTACATTGTGACCTCAAAATACCGTTTGTGTCCAAATGCGGTGAAGGTTCATTAGTTGTGCGGCTGCCAGTGTTGGAAATGGACATGCTTCTAGCAAAGGGGTAATTTGAGAGCCGGAAGTACTTAGATAAAAGCAGAGACAAATGAATTAACTGACAGCATAAATGCATAAGGAACTCTCAGCCTTCTCTTTGTGGTTCTAGAGGCATTCACACTCCTATGTAATCTTCTCTCCTTGAATGTGACCTGTAATTTGCTTTTTAGCTACTAAAATACCGCAAAGGTGATAGGATTTCACATCTGTGATTTTCTCGCACAAGATTATAACATCTGCCTTGCTTGCACACTCTCCTATGATCACTCTCCTTTGTTGGCTTTGATGAAGTAAGCTGCCATATGAAGAGGCCCACGTGGCAAGAAACTGAGGGTGACTTCCTGCCCATAAAGAATTGAATCCTGAACCTCCACTGAGCTTACAAGCAGGTCCTTCCCCATTTGAGTCCCTGATGAGACCTCTATCCAGCTAATATTCTTATTGGATAATGAAAATTTCTAAAATTGATTGTGTTAATGGTTGCACAACTGTGAATATGCTAAAAAAAAAAGACCATTACATTTGTACTATTTAAATGGGTGAATTTTATGGCATGATTAAATTTCAATTCAGTTATTAAACAATAAACACTTTCTTTTCTTGCTATGTAGCTCTGCTGGAATCACCTGGTCTTGGCTCTTGGCTGCAGTTCAGTTCAGGTATGTTTTACATGTTTATTCTACATGTCTTTCAGCCTCTTTGGATCAGAGAGGTAAATAACAGAAGTACAAAAGGCAAGTTACTTAACCCCTTGGCTCAAAACTAGCATATCACTTCTGCCCACATTCTATTGGCCAAAAAAAATTGTATGGCCAAGTCCAAGTTCAACATCAACAAGCCAGGGAAATACACTTGCTTTACTCTCATGTACTTTAAGGTCATAAGGGAGAAGGGAGTGAAGAATTGAAAATGATAATCTAATCTATTACACCTTGTTTCTGAGCTCTGGTTAAACATGACATAGACTCAAACTCCAAATCTGGGGTCACCTTAACTCTCCCCCACAATTTCTGCCTGTTCTTGTATCTTATTTCCTCTTGCTTCTCTCTTCCTCGTGGGTCTCCCTATCTCAGGCTCATGTGTCTACCTGAGCTGTCTTGCTTCTAGCCTGAGTCGAACTCAGATGAGAAGTCTGGCCTCATTCCTATTTTTTAGAAGAAATCCAGTCACACTCAGCATTTCGTGCACTTAGCAACTTTGCTGAAGATTTCAAGGCTTAGGGAGAAGGATCGCATGGCATATTGCATAACCTTCCACTGTATTTATGGCTCCACAATGCTCCCATCTCTGCATGGAGACTTCAGGGAAGACTTCCAAGAGGATGTGACATTTGACCAGATCTCGAAGGCTGAGTAAGAGTTGAGCTTAAGACAGTGACAGGGAAGAACATTCCAGGGAGAGGGAACAGCATGGACAAAGTGAGGAAATGTCTGGTGTAGTTGAGAAAATGCAAGTATTTGGCATTGACTGGAGTGGAAGGTATGAGCTGGGGAGTGGTGAGGAATGAGGCTCGAGTGTTCCACAGGCCCATGAAGTGGCTTGTATGGTATCCAACTAAGCTAGAACTCCTTTCACAAAATTAGCTTCCCTGCATGGTTCTGGGCTAGCATTGTCCACAAGAGAAATTTATGTGAGATTTGGAAGGTGGAAGTGAAACTGAAGTCATACTTTTTGTGCTCTGAAGGTTGATGCAGGGACCCAGGCACTATGAACACAGGTTCCACTTGGTTCTCTCAGTTGTCACTGTGGCTCCAAGTTCATCCTCTCAGGTTCTTTGTGCTCATTCGTGCCAGCTCTCTTCCTTGATAGATGATCTAAGGAATGCAGAGACAAGATCAGTGAATAGACTACCAGCTCCTGCAATAATGTGCAGTCTAATCCTTGTAATCAGTCCTTTCTTCTGTGGTGTTCATAGTATTTCTCTGGTCAAACCATGACTGATACAGTCAGGAGTGTAAAGACCTCTGTGTGCCACAGTGAGGCATTTGGGCTCCATCTTTTAGAATGTTTCCCCCCCCTCAAATTTCAGCCATTTGAGGGCTACTGTGATAGAGATAATGCTAAATGTTCACCAACCCTTCTTCTCGAGGTTATGCAAATCTCCAGCCTCCCTTGCAGCTATGTTCTAGTGTACTGAAAAACAGATAACTGATACAAATCTACAAATTTCCCCTCCTTTATAAAATGTCATTTACTTGCCAAAGACACTAGGTCATTGGTTCTTTAGTTTCTTACAATTTAGATCTTTGCTAATTACATTCCATGTATCATTTCATGTTAGTCCCTATATTTCTTATAAACTTGTAGCAGGCACACAACGTCTGGTTATTCCATTTTGAGACTCCACTTACAAGAGGCAGCCCTATCTTGGTGAGATAGCCCCCTGGCATATTTGAACACTAACACCGAGCTGAGCTGTTGATGCCTTCTAAGTATTAAGAAAAGGCAGCTGAGCCCAGCCGGTGTGACTCAGTGGTTGAGCATCGACCCATAAACCAGGAGGTCACAGTTTGATCCCCAGTCGGGCACATGCCCAGGTTGCAGGCTTGATCTGTAATAGGGAGCATGCAGGAGGCAGCCATTCAATGATTCTCATCATTGATGTTTCTCTCTCTCTCTTCCTCTCCCTTCCTCTCTTTCTAAAAGTCAATAAAACATATATATAAAAGGCTGATATGCTAAGTGTCTGACCGTCTGACCTGTTGCTATGACGTGCACTGACCATCAGGGGGCAGATGCTCAACATAGGGGCTGCCGTGACACACACAGAGAAAGGTCACCAGGGACATGGAACCCACAAAGCAACACTCAGCTTCCCCCAAGTGGGACACAGGCCCCGCCACCACCACAGAGCCACAGACCACCAAATCACAGCTGATGCTGCCAAGACCCCATAGGGCAAAATGCAGACCATAACCCAGGCCAGCCCAGAAACAGTGGCTGTGGGGGCCAGCTAATGACATCACGTAGCATTGCCTGGCTTCCTCCTCCTAGTGTCAACTAGCCTCCTTGCAGTTTCTTCAGCCCAGGAACATGAGTTGCTTTGTATCCAGATGGAAACATTTTATACTTCAACCAAATGTCTGTGAAGCATTTTCCCATGCCTCAACTCATTTGATCCTCACAGAAGTCCTGGAATAGGTAGATAGGAGACTCAGTAGAATCCTATTTCTTTTCATTAGCTGGAAAAACGGAGATTTCAAAAGCTTTGAAACCTGACCCAACTGAAAAGAAGAAATGGTGGACCTTGGAAATAACTTCAGGTTTTCTCACTGCACAGAATATAGTCAAACATTGCTGCAGTTAAATATTTTACCCTTTGTCCTCCCTGCGTGATCTACAGTATTAATCTGCTTTGTGTTGATATTTACTGCTGTGTTGCTGACAGTTACCTGAAAGAGAAGCTGGGATGCTTCACTGGGCTGGAAAAAGTTTAGCTACATCAGAAAGCAGGTCTAATTAAGCAAGTTTATTCTCTCTATATAAAAGGCTAAGTTGACTCATGCATGCATGATACATATAAAGCTCTTGCTGGTGCCAATCGCACGCATGTGTTTCGATCTGTAATTGTCAATTGTGAATTTGGTTGACACTTCTATTACAGAGAAAGGGCAAATAGCAATATTAAAATATTTTGTATAATTAATTTTCTTTCATTGTGCATGAATTCGTGCACTGGGCCACTATATATATATAAAAGAAAAGGCAGCTACTGCCAGTGTCCCAAATGAAAATGACTAAGGAGGAGTAAAGCCAAGTGATGTCATCATTATCTCTGATGAAACACATGCACAGGAGCCCTCTGGTCCTCCAGGGCGCCCCTTTAGCTTGTCTTGGCGGGCTCCTTCTTTACCCCTTGCATTTCTCTCTCCCTTCCCCCACAGATTGTCTTTAGCAGTTGCATTGAAGTCATGTGATTATAAGTGGGTTAGAGGCTTGGAGCAAGCTCTGCTCTTGGGAAAAGTCTGGAGGAACCTCTCAGGCTATTGGCTTGCAAAAGCCTCCATTAGTGGCTCCTTCATTGTTGCCTGGAACAGCAGGGAAAGGAGGGTAAAAACCACAGGGGCTGTGCCCCTGCCTGATGGGGAAGGAAAGCCCCGGCTTTCCTCGGAGCTGGAATTACAGTCAGACTTCCTGTGTGCTGGGATCCGCTGGGGAGCCTGCTAGACATGTAGGTTCCTGGGCCTGCCAAAGATCCAATGAGTTGGGCTCTCTTGGGGGATGGGATTTAAGAATCTACATGTAAAGAAACTGTTCACTTTGAAATAATTGCATTCTTGCCCAAACGTTGCAGGACTAGTGCAAATGACTGGTGTATACCCTTTACCCCAATTTTTGCCACATTTACCATTTCTCTCTTTCCATATATAAATATGCATATTGTGGGGTTTTTTTTTTCTGAATCATTTGAGAAGTTGCAAATGTGATGCCTCTTTACTTGTGGTTACCTCCTAAGAACAAGGAAATTCTCTTACATACCTACAGCATAATTATCAAATCCAGGATACTTAATATAATGCAATGCTATTGTCTAAGCCACAGTGAATAACAAATTTCCCTAATTGTCCCTTTTTAAAATAATCCAGAAGACACAGAGCTTTTTTGTAGCCTTTTTTGTTTGTTTCTTTTAATCTAAAACAGTTCTTCAGGCTCTTTCCTTTTTTGTCCATGACCTTGACATTTGCAAAAAAATTAAAAACATGAACTATATAAAGATATGAGACTTTTAGAAAATACATTTTTATTGATTACAGAGAGGAAGGAAAAGGGAGAGAGAGATAGAAACGTCAGTGATGAGAGAGAATCATTGATCGATCAGCTGCCTCCCTCACATCCCACACTGGGGATTGAGCTCTCAAACCCCGCATGTGCCCTGACCGGGAATCAACCATGACTTCCTGGTTCATGGGTCGATGGCCAACCACTGAACCACACCTGCAGGGCTGACGTTGACATTTTGAAACATCTAGACCAGTTGTTGGGGCAATGTCACTCTAGGACATTTGTCTGAGAACCAACATCTTCACATTTCCTTTGCCTTTGAGAGGATTGGGCAGCCAAGATACAGATACTCAAAACTCTAACCTCTCAATGCCGACACCCAAAGAACTTTTTTTTTTTTTTTTTTTTTTTTTTAACAGCTTTGTGGGCACCAGATTTAGTTCCTTGTGGACTTTAGAGTTTGGGACTTTTTTTTTTTTTTTTTTTTAAAGATCCGATTTGCTTGGAACTCAAATCCGAGAGATTTCTTTAATTGCCTGGATTGCTGAACTGGTGTGTAGCCTGAAGGGATCCTCCTGGGCCTTTAGTTTGCCCTACTTTGATCCTCTGGCAAGGTCAGTGAGCAGGATGCTGGTTTGGGGTGAGATGTGGCCTGGGGGGAAGCAGAAGGGGACCCAGAGGAAGAAACAGTAACCATTTCCTCCACACGCATGACATACAGGCAACTGGGTGCACGGCCACTGTCCTTGTCACCTGGGCAGATTTCCTTACCCAGGCCTCACAAGCGTTCCCCAGGGAGAAACATCATCAGCTCCATTTTGCAGATGTGGCCCCTGAGGCTCAGAAAGGTGAGGTCGCTTATCTCTGTTCACTTAGCCAGGGAGTGGCTGAGCTGGAATTTGAGCCTAAGTCTACCTGGCCATTAGGGATCCCCTCTCACCAGGGAACAATGCATGAAGGTAAATTTGTGGTCCAAATGGGAATTCAAGAAATAGGAGGGCAGGCCTGGGTTAGCCCAACCCTGGTCTTTGGACCTGAAGCTGTTGGCAGCGTTTTGTCTGCCTGAGTGGCAGGAAATGCCCAGGATCACCTGCTCCAGTCCCTGCTCAGCCATTGGCCGTGTCACCTCGGTGAGCAGCCTACACTCTCTGTGCCTTGACTTTCCCTTCTGTAAAATGGGACAACCACCTTACCTACCTCAGAGGAATGTCATGAGGCTGAAATGAGTTAGTGTGGTAAAATGCTCTGAACAGCATCCAGTAAATAGTCTGTGTCACATTAATGTCCGCTGTTATTATCAGCTTGTTATCTATTGCAGACCCACGGGTGTGTGGGGCTGAGAGATTGAACATCTCTGTTGAATTCACTCCTCTTCTGCTGCCTGGGTCTGAGGTGGTCTCTACCGAGTTATGTTACTTCTTTGTCCTCATCTGCCAAATGGAGACCTTTCCACAACTATCTGGACTTCAGACTCTCTCAGAAGGTGGTTAACCCTGTCTAGCCTTGAGATTCTGAGTCCTTGTATTTCAGGATTGAGCTGAGAGCTCTTGTTGAATACAAATGAATATATACTAGCAGAAAAAAAATTAATGGCAATGAAAATAAAAACAAGGCAAAGCAAGGAAAGGGGTCAGATAGGTGAGAGAGGTGATATTTGAATATTTGAGTCTCAAGGAATGCCTCTTCCTGGGACACTCTGGGGTATTCTGAGAGAGCTAGGTAAAAATCCCTGGGAATTTGTTGCTGACACTGCCATCTTTTCTAAGGGGTTTCCTATCCGTGACTCTCCCCACTCCAATCCATCCTTCACACTGCAGCCAACATGGTCTTTCCAGATGTTCAGTCCTTCTCACTGGCTGAGGACTAAAATTCTTACTGTAGCCCGCCAAACCTGCTCTGTAGCCCATGCCACCCCCAGCCTTAGCTCCCGTCATGCACCCTCCCATGGCGGGGCCCAGCCCTACTCCGAGCTGCTGGGAATTCCCTTCCTACTATTTGCCTGGGTCACATCCATTCTTCATCTCAGCTCAAATGTCCCTTCTTCCAGGAAGCCTTCCACAACTAGGTCAGACCTCCAGTAAGAAACTGCCATTGACTTCCTGGACTTGGGTAAATCCAGCACAAAATGAATCCCATACACTGTATGTGTTTTCCTTCTGATGGCATTGGGAGCAGAAAGATTCCTGTTTCCACCCTGACCTACAGATTCTGAATTCTTGGGGCTGGTCTCTTCCACCTGGATTTTTAACAAGCCCCTGGCGCCTACTAAATCACGAGAAGCCCTCAGTGGAACTCCAGGGCGCTTTGGGGTCCTGTTAGATACTTGCTAGTAGGTGGAGATCCAAGACAATCTGCTGACTTTGAAATCAGAAAAGAACAAAACCTGCCCTCCTCCAAGAAAAACTCACTCTGCTCCTGAGGAGGGATTTCCTGTCCAGGTCAGAGCCCACACATTGAACTGAAAAGGCCTGGGATTCCAGGCCTGCCGGGGGTCTTCCCAGTTGGCAATGCCCACTTACCCCACCCCTATTTGCCATCATTAGGCTCTGCCCTGTTTCAGAGGAGGCCAGACTCACTTCATCCAGGCTCCTGAAGCCAAGTTGGAGCAGCAAATTAATTATGCGAGTTAATTCAAGGGCCACCTTTGGCCTCTCAGGAGCACAGATTATTCCGAGCACTTTGGCTCGCTTCCCAGAAGCAAAGGGAGAGCCACTCATTTACATCTGCCTGGTTACTGGGCGTTAGAGCAGGTCCCCATGTTCTGTCTGGGCAGCTCCCTGCCATTTACCCAATCCGTGAACCCGACTGAACCCGAGCACACCCTACTTGGCACAGAAAACAGACTTCTTTTTCTTCCTGCTCATTTGTTACCAGGATGTTTAACTAATTAGTATAACAATCACTAGCATTTATTCCCAGTTTACTAAGCTTTTTATACCCATCAACTTAATTCTCACAAGGTCCCTATGAGGCCGGAATGGTGTTGCCTCCAATTCACAGAGAAGGAACTGAGTGAGAAGGGAGAGCTTGTGGCTAAGACTGCTGTGCCTCTCCCAATGTCCCTCTTAAAGTTTCCCTCTTTTAACATAAAAGAAACTCAATTTTTTAACAGGACACGTGCTAATAAACTAAAAAGCATTGAATTGTACACTTTGATGAGTGAATTGTATGATATAGAAAATATATGCCAATAAAAGCCGATTAAAAAAAAACTCAGTAGTGCTGATGATGAGAAACCCTGGACTCGTAGGTAGTTTACAGAAGAAAATTGGGGGATCAGGTTAGGGGACAATGCAGGGCAGGCTAGGAGTTTGAACTTTATTAACATTGATGGGTGACAAGATTAGTAGACTCATCTCTGAGTATATGTCCATATTTCAAGATTCTTTGAGCATCTACTATGTGCTGGGCATTTTCATGTACATGTAATTCCCATAATGGATCTGTTGTTAGGCCTGCAGCCTAATGTGGAGATGAGTAAGCTGAGGCTCAGAGAGATTCACAGGCTTGGAGGCGGCACAGCTGGTAAACTGTAGAGCTGGGGTCTGAATGCACTTGGATTTGTCCTTGCTCCCATGGGCTTTCTACTGCTGTCCACTGACCCTCAGTGAGCTCTCTGCCTTGGCTCTCTCCTGCCACAGCCCTGGTTGCAGCCCGTAATCCCGGGGGCACCCCAGGAGGCCCTCTCCGAATGCTGAGGCTCATCCCAGGCTGCAGTTGGTAACTGGATGGGGGACTGGTTGCTTAGCAATGTGGATGCAGATCCTGCCCTGCTCCAGGGGAATCATCTCTTCCAAATCTTGACTGTGGAACTTCAAGGAGAATAGTCCCAGAAGGCCCGAGGAAGCCAGAGCCTGGAGGAGCGGGAAGAGCAGAGCAGCTATGCCGCTGGGGGAGGGGACAGTTTGGAGATGGGAACCCTCCTGAAGAGGAACACTCAGCTTTAGCGGACAGTGAAAGACAATGAAGAGACCTGGTTGACATTATTATTATAACCACAGCTGTAGTTCCTGAATTCTGTGTGCAAGACACTGTGCTTAGTGCTTTCTATTTCATAATCCTTCGCCAAACCCATGCAAGAAGCTATTATTATTTCTCCTTTGCAAACAAAGAACAGAGCTCTTAGAGGTAATTGACTTGTTGTGCTGTGGAAAGTGGGGGAGCTGGGATTTGCCACTCCAGCTTGGTCCCCTTTGCAGCCCTGGCTGGGCGCTTGGTGGAGAAAATTTACCACGTGGCTCCCAAGACCCTGTGTGGCCCGCCCCACTCTTCCTGTGACTCTTGCTGCAGACATACCATCTTTGCTTCATTTTCTCAAACACTTTAACCTTGTACCGGCCACAGAGCCTTTGCATTTGCTGTTCCCTCCTCCTGGGAAACCTTTCCATCCCCTGTCTTTGTGTGGTTTACTCCTATTCATCCTTTTGATCCCCAGTGGAACATCTTTCATTCATCCATTGATCTAAATATAGTTATCAAGCGCCTCCCAAAGTAGGTAAACATGAATAAATAAAATATAGATGCTCCCAGTCCTCTTTCAGCTTACAAGCTAGGGAAAGAGACAAGCCATTAAGACACAATTGCAAACTCCCACTGCCCTCTGGGAACCATTCCCTGACTCCCCTGCCCTTTTGGCAAGAAGAAATCAGAAACCCCCTTTAGATGTACTCATGATCTTTCATAGTGTTTAGCCCGCTAATAGGAAATCAGTTAATCGGGGTGATCTAATAGGGGTGATCAGGCCCCTGTATAATTATTTACTTAATGCTGATCTCCTCTCCTAGGCTGTAGGTTTTGTGAGACCAGGGACTGAGAGGCTGTACTGTGAGGGTTGTTACTGTTATTATCAGAGGAAACTGAGGCACAGAGAGTTTAAGCAGCTTGGGAAAGGAAGGAGAATAGGAAGAAGAAGAACATATCACACCAGGGTAGCCCATCGTGGTTCTGCCTTCCCTGGCCAGCCAGGTCCCCCGGAGGTTGTCACCTGTTTCAGGGCCGGGCCCAGCCACTGGGTGCCCTGCTTTCCCTGCAGCCGTGTGGCAGCCTGGGGCTGCACAGCAGGCTGGAAGCTCCTTACATAACATGCCACCCACCCGCTTGCTCTGGGCTGCAGGGAGGGAGCGGGAAAAGGCAGCTTGGAATGTCAGAGGGGCCTTTTGGGATCAGCATTCCAACCTCTGCTTCTTAATTGAGCAAACCGATGTCTCAAGAGTATGATGCCACAACACCCGAGTCCAGCATAGGGTTCCTCTGCTCCAGTATTCCAGAGGGAGCACTCTCACATGGCTAGGAGCCAATACCCTGTGATTTCTGGAACCTTCTGTGTGCTCATATCAAGGAAGGACTCTGGCCAGAGAACCCCAGAGGACAGTTTTGTGCAAGGCTGGGGCCAGGGAACAGGCGTTTGGCATTATGTGCCAAGCAGTGTGATAAGAATTTTATATAATCCACATCTCCACTGGCATATAGTGAAGGAGATCCTATTGTCTCTGTTTACATAATTTTGTTCCCTTTCTTACCAGTTTTCTGATCTTGGGTAAATCTGTGTGTGTTTCTGACCTTCCATTTCTGTTTCGCATTAGAAAGATGAAGGGACTTACCCAAATGCATGCCAGCAAGAAGGAAAGCCAAATTTGTCCACCCACACATTTCCTGAGTCAATAATATATGAAAACATACTACTAATTTGGGGCAGGCAGTAGGCAGAGCTGAGTAAGACTCCACTTTTGCTCTCAGGGAGATTACAGTCTCAGGAAGGAATAGTGCATGTGGTTTCCTTTCTTGATAGACAGTCTGTATCATTTGGTAAAAGCTGCCTGCTGGAGTGCCACATCCTGGATCTGGGGGGGAAAAGTACTGGGATTGATTAGTAGTGTCTGTCTCAGAGCAGCCATGGAGAACTAAGTATTGGCTAGGTCTTGAGATGGAGACATCAGAGGTAGAGTTTGGAAAGGCCTTCCAGGTGGCCAGATAAGAGCAAAATGGGGGTTCTGCATGGAGCTCTGAGGGGTGAGAAAGGAGGGAGGGGAAATAACCATTTGCACTTAAGGGGAAACTTTGGAGATGTGCCCTGAGGGTAAGGAGGGGATGTGGCTATGAAGAGCCGTGGTGTAGCAGCTCTCCAAACTGGAGGTCTCTGAGGAGACAGCAGGTTAGAGAGCACACAAGCTCTGGAAGAAAAGAGACTCAATTCAAATCCTGACTCAGCCATTTATTGAATGTACTAGAGGCCCAGTGCACAAAATTCGTGTATGGGAGGGGGGTGTCCCTCAGCTCAGCCTGCACACTCTCCAATCTGGGACTCCTTGAGGGATATCCGACTGCCTGTTTAGGCCCGATCCTGGTAGGATCAGATCCCGAGATCAGGCCTAAATGGGCAGTTGGACATTCCTCTCACAATCCAGGATTGCTGGCTCCCAACTGCTCACCTGCCTGCCTTCATGAATGCCCCTAACCACTTCTGCCTGCCAGCCTGATTACCCCCTAACCACTCCCCTGTCAGCCTGATTGATGTGTAATTGCTCCCCTGCTAGCCTGATTGCCCTTAACTACCCTTCCCTGCAGTCATGGTCTCCCCCAGCTGCCCTTCCCTGCAGGCCCAGTCACTCCCAACTTCCCTCCTCTGCCAGCCTGGTCACCCCTAACTGTCCTTCCCTTGCAGGCCTGGTCCCTCCCAACTTGTGGCAGCCATCTTTGACCACATGGGGGCAGCCATCTTATATGTTGGAATGATGGTCAATTTGCATATTACTATTTTATTAGATAGGATGATCTGGGACATATCATTTAACCTCTCTGAACCTCGGTTTTCTCTTCTCTAGAATGGGGGAAGGCTATTGGAGTGATTATTGAGTGAAGCCTGACAATAATGACCTACCTCTTGCAGGACTGAGGGGTGGTGTTCACTCAGCAGTCTGTGTGAACGGCACCTCCTGGCGCACCAGCATGAATGTGTCCTGTGGGACTTGGCAGCCTGGATAAGGAAACGGGCCCAGAGAGGTTAGGTCAGTTACCTAAGTCACACAGCAGAAATGGGTTTGAGCTCAAGTCTCTGAGTCCACAGCCCAAGCCCGGAGCCAGCATGCCCTCCTGCCTACCACCAATTTGCCAAATCTGGAAAAAGGTTTATCTGTGACTAAACTTTGGGAGATTGCTTAAGCTGCAACTTCCCCATGTGGACTTCCCCGCAGGGATATGTGGCAAAGGAGCTCGTGCCTGTGCAACGCCGAGCACGGGGCCTGGTGCACAGTGAAAGTCATCAGAACAGGGAGGAAGAGGCTGGCTGGGAGGCTGAACCCCACTCAGAAGCTAAGAGAGCACTCCTAAAAGAGAGAGGGTGACAGCCGCATTTGCAATGGAAGAAAAGCAGATGAGTCTTGAGCCCAGTATAGAGAGGTAAATGGAGCTAAGAAAACAGATTTGGGGTGAGAGGGCTGCTCAGTCTCGAAGGGGCTGCCCGAGTATCCATTTCCGGGTGGGTCAGTTAGTTAGGGTCCCATCGGAGGCATGGGGGGACTGATGAGCAGTGATGCAGGGCTTGTAACAGCTGTGGGCAGGGGAAAAGGGAGCCAGCAGGGGATGGTGGTGCTTCTGGAACTGGCAGGAGCGGGGAGCCCCGGTCCTGAAGGAGCGAGGGGAGAGGCTGTCCTTGAATTTGGCGAGAGCTGTAGTCTTTTAAAATATATATATATATATATATATATATATATATATATATATATATTATTGATATTTTGCAGAGAGGAAGGGAGAGAGAGAGAGAGAGAGCTAGAAACGTCAATGAGAAACATCGACCAGCTGCCTCTTGCACACCCCCTACCGGGGATGTGCCCGCAACCAATGTACATGCCCTTGACCGGAATCGAACCCGGGACCTTTCAGTCCGCAGACCGATGCTCTACCACTGAGTCAAACCAGTTTCGGCAGAGCTGTAGTCTTGAGACAGAAGCTGGGCTGTAGGTAGAGGAATGCAGCTCCCATTGGCCAGGCCGCCTGCATCCAGACAACATGGGGGCAGCCCCCGAACCTCACGGACTGGAACTGGGGGTAGACGAGGGAAGCTGGGATGCTCTTCCTACGAGGAGGCAAAAACTGGGCAGATGTTTATCATGTGGCCCTGAGAAGGATGCTTTCAGAACATCCTGGCCACTCTTGAATGACCATTGACTTGATCCGCTTTTATCTGGGACATTAAAATTATACGGAATACGGTGGAACTTTCAAATGATGCAAATTCAGGGCAGGATGGCTGCTATGTTCAAGCCGGAGATGTTCCCAGGAGGTGAACAACACACCATTTCCAAGCTCCCTGCTGTTATTAATCAGCAAATGCCTCAGGAGCAGGTGTGCATGAGTGACTTTTGGGGTCATGGCAGGTAATCCAGTCTGGCCAGGCTGAAGCAGGTGACCCGACTCTCTGCCTGATCCTGAGCCCCTGAGCCCCTGAGCCCCCGGATAAGGGGATTAATCTAAATCTCTCCGAGGAGAGGACGGTTTTTGAGAAAGCCTGGGACCCAAGAAAGGAAAGTTGGACTTGGTGACCTCAGGCTTGCTCACTGGGATAATTTAGAGAAGCTGCCAGTGTGTTGAGACCCCTTGGGATTTGGGGGTGGAAAACAGGGTGCTCAAAGGGGCCTGGAAGTAATGGAAATAGGAACTGAGGGTAGGGGGGCTGGGGTGCATGCCCTTCTCAAGTTAAGACCCAGTGCTGGCTGGTTGTCACCAGATAGATCCAGCTGGGCTGGATTTGGGTCCTGACTGGGCCTCTTACTCATTCTGTGACATTGGATAAATCACTTCCCCTCCAAAGCCTCATTGATTTCAGAGAGAAGGGTGAGAGAGAAAGAGAGATAGAAACATCAATGATGAGAGAGAATCATTGATTAGCTGCCTCTTGCATGCCCCCAACTGGGGACCGGGTATGTGTCCTTGACTGGAATCGAACCTGCGACCCTTCAATCCGAAAGCCGACGCTCTATTCATTGAGCCAAACCAGCTAGGGCCTCAGTTGTTGTTTTTAATCTGTAAAATTGGACAATAATAGGACTCACCTCATGGAGAGGTCCTGATTGAATGAATGTTCACAAACGACTACCACGGTGCCTGAAATATAGTAAAAAGAACTATATATGGAAATTTGCTAAATAAATAGGTAAGTAAGAATCCTTTGTTGCCAGATCTTCGGATCTTTCAAGGGAAGTAAATCTGGAAAACCAAGTTTTAATAATCATATTAATGGCAAACACCATTAATATGGTGTTTAGAAACACCTTAAATATTGACAACTTAAAAAAATATTTTTATTGATTTCAGAGAGGGAGAGAGAGGGATAGAAATATCAATAATGAGAGAGAATCATTAATAGGCTGCCTCCTGCACGCCCCACCCTGGGGATCAAGCCTGCAACCCAGGCATGTGCCCTTGGCTAGAATTGAGGAGACCCTTTCGTCCGTAGGCCAACCCTCTATCTACTGAACAAACTGGCTAGGGTGACATAGCTTTTTGAAGTACATACTGTTATTACCCCCATTTTACAGAGGGGGAAATTGTGGCACAGAGCGATCACGTACTGGCTCTAGAGTTGCATACTGGCGAGTGGTAGAATTGGAACACAGGGTAAGCGACTGGAAGTCTCAGGTTTTAGCACTGGAAGTCTCATGTCCCAGGAAATGCTTCCATCTGAGAAACCAGCCTGGTGATCACCCTAGATTCAGACCTGATCAGTGGGGCTCCAGCTTCCTGCTCTTAACCACTGTACTCTCTTTTCTCTTGCACGGACGCTTCTGATCTCTAAATATTCCCGCTAGGGGCCAATTGGCAGTTCCTGAAAGGATCTGAAGTTCCCTGGCATCGGATTTCTCACTTGTTCTAGAGACGTGCCTCGGGCATGACCCACCAGTAACTCCATTTCCAGCCCCTCTCTGGAAAACGGGGATGGTGCTGAAAATGCCAAGCTTTTAATCTGGTGACTTGCCTCCAAGAGTCACCTCGTTTGGACAAAATACACTCCAGGAAGTTGTAAAGGATTTCGGAACTTTGTATCAGGAGCCAGGATCAAAGACCAATTATAGAACTAAAGATGCTCCCAGGGATAATTCCGTATGGTGCAGGTGGGGACTGGAAATATCAGCGGGAACACTTTGTAGAGTAAATGATTGTCTAACCACTGTGCTGCACCCCTGAAACCAATACAAAATAATGTTGCGTGTCAACTGTAATTGAAATGATTTTAAAATTAAAAAAAGAAAAAGATGCTCCTGGGACTCTTACCACTTAGGAAATTACAAGGGTCTTAGGAACATCCAAAGCTTTCTTGGCTCCTCTCTCCCTCCCTCCCTAGCTCAGCTTTCTTTACCTGTTCGTAGCCTGGCTCTGGGAGGAAGGGAAGAGGGGGGGCCAGGACCAGGAGAGAAAGATACCACAGATGGGGAGTGGGGAGGGTCCAGTTATTTTTCAAAACAGCCGGAAGCATTTGGCCCTGCTCCTGGTGCCAAATTGGAATTAATGCTGGCTTCACTCCCAGGCTGGTTCCCAGCCCATCCGGAGGGCAGAGTGTCCACAGCATCGAGTCCAGGAAGGTCACCCGCTTGTCACCGCTTGTCACTGGGGAAGATGGGGAGGAGCTGTGACAATGGAGACCCAAGAAGAAACCGGAATACAGCCCAGGGGACTTTAAAGAAAGGACTTCTCCCAGCGGGTGGGCAGGCTTCCGGGATCAGAGGGGAGTTTGAGGCACCAGGAGGTCGGCCACAGGGAAGCCCTGGCCACAGGAAAGGGAGGAAGAGGCAGGGAAGGAACGGGTGTGACAGAGGCACAGGGAGGGCAGGAGCTGGGGTGAGGGACAGGTGGTTTGTAGCTACCACCAGGGACGCCATGCCGAAGCAAGGAACTCATCCCCACCACTGGGCCCGGTACCTCTCAGCTCATGGGCTCTGTGCACCGGACAGTCAGCCAGCACCTCTGTCCCAGAATTCCCCAGCAGACTTCCCCGCATCTCACTGGCCACCTGAGGTCTCAGACAGGCTCACTTCCTATAAGATTCAGTACTCTTCGTTCTATTCTGAAACACAAACCAGGATTTTCCCAGCAAGGAAGACGTGAGGGAAGGGCTTTGTGTGGGGCCAACCTCTGAGCAGGGTTTGCACAGGGGAGAGTGGCCGCCAGTGCCCCACACCTATTAGTCAGTCTTTTGTTTCCCAGGAAATTTTGTGTCCAAGCTCCATTTCCTGGGAAAGAAACTCTGATTGGCCTAAACTGGATGCGGTACTCTCTTCTTGTCCAATCAGCCAACGCTGGAGGGAGGACTGGGTGACATGATATGCCAACGTGGAGATTAGGCCACTCACCAGATTCCAGTCAAGGGCAGGTACCTCGGTTGCAGGCTTGATCCTTGACCCTGGTCGGTCGGGGGCGCATGTGGGAGGCAACCAATTGATGTGTCTCTCATCACATTGATGTTTTTCTCTGTCTCTCCCCCTCCCTTCCACTATCTCTGAAAATCAATGGAAAAATTTTGGGCGAGGATTTAAAAAAAAAAAAAATGAAGTCAGAATCCTGTGTTCAGATATCCAGGTTCTAGTCCTGGCTCTGCCACTAGTTTGCTGTGTGCTTAGAAAAGTCAGCTGACCTCTCTGAGCCTTCATTTCTTCAGACTGACAGGCCCACATGAAGAACTTTAAAACCTGAAAAGATTGTGAAACATTTCACCCCACCTATGGCATTTAAGATAAGAATAGTACTAATCCATAGATAAGGGTCACACAGTGTTCTCTTGATTATATCACTATGCCCTCCCTGCCTGTGTCCCATTTTTTGAGAATTATCTTCACAGCCACCTGATCATGGCTCCTGGCCAAGGTGACGGGGCCAGCCGTGGACAGCAGACTGCGCGAACTGGATTCTCTTTCCTGGGAAGTTGAGATTAGGACACTGATTTTTAAAAACTAGGCTCAAATGGGAACGCATGAGAAGCAAGCTGATTGGAAGAAGGGAGAGCAGAGAAAAATAGTCTTTAAAAATAAGAGGCCAGGTTGAAAGAGCAGGCTGTTCCAGAGAGAGAGCGAGCGCTGGAGAGAGGAGCTGCCTCTGACAGCTTTCTAGTCCTTGGTTCTCGTTCCTCCGGAGGATCTGCCTCCCGCTTACATGCAGTAATGGAATCATAGGATTTAACTTGTTTTTGGCTGCAAGTAATAGAAATCGCAATCCGGATGGTCTTAAACATTAAGAACATTTATCGGCTCCTTTAACAAGTACAGAGCTGAGGTGGGCTTCAGGCATGGTATGATCAGAGTTCCAGCTACATCATTCTGCAACTCTCTCTGAACTCTTCCCTCCACAGTGTGTAGGCTTTGGTCTCACACTGGCTTTCCTCATGACTACAAGACGGCCGCTAGCAACACCAGGGACCACATCCTTCCTTGTCCCCATCCAGAGAGCTAGAAAAAGCATCCTCCCTCCATTCCTGGACTGTAAGTCCTTCCTTTTCACCTGAGGAAGCCACTGTCAGCTATGTGCCTGCTCCTGGACCAGCTGTAGTCTCTGGGAGAATGCTGTGCCCAGATGGGCGCAAACTTAGGTTCTAAATCCAATTATTGGCAAGGGATGGCTGTGGTTGGCGAAGAGTGATCGAGATCTATTGTGTATGTGAAACTTCTCCTGGTCACATATGCTGAATGGGAGGGGGATGGTTACCTGAATTAAATTGGGATCTTCTAGGAAGGAGGAGGAGGGGAAACAGATGCTGAGAGGCAAAAAACCCCACGCACATCATTTTGAATAATATCAAGTGAGTTTCTGATCCTTGTAGTCACAGAGTCCCTTGGACAATCAACTTGCTGGTCTGTGGCCAAATGCCTTTGCCCAGCCCCTGTGCAGCTTGATTCTAATTTCCTCCTCCATTCTGTAGACTGCTGCGCTATCGCCAACATTTCTCACCGCTGGCTCATCATTTTGGCAAGCTGGCATCTCCCTCTGCTCCAAGCCCTGCTGATGGAGCTAAAGATCCCTTTAGCAGAATTGATTCTGGCATGTTCTAATTTTAAAAGCCTTGCGCTTCTCTGCACGGGGGATGCTGAAGTGGGTGCCCAGAAAGGTAGAGAGAGTGAATTCTTCTGAGGAAAGCCTATTTTTAACAAGCCCTGAACCTAATTGAACTTAATCATCTGTCGGTTGTTGACACTTGAAATGTGTGAGTCACTGGGCTATGTATGGAGCGGCCCATCAGAGAGACGGAGATATCAGCTTCCAGAAGAACGGCTCATGTATGGAGCTGTGGCTTCGCTCGGGATTATGGTAAAGCATGGAGCTCTAGAGACAGATAGCTGTGGGTTCAGATATTGGCTCCCCCACTTACTGCAAAAGTCAGTCTGTTTCTCCAAGCCTCAGCTTCCTCATCTGTAAATCAGGATGGTTACACTTGTTCCAAAAACATTGTGAACCTTGTGAAAGGAAAGGCTCCTTGTGACTAACTAGGCACAAATTCATAACCTGAGCCTGCCAGCCATTCTCACAGAGGCCTCCCACACACTTCAGGGAAAAGCCAGAGTCTGAGCTCTCAGCCTTTTGCTGTGTGTTCCTGCCAGCTCATAAGGGAACTCCTGGAATCCTCTTTCCACCAATGGGCTGAGGCCTGCTCCCTCCAATCAGAACTGCTCTGACCAATCAAGACAGTGCTATTTGGACCAATCAGACTGTACAAATTTGGATTCCTCATGTGCGTAAATGGACCAATCAGGAAACAGAGTGGGAACTTTTTTATTTTTTTATTTAAAAAATATATTATATTGATTTTTTACTGAGAGGAAGGGAGAAGTATAGAGAGCTAAAAACATCAATGAGAGAGAAACATCAATCAGCTGCCTCCTGCACACCCCCTACTGGGGATGTGCCTGCAACCAAGGTACATGCCCCTGACTGGAATCGAGCCCAGGACCCTTCAGTCCGCAGGCTGACGCTCCATCCACTGAGTCAAACCGGTTAGGGCAAGAGTGGGAACTTTAAAAAAAAAAAAAAAAAAAAAAATATATATATATATATATATATATATATATATATATTTATTTCATAGAGGAGAGAGAGAGAGAGATAGAAACATCAGTGATGAGAGAGAATCCTTGATTGGCTGCCTCCTGCAGGCCCCACACTGGGGATCGGGCCCACAACCCAAGCAGGTGCCCTTGACTGGAATCGAACCCAGGAACCTTCAGTCAGCAGGCTGACGCTCTATCCACTGAGCCAAAACAGCTATGGAACAGAGTGGGAACTTTCACTATAAAAAGTGGTTCTCCCTTGTGTGGGGAGAAAACATGCCTTTGATTTCCTCATGAGGCTGTGTTTCCCTGGGTTTGCAGACCTTAATATTCTCCTTTCCCCCCTCTTGTGCTGACAACTCCATGTGAGTCATCAAGGCACGACATGGAGCAACTTCTAACCTTTATTTATTCTACTCGGCATTAATATGCATAAATTCCCTTGCAGAAATGTTAGCACATTTGATTTGGGCGTGTTGCTCATAGGTAATACACTGTCACACGAACATCCTTATGGTTGCAATAGGGCTGCCATCAACATCTAGGGCAACATGCTTTCTTGTGCACCATATTACATTCCTGAAACCAAACAAGCATGGTAAGTCCCAAGACGCATCTGTTCCAAGAGTTTAGGGATAAGAGAATGGTGATCTTAGTATGAAGGAACTCAGGGGGCCAGGAGGTAGGGCAGAAATCACATGAAATCAAAATTGCCATAGAAAACTAGTACCTCCCCCTTCCTCCTCCCCCGACCCCCCCCCCCCCCCCAAATCATTTCCCTTCAGCAGTGTGGCTGCTTCTTGAGTTTAGCCCCAGGGGTCGTGGTCGGCTTGTATTTCAGGGGTATCTGTATATAAAAAATGTTTATCTTTTAAACCAACAGCCTGGGTTAGGCCAATGAGAAATGCTCATGCCAGGAGTCACAGGTGCCTTGGGTCAGACTGGGGTTCCCCGTGCCACGCTCGCGGACGGTGGGAGTGGGTGCTCCTGAAGAAAACGGATGGGCAGATTCCCCTGCCCTGGAGAAGTTCTCTTACTTTCTCTCTCGAGCTGGTGCATGTGAAGCAGGTGAGTGTGCCTGGGTGTGAGAGGCAGCAGGGGCGGGCGAGGAGAGAGAGGGTGAGGGGAGAAGCCAGTGAATGTGCCTTGCAGTGGCGGATGCAGGGAAGGAGAGCAGAGCACGGACTGCGTCCTGACTGACCATCCAGCTAGTCCGGAGAGGGGTCGCCGCCGAGGAGTATGTCGTCCCCACCTCCCCCGAAGGCGTTCTAGAAGAACGCCCGTCTGTGCGGGTCACAATGGCGCCTGTTCCACGGGCCCCAGACACCCGGACCTGGGGCTGCGCGCGGACAGGCAGCTACAGCGCTTCTGCAGGCTCCCAAGTAAGTTTCCGGCCCGTGTGGCTGCACCCGCTGCTCCGCAGCGCCCCCTGCTGGGCAAAGGCAACGGCGTGGCTGTCCCCAGCCCACCCAAACTTGGGGTTGCCCTAACCTTGGGAATATCGTGGCCCCCTTCACTTAAACATAAATTACAGGGCGTAAGAGAATTCCAAGAAAGTCCAACGAGCTTCCATTTCACCCCATAAACGATCCCCCAACTTTGATTTTAATCTGTGGGTGTTCCTGTATCCCTGCTTGGCTGGCGTCCCAAGCTTATGGCTAACATCCCACCAGGTTGGGCAGCCCCTGGCTCTGTTTCTCCAGCCTCCTCTCTCAGAACTGGCATTTGTAATCCACGCAGCGGCTTCTTCCAGGGGCCTGCGGAGCCCTTCATGATCCAGACTTTTCTCTCACTAGTGAAGGCAGGTGGTTAAAATGTGGCGGCGGAGGAGGATCAGGCCTCCCCTGCCTCAACTAATTAACTATTAGACAGTAAAGATGCTGCTACCTAGGAGCAGACTTCATTCATTCAAACAGTATTTGCTGAGGGTTCATCATGTGCTCAACACCAGAGACTCCGCAGTGGACAGACTGAGGCACACTTGCCTGATTCTCCCGGACCCTGACCTTTGGATTTCTCAGCACCTTCTGTCACACACACGGCTCCCCAGAAGTGGGCAGCTTCGAGGTTCTTCCCAGAGATTGCAAACTCAAATTCCTGCTGAAATGTGGAACTGGGGGGGTGGCGGGAGAGAAGGGGGAGGGGTTAGTCCAGGGATGGGCAAACTTTTTGACTCGAGGGCCACAATGGGTTCTTAAACTGGACCGGAGGGCCGGAACAAAAGCAACCTGACCATGCTGGCACTCTCCTCTTGGGCTGCTGGTGAAGGAGCGGAGGGGAGAGAAAGAGAACCCTGAGCTCTTTAGGCTCTGCAGGCCGGATAGAACAGCCGATCGGGCAGGATCCGGCCCGCGGGCCGTAGTTTGCCCGAGGCTGGGTTAGTCAGTAGGGAGGAGTGGAGCCTGCAGCCGAGAGAGTGCATAACCCACATTCTCATCTTAAAACACTGTCTACTAAGCCGAGCAGAAGGCAGTTTGCATGTGCCCTGTAGGCCTTGAGTTTGAGACCACTGAATGAGAGGGTGGGGTGGCCGGGCCAGGACAGGCATGGGGCTCTCTGAAGGCCGCTCTGTGAGAATGGGGATAGATTTGTTTGCAGGAGTGGGCTCAGCCCAGAGGGCACAGAAAGGGAAAGGCCTGTGTGGGCATCTGGGAACTGGAGAGAAGCCAGTGTCCTAGGGGAGCCTGGTTCTTTGTGTGTGTGTGTGTGTTATCTCCAGCTCCTTGGGAGAAACACAAAACATACCATTCCAAGGGCAAGATGAACCGATACTGGAAAGATCCTGATTCACAAACAAGCTACATTCATCAAACACTTGCTACGTGCCAGCCACGGAGCTAAGAGCGTTATATACATAGTTTTCTGCTGAGGGTGGACGTGGGTATCCCCATTCTACAAATGAGGAGACCGAGGCACAGAGGGATAACATCTCATTTTCAGTGAATGCCAGGTTGACTTAAGTCATGCTTTTAGAAAGATGCATTGCAGGTCCACTAGGAACAGAAGCACCCGGAAATCTAGAAAAGCTCCTGGATGATATGAAATTGGAGCTGTGTGACATTCCAGCGTGGAAAGAGATCCCAAAGCGAGTGTCTTTTGCACAGACCGTATCAGTCAGCTGAATCTTGCTGCAGCCTCCACCCCCACCTTGAAGGCTCTACCAGAAATACAGCATCTGTGGAACCATTGTCTTTACCCCACCTCCCTGCCTGTGGCAATTTCCCAAGTTAGATAGTTTTTCCTCCACCTATTATTTATCAAAATTCAGTTAGTCCTCAAACCCTCTAGAAACCCTCAAGAACATCTCAGGGAAAAGCCAGAGATTCCGATATTATTAGCCTCTATTGTCCCATCACTCAGCTGCTTGAAAATCATTCCCAAGGTAGTGGATTGTGTAAGAAAGGAATGCTCTAGGCTGCAACGAACAAAATAGTTTATAAGAATGCCTTAAACAATAGTGGTACTTACTCGTTAACAAGAAGCCTGTTCCAAGAAAGGGACAGTGGCAAATGTTCCATCTGACCTGAATTTTCTCCCATCTTTCTATTTTGGTCTCCTTATTGTGACAGTGATATTTCTTTTTCTTTCTTTCTTTCTTTTTTTGGGGGTTGGTGTTGCTGTTTTTTTTTTTTTTTTTAAAGAAATCTTTATTGCTCAGGTTATTACAATTGTTTCTCTTTTTTCCCCCCCAAAGCTCCCTTCCACCCGGTTCCCGTCCCACCCTCTGCCCTTACCTCCTGCCCCGCCCCCCGCCGCCATTGTCCTCAACCATAGGTGTACGATTTTAATCCAGTCTCTTCCTGCACCCTCCACACCCCTTTCCCCTGATAATTATTTTTTAAAATATATTTTATTGATATTTTACAGAGAGGAAGGGAGAGAGATAGAAAGCTAGAAACGTTGATGAGAGAAACATTGACTAGCTGCCTCCTGCACACCCCTACCAGGGATGTGCCCGCAACCAAGGTACATGCCCTTGACCAGAATCGAACCCGGGACCTTTCAGTCTGAAGACCGATGCTCTACCACTGAGCCAAACCAGTTTTGGCTCCCCTGATAATTATTAATCCACTCCCTTTCTTTGCCCCTGATTCTATTATATTCACCAGTTTATTATGTTCCTCAGATTTTTAATTCACTTGATTTTTAGATTCACTTGTTGATATATATGTATTTGTTGATCATAATTTTTATCTTTTTTCTTCCTCTTCCTCTTCTTAAAGAATATCTTTCAGCATTTCATGTAGTACTGGTTTGGTGGTGATGACCTCCTTTAGCTTTTTCTTATCTGTGAAGCTCTTTATCTGCCCTTCAATTCTGAATGATAACTTTGCTGGACACAGTAATCTTGGTTGTAGGTTCTCGCTATTCATCACACTGAATATTTCTTGCCACTCCCGTCTGGCCTGCATGGTTTCTGTTGAGAAATCAGCTGATAGTGGCTGCTCCCTTATAGGTAACCAACTGCTTTTCTCTTGCTGCTTGTAAGATTCCCTCTTTGTTTTTTGCTCTTGGCATCTTAATTATGATGTGTCTTGGTGTGTTCCTTTTTGGATTCCTCTTGTTTGGGGTTCTGTGCGCTTCCTAGACTTATAAGTCTATTTCTTTCACCAGGTGGGGGACGTTTTCTGACATTATTTCTTCAAATAGGTTTTCAGTATCTTGCATTCTATCTTCTTCTGGCACCCCTATAATTCTGAATTTGGTACGTTTAAAGTTGTCCCAGAGGCTCCTTACACTATCTTCAACTTTCTGGATTCTTTTTTCTTCTTGCTTCTCCAGAGGAGTGTCCTTTGGCTCTTTGTGTTCCAAATCTTTGACTTGATTCTTGTGTTCCTCCAGTCTGCTGTTGGATCTCTGTATAATATTTTTTATTTTGGCCAGTTTATGTTTAATTTTTAGTTGGGTCTCATTAAATTGATCAGCCTTTTCTAGGAAATCCTTGAAAAATCTTATAACCATGGTTTTGAACTCTATATCCAGTCTTTTGTTCTCCTCCATCTCTTTCATTTGAGATCTGTTTCCTTGTCTCAGCATTTTCGCTGTTTCCCAGAGTTAGTAGGATCGCTTTGTGTGTTTGGTGTCTATATGGCCTAGTGGGTCAGCCTCCCCAGTTACCTGAGGTAGACACTCGTGGTGCTCCCCTTTGTGGACTGCATGAACAGCCTTGTTATAGTTAAGACTTGGTTGTT
Source organism: Vespertilio murinus (assembly GCA_963924515.1). Taxonomy (NCBI): domain Eukaryota; kingdom Metazoa; phylum Chordata; class Mammalia; order Chiroptera; family Vespertilionidae; genus Vespertilio; species Vespertilio murinus. The sequence continues at coordinate 9,703,906 of OZ004720.1, read as the reverse complement.
GTTAGTATTCCTGGGAGGAATTGACCTCTAGGCCCATTGGATGTGAGTATCAGCTGTGTCTACTCCGGGATACCTTCTGTATTAGAGACAGTCTTATAGGATCAGACTTGCAAAACTGCAAAAGCCTATATGCTCAGCTTGGATGGGGCAGAGTCTCAGGGCTGAGCTGACAGTCTTGGCTTCCTGACAGTCCTGCCCTTGTGCGCTTGCCTGAGTTTCCGCCTGACCTCTGCCTTCCTCGGCTCCCCTGAGTTTCCGCCTGACCGTCCTGATTCCACGTGCAAGGGTGTGGGTGCCCCAGGGGCTCGCCCGGAATTGGGTTGGGTCTCTGTAGTCTGGAGCTTCTGACTCCTTCCACTATGGAGAGGCTTCGGCAACCTCTGCAGTCAGACCTCTCTGCACACACTCACTCACACGCGACTGTAGACCCTGCCCGCTTCAGCTCCCAGCTCCCCCAGTCTCTTGAGTCTCCAGGTGCCTTTCTCTACAGTCCTTACTCCACCCATATGAGCCTGGGTCCACAGGGTTTTGGCCGAGGTTGGGGTTCAGTACAGTAGGAAAGGGTTCAGTGCAATCAGGGACTTCCTTACCCTTCTTGCCAGCCAGGCATTTGGCCGCCCTTCTTGTCTACACACGAGCATTTCCCTACCTCAGCGCTTTGCGGCTCCCAATCCGATCCGTAAGCCTCTCTCCTCCTTTCTAGTTGTAGATTTCCCACTCTGCAAGCTTTCCTGTGGTTTTGGATGATGTCTGTTCTCTCTTTTAGTTGTTGTTTTGAAATTGTTGTGTAAGGCGGCAGCTTAGGTGCTTACCTAGGCTGCCATCTTGATTTCTGTGACAGTGATATTTCTCCTCATGGTCACAGGATGGTTGCTGCTGCAAGCACCAACCATCATGCCTTCACAATAATTTCCTAAAGCGATGGAGAGAAGAACATGGACAAGCCCTTTCTATTCCAAAAGAATAGAAATAGATGTCTCCTTTTGTCTAATTGGCCAGATCTGGGTCACATGCTCATTCTTAGACCAATCACTGACAAACAGGAAATGGTACAGTGGGATCATCCCCACAGGGACAAAAAATGACCAGGAGTGGAAGGTGGTGTGTATCTAGGAGACAGAGACATTCTTGACACTCCTCAAACCCGTATAAACCGTGGACTTTCACCACAGGAAACAACCCATCTCATGCCGGCACCATTTATTGAGCAATTACCATGTGCCAGGCTCAGTGCCCAACACCTCGAACAGCCTGTGAGGAGGCTTCTAGAATTTCTGTTTTCCGGATGAGGAAAACAGTCCCATTGAACTGAAGTAACTTGTCTAAGGTTAATAAGTGCTGAGCTCTGATGATGGACAAAACCACCGCTTTACACTGCAGGGGACCCTTCAGTGGGTAGCAGAGCTAGTAGTTTCTGCCTTAGGACTCTAGCCCCTGAGGTCTGGGAGTTGGGGTGCAGTGTTAACCCTCACAGCCCTGGAGGACCAGGGTTAACACCGCCGCCCTCTCCTCTGAATACTTTCAGACCAGGGGGTCTCCCACAGCTGAAGCTGGGCGAATCTTGCTCAAACCCCATCAGAGGACACACTGCCCTGATGCCATTTGCCCCTCCTCTTTGGGAACACAGGGGGCAGGAGGGTAACCAGCATGCTGGAACCATCTGCCCAGCTCCTAATAATAAATCGTGAGAGGAACAGGTTTCAGGCAAACAGTGCTTTAAAAAAAAAAAAGAAAGAAGAAGCCTCTTTTCACACCCAGGCAGCCATCTGCTGTGCCCTCCTCATGTGCCAAGCTGTGGGAAGAGGGGGGAGGGGGAGAAGGTACCTCTGGGTCCTGCACCACCCACGGGGGTGGCTCACAGGTTCTCTCCCTTTTGCCTCTGTGGACAGGGCACTGCAGAGAGAGGAAGGAGCGATCGCTTGCTGAGCAGAGGGAAAGCACAGTTGCTTCAAGATGCCGATGGTAGGTAATAGTAGCTCCCGCGTAGACAGCTTGCTGTGGGTTAGGTGCTGTGCCATCCAGGGCACACACCTCACCTCCTGGCATCCTGACAACAAAGTTCTGGGAGCCCTGTTGTGGATGAGAGACTAGATGTGCAGTGACTCACCCCAGCTCATCCAGCGAGGCGGCCTCTTCAGTGTGCAATAATGGGCCCTGCCTCCTCTCCACGCTGGGACCCTGCCTGTGGGGATATTTCCATAGCAACAGATAAGCAGTTGCCATCCCTTAAGGAAGACCTTTCACCTCCAGCCTTTCCTCGGGGGGAGCCCCTGTCCTCTGCCCTGGAGCTGAAATGTGGGCTTCTCTGGTGACCTAACTTGCTGCTCTCTGTCTCGCCCAGTCAAAGAAGAGGAGAAAAGACTCCGAAACTCCCCAGGAACCAACGGAGAAGGAAAAAGAACAGCTGGCTGAGGGAGAGCTTCGGAAGCTGAGGCAGCAGTTCCGGAGGATGGTGGAGAGTCGGAAGTCCTTTAACTTCAGCTCCAAGAAGAAGATCATGAATCAGCAGTGAGTGGTGGCTGGGGTTTTGTACTAAGCGGACTTGGAGAGAATTTTGGCTTTGGTTTTGGTTTCATGAGGCTTGCCCTCTCCTGGGGCCTTGGCCAGGGCCCCGCTTCTGAACCCAGTCTGAGGACCACTTGGGATAGCTTCCGGGGGCAGGGCATTTATTCTCAGACTCCAGTGTGTCTCAGGGACTCCGAGGGGAGCAGGGCACCCATGTCCTACGGAAGGACCCAAATGAGAAACCATTCCTGGATCTTGTTTCTTTTTTCTTTTTTTTCCCCCCAATTTTTTTTATTAAGGTATTATATGTGTACATATCTTACCATTGCCCCCCCCCCCACCTCCCATTGATGCCCTCCCTCCCCAGAGTTCTGTGTTTGTTGGTTGTATTCATGCATACCAGTCCTTCGGTTGTTCTCTTATCTCCCCCAAGGTCTCCTTCCCCTCCCCGCTGTCATTTGACAATCTGCTTATTTTATGGTGACTATCTCAGGACCCCATGAATAGAATCCAATCCTCATTTGGCAGTCTGCTTGTTTTATGGTGGCTATCTCAGGACCACACGAATAGAGTCCGCTCCTCCTCTGGTTCTCACTGCCCCTCCCCCTGGGTCCCACTGCTTCCCCTGGGACACACGGTTCACCCGGGGCACACGGCCCCCTGGGACACATGGCTCACCCGGGGCACACGGCCCCCTGGGACACACGGCTAACCCGGGACACCCGGCTCCTTTGGGACACACGGCTCACCCGGGACACCCGGCCCCTTTGGGGGTGGGTCTTGTTTCTTTCTAATCATGGGTGTTTTCTCTGAATCTCAGCCATGGCTGGTGGGATATGGCTGCCTCCAACTCTTTCTTTTTTTGAAATATATTTTTATTGATTTCAGAGAGGAAGGGAGAGGGAAAGACAGAAACACTAATGATGAGAGATAATCATTGATCACTGTATGTCCACCCTCCCTACCCTCCACCCCCACTGGGGATTGAGCCCACAACCTGGGCATGTGTACTGACTGGGAATTGAACCGTGACCCTCTGGTTCATAGGTTGACGCTCAACCACTGAGCCACACTAGCCAGGCTGCCTCCAACTCTTGAACTACCAAAGGTCACACAGAGAGATTGTTGTGAATCAATTCCAGCCCCAAATTCCCAGGAGAGAGAGAATCTGATTGGGACAGCTTGGGTCAGATGTCTATTTTTGGCACAATCAGCGGTGGCCGGAGGTGGGGCCGGGGCCTAGGACACAAGATGGCTGTGGGTGTCACTCCCATGGTCCTAGCCCTGGAAGTGGGGAATGCCCAGAGAAGGGGAAGTCACCAGGCTGTCAACACCCAGAGCAGCGGTCGCCAACCTTTCCGACCTCACGGACCACCGGTCGGCAACCGCTGCCCCAGAGGATGTTTCCTGCTTGTGCATCCTTACGGGATCTGCAAGGTAGAATGTTGGTCCAGTTGGCATGGCTCAGTGTTTGAACATCGACCCATGAACCAGGAGGTGTTGGTTCGGTTCCCAGTCGGGGCATGCAAGAGGTGGTTTTCTTTTATATTCTCTCTCTCTCTCTCTCTCTCTCTCTCTCTCTCTCTCTCTCTCCTCCCTCTCTGAAATCAATAAAAATATATTAAAAAAGATGTTTGAGCCGAGACCGGTTTGGCTTAGTGGATAGAGCATCAATCGGCCTGCAGACTGAAAGGTCCCAGGTTCAATTCCGGTCGGGGGCATGTACCTTGGTTGCGGGCACATCCCCAGTAGGGGGTGTGCAAGGGGCAGCTGGTCGATGTCTCTCTCATTGATGTTTCTAGCTCTCTGTCCCTTTCTTTTCTTCTCTGTAAAAAATCAATAAAAAATATTTTTTAAAAAAAGATGTTTGAAATCGGGTTGCCCTTGGGTTATAATATGTATAGTTTCTCTGGGCAGCAGGAAGGTGTTTCCTGAGGTTACATAAGCAAACATTAAACCGGTGCTTTTAGATTCCCTCCAAGAGAATGCTCCATCCCTGATGCTCGTGCAGGCGGGAGCTGCCCATCATTATAAAGGAGAGCTCGCTGTTAGATGATGCGTGGGGGTCGGAAGAGAGGGAAAAGGGGCTCTTTAGATTTCCCGTGGATTTGACTCACAGCCATGTGGGATCTGCATGTCAGTTAGAAAAAAGGAACCCTTTCCCGAGACAATGTACTGCCATCTGTTGGAAACGTCATCATGTAGAGGTTTGTTAGAACAAGATAGAGTGTGTCCCAGAAAAGTGTAATAAATCAACGAGTCAATATTTTTTCAAGCAGATGGAGCTCCTCTGGGCCGTGCAGTCCCCAGGGTGCACATCTGGGCCTGGGCTTAGGTGGGGGAAGAAGTCCCACCCGCCAGGTTTGGAAGACTCGATGCTCCAGACCTGGGTGTGCACGCTAGAAGTCCCTAGCCACATGTGACTGTTTACATTTGTACCAGCCCGGCCTGTGTGGCTCAGTGGTTGAGCATCGACCAATGAACCGGGAAGTCATGGCTTGACTACCAGTCAGGAACATGCCCGGGCTGCAAGGGCTTGATCCCCAGTAGGGGCGTGCAGTAGGCAGCCGATCAATCAATGATTCTCTCTCAACATTGATGTTTCTCTCTCTCTCCACCTCTCCCTTCCTCTCTGAAGTCAATAAAAATATATATTTTTTAAAAGTTGCAATTAATTAAATACAATTGGAAATTCAGTTCTTCAGTTGCTCTAGGCACATTGAAAGTGCTCAAAGCCACACGTGCCTCGTGGATGCTATCTGACAGCGCAGCCAGAGACCATTGCCATCATTGCAGAATGTTCTGTTGCGTGGTGCTGTTTTAGGACAGTGTCGGCAAAGGACGCTCTGGCTGCCTGCCTGCTTTTGTAAGTAAAACAAGCTACCGCTACATTTATTTGTTCATGCATTGCCTATGGTTACTTTGTTGAGTAGTTGCAACAGAGACCGTCTGGCGGGAAAAACCTAAAATATTTATTCTTTGGTCCTTTATAGAAAAAGCTTTGCAGACGTTGTTCTAGTGTGGCACTGCCAGCACTTCAGTGGGCATACGAGTCACTTGAGGATCTTGTTACGGAGCAGACTCTGATTCAGTAGGCCCCGGGCTGGGGCCCGAGCCTCTGCATTTCTCCCAGCTCCCTGAGATGGCGAGGCAGCCGGCTTGCAAACCGCACCGGGCAGCGGGTGTGGGGCGCCCAGCGTTCGCCAGAAACTTTGCCTCGGTGCCATTTTCTGTTGTTCTGTTGTTGTGCAGTCGCCTGAGCCTTTTCTCTTTCTGAAGCCCCCGTTTGCCCGTATCCCCCACCCTCTCTCTTCTCCAGGAGACAGAGGGAGAGAAAGGAGGAGACTCAGGTCAGCCAATTTAACAAATCGTCAGCACCCCAAGTAGAGAAACTAGTGGAAGTTAGGGTTACTGTGTTGATTCCAAATTGAAAAATTGTCTGATGGGTTTGCCTCTCGTTATTAGAGATACTTAGTTGTAAAGTCTGGAAAGAAAGTCTGTGGAATCAGACAGATGCCACTGAGCTGGGGACAAAAGGGAACGTGGGGCCCCCGCCATGTCTGGGTAATGGGTTTTGACAGGCACAGTTTCAAATTGTTCTCTGGGGGTGGGGGTGGGGGATGCCCCTAGGAGAAAGGCAGAGCAGTGGGTGGAGCAGTGAACTGGGTCGCAGGCAATCTGAGTTCCAAACCTGGACCCTCCCACTGCTGCAGTGGGCTGTACCTCTCCGAGTCTCCTTCCACAGCGAAGGATTCTGGAGTGTCTGATCAAGGTGAACTCGGGGTTCAGGGTTAATCATGCACTGCTTTCCTCACAGCAAGGAAATCAAGACCCTGCAAGAAGAGCAAGATGAGATCACCCTGCGCTTGAATCTCATCAAGTCCTCCAAGAACTTGAATCTGAATGAGAAAAACTATTTGGAGCTGCGTTTCCTGCTGGATACCAAAGAGGAATACGACTCCTTGATTAAATCATTGAAAATACTCTTGGCTGAACTGGATGAGAAGGTATGGTCTCACTCTTAAAGGGCCAAACAGAACACAGAGCAAGGGGAAAGGGTATGAGAAGTACCCATGATGCCTTAGGGCAGATGTAACACCCCTCCCGTCTTCACCTTCCTAACTGTGACTGGTCACTGTCTCCACCACTATTGATCCCAGCTCTATTGATCCATTTCTCCACCATGATCTCCAGTGCCTCCGCACTGTGCTTCAAATACACCTCCACATTTTTACTTTACCTCTAGGGATTGGCTAGAGGTAAAGCCCAAGTAAAATCCAAAATCTGACTAATATCAGTTGCAAACACCAATCCCTGGTAGACAGGAAGCACGAATGAGGAAGAAACCTTTCTTGTTTTAAATCACCGAGTTGGGGGATGTTTGTTCCTGCAGCATAACCAAACACCTCCTGACTGATACAGGAAGAATTTGAGAATGTACTCGAAATACAGTGAGGAGGCACTGGAGAACAGAGTGGAGAAATGGATTAATAGAGCTGGGAGATCAGGGGTTATATAAAGTGGTGGATAACATCCATGGTGTGACAGCTAAGGATGCTTTTGGCTGCAGGTAACATATAATACTCAAGAGGAATGTGCACTAAAAGGATATTACTTATCAATTATTTTTAAAAAAATAAATTGTGTTTATATGTAGGAGACAGCTTGATTCTAGGTACAGAAAATAATAGAGGATTTTATAGCTGCATACTTCCAGAGGGGCCCTGGACAGTCACCAAGGATGGGGCACAATTCTTGGATGTCTGTGGTTGTCTCAGATGTTGCAGGATGTGTGACATCTCCTGACCTACTCATTAAGTGCCACCAGAGTCCCATCATTGCAAGAGCCCCCAAACACTCCACAAGGTTACAGAAGGCCCTTTGTGGGGGAAATACCTGCTGGAAACTTTCTGTTGGGAACCATGGGTTAGGGTAGTGGTCGGCAAACTCATTAGTCAACAGAGCCAAATATCACCAGTACAACGGTTGAAATTTCTTTTGAGAGCCAAATTTTAAAACTTAAACTTCTTCTAACGCCACTTCTTCAAAATAGACGCGCCCAGGCCGTGGTATTTTGTGGAAGAGCCACACTCAAGGGGCCACAGAGTCGCATGTGGCTCGCGAGCCGCAGTTTGCCGACCACTGTGTTAGGGTAAGGTGGAATTTATGCCCACAGGTGAATGAAATTTACAGCAAAAACTCTAAATTGCCCTGGCTGTTTTGGCTCAGTGGATAGAGTGTCGGCCTGCATACTGAAGGTCCCAGGTTTGATTCTGGTCAAGAGCACTTACCTCGGTTGCAGGCTCCTCTCCATCCTGCACCCTGGTTGGGGCTCATGCAAGAGGCCACCAGTCCATGTTTTTCTCTCCCATTGATATTTCTCTCTGTTTTCCCTCTCACTTCCACTCTCTCTAAAAGTCAATGAATAACAATCCTCAGGTCAGGATTAAAAACAAAACAAAAAACCAAACAAGCAAAAAAACAAAAACAAAAACCCCCTCTAACTTGCCTCATTTTACCCTAAGCTGGCTAGGATTAAGTTGAATTGAGCATGTATCTGAGAAATTAAAATTCTATTTATAGGAAAAGAAAGAACATTGCAATTTTTGTTAGCACACTCAAGTTAGTGAACTGTCGGATTTGTACTCATACAGATGTTAACACAGCTGGGTTTTCTTCTCTTTCCTTTTTTATCTTTTCAGATTTCTCAGATGGAAAAAAAAATTATGAACCAAAGACAGATCTTCACAAAAGTCATGGAGGCCAATAACCCCCGGAAACTTCAAAAACAGATCCACACATTAGAGACACGTTTGAATCTTGTACGTAAAGGGTTCTCTGCAGCTTTGCAAACATCTCTGTCTCTCTCTGCTCAGAGTAAAGGATGATGTCTGTGGAGCCATTAGCAGAATATATATACTCATTTAGTAGGCAGACTCAGGAGGTGATGAACTAATGGTGTACGTCTAGATCAGGCAGCCTCGTTAGAATTTACCATCCACTCACTCTGTTCCACCCACTCTGTTCCATCCTCTCTTGCTGCCCCATTGTTACCCAAGGTGCCTTTCTCCTCCTTGCTCTCTGCACCTGGGCACATACGGGTGCCTGCGTACCCTCTCCTTCCCCCCTTTCCCTCCCCCCTTTCTGGGGTGCCCACTCTTAGTTCCCTGCTTCATAAACTCCTACTTGTTTTCAAGAAGTAGCTCAAACATTACCCTTCACCAGGCAGAACTAGTGAGACTTTCCTCCCCCAGGCCAATCTGCTCATGCCTCTATTCGAGCGAGTGCCTTTTGGTTGTCATTGATGTCTCCGAGAAAGAGCAGGCATAGGTATGCACACCTTGATAAAAAGAAAGTGGTGCTTCCTGATCACCTTCAGTCTTCTGTGGTTTTGGCATTAAGCAGGATTTCGTTGAAAACTGGTATAAGCAAAAATAGCTAATGTACTGGTCATCGAAGGGAAATTTTTAGAGAAGAAGCGATACCTTCAGGCATAGGTGGATCTAGGTGCTCCAAACATGTCTTTAAGACACTTTTATCTGTCCATTTTTTTTTTCTGGGTAGATGTCATTCAGGTCATTCTTGGGGGGCCTCCAATGGGACCAGATATCAGCAGAAAGGGAGTCTCTCTTCCCTAAGAGTTCAGACACAAGTCCTAGGGTTCCCATGGGGCCAGCCTGGGTCCCGCACCCATCCCTGAATCAAGCACTGTGGTCTGGAGTCACGTGGCCACCCTTGGACTGCATTTCTTTCCCCCTCCCCACCCCCTCCCACCAGATGGGGGAAGGCAGCCCTGTCCAAGGGTGTGGTCTGAGGTTGAGGGATAAGGGTTCCCCTAGAAAAGCGTAAAGAAAGGGAGAGGGGATGCTGGGCAGGCACACACAGCACTCTCCAGCCTGGCTTGTGAGCTTGCCGCTCCCAGGACACCGGCCAGAGGAGGAGGAACATGAATTGATTTGGAGGGAAGCTTGCCACTAACTCACGACACAAAGAGCTTAGCTTTGCCTCAACTCTGACCACCAAGCTTTACCCGGGAGTGGCTGAACCAAATTTGACCTGGTCTCTGTCTGCCTCCCCCCATAGCCTGGAAGCTGCCTGAGGCAGGGCAGTATCTCTTTAATGTCCATGCACAGTGATTTGCTGCCATGCTCAATACCTAGGATGCATGTCAAAAATGCAGTTTCCTGGACCCCTTCCTGCAGTTACTGAATCAGAACCTCCCAGGCTTGGACATAGGCTGCACTATTTTTTTTAAATATTTTTATTTATATTGATTTCAGAGAGGAAGGGGGAGGGAGAGAAAGAGAAACATCAATGATGAGAGAGAATAATTGGTTGGCTGCCTCCTGCACGCCCCCTACTGGGAATCGAGTCCACAACGCGGGCATGTGCCCTTGACTGGACTCAAACCTAGGACCTTTCAGTCCCACTGAGCCAAACCAACTGGAGCTGCACTAATATTAGCAACCCCAGTGAGGCTAAAGGTGGTTAAGAATCAGTAATGCCTAGCACAGTACGAGGCTCACAGTCGGTGCTCAGCAGACCTCTGTTGATGGAATGAATTAATAAATGCATGATCTAATGAATGACTGGTCTGTAGAGGTCAGCTTTTTGTTAGAGCTCTATTCAGATTTTCTATTTCTTCCCAAGTCAATTCAGTAGTGTCTTGCTTCTTTAACACTCCACAAAGCACAGGACAGCCCCCCACCACAGCGCATCATGCAGCCCAAATGTCAACAGTGCTGAGTGCGAGAAGCTCTGCATTAAAACAGCCTCATCCCAACTTCTCTCCTGTCATCTGTTTACTGAAGAGACCAGGTCAATTGTCCTGTAGAAAGTTCTCCTTTCTGGATTTGGCTGATTGCTTCTCGTGGTATCATTTAGCTTATTCCCCTCTCCCCTGTAATTACTGAAAACCAGAAGTTAGGTATAAAAATAGGTGAGACAGAATAAAGTGATGAATATAGTGGACTGATAATTATCAGGAGGATGAGGGAGTGGGGAAGCAGTGAGAGACTGGATTGAAATCGTATAACCAATGGATGTAGACAATTGGGGGGGAGAGGGAGTAAGGGCAGAGGGTGGGAAGGGAACTGGGTGGTAGGGAGCTTTGGGGGAGAAAAAGTAGAAACAATTGTAATAATCTGAGTAACAAAGATTTATTTTAAAAAAATAGGTGAGAAACTTGAAATCCAAGAGAAGTAACTTGTCAGAGGCCACTGAGCCAGTCGGTGGCCAACTTCAGCCTCCCTCCAGTGCTGCGAGCCACTGTCCTTTGGGCCTGGGGCGGGAGGTTGGGGGAAGACCTCCCAACACCCCGGCTGCTTTTTGGAAGCTTATCTCATGCCCTAGGAACGAGCCCTGTTTTGAAGCACACCCCTGCCCACAGGTCACCATGAACTTTAACAAGATGCTGACCACCAATGCTAAGCTCCGGAAGGAGATTGAGGACCTACGGTATGAGAAGGCAGCTTATGACAACGTCTACCAGCAGCTCCATCGGCGCCTGTTAATGCAGAAGAAAACCATGAACGAGGCCATTGAGCAGTCCGCTCTGGCCTATGAACAGAGGTGGGCTGAGGGAGAGATCCTGGGAGGGGGGATGTCTCTTAGACCCCCGCTGAGTATCTAATTTCCTACTCTGGGCCACCCCTGCCTCCAGTGCTTATGTGCTGAGAAACCTTAAATCATCATAATAACTCTTAAGTGCTGACTCTGTGCCAAGCCTGATATTAGGTGCTTTGGGTAATATTTCAACCCTCACAAATGCCATAGGAGTTATACCCCCATTTTACAGACCAGGAAGTAGAGGCTTACAGATGCCAAAATGCCCGAGATCCAGATAAATGGCAGAGCTGAGATGCAAAGCTCTGTGCTATATTATCTCCTTTGGGTGCCCCTGCCTCTAGTCCTAGGGGGTCTCTCTCATCCTCCTGGTTTTACTCTCACAGGGCCAAAAGACATATAGTTCAGCAGTGAAGAGCACACGTTTTAGAGTGAGATCTAGTTCAAATTCTGGCTCCAACACTACTATATTGTTGTAGGACCTCTTTGGGTGGTAGTGAGGATTAAATAATATATATGTATTAAGGAATGGCTGGGACATAGTAATTGACCAGTGGCGATGGTGGTGATGGTGATAATGCTGATGGTGGAGGTGATGATGGTGATGGTGATAATGCTGATGGTGGAGGTGATGATGGTGATAATGCTGATGGTGGAGGTGATGATGGTGAGGTGTGTCCTGGTGGTGATGAAAGAAGAATCGCCTGGGAGTGGTCTAGACCTGGTAGCTCCCGTCATTCAGGTAGAGAGGACTGTTCCTCCACTCCCCGATTAAAGGAAGTGATGGTCATTGGCGGAAAGTCCTTCTGGGCTGGCAGGGAGAAGGGGGGGGTCCTCTGGACACTCAGGCTCTGTGCCCCCTTCACCCAGACTGGAAGCCACGGCTCGAATGGCTGCCATGAAGGATCGCCAGCAGAAGGACATCTCTCAGTACAACCTAGAGATCCGAGAGCTGGAGCGTGTCTATGCCCACGAGACCAAGCTCAAATCCTTCCTGCTTATCAAGCTCAATGACCGGTCGGAGTTCGAAGAGCAGGCCAAGAAGGAAGAAGGTACACTCTCCTGAGGGCAGAGGGACCAGATAGTAAACCGGGCTGAGAAGCTGTAGCTTCAGCCCAACAACAGTGAAGAGCCACGCCATGTAAAGGGGTCATGTGACCAGATGTGCCTAGAAAGATCCTTCTAATTGCCACATGGGGACCAAATTGGAGAGAGAGGACTGAGTTCAGGAGAGAGGGAGCTGTTGCAGGTATCCACGCTGGAGGCAGCAAGGTTTAGAGAACTTCCTTGGTTCTGATTTCATGAATCTGCCAAGTTCTGAGCCTGTCTCAGGCCCCTGCCCCCAGGGCTTCCTCGAATTTCATTCTGCTCAGATGTCTCATCCTTTGGGAGGAGTTCCCTACCACCCAGCTCCCCATCACAGCTCCTCCATTCTCAGGCCACAATGGTAGTTATTGGATTTCTTTTTCTTTTTACTTGGCTCTCTTCTTTTTGTCTGATTCCCCCACCAAAGCTCCATGGTGCAAAGATTTTGTACTCACAGGGCCCCACTCAGTGTCTGGCACATAGTAGGTGTGCAGTTAAGATATTTGTGAAACAACTAAGGAGTGAAGTTCCTGCCCCATCTCCTGGGAAAACCTAGCACAGCCATGGGCAAACTACGGCCTGCGGGCTGGATCCGGCCCCTTCGGCTGTTCTATCTGGCCCTCGGAGCCGAAAGAGCGGAGGGTTCTCTTGCTCCGCCCCCCACCCCTCCTGCTCCTTCACCAGCAGCCCAAGATGAGAATGCCAGCATGGTCAGGTTGCTTTTGTTCCGGCCCTCCGGTCCAGTTTAAGAACCCATTGTGGCCCTCGAGTCAAAAAGTTTGCCCACCCCTGGCCTAGCATCTTCCCCAATGATAATAAACACAGAACACATCTCTGCTGGGCACTGCACTGAGCGCCTTCCTTTCCACACTCACATTGCTGGCTTTTCCTTTCTAGCAGCTCTCAAGCCAAAGAAGGCCAGGAGGAAGAGCAAGGGTGAGAGTTTTGAGAGCTATGAGGTGGCTCACCTCCGGCTGCTGAAGCTGACTGAGAATGGGAACATGAATCAGCTCATCGACGAATTTCTGGCCAAGGAGGAAAAGAACTTTGCCCGGTTCACATACGTCACAGAGCTCAACAATGACATGGAGATGATGCAGAAGAAGACTGAGAAAATCCAGGTCAGAGCCACTCTTTAAAAAAAAACAACTTTTTAAATTTTTTTATTTTTATTGATTTCAGAGATGAAGGGGGAGAGAGAGAGAAAGAGAGAGAGAAAGAGAGAGAGAAAGAAACATCAATAATGAGAGGGAATCATTGATCAGGTGCCTCATGCTGGGAATCAAGCCTACCGTGACTCCTGGTTCGTAAGTTGACACCCAAACACTCAGTTACTGAGCCGTGTTGGCTGGGCAGGGCCACTCTTCTTTCCTAGGCCTGAGAGTGGCCCGCTCCCACAGCAGCTTCCCACTGGGGGCTCTTCGGAACACTCTTCGAGATGCTCTGCAACAAGAAGGGCCTCCAGGTCAAATCAATGTGGGAAACACTGCATTCCCCCCAATGTCCTGCCTGCATTTCAGCCTTCCTGGGATTGGTATTTGCCTTTCAATCGATGTACACGCCTAATGTGGTCGTGTCCCCCCACCCCAAGTGACATCTCTTATCCATGGCATGTTTTATAATCCAGGGCTCAGTGGACTATAGCCGTGGCCAAATATGGCCTGTGGTCTATTTTTGCATAGCCCATGAGCTAAGAATGGTTTTTATGTTTTTAAAGGGGTATACAAAATAAGAAGAATATATAAGGCAGACCAGACGTGTCCTATAAATCCTGAGAAATCCATCTGGCTCGTTGGCCCCAAAAGCTTGCTGCCCTCTGTCAATCAACAGCTTCACAGAATTGAGAGGAGATGGTCAATCCATCGTGGAGAGACTCGATGTCTATGAGCATAGTAAATGCTCTGACAAGTCCCATGGTGAAGAACCTGTTTGCCTTCGTTGAACCTATCATTTCCCAAACGTAATAGGCTCCCTGGGCTACTGATTCCCCTAAATCATAAACAGCCTTTGGGATGGCTACAAAGGAGAGAGTCCACACTCAGGGTGACACTCCTGGCTCTTCAAAATGTAGCTCCAGCCGGCCCCTGCCGGCTCCGCTCCCATCACGACCCCAAGGCTCCCTCTGTAGCTGCCAGACCCAGCTGTGCCACGCATCTCCCTCCCCGGAGGCTCTCCGTGTGCTGCTTCCTCCTCCCCACCCCCCTGCCCTTCTTCTGATGGCATACTGCTCATTAGTCCCTGCCCTGCACAAATGCCATCTCCTCGGGGAATTTATTCTCCCCTCTGAGGTCTCAGTGTTCTGTTTATATGACAAGAGGAGACATTTCCTTTTGTGATGTCACTGTTTCCTGAGGGTGGGGCTTGTGTAAGTAGATCATAGCTAGAATATACAGGTGAAACTTAAGTTACCAGCGATGAATTGTTGTGGGGTCGAACCCTGGGTTTAAAAATAAGACCACCGAAGGCTGATGACTGATTTAAAAAAAGCAGGCAAGGATTTATTGAGAAAAACAAAACTGGCCAGGACGGCCGTGAGAGCACCACACGCAGGTGGACTCCACACGACCGCACGGTTTCAGGTGTGTAGGTAGCCCTTTCCTTTGTTCTAAATTCTAAATCCTAAAGATTACATTCTAAAGACTGGGGTCAGCCCACAGGGTCATTCCCAGTCACATCCTGCTGGACATTGGAATGTGGCCTTGTCTTGTAGAAGCAGAACTTAGTGGTTAATTTCCAAAGGTTATCTATAAAGGTCATCTACAATTTCTACCCCTAAAGCCACCGAGTCAGTGAGAATCAATCTTCTGTATTTATGGTCCCAGGCATAGGAAAATTGCCTTAGCCTCCAGGTCTCCACCTGAAAGCTGAGGTAAATATTCTGTGTTTACTCAGTCAGGTGCAAGAGCAAGACCAGAGGGGCTAAAACCCAAACAGCAGTCTTTACCAAAGTATGATTGTTACCATATTTCAAATTAATTGTAATGAGGATTAGGAAGAATGTAGCTTGCAGAGCACACTTGTGACTTGGATATTATTAGTGTGATCAGTAATAATAATAGTAAACAAATAACGATCAACATATTAAAGTTTGGTTGAATTAAAGACTATTAAGAGGCAATGGTAGGTTGATAGATAATAAATAGTATAGATGGCATGCAGAAATGGTGGAAATGGAGGCGGTTGTATCAGTTAGGGTTGTCCCAGGAAACAGAAGGCATGCCCCAACTGGGTAAGTTGAGATGAGTTTTTAAAAAGGGATTATTTACAAAGAAAATTAAGAAGGGAGAGTGCAGGACCAGCCAGAGAGGAGAGGGCTCCAGAACTGGTGAGGGCAGGCAGGGAGAGGGCAGTTTCTGGAATCAGGAGCGAGGTGTGTGGACAAAGCTGTCTGGGTGCCCTTCCTGGAGGGATGTGACCAGAGTAGCGACCTGCCAAGGAGTGGGCACGTAACCCCCAACCTCACTGTCCTGCCCCGTAATCTCCAGCTGGTGTCTCTCATTGGCTAGGCCTAACCCAAGCTGGAGGGTAGGAAGGTAGATTCTGGGAGCGATGGAGAATGTCCAACTCAAGAGTGTATTCCCTCTGCATTCCTGATGCCCAGGAAGGCCTGCACACAATGGGAGGCACATTTAGTCATGGTTCCCAAACAGTAATGGACCTTGACCTTCCCATTCACCTGGAAGGTGCTCTCCTTTCCTCCATTTGCCACTCAGACTGCCTCTGGCATCGGGACAAACGTGTCTGATGAAGATGGCCAAATTCCCACCCTTCCTGGGCCTCAGCCTCCTCATCTGTAGAGTGGCTACTTGCACTAGAGCAGTGGTTTCCAAGCTTTTATAAAAAAAAATCTATAGATCATTTTTGTTTAAACTCAGGTTAGGAGGAAACACCAGTGAGTAGAGAAAACAGATAAAATGGAGCGGTCCCTGATGAAAGGGGTGGAGGTGGATGGGTGATTGGAGGAGGTTCCTGAGACCTTTCCTTTTGGCTTTCTTGTGGCATCTCTGCTCAAACTACGGCTCAGGTAAAATAGATAGATAGATAGATAGATAGATAGATAGATAGATAGTCAAAACAATTAGGATTCTAACATCTGCCTTCACTCCGACCTGGAGGATTGTGGTTAGAGCTATGGGTAGGGCTGGTTCCCCAACAGGATGTATGCAACTTTCCTTCTTTTTAGCTTGGTCTCCCCCACCCCCATATTTTAAAAAAAATGTATTAGCTGCTAGCACTTAAAAATGAAACTCTGGATTTCTAATTTCTCTTGGGAAATCAGATTTGACACCTCCTGCCCACTTTCGCGTGGGAAGCTTAGTCCCCAGCCCCTATAAACCCCAAGCCCGCCCTCCTTCAGCCGGGCCACCTGGGTTTGTTTGCCATCTCCCACGTAGGTGCTTCACCACTCCCCTCTAGTGGCCGTGTGCAGTATTGCAGGGACCGTCTGAATACAAAGCGATCTGAAGGAACCTGGCTGGGAAGAGGTCTGGGAATTGGCAGGACCCCGAATCCTTATTTTCCAGGAAGGAGCACCTTACTAGTCCCAGTGGGGAGACAGAGACAAGCCACAGAGAGGGATTTGAGGGAACTAACCTGGCCAGGAAATGGCTCCCCATCAGAATTGACCTAGATTTTTCCCATTCACCATGATGGTACGGTGCTTACTCTTAGCTACACAACTTGTCTCTGGCATTAGGACGGGGTGTGTCTGATGAAGAAAGGGCAGGTCCTGGCCCTCTGATTGGGCTTCAGATGTTCCATCTGTAGAGTGATGTTTGGGCCAGAACAGTAGTTTCTGAGCTCCTTTTTGAAGTTACAGAAGTGCTTTTGGGGGCTTAAAGAGAACTGCACATGCTTGTTGAATAAATCCTGGAAACTCTGCTTTCCAATGGAAAGGCTTAACGTGTTAAAAATCTTAGAAGAGAAAGATATGCTCACTATAGAAAATTTGGAAACTGCCCAAGGATAGAAAGAATTAAAAAAACACACCATTATTCCATTGCCTAAAGACAGTTTGAACTGCTTTGTTCCGATCTTTTATGGTGATGCTTTAAAAACTTTATAATGTGTAATAGTTATTATCTCACATGATGCATAAAGTTGTATATTATAATGGAAAAAGTGTTCCTTGGGTTCTTTGTTCATCTAACCAGTTATTTGTTGAACACTTACTAGATGCCAGACACTGTTCTGGGCACTGGTAACGTGGCTGTGAGCAAGGTGACAGAAAGCTCCTCCCTCCCGGAGCTTCTCTTCTGCCAGGGAGAAACAGGCAATAAACAACAAGCCCAACAAACACATAGCTGATAGAATATATTAGAAAGTGAGAAATGTGGATAAAAAGATACAATGGAGCATGCTAAGAGAGGGATTCTGGAATCGGGTGAGGGCATGGCCATAGAGAAGTTAAGCTTAATCAGACTTGTAGGTGCAGGAATAAGCCGCTCAGATCTTCGGGGGGAAGACTGTTCCAGGCAGAGAAAACAGCCGTGCAAAGGCCCTGAGGCAGGAGAGTGCAAGCAGGCTAGGGCGCCTGGCGTGGAGAGAGAGACGGGGCGGGGGCTGAAGTTCGAGAGGGGAGGGATGCTGTGGGTGCCAGGCAGAGAATATTTCCAGGAGAGTGTTTTGCAGTCACTGCTGAGAAATAAGAGCCGTGGGACAGTCCTGGGCAGAAGAGGAATGCCACCTCCTCAGGTTCTGCATGAAATTTGGGAAATACTGAAAAGTATAAATAGAAGCCCCACGTCAAGAAGCATCCCATCGCCCGGGCATAGCGTTGGTTAATCTTTTGGTAGATTTCTTTCTGGGTTTCTCCTTTTCCTTTAAAGATGGGGAAATATAATCTATCTGCGGGTGGGAAGATGTAATTCAAGAGGATAGAAAGTTTCCAGGTGATTCTGGTTCATGCCGGAGCTTGAGGAGCTCTGCTCTGGAGCTGCCTCTTCATTACGGTAGCCAATCGCTACATGTGGCAATTTAAGTTTAAATTAAATTAAGTTTAATTTAAAAGTTAGTTCCTCGGTGGCACTAGCATATTTCAAGTGCCCACGTGTGCCTAGTGGCTGCAGTACTTACTGGATGATGCCGAGAGGGCATTTCAACCATCACAGGAAATTCTATTGACTACCCTGTTCTAGATACTTAGCCAGGAAAAAAATGATCTATCCACCCTCCTATTCCCGCAATGTTTTGTTGTTGTTGTTCCTGCTGACTAGTGCAGTATTCTTTAATATATATGTTTCATTTATTTTAGAGAGAGAGAGAGAGAGGAATAGAAAGATTAATGAGAGAGAAACATCAATCAGCTGCCTCCTGTATAACCTCGACTGGGGATCGAGCCCGAAACCCAGGCATGTGTCCTGACCGGGAATTGAACCAGCAACCTCTTGGCTCATGGGCCGACTCAACCACTGAGCCACACTGGCCAGGCCCTCACCTCCAGGGGCATAAGAGGGGCTCAGGGGATCCGGGCTGCTTGGATTGGATCATTTAAATCCTCACAAACTCCTCGAGGCACAGCCTCATTTCCAGGTGTGTCGGGGAGGGGAGCACCCACTTTTTCTCATGGTCTGCTTTTTTTCTCGAGCAGGATGAGATCATCTACTTGAAATCCCAGCAGAAAACGTCTGATGATTATGACCTCTCTGTCATGACAGATCTGGAGGTAAGACCTGGATGGGAAGGAAGGGACACAGGAATTTCCGTTGTCTGTCTGTCTGTCTGTCTGTCTGTCTGTCTGTCAGGCAGTCCGTCAGTTGGTTCTCAGGAGGACTAAGAAACCCGCCCTGTGACACTCTACTGGCCCGAGTCACATCTTGGCAGATCTGACCCTTTGTCACAGGCAGCCTCTGCTACAGGTATTGCTGCAGAATTTTGTCCCAAGGGCCACTCTGTCCATTTAAAGACCCCGCCACTTCAGGGAGCCTAGCCCAGGCCCTTGCCACTATAAGTTCATCCCAGGTTGGCAAATTGCAGACAGGTCTCTGCCTCAGTCTCTTTTCTCTCCCTTGCCCTTGCAACTGTCCTGGCTGTAGCCTGTTCTCAACCAATAATAGTTATTACAAACGTATCTTGAGCAAGTACTACGTACCAGGTATTAGGCTGAGTGCTTTGCTTGCACTCTCACTTAATCCTCACAAGCAGCCCTATGAGGGAGGTGCTCCATTTTACAGATGAGGAAACTGAGGCTTAGAGAGGCAAAGTCACTTGACCAGCATCACGGAGCTGGGATGCTGTATGAGCTTTGCATTGTATTTAGCTGCCAATAACAGAGACCCAAAATAACGGGGGCCGAATCAAGATGGAAGCTTATTTACTTTGTTAAGAAATAAGACTGAAATCATGATGTCATGAGGGACCCAGGCTCCTCTTTTTTGTTTTGCCATCCTCAGTGTGTGGCTTACACTCCCAAGGATGCCTTTTGTTGAGAGGGTGAGTATGGCTGCTGATGGTCCAGCCATAAGAGATATATATATATCTCCTTGCTGGTTGAGTCAGTCAGCTTGAAAGTTCTTTTCCGGAAGTCTCAGCCAATGACTTTTGTGTTTACACCTCACTGGCCATTCCTATTGCCAAGGAGAGTTGGAAATAACAATTTTTAGCTGGGCACATGGCCACCCTAAATACAATCAAGGTTTTGTTATCCAGGAATAAAGGGAGAATGGATACCAAACATCTGCCAGAGATGTGAATTCAGAGAGCTGACTTTAAAGCCCCCATTTTAATCCAATGGTCTCTGGCCCAGGAACTGTGTTCCGAGGTCATATCCCCTTCTCTGTGGCTAATTTCTGTTCTTGGCATCTGCACCTGCTAGACAGCTATGGCGATGCCGTTCTCCAGCGGGCCACTGGGGGGCAGCAGAGCACATGACGCCCGTTGCGCTGCTGCCCTTCCGAGAGGCCTGCCTTCCCCAGGACTCGGGGTGTGAGGAATTAGACTTCCAAGGACACCCTTCCCACGCCGGGCACAGACCTGCAGTCCCAGGTCCTCGGCTTCGGGTCACCCAGCGTCCAGGTGCTTTCTTGAGGTTGGGGTCAGTGCTGCTCTGCTTCTCTGGGTTTTGAAGGCCTAAAGGGGGGCAGCGTAGGGAAGCTGGGCTCACCGGGCAACCCCAAGCATCTCTCCCACCAGCAGCTTTTCCTTCCCCTGGCACTAGAGGGACTTCTGGAGGCCGCTTCAAGTGCACAAACAGGAGGATTTGTCTTAATAGCCCCCAGCTTTCTTTTTTTTCTTTTCTTTTTTAAATTTATATTTTACAGAGAGGAAGGGAGAGAGATCGAGAGCTAGAAACGTCGATGAGAAAGAAACACCAACCAGCTGCCTCTTGCACACCCCCTACTGGGGATGTGCCCGCAACCAAGGTACATGCCCTTGACCGGAATCGAACCCCGGACCTTTCAGTCCGCAGACCGACGCTCTACCACTGAGCCAAACCGGTTTCGGCTGCCCCCCAGCTTTCTTAGTTCTGTTTCCACCTGCTCTATTCTTGGAGCCTTTCATCATCTCCAGCCCCTCTGGGAGAAAAGGTGGGGCCGGACTTTGACGGGAGGGAGGGTTTTGCAGAGGAGTTAAGCAGCCAGGCCCTAAGAACAAATGCGTGGCTGTAACTCTCGGGAAAGTCGCTTCCTAGCTGTGTGACTTAGGGAAAGTTATTCAACCTCTCCGAGCCTCAGTTTGTTCACCTGTAAAATGGGGGTGATAATTGCCCTCACTTCATAGGACCGTTACTTTCGCCTTGTTACTAATAGTTGTCCAAGGAAAGCGTTGAACCCAAGGTCAGGTACTTAGACAACCTGATACAGGAGAGCTAAAAACAAGTTTACTTTTCTTCCCTGACCTCAATATTCCTCATCTGCAAACTGGGTCGCTGTTGTGAGGATGAGGTGAGAGGATGCATATAAAATGCCTGGAACATTTTAGGTGTTGGACACGTTATCACCATCACATTTAGGCTTTTTAAAAAATTGTGAGCTTTTTAAAAATACATTTTGTTGACTTTAGAGAGAAAGGGAGAGGGAGAGAGAGATACAAACATCAGTGATGAGAGAGAATCACTGATCGGCTACCTCCTGCATGTCCCCTACTGGGGATCGAGCCTGCAACCCAGGCGTGTGTCCTTGACTGGAATTGAACTGGGACCCTTCAATCCATAGGCAGACACACACTACCCACTGAGCCAAACCAGCTAGGGCAAATTGTGAACTTTAAAAAAAATATATATTTTTTATTGCTTTTTCACAGAGAGGAAGGGAAAGGGGTAGATAGCCAGAAACATCGATGAGAGAGAAACATCGACCAGCTGCCTCTTGCACACCCCCTACTGGGGATGTGCCCATAACCAATGTACATGCCCTTGACCAGAATCGAACCTGGGACCTTTTAGTCCGAAGACCAATGCTCTATCCATTGAGCCAAACTGGTTTTGGCAAATTGCGAACTTTTGATGCACCTTTAGAAGGAGAGGGAAGCTCTTGCTGAACTATGAGAAAAAATGCAGTCCTGGGCACTGAACATTCTAGTAGCTAGGACAGGAGGCTGCCTGGCGCACTGGCTGAGAGACTGTTGGGATCCTGACTTCCCTTTCCCGGCTGTGTGTCTCAGAGCCTCAGTTTCTTCACCTGGAAAATGGGTGTGGGGGGAGGGCTGACCCCCTGGAAGGATTACCTGGGATAGAGGCCTGGGGAATGGGCGGGTCCTTACTGGGCCCATTTACCTTCGCAAGTGGAGGGCTCAGGGCGACGCTCTGAGGTGATATTAACTTGAAGGCAGGCTTGCGATCCAATGGACTCTAGGAGGTTCTTAAATGTCAGTTAGGTGTTAGAATCACCTGGAGGTTCATTAAAACACATTACCAGGCCACACCCAGAGCCTCTGGGTTGAGTCTGCACTGCAGCCCCATAACTTGTATTTCTTTTTAAAAAATATATTTTATTGATTTTTAAAGATATATATTTTATTGATTTTTTTTTTTTAACAGAGAGGAAGGGAGAGGGATAGAGAGCTAGAAACATCGATGAGAGAGAAACATTGACCAGCTGCCTCCTGCACACCCTCTACCGGGGATGCGCCCACAACCAAGGTACATGCCCTTGAACGGAATCGAACCTGGGACCTTTCAGTCCGCAGGCCGATGTTCTATCCACTGAGCCAAACCGGTTTTGGCCCCATAACTTGTATTTCTAACATGTTCCCCCATGGAAGCTGACACTGCTGATCCTGGGACCCCACTTTGAGAACCACGGGGCTCGAGCAATGTTTTAGCCTGTGAGTGGTAAAATTAGCTTTGTTGGTCTGCAACCAGCATTTAAAAAATAATGAGATAGCCCTATCTGGTTTGGCTCAGTGGATAGAGCGTTGGCCTGCGGACTGAAGGGTCCCAGGTTCGATTCCGGTCAAGGGCATGTACCTTGGTTTCAGGCATATTTCCAGCAGGAAGTATGTAGGAGGCAGCTGATTGATGTTTCTAACTCTCTACTTCTCCCTTTCTCTCTGTAAAAAAAAAATCAATATATTTTTAAAAAATAAAAAAATGAGACAGAATAGAAAAGAAAATGTTAGAACACACAATAAGAGTATTCATTTGTGAAACTTTAATTTTATTTGATTAGATAATATATATGAACACACACACACATACACATACATATGTATGTAGGCAGGTAGGAATTAGGCTGCAAATATAAAATATATTTCTTCCTGTGGGCTATAATTTTTAATACCGTATTTGCCGGCGTATAAGACGATTTTTTGGCCCTGAAAAATATGCCTCCAAGTGGGGGGTAGTCTTATACGGCGAGTATATAACAAACTCTGTATTTTGAGTGGAAATGTTAGGGGGTCGTCTTCTACGCCCAGTCTCTTATATGCCGGCAAATACGGTATTTTTCAGGGCCAAAAAATCGTCTTATACACCGGCAAATACGGTAATTGAGTCACCAGCTTTCATTTAAAAAACAACAAACTAATCCATGCCCTAGATGGTTTGGCTCAGTGGATAGAGTGTTGGCCTGTGAGCCAAAGGGTCCCAGGTTCGATTCTATCAAGGGCACATACCTTGGTTGCAGGCTTTTCCTTGGCCCAGGCCTGGACCCTGGTTGGGGGCTCATGCAGGAGGCAACCAATCGATGTGTTTCTCTCAGATCGGTGTTTCTCTCTCTCTCTCTCTCTCTCTCTCTCTCTCTCTCTCTCTTTCTCTCTCTCTCTCAAAATCAATGTTAAGATGTTCTTGGGTGAGGATTATAAGGAAAAAAACACAAAACTACACACCCAGTACACATGTAGATATAAATACGTTATGTATACAATACATATATTATGTACTAGTATACAATAAAACTTAGATTAAATAATACTTATCCTATTACCTGCAATGCATACTAGTATTTTTCTCTTCCTTTCCTGTTCTACTTCATTTTTAAATGCTGACCCAGGCTCATTAATTGACCTTGCACCCCCTTCGAGGTTTGAAAGCCTGCAGTTTGGAGACCCTGGCCCCAGAGGGTCCTGCACCCTCACCCCCACTGAGAGTCTGTAGGGTGGGCTGACCCCTAGGTGGCAGCCTGGCTGACCTGGGGTGGGAACCGGGGTCTGCCACCAGGAGAAACTGAAGAAGACCAGAGAGGAGGCGGACATGTACGAGGAAACCTACCAGGAGATGCAAAAGACCTTGGAGAAACTCAAGAGCTCAGTGGAGAGTCTTTTTAAGAAAATAAATTGTGATTCCACCAAGATCCTGGTGCAGTTGGGGGAGACGGGGAAGGTCACCGACGCCAACCTCCCGCAGTACTTCAGTGAGTCCAGCGGGCCCCGCTAACCTCTTCGGAACCCCTTCCGGAGCTTTCTGTCACCGGGCATGAGGGCTTGTTTTTGTCTGTTTGTTTTTGTGGTCGTATGTCTGGTGGTAAAGCATGTGGGGGTACTAATGCTCACCTGCCTGGGTTCGAATCCCGACTGTACTCTTACAAGCTGTGTGGCTTTGGGCAACTTTCCGAACCTCTCTGTGCTTTAGCTTTTCCATCAAAAGAAAGAAGTGATCTTTCTCAGGGCAGGACTGCCAGTTTGTTGATACTTGATCTTTCCTTCCATGCATCCACATCTTCCACAGTGCCCGGCGTAGGAGGCATTGGGTAATCATCCGTAGGAGGCATTTTTTACGGTAATCCAATGTTTCTCACCTTTTTATTATCTCCTTCTAAGGAGCCTTTTTAAATATTTTTTCCCTCACCGCCCCATCCTCATAAAAATTTAACACTGTGGACACACTGTATAGCTGTTTATGTCCTGTATGTCTATGTGTGCTTTATACGTTAGAGCAGGGATGGGAAACCTTTTTCCCCCGCCAAGGGCCATTTGGATATTTATAGCATCATTCTCGGGCCATACAAATTATCAACTTAAACATGAGCCTGCTGTATTTGGTCAAACATTTAATTAACTCACCCCTAATGCTCTGGCCGGGCCAGACCAAATGATTTTGCCCAAGGGCCAGACATTCCCCACGCCTTCCTTATAGTCAGTTTACTTTTTGCCTCTCAAGAACCAAATTTTTACCTTTTTGGATGATGCTGCCCCCTTAAGAATGCATGGTGTAACCCAGTGTTTCCCAAACGTTTGACATATGTGTACCCCTTCTATAATTTTCATAACACTGAGTACCCCTCGTCAAAAAAAAGGATTATTTTAATAAACAATAAAAATATATTTATTCTTTCTTTTTTTTGTACATACACAAAATAGTAATAAACGAAAAATAAAATTATTCATAATAAAATATAAATAAAAGTTATATTATAAATAACATTTATTTGTACACCGGACCATCTCATGCCTCACAAGACTGTCTTGACTTGACTCATGAGAACGTAGAATTAGGCGCAGCTAAGCAGTACATACCCCCACCAAACTCTTCCCGTACCCCTGGGGGTACGTGTACCACGCTTTGGGAAACACTGGAGAGAAAGCCATTGACCATATAAGAAGAGCGCATGGCAGCCCCCACTTCCTATTCCTTCCCTTCCTCTCCAGCGGAGGTCGCCACCCCGAGGTGCCCCTCTTGGCGGTGATCCTGATTGCCTTGTCTGTCCCCAGGCATTATTGAAAAGAAGACCAACGACTTGCTGCTGCTAGAGTCCTACAAGCGGTACCTGGAAATGCTAGAGGCAGAGACCGAGACCCCCTTCGTCAACCCTTTCTGGGGCAGCTCTGCCCTCTTCAAGGGTGCAGAACCCATGAAGGTCAACCCCCCAGTGCTCAGGTCTGACCCCCTCAGCGACAGGTTGGATGATGGTGAGTTCTCTTTCTACCCAGACCTGCCCAGGTCACTGGGTCAAGGCTCCTAGGAAGCCCGCGGTCATGGGGGTCTGCAGTGTTGAGCCTCAGTTTCCCCCTTTTTACGAGTCCATCACTTTCTTTTTTTTATTTTTTAAAATATATATTTTATTGATATTTTACAGAGAGGAAGGGAGAGAGATAGAGAGCTAGAAACGTCGATGAGAGAGAAACATTGACCACCTGACTCTTGCACACCCCCTACTGGGGATGTGCCCACAGCCAACGTACATGCCCTTGACCAGAATCGAACCCAGGACCTTTCAGTCCGCAGATCGACGCTCTACCACTGAGCCAAACCGGTTTTGGCGAGTCCATCACTTTCATCGGGTACCTTCTTGGCTGTAGCCACTTGGCATGGTTCCCGTAGGGATGCTTCTCCCTGTGGCCCGATGGCCTGGCCACAGATCCTGACGTTTAGTTATCCTGGGTATGTTTTTAAAACACAACTGTTTTATGACTATTTAAAACGAATCTTATGCCCTCGCTGGTCTGGCTCAGTGGAGAGAGTGTCGCCCTGCGGACTGAATGGTTCCAGGTGCAATTCCAGTCGAGGGCACATGCCTGGGTTTCAGGCCCAACCCCCCAGTAGGGAATGTGCAGGAAGCAGCCAATCAATGATTCTCTCTCATCATTGATGTGTTTTTTTCCTCTCCCTCTCTGAAATCAATAAATATACATTTAATAAAATAAATTAAAATGAATCTTAAAATATCCCAAATCTCCAAATTGGCAGGTTAGGGGCTCACCAGATCTCCTCTCACCCTCATGCTATGCTCTTGGGTCTCACTCCACCCATGACTCCCTTGGTGCCATCCCATCCAGAAGCCTTCCACTGATCTTCCCTCCTTTCAGAGTTCATGACACCCCCCCCCCCCTTCATGGCAGAGGGGGGTTGAGGAGGCAGCCCTCCTCCCTGAATCTGGGGAGAAAATCGGCCCCACTGGGCGTGGGGAGGGCGGTTTGGGAAGCCTGAGAGGTGGGGGCGCCCCTGACGCCTGTGGTTTCACCTGCGGGAACTGGTCTTCCGGGGAAGCATATTCCGGGGCCCAAGGTGAAGGTGGTAGGGTGTGCGCTGCAGCCCCAAACTGAAAGTGACGAAATGCCCACTCATTAGAGGTTGGTTAAAGGAGTGACCACTCACCCCACACACAATGGGAACCACACAGCCACTAAAAAGAATGTGATAGTATATAATATATCTATATATTTAATGGTTCTCAATGGGGGGGTGATTTACTTCTCAGGGGACTTTTGGCAATGTCCAGAGATATTCTTGGTTGTCACAACCTGGAGGAGGGGATACTACTGGCATTAGGGGCCAGGGATGATGCTACAATCCAACAATCATACAATGCACAGGACAGGCCTTCACAACCCTGATATATATGGAGAGAGAGAGAGAGAGACAGAGAGAGACAGAGAGAGACAGAGAAAGAAGAAGAAGAAGGACGAGGAGGAGGAGGAGAAAGAGGAGGTGGAGGAGGGGGGGAAGTTGAGAGGAAGGGAAAGAGGACAACACCTTAATTATGCACTTGAGAACAAAGAGGATATTTCTGGGTGGTAGTTTGCAGAGAACTTTACATTTCTGAGTTAAACAATTCTGTATTGTTTACGTTTTTTGTTGTTGTTTTTTGCAGTGGCCTGTGTCACTTTAGTGGTCAGAGACCAAAGTAGATTTTGAAAGTGCTGCCCCGCCTCTCTGAGCAGCATGTCAATGTGCGGGTGTGGCAGGGACGGCCAGAAAGGGCTGCCAACACACATGCGCACCTGTGAGCACGCCTTCGGTTCGATTTAGCCGAGGCAACTGAAACTTAGCCGGAGTGAGAGCTGGGTCTGGTGTCAGCCACCTTAGGCCAGCTTCCCTTGGGCCTTTGAATTCCTGGAAGAGGTGGTTTGTGGGCATAGACGGCAAGGTCAGATAAGATGTCTTCTTCCCTCTTCAAGGGCATGTTGATAGACATTGGCTTCTCTTAGCTCACTCACCTCTGTGGCTCACATGTGTGGATTAAAAGAGACCCCCC
Source organism: Vespertilio murinus (assembly GCA_963924515.1). NCBI lineage: Eukaryota > Metazoa > Chordata > Mammalia > Chiroptera > Vespertilionidae > Vespertilio > Vespertilio murinus. Next base: position 9,676,400 of record OZ004720.1, on the reverse strand, counting down.
CCCCTCTGGGCACATTAATTAGAAAAAGGTGCCCCTTTTGGCAATTTGGTAGGGGCTGGATTTCAGTCCACTCACTCATCCATTCATTCATCTCCACCTGGCATCCTTGTGCAGCCTACCTCCTGAGCAATGGCACACGGGGCGGCCCTGTCTCCTTGAGATTAAACCAAACTCACCCGGGAGAAAACAACAGTTATTGTCCGGGCACCCCTGAGCAGTACCTCTCTGCCTATCCTCTTCCTCCCTGAACCCCGAGAATGGTCACACTCCAACCCCAGCATTGTGGAGGAACCCAAACCAGGCTGGGACATTCTTGCCTCGGGCACCCACGGGAGGGAGGGAGGGAGGGAGGTGTGCTGGGTCCGACTTTCAGACTCTTCACCCGCGTCTCCCTTCTGGTGCAGTGGACTACCCCCTGGACCACAACAGCCTTCGGGAGATGGTGATCAGCAACAACATTGAGAGGGTGTCTCAGGTAGCATCATCGCTGAAGAGGGGGACGACCTGAGGCCCAAGGAGGAGGCAGCCAGCGTCTGACGTGAGTGGGGCCACGTTTGTACCATAACCCGAGAGAATAAATGTTTTGTTCTGTAACCCCACCGCCTCTTCACGTTCACTGCTACGAGACGGAGGTGCTGGGAGCCACCCAGGGACAGGGTAGGGGAGCAGGAGGGGTTGAGGTCTGAAGCCCGCACAGGATCCAAGAGCCGCGTGAGGCCACCACGGCCCCGGAGAACCTGAGATTGTGGCCCGCACAGGTCCCCTCTTGTCACGTCGACTCGGAGAAGCAGGGATGAGCAAAGCACAGGAGCCAGGGGGAAGCCGAAATAGTTAACTTCACGTCGCAGAATCACATGGGGGGTGCAGCAGCCACTCACAGACAAGAACTGGGAGCCACATAACCTCTGCGCCTGTGTGCGTGTGTGTGCGTGTGTATGTAGTGGATGAATGTATCACTGCAGAGCTGTATCCAGGACGCCTTGCCCTGAAACACACGCTGCGCTGGAATGTTCTAAGCTGGGCCCCTCCCAGGCCTTCCCGGGACCTGGCCGTGCCCTGCAGAGCCCCAGGAAGTGGGTCCTTGCAGTGAGTGGGACATGGTGGGCACCCTGGGTCCTTGCCTGCCCAGCTTGCTGTTGACTTTGAAAGGGGCCTCATCTCCCCGCAGCCCAGGCTGAGGTCATCGTTCGTGCTGATGGGGCTGCCCCTGAGCTCCTGCAGGGGCTCGTGGCTCTTCTTGAGCCTTGAAGACTCTCTCCATCTCTGGCTCTTCTGACTGCCTGGAGCCCGTCACCCATTCTGGGCGGCTGCAGCTGCCACTTCCACCCCCACTCTCAGCTCTTGGCTCCCATCCCATCATCATTCGCCTGGGCTGTGTCCTGAGTTCTTGGGATTCTCTTGAAAACATCCGAGAGTCTGACGTTCACTCTTCTTCCTAAAAGGCATCTGGGTTTTCCTCTGGGGAAGAGCCATGTGTTTGGGGGAGGGGCTGGTTTTAGCCCCAGATGAGGTGAAGGTTAATCATGTGACCCAGCTCTGCACTCCACCTGTTTCAGGGTTTGTTAGATAGTCTGGGACGGGCGCGGAGCTGGGAGAGATGTGCCCTCTCTCCTGTAAGATTGCTGAGGGGATGGACAGGAGCCGTTTTGCTACCTTGGAGAGCAGAGCAACAGGAAAGAAAGCAGCGCTGCGGAGAGGCCTCCTCCGGTACCGATGGCGCCGCGTGAGCTCCTGGATGCAGCTGTGCCTGAGGCCCTGGGACTTCTCAGTTACGTGAACCCATTTGCTTCCTAAGTTGGTATTCTCACAGCCAGAATAGGCCTGAATGCTTCAACCATGACTGATCACTCAAAATCAAGGGTCAATTCATGCCTCGGCCTAGTTCCTGGACCTCAGACAGAGTCGGAAATCAGTACCCATTCTCCAACTGCCTAGAGACAAGCAGACAGGTTCTACTTTATCTCAAATTAGAAATTGATCTCTTACAATGAACAGATGTGACTTTTTTTTTTTTTTTTTGGCTAAATGAACATATTCTTAGCATGCACATGCAGCCTCTTCCTCTTACGTCATCACGGGGCCTGTGTGAGCACATTTGTTGGAGAAGCACTCCAATGGTCCTGGGGGAAAGGGTGTCGGGGAAGCCGGGCTCTCAACTGCTTGAGCTCTAGTGACCATTCCAGTAAAATGTGGCCCCTGATGGAAATAGTGCTGAGTGGCTGCAAAGGTCTATTTTAAGTAGAAAGCCACGAAGATTCAATAATAATGACAGCAGGGCCATCACTAGCTTATACGCTGCCTTTGTGGGAACTAGCGAAGGGCCATCCATTCTCCGGGCACTACTGTCAGAGAAACACCGTGAACAGACACACGACCTCCTGTTTATTTGGACGTGGCCTCTGCGTGGATTTCCACCTGAGGATGTGTGGTCATGTGGTGCCGATAAGCCACGTAGGCTGCAGAGAAGGTGGAGGTGGATACATGGAGCAGCCACGGCTGACAGGCCAGGGGCAGGGACGGCGGCTTTCCTGGGCCAAGGGATAGGAGAGCGGGGACCCCCCCTCCCCACAAAGACAAGCCCAGGTGGGGCACTGAGCCCCTCCCTCAGTCCTTTTCTTCTCCGTGGGTGATGATGTGCACCAGGTTCTTATAGTCCAAGTTGCCAGTCACATCAGGGGGGAAGGCAGCAAACATCTGGTCAATCTGCAATGAACCAGCGAGAGGTGCAGAGGATGACGGGAGAGGAAGAAGGAAGGAGGGCTGTGTGCAGAGACAGGCCTGAGTGGAGAGGCAGTGGGGATCACGGGATGGGATGGGACGGTGAGGGTTCGTGTCAGGTGTCAGGGGGGTAGTAGACGTGGAGATGCATCGCTAGACCCCCTCAGGAAGGCCTTGTCACCCAGCTGCTGCAGAGCTGCAGGACCCCAGGTCACGCCCTTCCTGAGGCGGCCCATGGCCTACTGGTCAGCGTGGGCCCAGCTCGGGACCTCTCGGAAGGGCTATTCTAGCCCCAGGGAGTGTCGGCCAGGACTCTCCTTGGGCCTGAATCCCGGGTCAACATCTTCCTCCAGCCCTTCTGCTTCCTTGCCCTTCCTTCCCAGGTGCCGACCCCCAGGGCCACTCTGCAGGGATGTCCCCCAGAGCCCAACCTGAGACAATAAGGCAGGTATCACACCCTCAAGTGTGCAAAGGAGCTGGACAGGTTATGTAAGGGAGCAACGTGGGCCTGGTGGGGACTATGGCTAAATGGGGACACACGGGCCACCCACAAAAGTAGCAGCTGCTCAGGGCCAGCTGCGTATGGCCACGTGGTTAAGGAGATCTGACTCTGAGGGAATCTGAGTCTACAAATCTAGATTTTTGGAAAAACATGCAGTTTCCACACTTAAAAAATATTGGCTAGTTATCTTAGAAAACCATCCTGGCTACTAACAGCTAACACGTGATAACATTACCCTTATCACATGTCAGCAGTTTACACCAATGAAAGCGTTTAATCCTCACAGTGTGCTGTAAGGTAGGTTCTATCACTGTCTTCACTTTGCAGGTGAGGATACTGAGGCTCAGGGAGGTGAAGGAGCAGGTCCAAAGGTGAAGGCAGGCTCTTTTATCTGCTTAAGTTTTGGAGGGAAAAATCTAAATAGAATTTTTAGTAAAATGTGGAACTTGATGGAATCAGGCCTGAGAAGGGACTATCTATAATAATAAAAGCATATAATATGCTAATTAGACCGGACGGCTGAACGACCTTCCGAATGACATTCTGGATGACCTTCTAGGCAAAGCCGGGGCTGCAAGGGTCAAGGCTGCAAGGGCCGAGGCAAGCCGCTGTGGCTGCGAAGGTCAAGCCCCATGCACGAATTTCGTGCACCGGGCCTCTAGTTTTAAAGAGACTCCTTAGAGAACATTAATAATATCGATAGGACTGTTGCTGGGTCATATAGGACCTTTGGCAAAGTATTAAGTGTTCCTTCTCCCAGGCACCTTACTGCTACCTGCCAGAAAATGATATATTCTGATTAAAATATGTATGTAAAAACACTTTACTGCCATCTGCTGGAAAACTGTTGCAATAAATAAAAGACTGATATACACTGAGTGGCCAGATTATTATGATCTCTGTACACATAATAATCTGGCTACTCAGTGTATATCCTATATAAAAAAAGGCTAATATGCAAATTGTCCCCTCCCACAGGAGTTCAACCAGCAGGCAGGTGGGCCAACCGCCCATGTCCCCTCCCCCTGGCCAGGCTGGCTGGACCCCACCCAGGCGCGAATTCATGCACCGGGCCACTAACACACACACACACACACACACACACACACACACACACACACAGAGTGGCCAGATTATTATGCGTTCAGAGATCACAATAATCTGGCCACTCAGGGATATTGTAAGAACAGCTTCCAGGAGAATTGTGTAGTGTGGAGCCTTCATGACAGTCTGTGGTACCTGCACGCCGCCCTTCCTCCTTCAGGAGATTGGTGCTCTAACCAGGGTGAGGGGGGTACCACCTGCATTTACCATCAGTGTTGTCCTCTTAGGCGAGTGACTTTACTTCCCTCCGTTTTTTCCATCTATAACATGACCATAATACTAGTTCTGACCTCGTGGGGCGATTGAGAGAATGGCATGGAATAAGGGCTCAGTAAGCAATGGCAGGTTCTGTCTCAGTGTGGGTCAGGGGTGTTTTAGAAAAGAGGAAGATGGAGCCCCCGGAAGGGTGACGCCAGGAGCTGGGGTGCAGAGAGCGTCCAAAGGGCCCTGTTACCTCCTCGTTGGAAAATCTCTCCGCCTGTGTGGTCAGCATCTCCTTAATGCTGCAGAGAGAGAGAAGCAGGTGTTGGCTCAAGGTGTGTGTGTGGGGGGGAAGCAGGGCGCCTCCACGTCCTCCCCCACAGACCCCACTCACTAATCAGCCTTCAGCACCCCTTTGCCTTCGGGGTCAAACACTTTGAATGCGTTGAGAATGGTTTCTTCCGGGTCTGCCCCTGAAACAGAAAGCTGGGTTGAAAGGTGCTGCGGGTGGCTTGGAACCTGTTGGACCCCAGGAGGCAGGACCTAAGGCCCCCCACCCACCCAGGATGGGGGCCAGGGCAAAGGCTATCTTGCTTGGAGGAGAGACCCTGCCTTCCTCTGAGCACTGAGCCTTGATATTTTTTAAAGAGTGGGTTAAGAATCCAGCTATTTTTTTTTTTTTTTTTAGCAAAACTCAAGGTCAAAGGTGGATCTAGATTTGGAAAGACTGGGATTCAAATCCTGACTCCAGCACTTGTTAGCTATGTGACTTTCTCTGAGCCTCAGACCCATCTGCAGACTGGGGAGCGGAATAGAACCCATTCCGAGATGCTGTTAAATGAGGTGATGCATACAAAGTGTTTAGCACAAACTCTGGCTCAGTGGGTGCCTTGGAGCAAAATTATCTGCTGTTTTTTTTTGTTTGTTTGTTTTTGTTTTGTGTGTGTGTGTGTATGTTTTTAGAGAGAGAGATAGAAACATCAATGAGAGAGGGGCACTGATTGGCTGCCTCCTGCATGCCCCCTACTGAAGATCGAGCCCGAAACCCAGGCATGTGCCCTGACCAGGAATCAAACTGGTGAATTCTTGGCTCATGGGTCGATGCTCAACCACTGAACCATGCCGAGCTAGCTGCTGTTTTTATTCTTTGCCCCCACGCCGCCTTTCCCCGCCTCTCCCCCACCCCCCACCCATGCTACTCTGCCTCTGTCTTCTGACAATCCTTGTCTGTTCTCCTAGTGCTTTAATCCATACCCAAAAATGAAGACACATAAAGACAGACAGACAGACACACACACACACACACACACACACACACACACACACACACCCCAGCTTACCCTTAAGTTTCTCCCCAAACATCGTTAGGAACACCGTAAAGTTAATGGGACCTGGGGCTTCCTTTATCATGTCGTCGATTTCCTCATTTTGCACGTTCACACGCCCTAGGAAGGGAAACACGAACTCAGGGCCTCCCAGCATGCAGCACGCTGGCATGTGCCCCGTAATTCCACTTCAGTCTAAGAATAATCAGAGTGGGCCCGCCGGAGATTCACGTGAGAAGATGTTCCCAACAGTGTTATTTATAATAGCCAGGCCAGACTCTTATGCAGGAGGGGTTAGTTATATTTAAAACAGTGTCTTTAGAACCTGGAACATTTTATACAGATATTTAAATATTTTACTCCAATGGGAATTGGTCATCTTATAAATTGGCCCTTCTCAGCCGGAGGTGGGAGAGACAGAGCAGAGTCCCTGGAGGGTACTTGTTCAAATTATGCCTGCTGTAACCCAGGCAACCTTGGAGATTCTGACATACCTCCCCACGCTAGTCCTTGCCGCAGGCCTATCTACATATGACCTTTGCACAAGTTAGAAAAAGATACCCCCTCTTAATTGATTTTTATTCTTTTTAATCCTCACCCAAGGATATGCTTAGTGATTTTAGAGGGAGAGAGGGGAAGAGAGAAACATTGATGTGAAAGAGAAACATGGATTGGTTGTCTTTGGGTGTCAAACCTTTCAGTATATAAGATGATGCTCCATCCGACTGCCAGGGCAGGATAATTTATGTTTTCAATATAAAAATCCACAATGTCTACAAACATGAAGAGTCCTCTGTGGAACTTTGCAGTGCACAACCTGTAGTGCTGTTCACAGTGACCCTGAGCTCTGGGGATCAGAATGTGTATGTGTGTGTAGGGGGGTGAGTGGTGGCAGGTGGGACACATCCTATCTAATAAAGAGGGAATATGCAAATTGACTATAACTTTGCCACAAAGATGGCGGCACCCACAGCCAATAAGGAGGGAATATGCAAATTGACGCAACAAGGTGAGAGGCAAAAGGTGGCTCCAGGCCCGAGCGAAGGCGGTGCTGGCGGCCAGGGGAAGGAAGGCCTATTCTTGCACAAATCTTCGTGCATCAGGCCCCTAGATCAAAGAGCAATATGCATATCGACCAAATGGCCGACCAGTGTAATGACCATCTGGACAACCATCTGGGACCATGTTATGACACCCACTGGCACCAGGCTAGCAAAGGCAGGTGTGATGTGATTGGTTGGGGGGACCAGCCATCGCCCATGATTGACCCACAGAGGGAGGCTCAGGCCACTGGCCAGTGGGCTTCTGCGAGGGAAGTCCGGGTCCCGGGTGCCGGAGTGAAGCCAGTGCCAGCAGCTGGAGGGCAGCCTGGGTCCTGGGTGCCGGAGTGAAGCCAATACGGCAGCCAGAGGAAGGAAGACTTATTCCTGAATTTCATGCATCGGGCCTCTAGCATATTGTGAAAAAGCTCTGTGCACTTATGCTCACCTTTGAGATGTACATTTAAAAAAAGCTGAATCCAAAATAGAATGATTCCAATGATTAACCTCCCCCTCCAATATACCTAGAAAAAAACTTAAGAGGCTGAAATGTTAACAGTGGGCGTGGCCTAATGGGTGCTGTTGGTTTCTCCTTTTTACTTCTCTGAATTTTCCAAGTTTTCTGTTGTGAGCTGGCACTGCATTTATATCACACACACAAAAAGTAATAAAAAGAAGAGCTTTGAGGACACGCAACAGTTAAACTCTCCTTTCCTGTCCTCTGAAGTTTGTCTTGAAGGTCAACCATGGTTGAGCTGTTTCTTTGGAAAATGGCAAGCTCTTCGACCTTTTCGGTGGTCCCACCTCTGGCCCTCATGGCCGTGGGGTGGACCCTCCTGCAGGCTTAGAGGGGCAACGTACCAAGAGCAGCAAAGGTGTCCCTCAGATCATTCTTGTCGATGAAGCCATCCCTGTTCTGGTCCATGATGGTGAAGGCCTGTGGGAGGGAGGAGGTTGGCTGGTCAGCCCAGGAAAAATCGGGGGGCAGGAGCCCAAGAGGCTGGGCCAGGGGGTAGGGGAAGTGGCATTCTGGGATTTTTCAAGGAACATTGAAGGACACTAAATCCAGAGTCAAAGATTTAAAGCAATCTGGCTTTAAAAAATTAGCCTGCTATATTTGGTCCAACATTTAATTAACTTGCCTCAAAATATCAGGCATAGAGTTACCGTATGATCCAGAAACTCATTCCAGTCAAGAGAATTAGCACATCTCCATAGCAGCATGTCCATTATAGCCCGAAAGTGGAAACAGCCCACTGTCCATCAGTGGATGGATGGGTAAACAAAACATGGTCTATCTCTGCCAGGGGTGAGGAACATCCGGCCTGCGGGACATATAAGGCCCTCAAGATCATTTGGCCTGGCCCTGCCAAGGCATTAGGGGCGAGTTAATTAAATGTTGGACCAAATATAGCAGGCTAATTTTTAAAAAAACATTTAAAAAATATATTTTATTGTGTTTTTTTTTTTTACAGAGAGGAAGGGCGAGGGAGAGAAAGCTAGAAACATCGATGAGAGAGAAACATCGATTCAGCTGCCTCTTGCACCCCCCCCACTGGGGATGTGCCCGAAACCAAGGTACATGCCCTTGACCGGAATCGAACCTGGGACCTTTCAGTCCTCAGGCCGACGCTCCATCCACTGAGCCAAACTGGTTTCGGCAGCAGGCTAATTTTTAAGTTGATAATTTTATATGGCCAATAAATGATGATAGAAACATCCAAATGGCCCTTGGCAGAAAAAAGGTTCCCCATCCCTGACATACAATGGAATACCACTCAGCCATAAAAAAGGAAGGCAATAACGGCAGGTGCTACAATACAGGTGAGCCTTGAAACACGATGCCACGTGGAAGAAGCCAGGCACAAAAGGCCACATGTTGTGTGATTGGATTTCTATGAAATGTCCTGAGTAGGCAAGTCCATAGAGACAGAAAATAGAGCAGCGGTCGCTAGGGGCTGGGGAAGAGGGACGTGTGGAGTGAGTGCTAACAGGTATGAGCTTGCTTTCGAGGGTGATGAAAATGTTCTGAAATTAGATCGGGATAATGGTTGCAAAACTCTGTGATGGTACTAAATTGCCCCTGAACTGTACACTTACTTTTAAAATGCCAGCGTGTGGTATGTGAATTATCTTTCTTTAAAGTTGTTATTGAAAAAGAAAATAAGTTAAAAACTAGAATCTAGTGTCTGCCCCCAGACTCGCCAGCCACGTTATCTGTAAAAGAGAGCTGGTAGTCCTTCTCAGCTAGCTAGCAGGGCGATTCCAAGAGCTGTGTAAATGCCCGGGAGTTTATACATGACATGTCATCACTGTATTTTTTTTTTGAGTTCTTTGCAGCAGCTGGAACCACGTCCCCTGTCCCCTCCTCCAGCAGCTGATCTCCTCTGAGAGGTTGGGATGGGGTGAAGGAGAGGGGTAATGGCTTTTTCCTCCCTGGAAGGTGACTATTTTAAGTTCAGATATGACATTTCATCCCAGGAATTCCTCGCTCCCTGGTGACCTGTGGGACACAACATTCCTGTGATTGAATGTTGGTGGGGACAAAAGGTCCGGGTGTGCACACCCCATTTGGACATCCCGGTGGTCTCTCCTTTGGCATAAAACACCCTGGCCTCCTTAGCAAAGCTTAGCGTAGTTTCCCCTGAAGGGCCAGGTTTGGGAGCGATGAGAGAGAGCATCTCTCTCTCATCGATGTTTCTAACTCTCAGTGTGAGCCAATCACAACGGCTGCAAAAACAATCGCCTGTCCTTCAAAGCCTTCAGGCGGTGCCTTCCCTTTGCCTGTTGGTACTTGGTTTGCTTCCTGAGGGTCAGTGCCTCGGAATGTGATAGGGCTTCAGACCTCACCGGTATTCAGCAATCGAGGACTGAAAAATTTGAAATCCAAGAGATACTGTTTTTCATCTCTCAGATTGGCAAAAATATTTTAGACTATTGGCCAAGGTTGACAAAGAAGTGAGAGAAAAAAGCACTTTTTTCTCTTGGGGCCAACGGGAGTAGGAATTAGCATCTCGTTTCTGGAGGACAATTTCAATCAGAAGTTTCTCTCTCGCATTGTTGTTAGACCAACGAAACAACAATGTGAGAGAGAAACTTCTGACTGGTTGCCTCCCGAACATGTGACCCGATTGGGGATTGAACCCACAACCTTTTGATGTTCAGGATGATGCTCTAACGAGTCTAACTAATTGAACCACTAGGCCAGGGCTGCTATGTATGTATGTATGTATGTGTGTGTGTATGTATGTATTTAATTCCTTTGACCTAGCAATCCTGCTTTAGGATTTTACTCCAAGGAAATAACCAAAGATAACAAGCAAAAATGTGTTACTTGTGAAAAAAATAAAACGTTTTAAACACATGTAACATCCCACTGTAGGAAGTGGTTTAAATAAATGATAGAAAATATTGATACTGAATTGCTCCAAGACACTCATTGGCAGATGCAGAAGATTGTAACTTTGTTTAACCAATATGTACAGTGTGTGTGTGTGTGTGTGTGTGTGTGTGTGTGTATCAAACATGACTAGAAGGCTGTATACCCAAATGTTAACTGATAATCTACCTCCGGGTTGTAGAATTATAGGTCATTTGTGTGATCTGAAAATCTTCCTACATTTTCAACAACAAAAGCTTTACCTTGATGATTAGCAAAAGTTATTAAAAACCTGGGGTTGTTTGGAAGCTAAAGACATCTAAGCAAGAGGAGAAGGTGCTCCTCAAAGGGTAATGACTCCATGGCTGCCTCCAGGCTAATGATTCCATGGCTGCACCCACCTCCTTAAACTCCTGGATCTGGGTCTGTTCAAACATGGAGAACACGTTGGAATTGGCGCCCTCTGCTCTCTTCTTGGCTTTCTTGGGTGCCTAGAGTGAGGGAAAGGCATTGATTAAAAGAGTTAGAAATTAGCCGAAACCGGTTTGGCTCAGTGGATAGAGCACTGGCCTGCGGACTGACGTGTCCCGGGTTTGGTTGCGGTCAAGGGCATGTACCTTGGTTGCGGGCACATACCCAGTGGGAGGTGTGCAGGAGGCAGCTGGTCGATGACTCTCTCTCTCTCATAGATGTTTCTAACTCTCTATCTCTCTCCCTCCCTCTCTGTTAAAAAAAAAAATAAGAAGAAATGTATTTTAAAAGAGTCAGACATTAGAAAATTAGCTCAGGCCCTGTCTCTGGGTGAGCCTCAGCTGCTCGTCTGTAAAATGGGGATTTGGTGTCCACATTCCTCTCAAAACACTGATGCTGGAGGGATGAAAAGACACAGCGTGACGTTTCTAAAAGGCCCCCTGGTTCTGGCGGATCGTAAGAGAGTGAGGATCTTGCGGCAGGTTCCTTTTAAAAACTCGCTCGGCTGGTGTGGCTCAGTGGTTGAGTGTCGACCTATGAACCAGGAGGCGGTGGTTTGATTCCCAGTGAGAGCACATGCCTGGGCTGCACGCTAGTCCCCAGTCAGGGGTGGAAGGAGGGGAGGGGCGTGCAGGAGGCAGCTGGTGGATGATTCTCTCTCCTCATGATATTTCTGTCTTTTCTTCTCCTCCCTTCCTCTCTCTGAAATCAATAAAAACATATTTAAAAATATTTTAAAACTAGGAGAGGTGTGTCTCTGGGGATGGAGCCATGCTTTCAGGTCAGCCCCTGCTGGGTCCAGCGCTTTTGTTCCAAGACATTTCACAAAAAGTTCAGTAACGCACAGAGGAAGAATTGATTGGGGGAGGGAGTCGGGCTCACTAAACCATGAGGAATGTCGAGATGAAATGGCACTTTTTTCCAGGGTGTTAAAACCCAATCGCTCCCCCCTCCACACACACAGTTTCCCCCTGATCCAAATGGCAGCGAAACCTCTCTGCATGTTCCAGCCTTGCACCACACAGACAGTGCAACGACGACTTTAAATAGTTCCAGCTTAAACACTGGCGCATACATTATTTCCTTTAATCCTCGTAACTGCTCTATCAGGCAGATGCTGTTGACGGTCACTGTCACCTTTTTTTTTACTGGGGAGGCAGCGGAGGCTCAGAGAGGTTGGGTCACTTGCCCAAGGTCACAGAGTCACAAAGCGAAATGCAGAGCTGGAGTTGAACTTGGGCAGTCTGGCTCCCGGGTCTGTGCCCCTGACCACTCTCCTATGCCGGCCCTAGTTGGGGGCTTCCTGCTTCGGGGGGGAGGGGTGTCACCTACCCGAACTGCGCCTGGAAAAAGGTTTTAATTTTGCAAGTTCAAAAGGTGAGAACAAAAAAAGATCTTTTCCCCAGCTGCCCGAACAAGAGAAAAGAATTACAATTTGAACCTTAAAAGCGTTCAATCCCATTTTGCAAGCCCTGGGAGTTATCGATTCCTCCGGAGGTCAGTAGACAAGCCATAAAAAAGCCAACTCTCTTATTTTGTGTTTGCAAGTCCCCGGGAGCTGCTGTTATTTGTGGCTTATCAGGGCATTGATTGGGGTTCCTCTGGGCGCACCCAGCCAGCGGCGCTTTCCCCGCCGGAGCCTGGGGTCCTCAAAAGCCACCGCCCTGCCCCCTCAGTCCTTTGCTTATAGATGGCGTTCCCTTCTAACCCACCCAGCATTGCTCACCCCCGGGAGCCCCTGCTGCTCACCATGGTGGAAAGGACTCCGCGCTGGCTCCCTGGAAGAATCCCACAGGCTTCCCACTCTCCTCGCCCGAACAATAAATACTTCCTCCCCACGTTTAAAAATAACCGCATGACCACTTTTGGCAGCTAATAGGTAAGCACCCCCCACCCCGGCTCGCCCCCACCCCATGCCGTTCTTCTGAAGTAAGGGCAGCTCATTCGACACCTGGTGACACTTGAGACCCAAAAAGGCATTCGAGGTTAAAGAGGCGGGCGGCTGGGTCCCGGGGAGAGATGCTTTCTGCAGCAGCGGCGACACTTGTGCTTGTCAGTGTTGAGATGGAAAGTGGCAGGGAGAGGGGATTAGAAGGCTCACGTGGTCGGGCCCGGGGCCCATCGCAGGGCCTCTGCGCCTGCAGGGCCCTCCACCTGGAGAGCTTCTCCATCCGGCACCTGCAGGGCCCCCTCCCTCTCCTCCCTCAGAGCTCTGCTCCGATGCCACTCTCTCAGTGAGGCTTCCCCACCGCCGATTACAGTGGCCAGTCACGCCCTGCGCTCTGTTCTCTGTTTTCTCCCCAGCATTGCTCACCCCCTACTGCCCTGTGCACTACAGAGGGAGCGGAATTCACCGATTTTTGTGTGTGTGTGTGTGTTTTTGTTCAGTGTCAGCAGACAGCTGCAGAGGGCAGGGTCCTCACCAATTTCTCCCTGGCTCCCCGCTCATGCCCAGCACAAAGCAACTGCTCACCAATACTAGTTGGCTGGCTGAAGAAACAACTCACCAACTGAGCTCTCACTCTGGGCCAGGTGGGTTCTCAAAATGGCAGTCACCACTCACTTTCCTTCTCGGTGGAAAAAAAAAGTCCATTTTGGAGGCACAAACCCAAGAACCATTTATTGCTTTGACAAAAAAAGATGTGTTCTCCCCTTCTTGTAGTTATACATGGGTTAGAATTACCCCGAATCATCTTCTAACAGTCTTTAATAACAAAATACGTGTTTTGTTGTGTATTCATAGGTGTGTACACAGACACTCAAGTGGCACCTGCACTGCACACGCACACACATGCACGGGCAAAACACTCCCAGGCACCCATGCACATACACACTGGCACGCACACTCACACACATGCTCAAGCACACAGACAGGTCAAGAGCTTTTCTGCCCAAGATTCTCTGACAACACGCTAAGGGTCTGAGGTGACCTCTGACATTTATAACGTGCTCACACTGCGTAAGGGACACACACACATCATAAACTTCAACCGGACAAGAGTAGGGATTCATCGTCAACTATAACCTGGTACAACGATCTATTTTGATAGCACAGCAGTGTATGATTTCATCATTTTTTTTTTTAAAGCTCAAGCATTGGTTTACTACATAAAACGAAAGCTAACCCAAGCAAAACTTAGGGAAACACGAGCGAAACCCCCCCAAAAATGACTTCCTGGACTTTAAGACCTGGTCTGTGACCTAAAACAAGGAGGTGCATTTCCAAAAAAAAAAAAAAGGGTGCTGCTGCTGTCCACACAGCGGCTGGGACAGTGATGTGCAGGGACCACCTCAGAGTGAAACCACCGGGAGATGCCAATAACAACCAGGCCGGAAGCGAGCAGGCACAGCGGACCCTCAACCAACGCGAGGGTTTAGGGTGCTTAGCCCCCAGGAAACCCGAGCACAACCTCGGCCACGACAGGCGGCCCCTTCGCACCCGCAGATCCGCAGATTCGCCAAACCGCACGCACCTGCACACGACGCACACACGCCGCCGGCGCAGTATACACGCGGTTGCGAATCTGCGGTTGCACGCGTGACAATGCTGTTTTGGACCCTCGGTCGGCTGAATTCCCCGGATGCGCAGCCCGCGGAGACGAAGGGCCCTCTGTGTTTGAGGGGGGAAAAGGGGGACCACACCCGCGTGGAAGTGGACCCCGCATTCAAACCCGCGTTGTGCCAGGGTCAGCCGCTACGCAAGCACCTTTTCTTCAGCGAGGACGGAGGGGCGCGGCCGGACGGGACGCGGGGCGGGTGAGGACACAGCGCACACCCCCGCCACGTGTCCTGGTACAATGCACCGAGCTCCCCGGATTCGGAGAGAACCTGCCGGGCTTCGGGAAGAGAGAGCATGGCTCCAGGGGGGACCCTCTGACCGGCACCCGACTGTCCTGTGGTCACGCTGGAGGCGAGCAGAGAGCAGGGGCTGCGGCCCACCGACCCCCAAGTCCCCTGAGGGGCCTGTGGTCCACCCCAGGGAGGAGGAGGTCCATTGGGGAGGAGGCCCATGGAGGAGGAGGCCCAGGGAGGAGGAGGCGCACTTCCTTCTGCTTCTCTGCCTCCGAAGGACCCGCCCGGTGTGGCTGCTCAGAGTCTGGGAGTCGGAGAAGCCACGGAGCGAACCCAGGCCGGGTGTGCGGCCTGCCCGCGCAGGCCTGCTCTCTCCGGCCTCAGGTTCCTCAGCTGCAGCCTGGGACCATCGTGGCACCACCTCATCGGGGTGCCAGGAGGATGACGTGGGGTGAACGCACTGTGAGCTCGTGATCAATGCCAGCCACCGTGACTGTTTTGGGGTGCTTGGCTCTCAGACCAGGGTGCACCCCCCCACTTGGGACCAGGACGTTTCTAGCCTGTTCTCAGGCCTGGAACCCGTGGCCTCACCAGGCGGAGGGGGATCCTTGGCCGGGAACTATCCTCTTTCCACCGGCTAGTGGGAGCCTGGAGCCTGGAGCCTGGAGCCTGCCGGGAGCGTCGCAGGGTCGGAGCCTCCATTTGAAATTGGGCCCGACGCCTTGGCCCGAGGCCCCTGTGTTTTCAGCGCCACGGAAGGAGAGGAGACAGGTAAGGGACGTTTGCATTCCTGTAAGCCTTTGATTCCCCGCGTTGCAGATCACCGCTAAAGTAAACATTAACCTTTCCATCTCAGAACGGGATGTGGATGGACTGGCAAAACGAATCTCTGCTGTTGGTACCTGCGCACTGCATACAGAATACCAGTGAAATCGGCATTTGAGAAAAACACGCAGTCATTGGGGGCCATCCGGGGCACTGAGAATGTATCTTGACCCAGGGGGTGTTTGTACGGATGGGTTATGTTTGGGGAGATGCACCAGACCACTTGGTCGGCAAACTGCGGCTCGAGAGCTACATGCGGCTCTTTGGCCCCTTGAGTTTTTAGCAAAGGCCAGCTTAGGAGTACCCTAATTAAGTTAATAACAAGGTACCTACCTATATATAGCTTAAGTTTAAAAAATTTGGCTCTCAAAAGAAATTTCAATCGCTGTTGATATTTGGCTCTGCTGACTAATGGGTTTGCCGACCACTGCACCGGCCCTACGCTGAGGACCTGTGTCCTGCTCTTCAGTTCCCAGAATTCAAGTCTAAGCCGACATATCCTACCCGGTAGGGGGAAAGGGAAACCCTTCTCTGTGTGGCTGGTTAGTACCATTCTTCAGCAGACCAAGCGAACTCAGATTGGATGTCAGTAAATTAAAAGTTAACTTGGCAACCTATTAATATTTAGGAAAATGCCTGGCACAGGAAGGTGCCATAGAAGTGCTTATTTTGGATTCATTGGAAGTAACTGGCTTCTTAGCAGGTCAACTTGCCTTGGGGTGTGATGCCCCTTTAAGGACGGAGGTGAGGTCAGCCATCTGCTATAGAACAAAGGCACACCAGGCCCTGCCAGCCCGGGGCAGGGTGGCTGATAGGCTCTGTCACCAAGTGATAGCGCCTATCTCCCCGTGTCAGGGCCCCCAGGCGTGAGCGAGAGCTACCAGTTCGAGGAAGGGGCCTTGTACCCCGGGGAAATGGGTCAGCCACACCGATGGGCCGCCCAGTGGGTACCGAGTGCACTGTGGGCAGGCAACATGAGGGGGCCACACCTCAGTTTCCTGATCTGTGAAATGGGGACAGCAGTGGACCTTCAAGTATCCTCATGGTGTTCGAATGCGTTAACTGATACTTGGGAAGTACTCGGGCGCTGCTGGGCTCTTAATCCAGGGTGCTGGCTGTCAACTCTGTTGAGAGGGATGGGGTGAAAGAGACAACAGGGTCAAATATGAATTCATTTCCTCTCTTCTTCCTCTCCCAAACCCCTTTTCTATTAATAACTTTATTGCTTTTGTAGGCACCCAGACCCAAATCTTTAGCCACCTTGATTCTATCCCTTGGTGACAAAGTCTATCCTGCCTCTAAATGTCTTATGAATGCATTCTCTCCTTTTCTCCTCCCCCTGTCCTGCCCAGACCTGGCTTATGGCAGTGGCTTTTGATTGGTCTGGTGCCCCTCCTCTCTTGCCTCCAATATACTCTAAATATTTCCCCCCAAGAACATATGATGATGACCCACATGTGTTCCAGAACACTTAATGGCTCCCCGCTAGCTGACAAAATCTCGCCTCTTAGGCTTGAGTGTTAAGGTCTTTTGCCACTTGACCTTGACCTACCGGAATGGTGCAGTGCGTGAAAGCTGGGTTCCAGGTCAGTGCCGCTTGGCTGTGGGGCCCTAGTCAGTGACTTAACCATTCTTTCTTGATAAATGGGAGAAACAATAGTGCTGATCTTAGGAGATTGTCTTTATTATCATTTTTAAATGTATCTTTATTGTTGGAAGTATTACAGATGTCTCCATTTTCTCCCCATTGATCCCCTCTACCTCCCCAGGCCTTCACTGCACTGTGGTCTGTGTCATGGGTTATGCATATATGCACATAGTTCTTTGGTTAGTCTCTTCCCACCACCACTCCCTTCCCTCCGAAATAAGCTAGTCGCATGCTTCAATGTCTCTGATTCTATTTTGTTCATCAATTTATTTTGTTCATTAGATTCTACATATGAGTGAGATCATGTGATCCTTGAGTATGTCAGATACAGATACTGGCTGATTTCATTTAGCATAATACTCTCCGTGTCCTTCCATGCTATCTCAGTGGGTAAGAGACGCTTCTTTTTCACTGCTGCAGTGTATTCCATTGTGTAAATTCCATGATTTTTTTGTTTTGTTTTTGTTTTTATCCATTTATCCACCTACTGATGGGCACTTGGGCTGTTTCCAGATCTCTATGGATAAAAAACAATAACGCTGCTGTGAACATACCCATTATAGTGAACCTAGGAAATTGTGATACTAACGATAGCAGCTAACATTCATTGTATGCTTACTCTGCCAGCCACTGTTCCAAGTGCCCTCCATGTTACCACACATGCAATATGTGTAAATGGTTTGTTCAGCACCAGGCCCAGAGTACTTGCGCCATGAGTTCATGTGTGTGTTTGTGCGTGTGTGTGTGCATGGGTGTGTGGTTACCTTTCCAACCTCATTTCCTATTCCAGCCCCACCTCACCCTCCGGGTCCCTGGTGCAGAGCTCTTGGGAAGATGCCCCATGGCCCTTGCTGGCTACATTTCCTCTGTGGAGTTGTTCCTGGCTTCAGTGATAACTTCCCGGTGGGGAAAGGATACATGCAAACTGACCGAGTTCTGGAAGGGATATTAAGGCCGTGCTGGATCCCTGAGGGTGGGCAGTAAGGACTGGGGAGAGCAGCCTGCCCACCACGGCCACCATCCAGCCACTGCTCTGTGAGATGGCCAACCTGTGGTCCGCAAAGAACTAAAATCATCACCAGCCCGCTCATCTAGAGCTCCCTGTGCCACGGGCCCTGTGCTGAGTGCATTGCCTGTCATCTGTTTCACCCTCACAACACTGTGAGGAAGGCGCTCATTAAGAGTAGACCCATTTTTCAGATGAGGAAACTGAGGCTCAGAAGAGCAGTCACTTTGTAGGGCCCCACTGCGCTTTCCCTCGCCTTGCTATTGGGGTTTCAGGGCTTGGGCATCTGGACCCCAGCTCTCACCACTCCAGGGAGCCCAGCGGGTGGATCCAGCACCAGGCAGCCAGACAACCCTTTGATATAGTGTTCTTGTTCCTGGTATTTTTAGCTGTCGACCATCTGCTTTGCCTGTGTCGGGGACAGAGGCACCTAGACAGTTCCATTCTTACTGATGCCCTTCAGATGTCCCGTCTGCCCGCCCTCACCCCCGCCCGCCCCGGCAGGCTCAGCTGTCTCGGTGGCATGCCTGGCGTTCCGGGGGCATTGTCCTCTTGGTGAGGCCCAGATTCCAGTGACAGCTGCTGCCCCGACCTCCCCCACCGCTTTTCCGCACTCTCCTCTCCTAGCTGGACCGGGTGCTGCCCTGACAGCTGGACCTGTCACTAACGCCTGTCAGCAACGCCTGCTCTGGAGCTGCTTAAAGGACACGCTTCCAACTCAGTTATCCGACCCGAGGTTCTCAGGTGAAGGGCTTTTCAGCGTGTCTTTAGCTAGCACACCCCTGACCCCTCCCTGGCACTGTCCCTGCTGTTTATGGGGCTGAGATCCTGGGGCAGGAGTTGCAGCCTCAGCTCTGTTGACATTTGGGGTCAGATCATTCTCTGTAGGGGCCGGGGGTTGTCCGGGGCCTTCTAGAACGTCGAGCACCATGTCTCTACCCAGTAGATGCCAATAGCAAACCTCTCCCCCTCACCCCAGGATGTGTCCAGATACTGCCAACTGTCCCCTCGAAGGAGAAATCATCCCCAGTCTGACCTGGAGAGTGGTTACCATGATGGGAGAGACGGGGTCCCTGCCAGGACACTCTGAGATGGTTTAGGGGTGCTGAAGTCCACGACCACCCTTTGCCTTTCCTGCTGGTGTCTCCTGTTCTGGCCGTGGGCAAGGGGCAGTTTGGAGCCGGGCCTGGGATAGATGCCACCTCTCACTTGTTCGCTGGTGATACAGGGCAGGTGCTTTTCCTCCTGAACCTGCCTTTTCTCACCTGCGAAATGGGTTGGGGAAGAATGCCAGCCTCACGGGGATGCTGAGAGGCTGGGCTGAGAGAATGCTGAACTTCGCTCTTGCCTCCCGCTGTCCTCCCAGAGCCTGTCCTGGGGTAATCTGTGCTCGCCGCTGGAGGAAAAGACTTTTCTGCTCCTGGCTATTCTGCTTACTCTGTGGTCATTGGTCCCAAATACAGTCTTCACTATTCAGAACGTCCAGCTCTAAGTGGTGACCGAAATTCAGAACTTCTCCCTGGAATTCATGCCGAGTCTTCTGTCCTGTGTCAGTGCCGGCCTGCAGTGAGCACACAGCTACGCGGATCCCATCCCTGTGACCTCACCTGTGACCCCAACAGGCTCCCTGCTGGTCTTCCTGCCTCCGGCCCTTGGCCCTCTACAGCCCTGGGCACCTGGCAGCCAGAGAGGCCTTTTCAAAGCCACTTGTCACAACCCCTACTTTTAAATGGCTGCCCACTTTCTTTTTTTCCTTTTTCCCCCTAAAAATCGATTTCTCTTTCAATAAGCTTTATTTTTAAAAATATGTATTTTATTGATTTTTTACAGAGAGGAAGAGAGGGATAGAGAGCTAGAAACATTGATGAGAGAGAAACATTGATCAGCTGCCTCCTGCTCACCCCCTACTGGGGATGTGCCCACAACCAAGGTACATGCCCTTGACCGGAATCGAACCTGGGACCCCCTCAGTCCATAGACCGACACTCTATCCACTGAGCCAAACCGGTTTTGGCGCTGCCCACTTAAGATAAAAACTCTTCCACAGGACTCCTACAAAGGAGATGGAATATCAAATACATGGCATATGGCATGCATGCATCATTCTGACCCAGCGCCCGTGGCAGACATTGTTAATAAATCACGGCTCAATTGGAGTTGGCAGGAGAGATAAGCTGACATCCTGACCTCTCTCACGTGATGGGGTGGGTGGGTCAAGAGAGGTCATCAGCACTATTGACACTCAGGGCCAGATAATTCTCTGTGGGGCGGCTGACCTGTGCATCGAAGGATATTAAATAGCACCACTGGCTTCTTAGATGCCACCCAGTCATGACGATCAGAAATGTCTCCAGACATCACCTTGTGTCCCCTCGGGGTATAAATCATCCCCATTGAAAAACCACTGGGCTAGTTAAGTTTTATTCATTGTTCCCCGACTCCTCGGATGAAGGTGTCCAGTACCTGGCTCCTGGCTCGCTCGCTCACCACAGCTGCATGGCTCATGTATCTGTCTGATAATTCTGAGCATCTGATTCCTGCTTGGGCTGTAGTGCTGGAAGGCAGGATCATGCCTTTCTCGCTCCCCATCTTCCCCCAGCACCCGGCACAGTGTCTAACACGTAGTAGGCACTCAGTCAGTATTTGTTGAACAGCTGAGGGACGCTCTATTGCGGCATTCACTGCATTCTGTCAGGACAGAGGCTAGGACTCACTCATCCTTGTAGGGCCCTCAGTCCTGGCATGTAGTAGGTGATCACTATAGACTTGTTTCATGGAACTGAATTCCAAAAGGACTGAGGAAGGTCCCAAAGTTAGTCCAGAACACAGGTGGGAAAGGCCTGCGCACACTTCCAACGCAGTGTCTTGGGGACTGAAGTCACTGCCCCTTGCACCCACCTCTGCTGTCCAAGGCTTCAGATTGGGCCCCCTCTGGCTGACCAAGAGGGCATCAAGGAGACAGGCCTCAGAGCAATCTTCCCGAGTTGAGTGTGGATGACATTCTTTATCCCCTGCCCCTAACCTTGTGAGAAAGGTCAAGGATGTTAGCTCACGTCTTCTGCCAACTCCAATTGAGCCATGATTGATTGGCAATGCCTGCCATGGGCGCTGGGTCAGGGAGTGGTGCACACATGCCATGCGCCATGTATTTCCTCCTTTGTAGGTGTCCTCTGAGACGAGACAGAAAGCAAGTCCTAGGGTCATGTGTGGGCAAGGACCAGAGGAGAGAAGTCAGAGGTTGCGACACACAATGGAGCAATTCCGTTTCCCCAGGAAAAGCCAGACAGAAACAGCTACATTTGCCCTGTTCTCCTGGGTGACTTTGGACCACGACACAGGAGCCGGGGGATTAAGGGAGAGTGTGCACTAATACCTCTGTATGCTGGCCAGCGGCCAGGGCATTTTACAAAGAACAAAAATAGACGGTGAAACGGGAAAGACAAAGAGGGGTGGATTATGGAATCCGCTCTGGAATGAAGGTGTGAGGCCAGCGAGGGCCTCTGAGGTGAGTCACGGTTTACAAAGGGAGCAGGCCCAGTGAGGGGGCGGTTCTGCCTGGGACAATGCCCGGAGGCTGTGCCCAGGGCGACCGAGTGAGTATTGTTATATAAATGGAGAGAGCAAGGCTTAATTCTGAACACAGAGCTGGGACCCCTGGTTCAGTGTGAAATTCTTTGGGCTGCAATGACAGAAATCCATTAGTAGCTGCTTAAACCAAGTGGGGTTTATTTTTCTCTCATAACCAGGAGTTTGGGGATAATAGACAGTCCAGGGGTTGTTCAGCAGCTGGACATGACCGGGGATCCTGGTGTTGTTACTGTGTTTCTATTGACTTCCTTCATGCTCCCAAAATGGCATTCACAGGTCCCAGTATCTTAGGGTTCTGAGGCAGGGCAGAGGTAGTGTTTCTTTACACACACATCTACTTATTTTTACATTTATTTTTCAGTTATGGTTGATATAAAATATTGTATTAGTGTACAACATAATGATTAGACATTTATGTACCTTATGAAGTGCTCACCCCAATAAGTCTAGTATCCATCAGACATCATATATTGCTATTGTTATACTAGAGGCCTGGTGCACGAAATCATGCACGGGTAGGGTCACTAGGCCTGGCCAGTGATCAGGGATAATTGGGGCCTTCCGGCTGCCAGCTGGGGCCTCCTTTCCCTGGCTGCCTGCTGCCGGCTGGGGCCTTCCCACTGGTGGTTAGCTCACGTCATGCTGAGCCATTGAACTCTTGGTCAAACTCCTGAGGGGACAAATTTGCATATTTGGTTTTTATATATATAGATTATTGACTATATTCCTTATGTGTACTTTACATCTCTGGGAGTATTTTATAACTGGAAACTTGTACTTCTTAATCACTTTGACCTTTTTCATTCATCCCCCAAACACCCTCCCTTCTGGCAGCCATCAATTTGTTCTCCAATCTGTAGGTTTGTTTCCATTCTGTTTGTTCAGTTATTTTGTGTTTTGGATTCCACATTTAAGTAAAATCATAAGGTACTTGTCTCTCTGTCTGACTTAATTCGCTGAGCATAATACCCTTCAGGTCTATTCATGTTGTTGCAAATAATAATATTTCATTCTTTTTATGGCTGAAGAAATATTCCATTCTATATAAGTATCATATCTGCGTTAGCCATTCGTCTGTCGATGAACACTTAAGTTGGTTCCATACCTTTGCTATTGTAAATAATGCTGCAGTGAAGACAGGGATGTGCGTGTCTTTCTGAGTCATTGTTTCGGATTTCTGTGGCCGGATACCCAGGAGTGAAATCGCTGGGTGTCACGGCAGCTCTCTCCTCTGCTAGGAGCATGTCTCCTTCTCTCCGGGAAGAGCAGCTAGCTTTCCCAGAAGCCCCCAGGAGAGTCTCCAAAGATTGCATTGGTCAGCACAAAGTCAAATGCCCGTGTCTAGATCAAGAGTAGCCTTCCTTCTATGAGATCAAAGGCTTTTTAGCCAAATCCTGAACAGAGTTCTGCTAGCAACAACAACAACAACAAAATAAAAATGACAGCCCTAACTGGTTTGGCTCAGTGGGTAGAGTGTTGGCCTGTGGGACTGAAAGGTCCCAGGTTCGATTCCTGTCAAGGGCATGTACCTTGGCTGCGGGCACATCCCCAGTAGGAGATGTGCAGGAGGCAGCTGATCCATGTTTCTTTCTCATCGATGTTTCTAACTTTCTATTCCTCTCCCTTCCTCTCTGTAAAAAAAAAAAAAATCAATAAAACATATTTTTTTAAAAAGATGGCAAATAGATTTGGGGTAGGCAATGAATATTGTCTATTCATCCCCACCTCCCCTTATATAGCTTAGGTAATATTTCCCAAAAATAAATAGTGGAATACAAAATGTCCAGCAACAAAATGTTTCTGTAGCCAAAGAGTGAGGCTAGTTAAATAGGTTCTTAGTTTCAGAACTTCTCAGAGCCTTTAGTAAGAGCAATTAGCATTTATTGAGCACTGAGTTATCAATTGCTTTATCTCTATTATCTCACAAAATCCTTCTAATAACTCCATGGGACCAGGAAGTGGGAACTAAAGAAGAGGGCAGAGCCAGGATTTGAACCAGGGCTGTGATTCTAGACCACTCTGATTCCATACTTCACGAGCAAACATTGACTAGAATGGACAAATTGTTCCTCTCTGGGGAGACGCTGTGCCTCCCTCCCCCGGCACTGCCCCTGCTCCTGGGAGAAAAACCCAAATTTAAGCACATCCTCATACGGACTTCCCAAAATTGAAGTCTACCCCTGCTACTCTTTTCACAGCACCCTGCTTTTCCCTTTCAGAGCACTTACCGCAGTTTTAAATAGATATTCGAATGTATTTATGTATCAAGCATCTGTCTCCCCCGCCAGAATATCCACGCCACGAAGGCTGAGGTTTTTGTCTGTCTTTTTCTCTGCCGCAGCCCAGCACCTCCGCCCTCCTGACACACAGTGACCTGCTCAGTAAAAGTGCTGAGTCAGTGCGCAGCCTTGGCGTGGCCAGTCCACTTCCACCCTCTGTAACGGAGCCAGCGCAAAGGCTGGGTAAAAGCTGAGTTTGAAATTCCCATTGTGTGGGGTGGTAACAGACACACAACCTAAGGAATGCCCTAGACCCGAACTGACCCCAGGGAAGCCAGAAGGTCCCACAAAGAGCCCTGGAGAGCTGTCTTTGAATTGCCACCATCTGATTTCCATCAGGGCCAGTCTTGGCCAAATTTCTCATCAGGAGAAATCCATCCACTGCGAGAGATGAACTGAGGGCCCCACATTGGAGAGAGTGCGCCCCATTTCCTTCTCAGCCCCTCTTTCAGCCTGAAAAGGCCCCACAGGTTTATCTGGTTCCCCAGAGGAAAACATGGAGGCTTCACTCCCACTCACCTCCTTACCGCACTTTGTTCCTTTCCAAGTTCCTGGGTTAGATAGTATGAATTGTATCTGGGACAGCTGAACGCTGCAGTTCTTCAAACTCTCCAGGAGGGGGCGGTGCTACTTTAGGACTCCACACAGCTGTCTTCTAGCTTGCAAATGAAGGGAGAAGAAATCTGAACAGGGAGAGGGGCATTTTTTCTGCCACCTGCCCCTCACCAGACTTGCCAGATCCATCTCATCGACATCACTTCGGAAAAAGAGAAAGGCGAGGATGGAAGTCTTTGTAAAGGAAAACCATTTGCTTGTTTATATTCCATCCATCCATCCCAATATTTATTGAACTTCTACTCTATACTCCAAGCCCAGTTCTAGGTTCTGGGAATCAACCGGGAACAAAACAGACAAAAGTTCTTGCCTTTCTGGAGCTGAACTTCCGGCTGGGGGCGCAATGGGGCCGAGGGATAGGGTAGGTGGGCTGGAGAGGAAATTATAGAAGATAAATATAATCAATAAGCAAGTTACTTAGTAGGTTAGAAGTTGATAAGTTCTGTGAGACAAAGGAGGGACACTCAGCATGAGAAGAGGGGAGAGAGAGAGGTGTGTGGTGGCGACTTTAAGGAGAGTGGTGAGGGAAGGAAGGCTCCCGGAGAAATGATATTTGAGCAAAGACTTGGAGAAAGTGGAGGATTTCAGGGAGAATATTCCGGGCAGAGGGAACTGCCAGTGCAAAGGCCCTGGTGAGGCTGAGCTGGCATGCTATTTTGTTTTAGTTTTTAAAAGTACAAAGTAATATCTACTGTGGGAACATTAGATATTGAAAAAGAAAAATATCACTTGTAATTCTTACCCAGAAATAACTGATGTATATTTTTGTGGTCTGTTTTAAGCATACACATGTACAAATGCACAAATATATACAGTAAATATGTATACATATGTGTCACAAAATGGGGTCATTCCATATGTATCTCCATAATCCATATAATAAAACTAGAGGCCCAATGCACAATTCATGTAAGAGCAGGCCTCCTTTCCCCTGGCTGCCAGCACCGGCTTCCCTCTGCACCCAGGACAGGGGCTCCCTCTGCACCCAGGACAGGGGCTTCCCTTGTGGCCCCGGCTTCATCTGGAAGATCACCCAGTCTAAATAGCATATTACACATTATTATTATTATTATTATTTACATTCCAGGACTTATTTATTTATTTTACAATAAGAAATTTGTACCTTTTGACCACCTATAACTATTCTTATCAAACTTAAAGTTATTTTCTTTTTTAAAATTTTATATATATATATATATATATATATATATATATATATATTATTGTTTGAAGCATTACAAACTAGTACATATGTCTCCTTTTCCCCCCCCTTGACTGCCACCCTGCCTCCCCTAACTGCCTCCCCGCCTTCACCTGCCCCTTCCTCCCGTGTCTTGTATCCATTGGTTATGTTTATATTATAGATATAAAAGCCTAATATTCAAATTGTCCCTGTGGGAGTTTGACCAGGAGATCAGTTGCTCACTGTGATGTGCGCTGACCACTAGGGGGTGGTGCAGAATGAAGGCAGGCCCTGGCCAGCAGCGGGAAGGCCCTGACGGCCCTGATTGCTGGCCAGGCCTAGGGACCCTACCCATGCATGAATTTTGTGCACCGGGCCTCTAGTCTATATAATAAAAGCCCAAGTGACCTTTATGGCAGAAGCTGCCCCCTGGTGGTCAGTGTGCTCCCACAGGGGGAGTGCTGCTCAGCCAGAAGCTGGGCTCATGGCTGGAGAGTGCAGGGGTGGTGGCAGGAGCCTCTCTTGCCTCCACGGCAGCACTAAGGAGCAGCAAGCCAAGTGGTAAGGGGCAGCGGGGGGGGGGGGGGCAGGGGGGCAGTAAGGAGTGAGGAGCCCTGGTCTGCAAGAGGGATGTCTGCTTAGGCTTGCTCCACCTTAGGGAGCAGGTGTAAGCCAGCAGGCAGGCATCCCCTGAGGGGTCCTGGACTGCAAGAGGGTGCGGCCGGGCTGAGGGGCTCCCTCCCTTCCTCAGGGCACTAGTTTTGTGCACGGGGCCTCTAGTAGTTTTTATAAGCATTTGCTTGCTTACTAACATAACCAGAAGATCATTCCTTACTAATAACTATTGATCCACATCATTATAACAGCATCAAAATCCCGTTGTATGGATGTCCCATATTTTATTCAACCATCTCTTAATGGGCATTTCAGCTGTTTCCCTTTTTTTCTCAATAATAAATGGTGATGCAGGCACCGTTCTTGTAACATTTTTACGTTGTGCAAGTACCCAGTTCTTTCCCTAGGGGGCGCTTCTACAAGTGGAAATGCTGGGCCCAAGGTTGTGCACACTTCGGAAGCTATTTTATGTGAGAGCTGTGTGTCCCTTGAGAGTGCCTTTAGGGGGCTTCAGGGGGACCCTGCAGGGGCCCAGGGTTATGCTTCTTGGTACCAAATTGTCTTTCCTGAAGAGAAACAAATAGTCCACCGCTGGCTTGGTTCTAGGGCCTGGCCATATGGGTAATTTTCATTTTATTCTTTATGTGTTTCTATATTAAATATTTTATTTTGGGGCATGCATTGCTTTTTATATTAAATTTTCTCACAAAATAAATGCATGCTTTTTATAAAAATCAAACACAAGAGAAGTATGTAAAGTAGAAAGGGAAGATCTGCATCTCCCTAGAAGTTGCCACTGTCAATTTGTGTGTCCAGCTTTTAGACATGGTCCAGCCCCTGTCCATGTGTCTGATTTTAGGGACACATCTCTGTCTCCTGTGCTCACTCTGCTCCAGCTACACTGGCCTGCTCACTGCTCCTTAAACACGCCAAGCTCATTTGGCCTCAGGGCCTTTGCACCAACTGCTCCTGCTGCCTGGAGCTTTTCTCCCAGATCTTTACAAGGCTGGTTCTTTGTTATCTCTGCGTCAGCCCAGGTGCTCCCTCCTCAGAGAGGGGTCTCCCCTGTCTGCTCCAGCAACGAAGTCCTCCTCTTACTCTTTTACATCACTTTACTTTCTTCTTAATATTTATTGTAATCGGAGTTGATTTTGTTCATTTGCTTCTTCGTGTTCGCTCTCCCCTATTAGATTAGAAGCTCTTTATAGGCAAGCATTTAAAAAAATATATATTTTATTGATATTTTACAGAGAGGAAGGGAGAGAGATAGAGAGCTAGAAACGTCGATGAGAGAGAAACATCGACCAGCTGCCTCTTGCACACCCCCTACTGGGGATGCGCCCGCAACCAATGTACATGCCCTTGACCAGAATCGAACCCAGGACCTTTCAGTCCGCAGACTGACACTCTACCACTGAGCCAAACCGGTTTCGCCTAGGCAAGCATTTTTGTCTGTCTTGTCTACTATCACTGTCCAATGGCTAGTACATTGTAGGTGCTCAGAAAACATTTATGGATATTGTTGAATGAATGGCACACAAAAACGTGCATATACTTAAAAACCAGAGAGAGAACTCCTACAACTCAACAACAAAATGACAAATAACCCGATTAAAACTGGGCAAAAGACCTGAAGAGACAGTTCTCCAAAGAAGATATACAAATGGTCAACAAGCACACGAAAAGATACTCAACCTCACTCGTTGTTAGGGAAATGCAAATCAAAGCTATAATGAAATATCGGTTCACACTCTATTAGGATGGCTACAATAAAGAAGAAACAAAATAAAAAGTATGGGTGAGGATGTGGAGAACCTGAAAACTTTGTATATTGCTGGTGGAAATATAAAATGATACCGTTACCGTGGAAAAACAGTTTGGCAGTTTCTCTGCAAGTTAAACATGGAATTATTATAAGACCCAGTAATTCCACTCCTAGATGTATACCCCAAAGAACTGAAAAGAGGTACTCTTAACAAAATCTCATACACAAACATTCACAGCAGCACTGTTCACAATAGCCAAAAGGTGGAAATAACCCACATGTCCATTGGTTGATAAGTGAGCAAACAAAATGTGCTGTACACAGACAATGGGATATTATTCAGCTGTAAAGCAGAATGGAATTCTGATACCTTTCACAGCAAGAATGAGCCCTGAAAACATTACGCTAAGTGAAAAAAGCCAGACACAAAAGCCAGACACCTATTGTATGACCCCATTTCTAGGAAATATCCAGAATAAGTTACTCCACAGACTCAGAGAGCAGATTGGTGGTTGCCGGCCGTTGGAGGAAGGGGAATGGGGGATGTTTAATGGATGAGGTTTCCTTTTGGGTGATGAGAATGTTTTGGAACTGGATAGAAGTGATGGTTGCACAACATGGCGAATGTACTAAATGCAACTGAATAAAAGTAACCCCAAAATGGTTACCTTCATGTTTTGTGAATTTTACTTCACTAAGAAAAGAATACTGTCAAAACAATAATCATCAATCAATCAGTCAATTAAATTAAGATCATGCCACGCATTTTAAAATAACCAAATGGGCTCCTTTAAAACATGTCTTCTGTTCTTGCTTTCATCACTTAACAACATCTAAGAGATAACTAGAGCAGCAGTTTTCAACCGGTGTGTCACAGCACACTGGTGTGCAGCAAGAATTTTTAAAATGTGCTGTTTTAAAACGTGACTGTTTAATCAGGAACACTGACCTCTTTCCCCTTAGACTGACAAATAAAAAACTGACAATAGTCAACACAGCAATAGCCATTGATGTGAATGAATCAAAATTATACCTATTTGTCAGAGCAGCATTTATGTACAAACTCCCTCTTAATGGACCACTAGGGTGGTTCAAATTTTTTCCTGATGAAAAGCCATTTTCTATTGCTTTCCTGGTGTCTTATCTGACTACTTCTTTAGAATTAATTCCTAGCCGTGCCGTTGTGGGATAATGGCACTTTTTAAAGAGATCTGATGCGTAGAACCAAGCTGCCTTCTCGAAAAGATGCTAATTTACACACGTCCCAGCTGTATGTTATCCCGCACCCTCACTAACACTGCTTACTCGAGAGATGGGATATATTTCCAAAGTGCTTCTTAGCCATTTTTATTTCTCCTCCTTCTCTTCATCCTCATCCTTATATCACATTGCATGTTTCTGCCATTTCCCATGTTAAAAAATCAACAACTGCCGAAACCAGTTTGGCTCAGTGGATAGAACATTGGTCTGCGGACTGACAGGTTCCAGGTTCGATTCCAGTCAAGGGCATTACCTTGGTTGCGGGCACATCCCCGGTAAGGGATGTGCAGGAGGCGGCTGGTCGATGTTTCTAGCTCTCTATGGTACCCCTCTCCCTTCCTCTATGTAAAAAATCAGTAAAATATATATATTTTAAAAATCAACAACTGACAATATTAATTATTTTTGCAACTATATTGCAAATATTTTTTGTTTTTTCTATTTGTCTTTACCTTTCATTGTAGTAAAATACACATTTCATTTTCATTGTGGTAAAATACACATATTATAAAATTTATTATTGTAACCATTTTTAAGTGTACAGGTCAGTGACATTGTGAGTACATTCACATAGTTATGCAACCATCACCACCATCCATTCCAGAACTTATCCAACTTCCCAAACTGGAACTTTGTGCCCTTTAAACACTAACTCCCCCTTCCCCTTCCCCGCCCGGTAACCTCTATTCTTTCTGGCTCTATAGATTTAACTGCTCTGGGAACCTCATATAATATAATATTTGCCCTTTCCTGACTGGGTTATTTCACTTAGCATAATGCCTTCAAGGTTCATCCATGTTGTATCACGTGACAGAATTTCCTTCCTTTTTAAGACTGGATAATATTTCATTGTATAGATATACTACATTCACCCATCAATGAACACTTGAGTCGTTTCCACCTTTTGGCCATTGTGAATAATGTTATGAACAGGAGTTACAAATATGTCTGAGTCCCTACTTTCAGTTCTTTTGTGATTTTCCCAGAAGTAAGTGTCCTTTTTTTTTTTTTTTTAAATATTTTATTGATATTTTACAGAGAGAAAGGGAGAGAGATAGAGAGCTAGAAGCGTCGATGAGAGAGAAACATCGACCAGCTGCCTCTTGCACACCCCCTACCGGGGATGTGCCCGCAACCAATGTACATGCCCTTGGCCGGAATCAAACCCGGGACCCTTCAGTCCGCAGATCGACGCTCTATCACTGAGCCAAACCGACCTCGGCAAGTGTCCTTAACTTTTAACTTTGACTTTTTTTTTTTTTAATTTTACTTTATTAAGGTATTTTCTGTGTACATAGTTTACCATTGCCCCCCCCTCCCATTTATGCCCTCCCTCCCCAGAGTTCTGTGTTCATTGGTTGTACTTATGTTCATGCATATCAGTCCCTCGGTTGTTCTCCTATCTCCCCCCAGGGCTCCTTCCCCTCCCCGCTGTCATTTGGCAGTCTGCTTGTTTTATGGTGACTATCTCAGGACCATATGAATAGAGTCCGCTTCTCCTCTGGTTTTCACCGCCCCTTCCCCTGGGTCCCACTGCTTCCCCTGGTACACACGGCTCGCCCGGGTCACACTGCACCCTGGGACACTCGGCTCACCCGGGGCACTCGGCCCCCTGGGACACTCGGCTCACCCGGGGCACTCGGCCCCCTGGGACACTCGGCTCACCCGGGGCACTCGGCCCCCTGGGACACTCGGCTCACCCGGGGCACTCGGCCCCGTGGGACACTCGGCTCACCCGGGGCACTCGGCCCCGTGGGACCCTCGGCTCACCCGGGGCACTCGGACCCCTGGGACACTCGGCTCACCCGGGGCACTTGGCCCCCTGGGACACACGGCTTACCCGGGACACCCTTCCCCTTTGGGGGGTACGGCTTACCCGGGGCACATGGCCCCCCGGGGACACTTGGCTCACCCGGGGCACTCGCCCCCCTGGGACTCTCGGCTCTAACTTTGACTTTTTATGACAGTTTTTCACATGCAGAAGTTTTATAATTTAAAATATTTATCAATCTTTTCTTGCTTTGGCTCTGGGGTCATTTAAAAAAAATATATATGTTTTTATTGATTTCAGAGTGTGGAAGGGAGAGGGAGAGATAGAAACATCAGTGATGAGAGAGAATCATTGATTGACTGCCTCTTGCATGCCTCCTACTGGGGGATCAAGCCTGAAACCCAGGCATGTGCCATGAACCAGAATTGAACTATGACCTCCTGGTTCATAGGTCTGTCCTCAACCCTGAGTCTCACAGGCCAGGCTCTGGGGTCATTTCTATATCATTTAAAAATATCTGTAGGTAAGGGCTCTATTCATTCCTGTGAAACAAACTTCCCCATAATTTAATGACTTGAAAAAAACAATAACCACTTATTTTGCTCATGAATCGGCAATGTGGACAGGACACAGTGGGGCCAGCTTGTCTCTACTCCATGGGGCCTCTCCTGAGGCAGTCAGCTGGGGGTGGGAAGATCCTCTAAGACTCACCTGGATGGCGTCTTGGTGCTAACCTGGCTTTATAGTTTTATATTTTTACATTTAGGTCTATAAACCACTTTCAGTTAATTCTTGTATATGGGGCAAGGTATAGGATGTCTGCTGTCACCATTTCTGATTAACCCCAGTAGTAGAGGTTATGTCTACTTTGATAAGGCACGGTAAAGAAATAAAAGGCATTCATACTTGAAAAGAAGGAGTAAAATTTGCAGGTGACTTGACCATCTACTTAGAAAACTTACATAATCTACAAAAATGCTACTAGAATTAGTGAGTTTAGCAAAGTTGCAGGATACAAGATGTTTATACAAAGGCCAAGTGTATCTCTACATAGAGGCAGTGAACAATTGGAAGGTGTTTAAACGGGGCAATTTACAGTAGATCAAATGTAGGAAATATTTAGTAGTACGTATGACAAAAGGTGCATAAGGCTTGTAGACTAAAAACTACAAAGCTGAGAGAAACTAAAGAAGACCTAAAAAAAAGGTCTGTTGTTCATGGGTCAGAAGACTCAATATTGTTGAGATGTCGATTCTTTTCATATTGAACTATCGATTCGATGCAATTCTAATCAAAATCCCAGGAGGCTTTTTATAGCAATTGACAAGCCGATTCTAACATTCATATGGAAATGCAAAGGGCTTGGAACAGTGAAGACAATGTTGAAAAATAATAACAAAGTTGGAGAACTAACCCTACATGATTTCAAGACACTGTAAAACTACAGTATTCAAGACAGTGTGTTCTTGGTGCAAAGATCAATGAAATAGAACAGAGTCCAGAAATAGATCCGAGCATAAATGGACAACCGATTTTCAACAAAGGTGCAAAGGCAATTCCATGCAGGACAGATAGTGACTTGCCCATTCTAAATTGGGTTGTTTGTTTTTATAATAAAATTGGATTTCTTTTTCAAATTGAGTTTTGAGAGTTTTTATCTACTTATCCTGGATACAAATCCTTCATAAGATATGTGTTTTGAAAATATTTTCTTCAGGATGTAGCTTCTTGGTTTTTCATTTTCCTAACAGTGTCTTTGAAAGAGCAGAAGTTTTCAATGTTTTTAAATATATTTTTATTGATTTCAGAGAGGAACAAAGAGGGAGAGGTAGACAGAAACATCAATGATGAGGGAGAATCATTGATTGGCTGCCTTCTGCATGCCCCCTACTTGGGATCAAGCCTGAAACCCAGGCATGTGCCCTGACCAGGAATGGAACCATGATCTCCTGGTTCATAGGTTGATGCTCAACCACTGAGCAACACTGGCTGGGCAGAAGTTTTCAACTTTGATGAAGTCCCATGTCTCATTTTTTTCTTTACTATTTGATTTTGTGTCCTATATAAGAACCCTTGCTTAACTCCAGTCACAAAGATTTTCTCTGAAGTCATCTGGAAGTTGTATAGTTTTAGGTTTTACATTTAGATCTGTGACCCATTTCAAATTAATTTTTGTTTAGAGGGTTAGGTAAAGGTTGATGTTGTGTTTGATTTTGTCTTGTATATGGATGTCCAATTGTTCTAGCATAACTTGTTGAAAAAGACTATCCTTTGAACTTTGGTTGGTTCAAAAGAAAATCAATTGACCATATATGAGTGGGTGTATCTCTGGGCTCTCTATTCTGTTCCATCGATCTATAAGCCTCTCAGGCTCCCCAAAAGACATGCACGTGGGCCCCCTCAACTCCTCACTCTAGGGAAGACTGTGTCTCCAGTTCCAGAGGGAAGGTGATCTGCCCCCCACCAGTCCCGGTGGTTCCTGGGCCAGCTAACAGTCCTCATCTTACAGGATTCTGTCCTGGGCTCCCTCTTCCTTTCACGTGGTGGGTGTGATGACAGCTGTCAAGAAGGGTCAGGCATTTGAGGTGGGAAGCTCTCCAGACCAAAGAGGGGATTAGAGTTTGCTGCTGCAATTGCCAGAGCTTCCCCTGGGCTGACTTCTCTCAGAATCATTTCCTCTGAGATTCATGCTTCCTCTTAAGGACCATTTGAGTCACATAGTGTGTGTCTGGCCCTTTAAGAGGCATCAGAGTATCAGGTCACATACCACTGGCATCTTACCTCTCATTCAGTCACCGCCCAGCTGCCTGCAGCCAGGGACAAATGCCATCTCATCTCAATCTATACACTTTTAGTGAGCACCTACTGTGTGCCAGGCATCGGGCATTATCTCAAATATAGGGCATTATCTCATTATCCCAGCAAACTAATCAGTAGAGTTTCCTTTCACAGTTTTTGGAAGTTCCATCTGTACTGTTTTTGTCCTAATACTTTTCTTTAAATCGGATCCCTTTTTATTTGAAAAGAAACTTTAGGTCACTGCCATCAATAGAAAACAAGTATCACTTGCCAAAAGCAGATAGTAACCTTAAAAATAAAAGCATAATCGTTAAAATGAAAACCCTTAATTTTTGTCCAACTTAGAATCACCTTTAGTACCCCCCAGTGATGTCTATAGCCAGTGTGATAATACTTCATTTTCTTTATATTTCACTTTGTACCCATAGGGTGGGTTCCATCATCACCCCCATTCTACAGATGTGGGAACTGAGGCTCACAGCGGGGAAGGGACTTGCCTAGGAAAGAGGATTGGGAAGTGGTGGGCTGAGATGCAAATCCAGGTCTGTCTCAACCACAAGGTTTGAGGCTCAGTCCTGGGTCTTGAGATGCCTACAGGGGTCTTTTCCTATGTTCATGGCTGTTGCTGTCATAGTAACTGAGATTCCTTAGTGCCATGAGAACATGCTTTGACACCCTTAGGGCATTTATCCACATGTGTGAAAGAGCTTCCTGATGTTCAGTCTCACATCACATGACCCAGCCTGGTTCTCTACCCATCCCTCCAACCACCGTCTTCAGTAGTCCCTTCAGGGACCCTCTGTCCTCTGGTGATTCCAAACCCCTCCCCTGCCTCATTAGTTTCAAGAAGCGGGTGTGTAGGACGCTGCGTCACTCATGACTTTTGGTTGCAAGGCAGAGCCTACCGCTCCATGGCTTACATAAAAAGGGGAGTTTTGACTCTTGTAACTGAGAAGTTCTGGGGTAAAGGACTTCGGGCATGGCTGGACCCAGGCTTTAATACTATGTCATCTAGACCTAACCCATCTTTCCGTCCCCTGCATCCACTCATCTCCCTATCTGCTTCCCATCTCTCCCCACTCCCTTCTTCTGTGTTGGTTTATTCCCTCTTGCAACGGTAAAAGTGCCCACCGGCAACTCCAGGCTAACAGTTTACCAGCTCAGCAACTCCTGCCCAGAAAGAATGCTGCTTTCCTACTGGTTTCAGCAAAAGTCCCAGGTTAGATCAAAGGTCCCTTCTGGAGACCATTACTAACCAACTACACCAGATGGACCAGAGCGGGAGAGGGGGGTCTCCCAAAGGAGAGTTGGGGTGCGGTTACGGGGGAGGGAAAAGCGATGTCCTGGAGGCCAGACAGCAGAGCTCCTCGGGACGTGAAGTGGAAACTGCAGAACAAACAGCGCAAGACCCAGATCTTCCAGTTCATACAACAACCAAGAGCGGATCGCCTTCCCAAGCCCTCGGACACCATGGTGTCTTGGAGGGGACGCCTCCTGAGCCCACACAGACGTTCTCCTTCAGCTGCCCTTCCTGGTGTCCCGAATGCTGGCCCTCTCCATCCGAACTGGCAGGCAGGGAGATTCTGTCCAGCCCTCACCAACTTTTGGCTGATTAACCCAGAGAACTTAAATATGTTACCACAAACCAACCAAGAAACAGCCTCAGACCAGAAGAATTTAAATACACTTTTATTGATTTCAGAGAGAAGGGGGAGGAAAGAGAGCGATAGGAACATTGATAACGACAGGGAATCACTGATTGGCTGCCTCCTGCACAACCCCTACTGGGGATTGAGCCTGCAACCAGGGCCTGTACCCTGACCAGGAATCCGACTATGACCTCCTGGTTCATAGGTTGATGCTCAACCACTGAGCCACACCAGCTGGGCAGGCCAGAAGAATTTAGACACAGGGGCAAGAGTGTAGCTCAGGAGGGAGAGAGACAAAGAACAGGAATTGGCAAAGAGAGGTGATTCATTCATATGCATTCATACTCTCTCCCCCCCTGCCCGCCTCTTTCTCTCTGTTATTCTCATTCCCTCTCTCTCTCTCCCCCTCTCCCCTTCTCCCCCTTTCCCCCTCTCCCTCTCCCTTCCTCCCTCTCTCCAGTCTGGATTCTCTCCTTCCCCATGCGCATAGCTCAACAATACTTCACAACCCCCCCCCTCCCACCAGCCAATTTTTTCTCTTTAGAGTCCCAGCATAGCCAGAGTCCCATTCATGGACAAGAGAATCTGATTGGTCCAGCTGCAGCCAGGAGCCCATCCTGAACCAATCAGCTCCGGCCAGGGTGAGATCACGTGAACTTAGGCCCCAATCCTAGGGAGGAGCAGAGAAGGTGGGAACCGGGACCCCATCTCCAAAGAATCCGTTAATTAACATTCACCAGCATTCAACTTAATGGCTTTCTAAATTTTATTATAAAATCAGGCCTCCTCTTAGGGCATTTGTGAAATGGAGGGTGTGAGATTTACCAGCCTGGTGACAACAAAGAGATTTAACAACATTGTTACAATTTGGGGGGGGGGGGATACAGTGCAGGCCACCGCCCTTCTGAGACGACGGGCGGAGGGCGCCCCGCTCCCCCGCTCAGCACTCCTGGCCTGGATCACATTTATCTGGGCGCTCGCATCACACATGTGCGCACGGCGGGTGCTGGACGCCGCCAGCAGGGCTCCGGTGCGAAAACATATGACTCCATATGGAGCGCAGTGCGAAGGGGCGGGCGCCCTGGACGGCGCGGGCTGCAGATGGCCATGTATAATTCACGGGATTTGTAAGACTCTGCATCTGCTCCGTTGCTCATTCTTCAGTTGTCAGACAGACATAATCCCGAGCCTCTTATTTTATAACACAGATCTGCCAACGGCAGAGGGGAGGGAGGCGGGGGCGGCTGAGCCGCTGCCAGGAGAACTCAGAAATAATTTGGGGAGAACATCCGGCGTGTCAGCGAGGACAGCAGCGCGCGCCGCGGGAGGCCCAGCGAGGCCGGACGCCGGCTGCTGGTTTCCCGGCCCCTCGGCCCCTCGTGGAAGGCCAGGTCCCCGGGAGACTTCCGGAAAGGGGTGTGTTTTGATTTCGCCTCCACCGGGGGATGTTTGGTTCAACCTGGATCAGCCTTGTGGGTGAGCCAGCAGGTCAAATGTCGAGGTATGTAGGTATTTTATTACATTAAGTCAGCCTTTCTTATGGACGCTCATTGCAGCATTATGCAGCAAAAAGAGGTTTGCTTTGTGTCACTTCCTTCCGCGGCCTTTCCCGAACCCTCTTCACTAGATTAGGTACCTGCCCCAGTCATGGCTGGGACGCATTCTCCTCGGCCAGGCTGGGGTCACCTGAACACAGTTTTGGCACAAGCCGGAGCCAGGAGAGCCCGCAGGTGGCAGGTTACCACACTGGATGGTATTACAACTGGCTCTCTCCCTCCTGCCCCATCTCAGTCCCTGACTGTGTGTGTGTGTGTGTGTGTGTGTGTGTGTGTGTGTGTTTATTGACTTTAGAGTGAGAGGATGGGAGAGGGAGGGAAAGATAGAAACATGGATGAGAGAGAAACATCAACATCAGTGGTTGTCTCCTGCATGCCCCCCTCCCCCCTGGGGATAGAGCCCAAAAGCCGGGCATGTGCCCTGATGGGGAATCGAATCAGCAACCACTTGGCGCATGGGTGGATGCCTGACCACTGAGTCACACCGGCCGGGCAATCCCTGACCTTTTGACCTGGAGTCACCTCCCCTTCCTTACAGACTTCCCGCCCCTGCTCAGCCCAAACCTGCCACCCTATCTCAGGGCGGAACAAACTCTTACGTGGGGACAATGGGAGCCTCTGTCATCTTTTCCCTCCTCGCGTGGGCCGCTATCTGTATGAGAATCCAGATTCCTTGCAGGCTGCGCCGGTGATTACCTCTGAGGACGTCCCCCCGGCATTCTGGCTGGGTAGGCCGGGCTGCACAACGGGAGAATGTTATCACAGCACACCAGCACGGGCCTGGCTTGGCTCCGTTGCAGAAAACACTCTTCACTCATGCAGAACACGCCAAATTGAAAAGATCGTGGGTTAATCAAATTCCTTTCTCCTCTGTTTTTATCAAACTCAAGAGGGGCTGGCCTATTAATTAGAAACGCTTTTTTCATGTAAAACATGGGCACTTTGGAGATAAGAAAGGAAGACCCTTGATTCTACAGTCACAATGATGTTCGTTATTTCATTACAAGGCGCCACATTCACCGCTGGCCCCACGGACACAGCGCCGGCCTCCCATCGCTCCCATGGAAAAGCTCCCCGAGACTCAGAAAGTTCCCTGCCAGCGACAAGGGCAAGAGTTCCTCTTTCTGAAGTCAGGATGCACTGGAGAGAGACCTCACAGTTCCGTACAATGCCAGCAGAAGAATTTGGCAGGCTTTGATTCTGCTAACTTCTGCTAAATTCGATACACTGGCCATGAGCCTCATGTGGCTACTTACATGAAAAGTAATTAAAATTTAACATTTAGTTTCTCAGTCCCACACTGTGGCCAGTGGCTCCTGTACTGTTCCCCTGTTCCCCGGTTACAGACAGTTCTGTTGGACAGCTCCACTTGTTTCAACAGGTTCACCAAACCTCCTGTTTCTCACTCATTTGGGAGAAATAGGAAAATAAAGTCAGGATGGTTTAATATGACCTATCGCCTCTGCTGGAAAGAACCCTAAACCCTACTTTTTTCTCTCTCCCTGTAGTGGCACTATTAGTGTTTCCTGCTCAGCACCCATTCCCCGTTTTTTAGGAAAAGCACCATAATTTTCCTTCTGGGAGTCACCCTTCTCCTCACTCCTCACTATCTTGTAGTTCAGGTGGCGCTGATCCTACCCCAGAGCCAGGTCCAGCACTAAGCCTGACCAACCAGATTATTCCTTTCTCTTGGCCATGGGGAGCAGTTCAGTCATGTTGGCCCAATAGGACTAAACTCTTGAACTTTGGCTGGAATTGGTGGGCTGGGGTGTCTCTTCCTGTTGGCATTGCCAAGGAGGAAGGATATTGGCCATCATACCCCTTCTCCTCTCTCAGGTAAAGCCGTCGTCCCTGAGAGTCAGCCTGTTGATGAGGCTCTATTGACTCCATTGCAGAAGAAAGCAGAGCAGAGGGGAGGGAGGAAGAGAGGATCCTGGTGACACGATGGGCCTCTTGGATCCTGCTGTGTTTGTTGATGGATCGATCCCTGAACTTTCCAGTCCAGTCACATGAAGCTGTTGCTATTAACACATTGGTGCTAATGATTCTTCCATAGCTTCTGCTTAGGCCTGTTTGAGCTGGTTTCTGTCGCTCACAACCACAAGAATCCTGATTAATCTGTGTTCCGCGAATGGCAATCCATTTACAAAGGAAAGGAGGCTATTTTTTCCTCTACAGATACATTTCTATTCTCAAACTATTACTAAGATTTACTTCCTGTGATAGGAAAGTATGAGTTCCAGAAGGGAATTACCTGGCCTCAGGTAGACCCTGCCTGGCTCCCTGGGGTTGCTATGTTTAGGACTACACCAAGCAGACTCTGTTTCTTTCTTTCTTTTTAAAAATATATTTTATTGATTTTTTTACAGAGAGGAAGGGAGAAGGATAGAGAGTTAGAAACATCGATGAGAGAGAAACACCGATCAGCTGCCTCCTGCACACCCCCTCCTGGGGATGTGCCCACAAGCAAGTACATGTCCTTAACCTGAATCGAACCTGGGACCTTTCAGTTCGCAGACCGACGCTCTATCCACTGAGCCAAACTGGTTTCGGCCAGACTCTGTTTCTTAATAACTGGGATAAAACTGAAATGGAGGCTGAGTTGATAATGGAGTCATATCCATGGGAGCACTGGACCAAAAGACCATATAGTGCAGCTGCTGAAAACCCTGAGGTTGCTCCACCTTCACCTGCCTGAGGCCCGTGTCCTTTCAATAAACCACCTTTAATTTGAGCTAATTCAAGTAGGTGTCTGTTTCTGACCATAAAATATGCCTGGTTAAGAAATTATCAAAAGTCTGCAAGGTATTTCTCTTTGGACCAGACAATTCTATTTCTAGGAATTTGTTTCAAGTAAGTATATAAACAAAGTATATAAACAAAGATTTAGAAGATTTCTTCTTGTCGCTTGTTTGCTTTGTTTTCATTTTGAGTTTTGGTAATGTACATTGCTCTTTCTGTAAGATACTCCCAGCCTTCTCCTCTTTCAGATAAAATAGTCAAGTGATGATGTTCATATCAAAACAGTATTAAATCTTCAATTGAATTTAAGTTCTGGGACTACCAAGTGAGGAATTTTACTTTCTCTTGATAATTATTGGATGAGCAGCACTCTTGGAAGGAAGGTCTTTCCCACCTCCCTTCCACTCCCGCTTCAGCCACCACACCGTGTGATTTGGGAGGAAGGCTGCCTGAAGCAGGCTCTGGAATTCAAATCCCTGCCCCACCACTTCCTAGGTGTGGAATTTGGGGAAAGTTACAGGACCTACCTAGGCCTCAGTTTCCTCACCTAAAAAAATGGGGGTAATACATGCACATACAGTAAGAAGTTGCCAGAGGTTCTGGTGTGCGGATAAAGCTCCCAGCATAGAGCTGGCATATAGCCAGGACTCCACAAACAATATTATTGTCACTTGAAAATAGGGTAATGGGAAAGGAAACAGAATTCCCATAAGACCCAGTAATAACACTTCTAGATATATATCCAAAAGAACGAAAAATAGGGACTCAAATAGATACTTGTATGCCAGTGTTCGCTGTAACATTAGTCATGATTGCTAAAAGGTGGAAACAACACAAATGTCCATTAACTGATGATGGATAAACAAAGTGTGGTATATCCATTCAACGAAATATTATTCAGTCCTAGAAAGGAAAGAGGTACTGACACATGCTGCAATGTGAATGAATCTTGAAAACATTATGCTAAGTGAAGGAAGCCAGACACAAAGGTCACATATAGTGTTAGCCCATTTATATGAAACTAGAGGTCCAGTGCACAGTTTCATGCATCGGTGGAGTCCCTTGGCCTGGCCTGAGCCCTCTCACAATCCAGGACCCCTTGGGGGATATTGGAGAGCCAGTTTTGGCCTGATTTCCGCAGGCCAGGTGGAGGGGCCGGCCTCTAGTATGGTTTATCTCTTCCCACCCTCCCCCTTTTCCCCATGGAATCAGTCTGTTCCATGTTTCCCTGCCTGTGCACTGAGAATCTTCTCCCTGGTGGTCAGTGTGTGCCATAGCTACCAGTTGAATGGTTGAATGGTTGCTTAGGCATATATATATATATATATATATATATATATATATATATATATATAGAATTGGCAAATTCATAAACAGAGAGTGGATTAGAAGTTATCAGGGACTCTGCCGAAACTGGTTTGGCTCAGTGGATAGAGCATCGGTCTGCGGACTGAAAGGTCTCAGGATCGATTCCGGTCAAGGGCATGTACCTTGGTTGTGGGCACATCCCCAGTAGGGAGTGTGGAAGAGGCAGCTGATCGATAATTCTCTCTCATCGATGTTTCTAACTCTCTATCCCTCTCTCTTCCTCTCTGTAATTAAATCAATAAAATATATATATTTTAAAAAGTTATCAGGGACTCTGGGGAGGGGAATGGAGATAATTATTGCTTAATGGATACACTATTTCTGTTTAGGGTGATGAAAAAGTTTTGAAAATAGTTGGTGGTGATGATTTCTTAACATTGTGAATATACTTCATGCCAGTGACGTGTATACTTAAAAATTATTAAAATGGCAGTTTTTATGTTAATGATATTTTACCACAATAAAACATTTTTAAATAGGGGTATGAGAAACTGAATACCTGTTTCAAACAGCTTACACCTGCTGTTTGACAGTTCATGTAGTGACCAAATCAGCACTGATTGCCAAATGCAATCAGTCACATTAATTTATCCCCAAATCAGGCACTGGGATCCTGCCTAGGATTGGAATGGGACAGAAATGCATATTTCAGTTTGAACAGTCAGTGAACTGTTTATTTAGCATCTACTATGTCCCAAGTGCTGAGGTAATTGTTGGAAATTCAGTAACTCACATCACCTCTGCTCTTCTGGAGTTATTATCTAGGTAAAAATTGCTGAATGGTGATTGTGGCCTTGGAGGAAGTATCTGGGACGCTGGTAACCTTGAGACAAGCCACTAAACTTGACGGGGAGGGCATGGTCAACAGGAGGTTTCCTGGGGAGGGAGAGTTACATTTACTGTAAAACCTGAAGAATAAAGAACAAGTGCTCTACACATGAACTGAATCTTTTTGCAATGGTCAGAACAGTGTTCCAGGCAGGGAACAGCAAGTGCAAAGGCTCAGAGGAAGAATGGGCGTGGCTTTTCAGAGGAATTTTCAGTCCTTGAGTGTTGGAGTCATAGCTTGGGAAGGGAGCTCACCCAGGTATGAAGCTGGACAGGTAAGCAGGGCTCGGTCAGGAAGGGCCTTGCAGGGCAGTTAAAGAATCTCAACCTGATCTTCAAGGCCACGGGAAGTCACTGAAAGAATTGAGGCTGGGAAATGACGTGTTCCAGTGTTTTAAAAAAGACCTTCTTTCAGAGTTAATAAAGTGAGATATTATTAGTCATAGTGGCTAGGGAAATTGCTTATAAAAAACCCCACAGGCACAATTTTTAACTTGACAGTGTTTCGTAGATATTCTAGAACATTTTTAAAAATTCATTATGCTGACACTAACTATCAAACCCCATTCCCTGGAGCTCAGCTGTGTTGTAGCTGAAAACTTGTTCAGTGTGTTTATTCTACATAGCACCCAATTTTCCAAATCTCTGCAAATTTTCCCTTAACAGTAAAATACTGGGTGCAGAGAATCTTCCCATTCCACCCAAATTATCTCTCTTAGCATGTGCTAACAGTCTGATGCGCTGATTGTTGTGATGATAGAACAGACTGGGGCCATGTCTTATTTGTAAGCCTTTTTGGAGGAGCTTGTGGGAATTTTCTTTTTTAATCTTATTGATATCATAGAGTAGAATCATTGGGCAACTCATTTGCCCTCTGAAACAGTCAGGAGAGACTGGGTTATGCTGCAGTAACAAACATCTCCTAAGTCTCCATGGCTTACACCAACACAGGCTTACTTCTCACTTATGCTGCATGCCAATCATGCATAGGTAGCCCAGGCTAATGGAGTGGCCTCTCTCTGGGACATCACTTGTCTGTGACAGAAGGAAAAGAGAATATGGCAAAGCTTGTGTTTGCTCCTAGCTTCTGAAAAAACACACACACACAAAAAAAACAAAACAAAAAACAAAACAGAACAAATTACCATCCCACATCTTCATTCTCCCTCTATTGGCTATCTTTTAGTTAGGCATGTTTAATATTATCCTGAATAACTATAATGAAAATAAAAATAATTATACTAAGTCTCATTTATTGTGGGCCTACTGAGTCCCAGACATTAGGATAGCGTCCTATGGGCCTCATCTCAATTAATCTTACGTAACCGGTGTTCTTTTATCACCAATTCAAAGGCAAAGGTGTGAGTGTGATTGTGGCCCAGGGTCCTGGGATGGAGGACTTCCTGCACCTGAACCTCCAGCGGCTCGTGTGGCCGCGGTGGAGGAAGGAAACCCTGGCCTGCAGTGAGGATCAGGGATGAGCTCCGGGCAAAGGTGCCCGACCCTGCCTCTCCCGAGGTCGCTCACTTGTGGCAGACCCATCCAAAGGCCATGCCACCGCGACTGTTCACCAACTCGTTCTTGGGTAAATGACAGCGTTTCAGAGTTAAAATTACTGAGGAGAGGCAAAGTTCAAAGACCAGATGAGTCTTCCAGCTAATTTTGTGTGATTGTGTCTGGAGGGTAATTATTAGCTCCGCAGAAACTCGTGTTTCTTTCCTGTAAAACTGTTTCTGCAGATCTGGAAGCTACAGTGGGAGACAGATGACCCGGCGCCCAGCTGAGTGAACTGTGTAACTCCCAGGGCCTGGGCTGGTGATGTGCACAGAGCAGGCACCCACTAGCAGCTTGCTGAGTGGAAGAGAGAGAAAGGAACAGACAGAGGGAGGAGAGCAGGCAGGTGGGAAGGGAGAAGAAATGGGGGAACAGACGCAAGCTAGGAGCGCGGCAGAGGAGAAGGCTGGTGGCCTGGCAGAGGGGCGAGGGCCTCTGCGTGTGGGGCAATTCCGCAGGAAAAGTACTTGCCTGTGGTGAGTGGCTGCAGACCAAAAAGGCCAGTGGCGCTCCTCAGAAGCATAGATCTCTCCTGCCTCCTGATAGGGCTGGCAACCCTGCCAGTTTCCTTTGAGGAAGCTTCCAGAATGAAGAAGCTGCCCTAATCCAAGTTACTGTGAGACCTGATCCAGGTCACTCCTTTCTCTGAGCCTTTGTTTCTTCATCTGTGAAGTGCACATCAATACATACGGTATCTTAGGGCACACGAGAGCAGTAAAGGCAATAAAAAGTGTGTGTGAATTGTCCTGGGGACCTCTCATTGTTCACTAACGTACGGGGGACCCCACAGCGTTGTATAATATACTCCTAGGGAGGGAAGGCTGTTTGTCTGCATAGCAACTAGAGCAAATGTTAACTAGGTGTTCATCTGTTACACTGTGTCTGACAGAGAAGGGATTCTTGCAATAATGAGCTTGGGAGGACAGTAAAAACTACAATCCCCAGCATGCACTCTGTCTCTGCTCCTCACCGGTATCACTCCTATATCTAAGGATACAAAAAGCTCCTGAGATTCTTCCCTCATTTCCATGCCCTCTGACCTATTCCCTCCTGGAAACTAAATGGTGGAAGGACAGGCCAGCAAGAAGGAAGAGTACTCTTCCTGCAGAATTGTCCCCCACACAGTGGAGAAGGCTCCCTCCCCGCCTGCCACCCCGGTTTTCCAGTTGGCACG
The DNA here is from genome assembly GCA_963924515.1 of Vespertilio murinus. NCBI lineage: Eukaryota > Metazoa > Chordata > Mammalia > Chiroptera > Vespertilionidae > Vespertilio > Vespertilio murinus. The sequence continues at coordinate 9,631,643 of OZ004720.1, read as the reverse complement.
GACTCTGGGTCGCAATACTGTCTGTGTTTGCAAGTGGGGTAGGAGCTGAGTATGTTCCTACCTCCTCTTTCCCTGGAGGAGAGCCCTGTTTCAGGAGATAAAACTTGAATAGACTCCCAATTGTTTATCTCAACCCAGCTCCATCTGCCTGTATTTATGGAAATTCCTCCCAGATTCTGGCACGAGGTGCCTGTCAGTCTTGGGTGTCAGCACTGTGAGCTTTCACTTCTTGCCGCCTTTTCAGGCATTTCGGTGGGAAGCCGGGGAAGTATGTCCCAGGGGCTGCTACTCCAGTGCCAGCTTAAATCAGCCACATCCAACCTCTTCCTTTTACAGCGTCACCTACTTTTTCTCTCATTCACTCATCCGACCCGCAAACATTTACAGAGCACCCAAAATGTGCTGGCTATGGTACCACGCGCTGGCAAGAAGGTGAATTGAAGTCTCATCTTGCTCTGTGTGCTCTCGGTCCTGCCCAGCACCCAGTCCCCTGTCTGGAACACCGTGTTTTCCTGTGGAATCACTCTTTTTTCTCTCTCACACAAAACAGCTAGAACTTGAGTTCCCGGAGGGCAGGGTCTGGGTGTCGCTCACTTCTACATCCCCAGCAACCGGCCCTGAGCACAATGCATATCGGTTGGAATAACACAAGCTGGAAGCTCCAGCTCGTGTTCAGTTGTTCTTTATCACGTATTGAGTTTATTGAGGCCCTACTATGTGCGACCATGCTATGTGAATCATCAGAAAAACTCTATGAGGAGGCAGGAAAGATTTTCCATCATGTAGATGAGGAAACAGAGGCTCAGAAGGTTTAACCATCTTATTTCTTTCCTCTAGCCTTTTTTTTTTTTTTTAATAGATTTTTATTGATGTCAGAGAGGAAGGGAGAGGGAGAGAGATAGAAACATCAATGATGAGCGAGAATCATTGATTGGCTGCCTCCTGCACACCCCACACTGGAGACCAAGCCCACATCCAGGGCCTGTGCCCTGCCTGGGAACTGAGGCTGCTGCTCAAACACTGGGCTGTGCCAGCCGGGCTCCTCTGGCCTTTGTATTGGTGGTTTGCTTTGCCTTGAAAACCCCTCCACCAGAATTTTCTGCTCCTAATGCTCTTGCCTTCCCTCCCCTGGTTGCTTGGAGTCTGGTTTGCTCCTGTGTTAATAAAGCAAAAGCCCGACGCACAAAGGGAATTCGCCGACTGGCTTTCCAGAAGGCCACCCAGGCTCCTGCCGCACCAGTTTCTCTGCTCTTGGCTGGATTCTCTCGGCTCCGGGAGTCTCCTGCTACTCAGAAGCCCTGGCCTGCAGTTTGTGTGTCTTTGATGAATAAAAAATGGGGAAACGAATTAATTATTACTTAATAAATACAGTTCGGTTGACAAAAACCTCTCAAAACATAAGGCCCTCATGTTGGAGTCAGCCCAGATGTTCATCACAGGTGGTTAGTCAAAGAGAATGATACTGGGGGGCAAGTGGGGGTGGGGGTTGAGGGGAGACCTACAGGCACCGGCAGAAAGATGGCCAGGGCATGGCTTTAGAGGGAAAATAAAATTGCAAGAGACTTTGGATAGCACAAACTCATTCTTGTGGAGAGAAAAGAAATACATATCTGTGTGCTTGTAAATATACATGTATTCATGGAGGGAATTCTAAAAGAACACCATTTTTTAAATTGTTGTAAAATACATATCCTATATAATAAAAGGCTAATATGCAAATTGTCCCCCTCGGAAGTTTGGTTCAACCGCTCACTATGACGTGCGATGACCACTAGGGGGCAGCGCGGAATGAAGGAAAGCCCGGATTGGCCCTGATCACTGGCCAGGCCTAGGGACCCTACCTGTGCATGAATTTCGTGCACTGGGCCTCTAGAAATATAATATTTGCCACCAACCATTTTAAGTCTACAGTTTAGTGGTATCAAACACATTCATACTATTGTGCTACCGTCACCACCATCCATCTCCAGAACTCTTCTATCTTTTAAACTGAAACCCTGTACTTATTAAACATTAACTCCCCAACCCTTCTTCCAAGCCCCTGACTATTGCCATTCTACTTCCTGTTTCTATGAATTTAACTACTCTAATACTTCACATAGGAGTTAAACAGTATTTGTCTTTTTGTGACTGACTTATTTGACTTTAACATAATGTCCTCAAGTTTTATTCACATCGCAGCATGTGTCAGGATTGTCTTCCTTTTTTAGGCTGAGTAATATTCCATTGTATGTATATGCCACATTTTGTTTATCCATTCATTCATTGCAAGATACCCAAGTTGCTTCCACACTTTAGCTGTTGTGAATAATGCTGCCAGAAATGGGGAGAACACCACATTTTTAACAAAACGAATTTCTGGGTCAGAGGGTGGAATTATAGGGAAATTTTACTTCTTTTCCCTCACTGCAGTCCATTTATTTCAATTATAAAATGTACTAAATCTAGATAAAGCATGGACCCCCCCCCCATGGGAGCATATAAATACTTTTGGGAAGGGAGAAGTGAATTATAGAATTATAGAATTACCCAGCTTGCTCCGACTATGGCGTGCTGTATCATCGGCCTTTTTTCAAGTCAGTTCGTGTGAACTGCCTCCGTTCTTTGTAACGGTTTCCTAATATCCCATTGCCGAGTGTATTTAACCCATCCTCTGTGTGGGCACAAGTTGTTACTAGCTTTTTTGCTGTGCAATCATCGGTGCAATGACTCTCCTTGAACAGTTATCTTTGCACATGTGAGTATAACTAGTTGCAGGATAAATTCACAGAAGCAGAATCGCTATTCCAAAGGGTGTACACATTTAAAATGTGTGTGGGTCTTGCCAAATTGTCTTCCCAAGAGGAGTCCATTTTTATACTGTAACGTGCATGGGAATTTCGTTCCACACATCCTCAACCAACACCAGATAATCTCCCACTTTTTAATTTTATAAAGGCGAAGCTTATTACGGTGTCAATGTGTCACCCTCAATTGCAAGTGCATTTGAATTCTTTCCAAGTTCAGTGGCCAGGTGTTTTTTCTTCTGCAAATATGTAAATACTTTTCTCACTTTTTCTTTAAGTGGGAGCCTTTATGTTTCTTTAAGGCTTTCGTTTTCTATGTTGTGCCATTTGATTTTTTATTTTATTTTATTACAGCTAGCAAGTTCAAGTCTACAACCCCTTATCGGAATCTCTTAGGGAAGATGTGTTTCAGAATTCACAATCTGTTTGGCTCTTGGAAAGGCATCGGGGTGCATATGCCTTATCTAACACTCCCAGCGAGGTCTTGGGCAGCCCCCTATAACCAAACACATTAATATTTCTGCAGTGAAAGGTATAAACATCCCTACAAAGCGGGATGGATACGGAATATAAATAGCCTCATATCTGCTTACATCAGATTTTGCCACCAAATACGTTAGCAGTGAAAACGCGTGGTTTTCAGAGTTCTTTGGACTTTCGAATGTTAGCTAACGAATTGTGGACCTGTATCATATTTATTTGTGTGTGTGTGTGGGGGGGTGCGGGGAGATAGCCCAAAAAAGATAACTTTACCATTTAATAAATAAGGCTCACGCAGGGAAATCGGCAAGTGGCAAGATGAGGATTCCTTCCCCCATCTCTGGGCTCTGAGAGGACCGGGCAGGGGATGAGGTGCGGATGCTTTCACTAACCCCGAGCACTTAGGGAAGCGGCACATACACCCCATCACTGTCAGCCTTCTTCCTTGCACACATGTTCCTTTTCCGGCCCAGCAGCTCTAACCCCCCACCTACCCTGTGTTCCTGAAGTCTGCCTCCTGTGCCAGCCCAGCCAGGACCACCTTCTCAGCATCCCCTTCTCTTCGGACTGCTGGTGTGCAGTCCCTTTGCTCCACGCCTGAATGCCGATGAACTTAATTCCTTCCCACAGAGTTCCCCAGCATGAGGTCCTCTCACCTCCCCGCTGCCCAGGGACGCAAGTCAGTGATTTCCACAAGGAGGCCCCGATGCTAATTCTCCCCCCAGTATATATAAATACACAGGTGCTTCCGGGAACTGTAAATATGAATCTACTTTGGGCTTTTAGAGCTTACTGTGGAATTGAATAATCATAAAAGATACTACTTGCATGGAGATTTATGCCCTGCACCCCCCTCCCTTCCGCCTCCAGTTCTCAACCGATAAAAAAGCCATATTTTACCAAAATATATCTCCCATCAGTGGATCTGGAACACCTCAGTAACTGACTATATTTATTGGGAAATGATTCACATTAATTTCAGGCATCATCCTAATATTATATTTATGAGAGACCGTTTGAGCATCGACAAGCGCCCTCGCCTCATTCCTGGCATACATTCTCTGTTTCTGCAAATACATATTGTAAACACTGCCTGGAGAGATAGAATCATAAAACTAAAACAGGTTATCTTTGGAAAATCTGTTAATTCTAATAAAATAAGACAGCGCTCATCTGGTTTTTGAGAAGCTGAGAGGCTTTGCCCAAGGAATTTGGGAGTATTTGTCCTAGAACTTTTATTCCAAACCCCTCCCCCACCACACACACACACACACACACACACACACACACACACACACACACACTGAGATGTGATGAGACGTTTTCATGCTGTGGAGGCCCTCACAGTGATCCAGTCTTGACTGACAAATCCTGCCAGGTGAATAGTTGCTCAGTGTGCAGAAAGGGATACTAAAGGGACAGGATAAGATGGGGGCGAGTTTGCTTACTGAATCCATTTTATGTGGCCTGAGGCAGCAAGTGCTGGGTTCAGCGAGAGGAAATGCAGAACGCACTGAGAATACTGTTCCTTTGGACAAGCCAGAAGAAGAGAGATGAGCAGGGGCCATTTTTTGATGCTGGGAGGGAAAAGTTCAAGGGTTTATAAGAATGGAGATCTAATATTTCATCTTTAATTATGTGTGCAGTGGATGTACCTCCCCACACTCACACCATGGCAGCTGTCATGTTCGGTAAAGGCCACAATCCAGGACAGCCTTCCTCCAGTGGGCGATGTCCTGGAGAAACAGGACAAAGGGTTTTGTTTACTTGGGTTGCTATAGTCTAAGGCAGCTGTTTCCACTTGCTCTCCATTCATTCTGGCATCTGTGAACAGCACGCTTCCTCATCTCTATCTGAGCACTCAAGTAGAGCCCACCTCAACCCTTGGCTCCAAGGATGAATGAGCACATGACTTAGACCTGGTCTTGTAAGAGCATTGTATCCTTTTAGACTCAGTGATTGGTTCCTGGTAGCCATGTGATTCAGACCTGGCCAATCAGAGCATTCTATTCTACAATGATTTGCCTCAGGTCTGGCCAAACAGAGGTTGCCATCCTTCTGGTTATAGTAGTTGCTTCTAGGATTGATGAATGACCTAGGACTGGCTAATAAGAACAACTCCAGAGATTGGTACATGAAAGCCAGGTTGAAAAAAATGCCGCTCCGGAATTTGTGCTGGAACATTAGAGAAGGAAAAGTGAAGCCCTCTGTACATGGGGACTTTTAAGGGACAGGATGTAAGCTTGAATGCCTAGCAGCCATTCTGCCACCACAAGGAAGAACCTGCTTGAGAATAAAGATCAAAGAGGAGGCTCTGGCCAGGTAGCTCAGCTGGTGAGAGCATAATCCTGATACATCAGAGTTGCAGGTTGGATCCCTGGTCAGGGCATATACAAGAGCCAACCAATGAATGAATAAATAAGTGGAACAACAACAACTATATATATAAAATGTTTCTCTTTCTAAAAGGCCATAGAGGGAAACAGAGTGGAGAGATAAGGAAAGCTGCATTTCTAATAACAATAATTCTAATACTAATAATGTCTGACACTTATATTGTGCTTACCATTTTCAAACTCTACTCTAGAGTTACATCGGTAATGATTCATTCGGCCCTCCTAACAACCCTTGGATTCTGGTACTTTTATTCCTTTCACTTCACAGATGAGGACATGGAGGCAGAGAAGTCACTCAGTAGGTAGTAGAACCAGAATTCAAATCCAAGTGATCTGGCTCCAGAGCCCTTGTTTACAACAACTCTGTATCACTCAACAAACAATTATTGAGCACCTACTGTGTGCCAGGTTCTGTGGAGACATGAAGATGATTCATCTCTGATCCCCGGCCTCCAGGAGCTTAGGGTGGAGGAGAGGGGTCCAGAAAGCCGGCAGCCTAGCCTATGGAGTGTGACCAAGTGCGACTATAGAAGCCACCCTCAGCTTGTGGCTCCTGAAACCCGCCGGCTTCGATTTGCAAAGAAACTCATTCTCTTCCGGAGAGCAACTCTAGCCCTAACAGGCCTTCAAAAATGTCAGGGGTATTTTTAGCCCAGAGAGTTGGTGCATCCAGTGGCAGACTGGAGAAATGAGGCTGTGCTCTGGGGAAAAGAAATGTGAAGCCACAAGAAACTCTGTTTCAGGAGAGGGGCTGGCCCAGGGGAGACTTAGGGGCTCCAGGGACACATGGGGACAGAAGCCAGGCTGCTAAGCATTTGGAGAGGGGCGGGGCGCTCAGAGGGATGGACAGTGACACTGTCCGGTCCGGCCAGTGATGGTTGCTCTCACCTGATGACCGCAGCACCATCTCTCAGGGGTCTTGCTTGATGCCCCCCAGCCCCCACCCCGAGTCCATTCTCCACTGGCAGCCACCAGTGCCATATAGACCCGAGAATATGAAAAAAGAGGACTCAAGCATTTGTATATACATGTTCACATCAATACTATTCACAATAGCCAAAAAGTGGGAAAAAACCCAAATTTCCATCAACAGATGAATGGATAAATCAGTTGTAGTCTACCCAAACAATGAAATATTATTCAACCATAAGAAGGAATGACAGACGTTACACAATGGGTGAAACTTGAAAACACCATGTGAGTGATTGAAGCTAGGCACAAAAGGCCACATATTGTATGATCCCATGTATATGAGAGATCCAGAATAGATAAATCCATAGAGACAGAAAGGCGATTGGTGTTTGCCAGGAGCTGCGGTGAGGAGGAAATGGGGAGTGGCTGCTACGTATGGATTTCCATTTGAGGTGATGAAAATATTCTGGAACTAGATAGAGGCAGTTGCACAACACTGTAAATGTACTAAATGATACTGATGTTTACTTTAAAAAAAAAGGATTTTTAAAATTGATTTTTAGAGAGGATGGGAGAGGGAAAGAGAAAGAAACATCTATCGGCTGTGATCCTGGATTAGATCCTGGACTGGACAAATAATCATTGAAAAATGAATTTTAGGTCAATCAGTGAATTTTGAACATGGAATCTAAAATTCAGATTCTAGAGCTGTATCAATATTAAGTTTCCTGGCTGTGGTAATTACACAATAATTACATAAGGAAATGACCTTATTCTTAGGAGCTACACCCTGAACTGTGGGAGTAAAGGACCCTGGTAGTGACTGCATTAACTCACAAATGGTTTTGGGGTTTTATATATATATATATATATATATATATATATATATATATATATATATATTACACACACACACACACACACACACACACACATAGACAGAGAGAGAAATTAAGCAAATGTGGCAAAATGTCAACATTTGGCAAGTCTGGAGAAGTTGAGGGAATTTGTTGCACTCTTCTTGCAACTCTTCTGTTACTTCTTTTTTTTTTCTCTCCAAATAAAAAGTTTTGAAAAATGTCCATCTGCAGAGAGTAAAAGCAGCTCACATTCCACTGAGGGAGGGGCTAACACTTTGGGAAACACTACTTGGTGCAATTTCTCCATCTCTCTTTCTCTCCCTTTCGTAGTCCTTACCCTCACAGCTCAGTCTGTCCTGAGTGGGCCCTACCTAGCATTTCCCTCTTAGATTCAGGCCCCACATTTGCATATTAAAGGTTCTGAAAAGGCCTGCAGCCACAAGAATGTTGAATGCCTTTTGTGGGGGTGAAGGGTTATTGTATTTGAGCACCTACTATGTCCCTTATTCTCCGAGAGCCATAGGACCGTGGTCCGCAAACTGCAGCTCACGAGCCACATGCTGCTCTTTGGCCCCTTGAGTGTGGCTCTTCCACAAAATACCAATGTCTGGGCGAGTCTACTTTGAAGAAGTGGCATTAGAAGAAGTTTAAGTTAAAAAATTTGGCTCTCAAAAGAAATGTCAATCGTTGTCCTGTTGATATTTGGCTCTGTGGACTGCTGCGTTTGCCGACCACTGGCCTAGGAGATGTTTGCTGCTGTTAGGTTTGAAAGGAAACAGGAAACAGAACAACAGGGAGTTTTAAAGAGAGTTTATTCCCCGGTAATGGACGGGAGCCATCACCGAGGTAAAGATCAGAATTAGGGGAGAGGGGACAGGAAATCGGAACCCAGCCGGGCCAATGAAGATGCCCCTCCAATGGAGGTGGTGTCCAAAGAGCGCACGTGTCCTGCCTGGAGTTCCTTTTAAAGGGAGGGGGTTGGGCCCAGGTGGAACAGGAAGGGATGGGCCCCAAGGGCACCTTGGCCCGTGTTAATTGGTGGCTGTCTTAGAGATGTCCCCTTGGCAGGTGTCAGTCATGTTGTTAGCTCCACCCACCAGTTTGGGAGGGGGGGAGCCCTAAGGGGTCATGTGTCAAACTCCGCCCACCAGTTTGGGAGGGGGAGAACCTTTCCGCTGCCATTACCCCCATTTCACAGCTGAAGGAACTGAGGCTCAAAGAGGCAAAGCCACGTGTTCTAAGGTTACTGGGAAGCCGAAGAACAGGAATTCCAAACCCCCTTAGTTATCCTGATACACCGACTTGGGGAGCCGGCGCACAATTATTGGAGAGAGCTTAGCGGCTGAGAGCAGGGATTTTAGATTCACATTCCTGCTCTGCCAACCACTAGCTTTGTGATCTGGAACATCACTTATCTGTACCATGGGGGTGGTGACAGTTAAGTGAGTCAGTACGAGGAAAGCACTTAGAGCAGTGTCTGACTCAGTGCCTGGGAGAAATGGAGACTCAGAGAGAGTAAGTGACATGGCCAAGGACACACAGGAAGCTTCAGGCTTAGGGATTGAACTCAGGCCTGGTAGACCCGGAGACCCAGCTATGATGCTGTGTCCTGCTGACCCTGAGCTCTGGGCCGAATTCACCTTCTGGTTCTGGTCCCATTTGCCCCTGTATCACAGCTCCCTTCCCGTTTCCCTGCCCTAGTCGAGGCCTATAGCCATTTTCCTATTCTGAGGTGGCTCCGGTCAACCCTCATGAGGACAGGAGACATTGCTCTGAGCCTCTTGCTTGGCTCTCCAGCTCACATTCCACACCAGCCTCCCTGGGGGAGCTGAGTGCACCTTCCCTGCCACCAAAGGAATCTGAACTGCCGCCGCAGCCAGCAGGTCCACTCGAAACCCATGGGTCACCAGATTGTCCCTCAGGCTCACCCACCTGCCAAGTGAACGACCATGCTAAAGCCGGCATGGGAGATATTTATTCAGCAAAGAGAGTAAAACAACAACAACAATGAAAACAACAGGGCCGGAATCCATTTCAGCCTAACCGATATTTTACACAATTGGATACGTTTGACTAAACTAATACATATGTATGAGGACTGGTGCATTTCCATTCAAACCAATGTAAATTACCTTTGACCAATATATTTTCCTGGAAATCAATGCATTTTAACACGAGATAATATTTATGAAATTGAATTTTTTATTGAAGCTAATGCAATTCTATTCTATTTTATGCATTTTTATTAAACTAATGCATTTTAAATTAATCCATTGTATATTAAGTACAACAGACATTGGTACTTACAGTAAAATAATATATGCCTGCTGAAATCAATACAGTTTTAAAAACGGGTGTTTTCCATTTAACTGAAGGATGTCAAGAGTATGCAGCCAGGAGTACAGGGCATGTGAATGTGAAATTATGTCTTTTTTCCCCAAAAAATCATTATCACGTAAAAGATATTGTGCCTCGGGATATGGCCAGGAGCCCTAGGATTTAGAATTAATTCACTATTATGACAGCCAGCTCAATCAAACATCCTACTTGACCGACTTTTTGACCAAGTGGACTGGTGATTCTTAATCACAGGGAGTGATACAAGTCACTTTTCACTGTTAATAAAATACTGAAATCTGCAAATAATTTACCTCAGAATGAAAGCTAATATTTTGAATCAGACAGGGTCTTGCAGGAAAAGATGGTATACTCAGACTGGTATTTTGAGAAGAGTTTAATAAGGAGAGTATTTATTAAGGCGAGGGCACACTTAGAAAAAGCAGTGGTGTAGCCCCCTGCGGCTAGTAACCAGGGGACCTCTCACCATCTGGGCATCCTGGGACTTGGAGGGAGCAGCTGGCAAAGAGAGAAGCTGTGGCCACCAGTGGAGAATCTCAGTCTCTCTTGGCAATCCCACAGAGAGGGGGCTGGAGGAATAAATACCTGCCTCTCTCCTCCCTCCCTGATTGCTTGTTGATACTTTCCAGTGGCCAAACCAACCAGAAGGCAGAGGACAGGGACAGTTTTGCTGCAGTCCTGGGGCAGCAGAGAATAAGCTGGATAAAGGTGAAGGGTGAACTTGGGCAGACCAATAGAGGATACCAGCACACCTACTGAGTGCTTATCGCACACTAAGTGCTTTCTCAGTTAAATCTCTCAACACCCTATGAGGAAGGTGCGACTATTATCCCCATTTCCAGCCTGGGGAAGTTGAGGCTCAGAGAGGTTAAGTGGGAGTGCCAGGGTGTGGGCAGAGGCTCATCCAACCTTGAGGAGGAAGGGGACAGTTTCGGGAAAGACTTTTCTCTTGAACAGAAGAAGACAAGGTTTTCTTTAGCCTCATCATACCCCCTTCCATGCTGCTTGGGACTGTGACATGAGGACCTGATGTCTGGACCCCTGGCAGCCATCTTGTGACTATGAAAAACACATCACCAACACGCTGAGTGGAGGAGGGCAGAAAGAGCAAAGGAGTCTGGGTTCTTGCTGCTATTATCGAGTTCTTAAACCAAGCCCAGAGCCTCCTACTGATAAGCTTCCTGATAATTAACAGGAAACACTTTAAAAAAAAACACTTTTATTTAGATTTATTTTATGCTGAATTTACTCCTGGGCCATAAGTTTTTGTTTGTTCAGTTTCTTCTGAGATACCTTTTCTTCTGTGCAACGTCCTCTTCCGGTTTGGGAACAGTCTGCCCCTTCTCAGTGCGGACCATCTCACTGTGCCTGGGAGAGCTCACGTAAGGGTTAATCCACCCTTGAGCTCTGTAGGTTCTAACCTAACCGGTTTGGCTCAGTGGATGGAGTGTCAGGCTGCGGACTCAGGGGTCCCAGGTTTGATTCCAGTCAAGGGCATGTACCTTGGTTGCAGGCACATCCCCAGTAGGGGGTGTGCAAGAGGCAGCTGATTGATGTTTCTCTCTCATCCATGTTTCTAACTCTCTCTCTCTCTCTCTCCCTTCCTCTGTAAAAAAAAAAAAATCAATAAAATATATTTAAATTTTTAAAAATATTTAATATTTAATCATGAACATACTGTATATTATCTTTGTAAATAATAAAAAATCAAATAACTTTATTTTATTTTTTAATATATTTTATTGATTTTTTACAGAGAGGAAGAGAGAGGGATAGAGAGTTAGAAACATCGATGAGAGAGAATCATTGATCAGCTGCCTCTTGCACACCCCCTACTGGGGTTGTGCCCACAACCAAGGTACATGCCCTTGACCGGAATCGAACCTGGGACCTTTCAGTACACAGGCTGATGCTCTATCCACTGAGCCAAACCTGTTTAGGCTCAAATAACCCTTTAATCACTCCCTCATCCAACTTCACTAAATTGGTCAAGGGCATTCCCCCCCCCCCCTTTCAGGACAAAACCCAGATGTGCGTGACTTTGAAGGCTGAATTCACAGACCTATTTTCTTACTTTTTTTTTTTTTACACAAGGTTTTTTCATTATGCACATTTAGCTGGCAGAACAGCTCGAGCGTGTGCATTTCTGTATTCCCTCTTGTTGAGACCCCATTTGCAGCTCTCACAGGGCACAGCACTGCTATTTCCTCTGAGAGAACCTTAAAAACCTGCTCTGGCCCACCTCCATCAGCTCCCAGTCTGCTCAGGGAAACTTCCAGGGTCCCCGGTTCCAACCACAGAACTCCAGAAGCCTTGAGGGAGCTCATGGCATTTCCCTAGAACTCTCAGTTGGCAACAAGCATCTTCCTCCTATGAGAGAATTTTGTTCCTAATTTTCATTTGCTCCTTCCTCTGAGTATAAACTCAGAAGATTCTGGGGTCTCACGGGCTTGAGAAATTTACTCCCTTTCTCAAAGATTTACAGTGATACAGTGATGAGATTCCTTAATGTCACCCATTGCTTTGGGTCTGCTGGACCTCAGTTTTCTTAACTGGAAAATGGGAGTGATGCTAGGGCTTACCTCATAGGATTGTGGAGGGAGAGGAGTTAGAACACGTGGAGTGACTGGACTGAGTGAAGCTCAATATCTCTAGGCTCTTATGAATAGCGATGGTAATATCATTATTATCTCTTTGGGAGTCTTAATGTAGCCATCCACATTACAGTCAGCTTCCTCAGTGCTATCTGTCTTTATCACGGAGAAATCTAAGTCATTTGGATATCTAAACTTGAATGAGTATTTTATGAATTTATCCATAGCACTGAGTTATTGTGAGTTAAAAACTTGGGTATTAAAATCAGAGAAACCTGGGTTCAAATCCGACCTCCAATTTCCAGCTGTGTGATCTTAGGCAAGTTACTTTGCCTCTCTGAGCCTCTCACCTTCCCCATTTAGACAATGAGACTAATAATGGCTGTCTCATGGACTTGCTAGAGGAATTAGTGAGGTTATACACGGAAAGTTCTGAACACAGGGCTCTTAAGAGCATCTGCCATCTCTCTTTATAGCTGTCCTTTTTTCCTCTCTCTCTTGGTGTGCACAGAAATAAGTATGGAGAGATAGATGCAAAGCTCTATGGTCTATATGCTATTCTGTCTCCAGAGACAGATGGAGAAAGGAGGAAAATACAAAGAGGTTATTGGTTGAGTTGGAAATACCTTTTTAAAAAAAACCAAAAGTGATCTCAATGTTTATAGAAAAGATGGAAGGGTTTCATTATTAATGTTCTAATATTGTTTCTAGATTCCAAACTCTTTGTGGGTTAAGACCGAGTTAAAGAACCTTAGTGTTCTGCACAGGGCTTGGTACAGAGCAAATGCCCAATCAATGCTTATTACTCTAAGTTCATCTCTGCATTAGTCTGTTCAGGCTGCCATAACAAAAACAAACAAACAAACAAACAAACACAAAACCAACATCTATTTATTTATGGCTTAAATAACATACATTTATTTCCCCACATATCTGGAGGCTAAGTCCAACATCGGGGTGCCATGATGTTCAGGATCTGGTGGGGCCCTTTCCTAGCTTGGAGAGAGAGAGATTGATAGAGAGGTCTGGCATCCCTTCTTATAAGAGCAGTAAGTAATCCTATCTTGGAGGTTCCACCCTCATGACCTCATCTAAACCCAATTATCTCCCAAACTCAACCATTACAAATACTAGCACATTAAGAGTTAGAGCTTCAACATATGAATTGGGGGTGGGGGACACAATTCAGTCTAGAGCAGCTCCCTTTGCAGCTTCAGCTGCAAATCAGATCAAACCTCAAGGTGAGAAGAGAACATAATCCTCGGAGAAGAGGCTGGGGAGTGAAAAGGAGTTTAACGTGAGGATTAGAGGAAACCACAGGCCACCCACTCCTTTGGCTCTCACTGGTGGTATAACGGTGAAGAGGTCAGGATCTGGAGTTCATGGCTTGTCTCCATTGCTGTAACACCTTGGGCAACTGTCTTACCCTCTCTGGGTGTAAATTCCTCTACTCGTAAAATTAGGACCATTGGAAATAGTGCTGCATTTGCCTGTATGCCATTCCCCTTTCTTGTGAAAGCAGCCTCTTGGTTTTCTTTTGGCTAGCTTATGCCCTTGTGGCTTTGCCCCCATCAGCACCCTGCCCCAGCTATAGGATTGGCCTGCAATCGTGGCCTGGTCTAGTAGATTCAGGGGGATTGGTTCTCGCATATGCATATCATCTGACCTGGACCAATGAGAGTCTTACCCAGGATTTCTGATGGGATCTTTTGGAAGAGGCTCTCTTTTCCTGGAGGATGTTAAGAAGGGAGGATGGAAGTATGGCAGCTATCTTTGTGACCCAGAAGAGAGAAGCCTGGCTGAGAATGAAACCAACACAAGAAATCAAGCTTAGAGAAGGGATCCATAATTAAACTTTCCATTTAAATAAGCAAATGGACTATTTTTTACTTAAGCCAGTTTGAGTTATGTTTCTGATCATTACAACCAGAAGCATGTGACTAATTCAAATGGATTGGATAGAACTGTTGACATTAAACAGATAACCAGATATTTCTCCAGCAAAATGGTTTTATTGGGGAACAAAAAAAGCAGTGCATTAGATATACATTCTAATGCCAAACCAGGCGTGCAAGTCCAAGAAACAAAGAAGGAGAGGACCTCTCTCTTATGAACTTAGAAGGAGCTGCTGTAAATGAAGAATCTGTGGCAGGAAACGGAAGTTTCAAAGTGTAATGAATTCTCGTTGGCTGAGTTATGGCAGTCTCCCATTGGCGGAGCTGTTACTGCGCAGAGGGGAATTTTCCTTCCTCCCATTTGGGTGGTGAAGCAGCGTCATGTCCTGTGCGGGACACACAGTATGGTCTCTTCCTGGTGGGGGTCAGTAGTGAGTACCGAGGGTCCTATAGGTCAGAGTTCTCTTCTAGCCTCGCACCTCCATCTTAAAGGAGGTTTATATTTATGAATTTCCTCAGATCTACCTCAGTGTTTCTCACGTGGGCAGATGCCATCAGATTCTCTTGTGTGGGAAGTTCTGCACCATATTTGCCTGCAGCCGTGAAGAGCATTAGTATGTGTCTGCATCTGCACTGGTGACTAATCAGGGACTCATACCGCTCTGGACCCTCACGACACTTCTGTGAGGTGGCCGAGCAGCTGTTCTTATCAAATGGAGGAGAACCGTGGAGCTGGCCGCGCATCCTCTTCCCTCTTCTTGCTTCCATTTTGCTCCGGTGTCGGTGCCACCTCTACCCCGCCCAGCGCCGCCTGTCTGGAGCTGAGCCAGGGGGAGGAGCTGAGCCCACTCCCTCCAATCAGAATTACCCTCCACCAGTCCAGTGGGCACGTGGCTCCATTCTGACCAATGAGATGCAAGATCGAAGCTTCTGGGCGGGGCTTCTGGGAGAAGTCTCTTGGGCCTCAGCAGGAAGCTTCCTGCGAGCTTCGTGCCGCCGGAAACACCGCGGGCGCCATCTTGCTTTGCTCTGAGGTGGAAACCGGGTGGACGAAGCTTCGAGCAGGAACATGGAAGGTGCCGGCGTTTGGATTGGAACCCCTGAGCCACCCGTCTGGAGTCCTGTTCCACCTCAGCACTCCCCGGTATGTGAGGCAATACTGTCTCTTTCTTTCCACCAATTTTGAGTAACACATTCCCATTTTATAGATGAAAGAGTTTCAGAGCAGGGAAGCGGCTTTCTCTGAAATATGTATTGTCAGGATTATTTTGGTTGCAGTGACGGAAACCTAACGCAAACAGCTTAAGAAAAGAAAAAGGCATTTGTAGAGTCCAGCACATTCGGAGTGTGGGAACAGACAAATGTCCCTCAGCTGGTGAATGGATAAACTGAGGGACAGGCCTGCGGTGTATTATTATTATTAGTCATCAATACAAAGGGAAAAATTACAGCTATGCCAGCAACATGGATGAACCTCGACTGCATGATTCTAAGTGAAAAGTCGGACTCAGAAGGGCTACATACCGTGTGATTTCATTTCTGTGACATTCTGGAAAAGGCAAAATTTCACACACAGAAAACAGATCAGTGGCTGCCAAGGGACTGAGGGGCCGCAGGGGGAGGCGAGGGAGCGGACGGCAGAGGAGAATGGGGGGTTTGGAGCTCGGATAGAACTGTTCTGAATCTTGGATTCTTCTGGATCTTGTTGTGATGCTATAGTTAAACAACTATATGTGTGTTTGTGGGTACTCACAGAACCACACAGTAAAAAGGGTGGATTTTACTGTATGTATATTGTGCTTTAAAAATTAAACTAAGCCCTAGCCGGTTTGGCCCAGTGGATAGAGCGTCGGCCTTCGGACTGAAAGGTCCCACATTCGATTCCGGTCAAGGGCATGTCCCTTGGTTGGGGGCACATCCCCAGTGGGGGTTGTGCAGGAGGCAACTGATCGATGTTTCTCTCTCATGATGTTTCTAATTCTCTATCCCTTTCCCTTCCTCTCTGTAAAAAAAAAAATCAATAACATATATTTTTAAAAAATAAAATAAAAATAAGCCCTAGCCGGTTTGGCTCAGTGGGTAGAGAGCGTCAGCCTGCAGACTGAAGGGTCCTGGGTTCGAATGTGGTCAGGTTGTGGGCTCTCTCCCCAATGTGGGTTGTGCAGGAGGCAGACAATCAATGATTCTCTCTCATCATTAATGTTTCTATCTCTCTCCCCCTCTCTCTTCCTCTCTGAATCAATAGAAATATATTTTAAAATAAAAAAAATTAGAGTGAAAGTTCTGAGGTAGGATGGGGGTACCCTTAGTGGGTACAAAGTTTCCATTTGTGCTGATGAAAAAATTTTGGAAATAGATAGTGGTGATGGTATGTATAGTTGCACAATGTTGTGGCTGTAATGCCACCAAATTGCACATTTAGAAATGATTAAAGGGACATTTTATGTTAAATATATTTTACCACAATTTTTATTTTTTATTTTTTAAAATATGTTTTATTGATTTTTTACAAAGAGGAAGAGAGAGGGATAGAGAGTTAGAAACATCGATGAGAGAGAATCATCAATCAGCTGCCTCTTCCACACCCCCTACTGGGGATGTGCCCGCAACCAAGGTACATGCCCTTGACCGGAATAGAACCTGGGACCTTTCAGTCCGCAGGCCGACACTCTATCCACTGAGCCAAACCAGTTTCGGCTTACCACAATTTTTAAAGTAGAAGAAAAAAAAGAATCCTGGGATAGATTTCAGGCATTGCTGAACCCAGGATTCTCTCCATCTTTCAGGCTCTCTTTTCCCTACCTTGGCTTTATTCCCAGCAAGCTCCCTCCCCACTCCCTCGCCCCCCCCCCTGCCTCCCTGCCCCAAGTGGGGATATAGATGGCCTTGGTCAGTTCCGGGGATATCTCCTCCCAGCTTAGCAACATGAGGAGGAGGGAAGTGCTTCTTTCCCAATAATTCCTTAAGGTTCGATAGTTGGCTTGCCTTGGGACATGAGCTTGCCCCTCGACCAGTCACTGGGGTCAAGGAGTTGGAATGATCTGATATGCCCACTCCTGGTTCTGTGGACAGTAGATCTACCCACCCCCCCCTTGGAGGGAGAGTGGAGAGGGAAGGATCTCAAAGAAAACCAAAGGCTTTGTCAGCAGCCCCTACACCCAAGTTAAATGTTGAATGGCCCAGCCCCAATTCTCTGCCCGACATTTATTCAGGCTGTGCCATTCTGTCCTTACATTTTCTCCAGCAAAGCCCACGTAGGTACAACATACACTCCTCATCTCATCCCTGGGTTTGCATAAAAACCCACGTCCACGAAGTAGCAACTGCAATGTTTTTCAATCACACAGCAAAGATATTTAAAAATATCACCCATATGTGTTTTAAATACAGGCAAATAGCTGGCAAGGCAGCAGGCTTCACACCCGCGTGCCATTCTGAGTTATAATCTTCTCGCTTCCAATTCTTGAAATCACACGTTGAAGGCCAGACAAGCACAGAACGTGGCTAAGGCTGTGCTTCTATCCAGAATCTTCCCAGCCCCGAGCTGCCCAGCTTTCTTTTCTGGTGGAGGAAACAGATTTGATCCTGGGAAGGAATTTAAGGGCTCCTGGGCTTGAACTGAATTATTTGTGCTCTGCTGAGAATATAGAATTGAAACTAGGAAGATTTTAGTGAAGTCTGAGGAATTTCCAACCTCTTTCATGATGCCATCCCTTATCAGTCTAGCTCTCCCCCCCCCCCCCCGCTTGCCCTTGCTTATGATCTTATAACTTGAGATTGCCCATGTTTTTTTTTACCTTCTATATTTATACATAATTTTAATAGCAAAATAATTCCTTCTGCTATGAATAATTCCAACTCAGAGTGGTTAAAGTTATAACAGATCCTATATAATAAAAGGCTAATATGCAAATAGACTGAAGGGCGCAATGACTAGTCACTATGGCATGCACTGACCACTAGGGGGCAGGCACTCAATGCAGGGGCTGCTCCCTGGTGGTCAGTGTGCTCCCACAGGGGAAGTGCTGCTCAGGCAGAAGCCGGGCTTGTGGGGAGTGGGCCTAAGCCAGCAGTCAGACATCCCTCGAGGGGTCCTGGACTGTGAGAGGGCACAGGCTGGGCTGAGGGGAACCCCCTCCAGTGCACGAATGTCGTGCACCAGGCCTCTAGTTATCTTATAAAAGAAGGGCAGAAACAGGTGAGTCTGAGTCTGGTGTAATCAGTGGCTATGTGACATCAGGTCTCTACCTTGCCATCCTCTGTGCGGCCTGTACCCTTAGCCTGCTTCCCCTCATGGCCCTGTAATAGCTGCCCCTGCACTAGGCACTTCAGCAGATCTTCCCTCACATCTCATTGGCTAGAACTGTCACATGTTCACTCCAAAGCAATAACTAGCAAGGACAATAGGAGGAGGACCAAGAAGAGTAGGAAGAAAAAGGAGGAGGAAGAAAAAGAAAATGAGATAGAAGGGAAGGGGAAGAGTCACAGAGGAGATTTCTGAGAAATCGCAGGGAGCTTTTGTAAGATCTTCTTTATAATTTCTCTTGGGATTGATTCATATTTCATTCTTGCCCTCTTTATACCCTTCCTCCTGGCTCTGGCCCCTTCCGGTTCCCTTTGCCTTGGTGCTTCATGGACTTGTCTAAGGTGCTTTGAGTGTCACTAGTCTTATTCCAAAAGTTCTGGAATATGAAAGTTTTTATTTCAAGTTTGTGGCAAATTTATTTGGCTACAGAATCTGCCCAGTACCGTGTAATATTTAGACTTATAAAGCAAAACAGTCAAACACAGCCCGGCAGCCACAGATTCAGGATTCAAACCCAATAGTGTTATACCTCCAAGTCCAGACTTCGGTACCACATACCATGCCACATCAAAACCTGACCTCCCTGTGGCTGGCATCATTGTGCAGCCATTTCCCAGTTGTTGTTTTTTTTAATATATTTTACAGAGAGGAAGAGAGAGGGATAGAGAGCTAGAAACATCGATGAGAGAGAAACATCGACCAGCTGCCTCCTGCACACCCCCCACTGGGGATGTGCCCGCAACCAATGTACATGCCCTTGACCAGAATCGAACCCGGGACCCCTCAGTCCGCAGACCGACGCTCTACCACTGAGCCAAACCGGTTTCGGCCCAGTGACTAGTTTTTAAATAAGATGTGGTTGCCCCAAAATGTGGTTGCCCCTGCCGGTTTGACTCAGTGGCAAGATCAGCGGGTTTGATTCCAGGCAAGGGCACATCCCTGTGTGCAGGCTTGATCTCCAGTCGGGGGTATGTGGGAGGCAGCCAATCAATGATTCTCTTTTATCATTGATGTTTCTATCTCTCTCTTCCTCTCTGAACTCAATACAAATATACTAATAAAATAAAATAAAATAAAATAAAATGTGGCACACATAGTTTTCTGTACCTAATCTCTCTCTTACATTTGCCTCTTGTCTGGACCACCGTCTGTCCCTCTGAGCTGCGGAGACCCTTCAGCAGTGGGGCGAGGCCTTGCCAGCCAACTTCCCTCCACCTTCATGCCACTTAGCAGCCTCTGGCAGACGCAAGTTTTCTGACACAGGCTCCCATAATTAGCAGATGCTCTTTAATTAGTGTTGTTTTCATTGCAGTTGTTGCCTTCCTGAGATTATCTTAATTCTTAATTCCATAGCCCTCAGGATACACATGTTGCTTATGTGCCATTTGCCTCTCTGGGGATTAGGAGAGAGGGAGTTTGTTGGGGATTCTTGTGGTGGAGGGCTTACCTTTTAAAACCAGACTAGCTTCTAGGGAAGTTTTTAGACTTAGCAGAGGCCGGGAGGTTGGAGCTGATAGAACAGCTCAGTAGAGTAGGGAATGGGAGAAATCCAGCCTGCCTGGATTTTAATCTACTTTCTGGCTCTGTGAGCATGGGCAGATTACATAATCTCTATGCCTGTCTGTAAAATGGGAATGCTAATAGTGCCTATTTTGTGGGGTTGTTGTGATGTTAAATGAGATAATTCTTAGTGCTTAGAACAGCGTGGGCAAACTACGGCCCATTTGGCTGTTCTATCTGGCCCTCGGAGCCGAAAGAGCGGAGGGTTCTCTTGCTCTCCCCTCTGCTCCTTCACCAGCAGCCCAAGATGAGAGTGCCAGCATGGCCAGGTTGCTTTTGTTCCGGCCCTCCAGTCCAGTTTAAGAACCCACTGTGGCCCTCGAGTCAAAAAGTTTGCTCACCCCTGGCTTAGAACAATGATTAAGTTACAATTATAATTATATTGGTGGCCTGAGAGTCATCTATTACCACACCTCCAAGAATCACTTGGATCCCTGGGCCAACAACACTAATAAAAGTTAGCGTTTGTAGAGTGCTTATTGATTTTGGGCTCTTTGCATGCATCATCTCATTTAATTCTCACCCCAACACTGAGGTCCCATTATACAGATGGGATTCAGAGAGGTAGAGTGACCTGCCCAAGGTCACATTTTAAAAGTGGCAGAGCAAGGAGTTGAATCTGTATTTAAGTTGGCTTTCTTTCATTCCAGCCCTGCTTCTTGTCACTCTATAAACAGAGAGTAACTGACTTGGCTTTCGTAATGTTGTTTGCTTCTTCCAATGGGGCTTTATCCCATGTTATAATTGATGAAACAAGTTCAGGGGTGTGGGTGACTTGCCCAAGGACACATACCTAGGAAGGGAGAGCCCGGATCTGCATCCTCATTTGAACCCGCCTCTGATTGCAGACTCATTCTAGGCGCTCAATCCCTGACATACATAGCAATTGATTTTGTGCTTCTTCCAACACCTGTTGGAGTGTTTAACCCCATTTTACAGGTGAGTATTCTGAGGCTTGGGCGAGAAGCCAGCACGTGGCAGAACCCGTGATTCAGACTCCTCCTCTGGACCCAACGCTCTTTTCCCTGCCTTTGGCCAGGAAATGCTGCCAGGTAAGGGGATAGAAAGAGAAGGGAGCTCTAAAGGGTAAGGGTGCTCCAAAGTTTAGCTTTGGGTTCGCTTTTTGCCAGCCAATCCGGGCGCTGCCCAGAGCCCTTTACTAGCAGGGGCTCTCAGGCTTGGAGGTGCATTGGCATATACACTAAGTGTCCACCAGGTGGTGCTTTTGCCAAAGGCCGGGCTCCTGGAGATCCCAGGACAGGCCTCACTATCCCACCTTGGGAAGGTAAAACCAGGCACACACTGTATGTATCTGCATTGTATGCTCATCCATGTGCACACACAGGCTGTACAGATATGTGTACTAGGAAGAGCACACAGATGTGTCCCAGAGAATCTGTTTATAGCCTGTATGTAAATGTTCATGAATACCAGGTAGGTGCATGTACTGGCATGTAGGAGTATGTGTGCATGTGCAAATGTGTATATATATGAGAGTGTGCAGATATAGGCAGAGTTTGTGAGTGTAGGTGTGTATGCATTTGTGTGCACATATGTGCAAATAAGTTTGTGAGTGTGTGCAAAAGGGGGTGTATCACACTAGATCTGCCTAGCCTGAGGTCCTGAGGATCATTACAGAGTTTCTTTCCTTGGCTGGGCCACATGACATCTCAGGGTCCACACTGCCTGGCACATTTGCCAAAGACCCTGCTGGATGGCAAGATTTGGGAGGAAGAAGGGCCATGGCAGAAGGGCCAGATTTGCTTCCTGGGTCAGGGAGTGCTTGAATAGTGTTTGCTTCCCAGACACTGAGTTCTTTAGAACACAGATTTCTGTGGTTGGAGGAAAGGGGACCCAACCTTCACAGACCAGCAACTAGAACCTTCATCTTGGACTCCTAGAGCTCTGGAGAGTATGGTTGGAAACTGCGGGTATAAGGAGTTTTGGCTCGGGGTTGTATTCTGACTCATCCCCTTACCAGCTGGGAAGTAAATTCAAAGCCCCATGGAGGAGTTAAAGGCAGGTGAGGAAGAGAAGAGGGTAGCATTCAGGGTTAAGAACTTGAGCCCCGGCATCAAACCAAACAGGACTTGACCTTCAGTTCTGTTACTTACAGGCTGGGTGACCTTGGGCAAGTCACTTACCCTCTCCCCAACCTCATTTCCTCAGCGATTAAAAGGAGGAAATGGCAGTGCTTCCTCCAAGGGCTGTTACAAGGAAGAAATTAGATAAAGGGCAGAGCGTGCCCAGCTTGTGGAGAGCAGGCCGTAAACTATAGCATTCCCGTTATTTTTTTGTCCTATGGGGCCGACTGGATCATCTTTTGGTTTTTGAAAACCAAGAGCTGAGGAACCAGAAGCTCCACAAAGGCAGAGAGTGGTAACTCGGGGACTGGTTGGCAGGGTAGCAGACACAGCCCCTCTGGGTCTAATTTGTCTGAATGGCATATTCTGGAAGCACCTTCATTCCCTTCTCTCCTGCCCGGAGCACATATAGCAGGAAGAAATAAAGCTGGGGTCAAGGCTTTTGCAGCAGGACTACCAAACGACACACATTTTCCCATGTAACTTCCAAGACATGCTCAGCATTGTTCCATTGCGCGAACTTCAGTAAGCTAGTCTGTCTCACTGAGCCTCAGTTTGCTTGTCTGTAAAATGGACATAGCCATGATAGATGTGAGATTTGAGAAGAATGTTGGTGGAGCCCCTAGTGCAAAGTAGGGATCATTATGACAATGGTGGTGGCAAAATTATTGGACAGGGGCAAAATGAAAAGTGTAAGCATTGACATTTCTTCATCTTACCAAAGGAGGGAAAGAATTATTTGTGTTGTTTGGTTATCAAGTGGTATTTTTCTGACTAGATGAGATGTGAGAATCTTAGATTTGAAGGAGAAGTAATGGGAGAGAGGGTGCAGAAATGGAGGAAGAGGGAGAAAAATGAGGAAAAGACGGAGAGAAACGTGCAGTAAGCATTGAATGAGAGAAGATGGATGAGCAGTTTGAGAGGAGAGAAATTAAAAATAGAAATTGGAGTGATTGCTTTAATGAAGGGAACTTTGGAGAAAGAAAGAAGCAAAAAGGATTTTAAGGTATTACACCTTCTTTGCCCCTAAAGAAAACCTGCAGTAACCGTCTACACTTTTTATTGAGGCTTTAAGGAGCCTAGTTATTGGAGTTTTATTTGGCTGGGGTGGGTGGAAGGTGCCAGAGGACTCAGTTCTGAGAGCTCAGGGAAGACCTATGGCTATCCTTGGGGCTCACAGTGCTGGGAGCCGATGGAGGTATGGGTGCCCTATTGGACATAAAGCCACCTGCAGCCGCTCAGGCCAGATGAGTCATTGGGAGAGATGGAGAGCTAAATGGGTGCTCTGAATCCCATGGTGGTTGTTTCTGAGGACTTAGGTCACTGTCGCGCTTGCACACTCAGATGCAAAAATGAGGATGTGGAACCGAAAAGCAGGTTCTTGTCCTGGGGTCCATTTCACAGCGGCTCAGCAGAGCTGTGTGCCTGAAGAAGAGCTTTTGCCAGTGTGGATCCAAGTCCTAGAAACTCTCATTAGCTAATGTTTCTAAATCTCCTGGAAGTTGTCAAGTGCCAAATAGTGTTTCATTCCAGGGATACTTTAGAAAATTCAGTCCTGGTTTTGGCTATCGATCTGGCTCTGAACGGGACCCTGGGCCATTACATAATCAGAACTATTAGGATGATTTTCCAATAGACAGACATGTAAAAGCAGCTTAATAAGGATATAATTTTAAGTTCAGATGTTCTGTGCTGTTAGATTAGAAAGGAAGATGTTGAGTTTCTTTTCTATAATTCCATCTCTACCTGGAGTTGATTGTTATATAAGGTGTGAGGGTAGGGATCTAATTGTATTTCCCCCCCAACCCCCCATATGGATAGCTAGTTGGTCCAGCTAGGAAGCTTGGGAGGTACAGTGTATCCTTTCCCCACTAGTTTATTATGCCAGCTGTGCCTCCTCTTTGTGTGAGTCTGTTCTATATTTGCATGAATCTGCTTCTATGCTTTTAATTTTGTCTCGTCCTCCAGCTGCACTATCTTTATTATTATTACTTTATATAATTTTATAATTCTTCAAACTTTCCCTGGATATTCTTAGCCCTTGCATTGCCATAAGAATGATAAGATGGGATTGTCATGTTATGTGAAAAATCATATTGGGATTTTGATTGGAATAGTCTTAGATTTATGGGTTAATTTTGAGAGAAAAGACATCTTTACCATACTGTATCTTTTAGCCCATAAACATATAATATCTCTCTATTTCATAGATCTTTTATAGATATCTCAGTTGAATGTGCCATTCTGTAGTATGTTTACCAGTCAAGGGCCCAGGAGGAAATAGGTCCACCATACCCCAACCAAATGAAAATTCCTATTGCTAAAAGTAGTTTGTGCTCATAAAAGAAATTAACCCCTAGCTGATTTGTCTCAGTGGATAGAGCGCAGGCCTGCGGACTGAAAGGTTACAGGTTCTATTCTGATCAAGGGCACATGCCTAGTTGTGGGCTCAATTCCCCAGTAGGGGGCGTGCAGGAGACACCAATCAATGATTCTCTCTCATTGATGTTTCTATCACTCTCCCTTCCTCTTTGAAATATATATATATATATATATATATATATATATATATATATGTGTGTGTGTGTGTGTGTGTGTGTATATATATATATATATATGTATATGTATGTATATATGTAAGTTAAGATGATGATTTGGAAATCACAAGAGGCCTCTAATCCTATTTTTCAGAACTATTGTTTGTTAACCATTTAATATATAGTTTTCCTTAACTTTTTCCTAAACACAGCGTTTTAAGCAAAGATGGGATTATTTCATTATTTCTATAACCTGCTTCTGTTCATTTTACCATACATCCTAGGCATCTCTTCAGCTCAACACATAGAAATAGCCCTCATCTTTCTTAGCAATTGAATAATATTCTATGGTAGGTGTATTGGTCATGGTCCCAATAGGTATACTCAGCTGGGATTTTTAAATGACACTATTTACAGAGGTGTATGCAGGAGAATGTTAAGGCACCCAGATGCTAGCACGAAGACGCTATTTTCACCCCAGATAGAAAGAGGTGGGGGGGGGGGGACCAGGGAGAGTAGGGGGACAGCTGGACCAGTGACATCTAGTGAAGTAGAGAGAGAGCTGGGGAAGAAATACTTCAACCTCTTCCTCCTTCCATCTTATCTCCTAGCACAATGGTCGGCAAACTGCGGCTCTTGAGCCACATGCAGCTCTTTGGCCCCTTGAGTGTGGCTCTTCCACAAAATACCATGGCCTGGGTGAGTCTGTTTTGAAGAAGTGGCATTAGAAATTTAAGTTTAAAAAATTGGGCTCTCCAAAGAAATTTCAATTGTTGTACTGTTGATATTTGGCTCTGTTGACTAAAGAGTTTGCCGACCACTGTCCTAGCAAGACGAAACCCCACTGGAAACGAGGGATCTTGGGAGATACAGTCTACAGAGGTCAGCTTCTGGGGGTGGAGGCACTACCAAGCGGGAGTGAATGAGGAGCAGGAGCCCAGGGAGAACAATCAGCATGGCATGAGAACACCACTGTTCGTGTAGCTGGTCTCTGGCACAGGAGGGCATCAGGCCGGGAGCCTGCCCTCTTGTGGTGTTCCTCTCAGTGAGCTTGGTCATTGAGTGTTGGCACATGGTTAAGGCTGTAGCCCTTGCTTTCTAGGCATCTGCTTTTCCTCCCATTCTTCCTCCCCATTAGAGACAGGGCAGGCTCAAGTGCAAAGAGCCCAATTCTTGATGTGAGTGAACCTAGGTATTAGTCAAGTTCTGCTCCTTCACAGCCATGTGACCACGAGTCAGCAACTTCCTCTCTTAGGGCCTCAGTCTGCCCATTGGTGTTATGGGACTGCATATCCCTGTCCTGTCCAGGCCAATAATAATGATAGCTACCAGATACAGCACATTTACATAGAACTTTACACATATTAACTCATTTAAATCTCATCACCTTGTGCAATTATTATCACCACTGTACATACGAGGAAAATAAGGTATAGAGGTAAAACACACACACACCACCACCACCATCACCACCACCAGAAACTTGCAAGGTCATAGGCCTTGTAAGTGGCAGAGCTAGAATTCATCTCTAAACAGTCTGACTCCGTAATCATGCTCCTAACTACTATATTAAGCTAATAATTTATTTATAAAGCATCTAACAGCCAGTAGGTATTTAATAATGGTAGTGGTTGGTAGCATTGTGTCAGGTGTTTTGCACATAAGGAACTGCTGGCTGGATCCTTATAACCAGTTACTCCAGCCTGTGGATCTGAGGCCTAACCGTGGGCCGGCCACTGGGAGCACACCCTTGCAGGTGCTAGCCAGTCACTCCCATGTTCCTTACCCTTCTCCTAGGGCTATTTAATACTTACTGGTAAATTTGGAGTCTAGTCTTTCTCCCTGTCTGGCAGCTGTGGTGGGCAATGCAGAGCTATGGAAGGACATTTTCTTTTGTTTCAGCTTTGATGCTGGGGATTTTACATATCATTATGTTTGTGGCTGAGGACCCTGCCATTATCTTCCTTGGGATTCTTGCACAGTTTATGAATTTCCTAAAGGATCTGGCTCTCTGTCTGCTTCTGCTTTCCGGATAGGCTGCCCAAGCTGCCCTCTGCTTCCTCGTGGTGTGGTGGGGAGAGTTAATTTTTTTTATTGTCATTTTTTAATACTTATCTTGACACATGAGTTTCTGTGAATCCAGAATCAACCAGGAACCTACTTAAGTTTTTGCATATCTATGTATGTATGTGTATTTGTGGCAAGGAGTGTTAAGAACATGAAAAACAGCTTTTCACAAAATGTTTAATATTTTAGTGCTTTAGTTCCCAAATCCAAGGTTGGTTGATTGCTGAAAAAGCATGAATTTCCTGGCTTACCATCTTTCATTAAGGACTACCCATAATAATATAATTTCCCCAGTTAACTCTGTTTAGGAGGTAAACACTTAACTGCTGAATTCATTATTGCTGAGCCTGAGATGGTAACAGATGCCTTTGGAATATAAGTCCCCACATCTAATAAGGCACAGGCTCACGATGCTCTTGGAATGTGGTGGGGAGAGATGGCTTAAATTTATTTTGTGAATAAAGCAATAAGCCACTAAGCAAAGCTAATATGTTTCAGCCCAGACAGAAAGACACAATCATTCAGTATTTATGTAGCAACTCATTCCTCAGTGGGACTGCAAGTTCTACCATTAAAATAGTCGGAATTCTTCAGAGACCCACTGCATTAAGTCATTTAAAAATATCACAGACTTAAAACAATCTGAATTATTGGATTTTTTCACTGCTTCTCGGTAAGCATGTTTGCTGTGGCAATTTCCTGCTCGGTCAAAGGTATAGATGTCAGTCAAGAAGTAGAAAAGTTCCATGCAGAATTTTTATTTAGGAGTCCTATAGTCCTTAACAAAGTCAGACATACTGTATTTTTATTTTAACTTTTTAAAAAATATATATAACTTGATATTCAAGAACTGTTGCAAGTACAAAGAATTTTTGTATACACTTCATCTAGAGTCCTCAAATGTTAATATTTGCTATATCAGTCTATGGAGATACAATAGAAAAATGCATATTATTTCTTGTCTGAATTGTTTGAGAGTTGGTTGTGACATGACACCTGTCCCTTTAACCCTAAGTACTTCATTGGGTTATTTAAAAACTAGGATATTTTGTTATATAATCACAATGCAATGATCAAAACCAGGAAATTGATATAATACTATTATCTAATCTATTGACTTTATTCTAAGTGTGCCATTGGCTCCAATTAATGCACTTTATAATAGAAGAAAATCCCAGATCATACGTTTTAATCACTTGTCATGTCTGTTTTGCTTCCTTTAATCTGGAATAGTTGTCTTCCTGTTTCATGTGACAGTGACATTTTTTTTTAAAGAGAACAAGCTCTTTATTTTATAGAATTTCCCCTCCATTTGGATTTGTTTTGTATTTCTTCACAATTAGATTCAGATTATTCACTTCTGGTAGGAAATATTTTAGAAGTGATGTGTGTCCTCCTCAGTACATTATATCAGGAGGTACATGATGTCAATTTGTTCCATGACTTCAAAGTCAGACAAAATTAAAAA
This sequence comes from Vespertilio murinus, assembly GCA_963924515.1. Lineage (NCBI taxonomy): Eukaryota > Metazoa > Chordata > Mammalia > Chiroptera > Vespertilionidae > Vespertilio > Vespertilio murinus. The sequence goes on along the minus strand of OZ004720.1, from coordinate 9,603,340 downwards.
TAATCTTTCATCAGAACTGAGGTTTGTTAAAAATTGCTTTGAAGGGTTTTACATTCACTCCAAATTTCCTATTACAGGTCTTTAAAAAAACAGACTCAAAGACAAGGAAGCTGCAAGCTTTACAGATGCTCAGAAGAAAATGTAGCCATTAAAAAAATTGCCATGTGAGAGTTATGAAATTTCCCTAAATTCATTTTGCAGAATGGGAGCTGTAATTTAAATGTGAAGTTATCAAGAGCTGAGATAAACCACACATCACGTGCAATTTAATCTGGCAAGGAAACAGGCCACTCAGAATTGCTAACTAGGCCTAATTCATTACATCTTATAGAACACTGTACTTTTAGTCTTACCAGTCTTTCAACTTGTGCATTAATATATTTACCCACACCTCATGGAAAATGTATGGGGATGGTAACAGAAATACTGTATCCTTGTTTAAATCACATTACATTTCTTAAACAGCTCCAGTGATTGCTCAGAAATATCACACTTTCTTCTGAAGTATTTATGAAACAATTATTTACATTACATTAAAAACTTTAATTGCCTTGAAGCACGTGCTCCAAGATACAATATTGGAAAATCATCAAAAATATCCATCACGACTCTCTCTCCTTTACAACTCTTCTAAACTTTATCTTTTTTATAACCCTCGGTATTGATCTATTGTCCCAGACCAAGAGTGATATCAGAAGTCCAAGCTGGCTCATAAAAAGGGAATATAATTTCCATTTGCTCTGTCTATAAAGCAAATCTTTTGACCAGAGAAAAAGAAGGGAAAATGCCCATTTTTGGGGGGTGGGGAGGTGAGTGGGGTGGGATTTGGCAGGGTAACATGCCAGGAAGGCAGAGAGTGTCCCCAGGTTGTGGTAGGGAGGGGTAAGCTGTGTGTGATGGAGGAGGTTGGGAGTGTGAGTTCTTGGGTGGGGACTGGCGACTCTGGCTTGTACAGGGAAAAAGGAAAATGTAAAAGAAAAAACCTGGTCAACACTATTGTCTGAGAAACTGCAAAAAAAAAATGGGACCCTCCCTCCAGCTGGGTTCAAGACCCTGTTCCAAAAAGACAATCATAATAAGGATCCCTCTACTGCCAAGGACCTGGGGGCCCAGCCCAAGTAGTAATACAACAGCAGAAATCTCTGCAGTTAGTTAAGGAGCAGCCCTCACAGCAGGGCTAGGCCCCTTCATAACAATAAGACCATAACAGTTAAAGCCAACTCACTTGGAGAAAAAGCGCTCCAGAGGTTTGTGGAGGAACCCCTTCATTAATTATCATAACAGTAAAAGGGCCTGCCATTTTAAAGTTGTGAGGAGCCTTATAATTGGACCCCTCCAATAGCCGGAATCCCTGTTAAAAACCACCCGAGCGACTCCTCCGGTCCTCCCCCCCCCCCCCCCTAAAGAACCTTGAGCTTTGGCAAAGGAGCTGTCCCCCAATAATCATAATTATGCACATAATGGCGTGGGCACTGCGTGTGGCAGTGGTGACATTTCCCATGGCTCAGTGGCGCCCCCGGGGCAGTGTGCACCCGCCTGCCGCTCCGCTCCTGCCAGCCCGCCGCCCCGGGTCTCCGCGGTCCGATCTGCGGGCCGCTACCTTCGGATCCGTAGCTTGGCTAGCGGAGGAGCGACGGCAGCCCGAGGCACGTGTTGTGTGTGCTCCGACTGTAAAAGAAAAAAAAAAGCATTGCAAACTATTAACTTTTTATTTTCGAGTATGCAATGCAGGGGGTGGGGGGTAGACAGGTGCTGGAGGAGAGTAGGCGCCTCGCGCGCCGGCCTCCCGCAGCCCCCCTCCCAAACTTCCCTTCGCATTGATCAGCACGTTACGTCAGTATTGATAAGTTTGCAAAAAGCCAAAGTCAAGTGCAATCGCGCGGCACACCGACCCCGGACTTGGGGGGAGATGCAGCGAGCGCTTCGCGGGCCCGGGAGCCGGCTGCAGGCAGGGCAGCAGCGGCGCCGGCGCCTCTCGAAGAGGCTGCCTCCCCCCCACCGCTCCCCTCCCACCCCGTCCTCGGCCGCCTCCCCCCGGCGGGCGCCGAGCTCCCCGCCAGGCGCGCTCCTCCCGCGCCCTCCGGGGGTCGGGTGGGGGGGCGGGGGGCGCACAGCTCCCGGGCCCGGCGGCGACGACGGCGCGGCGGCGCCGAGGGGCGGCGGGTGGCCAGAGGCCGGGGGCGTCGCGGGGTCCCGGGCGGTGGCGCGCCGAGCCGGAGCGGCCAGTGGCGGCCCCGGGGCTGGGGGGAGTCCAGCCCGGATATTGAGTGCAGCCATTGAGAAAAGCCAAACTCTTGTGTGTGTACGTCTCGAATAGCCCCCAAGATGGCCGCCAATGTGGGATCGATGTTTCAATATTGGAAGCGATTTGATCTACGGCGACTCCAGGTTAGTGTGGGCAGCGCCGGCCGCGCGGCCGTGGGGAGCCCTCGGGCGCGCCCTGGGCGCATTGGGGAGGTCCCCGGGAGGGCGGGAGGGCGCCCCGGGGCGGCGGGCGGCGGCGGCTGGGGCTCGCCGGGGCTCGCCTGCCCGCTGCCCATCGATAGGTATTAGGAATTGATCTCGCCGCTGCTCTTTGTTCGGTTCAATCATCGATTAGCCGCTGTGACCATGGAGAAGCGCTAGTGAGCCCTCTGCCCGGGGACCTAGCCGGCTGGCGAACGGCCGGGAGAGGCGCGGGGAAGGCAAAGGCTTCGGTCCGGGCTGGGGGCTACGAGAGGGACCACCGAGAGCCCCCCTGCCCCGCACTTCGCGCGCCTCCCAACTTCGCGGCGCCGGGGGAGGCCGCGGAGTGCGCCGCGTGCCTGTCGGCGCCCGGCTGGGGCTGGAGCTGGGGTTGGGGTGAAGGAGGGAGGGAGCTGGTGGGCAGGGAGGAGTCGGAGAGAGGAGGAGGCAGCCCAGCCGGGGTTGGTGAGGAGGAGGCTCCGCGCCCGCCGCCGGTCGCCACCTCCGCCGCCGCCGCCGCCTGGCTGCGCAGTCTGGACGCGCCGCCACCGGGGGGCCGCTGCCGCTGCCCCAGCCACAATCGCAGGACTGGCCGCCTATTTCGGCAGATCTCTCTACTCGGGCCGGGTTCTCGGGGTTCGTCTTTGCTTCTTGCCTTTATCCCCCCCCTTGCCAAGTCTACGGGGACGGGCGGTGGTGATGGGCCCGGGGCGCGCTCAAGTTTGCGCTCCTGCCTCAGGGGCCGTGGAGAGCCCGGAGCGCCGCGGAGCAGGTGACTCCCGCTCTCGGGCCCTTGGGAACTTTTAAGTGGGAGATGCCCTCGCTGTCTTCTGCCTCCTGTTTTTCCTCCTCACTTTCCTGCTCTCTTTCTCCTCCCCCCACTTTCCCTAGTGACTTCCTCCCAAACCCCAGCACTTTATCCCTTCTCCACCTCTCCCTGGGAGTCTCCCCCGGATTTCGGAGTGTTCTCTGCCGACCCTCTTAGGAGGTGCGGCTGGCGGTGGGATCTCAGAGAATACCAGCTCCAGCCATTATTCTTTCCTAGGTGCCCTGGGACGCTCCGGATAAGTCCCTAAACCCTGGCGTCTCAAAAAGCCGAGGCAGACCCAGTGGGAACATGAGCAGGGAAATGGTGCTGATAACAGGCGATTACAGCATCCTGCCTTGGCCTTGACATTCTTGGAAAAAGCGAAAAAGCGACAGCATCAGTCTGGAGATAAAAAGGGACCCACTTAAAAAAATCTGCAGACAAATCTCTTTAAGTTTCTTCTTCTGATAGTGGTTCCAGCACTCCCTTCCCCCTGGCCTAAGTCTTCCTCTCTAACTCCCCCCCCCCCCCAACTCCCTGCTTATCCCCCTCCCCCAAAGCCATTGAGCTGGGGAGAAAATCGGGCACTCAGGCATGCAGCTAATAACTGCAAGTGCCTTGCAATTCCAAGTCCTCACTGGAGTTGGGGCTCAGTTTGGTGGCCAGCTGCGGGCAGGGATGTGAGCTATGCTTGTTGGTTTAAATGATGCTAAAGTGGCCTCTCTGCAAGAGTGTGGTGTGTGTGTGTGTGTGTGTGTGTGTGTGTGTGAGAGAGAGAGAGAGAGAGAGAGAGAGAGAGAGAAAGAGAGAGAGAGAGAAAGAGAGAGAGAGTTGGGCAGCCACATTGAGCTTGGCACGAAGGCCAGTGGTAATCGTATTCCCTGCTAATGTTTGTAAATGAGACCCGGGCATGGCTGGGGGACAGCGTCTTTATTTATGATTGATGTTCTGTAACATAAGGAATGACAAGAACGTGGCAGACAAGAGGAGCAGAACCAGAAGGGCTGGCGAAAGCCCTTTGCAGGGTCCTATTGTTATTCTGAGCCGGAGAAAATTTCTGCAGCGAGATTTACAGCGCTGGTATTTGCTCCCGGTTGGCTGGAATGTCAGTTAACACAATTTTCATTAGATAACTCGTTTTCAGTCGGGGAGCTCAACCTGCAGCGGGAGGGCCGGGTGCTGAGGGCTGGGAGCAGCTCCCAGGGGCTGATTTCCGAGGAGCTGCGGCGGGGGGAGGGTTTAAACCTACTCTCTTCCTTCTCTGGCTCAGGGGCCTTTTGTGGAGCTGTTGAGGTCACCCAGATCTTGATTTCAGTTGGACTCTCATTGATTTGGGAACCTTTGTTAGGATTTTAGAAGATGCGGAGGTGGAAAAGCAGATTTGAACTGGAACGTGTGAAGGTGGCAGGGTCTTGTTCAGGTGATGGGAGCAGGGCTGTAAGACTTGTGTTCTAACAAGGTGTATGGGCGGGGGTTCATCCAGACAATGGCCGGTGTGTCTGGCACAAAAGGAAGGCTCTGGGAAAAGAGGGTAAGCTCATTTACATGGATATTAGGTGGGGAGGGGCCCCGTGGGAGTCTGAATGGCTGTACACTCCTAGAGAGCAGAGAAATAAAGGTGGCAGCGTGGCTGTGTGCAGACATGTAGGCCCTCACATCTGCCATCGTCCCTGTTCTAATCCTGAAATGTCCAGTTGTTCCCCTACTGCTTCCACCCTTATTCTCACTGATGGCATTTTTTGTTGGAACGGATTATGAACCTAAGCACTTTTGCTCGGGATCATCTCTTGTGCATAATGCTAATGACTCCTACGCCACACTTTTATTTTCGTTTTTCCCCCTTTCTACTTTCCTCTTATAGAGGAGGTAACTAGGAAAGAAAAGGCGTACTGGCTCATTCTGAGGCCCAGGTAGGAGAGACAGGCCCCACCCCGGGCCCTGCACAGGCCGAAAGCTTTGGGCAGGCTCCTCACCAGGCCCAATGCTTGTGGTGTGGGGAGGTGCCTGGTTTCAATTCTTGGTTCAGGTTGAGTGGTTTCAGGAGCCTGGCTGCTGAGTGTTAAAGCGGCGGAGGCGGCAAAGGCAGCCAGTGTCCCCAGGCCAGACCGTGCTGCTGACGCCATCCCAATCCCAGCAAGAAAGGTGACCTTGTACCAGCCCAGTGTACAGCCCTCCGGAAGTATACATTTTTCAAATATGGAAGCAGTCCAGTTATTATTCCTTCCAGTGCTATCTCGGAACACAAAAGGGATATTTTCCTAGGGAGGAAGTCAGTCAGGAGTCTTGATGACTTGTGGGCTGGTGATGGTGAAGATCCTCTGACATGTGGCACCCTGTTCCGGGACCCCTGAAACTGCTTCCCCTCTTCCTTCTTTTTTGCTGTGCTGCTAGCAGTGCAGGAAATGAGGAGAAATAAAATTCCATCCCAAAGATAATGCTGGACATATTTCATTTGGTTATAAGATTGCTTTATGGTGAGCATTACTAACGCAGTATTTTTTTTTATAGCTTTTCTGTGTATAATCGTCGTAACTGGATTCACACCTTTATGACTTTCTTTTCTGCTCTATTTTGCCACTTTTTTTTTTTTAAGGTGTGTTGGGTCCATTCTCTCTTTCTCCTCCAAGAAGGTTAAGCTAGCAAGAATGGAGGGTATCCACTCAAAGTGAGGGCGCCCAATCTAAATGTATATCTGTTTCTTGGGAGGAAATGTTGGGGGAAGGATCACATGGTGTGAGGTGTGGAGGAGGAGGCAAATTCTGCTTGAGGTGTGAGCATTTAGGGAGAAAGATTGACAGGGCTGGACTTCTGTAAGGAGTTTGGAGAAACTCCTGGGAAGGCTCAGTTTCTTGGCACACAGGAATTGGGGCTTGATGGAATGTTTTCCCCTGCTCAAAGTTTAGAAAAGAGCGTGGATCTGATTAAAATATTATAATCTTATGATATTCTGAAGTGCATAAATTTTACATATCAGCCACAGAGAGTTTAGACATCCATTAGAGCCTCTGACAGCTTGACTTATCTAAATGTGCTATCATTTAACAATGTGTCAAAATTCCCCTTTCTGTAGATGACAGCAGTAAATAAGCTATCAGCCTTGTTGGCGGAATCCTAACTTTGGAAACTTCACCGTAATAGAATCACTGCCAGGGCAGGGAGCATGAGCAGACTGGGCTGGGGCTTGGCATGGTCCGGGCCCATGAGACCGGTTGGCATTCGGTGAGGGCTGCGGGAGCGGGAAGACGAGGAGAGGTGGGGGAGATGGGGTGAGGGGAGATTTCTAGCAGTAGCTCTGTGAATAAAAAAATCAAAGAATTGGCCAGTCCCCTGGACCCTTACAGGTCTAATCAGTGGGTGACCCCATTCCATCTGCCTCTCCAATTCATCAGAACCCTATGGGCCTTTTCTGCAGAAGGAGCTAGAAATGTGTTGAATTTTTATTTAAAGAACCCAGCAGTCTTTTCTGGGCATCCCAAAATTTTGGTTCCTCAACTCTGCAGAAATTACTTCCAAAGATGGGTTCTCTCTTTGAGTGCCAAAAGAAAACAAACATCTCATCCCTGACTGCCTTTGTTGTTGGAGGTCTCGAAGTTTCTTTTATTAATACCTGAGTTCACTGTAGAAAATTAAGAAACCACGGATAGCATCTCGGTGGTTTATTTTATTTTATTTATTTTTAAATATATTTTTATTGACTTTAGAGAGGAAGGGAGAGGGATAGAAAGATAGAAACATCAGTGATGAAAGAGAATTATTGATGGGCAACCCAGGCCTGTGCCCTTGCTCGGAATTGAATCTGGGGTTGTTTAGTCCGCAGGCCCACGCTCTATCCACTGAGCTAAGCCCGGCTGGGCTCGGTGGGTTATTTTAGGTGGTGTGCTATTTTGACTAGGAACAGCTTTTCTGATGGTGGTGGTGATATTCTCTCTCTTTCTCCTTCCTTTCTTCCCTCCTCTCTTTTTCTTTCTCTCCTTTTTTATTTATCTTCCCTCATTCTCCGCCTCCTCCTTCTTTGCTTCCTCTTCCTTCTTCTTTTCTCCTATTAAAAAAAGGATTTTGTCTTCAAACTTGACATTGTTGTAGTAACCTTGCTTTCAGCACCTGGGATTTCAAATGTGAACACCTTGGCTGGTGCTAAATTTGGTCCTGGATGATGGTAGATGTGGCCATCCAGAAAATGTGGTTTTCTCTGCTGCTGTCTCAAAGTGCTGGGTTTCTGGCAGCTTTCCGGTGATCTAATTCCGTGGTCGAGCCTGGGAAGAGGACCTGGGCGATGCCCTGGCTTTGTCCCTGGCTTTGGAATGCAGGGTCCAGCCTCCTGGTTTATTGTTCTTTCTGGGGCATGCTCTTTATTTATGACAAATGTCGGGGAAGGTGGAGGTAATTGGCAGAGGGCAAGGATCCCAAGACCTCTAAGTCTGTGTGCCTCTAGCACTGCTGCGTGAATCACCAACATCCCAAGTCTCCCATTTCATAATCCATCACACAGACAGCTGTGCCCATTTGGTCTGCCAAATTGGGTTATTATAAAGGTGGCGACATAATTTGTATGCCAGTTACACGCATTGTCTTCTAATGATCTTGGGGCCTATTGTGGTGGTGGTGGGGTGAGACTGACATTTTAAGCAAATTTTTGAGCCAACAAATCATGTGTAGGTTGGAGTTATTTGGTTTCTAGTATTGATGAGTCCTTCACAAAATGGTTTGTAATGTTTTATAGGATATGAGCAATATATTCCTATCATGCTTCGATTAAAATCTAAAGTCCTTTCCCCTGATTTTCAGGCTCCCCATGACCTGTCCCCTTGGTATCTATCTCTCTGGCTTCCTCTCCAGCCTTTGCCCCTACAGATTCTGCTCCAGTCACAATGACCTTCTTTTTGTCCCTCAAACATATAAAGTACTTTCCTACCTCAGGACCTTTGCACTTGCAGTTCCCTTTCTCTCCAGACCTTCCTATGTTGACTCCTTCATTTTATTCAATTTCAGCTCAAATATGGATACCACTTAGCCTAAGGAAGGCTAAAGAAGCTTCCACAACTCCTTTGCCCCTTTAATGTGCAAGTGTGCCCCCACATCATTAAGGACACTGTTTCCCCTGAGGGTTTTAACCTCGGAGCCTTCTCTGGGTGCTACATCTCTCTAGACACTCTAGGATACCATCTAGGCCAGGGGTGGGCAAACTTTTTGACTCGAGGGCCACAATGGGTTCCTAAACTGGACCGGAGGGCCGGAACAAAAGCAACCTGACCATGCTGGCACTCTCATCTTGGGCGGCTGGTGAAGGAGCGGAGGGGAGAGCAAGAGAACCCTCCGTCCTTTAAGCTCCGCTGGAGGATAGAATAGCCGAACGCGCCGGATCCGGCCCGCGGGCCATAGTTTGCCCACGGCTGGTCTAGGCCAACCCTAAGGGATAGCAAACTTTTTCTAGAAAGAGTCATAATAATAATATATTTTAGGCTTTGCAGGCTATGTGGTCTCTTTTGCAAGTACTCCATTCTGCCACTGTCGCATGAAATAGCAATAGACTATAAGAATGAATAGATGTGGCTGTATTCCAATAAAACTTTATTTATTAAAAAGGCTTAGGGCCAGATTTGGTCTGAGGGCCATCTTTTGCTGACCCTAGTCTATTATGTGATAGTTGCTACATAGGTTGTGTTATGGCTGAAGTTTTTAAATATATATTTATTGATTTTAGAGAGAAAGGGAGAGGGAGAGAGAAAAACATCTATGAGGAAAGAGAATCATTGATCACCTCCTGCAGGTCCCCCATTGGAGATCAAGCGTCCTGCATGCCACCCACTGCGGATTGAGCCTGAATCCTGGCCTGGAATCGAACTGTGATCTCCTGGTTCATAAGTGGATGCTCAACCACTGAGCCATGCCAACTGGGCAATTTTTCTCTTCAGTTAAGAGTATTAAGGTGGATTGGACTTAGTTCTTGGAATTTATTTTTTACTCTTTACCTCAAGAGGGAAATACCAGGAACCTTCCTGACTTCCAACCCTGGCTTCCAATCCTGGACCTATCCAAGGTCATATTAGCTCTGTGACTTCAGATAGGGCACTTAACTCTCCCAGCCTTGCTTTCCTTGTCTTTAACTGGGACTAATAGTAGGCACCATCTTTTAGTTGTTCTTGAAGATTAAAGCACTCTGAACATAAAAGTGCTTAGCACAGTGCTGGGCACACAGTTACTGTTCTATAAGCTCTTCTTATTGTGGTTGGCATTTTTAGAGAGTGAGAGAGGGGTGAGTAAACCAAATAAACAGCAGCTCCTGGAACTAGCTGGCCTTGCAGGATGTTTCAGAGCTTTCTGGGCATGATTTCTCTTATTCCATTGGGGCTTACTATATTAGTATGTTACTAACATTGTGTGTAATGTCTTGTGTTTTTGGAGCTCTTACCACAGAGGTTGCAGACTGAGAGCTTTGTCTGACCCATGGATGTGTCTGCTTAGATTAGTGTAATATTTTAAAACACTATGTAAAAGTTGTCAGCATTTAAAACGTGGGAGATGTTACCTATGATATCCGAATGGCCAGTGTCCTTAACAAATCAAGAGCTCCGATCACGCTGGGCAGGGAGTGGAGACCCGGGAAGAGCATGCCAAGCAGAAGAAACAGCAGTTGTAAAGGGCCCGGGTTCAAGGTACTCAGTGGGTTAGGCCAGCTGTGGGATCACAAGGCAAGTCATGAGGAGGGTAGCTCTTGAGGCCACTGAGCTGCCTTTCTCCAAGTGCCTGGTGTCAGAAGAACCTGCATTTTTGGAAAAAAAGAAAGGTCCTTGATCAACTCCACGGCAAGATATATAATTAGGGGGACACAGAGCCTGCTGTCTCTGCAGTGTCTCAGCCACCCCCCTTCATTTCTTGCCACTCTCTTCACTATTCCCTCCACCCCCAGCCTCTGCCATCCTTTAGTTCAGCCAAATGAAACAGCAGTTCTAGGATACACATTTGTCATTACAAAGAAAGAAAGAAAAAAATCAATCCTCGGCCTCTTTGGCCCGAGCTGGTCGTCTGCCCAAGACGCCTGGAGCCGAGCAGTGCTTAAGACTCTCTGAGCCGCCGTCCCTCAAACTGGACGGGGTAAATGGCTCCCCGGGAACCATTACGGTCGATTGACTTGTCCAGCTGTCTGTGTGGGTGTGGGTGCTGAAGACAGGGAGACCACAGGGGTTACCAGGGTGGCCTATTGAGGGCAGCTTTCCCTGAACGGGTGGTCAGTCAGAGGCCACTCTGCTGGGGACGCCTATTTGGGGTGCCTGTCGTCTTTTAAGTGTGCTGGTGAAACCAGGTATCTGTGGAATCAAGCCCTGTCCCTCTCACTCCCCCAAAATACTGTGTGGACTCTGGAGCAAGGTGGCCTGGGTTCAAGTCCCAGCTTTGCCACTTAAAAGCTGTGTGATTTTGGGTGAGTCACTGAACCTTTCTGAGCCTCAGTTTTCTCATATATAAAATGGGGATAATAGTAGTATCATCTCCTTAAGCTTTCTTTGTGAGGATTAAGTGAGTTGATGCACATGAAATGCTGAGGTTTGTGTTCAGCATGTAGAAATGCTATAAAATGTTAATTATAATTGCTATTGTCTTTTACTTTGGAAATGTATATTCACTACTCAAGGTATAATTACTTTTTATATTTTTAAAAAATAATACTTATGATTAATGGTTATATAAATGATAATAGTCAATAATAAATAACAAGTATAACTGATAATTATATACTTGGAGATATGGTGAATGAGGAAGGCAAAGTATTGGTTCTTACTGAGTCCACAGACAGTGAGGGAAGTGGATGCACAGGACAGACAGGTGTGTAGTCACATGTTGGGATTAGATTCTGAGATACTTCCTGGAAGAAGTGACCCTTCAGCCAAGACCTCAAGGACAAGGTCAGGGAAAAGCATCCCAGCAGAGGGCCTAGCATGTGCTAAGACCCTGAGGTGGGTGGAAGATAGTGCATGCAAGGAATTGAGGGAAGGAGGATTCTGAGTGGGCTGTTGGACCCATCTACATCTTCACTCTTACTACCTGTCAATTTGGAGTAAGGATGGAGCATAAAATAACGTTTGGCACATGCATAGCTTGGAGTGAACGCTCTGTCAGTGGGCACTTTGTAAACTGTCAAACCCTATAAAAGCCTTAGGTCCGATCACTTTTATTTTTCAACAAGATATTGAGCCCAGTTCTTGACCTGTTGCAAAGCGCCTTTTGCCCATTTCCTCTTTCTATCTCATGATTATGCACAGGCCAGCCAGGGTTCAAATCCCAGTTCTGCTCCTTCCTGGCTGTACCAGTATGTCCTTAGGCAAGTTATTTCGCCTTTCTAAGACTTGTTTTCTTGTCTTTAAGATGGGTACAGTAATGTGGTGGTATCCCTGAGGTGGCCATGAGAATGTGCCTTGCAGATCTCTGATGGCAGGAAGTATGACTGACCAGTGGCCCTAGCTGCTGCTCTCAGATTCAGTCCCACAAGGTCTACAGAGGACCTATTCCTGGGACACACGGGACTGCTCTGCTGACTCTGGACTCCTCAGCAATCTAGGATGCTTCCACAAACCAGCCTTCCAACCAACAAACCAACTAACCTATCTCCCTTCCCCACTCCCTCTCTCCCCCTCCCTTCCTCCCTTCTTCCTTCCCTCCCTTCCTTCTTTCTCCTTCACGCTGGCTTCCTTCCACAGGTGGAAGCATGGACTCCAATGTCTCTGTGCCTTTTAATCCTGCTTTTGTATCTGCTTCTCAGAGGACCACACTCGTATAGAAAAGGTGAATTGAGACTTGGACATCTACCTAAGGCACCCAGTACATAGGTACCTGCTGTGTCTTACTGGGAACCTGGGGAGCTGTCACTCAGCATTGCCTCCTGGTTGCCTATCTTTACTTGGTCCTTAGGCCCATCCTGACGAGATTCCTCCTTCCCTTCATTGTCTCTTGTTCTCATCTCCTGCCACTCTCCCCTCTTTATTCAAGCCACTCTGGCCTCCTCACTGTTCCTTGAAAACTCTAGCACCTTAAAATCAAGGGCTTTTGCCCTTGCTATTCCCTCTACCTGGGAAACTTTGCCAGACATCTCTGTAGTTTGTTCTTCTCTCTTCTCTCTCATCAGTCATCTCTTTAAATATCACCTTTTCATAGAGGTCCTTCCTAATCTCTTTCCAAAATAGCCTGCCCCCATCTCCTTACCCTGCTTTATCTGATGTGATAATGCATATTTATTTATTCATTTGTTTACTCTCTTCCTCCCTCCCCCAGGAGGGCAAGAACATAGTAAGTTCCCAGTGAACAGTTGCATGGTGGAGTAGATGAATTCCACGGGAAGGCTGAGGTGGGCAGCTGCCTTTGCTTCACCTTGGGGGAGTGGCCCTGGGGGCCCATCTCCCCCCGACCTCACAGCTGCCTCTCTCATCTCTGGCTCTTGAAAGGCGCTCACTCCACACCTGGGAATTGGGCTCAGCCTCAAGCTCGTGGAGGATGGATGAGGATTTATCTTTAGCTCTGTCAGTCTCTCTTTAGAAACTGGTGACCCCAATTTCAGCCTGGGAGGTGGCTCCCATCCTAATTAATAAATTCATTAATTAATTGCCGTCAGGTTGTGGGCCATTAAGTGATGGTTTGGTGGCTTCAGTTTCAGCTCAAATCAGGTCCCCTTCAGCCTGTAGGACAGCTATTGTGGGGGACAACGGCCTGTTCATGGGCCCACTTGATCAGCCCAACAGGCATTACAAAAAGGAAAGGCAGGCCATGATCAGTTTGGCTCAGTGGATAGAGCATTGGCCTGTGGACTGAAGGGTTCCAGGTTCAATTCTGGTCAAGGCTTGTGCAGCAAACAACCAATATCTCAGTTGCAGGCTCCTTCCCAACCTGGTCAAGGCTTGTGCAGCAAACAACCTATCGATGTGTTTCTCTCACATCGATATTTCTCTCTGTCTTGCCCTCTCTTCCACTCTCTCTAAAAATCAATGGAAAAATATCCTCCATTAAAAAAAACAACCCTAGTTTATGGTAGGGCAAAATACAGGATTGAAGTGTCTGCTTTCCTCTGTGGCTGAGAGATCCTTTCTAAGCCTCAATTTTTCTATCTCAAACGGGGTTTCCCTGGGTAGTTGAACACGTCATTTATTGGTTCATTTAATGAACATTACTCAGCACCTGCTATGTATCAGGTGTTATGTGAGTGTTAGAGTGCAGCAGTGACAAAACTGACCATGTCCCTGCCCTTAGAAAGCTTCTATTTTATAATAATTTGGAGATAGGACTTCTCTTTAAGAGTGTGAGAAGTAAAGAGTGACAAGCCAATGTATACAGTAGCCTAGGACTGGGCATGTTCTAAGCCTTCCCTAAATAATGATTATTGTTAATAATAATAATAATAATAATAATAATATCTTTATATCCTAATGAAAATAATAATCATTAGAATCTGAGGGTATTTCCTATTGAATTTCAGTTGCCCTGGGAAGAACACTAGAAATGACCTTGAGCATGGAATTGGAGCAGGCCTTACTTTGCACCCTGTTCTTGCTGCTTCTTTATTGGGAGGCCTTAGTCAACTCACTAGACTTCTCTAAGCCTTAGTTTTTTCATATGTAAAATGGGAATTAAATATATCCTCTACTATATAGGGAGGTTGTGAGGATTTGATGAGGTGAAACATGGAAAGCCCTTAGCACAGGGCTGGAACATGGCCATTCCCAGGAAACAAGAGGGCATTATTACTTTTATTATTATTGCTATCATCAACATTGTTGGTTGTCATTCACCTTCTGGGCCTTACCTGTCATCTCAGAGGTACCCAAATCTGAGTGGAGCCTGGAACATTGTTTGCCGAAGCTGGCATGAACTCCAGCCAGGCCCAAGGACCTCCACTGCACCCCACACGCACAGGAGTCTAAAACCACCCTTCCTCAAGTGCCAGAGTCCCACAGCCCAGCCCACCCAGAGCCAGTGGCCGGTAGACGGGCTCCTTACAGAGGAGTATTGAATAGGAAGTCAGGCCTCTCCAGATGCCCCTTGACTGGCCTTAGCAAGGCCGCGCCTGGCTTCTGCAAGTTTTGAAAGGTGAGAAGAAAGCTCTCTGCACAAGGAGGTCTGACAGTTCTTTAACAGATAGCTTTATTGCATGCCAGACAGTGTTCATGGCCCTTAGCAAATACCGTGTTTAATTTTTACAACCCTAGGCACAGAAAACCACTGCTATGCCGTTTTACTTTTGAGTAGACTGAGGCACAGAAGATTGAGTCCAAAGTCATATTGCCAGCAAGCAGTAGAGTTTGGACCCAGTCTGTTGGCTACCTGCCAGGGGGTTCTCCCATGGGTGGTCACTAAGCTTGTATTTTTCCCTTTAAACTTAAAAAAAAAAAAAACCTCTCAAAACACCGCCACTGCCAACTCATGGAAATGAATCCAGATCCACAAGCTAAGAGGCATGGGATGGGTTGTTAATGAATAACACAAGAAAGAGCCCCGTCTCCTGGTCTGGAAAATGAGTGCCATCTAGCCAGCCATCCATCCCAGCCTGCCCGCTGGAGTTTGCAGCCACGTGGTGTTCCCTGTCGTGGGGCCTTCGTTCTGCAAGATGGAATTCTCAGCCCGGGCTGATAATAAGCAGGTATTGATTGCTGCCTTGGTCATTATCAAGATTTATTTAGTCAATATGGCCTCTCCGGTCAATAAATCGTGTCGTTGATAAAGAAGGAAGGGGATAGACTTGTAGAGTTTATTAAAAAAGTTTTTCAGATTTTTTTTTAAGCAGCTGAGTCCAGCCCCCCTTTCCGTGTCCTTATCAGCCCCACTCCACTAGCACATTTCATATTTAGCGCCCTAAGCTCTTTCCTTTCAAGAAGGAACTTTCCCTTATTGCTCTTATTTCTGGAAACAAAGACTTAGAGCCAGGGCTAGGTCTGGAATGGCTCCTGGGACTCAGGTGTCTCCTCACTTTTTTGTTCTTACTCCCTGGTTTGTCTAATCCAAGTCTGGCCAGGGTCTTTGCTCTGAACCTGACATATATTCAGCAAATCACACATATTTTCCCCCCAAAAAATATATTTTTATTGATTTCAGAGAGGAAGGGAGAGGGATAGAGAGCCAGAAACATTGATGAGAGAGAAACATCGATCAGCTGCCTCCTGCACACCTCCCACTGGGGATGTGCCCATAATCAAGGCACATGCCCTTGACTGGAATTGAACCTGGGACCCTTCAGTCCGCAGGCCGATGCTCCTTCCACTGAGCCAAACCGGTACCATATGTGGTCTCATCTATGTTCATAGCACTACTGCTTCCCAGTTCTCTACTTTCTAATTCAGGGCTCCAGACTTATCCACTCAATAACCTTAACATTTCTTGAATGTCTGTTTCAAAGATGTGTCCTACTCATGATGTTAAAAACCTAACTCTCCTCACACCTGGTCTTGACCAGGTCTACAGGACAGAGACCTGAGAGCTGCCCTGACCACCTCTCTCCCCTATGCTGATGGGATTTTACCACCTAGATACCCCACACAGCCCCTCTCCAATACCTCCGTCTCCGCCATTGGCTCTTGGGCCCATGCCCCCATTAGTTCTCCCTCGGGCTTTGGTTTTTCCAGTGCCCATGTACTGACTCTGGCCTCCTCCACTCTTTTTGACAAATGGCAACTAGTGAGAATTAAAAACCTGTTAAGAACTATTTCCAGTGTCTGTCTATTGCTTTTGGAACAAAAGCCCCAATGTGACCTTCCAGGCTCAGCATGGCTGGCTCCTGCCCTCCATTCTTGGTTTATATCGTGTTGCAAGTCTTCTATTTTCTGTTTAGTTGTTCTATCCTCTATGGAAAGTAGGATACTGAAGTCTCTGTTAATTGAATTAACGCCCGACCCTGATCTCCGGGGATTGGGCCGAATCTGGCTCTCTGACATCCCTGAGGATTGCGAGAGGGCGGTTCTCAGGTGATGCACCTAGAATCAGGCTCCCTTCTCTCTGGTTCATCAGCCAAGAACCGCAGCTTGGCAGCTCCTGCACTGAGCATCTGCTCTCCTGGTGGTAATTGTGTGTCTTAGCTGCCGGTCAGACAGTTGAAAGGTCAGATGGCCCTTTAGGCTTTTATATATATAGACTGGAGGCCTGATGCAGGGAATTGTGTGGTCCCTAGGCCTGGCCAGCGATTGAAGTGTGAATGTCTGATGTGGAAGGGCAGGTCCCACCTGACCTCTGGGCCCTGGGAAGCCCGGGGCCCACAGGCCCCCATGCGCCCTGCTCCACCTGAATCATGGTGCCTGAGTCCCCACACTGAGATGCGGTGAGTGTGACCAGATGCTGGGGGCCGGGGTGCACTGTGCACCTCTGGGCCGCCCAGCAGTGCCCACAGAAGCACGTTCTCTCCTGGCCCGCCTTGAAGACCTGTTTCTGTGCTAACCCTTGGGGAGCTGTGGTGTCCCGGGGGAGGGTAACGGGGAGTGAGAGCGAGCTTAGGTGGACACCCCACATTCTCACTGCACCTCCATCCCCATCACTCCTGCCCCCAGGTAGCCAGCAAGAGGTTGCAGCATGTTACCAGTGCCCGCCATGTTCCACGCCACCTCCTGGTGGTCAGGGAATGTCATAGGGAGCGGTCAAACTCCTCGTCAAGGGGCAATTTTCAATTTAGGCTTCTATTATATAGGATGTCTCTCTTTATTTCTAGTAACAGTTTTGGTGTAAAGTCTATTTTGCCTTATATCTATATAGTCACTCCCATTTTCTTATGGTTTGCATGTCTTTTTCATTCTTTTGTTTTCAGTCTATTTGTGTCCTTGACTTTAAAATGTGTCTCCTATAGAAAGTGTACAATTGGATTTTTAAAAAGTCCAGTGTAGAAATCTCTGCTTTGATTGGATTGTTTAACCCATTCACATTTAATATTATTATTGATATAGTTGGATATACTTTTGCCATTTTGCTTCCTGTGTATCTCATGTCTTTTTTATTCATGTGTCTCCTTTAATGCTTTCTTTTGCATTGAGCAATTATTTTTAACGTAGCCCTTTACTTTTATTAATTATTATTTTTTAAAATATTTTTTATTGATTTCAGAGAGAATAGGAGAGGAAAAGAGAAACAGAAACATCAGTGATGAGAGAGAATCACTGATTGGCTGTCTCCTGCACACCCCACACTGGGGATCGAGCCCACAACCCAGGCATGTGCCCTGATTGGCACATGCCTGGGTTCGTAGGTTGATGCTCAACCACTGAGCTACACTAGCTGGGCTTAATAATTATCTTAAACTATATTTTTGAGTGTATTTTTTTTAGTAGTTGTTTTAGGGTTTACCATATACATCTTAACTTACAGAGTCAGCTTGGGATTTACTAGTATTTTACCTTAATTCTAGTATGACCTCTATTCTTTGTTAATGTTTGTTTGTTTGTTTGTTTGTTTGTTTTTTATTCTTCACCTGAGGATATTTTTCCATTGATTTTCTTAGAGAGAGTGGAAAAGATAGGGAAAGACAGAGAGAAGCATTGATGTGAGAGAAACACATCAGTTGGTTGCCTCCTGCACATGTCCTGACCAGGGCCTGGGCCAGGGAGGAGCCCACAACCGAGGCACGTGCCTTTGACTGGAATTGAACTCAGGACCCTTCAGTCAGATAGACTGACAGTCTGTCTACGGAACCAAACTGGCGAGAGCTGTCCTTTGTACTTGATTTTGAGCCATGTTCCGTGTGCCCTGTGTTTTAGACACATGATTTTCTTCAGTTTCCTCCGCACGACTTACCCCCTCCTGCTTGGACACTCTTTGCACATGTCCCTCTGTCAACTCCTCCTAGACCCTAGGAGTTTGCTCAATGTCATTTTCTTAGGGCACCCACACGAGAATGTAGACACACAGGCATACATTCAAAGACTCTCAGAAGGAGAGTCTTCCCCCTGAGATAGCAGATCCCATCTCTGTTACACTCACCACAGAGAGTATCAAACATAGTTCTGTAGATTATTGATTAATGCCTGCCTCCTTCTGTGAACTCTGAGCTCCAGGAGGGCATGCAGCAACTTGTACCCCTAGCAGTAGAGGACTGACCACATAGGAGGCCCACAAAAGTCCCAGTGAAATGAACAAACAGGGATGGGTGTGAATGTCACATGGCTGTATTTATGTATTTATGTTAGCTGTATCTTTGTGTGTGCATATCTTTGAGTATGTTTGTGGGTCTTTGCACATTTATGTGTGTGTCCTTGTTTTGTATCTTAAGAGTGTTTTTCTATGCGTGTAGCTGAGTGTTTCTTTGTGTCCTTTTGAGAGTCTTTGAATGTATGTCTGTGTGTCTGCATTCTCGCGTGTGTCTTTGTGCGTACGTTTGTGTGCTCACACTCCCAGGCAGAAGCAGCTTCTAACATCTCCTTGCCGTGCAATTTTTTGACTAGTTTAGTGTAGCATTTAATGATTTCTCTAAAGCTAAACATGGCCACCCCAAGTATTAATCTCACTGCAGTGGAGGTGACATGGGACCAGCTGGCAGGTGCTGCCTCCTCAGAACTGGCCACCCCACCTGCCCATCTCTCCCAGCCTTGATTTGACCCCCCGAGTGAAAACCCAGATTGGTAGCTTGGTGCAAGTTCAGAGTGGGACTCTGACTCTCCTATCATCTCTGTGTGATGTAGGCAGGAGACTGCCCTTTTGGGTACCTCAATTTCCTTATTAGTGAACTGGGGGTACCAATTATAGTTAGCTTATAGGGTTATAGTGCTGTAAGTGCTATGGAACCAAACTGGCCAGAGCTGTCCTTTGTTCTTGACCTTGATCTCGAGCCATGTTCCCTGTGCCCTGTGTTTCAGACACGTGTTTTCTTCATTGGTGACCGCAGATGTAGAGCAATGAGCTCACCATCTGGGGAAATAAAACAAGAACCAAGGATTCACTAGTGCCTGAAAGCAATCCAGGCCAGGGTTGTACAAGCAGAAGGTAAAGGACGGTGCCCAAACCCGCACAGTCAGGAGAGGAGGGCGGGGGCCAGGGAACAGCAAGTGCAAAGGCTGGGAAGTATGAGGAACATGGAGTTGGCATTAATGGAGGATGTAGGGGTTGAGGAGTGTGCTATGGAACCCAACTGGCTAGTGCTGAAGAAATGAGATAACTCATGTGGAGGGCCCAGCATGGAGCCTGGCACGCACCACGTGCTCCATAAATGTTGCTCTGTCACCCGCCCTCGTGCCTGCTCCCTGTTACATCTCACCTCAGCAGCGGCAGAGAAGGGTTTAGGCAATGGGATGGAGGCGACTGACTAAGGAACATTTACTCTTCAAGGGGGCCTTCTCCAAATGGCTTCTCTGGGGCCAGCCAAGGGTTCACACCTCCAGTGAGAGCAACTTGCTAACCACAGGTGCCCCAGCTTCCCATAGACACACTCAGCATTGTCCCAGTAGAACTGGGACTTTGGCCCCAGGAGTGTCTGGCATTTAGGAATCTACCAGTGCCTTTCATAGTCTCTAGCCCAGGGGTGGGCAAACTTTATGACTCGAGGGCCACAATGGGTTCTTAAATTGGACCGGAGGGCCGGAACAAAAGCAACCTGACCATGCTGGCGCTCTCATCTTGGGCTGCTGGTGAAGGAGCGGAGGGGAGAGCAAGAGAACCCTCCGCTCTTTCGGCTCCTCGGGCCCCATAGAACAGCCGAACGGGCCAGATCCCGCCCGTGGGCCGTAGTTTGCCCACGGCTGCACTAGCCTCAGCTCTGTGTCTTATTACATTCCTCAACCCCTTACATCCTCCATTAATCCCAAACTACCATATTCCTCATACTTTCCAGCCTTTGCACTTGCTGTTCCCTGGCCCCCGCCCTCCTCTCCTGACTGTGCGGGTTTGGGCACCATCCTTTACCTTCTGCTTGTACAACCCTGGCCTGGATTGCTTTCAGGCCACCAGCGAATCCTTGGTTCTTGTTTTATCTCCCCAGATGGTGAGCTCATTGCTCTACATCAGCGGCCGCCAACCGGTGGTCCATGAGGTCCGAAAGGTTGGTGACTGCTGGTTTAAGGAAACCTTTGGAGCAGCCATCGCCAACTAGTGGTTTGCGGACCACTGGTGGTCTGTGAGGTCCGAAAGGTTGGTGACCGCTGCTCTCCACCGCAGTCGCAGTAACTGGTGTGGCACTTGGTGAATACTGCAAGCCTGGTGCTCTGAGCAGGTCACATTTTAAAAGCCCAGATTCCTGGCTTCTTCTCAGCAAAGAGCTGGCATCTTTGGGCCTGCATTCTATGCAAGGCAGCCGTCAGTTGAGCTAAGTAATGGGGGTAGGAGTGGAGGGGGGTTTCCCATTTTGGACGACCCTCACTAAGCCCGGCTGCCCCATTGCTCCTGTGTGGCGCCCGCAGGCCTGTGTTAGCCGCTGTAGGGACCAGCTTCGCCGACTTTGGCTAGTGTGGAGATGCTTGTCTTCTCTAGCCTCTGTGCAGCCATTCCAAAACATGGGCAGGATTTACAGGACATTCAGGAATGAGAGGAGCTCTGGAGTTCTTGTTTTATTTGTTTATTTTTCACTTAATAAGCATTTATCAAGAGTGGCTGTGTACCAGGCACAATTCTAAGTGCTTCCTAAATACCAACATTTAAGTGATTTAATTACCATAACAACTCTATAATGCAGACACTGTTAATATCCCACTTTGTGGAGGAGGAAGCTGAAGCACAGATAGGTTAAGTGATTTGCCCAAGACCACTCAGCAGAGCCAGGCAATCTGACTTCAGAGTGTCGTAGGCTCTCTTGCCTCCTGTTTCTGTGAATGCCCAAAGCACAGACTGTGTATAGTTGGGAAGGAGCTACTGTATGTGTAGGTTTACTTTGTAAAGGTTTATGTGATAGCATTTTGCTCATTGTGGTCAGTGCTGGCTGGCATGAGTGAGAGCCTGCGCCAGGATTCCCAGAGTGGGCACTGACAAGCAGCTGGGAGTCAGGATCCCAGGGGCAGAGGTTGGAGCTGGTGATGAGTCAGAGACTGGGAGGAACCAGGCCTATTTCCTGCCCTTCATGTGCTGGTGTAGCTGGACCCTCCGCCCCTTGGGCCAGCAGCCTAGAAGCCTCTCTGAGCCAGCACCATCCCTTGGAGGACATCCTCCTCAGCCTCTGCAAGCAAGGGGATTGGTCCCATGGCACACGACCTACTTTGTGAAATTCATCTCTGGAAAAAAAAAATTATTCTCCAAGCAGAGCAGATCATCTTGGTATTTCCTGGTAGGTGAGGCCTTCAGAGGCCTCTGCCTCCCTGGAGCCAGAAGGAGAGAAACCCAGGCCCAGTTCCTGTGTCTACTGGCTGCCAAGGTTGAAGCATGCCAGGGAAGGTGGCTTCCCCCACGTACCTCCCTGACCCCCTGCCTCAGCTGCCCCGTCGGTGCCTGCTCCTTTGCATCCTGCCCGATGCCCCTGTAGTGGCTTGGAGCTGGCTGGACACCAGCAGGTGAATGGGCTTGGATCAGAGCATAATTTGTTTCTCTGGGATATATTGATGTGCTGCCCTAATTAAGCACCTTGCTAATGAGAGTCAAAGCACTTCACTGGGAGGGAGGTGAATCTGAGCCTGCCTTTGCCAAGGCCTAACCATGGAGGCCTCATGCTGCACGGGGGTCTCAGCCGTACTAAGGGGCTTCCTGGTTCCCTCCACGCTAGGCCCCAGGAGAGGGTTTTGCTGTGCACTTCCTGCCCCTACACACAGCAGGTGCTTGGAGGCTTTAGAGGGCTGGATAAAGAGGCAAAAGACAGAAGCTGGTATGGCTTTCTTTGGGAGAAGTTCTTGTCACTGGTGATCGGATCCATCAACTTGTTTCCTACGCTGGGCTTCTTTGATGGGCCATGAGGAATGGAAGGTGTTGGAGATCAGACATGTCTTAAAATGTGTGACTGTGTGTATCTGTTAAATCAGCAGTCATTTATTGCTGTGTAATAAATCACCCCAAAACTTAGTGGGAGTAAACCAACTGTTTGTACTCATAGAATCTATAAGACAGGAAATAAAATGGAACCCAGCTGAATAAGCTTGCCTTCACTCCAGGATATTTCTAAGTTCAGCTGGGAAGATTCAAAGTTCGGATTAACTCAACAACTCACACATCTGGTGGTTGATGCTGGCTGTGGTCCAGTTCCTCGGTTACCAGCCAGAACACCACCAGCATGTGGCCTCTTCGTGTAGACTTTCTATGTGGGCTTTTGGGCTTCCTCACAGCATGGTGGCTGGGTTCCAGGGGTGAGCATCCCAGAAGAACAAGGTAGAAGGGAAGGTGTTTTCATGATTTAGCCTTGGAAGTTGAAAAGAGCCCCTTATGTCTACTCTGCTGGTCAAGACAGTTACCAAGGCCCACCCAGGGTCAAAGGGAAGGGCCAGCAGATGGACCACTCCATGGGAGGAGTGTCAGGGCTACACTGCAAGAAGAGCATGTGTGATGAGAGGTACTGTGGTCATCGTCTTTCAGGAGGAAAATCCGCTATAGTAAGGGTGGTGGAGGTAGTGATTCAGTGCTGAGAGTGACAGACTGTGAAGGGAGTGAATGTGACAGGAAGTGGCTAAGCAGGGGAATAGGTGTGGCAGGAGATTGTGTGAGGGGAGTGGTTGTGACAGGAAGTGGCCAACCAGGGAGATCTGGGTTTGCCAGTGTCGATGGATCGTGATGGAAGTGGGCTTGGTGGTGATAGTGCCCAAGATGCTGGCAGCACCATCTCTTCTCCCCCCAAAGGCCTCTGGGTGACCGGGCTGATTCAAACATGGAGACCCATTCCTGGCCACCCTCCTGAGCCAGCCCTGTCTTGCCCCTGTCCCAGCCTCTACCATCTTTCTCTCTTCTTGGGCGCTCCGACGCTCCCCACTCCCACCAGCAGCTTTCCCTTTTTCCAGAAAGAGTGATTCCCACCACCACAGTCTGGAAGCACTCCAACTACCATACTTTTCTTCCAGTAAAAGCAGCTAATTAACATTATTCTTTAATTATTGCCTTTATCAACAAGGGGTCTGATTTGTACCAGCAGGATAGTTGCTTTCCCTTAAACTACCCAAGTGAATGCTTCAGTTCCTGGTGCTTTGGAAATGAATTTGATGTCATCTGCCCAAAGTCACTTAATGGGAACGCCTGGGTAATGACTGAGCGCGCTAACTCCGTTAGCAGCCCTGGAAGCATGTAATTTGGCCCCTCAGGCAACAGCACTTTTGAAATCTCTGGGTAGTTTTGAACTCTCTGTTCTTAATTAAATATGCAATTTTTCACGGTAACCAGGTTAATTCTTTTGTGTTGTGTTGTAATACTGTTAGGAATTTTCATAGTTCTTATTAAACATTATTCAGGCATTGTGAATTCCATAATTAAAAAAAATGAAAAGAACAAAGCTTGATTCACTTCTTTCTTTTCCCTGGCTAATTTATCAAATGAATTTTGCAAATTTTTCTTTCTGTCCCCAGACAGTGTGGCAAGTGTTTTAAAGGGGAAAGATTTAATTGCCCTGTAGGGATTGGCTGGTTATGAAGGATTTGGCTGTTTGATTAGTAAACCCAGTTGGGAATGGTCTAATGCTCCATGATCTTAAAAATTGTCTGATTGCACCCTCTCCAAGGAGGCCTCTCTTTTCGTTATGTAGAGCATCAACTTCACACAAGTGTAGTTATTAGGTAGTGCGGAAGGGGAGAGAAAAAGATCTGACTTTATTTTAAATTAGGGACCTTGGGAGATTTCCCCCTCCCCATTTCCCTTGCTGGGGAGGTGGGGAGAACACAGGTGAGAAACAGTGAGAGTGAGACAGAGAAAGAGGCAAAGCAATTCTCAAATCTCAGGTACAAGGGAAGGCGAGCAGTCACTGTGAGAACGGGGCCCAAGGGAATGGCACCTGCATCCTTGGCAGTTGAAGAGGCAGTTTATAAACCGAGGAGCCCCCTCTTTGCAGGGCTTCTGGGGCGGGAGGATTACCTTTCCATTTCCAGAATTGGGCCTCTCTGAAATAATGTGCAGACCCCAACTAAGTGTGGGGTGTGGTGGGTGGAGAGGACCGTGTCTCCCGAAGACCTGGTGAGGCCAGAGGCCCTCTGTAAAGGGATGCGAGGCCGAGATAGCCAGGCGCTCAGTACGAGGAGTAGGATCGCTGGCTACTTCCTGGACCTTTTTGTTCCTAGTGAGAGCCACATTTATGCTTCCGTTTTTACCATCTGCAAAGTGGGGCATATTACTACCAACCTCTTACTTTCCTGGGTCCCCAACCTTATCTTTCAGTCAGTTATCTGTTCAAGGAGTATTTATCCAGCATCTACTACATAACAGGTCCTAGACCTAGACCATGTGTTTGGGATGTCCCAGTGATCAACATAGACATGCTTTCTGCCCTTGTGGCACTGCTGTTCTCCACAGTATTTAGAAATAAAATCCCTTAAGAGACAATATTAATCAAATAATCATATGTATTTGAAATTGCAAACCTTGCTAAGGCTTATGGAGGAAATGAGCTAGGAATAATGAGATTGTGAAATAGATTTAAACTAGAAGTCAGGGAAGGACTCCTGAGTTAGGGAAGTGAAGAGGGGCCATGGCAATCCAGAGAGTGAGGAGGGGAGCAGCATGTGCAAAGGGATTTGAGGACACACCTTTGGTTCCAGGAAGTGAAAGACAGCTACCGTGTCTCCCCGAAAATAAGACCTACTTACAGGTTTCCTTCAGAGTGAAATATAAGGCATCCCCCCAAAAATAAGGCCTCCAGGCTCTGTCTCAGAATGAAAATTAATTTACCGTAAACTGGTCGCTAGGGCCGCCCCGACTGGCATCTAGCAACCAGTGACGTGACGCGTAGTCCTGACGTCACTGCTGTGTGAATGGAAAGAAATCAGCGTGGAAACTTTGTGAAACCTAAACTGCAACAAGTTGTGACTTGGGTGAAGAATTCATAGGAGAAAATCACTGACGGTTGCATTGCAAATGCACTGCGAGCAGGCTACCCTGACAAGAAGTACTCATTGAAAGACAGTGCTATTGCTAAACATGAGAGATTTGGTCCACTGATTCTGAAAGAAATGGAGTCACAAGAAATTCACCAGGAAATTCAGGAATTGGAGTGTTATGATGATGTTCCAGAAGATGATGACATGATTGTCACTGAATAAATGAGTAAATTCTTGATACTGTAGGATTCACAGTTTGTCTGGTTTGTGTTGACAACTACCGTACTCCCGTACCGTATACAGGTAATAAATTTCCTTTATTTTCATTTAACAATAAATGTGTACCGTATTCTTCTTCATGGAAAAATAAGACATCCCCTGAAAATAAGACCTAGCGCATCTTTGGGAGCAAAAATTAATATAAGACTTTGTCTTAATTTCGGGGAAACAGGGTAGTTTTGCCAGAGCACTGGGTGAGGAGCACAGAGAGGGGTGTGGCTATGGAGAGTAGACAGGGCTGCCTCAAAGAGGTTATAGGTTCTACTGAGGTCTTTGTCCTGAACCTAGGACAGCCATGGCGGGGGGGAAGGGAGCGTTGGAAGGATGAAAGAGGAGGGGTTTGAGGGCCTACAACCCAGGGTGGGAGAAGGGGCTAGGCAAGGAGGCTCAACTGCTCCTACCATTGTGCCCTGACCAGACTGCATGCCTGGCCTCACCCAGAACATTCACCAGTCTACAGGCCGAGGTAGGGACAGGAATAAAGCAGTTTTCCTGGGCAGAAGGGAGGGGGACGAGAGAGAACCTCTTCCCATTCAATTTATATGCTTCCTTTCTGCCATTTATTATTTACCTCAGGGCTTGTGAAAACAGAAAGATGTAAAAACATGGAGGAAAACTCTCCACCAAATCTAACATTGCTCCAGGCGTGCAGCCCGAGGGAACAAGTATTTTTTCAACAATATTTGTGCATATTAGAGTGCGTGAAATGCCATGCTAAAACTCTAGGCCTCGCTGGCGCCTTTGGAGCTGTCGGGAGGGGGGCACCATTGCCCTCCACATCCCAATAAGCTGGCATCTGGGGGTTGCCCTCTGCAGAATGGAGAGCTGCTGTATCTCATCTGCTTTGTGCTCCAATCACTCAAGCATGGCCTACCTTGGGAGCCGGCAGTTCTCAGGAGGCTGGCTTCTGGAATGGTGGCCTTCCCAAATGAGAAGTTGGGAGGTGCGGGGAGGCCGGGGAATTTGGCGGCGGCCCCTGCATAGTGATATTCTGTGCCTCACACATTCTTATTAGCATCGTAATCGCTCCAAAATACTGATTCATTATCACACTCTGAACTGCAGACTGAAGCAATGGGGTTTAATAGTTCCATATAAGCCATCCTGGGCTGTTGAGTAAATATTGCTCATTCTGAAAAATTGGGTAAATAAATATGTGGTTAAGCTGGCAGTGAGCAAGGCACAAGCCAAGTAGGTAATTGGTGCCTGGGCTGGCACCAGGTGAGGTAGTTGGGGACAGGGGAATGCTCACATTCTGAGAAATGTCAGTTCACGTCTGGCAGGCCTTGGAAATATTCTTCTGGACACGGAGGTTTGGGTTAGGAAGGGGCTTTGCCCTGAAATGAGAGTAAAGGGACTCATGTTTTTATTCATGTAGAAATGGCTTTGGAGTGGACAGGAAAGCCAGGTCCTCTAAGCTTGTATAGACAAGTGATTGGATTTAGAGCTGGAGGGCTGGTTACCACAGGCTGCAGGAGTTAAGTGTACAGGTGTGTGGGTTCCACTCTGGGATCCCTGTTCTGCCATTTGATAATTGTGGGACCCCAGGCAAATTACTTGACTCCTTTGCAGGCAGGCCCATGGTTACACATTCTCAGGGAAGGGTACTTGGTTTTCTAATCTAGAACAAGGATGAGACATTAAATACCTCCTGTTCTTCCTGTGTTAGTGGATGGAAGTGTTCTGACCCACACTCCTCTCACTGAGGGTGAAGGTCTCTGAACTACCAAGTTGGACATCATCTCAACCCTTCATTGCCAAGTATCAGTTCACATGTTAAGCAGTCTGATTTTGCGTCTCCTCTTCAGTTTTGGCCCTTGGGAATGGCTCTTAATTTCTTACCAAACTGACCCATATATTTAAAGGGATGTTGGTATATTTTATCCAGCATGTTTGGGTGTTTTGTAGTGGGAGCGTTTTCAGGCTATCTTATCTCCCATGTTACTGGACACAGAAGTCCTTTCAGTGTAATGAAAGGTTGTTTTTCCTTTAGAATTCTTCCTTAGAATGTCTGGCAGCCCACTGCTTCTCAGGTAACCTGACACTTGTCACTTGCCCTGGTATCCAGGCCCACTTTGTCCCTTTCAGGAACCAGAGGCCGAACATCTCCCTGGGGTGAGGGTGGGGTTTCTCACCTTATCTCTGCCTGGGGCTTGAATCCGATTTGTATTTGTTGAGCACTGACTGTGCCAAGGACTGGGGCCAGGCCCCGGGTAAGGGAAGAAAGGGTTCAACCCTGTACAATTGACAGGTATCTGTGTTCAAGGATGGTACTCCATGGGGACCTTCCTCCACCCCAGCAAGTAAATCTCCTGTGCTTCTCTAGGGAACTTGATTACTTTAAACATTTTTCTCTAGGCGTCAGAATGGGGTCAGGATTTACAGCACTGTCTTTGAAGTCCACTAGGATCAGGGTCAACTCCCGCTCTGCCTCTGACAAGCTGTGTGGTCTTGGACGAGCCCCTGCCTTCTCTGAGCACCAGCTTCTCTGACTGTAAGATGCGAGGTCAGAGAGTTGCTCTGAAGATCCAATGAGATCAAGAATGGGAGGCACTTGGCAGAGTCCCTGGGAGCAATGGATGTTCCTGTTTGTGACGTAAATGGCCACTGTGAGACTGCCTCTCATGTTAACAGACTTGGAGAAATCAGTCTGGGGAGGTGACAGATCCCAGATGCTTATAGAATGGCAAAATCATGTAGCAGGGAAGATACCATTGCTCACAGAATGTAGCAGAATCACTTTGGGGTGTCTATCCACCCTGCTCCTCACTATTCTTGTGGTGGCCTTCTTCCTCTTTATGCCTTCCCCTGAATCTTGTGACTAACCCAGGGAGGAGGGAGAGCTGTCATGGTACTCCATCCCCCTGGCTACATGATTGGTCCAAGGGGAAGTCTTGAGCGGGATCAATCAGAGAACTGCCCTGGGGTTTTTCAATTGGAGCAGAGGAGTCCAGTTGAGATGCTGGAAGGAAGGAAGCCTGGAGCGATGCTGGGCAGTGGCTCAGCCATGGCCATGTCAGTAACCCACCCAGAGAAGCCACCCACATGGAGCATGAGCAGATGTGAGATGTTTCCATCCTCTGGGTCTCAGATTATCTTCAGAGAAGCCTGTTGGGGACCCCCCCCCCCACCCACCCAACAAAGGTGGTCACCTACCCTCCTCTCCTGTCACACTGAAGCCCAGTCACACTCTGGCTCCTTGGGAATGAATTTTGCCTACTTTTCAACATGGCCCACAGATACCCATAAAATCCCACACATCTCCCTGAGCCTTCCATACCTGCTGACATTCAGCACAATTCTTTCCCCTCATTTTTAAGTGATTTCCTTGAAAAAGATCGTCTTGACAAATTGTTTTGTGTGCAGTTTACCCAAACACCACTTTTTCTCATTTTGCCAGAGTTGTTCCCCCCCCCCCCCCTTTTATTTCTTTCTTGGATTCACTCTGGGGTTGGCTTCCACGAACCAAAATAACTCTCACAGTGCACGGGAAAGTGTTTCCTGTGGGTGAATGACATCTGTATGAAAAGATGGCAAAGCTGCCGATTTCTGTCCTTTGAAGACGCTTGTCAGCCAGCACTGTGGTGCAGTGTCAGACGTCACCGGGATGACTGTTGAGATGCAGGTAACAGTCAGTGAGCTTTTTTCCGGAATGCCTTCAGCCCAAACTTTGGGATCTCTGGGGACACAGGAGCAGCATCCATTTTCTGAGGAGATTAAAGGCGATGCTGGTTAAAGGAGCAGCTGGTATTTTTTGCCCTGCTCCCACAGGGCCCTGCGCAGTGCTTTGTAGCTCACCTGCTCTGCCTTTCCCGCTTCCCTCTGTTTCCTTTGCTGACGTGTGTGCCTCCGGGCGGGTCTGGTAGCCGCAGGCAGGCCACAGAGAGTAGAGGCGAGAAGTGGGCTGGCAGTGCCGCCATGGCTCTCCTGTGGAGAGGAGGAATAAATCTCATGGCTAAGAGTGTGGGTCTGGAGTGGGGCTCAGTCTGGGTTCAAATCCCAGCTTTCTCACTGAGCCGATTTTGTCACTTCTTTGAGCCTCAGTTTTCCCACCTAAGGAATGGGGTCACTGTTTCAGTAAAGGCAATATAGGTAAGGCATTTCCTTAGCATGTACCTGGCACATAGTAAGTGGTCAGTAAATTTTAACCATATAGTAAGTGCTCACCTCTTCAGACGCACTCTGGCTGATTCTCTCACAGCCCGTGCACCAGCCATGCTGAAGCTAGTGGAGCTTCCAGAAGGCAGCATTATGTCCCCCTTTGTGCTGTTCCCCCTATCCACAGTAGTTTTCCATACCTGGGCTACCCAGTGGGTTTCTATGCATCTGTCAACACCAGCTGGGGCATCACCTCCTTTTAAGTATTCATAGTCAGCAACTCCTAAACCTTAAAGTTGACCTCCAATAAAACCCTTATTTATTTATATTGAGGCATTTTGTCCATATGTGTTTGTATTTCTATCAAGAGTAATCCTCTCAGCCTATGGGTCTCCTCACCCCCAGTTTTCCTTCCTCTGTTTTTATAATCCTTTTTCCATCTCTCTGTCAGAGTGTAGTGCTGATTGCAGTATCTCTTTCAGGGAATGGCAAACTCCCATGAGCACAGGGCAGGCAGTGAACATTAATGCTGTATTCAGCCCTGTGTAAGCCGGAGGAAGTGTGGTGGGGGAGAAAGGTGCTGGACAGCAGGGGAGACCTGGCCCTGCCCCAGGGAAAGCAAATTAATACACGGGGCTG
Organism: Vespertilio murinus; assembly: GCA_963924515.1. Taxonomy (NCBI): domain Eukaryota; kingdom Metazoa; phylum Chordata; class Mammalia; order Chiroptera; family Vespertilionidae; genus Vespertilio; species Vespertilio murinus. The sequence goes on along the minus strand of OZ004720.1, from coordinate 9,573,205 downwards.
GACAGATAAAATACCTGATTTCTTTTAAAAAATATATATTTTATTGATTTTTTTACAGAGAGGAAGGGAGAGGGATAGAGAGTTAGAAACATCGATGAGAGAGTCATCGACCAGCTGCCTCTTGCACACACCACCTACTGGGGATGTGCCCGCAACCAAGGTACATGCCCTTGACCGGAATCAAACCTGGGACCCTTCAGTCTGCAGGCTGACGCTCGATCCACTGAGCCAAACGGGTCTCGGCAAATACCTGATTTCTTAAGGCTGTGGCCCAGATTCAGGTTGCTATACACTCCCCCACCTCCATCAAGATTGTGTGCTCCTTGAGGGCAGGGGCTCACCCACTGCCTACCCACATGTCCCATGCTGGGCACAATATATCACAGGGGCCAGCAGATTTTTAATTATAAATATAAGTGCATCTGCTGTTGGCCTACTCATTCATTAAAAAAAAAAGACATGTTCAGTATGGCAATTATAGAAAGAACTAAGCAAAAAGAAGAAAATAAAAACCACCCACTTTTGTGATAAATCTTTACCATGGTTTCTTTAGACTTTTTGTCAAAATGTAACTAACATATGGAAAAGAGCACAGATATTACAGGGGCTCAGCTTAATGAATTGTCACAAACTAAACATGCCCATGGAACCACCACTTATGTCAAGAAATAGAACATCCCATCCCCCCCCCCCAGAAGTTCCATCATGCCCACTAGTCATTGCCAACCTGTACCCCAAGTGTAACTCATCCTGACTCCTAGCAGCACACATTATATTTGTCAGTTTGTGAATTTTATGTAAAGGGAATCTCCCAGTGTTTGCTCTTGTGTATCTGCCTTCTTTAATCAACATTAAGTTCTTGAAACTCACCCAGTTGTGTACAGTTGCAGTTAATACATTCTCACATTTTATCAGTCTATTCCCCTGTTATGGGCATATGAGTGGCTTCCAAGTGTGGGATTTCTATAAAGATTGCTGTTAGGAACATAGGTGCGTATCTTTTGGTATACAAATTTTTGAGTGCACACATTTTTATTGGGTATAAATCATATTTTCTTGATCTGGGCACTGTTGACATTTGGGACGGGATGATTCTTTATAGTGGGGGCTGCCCTATGCATTGTAGAATGTTTAACAGCATCCCTGGCCTTTACCTAATACCAGTAGCATCTCTCAAGTTGTGATAATCAAAAAAGTCTCCAGGGATTGCTCAGTATTCCCCGAGGGATGGGAAAAATTACCTGTGGTTGAAACCTATCCTATCTAATAAAAGAGTAATATCCAAATTGACTGCCATTCCAACACACAAAATGGCTGCCCCCATGTGGACACAAGATGGCTGCCACAAGATGGCCAGAAGGGGAGGGCAGTTGGGAGGGACCAGGCCTGCAGGAGAGGGCAGTTAGGGGTAACCAGGCCTGTAGGGAAGGGCAGTTAGGGGTGACCAGGCCTGCAGGGGAGGACAGTTGGGGGGGGGGGCGGACCAGGCCGGCAGGGGAGGATAGTTAGGGGTGACCAGGCTGGCAGGGGAGGGCAGTTATGGGCAATTGGGCTGGCAGGGGAGCAGTTAGGCATCAGTCAAGCTGGCAGGAGAGTGGTTAGGGGGTGATCAGGCTGGCAAGCAGAAGCAGTTAGGGGAAACCAGGAAGGCAGGCAGACGAGCATTTGGGAGCCAGCAATCCTGGATTGTGAGAGGGATGTCCCAGATTAGAGAGGGTGCAGGCTGGCCTGGGATTCATGCATCCCAACCCCCATGCATGAATTTCGTGCACCGCACCTCTAGTAGTTATATGTTGGGATGTGGAATTGCTGGGTTGCAGGGAGGCATGTGCATAGCTTTAGTATAGTATATGCCAAGTAGTTTTCCAAAGTGGTTGTACCAGTTTTCATTTTTGCCAGCTGTGTATAACCACACACCCTCACTGGGGACCCCACAACCTGGGCGTGTTCTCTGACTGGGAATCCAACCGGCGACCTCTCTGTGCATGTGACAGTGCTCAACCAACTGAGCCACACTGGCCAGGATTGTCTTTTGTTTTTTATTCTTCTAGTAGAGTGATTAAGTCTGTTCTTAACTCTGGCAGCTAACTTCTTTTAGTTTAATACCCGGCTCTGCCACTGTCTTGCTACCAGTATGTGGCTTTGGCCAAATGACTTCATTCCCTGTGCATCCGTTTTTTTTTCTTCGTCTAACAGGGACATTAATGCCTACTTCTGCTATTTGGAGAATTACATGATTTCATTAATATATGTGAGGCATGTAGACCAGGTCCTGACACATTGCTAGTGCTGTGTTGACTATTAGTATCCATTTTAGTGGCTATACATATTCCCTCATGTGGATAAGCTACAATTTATGTCAGTAGTCCTTTGTATGGGGTGGTAAATGAATTTCAGTTTGGGCTACCAGGTTTTATAAAAATGATATATAATGCCTATTTAAATTTGATTTTCAGATAAACAACAGATAATTTTTAATATAAGTATTGGAGACCTACATATACTAAAAATGTACATTATTTATCTGAATTAAAGTTCATCTGGGTGTTTTGTATTTTATCTGGCTATCTTCTTAATTCCAGTTCTATTCTCTTCTGAGCATCACAGTGATTAGCATCCTAGAAGCTGCATATTTACACATACACTGTGTTTCCAAAACTTGACTTCTTATTTGAATCACCCATGGGGCTTGTTAAAGTGAGGAATCCTGGCCTCCACCTCAGATCTCTTGAGACTGAAGAATCTCCAAGGCTAGATTGAGAATCTGATTTTTAAACAAAGGCTCCAGGTGACTCAGAGGTAACCAGGATTTTAGGGCAGTGTTTCCCAAACTTTTGACATATGTGTACCCTTTCTATAATTTTCATAACGCTGAGTACCCCTCATCAAAAAAATAAAAGGATGTATTTTAATAACAATCAAAATATTTTTGGGGGTATATACACAAAATAATAATAAATGAAAAATAAAATTATTCATAATAAAATATAAATAAAAGTTATATAGTAAATAACATTTATTTGGATCAATGAGAAGGATGAAATTGACTTGACTCATGAGAACGTAGAATTAGGCGCAGCTAAGCACGGTACAGTGCATATCCCCACCAAACTCTTCCCGTACCTCTGGGGGTACGTGTACCACACTTTGGGAAACACTGCTTTAGGGTAAACTCCTACTGGCCCATGTTGGTGATGTGCTAACTGGAAAGTAGGGAAGCGAAGACTCTCCTTGCTGCTCTCTGCCTGGTCAGCTCTCTCCCCTGTGAGTGAACAGAAAAGGCCTGGCTTTTCCCAAGACCTCTCTCCCAGGGCTTCCAGCTTTCCCGGAAGCAGTGCTGAACTTTGGTAGTAGGAGGGGAAGGTGGCAGGGGTGGGCACCAGGACCAGCTGCACTGATTTCTGTCTGCAGTTCTTGGAAGGTCTATCATGAGGAAAACAGGTAGTGAGTAACAGTAGACAGCGGCCTCAGCATCGGGGAGCGCCTGGCTGGCCTGAGTGCCTCTAAGTTCAAGTTGCCCACCAGGTTCTGGTCATTACTGTGGCAGTTATGGTAGTCCTTGGGCCCAGGCCTGAGGCCTCCTGAGTCTCTACCATAGAGCCTGGTCTCCCAGAACTACCCGCTTCATTCTGTCCATGCCTTGCCAGTGCCTCATTCATTCCCCACAGTCTTCTTTGGTCTGGAGGATGTCCAGCAGCAGCTCCTGTCTCAGCCTTGAGCTCTGTCCACAAGAGCAGCTACTCTCCCCAACTTTGGAGGACAGCTCTAATTTCTTTCTCGTTCCAGCCACTGCCAAGTACCCCTGCCAGGCCGCAACCTGCTGGGTAGACCGACCCCATCTGTTCAACTTAAAGCCACAAAATTACAACTTAGACGGGATCAATATGATCAGGTCCAGGGTCCTTCAGAGGATGATTTTGCTTTGATGAGAGGTCAGAGGGGCCTCAGACTTATAAATAAATTATTATTTAAGAGAGGATCCTGGTGGTCTGTAAGAGTTTGTTGTCAGCCTCTCTCTGGCTGTGGAGCCAAAGTGGTTTAGGGTGGGGTGGGCTGGGTGTTTCCTTCCGCGGTGAGAGGGTCCTCAGGGGTTGGCACTGGGGAGGGAGATGTTTTCTTCCTTCTATATCTATTTGCTGCTGATATCTTGTGCTGGGAACAGACATTTTCTGGGAAAGAACTCATCAAAGATGTTTAATTTTAGTGCTTTTTCTCTTTATTCCATTTTTTAAGTTTAAGTTCTTATTGTAGGCTGGGCATTGGTCTAGACCAGTGGTCGGCAAACTCATTAGTCAACAGAGCCAAATAGCAACAGTACAACGATTGAAATTTCTTTTGAGAGCCAATTTAAAAAAAAAATTTTTTTTTAATATATTTTATTGATTTTTCACAGAGAAGAAGGGAGAGGGGGAGAGAGAGCAAGAAACATAGATGAGAGAGAATCATCAATCAGCTGCCTCCTGCACACCCCCACTGGGAATGTGCCCACAATCAAGGCACATGCCCCTGACAAGAACCAAACCCAGGACCCTTGAGTCTGCAGGCTGACGCTCTATCCACTGAGCCAAACCGATCAGCCAAATTTTTTAAACTTAAACTTCTTCTAATGCCACTTCTTCAAAATAGACTCGCCCGGGCTGTGGTATTTTGTGGAAGAGCCACACTCAAGGGGCCAAAGAGCCGAATGTGGCTCTCGAACCGCAGTTTGCCAACCACGGTCTAGACTGAAAGAACAGTGTCATGACTAAGTCAGATGGAGGCCTTGCCCTTTGGGGTTCCAGTTCCTATTATCCATCCTTATGGGAGAGGAACCAGGGCTCAAAGAGGAGGAGTGACTTGTCCAGAGTCACCCAGCAAGAGGCCCCTGCCAGGTCCAACTCTCACTATTAAATGAACAAAATAATTTGCGCTTGATCAAGTGGGAAACTTAGTCTGAATGATAATTGCCAGCATTAATTGAGGGCTTGCTATGTGCCTGGAATTATTCTAAGTTCCATGAGGTCTGTATTATCATCTCATTTTTATAAAGTTATGAAAGCTAAGGCTCAGAGAGGTGAATTCATTTTTCTCAGCTCCCTGGGCGAGCTGAGATTTGAAACCAGGACTTGGCTTTGAAGCTCAAACACATATGGTGTAGGTACTTTCTGGGGTTTCCACTAAAGCCTTGAACACTAGAGAGCAAGGTTGGAATCATCATTTTTGTAAAGGTCAAGCATTTGGTTTGGAGTGTGCTAACCTTATCAAACACTCCTCTAAGGAATGCAGAACACCTGGTGTAATAGTAGTAATAGCAGTAATATAAACAATAATAACAGCAGATGCCAGCTGTTCAGCATTTGAGTAATTCACATATAGAGATTACCTTAAGACACATAGCCAAACTTAAAATACATGGCAACTTTATTGTTCCCATTTAACGGACAAGAAAATCGAGGCTGAGAGAGGTTGAGTCCCTTGCCCAAGTGCACACGCCAGGAAGTGGTGGGATTGGCATTGGAACTCTATTTGCCTGCGCAGCACACAGAACCTTTCCCCAGCAGCTGTTCCAACGAGCCCATGGTGGCATCTACACTCCTCTGGGTCTCCCAGAAGCTCAGGACAAAAATGGCTCTCTTCAGTCTCTTAGTCACTCAGCTGACAGACCGTCCAGCTTCCTTCTTCCGGTTTCCCATCACCTTTCAGCTCTGCCTGAAACTTATATTTTTCCCTCTTAAATTCTTTCTAATCAGGTCAGCCGTGGAATATAGGCTCTGAAAAAATAATGCGAAGTGCAGCCCTTGCTGCTGCTCCATTTCCTGCTTACTTAGCAGCATGGAAACTTTGGCGTGGGTATATGTGGATTTAAAAAAAAACCTTTATTTACTCTGCTCTTGTTTTTATAAGATATGACTCTTAATGAAGCTTTAATTCAAGGTCAAAGAGTCTAGAAGTTGTTATAAAGCCCATCGCCCCTCTGGACCCTGCCAGACACATACATAGCAAATGGCTGGCTTTTTTCATCTCCTCTTTTAAACGACCCCATTGCAACAGAGCTCTTCCTTGCACCAGGAGGTAAAATGCTTGAGCCTACTGTATTGCCTGTCGCTGTTTGCAAAATGCAGCCAGGCCCCCCTCACATCTTTGTTTATTTTTTTTCCTTTTCTGAAGTTCAAGGAAAATAATTTATTAACTTAGAAAGTAGGGATAATATGAAGCCAGCCCTGAGTCTCCCCAATTCCTTATCCCCGGGTCTCTAACCCCAGCTCAGGGCTTGGCCAGCCTGCATGCCCTCCCAGGGAGCTGGGAGGCTTTTCTGTCAGAGGCATGGCCCAGGCAAGGCCCAGGCGGATGTGTCTAATGGATCTGCAGTCATGATACGAAGATCCCGAGTGTCTGGAACCCCAGCCTTCCGGGGACCGGGGGGCCATGCCTTTGATCTGAACCCCCTGGACTGTGCCCTCATCTAAATCCATCAGGTCCGTAGCCCTGGTCTTGGACCACTGAATAATTTACAGTCCCTCAGAGCAGCCAACACCGGGTCACCGGAGTTCATGGGTTAATAACAGGTTTGGTTTTCGATGTCAGCAGCTCTCTTGATAACGTATGAAAGAATCCTATTCTGTTGATTAGATTTTGAAATGGATCAATTTTTAATCAGCCAAACACCTGACTCACTCAATAAGAGTTGCATTGTGGAGACAGGATGGAGGCCGGCTTTATTTACAAGAGTGTTTGTTTTTTGGGGACCATACGCAAATTTCCACCCAGACCCCTCCTCCTGGAAGGAATTGATCGAATTATCTCCCATCTCAAATGGCAGCATTTGATTCACCTTCTGATTAGTTGGGAAATCCATGGGTCTGTTTAAGAGATAAGAACAGCAGCTCAAGGTTTGATTTAGTCATCTGTGGTTATTGATGGAAAAAGCATTTATTTGCCAATGGAGAAATTTTGCTTAATGTAACAGCAAGGAAGAAGGAAGGAGACCAAGGGAGTCTGGGCGGGAGTGGAGGGGGCGGGGCGGGGGAGCAGGTAGCAAAAGCATTCAGCTCTGCGAGGTGGGGGTGGGGTGGGGGGGGGAGTTGGGATCCCAGCCCCATCCTCTGAGGTTTTCAAAATAATGGTATGGAAGTGGGCCAGTGAGCAAATTGAACGCATAGGAGATTTATTTTGGAGGGGTGTTGCTTGTGGCCATTTTATATATTCATTCAACAAACAGGTGAGCCCACACTGTATGCTAGACACTGCGAGGCATCAGGGATGAAGCCATTATTGAGAGAGATAAGGTTCCTGCCCTCATAGAGCATACATTCTGGTGTTGGGGAGGGAGGGCAAGCAGTAAAGAAAAAACAAGGTGCGTTATTATAAAACATGTCAAGTGTTGATGAGGAAGCTCTGAGAGAAAATACCAAGAACTTTTGGACTCATTTGTGGCCAGGGGAGTCCTCTGAGTGAAGAGAAATCGGAAGGGAGGACAGGGCCGGAGGGACAGCAGAGGTAAGGCCCGGAGGCCGGTCTGCTGGAGGAGCCGGGAAGGCCAGGGCAGGTGCGTGGAGGGGAGACCGGAGGGGTTTTCCTGCAGTACCACCGAGAGCCCGGGGAAGGTTTTGGGCAGATGCTGTTTTGTTCAAATTTTACGTTAGAGAAGGTCACTCTGAGGGGAGTGGGCTGTGGAGCTGGAGACTGGTGGAGGGTCTGCTGTAAGCATCTGGAATGATGGGGCAGGGACCGGAGACAGCATGGAATAGGGAGAGGGGGACGGGTTAGGCAGTTCTAGTTGGTGGCCAGGGGCTTGGGCCACCGGGGGCTCTGGCCAGGTCTCATGAGGCCTGTATAGCCAAACCTGCCTAGCCGGGCCCATGGCAGAGGAGAGCTTCTTTGTGGCAGAAGATCTCTCTGAAGACCGGGCATCCAGACTTCCTCAAACTGGAAAAGCTGGGGTCACGGTGGCACACAGGCTGGAAACTTGGACTGTGAAGTCAGATAGATGTGGGGGCTTCTCAACACTGCCTTTTATAAGCTGGTGACCTCAGACAAATGGCTCTTTGCATGTACAGATAAGTGAGAACGATTTTTGGTATAGAACTTTCCAGAAGGGCTCATAAGAAACTGCCAACAGTGATTGCCCCCTGCAAGGGAGACATGGGGTGGGTGGGAGACTGACTGCCTTATAACCTCTTAATTTATGCCACAGGCATGTGTTATTAGTCAAAACTGGCCACCCCATTTGTGATTTTCGGTGGCATTCACCAGGATGGACCTTCCGTGGTGTTTGGAGCAAGGACTGGTTACCAGAGCCCTGTTTTACACACGAGGCTTAGCGAGGGGCAGTTGTTTTATCCGGTGGGGTCCAGCCCTTTCTTGGACCCAGGCTCTTTCTCTTTCTGGCTCAGCTTGTTTTCCTTATTGCTGTTGGTTGAGGTCGTGAATTTGGTGGGACTTGGAAGAGCTGGATTTTCCTGGCATGAGTAGCGATTTCTTGTTTCCCAGTGCTCCAAACACCATTGATTGGGCAGCTTTATTTATTAGCTTAATCTTTACACATCCCTCAGCGATGCTGTTCTCACACTTGCTTTGTTGGGGGCCAGAGGCCTGCATGCTCACCTGGTTGTATGTCCACAGATTGGAGAGTCCATGTGGCTTTGGGACTACGGGAGAGGATACCTCCCTTCCCAGCTCTCGGTGGTGACAAGCAGGCTCTCACAAGCACCTTAATCCAGGCGTGGCACACAGTAATTGCTCACAAAGATCTCAGTTGAACCAATTAATCTAGTGTCAGAAGTCCCAGTTCTAGTCCTGGGACATCTATTTGCTTGCTGTGTGACCTCAAACAAGTCACTTCTGTTTGCTGGTCCTCAACTCCTCATCCTAAAAATGAGAATGACAATATCTGGCCGCCTTGCTGCTCTGAACAGAGGGTGGACACTCCCACTTCAGGGCCTTTGCACTGGCTGCTCCCTCTTCCCTCACACGTTGGCATAGCCTGCTCCTTCACTTTGGTTGTTACTCAGAAGCTGCCTTCTCAGAGCAGCCTTCTCTGGCCATCCCACTGCAGTTCCACAGCTGGGCACACGCGTGCATGCTCACCCTTCTTCTTTCACCGATGGTTAGTTTTCATCTTTGGTACTTAACACGATTAATTAATTATATTATATCTTTTAACTGTTGATCTTGTTTACTAGTTTCTTCTATTAAAATGTCAGCTCCAACAGGGCAGGAATTTTTGTCTGTTTTGCTTACTGCTGTCTTCCAGCACCTAAAATGGGACTTGTCACATAGAAGGTGCTCAGCAAATATCTGTTGCAGGAATAAATGAGATAAATTAATATAAGGCTCTTAGAACAGTCCTTGGTGCCTAATACACCCTCAGCAAATGCGAGTTATTACTACTGGTATTACTGTTATCAAGTTTTTCTGAGTTTCAGTTTGCTCACCTATAAATTGAGATGCTGTTGATAATAACTATCATAGAGTTGTGAAGGTACAGTGATGTGGATGTTGAGTTTTTGGTACAGCTCCTGACATAAACTTTTCAATCCATAGGAGTTATTATAGTTTTAAGTACAAAATTAATGATAAAGTTCCTCTCCCCCTCCAGTGTTGGGAGCATTTCTGGGAAGTGTAGTGTCTGGGACCCAGGGAGCAACCCTCACCACCACATCACTTGTCCTGATTGGCTGTAGCAGTGGTTGGGGCGAGGTCCTCCGGTTTGTCTTCAACGGCCATCTAGCCAGAGTGTCCAGCCAAGGTTTGCATACACTCTCTGCCATACTAGCTTTCTCACAGGGTGTCTGATTCTTCCAAGGTTCATTTGTTTTTGTTTTCGTATTTTTAAGTATAGGAAGTTTTTGTTGTTGTTGTCTTGCTTTAAAGAAATGATTTTTTTTTTACTAGAGGCCCGTTGCATGAAATTCATGCACTCAGTCAAGGGCAGGGGGTTTGTGTGTCCCTCAGCCTAGCCTGTGCCCTCTCGCAGTCTGGGAGCCCTTGGGAGATGTCCGACTGACAGGTGGGGAGCGGGTCTAAGTGGGCAGTCGGACATGCCTCTTTCAGTCTGGGACCCTTGCTCCTTACTGCCTGCCTGCTTGCTACTCCTTACCACTTGGCTCGCTGCTCCTTAGTGCTGCCTGGGAGGCAGGATAAGCTCCCACCACTGCCACTGCCCTTGCCAGCCATGAGCCCTGCTTCTGGCTGAGCGGCGCTGCCCCTGTGGGATTGCACTGACCACCAGGGGGCAGCTCCTGCATTGAGCATCTGCCTCCTGGTGGTCAGTGTGAGTCATAGTGACCAGTTGTTCCATCATTTGATCAATTTGCATATTAGCCTTTTATTATATAGGATTGACTTGAGAGGTAGGGAGAAGGAGAGAGAGACAGAAACACCAATGATGAGAGAGAATCATTGATTGGCTGCCTCATGCACGCCCCCTACTGGGGATCGAGTCTGCAACTGAGGCATGTGCCCTTGACTGGAATAGAACCTGGAACCCTTCATCTGCAGGCCAATGCTCTATCCACTGAGCCAAACCAGCTAGGACAGGAAGTTTTTAATTTTTTTTAGAAGGGAAGGATCAATTTATATTTATTGTCTCAGAGAAACATTTTCAGCATATTGCTATGTGGATAAAAGCCAGAGCTGAGCTGCACATAGGGTGTAATTCTTCTAAATCATAAAAGTAGAGCCTCTCTCAGCCAATGAGATTTGTCCATTGGCCTAGGCCTTAGTCCTGAGCTTCATCCCTAGAATGAGGGAGGAATCCCTATCCAGGATTTTTAATTGCAAGCAATAGAAACCAACTCAGCTTCCCATTGAGACTCATGAGGGGCGTCCCCACCCACAAGGAGATTCTGGTGCTGGCTGGCCAAGGAAGCATGGTAGATGTTTATGACAGTTGGGAGGGAGTAGGATGGGGTGGGACAGGGATCCCCAAATCAAAGTAAGGGGCTGATGCTAAATGCAGTGGTGATAGGCGCTAGGGCAGTGGCATCCACTCTGTAGCCTGAGGCAGAAGCACAAGCAGATTAGCAGATGCTGTCACTGTTGTCACCATTCCCTTGGGACTTTTCAAGTGACCTTAGGCAGGCTTCCACCAGTTGATGAGGAATCTCTGTGTCCTGGGGGCTTTTGTCCAAAACCACAAGATCCACTTTCCTTGATCCTGGGGCAAGGTAGAACTGCTGGGAATTAACCCTTGGGCCAGTCCCCAATCTCAGGAGTTGTATATCGATACTCCAGCTCTCCCACCTGTGAGTGGAATGATTCTGGGGTTTCTTCTGCATTCTGTCAGGTGGTAGAAATTATAGGCAATTTTTGTGTTTGAAATCAGCCTGCTGACCATCTCTGTAAATTTTTCTTTTTTGCTCAAGCCCTCCACCACTACTCCACCCTCCAGCTCCTACCTCCCTGCCACCCCTTAGCAGTTGGCAACCTGTGGATATTTTTAGAGTGATTTTTGGTTCCTTCAGTGCACTGTTAGAGAAAGCAAACTTAACTTTTTCCCTTTTTTTCCATAAGGCCAGTTTTAGAAAAATATCCCCCCCCCCCCCCCCCCCCCACAGAGCAGGGCGCCAGCTATTACGGAAACAGTAAACAGGAGTCAGCGCCAGGGCATAAGTGGTCGGTTTTAATTAGAACATTAAAGTATTTTAATGCTTACACTTTTTATTTTTGCGAACTTGATTATATAGCATTTTAAGTACCTGTGAACATTTTAAGGACTCTCAGCAATGAATTATTTGCAGTTTCACAGGAAACTTCTATTTTAAAAGCAAAACGGTATGAAAGTGGCTGCGAAGGCTTGGCAGCGGTGACTACACTGTATAATGAGGAACCACATGGTGGGTGGGTTGGCAGACGGCCCACTCGGCCCCACGTCACTCAGGCTGCCTGGTGGACCCCCTTCTGAGAGGCCAAGGGATTTGGGAGGCTTCGGGATCCAGCTGGGGTCCCCAAATACCACCCACCCCTAACACCTGAGGATTCTTCCCCTAGAATTTATCTCAGGGTGTCTCTTGGTCTCTTCCTCTTTTTGCTACTTGGGTGACCATAGAAGTGTATCCAGGGAGCTCCTGGCTTTAACTTTTGTGCCTCCCCACTCAGCATTCAGAGAGGGTTTCTTAAAACATATCAGTGTTGTTGCTTAGTTGCTCAGAAGCTTTCCAGGAGAAAGTCAGGGCCCCACAGTAGAGTCTCCAGGCCCTGCTGCCATCCCCGTGGGTGTGGACCTTCACACATATTGTATCCCTTTAGCCATCTTTTCCTGCTGCCTCTCATGTCACTGCAGCCCAGCTACCTGGCCTTCTCATCGACCTTTTATGCTCTTAAACATCTGCGTATGTGCCAGCATTGTTCTGGACACTGGTGAGTTAGCAGTGAACAGGCCAGCAAAATTTCCTCCTTCATGGAGCTGCCCTGCTAGTCAGGGGAAGATCTCTGGTAAAGAAACAAATGACCAGGTGTGAGAGGATGTGATGGGGTGCTGTTATTCATGGGGGGATTAGAACAGATTTCTCCAATGAGGTAACATGTAAGGGCCTGAATGAAATGAGGGAGCAAACCAGTGGTGCGCTGGTGTTGGCTTGTACAAGCTCACATGAGCCAATTGTGCTCATGTCTCCCCAGCTCCTTGTTGAGTGGCATCTACCCTGTTTCCCCGAAAATAAGACGGTGTCTTATATTAATTTTTGCTCCCAAAGATGCATTAGGTCTTATTTTCAGGGGATGTATTATGGTTCCATGAAGTAGGTCTTATTTTCGGAGGATGTCTTATTTTCGGGGAAACACTGTAGTTAGTGGCTTGAAATCAGCCACAGTGGGAGGATTTACATATTGGAAATTGGTAAATGCCACAAACTAGGGCTTTTTACCCAAAGAGCGGTTGTTAAGCATTTACCAGGACGCATCTGGAGTAGGTCATGGAGAAAGCCTGGGAGAATTTTCTAGGCATTCCTTGAAGAGGGAATGTGTTGGGAAGGTTTGAGGAACGTTGTGGAAGACAGTGTGACTGGAATTCCTCAAATGCTTGTTTGTGCCCCAGGACCTTCACACATGTTGTTCCCTTTCCTTAGCTGGTTCCCTTAGTTCCAGAAAGGCCTTCTCGGACCACTTTTACTAGAGCACATCTTCCCTCTGTTCTTACATCAAGCACTTCTTGGTTCTCTTTCCAGCATTTGCCTCAATATGTAATTGGGCATTGAGTTATTTGCTGTGTTGGGGTCTGTCTCTCCCACTGAAATGTAAGCTCTGGGAAGTCTTCCTGCTCCCTGCTGTCTCCCCACCTTCCAGGAAGGGCCTCCACGGAACTGATGCTCAGTGCATTACTGTTAACTGAGTGAGTGTTGGCGGAAAGCCTTCTTATGCTCGGCACTGCTTTGGGAGTGGTCTTTATGACACGAGATCAAATCAGGAATAGAAGCAGCCAACAGAGAATCCAGAGGTTCCTACCTGGTGCCCAGCCTCATCCCAGTGACATGGTTCCTGGGCCTCCTTCTACTTAATCTGTATGCAACACCGCAGCAAGTTGATTCCTTTCTGATAAGAGCACAGTGACCATCCCCGGGCTGCCAACCCACATCGGTGAGAAAGAACAAGCTCTCTGCTCCTGCTGAAGACTTTGGTGTCATTGGAGGCTAAATATTCCTATTATATCATGCCTGGCATTTTTATTGTCATGAGAGCAATGGATGTCAGGAGTTTAGGACTTAAGATAAAGTTTATTTTATGGTGGAGAAAGTGCGTAACCCACTGTCATCTTGGATGGTGTGGACAAAGTTGTGCTGAGGAGGGAAACATTTTGATCACAGGGAACCGTTTTTGGTTGACCTGAGATAGATATATATATATATATATATATATATATATATATATATATATATATGAAAGATTAGGACATATTGACTGAGGTGACCAGCATTTAGATCTTTCATAGTTAATGAGGAGCTTTCCAGTTTATATTGGAAACGGTCACTGCCCAGAGCCTCTAATGAGGTGTGTGGTGCCCAGGAGAGGAAGACAGTTGACATTAAAGAAGTTTAGGCTTTCAAATAACCTCCCTCTGACCTTGAGAGTTCAAATCCTGGCTCTGCCCTTCCCAGTCATATATTTGGCAAGTGGCTTAGCTTCTTGTAATCTCAGTTTCCTCTTCTGTAAAACGAGCTTCTCCAGGAGTAGTTTATGGTTTACGAGGATTAAAAGTGATGATGTGATGCTGAAGATGGTAAATGCTCACGAAATGTTACTGTCATCCATGCTGCTAAGTGATATGCTTCCTGAACCCTATGAAATGGGAACATTGTAGGCTCATTTCAGTGTAACCAGGAGCTCCCTGAAGCAAATGCCCTGAATGAAAAGTCGCCACAGAGTGTTCTGGCCCTTTGAGCTGTTGCTTTATCTTGAAGCGACTCAGGTGTAACCAGAGGGCAATGCTTTTTCCTTGAGAAAACGCACTCAAGTGTTTTGCACTTGACTCATCTTGTGGGAGCAGCAACTAATTTTTTCATTAATCGGAGAACTCTATCATTTCTGTGTATATTGCTGTAGAATGGACTTTGCCATAATCATCTGCTCAGTTATTTAATTTTGTATTGCCTTAGAGGGCATGGGTCTTTGTCTGCCTCATTTGCTGCTTTGTCTTTGGTTCCTAGAACAGTGTCTGCATATAGTAGATGCTCAATAAATATTTGTTGAATGAATTAAGTCGTGTGCCTATAGGGGTTTAAAAATGGAAGACTGTAACCCAGAGAAATGTATGTTTAAGTTCACATAGAAACCTAAACAGTAGCATTAAAACAACTGAAATGTATTTTCTCACACTTCTGGAGCCAGAAGTCTGAAATCAAGGCGGATCTTTCCTCACCCCTTCCTGGTTCTGGTGGTCATCGGCAATCCTTGGTGTTCCTTGTCTTTTAGCTGTGTAACTCCAAACTCAGCCTCCATCGTCACACAGCTATATTCTCTGTGTGTGTGTGTGTCCTCTTCTCTTCTTATATGGACAGTAGTCATTGGATTCAGGGCCCACCCTCACCCAGTGTGACTTCATCTTTCCTAATTACTTTCTAAAAGACCCCGTTTCCAGGTAACACTGTAATATGAGGTTCCGGGGGGACATGTATTTAGAGGGAGGGGCACTAGTCAACCCAGTACAAACCTTTTTAGAAAGTGTCCTTTTCGGTCTGAGCTTTGTTTGGAGTTCTGTGGGGAAGTGTGGCTTGTTGGGATGCCTCCCACAACTACGGGGATGAAGAGAGACTCCAATGTTAGTCCTGAATATGACACTGATGGAAAAACCGAGACTTTGGGTCTTGACTGCCATCAGGAGGAAGAGCAGAAGCTTCTGAGTGGCTGAGCTGAGGTTTGGGGCTGTTTGTGTTTCCTCAGTCTTTGACAATTTGCCTTTCCCTGAGCCTCAGTTTCCCTCTCTGTAAATTGGGGATAATAACAATACCTTCCCTGAGGTGGTTGGGGACTTTAATGCTAGAGACTGATGAGTTCAGGTCTTCATTGTCTGGACAGAGAGGGAGGATGGCCTTGACTTGATGTGACAGGTATAGACTCAAGACAGGATGTGCTGCTCCAAGAATAGTGCTCCTTCCTCTCATATACAGCCTGTTCCTGCCAACGATTGGCTAGAAGGGTCTGAGCTCTCTAATTGTAAAAATGCTCTCACTGGTTTGGCTCAGTGGATAGAGTATCGGCTTATAACCTTCCTGGGTTCGATTCCAGTCAGGGGCACATGCCCGGGTTGCGGGCTTGATCCCCAGTGGGGTCGGGCAGGAGGCAGCCGATTTCTCTCATCATTGATATTCCTATCTCTCTCTTCCTCTCCCTGCCTCTCTGAAATCAATAAAAAATATATTTTAAAAATAATAAAATAATGAATGTGATTTTAGAAGCTAATCTTCCCAGTGACACTGTGAGGCAGAGACTATTTCAGTTGCTATTTTATAGATAGGAACCTGAGGTTCCAGCAGATTTAAGCTACCAGTCCAAGGCCACACAAGTTGGAAGGTGGTGGATGCAGGTACATCCAAGTTCAGTTCTCTGGTTCCCTCTTCCTTCCTTAGGCACGCAATGCCTTAGTTTCCCTATCTGAAAAATGGTGCCTACTCAAGGTTGGTGGCTGTGGTGGAATTGTGCTGAGTACGAGACCCAGAGTGTTATATAAACCCCGGTTTGCCCAGGAGGGTGTATCAGCTTCCTCATCTCCTGTCTCTCACACCACAGTGACTTGAGATTTTTACAAGACGGGAACTGTGTGTGGGGTGGTGGGTGAGTGAGTGTATGTGTGTGTGTTTGCAACAAATATTTTATAATAGACAAACTCGTCTGCCACTTCTAAAAGTAGTGGGAGAAAAAAACCCACTTTAAGAAAGTAAAAATAACCCAAAGCCTGAGTCACTTAAGTCACTGAACTTAGCCAGAGCTAGCTTCTCTAAGCTGGGATTGCTTCGGCTTGGCCAGGGCAGTGGGCCAGGGCCAGAATTTTTTTTTTTTTTTTGGGGGGGGATGGACACCTGGGATTTTAGGGGGAAAATCCTGGTGGTTAGTTTGCAAATAAAGTGGCTGTCCAACCATCACCCCCCCCCTTTTTTTTTTTGGAGCAGGATGAAATGTCTCCCAGAAATGCTCTGTCCTTTCTCTTTTAAAAGTGACTTGACAATTGATAATTTGCCTAGTGGCGGGCACCTTAGAGCTTTTATTTCTTGGAGGCCAAACATTGATGTTGTGTGAAATGGGAGCTTGGCGGAGCCTTTGTGCGGATCTCAAGCTTCCTGAAAAATTTATTTACTGTGACTGTGATCTGCAGGAGCGAATTGATGTTTATCTATAGTCGTTTGCGCCAGCAAGGAGGGGAAAAATGCATAACTGCACTTTCCTTGGAAGCCTTGCGAGGCTGTTTAAATAAGTATCTAATAGTGAACTTTCAATAGCAGACAGGCAGTTTGATGGACAGGGTACAGTGTATTATTAACCATAAGCAGGCTTAATCTTTCCCCCATGTTTTAGAAGAAGCTTTATAACCTTCTGGCCGAAGAATTCATGAGAACCAGGTATATGAAGCTAAGCAAAATTATCCTGGCTGTTCCAGTGGCAGAATCAATAATTCTGAGAGCTGCATGAAGGAGGGGAGACAGGGGCTGCAGCTGGGCCCCGTGTGAGCAACCCCAGCCGCCTCCTGTGGCTGGAAGGTCAGGAGAAGTTGTGCAGGGGCCTGGAGATGGCAGGGGGAGGTGAGGGTCATGCTAGGAGCCTGGCTTTGAAACCAGGTATGTAATATCTGTTGCCTCCAGCGTGGAGCATATGTGCGGGTAGTTAACAGGGATGAGTGTCTTTCTGCTGGGTCTTGGTTACAACAGTGCCTGGCCCTATGGGGGCACCCACTATTCTAAGCAATAGAGAGGATTTATGCAATTGTTCAGTGAATATCTGTCTTGCCCCTTTGGACCAGAATTTTTGTGCAGCCTGGGAAGCATCTTGTTTAACCAGGAGGGCTCTCTTGATCTCTGGGAGAAGGTAGAGTCTCTTTGTTATAAAGTCCTTTCCTAGTCTCCTACCTGGTTCCCATCAGCCTTTGTAGTGATGGAGCCTTCAATATCTGTCTTTCACTCATTAGCTGGTCAGCTGCTAGAGCACATAGATTTGTCACATTTACCACAACTTCCCAGCCCCGAATATCCCCTGGAGTTTCTTATGGGGTTGGCCACTGTTGAATGGGGTTTTGCTGAGGAGGAAACAGCTGTGGTTAAGAGCATGAAGGTCAGGTAAACTTGGGATCAGATCTGGTGTGTTACCCATTTGTGTGTCCTTGGGCAGTGGTGTGTCCTCTCTGGGTCTTTGTTTCCTGATCTATAAATTGGGATAATGGGGGAGAAACCAAGATGGCGGCATAAGTAAACAACTGAACTTGCCGTCTCACACAACAACTTCAAAACTACAATTAAAAACAAAACAGACATCATTCAGAACCACAGGAAGGCTGGCTAAGTTACAACTAGAAGGGAAGAGAAAAGCACACTGAGACTCAGAGGAGCTGCAGAAGGCAGAGGTACGGAGGCACAAGTACAGAGAGGGCTGGCAACTGAGGGAGACAAAGCTACTGACTGCTCTGAACTCCAGTTCCAGGCGAGACTCTGGGGACCCAGACTCATTCGGGGAGAAACTGAACTGTCTGGCAGCGGGCAGAACTCGAGGGTGGCTTTCTCTCAGAGGTGCTTGCAGTGATTACCATGGGACATTGAGATCCAGGGGCCTCTTAGGGCAGGGCTGACAGGAAGGCATTGCTGTTTGCTCTACCCTGAGACTCCGCCCCATCCAAACTGTGTACAGAGGCTTTTGCATATGAATGGCCTGGTCCTTTGAAATCTAAACTTACCTCTCAAATACAGCTGAGTCAGAGAGACCCAGAACATCCAAAAGAAGGCCCAAGGCCCCACAGCAGCTAGCATTGCTTCACAGCTGGGCCTCATCTGGGCACCTCCAAAACCTAAACAAACAAGAGGAATCTGCAGATCTGTCTGTAGCTCCTGCTGGGTGGCCTCAGGCAGAGGCTAAATTAGCACCTCCTTGAAGATCCAAGAGCCAGTGTACCCAGGGGTCAGAGTAGGACCATCCAGATTACAACTCCTCAAATCCATAAGGGACACACTTAGGGGGCAGACTCAGCACCAAAGCCCCATTGAAGCAAGTCTTACCTCATAAGAGTGTCTCCAGCACAGAAGTTCTCCCATTAAAGACGCAGCTGATCCTCACAGCCAATTCGCCTGGAGGTTAACTCCTCCCAGTGATACCCACAACAATCAAGGCTTCACTACAACAAGACTGTGCACACAACTCACAAAGGGGTGCACCATGAGTGTCCACTTCAGGTAACTGGGGAGGCTGAGCCACTGGGCTCTATAAGACACCTAGCACACAAAGCCACTCTATCAACTTAGGGAAGCAGCCAAAATGCAGAGACAAAGAAACAGGTTCACAAATGAAAGGAGTGGAGGAAAGCAAATGACTGGATATAGAGTTCAAAACCACGGTTATAAGTTTTTTCAAGAATTTTCTAGAAAAATTTAGTGAGACCCTAGAAGATATGAAAAAGGACCAACTAGAAATTAAGCATACACTGACTGAAATAAAAAATAATATACAGTGGTTCAACAGCAGACTAGAGGGTGCCAAGAATCAAGTCAAAGATTTGAAATACAAAGAAGCAAAAAACTTCCAACCAGAAAAGCAAAAAGAAAAAGAATCCAAAAATATGAAGATAGTATAAGGAGCCTCTGGGGCAATTTCAAGTGAACCAACATCTAAATTATTGGGCTGTCAGGAGAAGAGAGAGAGCAAGATACTGAAAACCTATTTGAAGAAATAGTGACAGAAAACTTCCCCCATCTGGTGAAAGAAATAGACTTACAAGTCTAGGAAGTGCAAACAAAAGGAATCCAAAGAGGACCACACCAAGACACATCATAATTAAAATGCCAAGAGCAAAAGACAAAGAGAGAATATTAAAAGCAGCAGGAGAAAAACAGTTAGTTACCTACAAGGGAGCACCCATAGAACTGTCAGCTGATTTCTCAACTGGAACTATGCAGGCCAGATGGGAGTAGCAAGAAATATTCAAAGTGATGAATAGCAAGAACCTACAGCCAAGATTACTCTACCCAGCAAAACTATCATTCAGAATTGAAGGGCAGATAAAGAGCTTCACAGATCAGAAAAAGCTAAAAGAGTTCATCACCGCCAAACCAGTATTATATGAAATGCTGAAAGGTATTCTTTAAGAAGAGGAAAAAGAAGAAAAAGGTAAAGATAAAAATTATGAACAACAAATACATATATATCAACAAATGAATCTAAAAATCAAATGAATAAAAAAATCTGATGAACAGAATAATCTGGTGAATATAATAGAATCAGGGGCATAGAAAGGGAGTGGACTGACAATCCTCGGGGGGATAGGTGTGGGGTTGCAGGAAGAGAATGGACAAAAATCATACACCTATGGATGAGGACTTTAGGGTCAGGGTAAGGGCATGGGGTGGGAACCAGCTGGAGGGGAGCTATTTGTGGGGGTTGGGGGAGGAACAACTGTAATAATCTGACCAATAAAGATTTTTTAAAAAGGGAAAATGGGGAAAGTGACCACTATTTTAAATCTCAGTTTCCTCAGTTGTAAAATAAGTGTAACAGTGCTACCTGCCTTCCTGAGGGTGTGTGTTGAGGAGTAAATGAGAGAATGCTGATGGATGACTTAGCCTAAGGTCTGGTGTAAAGCTGGTGTTCAGTGAGTTATAGCTGTTATTATTATTAATGTTTATTGATATTCCTATTATTATCTCACTGCTTTTGCTCTTCATGACCTAAGAGAAAACATAGCCTCTGTCTGTTTTGTCTGCTAAGCCATAATGGGGACACACTGAGACCTGTGCAGAGTCAGGAAATGCTGGCAGCTCTCACAGATCTGCTCATTGCTGGTGCTGTGAGCTGCCCTTAGAGCTCAAGCCCTGAGCCCCCACTCCCACCCTTTCCTCCAGCAAAGGCTCAGGCACCAGGAAGTTTCATGTCCTCCAGGACCAAATAGAACTGGCAGTGAATCAGGGGCAAGAGGCAATAGGAGGGGCATGGCCCGGCCTGACAAGATTGGCTCTTGGATGAGTGAAAGTCCCCGTATAATCCATTGAGGTCTCTAATCAGTGTGGAGAACCAAGAGCTTCCTAGCACTCAAAGCATTATCATTACCAGAACCTGGCTCACATTTCTGCAGTTGTCCAGAGGGTCCAAAGTGGAGCCTTTCTGTGTGGGGGTGGGAGTGGGGGTGGGGTGGGGAGGGTGTTTGAACTGTAGTATCAGTTTCCTAACTGTCCAGGAAAGCTCTTGTTCACCCTGGGCCACTATCTTCCCCTCTGACCTTTCTTCCTCCTTGTCAGAAGCCAGTTGGGTTTGCCAAAATCATCATAATAAAGTCCCCATGTGTGGAGCAGAGTGGAAGGCCACACCCCAAGCTGGGTGCGCCCTGTGTGAGATCTCAGGAGACTTTATTAGTTACACCCATTTTCCAGATGAGGAGACTGAGACTCAGAGAGGTGAAGTCACTTGTTCAGAGCTACTTGGCATTTGTTTTGCCTGTTCTTCTTCCCTGATGCTTAAGTCCCCACCTCCCAGTCCACCTGGGTCTCCAGCCTCCTCTTCCTCTGGAAAGCTGGGCTAGCTTAGCTGCTGAGCAGGTTTGCGAGTGGAGCTGGGATTGTCCAGGAGACCCAGCCAGAGGAAGTTGGGCAACCAAGCTCTTGGCCTCAGTGAGTCTCTTTTATCAAGAGAAAGTCCTAACAAGGGCCTTGCCACTCCATCGGGCAGAGCTCAGCAACCCCATGCTTAGGGTCTTTCCAATCCTTTCTCAGGGTTCACCTGTATGTACGTATGTATTTATAAAATGTTTTATTAATTTTTTTTACAGAGAGGAAGGGAGAGGGATAGTGAGAAACACTGATGAGAGAGAAACATATCAGCTGCCTCCTGCACACCCCTACTGGGGATATGCCCGCAACACAGGTACATGCCCTGGACTGGAATCGAACCTGGGACCTTTCAGTCCGCAGGCCAACACTCTATCCACTGAGCCAAACCGGTTAGGGTTCACCTGTCTTTAAAAGCATGCACAGCCTGCCTCTTGTTAATTCTGTCCTGACTGCTGACAGGAGCTCCTGGAAGGTGATGTGAGGGCCTTGGATCAGTGTGCACCCCCCTGAGGCCCACTGGGTGGCCTTGGAATGAAGACCCATATTGTTCTGGGCCGAGCCCGAGGGTGTCAGATATTCAGGTGCCTGTCTTGGGGTGATAGTCCTCATCATCTCCCCTCTCCTTCCTGTGTTATTTCTGGAGAAGCCATTTTCCCCATTGCCCATGCACTGATCCCCAAATCCTCTACCTGCAGACTGGAGCATGGGGAGTTGGGGAGAAAGCAGAAGCATCTGGATCTTTCCTTTTGTCTTGATTTATTAGAAACAAACTAATACGAGAACTCAGAGCAAGGCACCGGGCTTAGAAGGAATTTAAATATTATATTCATCCCAGCAGTGATCACTAACGCACATCAATGTGTCTGCTCTCGACCATATCTGGAGAGACCCTGGATAAATGAGATGTAACTCCTGCTTTCCAGGGGTTCCTGGAGAGAGAAGACCACCCAGGACAACACAAGATGGAGAGTTTCTCCCACACTGGGACACTGTGCAGTGCTTAGAGCCAGGAGCTAGGAAGGGCCACAGAGGGACTGTTTGCAGCAGGTCTGGAAGGATAGGTTTGCCAGGCAGGAAATTAAGGATGGCCATCTTAACACCAAGGAACAGCATCAGACACAGGGACCAGTTTGGGGGCAGCACAGAGGATGACAACCAGGGCGTTGGGAACTAATGAATCATTTAATTGGGGATTGAGGTAAGGTTGGAGCGGGTGGTGGATTTTACATCAGGCAAGGCCTCCTACTCCACTGTGTAGTTTGGACTTTTCCTGAAGGCTGGCGGTGAGGATTTAGGGGTTTAATTCTAAACCCAGGAAGGCATGTAGGAGTTTGAGCCTGCCGAGGCAGGGACAGGATCTGCTTCTTTTGTAAGGAGCCTCAGGCAGCCTTGGGGAGGAGGGAGGTGGAGGTAAGATCAGAGCTGGGAGCTGGGGATGAGGCCCAGCAGCCATCCACGCCTGCTGTCAAGGATGCCTGGGCCTGCGGTGGCACGGGCTGCCCGGCGAGGGCTGATGTGGGGGTGCTCCAAAAGGAGAGTCAGGAGTTCCCAGAGGAAGGCTGCTGAGACTGCCGTGAGCCATCTGCTGACATTTATTTTTCATCCATCATTTTTATGCTTGTGGCCTGAGGAGCTTCAATTGGTTATAGTGACGTGTAAACATTTGGGAATGGCTGGAGGGGCTGCACCCTCAGCTCCAGGGCAGAGCAGGTAAGAGCCAGGAGCCTGTACCACATGCTCACTCTAACCAGGACTTACTGGTTTCTCTGAGAATCCCGAGGAGGAAGACCAGTGCAAGCTGTTTGTTCATTTATTTACTCAGTAGCTATGTATTAGACTTAGACGTGGGGGAACATGGCAGACTGCTCCCTGCCCTAGGGGAACCCCTTCTGATGGCGGCTGTCAGATAGCTACTGGGGACCGACCAGGGGAAGGTAGGTGGAACCAGCCTGGGAAGAGCTGTCCCCTAAATGGTGTGTCCAGGAGGCTATGGGAACGAAGCAGAGGCACTCCACAGTCTGGAAGCTTCCAGAGGAGGTCACCGACATTATGGCTCAGGAAAGGCAGGAAAAGGGCTGTTCCACTCAAGGGAGGATCCCCAAACCCCCAATAATATAAGATGAAGTTACTTGGAAGCTGAGACCTGGAGGATGACCAGGCACAGCTCTGGCAGAGACAGGAAGGTGTGTTTTAGGGAGAGGGAACAGCTTGGGCAAAGGCTTGGAGGTGGCCTTTGCAGAAAGCACCTGATCAGAGTGCCTGGGACCTCAAGGGTGAGCAGGGTGCACAGAGGGTGAAGAGCTTACATTTTGGGGTTTAGGCATCTGAGCTCATAAAATAGCTCGCTTTGATTTCCTAGACTGGTAAGGTGAAACTCAAATTTGCAGAAGGTGATTTGTGGAGTGGGGTTAGAGAATGGTGCCCCAGTTCACACGGAGCTCCCCGTTTTGCAGGGGCCGACCATTCATTTGAAAACTGCCTTCCTGTGTATGGTGCTCATACTGGAGGATAGGACTGGGTCTCAGGGATCCTGGCTGGGGTGAGACAGGATTCTCTGGGAGAAGTCTGGAAGTATCTCTTTGCTTTATGCGGACCTGCAAGGATGATGTAAAATTAGACTCAGCTGGCCAACAGGTCCCTAGATCAGTGTGTAGAGTGTTAGGTGACCTGTGGTCTTAAGGTGCGAGGCCTGGGACCACCCACCCCTTGCTGCCCAGTGTGGCCGGTGGGCAGCCTTGCAGGCAGGGAGCCGTCTGACTGGATTGAGAGCCAAAGAGGTAATGCTAATGTCTTTTAAAATTAGAATGAAAATGTTTATTGCAGAGAGCAGAACCTGCGTCAGCGCAGAGTCCTGTGGGAAGAGGGTACTGCTTTATCGCAGCCTTTCAGTTTTATTTTTGCACATTCGCTTTTTATTTGCTGGCGGTGCTGCTGACGGGCCCCAGAGTGGGCTCAGCTGCTGGGCCCGGGCTGGAAGGCCGGCGCTGCCTGTGTCTTCACCGTCCTCCCCGGGGTGAGTGCCAGGACCGGCTGTCTTTTGGGAGGACTTGGGGGTGTGAGAGCAGGAGGTTGTGACTTTGTGTCTGTGTGTGTGTGTGGCTCTCTGTGTGTCTTTGTGTGCTTTGTGGCTTTGGGGGTTGTCTATTTTCGAGACTGGGTGTGGATCTTTGCATATGGGTTCTTGAATTGTGTGTTTCTGTATCTGTCCATGTGTCTTTGGAAGGTGGCCATAGGTGTGGCTGGCTCTGTGGATCCAGGTTTGTTTTTCTGGGGCCTTTTTCTACCTGAATGGATGTATATGAGCAGCTTGGAGAGGCGCATGGGTGTCTGACTGTGAATCTGTACCAGCTTCGTGTGCATGCATGTGAGAGTGTGTATACATGTGAGTATGTGCATTGGAACATGTGAGCCCATATGGGAGAGTGTGTCATGTTGTGTGTTGCATGTGAGGGCATGTTGTGTGTAAGCATATACTACATGTGGTAGTTGTGTGCATCTATGTGAGAGAATGTATGAGAGCACATGTTGAATATGAGCGTGCTGTGAGCATGTTGCATGTGAGAGTGTATGTCCTTTTCTCTTGTCCTCTTGCATTTTGACAGTGCCAGCTATGCTGTATTCTCAAACCCAGAGAGTCATCCTTGGGTGGCTCTGGGTTTGAGAATACAGCGTAGCTGGCATTGCCAAAAGGCATCCATCCGGGCACCCCAGCCCCAGCTCCAGTCAGAGACTCTGGACACCTTCAGACGAAGCTTCTAAGGGTTACACCATTGTTAACCCGTCCTGCTCCAGCTGAGAAGATTCTGTTGAGCTTTACCTCTGCAGCTTGGGCCATGTAAGCAATGGGTGTTTTGTTTCTAGAGGGGGTGCTGCTTTCCAAATATAAAATTATTTTGTAATATACAGAACGTGTTTTTTGAAGGCCTGCTTGCTCCTGGTAATGGGAGCCCTGCTTGGCAGTTGCTAACCTGGCCCAGGGAAGACCGTGTCCAGGCGTGGTTCCTCCCCAACTGGGCAGGGAGGCTTTGGCCATCGCCCTGGATGTCAGGGCTCCCCCAGATCATCACACCACAATAGCTCTGAAACCCATCATCCATACAGTGTGACCTTTTAAAAATATTTTATTGATTTTTTACAGAGAGGAAGGGAGAGGGATAGAGAGTTAAAAACATCGATGAGAGAGAAACATGGATCAGCTGCCTCGTGCACACTCCCCACTGAGGATGTGCCCGCAGCCAAGATACATGCCCTTGACCGGAATCGAACCTGAGGCCTTTCAGTCCACAGGCTGACACTCTATCCCCTGAGTCAAACCGGTTAGGGCTGGGAGATGTCTTTTTTTAAATCACGTTCTGCAAGCTGGGGTGTCTGGGGTTGTGGAGTCACAGTTTACAGAGTAGAAATCGGGTGCTGTGCAGAATTCAGTATGATCAGGAACCAGTACTGAAGACAAATCTCAGCTTCTCTGAGCCTCAGTCTTCTCAGCTATAAAATGGGAGTGTGACAGTGCCGGCCTCAAGTCTGTCTCTCACTTGTCACCTCATGGCCTTTCTTGAACATGATAGATTTGCATGAAGTAGACAGCCTGGTTTGTTCTACCAGTTTGTAATATTGGGGAAATTATTTCTTCAGTGTTTCAATTTTTTAATCTGTAAAATTGGGCTAATAATAGTACCCACTGCATGGGAGGTTGTGAGGGTTAAATTCCATACTTTACATAAAAAGTTACATAGCAGAAGTACTATAGAACATGAGCTATTATTGTTATTTCTGGAATGTCTGAACCCAGATTAAAACATCCTTTCAGCACACAATATTATTTTTTAAAACAATACAATTGTAATCCACTCTTCCTGCAGCATTGCCTACTCTCTGTTGGATATTCTGCCTCGGTGGCTGGGTCAAATGCTGTGGTCGTCTCTTCTCCAACAATTTGGCAAGGCAACTATGACTCGGGTTAAGTCGCTCTGGGCAGCAGCCAGGGGCAGGAGCCAGCCTGCAAGAGAGCCACCTGGCAGTGCAGTGCTCCCTGCCAGCGTGGATGCAGGCAGCTTGGGCTTGTGATGATTGTGGGCACCCAAAACTGTTTCATGCACTTGTCAGTAGGTGACTGACATCTGAGCATTGGTGACAGACAGCAGAGGGGAGAGCTGCGTACAGAGAAGGGTATTTCCCCTGAGCCTGACACACATGGTAACCTGAGCCCACCCCCCCTAAACTTTGCCCAGGGAGACATTGATGATGAAATACTAGCTGAGCAAAGCCTTCCCCATGGGCAAGGCTGCATGCGAAAAAACTTTGCATACATGTTATCTCATGTCTTCATAGAAACATCTTGAAGTAGGTCCTACTTATTTCTATTTTATGAAGGAGAAAGCTGGAGCTTGAAGAAGTTTTGGAATCTTCCAGGATAGAAGTTCTGATTCCTCCAGTTGCTGGTGATTTGGGGCCAGTTACTTAACCTCTCTGAGCCTCCAGTGCTCCATTTCTAGAGTTGTAGCAAGGATTCAGTGGGACAGTGTAGTGAAAACATTTAGCTTGGCAACTGGCATGGTAATTGATTTTTTTTAAAAAAGACATTGTTATTACTATTCTTTTGTCTTTTTGAAAGGGAACATTCCTTGCCAGTTTTATAGATATTGACAAGATTCAAATTTGATGCCTTGATGTCTAGAGGGAGAATTCATTTTAGGAGAAAAATACTCATTATTGGCAACAGGTAAGTTTGCAAGTTTTTGGCTAGCAGGGACACTACTCTTATTTTGAGAGTCTTATCAGCTTATAGGAGCTGAGCCTCTTGTATTTCATGGGAAAAAACCTCTCGTGGGTTCACTCCTGTGCCCAGTCCTATGAGCACATTCATTTGGACACTTTGAGCAAAAGATCTGGTGTGTAGTAGTTGACCAACAAATGCTTGTTTGATGGATTGTGCTCCCGGGTTTACCTGATGGATTCAGGCACAGCCTGGAAAGGTCCCACAGAAGGAGGAGCCTGATCCCTAGCACTGCACACTGTTCATGTTATTACAGATGTTCATTTTTTTCCTCCATTGCTCCCCCCACCAGGTTCCCACCCCCCTCTGCCCTTTCCCCACCCCCCATTGCCCTCACCCATAGGTGCACAGTTTATGTTCAGTCTCTTCCCGCACCCCCCACACCCCTTTCCCCAAGAATCATCAGTTCACTCCCCTTCCGTACCTCTGATTCTATTATATTCACCAGTTAATATTGTTCATCATGATTTTTACTCCCCTTGGTTTTTAGATTCACTTGTTGATAGTTACATAGTTGTTGTTCATAATTTTTATCTTTATTTTATTCCTCTTCCTAAAGAACCCCCTTCAGCAATTCATATAATTCTGGTTTGGCAGTGATTAACTCCTTTAGCTTTTTTTTTTTTTTTTTAATTTGTGAAGCTCTTTATCTGGCCTTCGATTCTGAGTGATAACTTTGCTGGGTAGAGTATTTTTGGCTGTAGGTTCTTGCTATTCATCACCTTGAATATTTCTTGCCATTCCTGTCTGGCCTGCATGGTTTCTGTTGAGAAATCAGCTGACAGTCGTATGGGTGCTCCTTTATGGGTAACTACCTGCTTTTCTCTTGCTGCTTTTAATATTCTCTCTTTGTCTTTTGCTCTTAGAGTTTTAATTATGATGTGTCTTGGTGTGGTCCTCTTTGGATTCCTTTTGTTTGGGGTTCTGTGTGCTTCCTGGACTTATAAGTCTATTTCTTTCACCAGGTGGGGGAAGTTTTCTGTCACTATTTCTTCCAATATGTTTTCGGTGTCTTGCTCTCTCTCTTCTTCTGGGACCCCCATAATTCTGATGTTGGTCCACTTGAAGCTGTCCCAGAGGTTTCTTACACTATCTTCAACTTTCTGGATTCTCTTGTCTTCTTGGTTCTGTGGAGGAGTGTCTTCTGGCTCTTTATGTTCCAAATCTTTGACTTGATTCTTGCAATCTTCCATTCTGTTTTTAGGACTCTGTATAATATTTTTATTTCAGACAATGTATTTTTTTATTTCTAGTTGATCCCTTTGCATATCCTCATAGGTCTCATTTATTTTATCGGCCTTTTCTAGGAAATTCTTGAAAAACCTTATAACCGTGGTTTTGAACTCTATATCCAGTCACTTGTTGTCCTCCATTTCTTTCATTTGTGATCTGTTTCCTTGTCTCGGCATTTTCGCTGCTTCCCTGAGTTGGTAGGGTGGCTTTGTGTGCTAAGTTGCCCTATATGTTTCAGTGGGTTAGCACTGCACACTTTTTGGAGCCGTGGGTGTCTGAAACATCTCCTGAAGTTAATCACTTAATAACTATGATTGTAGTGGTCAGAGGTAGAGGAACTGGCAGAAAATTATGATGCTATCACACAACTCGAAGACCAGGAAATGGGTTTGAGGCAGTGAATATGGCCTCAGATGTGTACTGACTGTGAAGGGAACTTCATTCATTCTTCGTTCATTCATTTGACTATTTCTTTGCTCAGTGCCAGGATCAGGGATGTGGGCTGGTGGCTTCATCTCTCTGCTTTTGGTTCCTTGTCTATAAAATAAGATAATTCATCAGTGCATTTAAGGAAAGGGCTTGGCACACTGCAAATTGCCATTGGTGGTTCACTGCTATTATTGTTGCCATGCTGTTTCCAGAGTCTCGGGTGGAGAGGTGGATTATCTATTCCATTCCTACTTAACAGAGGAGGAATAGCAGCCCAGTGAACATCAGAGACATCCCAAGATCACAGAGCACTGAATATCAGAGTGGCCGCTACCCCCCTCACCTTGACTCCTACTTCAGCCCTTGCCCTTCACCTTGGCTGTCCTTTTTTGGGACAACCTGGGCTTGTAGCCCACTATGGCCCTTAGAGAATGTTGAGGCTCCTTTAGAAGGAAGGGGTGGAAGGGTATGGTGCTCTGTGACTCACAGATAAATAGGACCTCAGCTTCGGTGGCTTTGCCCAAAATGACATGTTTCTCCGGCCAGATTTTCACTGTGTCTTGAGATCTATGCTCCTCTAAATAGCTGCTATTGGCTGATCCATGTGATTAGTAAGACTTATTACTGCCCCCAAATAGACCTGGGAGCCACACTGAGATCCATGGGGCTCAGAGCCCTTTGCCACGCCGTGCCATACCCCTTCTGCGTAAAGATGCATCATCTGGTCTTCTCCCTGAATACTTTTATTTCTTTCCACCTCTTCAGAAAAAATTAGGGGTAATTAAAAGGAAGTGTTCTTTTAACTACTATGAAATGGGGCTTGGGGTTTTGGAATGATCAGCCATGGCCTGAGGGGCCCATGCTACTTGATTTGATAACCTAGTTGATAGGCAACGAGTATTGATTTCTCTCTTCCTCCTCCCAGGAAGATGACTCAGTGAAGAGGAAATGTTTGGAAATTCAGGAGTGGCTTACTGTGGGAGGCCAGAAAGCTGTGTGTGTGTGTGTGTGTGTGTGTGTGTGTGTGTGTGTGTGTGTGTGTGTACATGGGCACATATGCACATACTGTGCTTCTTCTCCCTCCAGGGCCTATAACTCACAGCCCCCAGGAGATGGGGATGCAGGTTCCACCTCTTGGCTGCCTTTTCGGCACTTGTAGAAAGCAAGGCCTTTGCAGCCACACAGACCTGAGTGCAAAGCCTGCCTCTGTCACATCCTGGCGAGGTGGCCTTGTGCAAGTGACTTCACATCT
Source organism: Vespertilio murinus (assembly GCA_963924515.1). NCBI lineage: Eukaryota > Metazoa > Chordata > Mammalia > Chiroptera > Vespertilionidae > Vespertilio > Vespertilio murinus. The sequence goes on along the minus strand of OZ004720.1, from coordinate 9,543,312 downwards.
CTGTGACTCAGTTTCCTTGTGTGTAAAATGGGGAAAACAGTAATACTTACTGCATGGGATTGTTCAGAGGATTTTTAAATATATATATTTAATTGGTTTTTTACGGAGAGGAAGGAAGAGGGACAGGGACAGAGAGCCAGAAACATCAATGAGAGAGAAACATCAATCAGCTGCCTCCTGCACACCCCCTACTGGGGACGTGCCACAACCAAGGTACATGCCCTTGACCGGAATCAAACCTGGGACCTTTCAGTCCGAAGACCGACGCTCTATCCACTGAGCCAAACCGGTTTTGGCTGTTCAGAGAATTTTAATTGAGAAATTTTATTGGTGGTAATTAGTGGTAACTCTGATTGCAGTGATGATATTAATAACCAACAATTCGTATTATTTGCCAATAGATGTAGGAGCAAAGTGCTGTGGGAATGCCAGGGAGGGGGTGATAGATTTTGGCAGTCAATTTGGAAACCTCCCAAGAGAAGGGCCAACTCTTATGACATATGACAGGAAGAGGATGGGTGGGAAACGGTTTTTTTTTTTGTTTCAGGGATTCAGAGGCTCAAAGACAGGGAGGTATGGAAGCTTCTGGCAAGGTGAGGAGCAGCTTAGCTGCTGTATGTCCAGGAAAGGATGGGATGTGATGGAAGAGTTGTTGGGAATCTCAGGTGACGTGGGTGATGAAGAGCTCTGTGCAGCGGGCCCATTTGTTCTGTCTGAAACTCAGAAGCAATGATATACCACATAGCACTACATCCTTTGGTTGAGCATTAGTTACATGTCAACCATTGAGCTAAGTGTGTACTTACACCATCTCATTGAATCTGCGCCTTACCTCCATTTTACAGGCGAGGAAACTAAGGTTTTTTGTAACATATACTGGTGCAGCTTCATGCATAGTTTCCTGTGACTGTGACCGTTCCTTGAAACAAGTCCTGGTGAGACCAAGCTGTCTCCTCTCTGTGGCCAAGCCCACAGACCCCTCTCCTAGTCCCCCCCCACCCCCCGCAAAAAAACACACAAAAAAACAAACAAACCTGGAGTGGGTTGTACAAGACCTTGGAACATAAGTTGCTCCTTTGTGGGAACTTTTTCTACACTGGGACACATACATCCTTCCTCAAGATTTTCTGCCTAATTCAGTCAGATGAAGGTGTCATGTAGACTTCACTTACAATTCTTTTCTCCATGTGCCCTGCTAAGTTCTTTTGTTGCCTCAGGGGATTCCTGGGAGCTGCAGGCTTCACCTGGATAGGCTGATGTTACAGCTGGCGCCAGATTTACTACCTCCTTCCTGGCTCAGGAGAATTGGAGGGCTGGGGTGGCTGCCCTGGCAGGCAGGGAGGCTAGAATGCTCATTTTCTAGGGGGGACCAGAGGGAGAAGGGAAAGCTGAGGAATGGGACCTGTAAGCCACGGCAAGAAAAAATACACTAAGATGAAAAGCAAATAAGTTACATCATACACAAGAACCCTTTGGGCCAGGCCCCTGTCCACCGCTGGGCAGACCCCCTATACAGAGGCTACTTACGTCAAGGCTAATTTCAACTCCAGAATCTTTGTCAAGGGTACCCCCTGCCCCCAAAATGCACACTGTAATACAGAAGCCAGTGATTCTAGAAGGTCCCAGAAGGTGAGAAATGAGGGGGAAATGTAGATGGGAAATACTTCAAGACAATGTAAATACTCTGTTACTCATTATTCTTTCCGCCCACAAATTTCACCTTCTATTGAGGCTTCTTGCCCCAAACAATTACTGATGCAGTATTTCCCAAATGATGATTTTAGTTTTCCATCTTACTTCTGTATTTATTAATTAAAGACTTTTTGCTTCTCCCCATTTATTTATCTATTCAATTATTTGTTTAGCATTAGTCACATGTCACGACATGCCAGTATTGACTCGTGGATCATATTTTATTGTCTCTCTTTTTCCCTATCTCCTTCCTTTGTTCCTTCTGTCTTTCTGCCCCACCAGGTTTCTCTCCCTCTCTTTTTTCTTGCAATCCTTCTTCTTGCTGAAGAAGCCAGGTTATTTGTCCCGTGAAGGTTTTCCCCACTGTCTCAGGCTGAGCATGTACTCTCGGTGTCAGTTAACACTCTCCTCCCCTTTGGGTCTCCTGTGGACTGGTGGTAGCCCCAGAGGCCTGATCGGATGCTGGTTGGATATTTTTGGCAAGACCACATCATAGGTGACGGTGTGCCCTTCTGTCAGGAGGTACACGAGATCTGCCTGTCTCCCTTTATGTGACATTGAGATTGATCTGTGGGTTTAGGAACTGTCAGCCTGATTCATCCATTGTCAAGTTCCCCATCAGTTCTTCATCCGCTAGGTTTTGTGCCTACTGATAATCATTGCCTGGGTCCATTGATTCATTAAGGGTTGCAAAATGTTTATGCGTTGATTTTTGTCCCTCCTTCTTGCTTTCTTAGCTGGAAGATTTCTCCACAGAGAAACCCTCCTCATCAATTATTTGCTTACCCTGAAGCAAAGTGTGTCCAGGAGAGAAGATAAATGCTTAATTCTTTCGTGTATTTGCCAGTTTTCAAAATAAAGGGTTGGTTCCCTATCATCCTCCAAAAGCAGTCAATTAGAGTTTTCTAAAATATTATTATAAAACCATGGATGCAAGCATAATTGAAGTGTCTTCATCTATTCAGTCTTAATTCTTATTCAAGCTCAGATTGTCCCATCTCCAGGGTGTGTATGTGTCGGGTGGGGTTGGGGTGGGAGGCAGTGGAACTCTGCCAGTCGACTTTGGATTAATCATTTGGACTTCTCCAGTGGTCATGGGCATTCTCCTTGCTTTCCAGGAAAACAAGATGTTCCGGCCTTACTTACTGCATACATTTGCCAATCCGCTTTTGGAACCCTGGTCCCTTTAATTGGGAAATGATATTTAGAGACAGTATGGTGCTGGATGAATGTATGCACAAAATACCTTGAACAATGCAGTTGGGGTTGTTTTCTGTGTCCACGGTGGAGGGGAGGGCAGGAAAGGGGCCGAGGCAGTGCTTAATGGTCCCCTAGGAGCTATTAATTCACTTTTACCCCCACCCCCAACAGCTTCTTCGTTTAGAAATAAGGATGAAACTCCCCCATGTCCACCCCCTCCCCTTACTTGGGCTTGGCATTTTCTTGGGGAAGGTCTTCAGGGTCATAGAACCCCTGGAAGAATGAGACCACTTGTGGTCCAGCGATCCCATTTGGGTCCTGCCATGCTTTGTTTAACCCCCCGATGTGCAAAGGGGGCTGTCCCTGCTGTTTGCTTCTTGGTATCTTTGGGGTTGGGGGGGGGAAGCAATGGGAGAGTTCGCTGAGGAACCATCAAATCCAGACCAGACAAATAACAGGTAACATCCCTTCGCCAGAGCAACTTAAAATTAATACAAGCCTCTGAGTATTACCCCCGCCTTTATTTGAGCAGCCTGCATGTCTGTTTGAGATTAAAACTCACATTTCATTTTTATATGCTGTGCTTAATCCAATAATGATTTCATGTTACAAACAGCAATAATATCTTTCAGCATAGTTAATCAGAATAGACTTAATGCTGTCACTATTTATTAACCTTTGTTGAAAAGCAAGAAGTTTCTCTCTAATCTGTGATTGTTGGTCTTGTCAGGCTCTATCAAGTAAAAAACCAGTTTTGGCATTCATTAAAATGGTGTGAATCCTGAAATGACAATTGGAGCCGGATGGTATTTGGTGCATGAAATCTTCGTTGTGTTCACCAGGATAACTGAGAAGGCGGGGGGGGGGGGGGGGGTGCTGAAAGGGGAACCACATGTTTCATCCCTGAGTTCCTCTTGGATAAAGAAACTGTTTAGGTAAATTGGGAGGGTGGGCAGACGTGGAATAGGTGAGGGACGTGGGTCAAGCCGGTTGATGTCTCTAGCCAAAGAAACTCATCATTCACTCAAGGCAGTGGACTTGAACTTGGGATTCCAGATGCCTCGTCACTTTCCCATCCTTGTCACAGGTTACTGATCCAGGAGGAGCCATTGAGTCACTTTTATTCCTTTCCCCCACCTTCTGCATTTAGAGAACAGGGGTGGGTCTCCCCATCAACAGCATGACCCCTGTCCAATATCAGCATGAGTTTCAGATTTCCACTCACTGGAATCTTTTTGTCAAGAGGTCATAATCTGCAGTCCTCAAATTTTAGTGTGCATCAGACTCTCCTGGAGAGCTTCTCCAATTTGTGGGGACTCAGTAGCCTGGGATGTCGTTGCATTTCCTCCAAGTTCCCCAGTGAAGCTGATACTCTTGGACCAGGGACCACCCTTTGAGTAGCACCAAAGGCTTCGTGGGCTTGGATTTTCTGAATCAAGTCAGGACATCATCACTGGGTCAGTGACCTGATAATCCTGGCTGGCAGCCTTGTTGGGAGGTTTCATCCAAGAGCGATAGTGGGTCTTGGGATGGCAGGTCTGGGCATCTTAGCGTGGGCCAGGCAAGCAGAAGGCACTCTCCCGACAGAGGTGTCAGCCGTCCCTCCTCATTGTCACTTCCCTGAAACAGACCACCTGAGCCCGTGCTTCTCAAGCTTTAACAGAACATGGATCATCTTCAGATCTTGTTTAAATGCAGATTCTCATTTATTAGCACTTGAGTGGAGGCCAGGATTCCACATTTCTAACTGACTCCAGGCGATACCCAGCCACCTTAGCAAAACACACTTTGAATAGCAATGCTCTGTCAAAGTGCGAGAAAACTCAAAGTAGAGTTGGCCAATTCCTGCAGCTTGCTGGACTTGAATAAGAGTTTGAGCCTTGCTAAATCCAACAACTCCCCTAAAGGGAAATTTACCCTTAAAAAAAGAAAAGAAAAGAGAAAGATTTCAACTTGCACAAGCCTCCCACCAAGGGAAATGCTCTCCCAAGGGGACTCCCTTTCTCTTTTCACCTAGAAGAACCCCAGCATCTCTCTCAGGAAGTCCCTGTTGGGTCTTTACCCTCCAAAGGTGATTCAGTGGTCCCGGTGCTGGGAAGAATATTCCACTTAGCAAATACTGGTTGTTCGGGGTCGGATGGGGATGGCCAGTGTCAGTGTCCAGTTTGTTCAGTCCTCTCATAAGAAGGAGAGCCCACTTGAGCATGAGAGGCGTGGTGGGTTTTACCCACGTAAACAGGGAGGTGAGCAGGTGCTGTTAATTATTTAGGAAGAATTAAGCAGTCTGGGTGGGTGGGTTCTATGCTCTGTTTGTTAATAAAGGTTGCTGCAGAAAGGAATTTTAAAACTCAGTATTCTCATTTGCCTCATCTTGCAAAGAAGCTGAACCTTGGTTTGACTGGTGAGCGCATCTGGAATTAATGAACCAGCCTCTTAACAGTGCAGAAATCAATGCTGCATTAATTGCATGATGCTGAAACCCCGCTTTTTATTTCTGACTCACAGAAATCTCTCTTCAGCGGTACTGTGGGCTTTGCTGTTGCCTTCACCTGTCTGAGTGTGGGGAAGGAACCCTTCCTTCTTCACCAAGGACTTGTGACACAGAAGCATGAAGATGTGTAGACACGGGGGAAACTTAGGACAAACCATGTATGTACTTTGGAGGTCCCAAAGGGGCAGGTCCTAGGAAGCCTGTAGTGGAACTCAGTGATCCATTCCCTGTAAGCCTAACTGGACACTGTAGACTTCTGTCTCTTGAGTTTCCAGCTCATTGTGTTTCTTTAGGTTGAAATAAGCCTTATTAAGAAAGTCTGTTTTCAGTTGGACAAATGTCCTTTGCCTCTTCTGCTCTCCCCCCGCCCCCATTGGAATGTTGCCACCTTAACCCAGACGTAGCTTGGCCACAAACTGCCCTGCCTGGGTTTAGCTGCATTTCTATAGACCAAGCCCCTGCGCCAGCTACTTTGGATGGACTATGAAGGAGGTAACACCGGAGCCACGTTTAGAGGAATGAATAGGAGCTTCCCAGGAGGAAGAGAGGTAGGGACATTCCAGGCAGAGGGAAGAGCATTAATAAAGGCTCCGAGGCCAAGAAGTCCCGGCATGGAGCCCTGAAGTGTGCTAGCTGGAGAGATGGAGGGAACGGGGAGCGTGGGTGGACAGAGTGCTGCCTGGAAAAGAGTCCTGGGTGGGTGTTTGAGGCCTGAACTGGTTGAAGACTCAGTTCTCTCCAGTAGGTGGTGGGGAGTCTGACAAAAGGCTTAAGCAGAACCTGAGATAACTGGTGAGATTTATTTTTAATTGACATATAGTAATTTGTGTTTTGGTTTAGTATGAGCTTTGACCAGTCAGAATATGGAACAGTTCCATCCCCCCCTAAAATTTTCTTGTGCTGCTCCTTTACATTCAGAGCCTTCCCCCACCCCTCTATCTGGCAGCCACTGTTCTGCTCTCTGGCCCTATAGCTTTGCCTTTTTCAGGATGTCATATAAATGGAATGGAATATATATATCACTTCTTTCATTTAGCACAGTGCATTTAAGATTTCCCCTGTGTTGTTGCATGTATCAGTACTTTGTTCTTTTTCATTGCTGTGTAATATCCCATTGTGTGGTTCTATCACAATTTGCTTTTCTAGAGTAGATGTACTATATCATGTTTCTACCAGTAATATATAAGCATTTCAGCTGTTCCATGTGTTTGCCAACACTTAATGTTACCATTTTTTTAATTTACACCCTATTCTAATAAGCATGTAGTGGTATCTCATCATGGTTTTATTTGCATTTCCCTAATCCTACATAATAAAGATGTAATATGCAAATGGTCATTATGTCATGAAGTGTAATGACTGACCTACCATGTAACCACCAGATCACAGATCAGCAGGAGGGTGGGGCAGCGAGCTATAGGAGGGGGCAGGGCAGCAAACTATGAGGGAGGGGGGGATAGAGGGAGCTACAGGAGGGTGGGGCAGCAGGCAGAGAGCTATTGGCGAGCATATGTGCGCAAGACTACTAGTGACTAATAATGGTGAGCATCTTTTCATATGCTTATTTGCTAATTATATATCTGTTTGGTCATGTGTCAGTTCAAATATTTTGCCCATTTTTTAAATTGGGCTGTTCGATTTTTTACTGTTGACTTTTGAGAATTCTCTATATTTTCTGGAGATAAGTTGTTTGTCAGATATGTAACTTGAAATATTTTCTCCCAGACTGCAGCTTGTCTCTTCAATCTCTTAAAGTGTAATTTTTTTTAAAAAGATCACTGCAGCAGTTGGTGTTTCTAATTCTGCCGCTCTCTTCCTCACTTGACACACTCCAGCCATGCTTGAGTTCCTAAAAAAAACAAAAACACACACACAAAAATTAAACTCTGTTCTTCTCAGGGTCTCTGCCCATGATGTTTCCTCTGTCTGGAATACTCTTCCCAGGGTCCTAAGTAAGAAATCTTTGTTTACCGCCAAATTATGAATCTATTCTCATATGTTTTCTTTTAGAAGCTTTGTGGTTTTAGCATTTTGTTTAATTTAGGTCTCTCTGATTCTTCTCAAATTAAATTTTTTTGTATAGTGTGAGGTAGGGACTTGAGGGTCATTTTTTTTCCCATTGGATATCTAGTTTTTCCTGTGGCATTTGTTAAAAAGATTTTTTTCCCTTTAGACTGTTTTGGTGTCTTTTAAAAAATATCAAATGTGCAGGCTTATTTTGGGGTTCTTTATTCTAGATCATTGATTAATATGTCCATCCTTACAGCAATGCCACATTTTTCTTATTACTGTATTTCCACAGTAAGTTTCGAAATTGGATAATCTTTTAACCTTGTTTTTGTTTTAAAATTTCTTTAGATATTCTGTATCTTTTTAATTTCCTTATAAATTTTAAAATTGGCTTGTAAGCTTAATAAAAACAAAACAATAATCACCTGGGATTTTTTATTGCAACCGCATTGATTCGATGGATAAATTTGTAGAGATTAAAGTTTCTTAGCACTGTTGAGTCTTCCAATCTATGAATATGGTATATCTTCATTTTTCCCCTCTATTTCTCTGACTGACTCTTATTCCTCTTTCAGGTACCAATTTAAGTGCCATATGCTCAAAGAGGTCTTTGTTGCCTCATGACCAGATGATGTAGCTCCCATTATATCCTCTGGTGCCCCTTCTCTTCCTTCTTGGCACTTAGCACAATGGTAATAATTATTTGTATGATTATCTGTGTTATATCTTCTCCCCACTAAACTATAAGTTTCACAAGGGAAGGATCAAGTCTACACTGTTCACGGACTGGTACACAGTAAATTTTCAATAAAGATTTATGAATGAATGAAGGAAGGAATGATAGATCTGCAAGTCACTGGCTATTGCGATTTACCATTTGATGCACAACTTGGTCTCTGTTTCCTAAGGGAGAAACCAAGGCCTAATCCTCACCCCTTTCTTGGCCTTCTGCCTAACTTTTAGTTCCTGCTGACATGTAGTATATGTTGAGAACTCCTATTCACTTACAGTAGATATGTGTAGGTATGGTTTTTAAAAAATGAAATACATCTAGAAAGTATTTTAAAGTAATGATTGTAATACATAGGTTTAATTTATTTGGGGGTAATAAAAGGTGTTGCTTTCACAGCATCACTCGGAGTACTTGAAAACCAGTGGTGAAATTTTGATTGAATTAGGCTGAGCTCATAATTAGGAAATGCCAAGGCCTGCAAAGCATTGAGAAGTGGCGAGGGCAACGTGATGAAATTAAGAGTCTCTCTCTCTTTTTTTAAGGTTTAAGAAGTAGGTTGTTAAGGGGCATTGTGTTGTTAACTAATTGGTTTGTGGATGTTATTGGATATATAGATTTCATTCTGCATTTTGATTGTAAGTCGATAGTTAGGTCCCGGCATTAATTAAATCCCAAAGAAAACATTTCTAAGGAAGACTTTAGAAAAGAACTTGGTGAAATTGTCGGGACGAGCTTCCAAGGCACATTATAGAATGTTGGTGATTCAGAGTAAGAAGAGAGAGAGAGAGAGAGAGAGAGAGAGAGAGAGAGACAGAGAGAGACAGAGAGAGAGACAGAGACTCAGGAATGTAGAGCCCTGTGCAGGAACCCTGAAGGAGGAGACCAGAGATATTGTTTACTCTCAGATCTAGAGGTGGTTAATACAAAACAAAGCAAAAACTTGACTGAAATTTCTTGGGAACTTTATGAAGATCAATGAAAAATAATCTAACTTTATCACAATAAGAAATTGTAATTTCCTCCAATGATAGTAGCTATGTTTTATGTAATATACCATCTTATTATAGTACAACATCCTGACAAAGCAAAGATGATCATTATTATTATTCCTATATTACAGATCAGCAAACAGGCTCAGAGAACTGATGTGATTGGCCTGATTTTGCAGAGTTAGCAAGTGGCAGGTTGGAATATAGGTCTTCGGTCAGTTAAAAATCACAACTTTGTTCCCCTCTCCTTGCCAGTTAGTCAACACTAGTTAAAGTTTTCCTGTTAGAGATATATGGTTTAGGTTGAGGATAGGGTGAAGATATGACACTTGTGGTTTTAAAGACTCTTCTTAATATAGAAATAAATGCCATTTACTTAGCAATGTATCAATCAGTATAAACTTTATTATACTGCAGTAACAAAAGATCCCCAAGTTTCAATGGCTTAACTCAACAAAGGCTTCTTTCTTGTTCACCTAACTGCCCATTGGCTACATGTCCATTGTGGGTGGACATTGGGCGGTGCTCATCACAATTATTCAGGAACCCAGCTAATGGAATAGCTACCAGCTATAATGTTGCTATTCCTGATGCTGGAAGGATGGACTGCTATAGATGGTCTCATAGCAACAGTGAAATGCTCTATACTGGAAGTGACATGTCACTTCTGCTTTCAGTTCATTGGCCAAATCTAGTCATATGCCCTCACTTAATCACGAGTAGTGCAATCCTACCTTGTATATGGTAGGAAGGCAAAAATATTTGTTAAACAGAATTAATGGCCGAAACCGGTTTGGCTCAGTGGTAGAGCATCGGTCTGCGGACTGAAGGGTCCCGGGTTCGATTCCGGTCAAGGGCATGTACATTGCTTGCGGGCACATCCCCGATGGGGGGTGTGCAAGAGGCAGCTGGTCGATGTTTCTCTCCCATCGACGTTTCTAGCTCTCTAGCTCTCTCCCTTCCTCTCTGTAAAATATCAATAAAATATATATTTTTTAAAAGAATTAATTTGCACCCAATAAACAACAAGTAGTGCATATGATGCTATAAGCCTATAAAATAATAATGAGTGCTAATGTTTATTGATTATTACACTAAAGGCCCGGTGCACAAAATTTGTGCACTAGGTGCGGGGGGGGGGGGGGATCCCCTCAGCACAGCTTGTGCCCTCTCACAGTCTGGGACCCCTTGGGGGATGTCCATCTGCAGACCTGCAATCCAGGACCCCTCGCTTCTTACCACCTGCCTGCTCCCTGCTCCTTACTGCTCAGCTCGCTGCTCCTTAGCACTGCCCCAGAGGGTGGAGAGGCTTCCGCCACCACCACTGCACTTGCCAGCTGTGAGCCTGGCTTCTGGTTGTGTGGCGCTCCTCCTGTGGGAGCACACTAACCATCGGGGGCAGCTCCTGTTTTATGAATCTGTCCCTGGAGGTCAGTATGCATCAAACCAAGGTGATACTCAAAAGTCATCACTTTCTATTTTTTTACTATATTTTACTATTATATGCTCTTGATGTGATTTGCCACTATCATACCAATATGATTAAAATCCTCCTATTTATTAAAAGAGCAACATGCAAATTGACCATCACTCCAAGACACAAGATGGCCACCACAAATTGGCCTACAGGGGAGGGCAGTTGTGGGCAATTAGGGATGACCAGGCCAGCAGAGGAGGTCAGTTGGGGGTGACCAGGCCAGCAGATAAAGGTAGTTGGGGGAGACCAGACCAGCAAGGGAGGATAGTTGGGGGGGATACAGGCCTGCAGGGGAGGGCAGTTGGAGGTGGGGATCAAGCCTGCAAGGGAGGACAGTTGGGGGGGAACAGGCCTGCAGGAGAGGGCAACTGTGGGCAATCATGCAAGCAGGGAGGCAGTTAGGGGTGACCAGGCCAGGAGAGGAGGGTAGTTGGGGGAGACTAGATCAGCAGGGGAGGGCAGTTGGGGGGCCAGGCCTGCAGGGAAGAACAGTTGGGGGGGGACCAGGCCTACAGGGGAGGGTAGTTGGGTGGGACCCAGGCCTGCAGGGGAGGGCAGTTAGGGATGACCAGACTGGCAGGGGAAGGTAATTAGGGGTGACCAGGCCAGCAGGGGAGATCAGTTAGGGGTAATCAGACTGGCCAGGGAGTAGTTAGGCGTCAATCAGGCTGACAGGGGAGTGGTTAGGGTTGATCAGGCTGGTAGGCAGAAGCAGTTAGGGGCAATCAGGCAGAGGCAGGTGAGCAGTTGGGAGCCAGCAGTCCTGGATTGTGAGAGGGATGTCCCAGATTGAAGAGGGTACAGGCTGGGCTGAGGGACATCCCCACCCCCCTGTGCATGAATTTCATGCACTGGGTCTCTAGTATTATATAATAGTGTACTGTTGTACATCTCTTTCTAGGTCTGAGCTCAGTGATGTCCAGTTGGTTAGACTGAAGTTGGCTATGGTGGAAGTATTAACACCACAGAAATTGGTACCAATCTAAGACTTTTTCCCTCTGGAGAGTCTTTTGTTAAACATTTACATTCCACCTGCTTTTCCCATTGGGCAGCACCATCAGTGTCCATCAGAATAAACTAGCCCTTTCAGTGGACCCAGCTGGTTCTAGGGGTGAGCTAGCTTTCATGAGGCTACTGCACTGGACCAACAGTCTACATTCATCCTTAAAAACACCAGACTGTTGTCCTTCCCTTTAAGCCAGCAGTCCTTGACCTTGGCTGCCCATTGGAATTATCTGAGAGAGCTTTAAAAAAATACAGATTTTTTTTTATGGGACCCGCCACCAGAGGGTCTGATTTCATTGGTCTGGTGTATAGCTTGAGAATGAGAGTTTTTAAAAAAGCTTTCCAGCTGTAGCCAAAGTAGAGAGATACAGTTATAAGCAAACTCAGTGTGTTAAAAACAAAAACAAAAAACAAACAGGCCACCAAAGAAGGTAGACTGGAGATTGGTGATTTAATTCACAGAAACTTTCTCACTCTTTTTAAAAATATATATTTTTTATTGACTTTTTACACACACATAGGAGAGATAGAGAGTTAGAAACATCGATGAGAGAGAGAGAGTTAGAAACATTGATGAGAGAGAAACATCTATCAGTTGCCTCCTGCCCACCCCCTACTGGGGATGTGCCCGAAACCAAGGTACATGCCCTTGACCGGAATCGAACCTGGGGCCATTCAGTCCGCAGGCTGACGCTCTATCCATTGAGCCAAACCGGTTTGGCGAAACTTTCTTACTCTTCCCAATAATATCAGAACACTAGAGCAGGGAATGATAAACTTTTTTTTTACTTTGTAGGTCATACTGTCTGTGCCCTACATACTGTCTGTGCGCAACTCTGCCATGATTGTGTGAAAGCTGAAGACAAAACATTAATGAATAAGCATGCCTGTGTTCCAACAAAATTTTATTTGCACATTTCGATGAGCCAGATTTGGCCCATGGGCCATAGTTTGCCAACTACAATATATGGTGTTCCTTTATTATTATTTTATTTGTTAATTCTCCCCCTAAGAATATTTTTCCATTGCTTTTAGATAAAGTGGAAGGGAGAGACCAGGACGAGAGAAAGAGAAACATTGATGTGAGACACATCGATTGGTTGCTTCCTGCATGTACCCCGACCAGGGCCAGGAATGGAACCTGCATCCCAGGTGTGTGCTCTTGACTGGGAATTGAACCCATGACCCTTTGGTGTGTGAGCCAATGCCCTGAGCATACCAGCCAGGGCTGTGGTGTTCCTTTAAATGGTGGCAATGGCTGTTCTTAAAATGAGTGTTCTTAAAATCTGTGTGCACAATTACTTTACGTGTTCCTGTTGAACTGACAGATTGTGTTGGTCTGTTGAGTGCCCCCTCCCCCCAGATTCTTTAAACAGTTTTTTAACTGTTCTCCCTCATCTGACAGGTGAAAATCGACCATTGCCAGACGAGTTCTTTGAAGGCAAGGAGCCCCCTAGCATACTGCTTGACTCTTGGGTCTTGTTTAATAAATATTTGTTGGATGAGCAAACTGATAAAATAAACAGCATTTACTTTTTAAAAACAAACAAACCCTGTACTATGGAGAATTTCAAATGTCCTCAAAAAAGAATAGTGTGTAAAGTCTCTACATACCCATCTCCTACCCCCAGCACTGTATTGAAGTTGCTCTCTTGGTTATACTTCTCTCAATTCTATAAGGACTGGATCCTCTTCATTATTCTATATATTGCTGTATGCCCTGGTACTGTTCATAGTACCTACTATGAACAAGCACATAGTAGGTACTCAGTAAACATGTGTTGGATAAATGAAAGTTCGTGCATTTAGAATGTGCTTTATGACTTCGACCGGGATGAATACTATTATGACATTGACTTGGAAATATTATGAGTTAAAATATGACTCTTGCACTTAAACCCACAAATAAACATGGTTTGGCATCTGCAGGGGACATCAGAATCCTTGGAGACATTCTTATTCCTGTTGGTTGCCAGGCCCCAACTTCTAGGAGTTAGGCTGTTGAAAGGAATTTCATTTGAGGAATCCTGCCTGGTAGAATCTTGTAAAAGAAAACTAGCTCCCACTCATCCCTGTACTGCCCAGGGTTATACGGACACCCCCTGTCCTGCAAGCCTTTGACACCTTCTCTCCAGTGCCTTGGTAAGGAAAGGAGGTGATCACACACAAAAAATCTGATCTAATTTAAACCCCTTGAAAATGACCAGGCTGCTGATGATTAGCTTAGAGAAAATATGTCAGGGTCTTCTTTGATTTGCAATTTGAGATAAATGTGGGAAACGTGTTCTTGCTTCCTAGGAGAGGATTATGTTGCTTTGCAAGTTGGGTCTTTGTCACTTTTGATTTTAGAACACTTACTGAGCTTCCAGTAATGAACAAAAACCCAGCCACATGGAAACCAGCCCAGGAGGTCCTGCTGTCTCAGAAGCCCAAAGTATTCTTGTTCTGCCGAACTCCTGTGTCTGGATTGCTGCCTGTCACCCGTCACACTTAAAGGTTCTGCTCTTGGGCTGCATCAACACTGATGTCTTATTTAAGACTTTTTTTTAAAAAAAAAGTCTTGTTAAAGTAGTTTAAAAAAATAACTTGGTATCTTATATTTTGGGGTGAATTGTTCTTTACCATATTGATTTAAGATGTAATGTAGCACACACTTTTAAATCACCCAGGAGTTCTCATTCAGAGTAGCGGTAAACTCAGTCAAATTCAGTCAGTGAACATGATCCTAGAGCTTAAAGTAGGAGGCAGACAATGAAATAAATGTATTTCCTATAAATAATTTCTTCTTGCTTTACTTGATCTATTAATTGATCGGTTAAGAGAGTCAGGGTTTTAAGATAATTTTTCCTATTGAAAAACATCTGTAGAAGCTCTAACCCAAAGATGCTTACATCAGAGGTGTCATGACAGGTGCGACTCTGAAACCCCGTGAATGGAGGGGCGTTTGGGTTGAGGTCTTGCTTTCCAAAATTTTTAGGTTTACTCTTGGCACGACTCTGGCTTTGAACCTCCTCCACTGATATTTAAAATACATGTGCTATTTCCAGGTATTACATGTTCCTCAAAAATAAATCACTCCTAGGTAGTTAAATCCCTTTTTTGCGCAGCTAATATCAGAACGCCATCCTCCAGCCTGCATGCAGTCCCCTGCTGGAAGTTTCTGGTTTGGCTGCCTGAGTGCTCTGTGGTCTAAATATAGCCATTTGAAAGAAGATTACGGCCCATCCACTTGGGACTGCTAAAAAGCCTTTCACGCTAACGCTAACTCGTGAAAGCCTGATGCCTCTAATCCTGAACTTTAATTTAAAGTGAAGAAATCTTCCCAACTCATATTCCATTTTCCGCATTTTCTCCCCCCACCCTTGTCTGCCCCTACCAATCTTTTAATTTCCACTCCCTTCCATTACTGAGGAATAAGACTCTTTACAAGTAGCTTCTGGAGCAAGTATGGACTAAGCTGTTTTAATTTCTTGCAAGGATGTTTTTATAGAAGAAAATCAAGTCAACACTCAAGAGTATACACAGCCCTTTACGGAGATGGGGAGAATTAATCAGGCCAGAAAGTTCAGAATATAAAAAGGAGAGGCGGGGGAGGGGTATGGGAAGGATGTTTCATCAAACTGAACTGCTCTGGGAGATGCAAAGATAAAAGGATTTCCCTCTCTGAGTGCCTTAAATATTGGCAGGCAGTGGGGTCAAGATTTTTTCTTTTGTTGTTATGGAAAGCCATACAGATAATTAATGCTGTTGAAAGAAGATTGTTCTGTTGGCGTCTGCGAGGCTACCTCCTCCCCATTCACCCTCCCCCCACACCCCCACCCAGGCTAAGATCTTCTGGAAAAAAACAAGTCAGGGGGAAAGTTATGCATGGGGGAGATCCTGCCAGTTTACACTAGCAATAAATAACGCGGAGAGCAAACAGCCACTGGCTAGCTTCTCGTGGCTGCAGATATTTGATATGGGGACACAGGCCTGTGCATGCAGTGAACTTTAAATGGAGTGGACGACCTATTCATCTACTTGCCCCTCTCCCCCACCCACCCCACCCCATCCCAGACTTTCAACAATAATTATTAAAGAAAGGAAGTTGCAACAGAAGCCCAGGAAGGTTATGCATCGGCTTTAATATTTACAGGTTTTATTTCTTCCTAGATAAAATGGCTATTGCTTTAATTTAACGGGCAGGAAATGTTTGATCTCTTCCTTGGATGTCAGATGTAGCCACGTGGTTTGAAAATCCTGACTAGCCCTGCAGGTCCCACGGGAGCCTCCTGGGCTTTGGGACTCTGATTGACACAGTCCCAAAGGAACTGAAGAAATTCAACAACCCATCGTGGGAACAGGATTAGAATACCACTTAAGAATATGTTCTATATTTTAGTTCACTTAAATCTTATAAAACCCACGGAGGGTGGTGCTATTTTTGGTTCCATTGTACAGATAAAGAAACTGAGGTTCAGAGGAGTGAAGCTCACACAGCTAGCACATGTTAGGACTGGAATTTGAATCTGGGCTATCTGACCCTAGTTGACAATTTTTGAAAATGAAAGTGAAATTCATATAACATAAAATTAACCTTTTTAAAATAAACAATCCAGAGGCCTTTAGTACATGCACAATGTTGTACAACTACCATCTCTATCTGGTTCCAGAACATTTTGTCACCCCAAAAGGAAACCTCAGACCCATTAGCGGTCACTTGCCATCCCACCCCTATCACTCCCACCCCTGGCAACCACCGGTCTGCTTTCTGTCTCTATGGATTTGTTTATTCTCGAGTTTTCCTAAACAAGGATTCATACATGTGGCCTTTTGAGTCTGGCTTCTTTCTTCTGGTATAATGTTTTCAAGGTTCATCTAGGATGTAACATGTGTTAGTGCTTTATTCCTTTTTATGGCTGAATTATACGCCCTTGTATTCCTACAGGTGTCCAGTGGGTAGGGTTAATGAGGGAGGTAGAGCAGATATAAAACTATAGTGAGCCATAGAAACCACAGCTAACTAAAGAGTGGGTGCCCAGGCCAACAGTTCTAAATGATTGCCAGGCAGAAGTGCAAGCACCATGTGCTCTGATATATTCCTGTTTTTAAAAAAGAAACTAATAGGAAAAAATAAAAATAAAGAAAAAGAAACTGAAATTTGGGATATTTGTATAAAATCTCTGGTATTTAAGATACAGCAGAGACTAAACCAAACACACCCAAAGGGAAAATAAGCCTCCAAGTAATGAACTGCCTCAGTCGGGGTTCTCCAGAGAAACCAGAGACCCAGGAGAGCCCTGGATGTAATTCCAGTCCAAGTCCAAAGACACAAGAATCAGGAGAGCCTGTGGTTTAAGTTCCAGTCTGAAAGCTGGAAGGCTCAAGACCCAAGAAGAACCAGTATTTTAGTTGAAATCCAAAGTCAAGGGGAAAAAACAATGCCCCAGCCCAACAGCCAAGAAGGAGTCCCCCTTACTCACAGGAGGGTCAGCCTTTAATTCTGTCCAGGCCCTCAACTGGTTTGACAAGGCCCACCCACATTGGGGAGGGCAAACAACTTCAGTCAGTCCATTGATTCAAGTGGTAATCTCATCCAAAAACACCTGCACAGACACACCCAGAACAATGTTTGACCAAATATCTGGGTACCCTGGGGTCCAAGTTGATACCGGTTAATAATTCGGATTTTGTAATCAAAGAAAACATGATAATTTCAAGAGCAACATCAAAAGTGCTTTATTCAAAGTAATGTCCATTGCTAGCTACACATTTCCCTCATTTTTCAAGTAATTTGGAGATACCATCCCAATAGAACCTTTCTTGTTTTGAGGCAAACCATTCAGACACCTAATTTTCCACTTCTTTATACGTTTTTGAAGTGCTGCTCAGAAAGTGCGTGTGCCATCGATCTGCACAAGTGGTCATCTGAAGGAGCAAGGTCTGGGAATACGGCGGGTGGGTGGATACTTCCCAGGCAAGATCTTTTAACGTGTCTTTAACTGGTGTTGAAGTGTGTGATGGTGCGTCATCATGAAGCAAAATTACTTTGCTGTGTCTTCTGGTCCATTCTGGTGGTTTTATGAACAAAGCATAGTTCAAATTGATTATTTGTTGTTGGTAGCGATCAGTATTAACAGTTTCACCTGGTTTTAGAAGCTCATGATACATCACACTTTCCTGATCCCACCAAACGCAGAACATTGTCTTCTTTCCAATGCACTTTGGCCTTGCAGTTGATGTTAATGGTTGACCTGGATCAACCCATGATTTTGTGCATTTGGGATTCTCAAAATAAATTCACTTTTCATCCCCAGTCACAATTCAATACAAAAAAGACTTTCTTTAATGCCGTTGAAGCAACATTTTACTGATGACTTTTCCGTTTTCCATCTGTCTTTCGTTCAGTTGATGTGGCACCCATTTTCCTTCCTTTAAAATATTTTCCATTGTTTATAAATGATTGGAAATTGTTTGCTGAGCAAAATTTAATCTTTCTGCAAGTTGTTTTTGAGTTTGACACGTATCTTCATCCAATGTTGGATTGTTGGTATTCAAACTTTTTTGGTTGACCTGGACGTTCTTTGTCTTTCACATAGAAATCATCATTTTCAATACATTTAAACTAGCATATCTTGAGATGGAGCATGTTCACAATAAGCTTCCTGAAGTATATGATAACTTTCAGCAGCACTTTTCTTCAAAATAAAATAATGAATTAAAACTTCCTGCAAATGCTCCCTTTTTTTGGCACGAAATTTGACATTTTTAAGCGTAAAAATATTTATGATGTTAACACCTTCAGAAACTTTGACATATGAAATTTTGAAGCTTGCTGTCAATACAACAAAATAGCATGCATATCAAATTGCATATATATAAACATATGTGTAACTCCATCTATTGAAAAAAACACACATTATTAACCAGTACACCTGTAATATTAACCATCGAAGTGCAGCCCTTGTCAACTTGGTACCTGTATACATCTCCTTAAACCATACTTAATCTCTAAATATAGGCAGTATCAAGTTCATAAGTCCACCTAACACAATTCAACCATCCTGCAAACCCAAAGTGTACTAACTCCTTACCTAGAAGAGGAGGTAAAATCCTTGAAGTAAACATCTTCCCTTGTTCTGTATCCCACTCAAAATCAGCAGCTTTTCAGGGTCACTTGGTAAATGGGCCAAGTCACACACCCAAATATAGAAGATGTTGCCTTTAAAATCTTAAAAGGTCTACTAAGGCAGTAGGAGGGGATAAATGCAGCAACTTACCCTTCACTTTAAAAAAAAATTTTTATTTTTGTTAATCCTCACCCAGAGATACTTTCTCCATTGCTTATTCAGAGAGAGTGGAAAGGAAGAGGGTAGAGAGAGAAACATTGTTGTAAGAGAGACACATCCCAACTGGGGCTGTGGATTGAACTTGCAACCCAGGTTTGAGCCCTTGACCAGGAATCAAACCCGAGACACTTCGGTTTTGTGGGCCGATGCTCTAACCACTGAGCAATGCCGACCGGGACTCTCCTTCACTTTAGAAGGGATATCTCTCCATGGCCCACACCAGTGGCGATAAAAGGCCCCTAAATTGTTATCAGATTTATTTCCTACTCTGTATCACACAGGTCTTACTAGTGGGTCTAGAATTGTTGCTAGGTACTTCTTGCTCATGAGGTCCCGTCAGCATAATGTCATCACTGTAATGTACCAGTGTTGATGTTTGTATTACTATTTTTAAGGTGTAGAGTCTGCTTTTAGACTCTTGCCCAGTATTTAAGCTGATCTGTTCAGACCTGCCATCACCCTGCCTCCCAATCACCCCCCCCCCAACTCTCCCTACCCCATGCTACCTATGGCAGGTACATACACATTTCACAGTGAGACCCCAGGCTGTCACCTGCCTTCTCAGTGTTCCCATGTCTATGTCAAGATTGTCATGCCACCCACCTAGGGCTATTTTGCACAAATAGAATGAAGTACTGTTACATTAATAAAGGTTAGTGCAGTGCTTGGCATACAATACCCCATAATTTTGGTTGGCACCCTCTCTCCAGAATTTGCTTAGTGATGAGCATGGGGCCAGGGCAGGTTTTAGGTATAGGGCCACTACCCCCTGCTCCTGACGGTGGCCACTGCCCAGTGGAACAAACTCTGGCCACAATACAGTCTGGTCATCTGCCCTGCTGTGGGCACCTGTTGGAAAGGCTCTAGTCTGGGCTATAGAAATCTGTAGAGGTTGGGGCTCCAACTGCCGGGACTTCTGCACCCCTTTTCTCTCTTCCCCCAGAACAGCAGCCATGGCCAGGCCAGCCGGCAGTGGGAGGGGCTTGGCATGAGGACCAGCAGATGCCAGTCTCGCTCTGTGCACAGATGTATCTGCCAGTTTCTGATGGGGAGAAGCGATCTGGGAATCGCTCACTTCATTGATAATTAAATTCAAATTAAGAAAGATTTGCATTTATCAAAAGCCTATTTGACAAGGTGTCACTGTTCCCATCTAGCACCCAAGCTCTGGAGAGCCAGCAAGGGGAGATGTAGCTACGTGGTGGTGGGCAGAGGGTGTGGGTGGGGGCAGGGAGCGGGGGAGACAGCAGAGAGGCAGCCTGTCAGCCCTCATTGTTACAGAGGGCCATGGCTCGGTGGCAAATGGGATGGAACACCGTGTGGCCTCATTCAGACTGCTCAACCTTTCTGAACCTCAGCTTCCCACAGTAGCCCCTAGGGCAGGCGTGGGCAAACTACGGCCCGTGGGCCGGATGGCTGTTCTAAACTATTGAAATAAAAATTTAAAAAAAGACCGTACCCTTTTATGTAATGATGTTTACTTTGAATTTATATTACTTCACACAAACACTCCGTCCATGCTTTTGTTCCGGCCCTCCGGTCCACTTTAAGAACCCATTGTGGCCCTCGAGTCAAAAAGTTTGCCCACCCCTGCTAGGGTCTTCCTCCAAGAAGATGGCCTGCTTCTGTTTGGCTTTGGGTTTGCTCCTGTCTTAGTTGAATTCTGGGAAGAGAGAGGACCACAGATCTATGGAGGATGTTGTTGGTGCCCCCCCCACCCCAATCCATTTACCTGCCAGCACTGCCAGCTGCTGTGAGTTAGCCAGTGGCACTCTCCACTGCCGCCTTTTCCAGGGCATTCTCGGCCTCAGGAGCTGCCTTCCCAGAGGTATTCCATCACACCCCATTGTGGGCAGCCCCCTGCCATTGACTGACTGACCTAGGGGACCAACAACCTAGCCCCCTTCCCTCAAGCAGGACCACCCTCCAGAGCTGCCCCTGGGGTCAGATAGAGGCCAGCTCCTGCTGAGCCCCCTCTCTGCCCAGCGTCTGCCCTTCCCACACCTGCTTCCCTCACGCCCCCCGGCTTCCTCCCGGGGGCTGTCCCTCCATCTCAGGTTCTGCTTGTGGAGTGTTCTACCCCAAACAGAGGTCAGCCTGGACTTACGTCCCATCTTCTGTGCTGTGTAACCTCCAGCCGGTTATCAGCCCCCCTAAGCCAGGGGCATTGGGGTGGGGGAAGAGTCAGGGGATAAGATAGGCCCTACCTACTCTTGGATTTCTTACAAGAATCAAGGAAGATTGTAAATGTGACGTTTCTTGTTGTCAGCTGGGGGCTCTCTTCAGAGATGAGAAGGATCCTCTGGTCTGAGTGGTCCTAGTTTACTTGGTGAGAGGAGAAAGGGGGTTACATTTCAAGACCCCCATGGATCCCCGAAACTGGGAATAATACCCAACCCTGTATATATTATGTTTATTCCTATTCACATATACCTATGATAAAATTTAATTTCTAAATTGGGCACAGTAAGAGGTTAACAACAATCTTAAATAATAAAAGGCAAATCAACCAGACCGTGGAACGACATGTCGCTATGATGCACACTGACCACCAGGGGGAAGACGCTCAACGCAGGAGCCGGGCTCACCTAGCTGCGGCGGTCCACAGCAGTGCTAAGGATTTCTGGGGAGTGGGCCTAAGCTGTCAGTCAGACATCCCCCCAGGGCTCCCAGACCTCTAGAGGGCACAGGCCGGGCTGAGGGGACACTCCCCACCCCCAGTGCACAAATCTCGTGCCCTGGGCCTCTAGTAGTTAATAATAAAGTAGAATAATTATAACAATATACCTTTTTAAAAAAGTTATAGGAATGTGGTCTCTGAAAATATCTTTCTTTGTACTGTACTTACCCTTCTTCTTGTGACTATATGAAATGATAAAATGTGTTTGTGAAAAGATGAAGTGAATGAGACATTATTAAGTAAAATAAGGGACACTTAAACCCAAGCACTGCGGTACCACAACAGTCATCCTGGTCACAATGGCAGCTACTGAGTAGCTAACTGACAAGTACCATAAATATCATGGATATGCTGGACAAAGGGGTGATTCGCATCCCGGGCAGAATGAAGCAGGAGGGTGTGAGAGTTCATCACACTACTCAGAACAGCCTACAATTAAAAAACGTACGAACTGTTTATTTCTGGAATTTTCCATTTAATATTTTCAAGCTGCGGTTGACCACACGTAACTGAAACCACAGGGAAAGCACAGCAGTGGGTTAGGGGAGCTGCTGTGTTTAGATTTTAGACACCTTCTTGGGAGAGGCCTCCCTCCTCCCACTCTTCAAAGGAGACATGATTAAGTGAGAGCAGACTGGACACGAACACCTGTGCCTGTCACTTACTTGCTGGATAACCCAGGAAAACTATTTCCCTTCTCCAAGCCTCAACACCAATGGGCATGATGCCATTTTCTTGGTCAAATGGTATTATAATAGAAACTAACATTTGCTGAGATGCTGCAGAGAAGTTTAGAGGGACCTAGCATAGAGGCAGCGCTCAGGGAGAAGCTGGGCATGCCTTACCCGGTTAGGCTCAGTGAATAGAGCGTTGGGCCTAGGACTGAAGGGTCCTGGGTTCGATTGCGGTCAAGGGCATGTGCATGTACCTTAGTTGCAGGTTCAATCCCCAGTAGGGGGCATGCAGGAGGCAGCTGATCTATGTTCCTCTCTTATCAATGTTTCTAACTCTCTATCCCTCTCCTTTCCTCTCTGTAAAAAATCAATTAAAAATATTTTTTAAAAGTTTAAAAAAAAAAAAAAGCTGCGCTCATGATCCAGGTGAGAGAGGTTGTGACGGGCCCAGTGAACACAGCTATGAGGATAGCGGAGGCGAAAGGGCACGATTTGGGAGACATCTAGGAAAGAGAACGTTGGGGATTTATGACCCACAGGTTGAGAACCGCTGCTGTAGAGCCTAAGACCACAGAAAACACAGATATTTACATTACGATTCATAACAGTAGCAAAGTTACAGTTATGAAGTAGCAACAAAAATAATTTTATGGTTGGGGGTCACCACAACATGAGGAACTGTATTAAAGGGTCTCTGCATTAGGAAGGTTGAGAACCACTGGATTATATGGAGGAGAGAGGGATGGTAAAGGATGACTCCTAGGGTGGGGGACTTGGTGTAAGAATCCCCTGAGACGTAAAACATTCCTCCCACCTCTTGGAGCCCTCCAGGTGAAGAGAGGCGTGCTCATGCTGGGGACAGTTACTTGCTGTGTGACTCTAGGCAAATATCTTCCCATGTATAGTCCTCAGTTCGCTCATCTAAAACATCCCAAGAGCCGAGGCCGGTTTGGCTCAGTGGTAGAGCATCGGTCTGCGGACTGAAAGGTCCCAGGTTCGATTCCAGTCAAGGGCATGTACATTGGTTGCGGGCACATCCCAGGTAGGGGGTGTGCAGAAGGCAGCTGGTCGATGTTTCTCTCTCATCGACGTTTCCAGCTCTCTATCTCTCTCCCTTCCTCTCTGTAAAAAATCAATAAAATATATTTTTTTTAAAAATAAAATAAAATAAAACATCCCAAGAGTCCCTCCCTCCTACCGGCAAAGGATAGGCTAAAGTGGTATTGTCATCACCACAGAAATTTCTCTAAGGAGGTGAGGTCTGGCTGCAGCAAGAAACATCAAGCTCAGAGCCCAGAAGAGACAGTCTGTAGTGGTCTCTGGGCAGTTGTGACATCGCCCTCTCTGGGAGGCCTGGTGATCCGGGGAAGGAGCCCCTGCACAGTTGTTTCAAGAATGGGCTCTTGTGTTCAGAAACACTGGCGGGTGAGGTCAGTGACTGAGATTGTGGTTCTTCTGCTTCTGCGTTGGGGTGAAGCCTCCTGGGTTGGAGGGCTCTCTTCCGGGGCAGCGGGAGCGCCTGCCTTTATCTGTCCATCTCTCCACCACATCTCACACCCCGCCAATTGCTTTCTCCTTCCTTGGGAGGCTTTTGTGCTGTGGCAAAGAAAACCTAATAGAAGAAAGTCTATTATACAAAGGAATGAACAAAGGCATGTTTTATGCGTTGCACAGGCTCTTCCATTCCTTCCACAGCGCTGGGCTTCTCGAGGTCATTTCAAACAGGATAAGGTTTCAAAAGAACATTTTCCCCCCAAGAAACTGCCTTTTGTATCGTAAGTGTGAACACCCTCCAACCCCCTACACTTCACTGTGCTGAAGGGCTGTTCATATTTAGAGGCCTAGATGTTAAAATCAGACAGACCTGTGTTCAAATGTTGGCTCTGCCCTGAACTAGCTGTGTGACTTCGGATTAGTCACTTAACCTCTCTGAGGCTACATTTTCTTATCCGTGAAATGGGGATATGAACGGAGTGGTTGGGAAAAGCAGTGAGGTCATGAGGCCGGACCCGGAGTAAATGTTAGGATTTGGCATTTCTGGTAACTTCTCTATTCTTTTTCATTCCTGTTTGGGTTCAGCTCCCCAACCCCTGCCTTGCTTCTTACAGAAATGTTTCCAGTGTTGAGACCATCCATGTGGACTGTACTTGAAAAGACAGCAGAATCATTGAGGTGAGCTGGAAAACCACTTAACAACTTTCCAAGCATCCGAGTAGGGCTGTCTGTACAAGTGGCCTGGTTTCCTGGGCAGAGAACAGCAGCTCCAGAGCCTGTTGATGGGAGATAGTTGGCATGGAGACATGCCTCACTTTCCCATTATGGTAGCAAAAGATTTTGGGAGTTTTATTGAGGGTTGTTTTATTTTGTGTGTGTGTTTTTAAAAATATATTTTATTGATTTTTTTTTTTTACAGAGAGGAAGGAAGAGGGAGAGAGAGTTAGAAACATCGATGAGAGAAAAACACCAATCAGCTGCCTCTTGCACACCCCCTACTAGGGATGTGCTTGCAACTAAGGCACATGCCCTTGACCGGAATCGAACCTGGGACCCTTGAGTCTGCAGGCTCTATCCACTGAGTCAAACTGGTTAGGGCTGAGGGTTGGGGTTTTTTCATGAGTTATAGTACTGATGCCGAATTGAGAATCCGCTCTTAATATAGAAAAATGTACACAGTGGGTAACTTTATTTTCCTGACCATGGAGAAGGCAGGTCTTCAAAAGTAGTCCGCTTCCAGCTTCATCCAGCTGAGTTCTTCATTTATATACAAAACAGGGGTTGAGGGGGATGCCACCCCTAAATACAGCTCCTGCATAGCTGGGCTGAGGTAGGCTGAAGTTGGGGGAACAGGATTGGGTTCTATTTGTATAATGAAAATAGGAGGATCTTGTAGGCCTTTTCACAGCGTGGGTGGTACTCCAGGGCTGCAGAAATCCTGAAGTGACCTAAAAAACCGGTGTGATTGTGAGCAGGTTATACCCCCTCTGAACTCAGTCTTCTCTGCTCTCAGGTGGCATCATAGCTCTTAATGATGTTTCAGGTCTGACTTTTCCGTGGCCGTTTTCCCGCCGGGGTACAGTGCCTGAGAAGGGAAATCTCAGGTGACATCTATGGGACTCATTTCTCTGGTTTCATTTGTGTGAGTGTGTCATCTCAAGGGATGAGAGGAGATAGTACATGAAAGGCATTTTTGTTGACCACTGAGCCTTTATTTCTTAGTTCCTTATAATTGAAATTCTATTATAAATCCCTACCTTAGGTACAAATTAAGGGCTCAGAGGATTAGCTCAACATCCCCCTCACACACAAGAACACACACACTTCTTGGTACAATCTTTTGTGGTTGTTAAGTGAGCAATCTCTGAACACAGATACCTGTGCCTGCCACTTCCTTGTTTGGTAATTTGGGTAAAGTGTTTCCCTTCTCCAAGCATCAGTTTTCCCATTTAGAAAAGGCATAATGCCATCTCCTTGGGCTAAATAAAATAATAAAATGGCTGACATTTATTGAACACTTAATTTTTGTCCAGTTCCACCCACCCTAAGCATCATCTAAGTATCTAAGCCTCTAAGAACAGTTCCATAAGGTGAATACCAAAATTATCACCGTGCTATACAGGTGGGGGGAAATGATGTCCTCAGGTCACACAGCAAGAAGTAGCAGAGCTGTGACTTAAACCCAATTCTGGGCAGTTTCAAGGCCTGTGCTCTTGAACCCCCAAGTCATATGAATTCCTAATGAATGTCAAGGTCTCAGCTCCTTGCCTAGTCCTAGTAAGCACCCAGTAGATGTCGGCTGCAGTGACCATGACAACAATGGTGATGCTTGGGCAACCTTTGTTTGGGGCAAGGGAACAGAATGTAGGATGCATTTTTTAGCGAGTTCTATCATGGATTCATAAATTACCATCAGATTTCCAAAAGGGAAGGCTCATACTGAGATGAGCCACATGCAAAGTACAGCCTTCCCATCCAAAATAAAAAAGATACATTTATATATGCACATGCTCACACTTCGGTATCTCAGGAGCCAGGCAGAATATTGTAAAGCAGTGTACAATGGCATAAAATATCATCCCAATTTAATCCATCTATCTAGTGTTCCATCTAATTACTATATTAGAAAAGTCTTCAGACCATGTATTGAACATTATAAATGGGAATAAAATGATTCTGGTAATGGCTTAATAAAACAGGTGAGGTAGCTTCGTCTGCCTGCCTGTATCCTTGGACCATGGCCAGATTGATTTGTCAGGGAAGAAAAAAAAGAAAGAAAGAAATGGGCTTGTGTTGTTGCACTTTGGAGATTCTCTCCATTAGGGGCCTTTGATTTTATTCTTGTTTTTCCTTATGAAAGTGGTTATCGGTTCCTTTTTTTAACAGCAAAATATGTAGAACTGATGAAAAAACTGACAGCGGTCGTTTCATATTTTATAAAGCCATTCCCGGCTTGTAATTTGCCGGTTGGGATGAATCAAGGAACCCTGAAACTCCTATGAATGTGCAGCCGGTGACTGCAGTCTTGTCTGAGGGCATGTTAAACCAGAGGGTTCAGCTGCTCTGAGAAGCTGCCAACAAATTAGATTTCTATCTTTTGGGGCTGGAATTGATTAGTCAAAAGGGATCTAAACCCTTTGTGCATCGAATCATCTTTCCTTCATGTGCCTACACAGGTGTTTTCTTTTTTGACATCTCTGAGGCTTTCCGTCTAGATCAAAAAATGACTTGTCCCCTTCCATTTCTCCAAACGCTCAATGTCTTTGTACCGTGTGCCCAGGATCCCTACCCCCTTCCCATAAAAGCTACCATTGCTACTGAGACTTGATACATCCCTACCTTAATTTGCTTCTATTTGGAACTGGTATGCAGCAACCCGAGGCAAGCCAGCTACATGACCCATCGGTGTATATCCCTCTCTCCTGCAGCACTGCGCATGGTGGAGGAGAAAAAGCACCCCTTTCCAAATGCCATGCATTTCTCCAGCCCCAAAATCTAATTTCTCGCTCCGAGTTGGACTAATAAGTGGGTGTCGGAGGTTAAATTCCAGCACACTAAGGAGGTGCCCATCCTTCACAGAGCCCCAGCATTCTCACCAGGCGTCGTCCGCGTTGTCATGGCTACATGGGCCCTGGACCCCAGAGAGGAGAGAGCAGAATTAATGGCAGTCCTGAGTAAAGGATTCCTGTCTTGGCGAAGTTGATGGATTACATTGATGTACCATTTGTCATACTGTAATTGTTCTGGCAAATGTAATACCCACTAGTATAAACATTGTACTGCTTTGCTAATAAAACCCAAAATAGGAAGAGAAAGGATGATACAGTGTTATGCTCACTTAAAGAGACAATGCCTCCTTTCCAAGTTGGAGCCCACTTCTTTCTGAGGCCTCAACGCCGACTCCTTCTGCATTCATGTGCATGCAAGTACTAAGCAGCTGCCCTGCGCTTGCTTTCCCTGCATGGGTGGCATGGGATGTGTGTCTAGATATATTCTCTGATACTCTTGGGACTCAATTTCCCTCTTTGTCAACATCTCCCATGATTTCTCTTTTTGAGGGTTTCATCCGGTTGGGCTGGGGGTGACTAGTCAAAACGTCATTGCATTTCCTGGATGCCTACTTGGTGTGTCCCAGATGGAGTTGTTTGTTCAAATTGACTTGGCAGCTAAGGTTCTGCTGTAGTATGTCTACTGCCTCCAAGAAGGCTCTGTGACCAGCCCTGCATTCTCTGAACTCTCACATCTCTCAGGCTTGTGACTCACGTGAATTCACCTCTGCCTGGTGCCTGCACTGCTTTATAATCCCTCCCCTGGAAGATCGTGAGGTCCTCCCAGGCTAGGACTGGGTACTGAATGTCTCCCACTCCCACCTCTGGTTATGCCTAAAATCGTATTTGGTACACAGAAGGTGCTTAATGAATACTCAATGAATTACTGACTGACTAGTTCCCCACTGGGCATGAGGGGCTTAAATAAATAGCCTCATTTGCCCTGTCAGCCTTCCAAACTCCCTGTGCCCACCCTTTTTGAGCCCTCCTTCATCTGCCCTCCACAGGAGCACAGCACACATGATGGGGAGGCGTGTGCACTTCCTTCTCCAGCGCTTCTCTGAGAATACCATTAGGTCACAGTCTCATCCTGCTCACCTCTGGGGTCCCAGCATCCCTTTTGAAATCTCTAAATGCTCAAAGATGAATGAGTGAATGAACAAATGAATGAATGAATGCCCTCACTTACCAACCAACCACCTTCATGGGTGGAGCTGTGCTTGAGTCCCCTTTTGTAGTGTGGAGCTGTTGAAGGCAGCAGTTGGGGGTGAAATTCCTGGGTCTGTCCAAAGATAGCTATCCAACTGTCTGAGCGTCAGGGTTCATGCAAGCAGCTTTTGTCCCTGAGTAAGGCTGCGAATAAGCTGGGTTCTGGACTCTGGTTACACTGTTTCCTTATGAAGGATTTCCGAGCCCCTGGGATAAGCGAGGCAGAGTTTTCTGTTGGAATCTTGGGAAGGAATGATGCCAGGAAAGGCCCCGGGGGCAGCTTGGTCTCCATCTTTAATCATACCTCTTGACCTTGAGTTTGAGTTCCAGCTCTCCCAAGAGTTCTTCTGAGCCATAAAATATTTATCTCTTTGACCACCCACCACCTTCCTCCAGATTATCAGGGCACAAGGGCCCACACAAGATCTTGATCTCATGTAATGTCTGGCCAGGCTTTGCTGGCTTCCATGTCTTAACATGTGTGTTCCTCTCTACCCTTATGGGGTCCAGCCAGTGGCCCCAGGGTCCTCTGAGGTTCTGCTCCTGTGAGAAATGCAAAGTAACTGAAAAGGGTGCTTTAAATTCATTAGGTTTACTTTTTATTTTTAAATGGACTTTATTTTTAGAGCTGTTTTAGATTCATAGAAAAATTGAGCAGAACATACAGCAAGTGTACATATGCCCTCTGATCCCCACATATGCACAGTCTCCCACATCAACATCCCACACCACAGTGGGACTGTTGTTACAATCAATGAACTGGCATTGACACATCATTATCCAAAGTTCATAGTTTATATTAGAGTTCACTTTTGGTTTTGTACATTCTATAGATTTGGACAAATATATAATGTCATGTATCCATCATACAGAGTGTTTTCACTGCCCTAAAAATCCTCTGTGTCCTGCAGATTCATTCAGCCCCACCTCCAACCTCTGACAACCACGGATTCTTTTACTCTCTCCAGAGTTTTGCCTTTTCCAAAACGTCAGATAGCTGGAGTCATTCAGTACATAGCCTTTTCAAATGGGCTTCTTTCACATAGTAATATGCATTCCAGTTTTCGCCATGTTTTTTCATGGCTTAATAGCTCATTTCTTTTTAGCACTGAATAATATTCCATTGATTGGATGTACCAGAGTTTATTTATTTATTCACCTACTGAAGGACATCTTGGGGGTTTGTTTTTCTCACAGGACAAAGTTCACAGGTAGGTGATCCTCTGTCTTCCCATTTCATCATCTTGGCTTTCCTCCTCGTAGCTGAAAGATGGCCATTCTTCTTCCAACTGGGCCTCATGTCTGTAGGCCAGGAAGAATAAGAAGGGAATACCAAAGGGACAGAGAGGGAAAAGGTTTACTTCTAGTGAGAATTCTAACTTTTGATTTGTGAAGCTGAGTCCTCCTTAAGGATATCTAATCTCCATCTCATTGTCTAGAACTCTCACTGGCCACTTGAAGCTGCAAGAGAGGCTGGGAAATCAGACCCTGGAGCTTTCCAGCCTCTGATTATAGGTTGAACTATGTCTCTTCAAAATTCATGTGTTGGAGTCCTAATCCCCCAGTAACTTCAGAATGTGGCTATATTTAGATATAGGTAATTATTTTTACCTTTAAGGGAATTAAGTTAAATTAGGGTCATTGTATTGAGCCCTAATCCAGAAGAGGAAATTAGGACACAGACATATATGTACAGAGGGGAAACCACATGAAAACACGCGGGAAATCGCAATGGAGAATAGCCTCAAAGAAACAGACTCTGCTTATACCTTCCTTCATCTGCAACTTGTAGCCTCCAGAATTGTGGGCAAAATAATTTCTGCTATTTAAGCTACCCAATCTGTGGTACTTTGTTGTGGCAACTAGAGGGAGTTGGGTTAGTTTTGGGTGGGCAATCTGTACTGTTTGCCTCAGATGAATACTCTTATCCCGTTTTACAGAAGAA
This sequence comes from Vespertilio murinus, assembly GCA_963924515.1. NCBI lineage: Eukaryota > Metazoa > Chordata > Mammalia > Chiroptera > Vespertilionidae > Vespertilio > Vespertilio murinus. The sequence goes on along the minus strand of OZ004720.1, from coordinate 9,512,837 downwards.
CCATCAGAATCAGAGAAGGTTAGTAACAAGTCTGATGCTGCATGGCTGTCTACATGATGGCCAGAATTTTACTCCAGAATCAGACCTCCAAGTGTCCTTTGACAGATGAGTGGATAAATAAAGTGTGATGTATTTATACAATGGAATACTATTCAGCCTTCATCTGAAGGAAATCTCATCACATTAACATGACTTAACCTGGAGAACCTGGACAAATACTGTGTGACTCTATTGTATCATACTATATGGTTGGCATGTAGAGGAGTCAAATTCATAGAGACGGAAGGAGAATGGTGGTTACAGGGGCTGGAGAGTTAGTGTTCAGTGCTTACTGAGTTTCAGTTTTTCAGGATGAATGGTGGTAATGCCACTGAACACTACTATTAATCATAATAATTAACACAGATTATTTTATGTAATCTCTGACTGATGCTCTTAATACATAGGTAAGGACATTAACAATACCAAGGTTCAGAGAGGTTAAATCATTTGTTCAAGGTTGCCCAGTTAGCCAGTGGCTGAACTAGGCCTTGAATATAGGTCTGTCTCAAACCCAGTCTGTCAACCATACCAACCTAAACTGCTTTAGACTTTGATTAGAGAAAGGTTGAACTTGATACTATTGACATTTTAGGCTGTCAGATAATCGGGGGGGGGGGGAGGGGTTCCTGTGCATTGTAGAGGGTTTTACAGCATCCCTGGTCTCAATTAGATTCCAGTAGTACGCACCCTTTCCCTAAAGTGAGATGACCAAAAATGTCTCCAGACCCTGGTTGGACCCACTGGTTTAATCGGGGGCCTCCTGGTAGCAAAGAGATTGGGCAGTTGCTGCTGCTCATCAGTTGTGAGTGCTCACATTTTAACGCTACATCAGTCCATGGAAATCAGCTAGTGTGCAAAAGATCATTTGAGGGGGTGAGGGGGTTACAAGTGTTTTTTCTGCCCAATGAAAGAATTTTTTTTCACACAAGTGTTCTCATTCTCCACACCCCCATCCTTAACTTGCCCAAAAAGGTTGAACATCCATTTAAACATAAGGCTGGGCACATCCTTACTTGTAGCTTGAATAATGTTTATTTGTAAAATGGCTCATAATAGCATAAAAATGCCCATGCAGGTTTAGGTAGATACATAGTTCCCACACACAGGTTTGAATAGCCTTTCAGTTAAAGGTGTCCACAACACTTTGTTGGGTGAATAAAGCTAATAGTAGAATGGGATCCCACTTTTGAAAAACACTCCAACAAATGAATATGGAGAAAAGCTCAGGAGGGTGGACTCCAGAGTATGCCAATGGATTTGTCTACAGCTATACCTCCCGGTCCCTGGCACACAGTACATGCTTAATCGTTATTTGTTGATAGCTGAATGCAAAGTGGAAAGATAGAGCTGTCCAACTTTTTTCTTTGTGTACTTCTCTGTCCATTGAAATTTTTTATAATAGCATATACCGGTATTAACTTTGTGGTTAAAGTGGGGGGTCGGGGGGGGGCATTTTCCCTCAAAGAAAGGAAATTTAAAAAGAAACAGAATCACGTCTTGCACTTGCCTAGCTCTTCCTTCTGCAGAGCTCAAAACCCTTGTTCCTATCTTGCCAGAGCTACACAAAGAAATGAAGCTGGCGTTTTATGGTCCTTGTTCAGTCATGCATTGATAACATTGGATCCTGAAGAAAACTGCTTCTTTCTCTCACTTTGGTTTTTCCCTTGGGCTTTGGAGGGAAAAAACACCGACAGACAGCGGCCATGGACAGGAAGGAAGTGGGGGCTTGGCAGATTTAGTCTTGCCGCTGCCCCTGGCAGAAGGCAGAGGGCTGCGGGCCAAATGACTTCTTGGTAGGGAGGGAACTCCCACTCCTGTGACTTCCTCCTCCTGTGGCTTTGAGATCCTTCCAGAGGTGCCCGAGCTCTGGGAAAAGCTTGGGGGCATGTGAAGGTCAGAGAGGAAAAATACGGACTAGATTATTTGGGGGCGGGGGGAGGCCAAGAGAAGTGGGGGGGCAAGTTTCAAGACCACAAGGATACAGTGATGGAGGAGGGAGAAGAAATTACCCCACACCAGCCTCTGATTTCTAAATATTCCAAAGGCCTTTGAGTTTGTACAGTTGCATCTCAAATGTGTTTGAAAGTTTACAACTGACCCGTTTTGTAGGAAAAGATAAACACCCTTCTTATGTTTGGAGTCATATGTAATTTTTATCTCTTGACCTTTAAATGTAAGCAGCAGTAAAATGAAGAACTATTGCAGTCATTTAACACTCTGGCTGTACTAACTGGTTCCTGCCTGAGAACCGTGGTTTTAAATTGGCTAATGCAGAATACTTGCAGAGCTAATAATAATTCAGATTACTCCTGTCAGCTATTCCAGTTTCATGGGTAATTTAGTAGTTGAATAAATTTTTAAAAAAATTCATTCGTTACCATGCACTGTTATGAATCAGTAGATGGTTTACCATTGGCAGCAGTAACTGTAAGAAGATTTAAATTGCTACTGAAAAGGATTTGAGTGAAGGTAATGTTTTATAATGTTCTAAGCCATATGCACTACTTTCAGGCCTCATCAGTTTTACATTGATTCCTAGTGAAGTGTTTAATTGCATCATGAATGCAATATAATTCAGTTCTTTCTGCTAATATGGTATATATCTCAAAGTGATATACAGCACTGACAGGGAGAATTCACAGTTTCGTCTGGATTCGGGAGGGCAGTGAGAATTGGGCGCCTACTGGATGCATGGAGGGCAGGTGCAGGGGAAGGCTGGATGTTACTGTTACCTTGCTGAAACTGGGGGCTGTGGGGTGTCATGAGTGTGTGGGGGGAGAAGTAGACCGTGTCATGTGAGTTCTCAGTGCTGACAGACAGCCAGAGAAGGGTCTGGTGCTGTTGGAAGGGCAGGGAGATCTCTATGCTGGCTGAGAAGTTGTAGAAGGCTGGTCAGGCCCACTCCCACTGTCAAATGCTCATGGACTGGGTCTGGCTGTCTCACTGGCCATTTCCAAGTGATTATTGAGAATTAGGCTTTCTGTGTCATTTGTTTAGTCATGCAATGGATATTTATTAAGCACCTAAGAAAATTGTGGTCAAGTGGACAAATATTTCTCTTGCCTTTTCTTCTCTGCATCTCACAACTCAAGGTGCAGGGGCGCTTGCTGAAGTAAGCCCCTGGACTTTGTTTTAAGAGGTCTCTCTGCTTACCATCCTTCCAGGTAAATGGTGGCATCTTTCCAAATTGCAGCATGTAAAAGCAAAACTTATTCTTTCTGGCATTCATTCATTTATTCAATTATTTATTCATTCAACAAGATAGTATTACAAGTCATGCACTATTCTTGTATCTGGGGATATAGTGGTGGGCAGATATGCCTTACCTCATGGAGCTTTTATTCTAGTGGGGACAGATAGACCTTGAGCAGATACATAATTAAGAACACAGATTAGCTTCAGATACTGGTAATGGCCACATCCCAGTAGGATCCACTTGATAGCATGTTTCCTGCTTTTAAAAAGGTATGTTTTAGCGTGTTCATTTGCCCTGACAAAGTACCACCTACTTGGGCTTACCCAACAGAAGTTTATTTTCTCACAGTTGTGGAGGCTTCAAGTTAAAAGCAAGCTGTCAATGAGGTTGGCTTCTTGAGGGCTCTCTCCTTGGCGAGGAGAAGGCCGTCTTTATGTTCACAAGGCATTTTTCTTCTGTGCGGAACTGTATCCTATTTCTCCTTTTTATAAAGACACTGGTCTTACTGAATTGGGGCCCAACACAATGATGTCATTTTAACTTCATTGCCTCAGTTTATCTCCAAAAAGAGATAAGTCCATTCTGAAGTCCTGGGGGTTGGACTCCAACATGTAAATTTGGGGGGCACAATTCAGCCCATAACAACCTGTGTAGAGAGTGTGTGTATATGTGCATGTGTATGCACGTGTGTGTGTGTGTGTGTGTGTGTGTGTGTGTGATTATAGTGGGGTAGATCAGTGCTCTCAGTGAAAGGAACAAGAAAACAGTGTTAAATGCACTGTAATCAGAGTGCTCTTTCTCTCAACTGTCACGTCTGATGTGAAAGTCAGAGTTGCTTGTCACGTCAATCCCTTCTCCAGCCGGACCTTAAAATCAGAGTTCATGCATTTTCAGATATCTGATTGTCATGCAGCCACAAAGCAGAAGCCCGGGACCCAGGCCTCCCCCCTCAGCCTGGCGCCTCGATGTAATCAGAGCCTCCTTTTTATCCCCACTCTCGAGGAAGGCCAGCCAGGCCACCTTTTTGATCATTGTAACCTTGATGCAGAAGAATAATTTATCCGTGCCCCCGGATGAGGAAATTGCAAAATATTATTTATGAAGGTGAACTGGCGCATTGTAATTGTGGCTGGCCAGAATAGGGAGATGCAGGTGGTGTTTGATGATAAAATGGGACATGGTCCCCATGAGATGGAGGTATTGGGAGAGCAGGGAATCGGTGGTCCCTCAAGAGAGTTTCCAGGGAATGAATTATTCCAGAAGCTGACCCACACTGCCCTGCCATGACTCCTGGTCAGAAGGAGGAGGAGAAAAGGCTCCAGGAAAAAAGAGAGACTCCGATGAACGCTGGTTTAGGGAAAGGAAAGATACGGAAACCTTCCTTTGAGGATTGTGGTCTTGGGAGGTTGTATAGTACAGTATTTATCAGCCCTGACTTTGGAGCCGGCCAGCCTTAAATTTGAGTCCTGGTTCTATTGCTTCCTATGTAGTGTGTGACATTAAGCAAATTAGGTCACTTTTTGAACCTCAATTTGTTCATCTGTACAGTGGAAATAATAGCAAATCTATCCAAGAACTGTTCAAGATTAACATGAAATAAAACGGATAAAGTGTGCTTGTCTGGTCAACAGCCCTGACTCCTTACCTAGGGGGCAGATAAGTTGAGTGATATGAATGCAGCTCTGTATCCAGAACTCTTGGCCTGGCTTCCCAGCTCTGACCCTCAACTGGCTGTGTGACTTTGAATGAGTCATTCACTTCTCTGAGCCTCCATTTTCCTCATCTGTCAAACTGGCATAAAAATGGTTCCTCTGGAGAGTTAAATGAATGAATGGAAGGAAAGTGTTTACCAGTTACCTGTCTCACAGTAAATGCTCAGTAAATGTTGGCCATTCATATTAACTTCCTGGTATAGTTCTTAGCAGTCTTCCGTTCCCAATCTTGACTCAGATCTGCCAACACTGTCCTATTGAACAACACACTTAATTTTAAACCCAAAAGAACTTGCAGTTCTTGTGTCTTGAAATTTCTTCTGAGCATTGAGAAGTCCCTCAAAGGGGACAGGATGTATATTTCTTGGGAGGACCCACCCTAGCATCTGTCCACCACAGGAGATGGCAAGACCCCCAACATCTCTGTTCACCCAATTCACCAAACAGATACACCAACTCCTGAAAACATCACCACCCTCTCTCCGGCACCAGCCGGAAAGTTCAGCAGTAAATGTTTTGTAGCCTCTCAGCAATTTGGGGTTCTACTGAATTAGTGTTTGGTATTGAATTAGTATTCATTTTCTCTAATATGATATAAAAGTATAATCACATTAGGCACTTTTATAGACATTAGATTATACATTTGGAACACGTGCCCGCCTCAAGCAGCTTTAAAAATTAAAAATAAAAACAGCCAGCAACAATAACAAGTGAGCCGTCTCCCCCTCCCCTGGCTCCTGAGCCCTGGCTTTTTCAGCTGGGCTGCAGCAACCTGGGTAGAAAATTCTTGCTCTCTGCCTCCTGGTCCCTACAGGGAAAGAATTTTCATTCCACCGACCTGATTTGTGAAGCATTGAATTTAAGACCTTAATAGTCGTTCCAAATGAATGTTTCTTTAATCCCGGGGCAGAAACGTAGGCTGTGGTTGAGATGTAATTAATAGTACTAATTACTCTTCTCTCCCTCCATCTCCTTTTTCTCCTGCCATCAACCCCATTCCCAAGAAACCTTGCGAAGGCAGCAGAAATATTCACCTTTTGCTTCAAGATGTCCCTGAACAGAGAAACCAGTCATTGAACCCAGAGCCCACCCCGATTTATCCGGTCTCCCGGTCTCCCGGTCTCCCTACTGGGAAATATTTTCTCTCTACCTCCCAGTGGTTCCTCCAGTTCTGGGTCTACTGGGCTTTCCAGAAGTTTAGATTTTCTAGAGCCTGTTTCCAATGATCTTGGCGACTCAGTGAGTTGTGAATGGTGATGTCCTAAGGAAGCAGCATTATATGTCCTGACTTTTCTGAGCATCTTTTTCTGCCACGCAGCCTCACTGATGCATTGGTTCAAACACGTGTGAAGTTCCTCACAGACTCCCTAAGGTCCCTGCCAGCAGATGTCCAGCGAGGGAACCCACCAATAGCCCTGTTGGGAACTCTGAAGTGGCTTTGGCCTCCCAGAGGGAATGTCAGGTCTGCAGTGGGTGTACACGTGGAGCTCAGAGTCCTGTGGCTGAAGGTAAGGCCGAGGCAAGACCCCAGAGGACTCAGCCACATCCTTTTCTTGGCTCTGAGGCCCTGAGCCAGAGCACTGGGGGCCCCCATCAGCTGTCCCAGCACGGGCCATGAGTACTAATGTTAGAAACCTATTAGAAGGATGTCTCCTCTGGGGACCCAGCCCAAAACCACAGCAGCAGGCTGACTACAAAGCCCCATTCTCTTAGTGTTCACATTCTGCGCCAAATGCTTGCTAAATCTTGCCTCTTAAAGTCACTACTACCCTTCATAGAGTACTACCATTACAGTCATTTTTATAGATAAGCAAACTTAAGGCTCAGAGAGAAGAAATGCCTTGGGGTCACACAACTGGTAAGTTGCAGGACCAGACTTTGAACCCAGACCCATGGGGGAGCCCTGAACTCTCTTTTGGACACGAGCGTGCTCCTGGCCACTAGTCCCTGCCTCCCTGGCCGGGCAGTGTGAGTCTGTGACCCTCAGGGACCCACCAGGGGCAGAAGACGGGACTCTGTCTTCACGGCTGGCCTAGGGCTTCTTAGGCAAGGCTTTGCAAATTAATGAGAAACATCAGAGGCTTAGAGTCTTCTTGGAGCTCTGTGGCCAAACCCGGTGAGAGCCTGTTATGAGAGAGGTGGGCTTATCGGTAGAGCCTGTGCCATGAGCTGGTGCTCATATTGGACTTGTGTGGCATTAAAGCCCCCACTTCTAGGCTGTGCAGCCTTGGTTAGCTCATGGGGTTCAGACCACCCTGTCCACTAGGTAATCCTGATGGCTCACTGGGACAGCTCTGCCATCAAAGCACTGACAGTACTACACAGCTCAGTAGCAGAGGGAGCTGTATAGGAGTCACTGCTTTGCTTCAGCAAATGTGTGTGTGTGTGTGTGTGTGTGTGTGTGTGTTTCTTGAACCAGTGGTTGGAAAATCATACCCTGATTTAGACACCTACTTACTGAAGCTTCCTGAAGACCCTTGTTTAATTAGTAGAGCTGTTATAAGTATGGGATTTGGGGTCAGGTTGCTGAATTTTAGCTTCATCTGTGCTGCTGGCTGCCTGACCTTGAGTTGAGTGTGCTTAACCTCTTCACACTTCAGTTTCCCCATCTCATAGCATTGTTGTAGGAAGCAAACAAGTGCCTAGAACTGTATTTGACATACAGTGTGTATGTTAGTTTAGCTAAGTGTTATTACTGTTATTATTGCTGTCTAAAATCGTTTTTTCTGAAAATGGCCAGATAGTAAACATTTTATGCTTGACGAGCCACATGGTTTCTGTTGTAACCATTCAACTCCTGCTGTTATAACAGGAAAGCAGCCATGGAAAATATGTACTTGAGTGAATGTGGTTGTGTTCCAATAAAACTTGCCATGTTCTTCTTACATGGACATGATGTGTGGGGGAAGAAGAGTCCTTTTCTTCTGGAAGAGTGTGACTCTGGGACTCCCAGTAACCAGTTTCCCCAGATTACTGGAGGAGCTAGCCATGGTGAGAGAGAATGAGGAAAATCAGGGAAGCAGAACCAAAAGTGAGAGATCAGACTCTGTCCATAGTGTTTGAGCTGCTGGATCAAGCCATGCCTGAAGCTACCCCTGCACTGTTAAGATATAAGCAATGGCTTCCCTTTTATGTTTAAGCTACCTTGAGTTGGGAGTCTGTTGCTTACAGTCAAGAGTGCTGAATGTTAGCCTCCTCCCTGTCATTGCCTCTCTGTTCCTCATTGCTTTTGGGATTTATAAAACCTTGAAACACAGAGGAATAAATGTAGGAATCCAACAAGCAATTGAGGGATTTGAATGTTTGGGATTTAGATCTTCTCTACTTAAAGTGTAGTTCACCATGGGCTCTTAGTATTAGTATCTCCCGAATGCGTGGTGAAATGCTGGGACACAGCCCCATGCTGGACATCCAGAATCAGAATCTGTGCTTAGACAAGACATCAGGTAATTCTTGTGAGCATTAGAGTTTAAGAAGCCGAGAGGATGTGTGGATGCAGCCAACAGGGCCCCTGTGTCATGAGGGGCTATTTGTGGAGGTGAGGACATGGGGGATGTGGGCCTTTTGGCTGTTTTATTAGAGAAGCATGTGGTTTCAGCGTCTGGAGTGGGGAAGAGGCGCGTCTCTCACTGCCTGGGAGAAGAGAAGTGGGAAGGTCACCGAGGTCAAAGCAGATAGGACGACAGGGGGGCCTGCAGAGCCAAATGAGACTGACTTGCAGGGAAAGTGGCCTCCAGTCAATAATCGAACAGAGACGGGCTCAGAAAATGCGAGGGTGTGTGGAGGAGGAAAGAAAGTCAGTATTACTTGTGAACGGGGAGAATTTGAGCCAAGTGCAGAGTGTGAGCTTTGAAATCCACACAGACCTGGATTCAAATTATGGTGCTGCTGCAGCTTCTTGCTGTATAACCTTGGACAAGGAGATAGATGTCTCTGAGCTTCACCATCCTTGACTAAAAAATGGGGCTAAAATAGCACTGATGTCATAGGGATGTGAGAAGATTAATGCAGTAGTGATCAGAGCTGACAGCCTCGGTTCTTAACTCTAGGTGTAGTGACATCACAGTGGGAGCTTGACATTGACTATGGTGGGAGGATTTATACCATGGAAATGGAATGCATCAGAACTCTCTTTTTCTCCAGAGACCTGGTTGTTAAGCATTCACCAGCACACCGCTGGTTAAATGACAAGATGTATTTGAATGGTCATGGCCAGGGCTTGGGGGAGGGGGGTTTCTAATGAATATATTATTACTAGAGGCCCTGTGCAGGAAATTTGTGCTTGGGTATGGTCCCTAGGCCTGGCCTGTGATAGTGCCATCTTCCCCAGCTGCCTGCAGCTGGCCCTGCCCCCCACCCCTGGTTCCCGGTTCCCCACCATCGGGTGATCAGTGCCTGACCAAGAGGTGGTCAGTGCACCTCATAGTGACTGGTCCAGTTGCCATTCTGCCATTAGTGCGCCTCATAGTGACTGGTCCAACAGTCATTCTGCCATTAGGGACAATTTGCATATTACCCTTTTATCATGTAGGATTATGTTAATTATAGGACAATAATATTACTGATATTATATTAAATGTTTATCATGTTTGAATTTTCTGTGTGTTGCCTTTGACATTTACTTTAACTCCTTGGAGGCCTTTTCTGGTTCTCAGTCCTAATTCTGGATAGCTGATATTGTCAATTAGCTGAGTTCTAGATGACTGAAGCATCATATAGACTAGGCCCGGTGCACAACATTCATGCACTGGAGGAGGGTCCCTGTGCCCCCTCGCAGTCGGGAACCCCTTGCTCCTCATCACCCACCTCCTGGTGGTGGGAGGAGCTGCCAACGCTACTGCTGCCGCCGCTGTGCTCACCAGCCATGAGTCCAGCTTCTGACTGAGCAGTGCTCCCTCTGTGGGAGCGCACTGACCACCAGGGGCAGCTTCTGCATTGAACATCTGCCCCCTGGTGGTCATAGCAACCTGTCCCGCCATTTGGTTGGTTTGCATATTATGCTTTTATTATACAGGATACTAGAAACAAGCATTTATTGAACACAGAATAATAGGTGCTGAAAAGCATTTCTTATTATAACCTTATTTAATCCCCCTAACAACTCTATGTGGTATGAACCCCATGGTGTGGATACAGGTGGGTCTCAGAAAGGTTAAGTGACTTGCCCCAGGGTGCACAGCTGCTCGGTGAAGGGGCTGGGCATAGAGCTCGTGTGTTTTGACTGTAGAAGCTGTGTTCTCAACGTGGGGGGAGAGGGAAATAGTTGTTTTGGTCCTTATGGTATGGCCCTTTCCCCTTGCTGGGAGGCTGGTGTCATCTGCTTCGCTGATGGCAAATAGTCCAATTTTCTGGGTTGTGCGCTGGCCGTATTTTGATTGGCAAGGGGATATCTCTGTTGGAAAGAAATCTTGGCCTCTTGCCTCTTGGCAGCAAGCTCTTGGCTGCCACATGGAGCAGTTTGGAGGGGCAGGTACTCTGCAACCTCGTAGCTTCAGATGGGCTGGGGCTCTGCTGGTCTCTCAGACAGACTGGCAGAGACCAAGAGAGCTGGCCCGTCACCGAGAAGCCCATACTAAGCTCTTCACTGTTCTCCCTGCCTCTGTCTGCCTCTTGCTGTCCCTCAGGCCTCTCTTGTGCTAGGACTTAAGGGACCAGTAAGATGACAGTTGATTTGGCAGCAAGAGAAGCAATGTATCCTGTCCTCACAAGCCTCCATTCCCTCAACTCTGTTAAAACTTGGGGAGTTTTGCTTCCATGGCTCCCAGTTTTTCTCAAGATAAAGTTCAGACTCCTTGCTTTGTATTGAAGACCTCTTGTGATATGGCCCTGCCTCCTGCCTCTGCAGGAGGGACTTATACTCAATTTTTGTTTTCCCACAATGCCTAGCATAGATTTCACTCAGAACATATGGATGAACTTGACTCACTTTGGAATTTATAGTCATTGCCATTACTATGTCTTAAGGCTGATTTACCACATGCCAAGGACTATGTAAGTTTCTTCTAAGTTTCTTCTGTTCCAATTTCATTTATTCCTCATAATAACATCATAAGTAGGTAGGTCCTGTTTTCCCCATTTTACAGAGGAGGAAACAGTGGCACAGCGAGATTAAGTTACATGTCCAGGATTGCCCAGCTAGGACAATACAGTGATAGATTTGAACGCAGGTCAGTCTGGAGCCCAAGCTCGCTTGAGATGGATTTTCCCTAAACTACTTTGTGGGAGCATGTCATCAGCTGTGTCATCTCCCGCACTCCCATCCCTATGGCCTTGTCAGTAGTTTGCTGGCTCCTCGCAGTGCCCTAACTCTGCTGTGTCCACACATCGTTGATGAATTAACCTCGGCAACACTGGCATTGCCTTGTCACACCAATGAAGTTAGCGCTGCCGAGAACTGGGTTGCGGAGGGTGTAATGAATGGACCCCCCTCTCTACTCTATCTCCTTTTCCCTGCAGATTCCAGGGTGGCTTTGATGTTTAGGAAGAGTTGGAATGCTTCTTTATGGGGGCGGGAGTATTTGGAAACAGCAGAGCCCCCTAAGTTGGTTCCTTCCAAGGGGAATCTCCCTCCACACCCAAACCTCATCCCGTCTGTCCAGGGTGGCCCTTGTGGCTCTGCTCACAGGGTGACTGTCTCCCTGTGTCCCCGCTTTGCTCAACAACAGAACAACTTTCCTGTGCTGAGGTAGAAAGGAGTCGGATTATGTTAGCAATTCTCCATCAAACTGTCATGTTTGGACAGCATTGTATTAACAGTTGTTTTCACTAATGTGATGAGAAAGTTGCTAATCTGAGAAGACTCTCACATTGTATTAGGGAGACAAATATTAACATGACTGGATGGGAGGTAGCTAATATGAAACTAAGTTGCTAATATGACGCGATGGGTTGGTGGGAGGAATTCAGGTCGGGAGCTTGAACTTCTCCGTAATGCTCAGTGGTGGGTGGTTGATGGGGGGAGAGAGTGGCAGGAGCCTCCCAGTTAAGGCTTCACATCTGCGTTGAATTGTGTCCCCCAAAAGTTCAGAACATGACTTTATTTAGAAACAGGGACTTTGACGTTGTAATTAGTTAAGATGAGGTCATACAGGATTAGAGTGAGCCCTAAATCTAATGACTAGTGTCCTTATAAGAGGGCCTTGTGAATGTCTTATGACAGTGGAGGCAGAGATTGGAGTGATGCAGCTGCAATCCAAGCAATGCCGACAATTGCCAGCCCTCGCCAGTGCTGGACTGGCAAGGATGAATTCTCCCCTGGAGCCTTCAGAGGGAGATGGCTACTGACACCTTGATCTTAAATCTCCAGCCTCTAGAACGCTGAGAGGATGTTGTTTTAAGCCACCCGGTTGGTGGTACTTTGTTAGAGCAGCCCTGGGACTCTATCCACCCTCTTTCCCGTCACTCCCTAAAAAGGAGAGGCAGGTTCAGCAACATCCATCTAACTCAAAGGTAGTGAATCAGCTTTAGGGGTGATCCGCCTGCCTCAAGGTTGGCCTGGCTGCTTGACCAGACCCAAGGATACAGACCTGTTTCTTCCCCTGCACTGTCCCCCACCCCCGAACACACACTTTGTTCTTTGTTTAAAAGGAGGAAGCCTCCTCAATCTCGGGGTTGTTGGCATATGGGCTCCATGGCCTGCTTTGCAGCATGTTAATATGTGATTAAGGGGATCTTAAAACACCCATTAGTCCCCCTCTGGTATCTAATAGTGCTTTTGGATTTAGAACAGAACATTATTTACTCATTAGCTGGTAATAGGCCCTGAGTACTTATTGTATGTATTGGGACAATTACTAGAGTGTGGGTTTCACACAGAATCACAGTTCTGCTGGCATGGCCAGTGGCAGGACAGCATGGTCCACAAGGCATAGGAGCACAAAATGACCGTGCACCCTATAAGGAAGGCAGGGGGTCTGCTAGAGACTGCCTGCCCTGGAATGCCCGGATGAAAGGAGTATTGAGGGGATAGAATTTGAAGGGACCAACTCTACTAGTAGCAATACTAGTAGCGATGCCAGTAATAATGGCTCCACAGTGGTGAGGGGTGGCACCTGAGCATCTCCCATGCTTCGCAGGATGAGATGATTCATTAGTAACATGACAGCCACCACAAAGATCAAAGAGGTGGGGCAACTTGCCCAGGACACAGCTAGCAAGTGGCCAAAGCCAGGTGCACATTGAGCTCTTTTTATAAAACCAGGGTTTTTTTCAGCATTCCTCTTATACCCCCTGCAGAAACTGCTTGATGACTCCAATCTTCCCTTTCTCCAATGGCCAGAGGAACTTTAACATCATTTCCTCTTGTGTTCATTTAGTGTGTTAGAAAGATGAGAATAGCAGCACATTGTCCCTACTCAGTGTCTGGGTCCTAGACCTCTGGCCCCATGTGCTGGGGAGGTCAGGGTGGAGGGGACAGGAGTGGAAAGGAGCAAAAATGCTACAGGAGTAGTTTGGGCATCTCCCCAAAAGCAGGAGGGGGTCCCTCGGAAGGACTGGGGGTGATCAGACAGGCCTGTTCAGTGACTCCAGTGGAGGTCTGGGATCCGAGGGGTGAGGGGAAGAGGCAGTGAGAGGTCAGTGAGAGTCTGAACCAGCCGATGACTTTGGCACTAGTTGGAGGGAACAAATGCTGGTGATTCTCCATGTGGACCTCACAGGTACTGAAGGGTGATTTAACGTGAGTGTGAAGATGATGCAAAGGTGGGGTGGACACCAGGCAGGGTGTGTGAAGAAAGTCTCCAGTTCAACCTCACACATTACCTTGACCTTGGCAAGCTCGATTTTTCAGGTCATTGGTTTGTGGTGGTTTGGGGAACAAACTCATGAATCTCTTAGCATGATGAGTGGCACGTCATAGGAGTACAAATACAGGTGAGCTTTAAAAAGGCCCAGCACCCAAAACCTTACCTCTAGACTCAGAATCTCCTCTGCTCCTCTAAGATGAGACAGAAGGAAAGGCAAGAGGAACTTCTTGTACGAGGGTGGGGTGGGTCTCTCTCCAGCCCAGTGCATGCAGCTTGCATCCGATTTCCATGTGCACAGGGAAAGCTGGCGTGTTGCTGTTGTCCACAGGTGGCCAGCCAGTTCTGTGGGTCTCCAGGTCCGGGCCCCTGCTTATTGTGAACTCATATAGAAAAGGCACAGCGTGCCCTCTCTGTGCGTCATCCCAGCGTCTGGCCACCCTGACACTGAAGGAGCCAGAGCTGTTGCTGAACAGGCCAGTTAGAAGCCCAGATGCCACCTTTGTCTGTCGCCTGAGTGAAGAACAGAGCTCCCTGGGGAAAGGTTAGCAGGGTCCCTCTCCACGCCCCTGGGAAGGAGCCAGTGCAGAAAGCAGAGCTTGGCAAATTTGCCCTTCTGTCCATCTCTTACTCTAGATATACGGGTCCACGTCCCAGCCAGGCCAAATAATTAAGCCACTTCCCAATGGGCATGTGGCAAATGTGTGTGTGTGTGTGTGTGTGTGTGTGTGTGTGTGTGTGTGTGTGTGTTAATAAAGCTCACCATGAGCCAGATATCAATTTCTGTCAGAGAGACGCAGAGCATCTGAACCAGAACTAAATAAAAATAAACATTAAACAATTATTGAATTTAGGTTTATTTTAAAAATCAGCAGGGTTGAGGGAACAAGCCACCCATTAGCAAGGCAGAACTATCGGGCCTTTTAACAACCCGCTGGTTCTTGGCTGCCAGGGAGATTTTGGGCCGTACAGACTGTGGAAACTCCGGATCCTATTGATTAAAGATGATGCAGTAACAGACCAATTATATCGTTGTGGCTGCTAGTGGCGCTGGCCGACGCCAGCTACCCATTTGTCTTTATGGAAACGGCTTTGTTTGGGGTCTCTAGGAGGGCAACTCAGTGTCCCCCTCCTGAGCAGTGCATTCTACCCCCTCTGCTCCCTGCAGTGGTGGAGGCCTGAGCTGTCCCCTCCACAGACATCCATAGTTCATAAGGAACCTGTGTCTTGTCAACCAAATCAATGCAAATAACCAGTGAGCATTTCTTGACTTTTCAGTAATAATTGATCTTCCCAGAGCTGATACCGTTTGGAAAACGTAAGTAAGGAGAGCAGCAGCGAGCCAGATGTCCGTGTTAAGAGAACATAATTGCTCTGAGTTATAGGAAAGGAAATGATTTCCTTCCAGCTTTAGCTCTAAGAGCAGAGCAAACTGCCATGGAGCATCAGGAAGCTTCCAATAAACTCGGGCTTAGTACAGGCTCAGTCTCTCAGCTGGAAAATATGGGCGACTGTGGGCTGGGATCTCCCGAGCTGACTGGCAGATCTGCCTGCAGTTTTGTCCGTCTGCAGGCTTTCATTTGGAAGCTTCTGCACAGCTGGCCGCTGTTGGGGAAGGAGAAGGGTCTGGGGGATGTTCAGGCATAGGTCACCCACTGGATGGAATCTCCTCTCTGTTGGTTTGTGCTTTTCTTTCCTTATAATTTGATAGTCATTTCCATGCACTACTGTGATTGGCTCCTGACTTGACTGGGGTGATAGTTAGAAATTAGATAGGGATGGGGTCAGGAATGCTGTATGGAGTGGTGGATAGATAATAGGATTCCTGGGGGCACTTTCTTTATAAACATCTGCCATCCTTCTAAGACTCATTTATTTGTTCCTTCCTGTATTCAGTCATTTGCTCACCCAACACATGGTTAATGGGCACCTATTCTCTGCCAGGCATAATTACCTAGATGCTGAGGGCACGTTGGTACCTGCCCTCGTGGGGCTTCAGTTTAACCAACAGGAGACACAACGTGAAATGAGTATTACAATGCAATAGTGCTTCGTAGAAAAGAGAAGGGGGTAGTGGGGCCCACAATAGTAAGGACCTGACCTTGTCTTGGGGAGCTGCTCTTACGGAAGCATTTTATAAGCTGGAACCTGACAAGGGGTGGGAATGAGCTAGGCCAGTGGTTCTCAGACCCAAATGTACATTAAAATTTCTTAAAGGGCACATTAAAAATATTGCTGGGAACCACCCCCTGAGTTTCTGATTCAGCATATCTGGAATGTTTCTAAGAATGTATATTTCTAACAATTTCTCAGGTGACATTGATGCTGCTGGTCCAAGGACCAGACTTTGGGAACCTCCAAACTGGGCGAAAGGCTGGAAGGCGAGGGCGACCTGGTGCACATGCAAAGTCCCTGGGGCTAGTCTGAACTGGGCAGTTTCCCATCACAGAATAAAGGGACAGAACGGCAGAATGAAGTGAAGGAGACTGGGCGGAGACTCACTGGGTGGAGGGCCGGGTCCTGACCACCCAGGCCTTGCAGGGTGAGCTGGAAAGTTCAGATTTTATCTGAAAATGGAAGAGGAGCCTGGGAAGGTTTCAAGCAATTAAGTGTCAGCATCCAGTTTGTATCTTGAAATGCTCTCTCTGGCTGCACAGTGGGAATGGGATGATGGAAGCATGGCGGGTGCAGAGCTGGGGAAGCATCTCCTGTAAGTGGTGGGGGGGCTGGACTGGAGGCAGCGGGCATGGAGAGACGTGGACATGTCTGAGAGAGTTAGTGTAGGCGTACACTTTCAGGAAAGCCTGCCTAATTCATTTGGGTTCACCCTTTAATCCCTGAAACCAGATTTCTTACCTGAAGACATCGTATGTTAACAGTGGCATTACCAGTTCCTTGAGGCAGGGCTGTGCGTCCTGTCCATCTCGTAGCCCACCTGCAGCCCTCTGGTTGGATGCACAACAAAAGCCTTATAATATTACCTGGTCCTGAACGTGTGGCAGTTACCAGCTAGGGTCTCATCTGTTGCCTCATTTTATTTTCCAAATACTCTGAGCAAAAGGTGGAGTTGTACCCACTTTGCAAGTGGGGAAAACTGAGGTTCAGAAAGGACAGGTGAGCATCCCAAACTCAACCAGCTGGGCTGAAGAAAAGGCAAGATTCTCACCCAGGCCCGGAGTGCCCTCTGGGGAGCAGACAAAAGGGCCTGTGATGCCTCCACCAGGGACCTTAGACAACAAATAAATACATTTTCCATTAAGTGGTCTCAGTGGTCTTCCCCAAGATGACAAAGCCAGTCCACCAGAAATATTAAGTTGATATAGATGAAATTGTAATTTTTTGCAAGTCAAAAGTGGTCAAATATTAGCAGCTCCCTATGGTTCAACCTAAAACAAAGTATGAGCAGAAAGAGTTACATTTATAGAAAATTCTGCCACAGTAAGAGGAAGAGGAGTTGCAACGAAGTCTAAATTGTCTCTGAAAGCAGCTTCCCACACACGGAAGCTGATGAGGGGGCCGTAGAGGGATGCAGCATCTTAGAATCAGTCTATAATGCAATCAATTTTGTATATCCCTGGTGAAACAGCAACATTTATTTAACGTCTTTTATAGAGCAGCTGAGTTTTATCACAAATCACATTCCATTTCTATTCAGCTGGGACTCCTTGAAGGCTAAAATGCACTTACTTTTCTCGGAGGAAATTTACCAATTCCTCAATAAAGACCCATTTGCCTCTGTATGTAAAATTGACACATTTATTGAATATTAAACATTTAAAGGGTTTTTTTCCCCAGCATCCCCCCACCCCATCCCATCCTGCGTACACCTTTTTGCACTTTTCCACAAAGCTTCCCAGTCATTAGGGAGACTCAAAGTGGCAAGAAATGTGTGTTTTTGTGCAGGAAAAGCCAACATTTAAATTCTGATCTTTCTTGTCACAGAAATGGTCAGGTTATGTCATAAATTCATAAAGCGCGGCCTCTTGAAGCCTCAAGCTTTTCCTGTCTCTTTGTGGTGTGCGTGGCTGTCTTGGTCACGCAGTGATACCGTCTTGAGCTCACAACAAAAGTTTTTTTGTCCACACTTGTAACATTTGCAGAAGACAGGGGCAGCCTCTCCGACAATAAATTGTACTAATTAGCATGAGGGCCTATTAATAAAGCGAGTTTTCTTTCATCCATGCTCCTGAATGGTTAGAGACATCAATTAAAGTGTGTGCTGAGGACAAGGTCTTTCCACTGCCGGCAGCAGTGTTTTTGTTTTAAAAAAAATAAGTGGGGGACTGGGCAACTTATGGAACATGTTTCTGTGTCTTTAACATGAGAGAGGGTGAACTGCTGAACTTAGGTCTCCAATGTTGGTTGGGTCCCGAGTTCCTAACCCATTCTAACCAAAGCAGTGACCGACGGATGGGGCTTTGCTTTACCTTAAGGAGAATTATTGGGTTTGAGGAGTACCTTCCTAATGAGCTTTGCGATCAGACAGACTCCTGTTCCAGTCCTCACTTCCCCCTACCACTTCTGTGACCTTAGACCAGTGAGTTTACAAACTCTTTGCGCCTCAGGCAGAGTTAAATGGGAACCTCAAACTGCAGAACTGTTCTCCTGAGGACTCTACCCAGTGTCGGGTTTGCATGGGAAAGGAAAGGTCGTCATTTCCCTCTCACAGCGCCCCCAGTTGACACCTTAATGCTTGGACACCTTTGGGGACGGGAACTCACTTCTGACTCTCAAGGCTGTCTTCCTTATGTCGCCCTGAAAACCTGTTTATGTGTAGCTTCCTTTGCCCACACAGATCTGAGCTCCTCTCCAGTTCTTCAAATATGTAAAGATTCTCTCCTCCTGAGTCTTCTGTCCCCAGCTCTTTGTAGATCTGGGTTTCTCAAATATGTACACCTATTGACCTGATGGTCTGGATAATTTTTTTCTTGTGGGGGCTGTTCTCTACATTGTAAGATGTTTAGCAACATCTCTGGCTTCAACCCACTAGATGCCAGTAGTGGCCCCTCCCCCATTGTGACAATTCAAAAGTATCTCTAGACATTGCCAAATGTTCCCAAGGGGACAAAACCACTCCCAGTTGAGAACCATGGTTCCTCTGCATTCTGAGCTCCTTCGGTCACTTGTCGCTTCACCTGAGAGACTTCACATACTTTCATTTCTGTCCCTTCTGGCATGCCAGCATCCTGCCAGGAACCTGAGAACCCAAAAGCAATCATGATGAGAAACCAAAATAAAATTGCCTATTTTTCCTTCTGAAGCTGTCTCCACAAAAAGCAGACACCACTAGGACTGGGAGGCGGCTGGGGCTTCCCGGTTGGAATCTCCATTTTGAATACGAATGAGTCTGAGTTGATCCCATAGCTTTTGTCTGAGCAGGTAAAGCTAACTTTCCAACACAGGAGGTCAGGGAAGGTTTCTGACTACGGCCGGCTCCAGGTTAGCATTCTGACTTCGCCACAGATTGTCCAAGAGACTGTCCTTCTTTGAACCTCAGTTTTTTCGTTTGTATAATGGGGATACAAATAGCAACTGTCTCAAATGGTTGTCACAATTCAAAGAATGGATTCATGCAAGGTGTCCAGCATAGAGTCATCAACCTATAAACTATAGCTACTGTTTTGTGTTACTATTACTATTGTTGTTTGCAAATGAGAAATACGCAGCCAAAAGGAATGAGAGTAATTCACACAAGGTCACAGATCATTGTGAAAACACTGGGTAGAGATCTTTTGTTCTGGAAACCGTGGAGTTTTTGCAAAGGTCTTTCTGTACATAGAGAGGAAAAGATTTGAAGATGATCCATTTTATGTGATTCTCACCCCATTAACAGCCCGTGGTTTTGCCAGAATATCCTCTTTTCACTTTCATTTTAAAAACCAGCCAGTGTAATAAATCTTGCGCTGAAATCTCGGCAGCACATCTTGACTGGAGTGTATGATAAATCTAATAATACTGTGGCCTCTCTGTATGAGAGACCCCTGCACAGATCTGTGTTTTTGGTGGACAGCCCCATGATCTGGCAGGTTTATAATTTGCTTCCAGTTTGATAAGTCCAGCCCTCTCGCTGGCTCGTCTTTGTCCCACCACTTCCTTGGCTTGAGGGTAGACAATGGTTCCGTCCCTTCTCTTCAGTCTGTACGGGGATTTCCACTCACAGAGTTAACCATCCTATCCCCACATTTACAACAGGAGCCTGAGCAGGGCCTTTTCTGTGCCCAGCACCACTTCTTCCGGGCACAGCAAACCCCGAGATGGGTATCATCAGCCCCACTTGGCAGGTGGAGAAACTGAGGCACAGAGGGGGATCAGCAGTGTTCGAAATCTTTCCCTTCCCCTGATTTCATGGAGGTCTAAATGCCATCTTCCATACAACCACCACTCTTCCAGCTCACCATGTGAACAGGCCACACTAATCTTTAATTGTGAACATCTCTACCTGCGGGAGAATCAGACTCCAGTTTTAAAGGGAGGGAACCAAATCTTGCAGACCTTGGAGAATTGCTTCTCTCCGCCCCAGAGTCTTCAGACCTCCACTGAAGAAAGCTTGACACGTGGCATTCAAATCCTGGGCTCTGAAATGATCTTTCGGCTACCGCTATCTCCGAAGAAGAGAATCTGGGCCCTCACAACAGGTCGCCAAGTAATTTCTTGGGATTAGTGTCAACATAGAAATGCAAAAGGAAAAGTCCAAGGGACCCCCAGTTTGGAAAATGCTGCCTTTGGCATGTTCCCATCTGGCATATTCCAGAATTTCATTCCTGTCTTAACAGGACTCAAACAAAGGACTTGTGAGGGTCTGATGGGACTGAGGCCTCCTCCTCCTTTCTTCTCCTAGGTCTCTCAGCTCCACAGCTGAAGTGGCCCCATGCAAGGTTCCCCAGGGGAACTGAGTTCCCCGCTCCTTGCAGTGAGAAGCACAGTGGGCGGGGCTCCTGTGTGCTATTGAGGGAAGAAATACAGCCTAGAACCCTTTCTGTAAAAATAACCTCTCTGGCTCCTCCTTTATGGGTGAGGGAAAGTGCTTAAAATGCTTAGAGGGAATAAACAGCTTTTAATGAAGTTACATTGCCACATAATGGGTATCATAAAATTGCCTTCATACTACAGGGTCCCAGGATGGCATTTATTATCGACTGCGCCGGAATAGTCTTTGCAGAGCTCCGGCAGCTGCAGAGAGAAGAATGCAAAAGTCTCCTTAAATTACCTGATTGAAATAACCGGCAGAATATTCCGCCGGGCCGCCGCCTGCCAGGGAAGCCGCCTTTGGGGTGGTCTGTCAGGGGCGGTTTGCGCATTCTGAAGAACACAGGAGTTTCATTGCAGCAAAACAGATGTTCATCTTGTTTCTCCATCGGCTGTTTGATGAGAAATTTATTGCTCTTCCGCTGGGCAGGAGCCCCTCTCGGCTATGGAGTCTATTAGGCAAGCCATCAGCTGGCAGGAAGCCAAGGTGAGGCTGTTTTGATGAAACCCATGAAAAGCCTTGGCTTGGAGGCGCCGGTAATAATGCACTGGCTAGACTCTCCTGATTGGGCGATTGATTGGCCTGATTTGATTTATTGATCAATACCCTCAAATTTGGCGTCTGAGAAGCTGCACTAATCTTTAACTGTTGTGAACATCTCTACCTGCTGGAGAATTAGACCCTGATAAGGAATGTATGAAAGGAATCGGGGCTTATCTTAATCACACACCAGGCCCCAGCCCTGCCCGCGCCGGCAAGGGCCCCAGTGCACCGCGCCCCATCGCCAGGCAGGCCGGCGCGGATCTATAAATTGATGGAATTCAAAGCCTCCAGCATCGATTACCGTTATAACAAACAGTGGTGCACAGAATGTCTGATTATTTTTAGACAAAGATTCTGTTCTCTCAGCAGCAATTTTGCTGAGGCTGTCACTGTGTCAGATGTCTACTGTTGATTGCAATTAGATGCAATACAAAAAAAATTAAACTATCTGTATCCTTAGTCTTATTTCCAGTTATTAAATCTCCCTCTTTGTTTGCCATTTCCTCATGATATCTACAGCTGGATGAAATATTTGGTTGGCAGGAGAAATCCTTGTAATTCAGCAGGGGTGCCATGGCCCACTGGCTCATTGGATTATATCTGATGGTGTGCATAGAACCTTGGGGGAGGAGCACTGAATGGGGGTTTTGTCTGTTTAAAAGTGTGCAGGATGACAGCTATATGCAAAAATGTTTCAGGGCAGGATCAGGGGTAAAAGCCAGTCTCCAAAGCCCTCCAGAATGCCTGCCTTCAGTCTCCTTGTTTCCTTCCACACCGGGCAGGACGTAACCAGGGGTGTGCCCCCACCATAGGGTGAGGGAGGTTATCCAAGCAACTGAGCTCATAGGTTGGCGCCACTTGAAGTAAGTAATTCCTCCAAATAGAGACCGCACTTGGGACCCCTTCCACACTCAATCGTACCTGAAGAGCAGGCTCCAGGTAATTATGGGTCTGAACAAATTAAGCATTTCCTTTTACCTAGTGTATACAGCCTGGCGGCCAGCATCCTGGTGTTGGGCATATGCATCCATCATCTTGGCGCCCTCCAGTTGATCTCTCGTCCCAGAGCCATTAGCCCCAGTGTCCTTGATGGTGGAACAGCTGTAAACTCGAGACCATTAGTACTCGATGGGACAGAGCCAAGACCTCTTGGTTCCCAGAAGCCAGATCCTCTTGGAATAGGCAACTCTGGCTAATTTTAGAACATTCATAAATGGATAGAGAGGGAGGAGGTGGCGGTTTTGACTTTGGGTCAAAGAATTCAAACCTTGAAGCAGGTAGACCTTGGTTCAAACCCTGGGGTCATCACATTCTTAGCTCTGTGTGGCCTTGGGCAAGCAGTTGAACCTCTCTGGGCCTCACTTTCCCAATCTGCAAGTAGGCCTAATAATAGCACCTTTCTCGCAAGGTGACTGTGAGGTGATATGTGTCAGCCCATACACAGTGCCTGGCTCATTCTCTTTGGTGGCAGTGATCATTGGTTTAGGGCATTCAGGGACACCCAGCACCCCTATGGACATTTGTAGAAAACTCATGTAGAATTTTAGGGAAAGAGGTGTCAGGTGACCTCTCTGAAATCACAGAGCAAGTCCTTGGCACATTCAACATCTTCCTTGTTGTGTCACCCTCTTCTGGACACCCTCCGATTGTTGGTGTATCACCTTTTACCTTTCACATCCCTGCTGTCCTGACCCTCTGTTAAAAGTGTGGCAAATAGTTAAAGCATGGCTGTGGGGAGAGATAGTCTCTCATGCGATTGATGGGGGTGGCAATTAATGCAGTTCAGTTGGAGAGTAAGCAGGCAATATACACTGAGTGGCCAGATTATTATGATCTCTGAACCCATAATAATCTGGCCACTCAGTGTATATCCTATATAATAAAAGGCTAATATGCAAATTGTACCTCCGACCAGCAGGCAGGCCGGCTAACCACCCATGTCCCTCCCCCACCCATGCATGAATTCATGCACCGGGCTTCTACTACACACACACACACACACACACACACACTGAGTGGCCAGATTATTATGCGTTTAGAGATCATAATAATCTGGCCACTCAGTGTATATTACATTTATACATCACAACCTTTAGATGTATCCTCACAGGAGCACCAAGATGAATATCTCAGTGTATTGGTGAAGGACCAGTAGTAGTAACAGTAAAGTCTGGCAATAACCTGAGTGTCCATTAGTTAGGGACTGGAAACAACCTAAATATCCAGGAATGAGGGATCAGATACATAAAATAAGGTACCTCCATGCAGAATACTTTGTGGCTGTAAAAAGAAGACAGATACTCTTTATGTATTGATAAAAAGAGCAGGCGAGATAAATTGATGAATTCAGTGAAATGGCAAGTTGCAGAACATGGTATGTAGCAGGCTGTATCTGAGTAAAACAAGAGAAAGATTATGCTTATGTATTTGCCTGAATATGAATGAGATGTTGAAATATCTTTGAAAGGACACAGAATAATGTGAACACCTGGAGGGGAAAAAAAGATGTTTTAATGTTAAATTTTTCTGTGTTGTTGCAGTTTTTATCATACGTACTAGTATCTATTACTTCAGCAGTGTAAAATTTTTGCTATTTAAGAAAAACTGGTGCTGTAACAAACTGGATTCTTAGAATCAGACTTGGGAGCAAACATTGGCTGTTACTTACTGGCTGCTGACTTTAGCTAAGGAATAGGAACACTACACCTCAGTTTTCATGTCTGTAAAATGGTGACTTTATAGGATGGTGACAGGTGTCAGTGAGATTGTGCATATAAACCAACAGAAGTTATTGTTAGCTGAAAGGAAGTGATGTTTATGGCAATGCTGGGCCCAGAGCCCTAGATGGAGTGCCCAGCTTGATTCTTTTTCTTTTTAAATCAAGTTTCAAAGCAATGAGTTGGTCCCCAGCCTCTTCCAACGTGACAAATAAAGGGTTTTGGGGTGGGATTGGTTTTGTTAATTTGAGTGTTTTTAAAATATTACTAGAGGCCCATTGCATGAAGATTCATGCAAGAATAGGCCTTCCGCCGAAACCAGTTTGGCTCAATGGTAGAGTGTCGGTCTGCGGACTGAAAGGTCCCGGGTTCGATTCTGGTCAAGGGCATGTACCTTGGCTGCAGGCACATCCCCGGTGGGGGGTGTGCAAGAGGCGGCTGGTCAATGTTTCTCTCTCATCGACATTTCTAGCTCTCTATCTCTCTCCCTTCCTCTCTGTAAAATATCAATAAAAAATATTTAAAAAAAAAAAAAGAATAGGCCTTCCTTCCCCTGGCTTCACTCCCAGACCCCTGGGAGCCTTCAGGTCCTTGCTCCCGGCTGGAGTGCTGCTCCTGTAGCTCCCTCCACACACACACACATACACACACACACACACACACACACACACAGCCCTTCCCCTCATAGCGGGTGTCCTGCCCTGCCCAGCTGCTCTGAGCATGCATATGCAGATTAAACTGTCATCCTTGTTGGGTTAATTTGCATAGTCACTCCTGATTGGCTGATGGGTGTCATGGGGGTATAGCCAATTTGCATATTTCTCTTTTATTAGTGTAGATTATGGGACTTAAACCTCTTTGATGAATTTCAGCCCATAAAAATTACTTAACTTTTTTAATGCTCAGATCATCCCACTTCTCACCCATGGGAGTCCCTTCAAATTGGCCCTTGGGGTCTTGACAGCTTCCTCAACTGCCATCAGGGATTCACAGTCCGTTTTTATAGTTCCCTTGAAGCAGGTGGTCAGGATAGGTGTTGGCAATGTGGAGCAGGGTATATGCAGGCTCAGCTTCAGTGTCCAATTCTTCCCATTTCTTAGCAGTATACTGAGCCTCTCTTAAGCCTCAGTTTATGCATCTGTAAAATGGAGTCAATAACAGTGACAACCTGCAGTTAATGATAAATGGCATAATATATGTATAGCCTTTAGCACAGGGCTTTGCACACAGTAATTGGTTAATAAATAAGATGACCTGTGGAAACACCTTGCACAGTGCCTATTTTGTAGGGAGAGCTCAACAAATACGTATTTCTTTCAAAGGGTCTTTTGGACCTCCCAACCCTCAAAGCTGAGGAGGGTCTCTCAAAGTACATATTCAAAGATCTCATCCATGTCACTCTTTCTAATGAACCTTTTTATACTGAAAATGCTAGCCAGAGAAAGTGATCAAATTATTTTTAGAAGTTGTTTTCCCACTCCCTAAGACAACATACTATTTCTAGGGCTGAGCCCCAGGGGAGGCCTCTGAAAGCCATTTCCAGTGCTTCTCATGATGCCCACGTGACCCCCCAGTCCTTACCTGAAATCCTGTTGGTGGCACCACCTACACCTCCCATGACAAAGCTGCCCACTGGCTTAGGTCAACTGAGGGGCCTGGGTCCCTCAGAGAACTGGATTGTTATGGCTGCCAGTCACCCCACAACCTAAAAGCCATCGATCAGATATTTTCAATGAATCACTCTGTTTTTAAACTTGGCCTTTCTGTCTCATTTTCTTACGTCCCTCAAGGACATATTTTCAAAACCTTAAGTGGGCCAGCCAGACTGTGGCACGGCCATTAAAATCAGTAACAACTGAGCATCAGGAGGTGTTCAGGAATGCTTTGTAAAAATGTCTTTGTGTGCTTGAGTCTACCTCTTGCCTTACTCCTGCAGCAAGTATTTATTGAGCACCTACTGTGTGCACTTTTCTGAATGGATGTTCTACTTCAATAAATAGGTTACTAATAGGAAGTATCCATAACATGAGAAATAAGGAACAGGTGAGAAATGGTAGCTCAGGAAGAGGATTATGGTGCATGGAGGAGAAGCAATGGGAGGGAGGGCCAGCTCTTTTCCTTCTGCCCAAGGAGCCAGGCTAAGGTGTGTGTCAGATGCTGTCACAGCCTAGGACACAATAGTGAACAAGACAGACACAGATCCTGTTATCAACATTGAGCAGGGGAGACAGTAAGAAGCAAGCAAACAGGTGTATCAGGGTGCTTCTGAAGGAAGCCACCAGTGCCCAAGAGAGAATATGAACAGGGTCCCAGGTAGGCTTCATGGTCAGAGAAGACCTGAAAGAGAAGTTACAGGAAAATCTAGGAGAAGAGGTCCAGACGAGGGAAACAGCAGGTGCAAAAGCCCTGAGGTCATCAAATGAAAGTCAGACTGGAACTCAAAGAGCAGGAGGCTTGGTCACCAAGAAGAGAGGTGCAAAGTCAGATCACACCCAGATTTCTGGCCCTAAGCAGACTCTGGGACATCAGCCTCAAGAGCAGTGGGAAATCACTGAAGAGTTTTCGGCCCGGGAGTGATGTTATCTGATTCACAGTGAAAGCACCCTTGGGTGCTGTGGCAGAACTCGTTGTTGGGAGGTAGGAGCAGCAGGAAGATGCGTGTCTGGCTACTGCACCATCCAGGTGAGCAACGATGGGGGCTTGGTGGCAATGGAGATGGCAAGATGCAGGCAGATTCCAGAGTACTTTGGACATAAGAAGAGCTGGCTCTCCCTCCCCCAACTCTCCCCTGCTCTACTCCCCCAGAACAGTCACTTGGAGAAGTGTACACTTCCCAAAGGTAGAGCTTGTCAAATTGCCACAACTGAACACACCCATGAATTAGCACTGAGGTCAAGAAGTGGCCCTGGCCCTGGCCAGATGGCTCAGTTGTTTGGAGCATGTTACAGGCTCAAACCAAATGTTACAGGTTTGATTCCCAGTCAGGACACATATGGGTTGAGGGGGGGGGAGGGGGAGGCGGGAGGGAGAGATAAACCGATCAATGTTTCTCTTTCACATCTGTTTCTCTCTCTCTCTCTCTCTCTCTCTCTCTCTCTCTCTCTCTCTCTCTCTCCTTCCCTCCTTCCCTTCCTTCTTCTCCCTCTCAAATCAATTAAAAAACCATATCTTCAGGTGAGATTTTTTAAAAAGCCATTCCCAGCCACCCGGAAGCATCTCTTGTACATCTTCCAGTGCCCCCCTCCCAAAGATACAACCACTCCCTGACTTCTGACTATATTGATTCATTTCCTGTTTTCGTGCCTTATGTAAATGAAATCATCAAATGTAAAATCTAAAGTCTTTTGCATCTGGCTTCTTTTGCTCGATGTTACATTTGTAAGATTTATCAATATTGTTGTTTGTTGTTGTAGTTCATTCATGCTCATGTCTGTACTATAGTATTCCACTGGGTGAATATGTCACAAATTTATTTATCCATTCTACTGTTAATGGGCATTTGGGTTGTTTCCAGTGTGGGGCTATTATGAATAGTGCTTCTAAGAACATTCCAGACCATTGCTTCTCAAACTTTAATGTACTCATGAATCACCTGGAGATCTTATTACGGTACAGACCCCAATGGAGTAGGTCCTGGGTGAGTCCTCAGTTCTGGCATTTCTCACAAGTTCTCAGATGAAGCAGATGCTGCTAGCCCACGACCATGCTTTGAATGGTGAGCTCTATTTTGGTGAACATATTTCTTGGGGTAGGTACCTAGAGGTGGAATTGCTCGGCCATACATAGGTCAGCATATATTTCATTCTAGTAGAAACTGCCAAGTTATTTCCCCCAATCCATTTGACACCCCCACCAGTGATATATGAGAGTTCCAGTTGCCCCACATCCTCACCAACACCTGATAGTATCTCTTTCACTGTAGCCATTCTGATGGGTATCTAGAAGTATCCAGTTGTGGTTTAAATTTGCATTTCCCTGATGACAGTGAGATTGAGCATCTTCTCGTGTGCTCATTGCTGTTAGGATTTCCTCTTTAAGGAGGTGCGGGTTCAAGTCTCTCGCACGTTTTTCTATTAGGTAGTCTCTTTTTAAAAAGAAGTTTTAGACATCCTTGATTCTGGACACCAATCCTTTCTTGATTCTGGACACATACCTTCTCCCACTCTGTGGCCTTGCCTTTGCACTCTTAATTTCACCCGTTCTTTTTAATTCAACAGTTAATGCTTTAGACTTGTGAGGGGTGAGGGCAGAGTCCCATTTTGCCCATCTTAACTCAGAGACTGTCACCAGAAGAACGATTCCCTCAGCTTCTTGCTCACTTACATACTCACACTCGTCACTGACTCCTCAAAGAGAGGCCTCTCCCCATTCCTCCACCTACAAGCTCAAGCCATAGCATTCCCTTAACCCTGATATTCCTTTGACATCTTTCCACCTCTGATAGTTTGGGGCCAGTCTACTAGGTCATCATTTTAAGTATACAAAAAGGTCCTGAAACAACAAAGGTTTGTGCTGTGTTACATGAAAATACCAAATGAATGAGTGAAATAAGAATGAGTTGATGAGTCACTGAGTGAGTGAGTGAGTGAGTGAGTGAATGAATGAAGTGTGTGCTAAGGAGTTTCAACCTGGCTTCTCTTTAAGGGATGGCAGCTGGAAGACAGCATTCTTTTGTCCATGTGGAGAATAGATTGGAGGGAGGCAGGAGGGACAAAGGAGGTGAGGGGTGGTAAGGATTACCCAGGCCCTGACTTTGGAGCCTATTGTCTCCAAATAGGCTTTTTAAAAAATATATATGTTTATTGATTTCAGAGCGGAAGAGAAAGAATCATTGGTTGGCTGCTTCCTGTAACACCCACACTGGAGATCAAACCCACACCTAGGCATTTGCCCTGATGAGAATCAAACCATCACCTCCTGGTTCATAGTTCGATGCTCAACCACTGAGCCAAGCTGGCTGGGCTCCAAATAGGCTTTGGCCAGCACAAGAGTCCCTGACATAGCCACCGATTGACTATCCCAAGGTGTTTT
The DNA here is from genome assembly GCA_963924515.1 of Vespertilio murinus. Taxonomy (NCBI): domain Eukaryota; kingdom Metazoa; phylum Chordata; class Mammalia; order Chiroptera; family Vespertilionidae; genus Vespertilio; species Vespertilio murinus. Next base: position 9,483,888 of record OZ004720.1, on the reverse strand, counting down.
CTACAGTGGAACAATTTGAAATAATTAAAACTCCACAAAATGTCTTTAAACATGCTTGTAATGGACATCAGAAAACACTTGTAAAGTGTAATCAGTTATTAGCAGCTGATCAATTATCTTCATGGATGGCTGTTAAAGAGGGGGACAAAGAGAAGCAATAATAAGCCCCTTGATTAACTAATTTGAATATCTTTGGAGAACAAATTCTGAATTTTTTTTCTATTTTCTTTTCTGCTATTATAACACCAAGCTGCACATCTGCTGGAAAAAGGAGGGATAGAAATGGTAATGAGCATTATGTTGTGAACTGGCTCCTTGTCTGGGAATCCTGGGGAAAAGGAACTGGAGGTGTGGGGGTGGTCGACCAGCTGGCCTGGGGACCCTATGCTGCCTGGAAGGCAGTCAGCTCTGCCCCCCATCATAGGCAGGCACAGGTTGGGGTGCCCGTCTGGGAAGCAGCACAGATCCTTGTGAAGACCTCGGGTTAGCTGGGTCTGCAGCAGTGCCAGGATGGAGTGGACAGTGAGAAAAACCTACATTCTGGCTCTCAGCCGTGGGCTCCTCCCTAACCTCTGGGAGTTAGATGTTTAAAAGGTGGGAGTGATAATCTGGAAGGTTAAGGACCCCCACATCTCCAGGAGTCTCTCATCCCACGGACAGCATGGATGTTGTCTCAGTGGTCATCTAGCTTGTATTCATCTCGTGGTTAAAGCAAGGCTCTGGGTCAAATCCAGCCGTGCCACCTCAGCTGCGTAACCTTGGGCCTCAACTTCTCTGTGCCTCAATGTGCTCCTCTGTGTAAGGGAAATTATAACAGCGCCCACCTTAGAGGATTGTTTTAGCTCAAGTTCATGTACATCAGAAGCACACTGTAAATAGAAGCCATCATTATTATTATTATTATTCCCTCCATCCTGTGTAATTAACAAGTTAGACTGGAGTCTGCAAACCGGCAACCCAGGGTCCAAATCCCCCAGTAAGTCTGTTTTGTTTGGCACAGACTGCATTGTTGTTGTTGTTTTTTCTGAATTTGTTGCCAACAATTAAAACATTGGGAGATTTTCAAATTAAAAATCCGGATTTGAACTTTTCTGTAGAATGAGATCCTCCAACCCCACTAGGCCTACAATCCTCTGTGGCACCAGTTGGCCAGAACTAAGTATTGCTGTCTGCTTTCAACACTTGTCTCCTATTCTTCATGCCCCATCCTTGACATCACCTGGCAGGCCCAGGCCCTCACCTGTAAGCCCCATGAGGTCTGCTGGGAATAGGTCACCCTAGATCCCGATGTAAGTGCTTAAAACACATTTGACTCGATGGGGCAGGTCACCCTCTGCACCTAAGTTGGTCTTGCCTGAGAGAGCTGCAAACCCCAGCTTTGGCTGATCCGCTCTTTGAGTCTCCCTCCCTATATTTCCCACAACTCCTAAAGAAAATTCTGTTTCTGCCTGCTCCCTCACTGTCCTCTCCCCTGTTTTCCCTGCCTCCCCTACATGAGACGTTGTGCAGGCTCACACACAGGGGTGTTGAAATGCTTCGCTGAGCAGCTAGTCTGAGGCCCGATGTGCCAGCCACATACCATCCAATGGCTGGTACCTGCGGCCACTGGTCTAATTCATCTCATTCAGACAAGACCTTCTGTATATTTAACTTGAAGCTGTTATAAAAAAGTCTGAAACCACCTTTAAAATTTCTCCCTCCTTCTCCCACCCAACAACTTTTTCTCCTCCCCTGACTGTTCCATTGCTTAAAAATGGCTTAACCAATTTAGGTTATTTTTAGAAAAATGCCTGGCATGTTGGCTGACAACCTGTATTCTAAATTTCAGCCTGATACAGAAAAGACAGAGTTTATAAACCCCTAGGGAAAAAAAGAAAAAAAATACTGCTTCAGGATAGAACTCATCTGAAACTGACCCCATGGGTTCTGGCCAGCAGGGCGTCAGGTGACACAAGGGGTGGGTACCAGCCACCAGCTCGTGATTTCAAGGGCACAAAATGAAACTTGTTCTTCTGAGCTTTCACCAGCACCTCTGGGAAACCTGGATACAGTATCCTGTGGACTGTGAGAGGAGGGACAGATAGACACCGGTTTAAACCCTGGTTCTGCCACACTCTTTGTCCTCAAGCCAGGGAAGTGCCCTCTCTGAGCCCTCCATTTTGCTATCTGTGACGTGGGGATACTAGTTACCACTTCAGGAAATGCTGACCACGGAGTCTGACGGGCAGTGGTGCACCTGGTGACTTATCCACAAAAGTGTGACAGTGTCATGACGGCCCTGGAAAGAAAGCTAACGGGTTACAAATGGCAGCTGAGCATGGTTTCCCTACCTCCTGATTTCTTTTGAGATTTTAAAACAGTTCTATTGAGCTATATTTACATATGATAAAATTCACCTCTAGTTCATGTACAATTCACTGTTTTTTACTAATTATGGAGCTGTGCAACCATCATCACAATTCAGTTTTAAAACGGTCTTTTGTACCCATTTACAGTTGCTTCCTGATGCCACCCATAGCCCTAGGACACCACAAATCTACCTTATATCTCTCTCGGTTTTCTGATCATCTATACCAGTGTTTCCCAAACTTTTGACATATGTGTACCCCATCTATAATTTTCGTAATGCTGAAATGGATTTATTTTAATAATAATCAAAATATTTTTTTTGGTACATACACAAAATAATAATAATAAAATTAAAATTATTCATAATAAAATATAAATAAAAGTTATATTATAAATAACATTTATTTGCACACCGGACCATCTCACGCCTCTTAAGACTGTCTTGACTTGACTCATAAGAATGTAGAATTAGGCGCAGCTAAGCACGGTGCAGTGCATATCCCCACCAAACTCTTCCCGTACCCCTGGGGTACACGTACCACACTTTGGGAAACACTGATCTAATACTAATAAAAGGGTACTATGCTGATTAGACTGAACATCTTCCGGACATCATTCCGGACAAAGTCACAGTGGCAGGGGCTGAGGCAGAGGTGGTTAGGGGCGATTAGGCCAGCAGGGGAAAGCAGTTAGGGGCAACTGACAGTCGGACATCACCTGAGTGATCCTGGATTGGAGAGGGGATTGGAGAGAAATAAGCAGAGAATGACAGTTGTGGTGGGGAAGAGGTGCTTGGTGTTTTAAATAGGACAGGCCTCTGTGAGAAGATAATATAAGAGCCAAGATCCATAAGAGGCCAGGAGCAAACGCATATGGAATTCAGGGGGACAAGGAAGCATTTCAGGCAGAGGGAGTTGCCAGTGCAAAGGCACCAGGGAGGAATGTGCTTGATGTATTCAGGAGCCAGCAAGGACCCCGTGTGGCTGGAAGAGAGTGAGGGGGGAAGAATAGAAGGAAATAAGGCCAGAGATAAATCACAGGAAGCTTTGATGTCATGGTAAACACTTTGGCCGTGATGCTGAGTCAGGTGGGAATCATTGGAAGGTTTGAACAGAGGAGAGACAGGATGTGACTTAGGTTTAACAAGATCCCTCTGGCTGCTTGGTGAGGAAGAGACTGTAGGAAGGTGAGGGGCGGCAGTGGAGAACCTAATGAGGAGGCTTCCTTGGTCACCCAGGCAGGTGATGACAGTGGTCTGGCCAGGGTGGCAGCAGTAGAGAAGATGATAAACACTGCAGCCTAGGGTCTGAGGGTTGGCAGTGGCCCCAGTCCACGCTCCAGACTTGGACCTGCTGCCCTTCTAGACACCTCCTGATGAAGCCTGGACACTCTCCTGGCCCCAAGTGTTTCATCCTGCCCTCACTGCTGAGAGGGAGGGGTTGCCATGACTCCATTTAACCGAGGCCACGGGTCTGCCCAAGCTCAAGGAGCCAGTAAGCAAAAGCATCAGGACTTTAACCTGCTCTTTCTGCCAAATGCCGGCTCTTGGCCTGCCTCCAACTAACAGCAAATTGCTGCCTGGATTTTCTGGAAGCCAGAGCTGTGGGAGCTTCTAAGAGGGTTTGATGAAGCACAACTTTAATTGTCTGTGTGCTCTATGTGATCAAACACTTTATGTGGGCAGGACCTGAGTCTGGCTTGTCTTGGCAACATTGTAGGCACTTAAATAATAGTTGAGTGAATGAATGAGTGGGTGGGTAGGTGTGTGGATGGACGGATGGATGGATGGATGGATGGATGGTTGGATGGATGATGGATTGAAGGATAGACAGATGGACAAACTGACTAGGCCCAGCCATGCTCCTGTTCTTCAGGCCACATGAGTTTTTGGTGAGGACAGACAGGTTGGGAAATGTTGCCCTAGCACCGTGGTCGGCAAATTGCGGCTTTTGAGCCACATGCGGCTCTTTGGCCCTTGAGTGTGGCTCTTCCAACAAAATACCGCCTGGGTAAGTCTATTTTGAAGAAGTGGCATTGGAAGAAGTTTAAGTTTAAAATATATGGCTCTCAAAAGAAATTTCAATCATACTGTTGATATTTGGCTCTGTTGACTAATGAGTTTGCCGACCACTGCCCTAGCAGTATCTGGAGGAAAGAACCCAGAAAGACATAGGTTCAATCCTCATATCGCTTTCCAGCCCTGTGACCTTGGCGAGTAGCTTTGTCTTTGCAGGTACCGTGTGTAAATGGTATCTGCATCAAAGGATCATTCATTTGTTCCCTCAACAGATGTTGTAGAAAATTGTTAGGAGAATTAAATGAACTTTTGTGTACCAGTTAGCTTGGACAGAGTATACATAATAAGCCCTCTTTGGGATAGTTATTATATAACTAGAAGCCCAATGCATGAATATTCGTACAAGAATGGGCCTTCCTTTCCCTGGCTGCAGGCACTGCTTTCACTGTGGTCCGGAGCCACCTTTCTACCTTCCTATGCTGCTCAGAGGCCCAGAGCAGCCGCGTATGCAAATTAACCGCCATCTTTGGTTACTCACTCCTGATAGGCTGTGGATGTTGTGAAAGTATAGTCAATTAGCATGTTTGTCTATTATTATGTAAGAAGTTTGCCAAGAAGTTGTTGGCTGTCTCACCTACACACCCAGGCCTCAAGGTTGGGCTCTTTGACCTGAGTGTGAACTGTCTATCATCTGATGGAATGAAATAAAGCCAGCTCGGCTGGGAACTATTTCTCATAGGCACCTCCCCTTGCCCTGGCCTCAGATAATTGGCCCAATACATCTTGGCATCTGAAATTTACATACGGTGCAGGGAGTGATGGATGGCTCTGGCAACCCAGACTGTCTCTGGGTGTTGCTCAGTTATCCATCTCAGTGGGCTGCGGAACCATCCATCTTGTCTTGTCTCCCTGCTCGTGGCAGGCTAGCATGTGCCCTCCATCCCAGGTCATCTCCCCAGCTCCCTTCCAGAGCCCGCCTCTGAGGCCCCTCTGAAGGCAACACTTACATCATGCCCCACAGCAACCCCGAAACTCTCCTCCTCAGTGTTTGCCTGGTAGTCTAATAGCAAAACACTGAATGGCTCATGGACCTGAGATGCAGAATGGGACCCCACCTTGCTGCTGCCACAAAGGATTTCTTGTGCTTATAGCTACTAACAGTCATTCATTAAAAAATGTGCATTGAGTGCATATAATGCACCTGGCATTCCGTTGGAGAATGTGAACACTGAAGCACTTTACCTACTTACAATCTGGTTGTCAGGGAGTGCTCTTAATAACATTATGGGAATAAATTTTATCCCCATTTTACAGACACAGAAATTGAGGATGAGTCATGTGTCAAAGCCAGAATTTGGACCCAGATCTATGGTCTCTGAACCATGTCATTGTTTACCAGACAGACCAGATTCTTTCAGAGCTTCTGACCCATAGCATTCATTTATTCATTCATTTGACCAACAAACATTTCTAGAATGCCTACTATGTATCATGAACTGTTCTAGGCACTGAGTACATAAAATAATGGAAGGACCAAAATAAGTAAATAAAATGTATAGTGTGTTTGATAGTGTTACATATTAAGGAGAAGAAAACTACAGACAGGAATCAGAAGACCAGTTAGGAGGCTGTTGCAATTATCCCATTCCTTCTGCCTGGATGTCTGGCTTCTTTGTCTGACACAATCATCCTTCTGGTCCCAGGTCAAATGTTCCCACCTGAATGGCCCTTTTCCCCCAATCACAGGAAATCACCTTGCTCTCTGTGTTCCTTTTATACTTTATTTATACTTTTCATATAATACTTAGGCACACGGTATTAAGGTTGACTCATCTCTCTTCTCCACTGCACTGTGAACTACTCAAGTACAAGGACTGAGTTGGTTGATTTCCATATACCAGTGCCTAGCACTGTCCTGGCACAGAATTTGGGTTCAGTAATTAGTTGGATAGATGATTGGATGGGGATGAATGGGTGGATGGATGGATGAATGACTGATTGATAACTAGTAGAGTGATTGGATAGATGGATGTTGGGTGATCAGTTGAATGAGTAGATGAATGGATGATTAGTTTGAAAATTAATGCTGTTAAATAAATGGATGAGTGGTTGGATGGAGAGATGGGTGGTTGGATGAATAGATAAATGAGTGGTTGGTTAGGTGATTGGATGGAAGTCAAAGAACTTCCAGCCTGGGCAGCTCCTTAGTGGGTACTGGCATTCCTGCTCAAGTTGGGAACTACACAGTGATAATTAGATGTGGGTAAAACTCTACCTCTCTCCCTTGTCCCATCAGTTTCCATACTCATCTCAAATATAAGAGACATATTAGGGTTTCACACTCCTCCAAGCCTGCTTTGGAGGAAATGTCTCAACATGATGGCTTTTTCCCCTTTTACTAGAATTATTTATGCCTTAACTTGTCTACTTTGATTTGTGAACTCTAGGAACATATAGTAGTATCTGATTCATCATTGCCATCTCCTTTATCTAATGTCTAGCACACCAAAGATGTGCCAGATGGATGGATGATGAATAGATGGATGGGTGGGTGGGTGGGTGGCTAAAGGCCTAACATCTCTGGTTGCATCACCCAAGTTGTTTTCTATAAACAATTTTTGTGTAAAATTTCACTTGAAGAAAAGATTCTAGGGATTTTAAAAAATAATATCTGAGGTCAAATATCAGAAAGGGTCATGAAGGAGATGCCCAGGCTTGGAGGAGAGGTTCTGGGATGTCTTCCTGGAAGAGAGGCCATTTAACCAAGACAAAAGGATGACTAAGATCAGCTGCAAATACAGAATGAGATCATCTGGATTGAAGGATGAAGTCTGTGGGGCCATGGAGAAGGGAGACCTCGGTGCATTTGGATTTCTCTATAAGAAAGTCAGTCTGGTTTGGAGGAGAAAATGAGAGGGGCTAAGATGGATCCAGTGATGCCTAAATCAAAAGTGTGGCAATTGTCCTAAGGTAGTGAAGAGCCATAATTGGTTTTTGAGCAGGGGAGGGACATAATGAGGAAGACTTTATTTTCCTTCATGAATCTCTTAAAAGCATGGAAACACCTGAATTCCTTACTTCCATAACCCTGATCCCTAACAATTTCTGCATTTTTCTTTTTGAAAAACCTTTTTTCAGAGTTGTTATTAGGGGGACGTGTCTGAGTGTGAGTCTTCAGAGCTGAGCAGAGTGGGGGAACTGACATGAGCATGCACAACTCAGATTGTGTCTTCTGTGTGTCTCCCCTATAAGAACACAGCATCTAGCTCAAAACTTTGTATATAGTTGACATTTTTGGATCGGCTGTTAAATTTCTTTCAAAACTAGGTATTCTTGTGAGATTCCCAATCCTTCCCGGTTGAACTAAGATTGTTTAACTTGCCTCCCCATAGGTAAACCAACCATTTTCCTTCCCCACCCAAAACCCATCCTCCCCCCTTAGGAAATCCAACCTCTTAATCAGCTCTGTGGCTTGGGCAGTAGCCCAAGTTGTCCGTGTTTTCTCATCTTTGAAGTGGGAGACTTGGATTGTACTAGTGTTTGCTAAAGTGTGGAGCATGCACCCGCTGAAGGGCTATGAGATAATTATTAGACCTGGCTTTAGAAAGGATTGACTCATGTCAGGAGGAGCAGTTGGCTATCCATTCTCAGTGCCCTTCCATCATTTCTCATTCTGACAATAGAACAGGAATTGCCTTTAAGCAGTACTCACTAGAAGGGGGCATGAGGGAGCCTTCTGAGGTGCCAGGAATGTGAACATTCTATACCTTGACCTGGGCAATGGTTACAAGGATGTAAAAATTCTACCTTAAAGTTGTGCATGTCTCATTCAAAAAGAAATAGAAGTCAATTAAAGATGTAAATATTAAGTAAATAGAAATTCATGTTGAATATGAATATGGCAAAATTCACGCAGAGGGAGAGGTATGTGTGGTTGAAGTTTAGGCAGTGATGGACTGGACAACTCAGAGGTTTCTTCTTGCTCAGACGTTCTGAGACTCTTAAGTCCCAAAGTTACCCAGCACCCTAATGATGGCAGACCCTAGAGAGCGAGGGGTATTGTTTGGGCAGTGGCACGTAGAGGCTATAGCAGCACAGCTGTCTAGCTGCTCCAGGTCCTGGGTGCAGCGCAATCCCGGCTTCCTTTCTCTCTGCACATTGGCCCAAGCCTCAGCTGCATCTATCATCTGCTTCAAGCTCATTAAAATTATTTCTTTTTAGTTGCAAATGGGCTGTTTATGATGATCATTATTTGAATGGTCTGCGCCGGGCTCCGGGCTGTCTGTCTGCTGCTGATGGCCTGTTAATCAGATGAGTCTCCACCCTGCCTGGGCCTGGCCCAAAAGTCTAGGGCTGTGTTAATCATGGCTCCCTGAGGTGGGGGTGAGCAGTGGGGGCTGGGTGGGAGAAGATCCTGAATTCTGCTGGATCATCAAAGGGGAGGTTGTTGTGTATGTGCGCCGTGGTTCAGACCCTCATTTCTAAAACTCCACTTCAAACCATTTCTGGTTTATGTGGATGAGAGGTTTTTCTGTTTCTTCGAAATACAGTTCTGTGAGCTTTTTTATTTTAAATGTGTTTATTTAAGACTTGTCAATTCTGTCACTAGCCCACTTGCCTTTGTTGATATTCAAATATACTATCTTTTCGGGTGGAAGAGAGAGGGTGCTTTTTAATGCCTTTCCTTAGTACAGTAAAACTTGGCAATATTCTGTCGGTCTCAACGTTTTATTTTTATTTTTTTGGTGAGATTTTTACTGACCTGTGAAATCTAAAACTATTAGAATCACTGGTCTAGTGGAGTATTTTCTAAGTGCTGTTTATCTAAATAAAAGATTAATATCATCCAACGTTTATTGAACACTTGGTACTATGCTTGATGCTTTTCATATCTGTAGCATTTAAAACAAGTTCCCTGAACATCCCCCAGCCAGTGGGGAAGTGGAGTAGAAGCCCCATAAAGACCACGCCATTACAGATTTGCCTTTATAATCCACCAAGGAAATAATTCACACCTGAATTATTAGAATAGACTGATTTATTTTTTTAGTACCTGCTTGTATCACCAAACAGACACATGAGATAATATATACAAGGAGCTTACCATGGTGCCTGGTATATGTAAGCACTCAATAAATGGTAGTTATGATCATTATTGTTGTTGGTGGTGAACTTATCATAGAAACAAGAATTTAGGGTTGGAGGACGGCGCACATTTAGGCAAAGTTGAGAAGAACATGGACATCAGTCATACTGTCTGCTCCTCTAGGGCCGAGCAGGAAAGACACCAAGATCTGGGCTTGCATGGGGCCAGGGCTGGGGCCCTGCTGATATTTCCTGACCTGATCTTGCCTCTGCTCTGTCTAAATTGCAGACACAGCAGCCACCAGCAGCCAGGGAGGTTAGGGTGGTGGGAGCCAGTGTAGTCACATCAGGCAGTTGGACTTATCATGCTCTGAGATTTTCTTTAAGAGAAAGGTTGGATGTTTAAATGAGGAATTCAGGTTCAGCACCCCACCAGGAATATTGGTTGCTGTGATGCAGGGAGGGGCAGCGTCCCAGATACAAGAACATAGTATCAGATACATAATAATCCAAAACTGGATGGTGTCAATGTAAGCCCCAATTCTGATAGTCCAATAACAATGTGAAAATCACATCGTTGTCTTCAGGATAGATGAGAAAAAAAGAACAACTGTGAGCACTCTGCCACATCATTTTCTTCTTTCCTGCCAAGTGAGGTTCTGTCCACCTGGCTGCATCACCTGGTTGATGTTTGTCTACTTTTTATTAGCCCTATTGCTGCAGATACAGGTATTATCCCAAGTGTTTGGTTTGAGAATTGTGATCGATTATAATTTCTTTATTGGTAACTGATTATTTCTAAATGATGATAAACCAAAAATATTCAGGTTTTTTCTTTTTTCACCTTGTCAGAATGTTAGAAACTGTTTCTGTTTCTCTCTCCCATGACACCTTATTCCTCATCTGGCTCAAAATACCATGGGGCTCTGACACAGGATTGATTTCAGCACCTTGGAAAGCACCACAAATCCTATTCCCGTGTCACTATCTTTTAATCCCTAACTTTATACTTAAGACCTCTTCCCTTCTAGTCACATGATTTTCCAAAGGGGGGGAAATAGAAATTGCCTCCCCGATTTCTCCCAAAGGCTCCATGGGCAGCGTTACTTATCCTGGGCTTGGGGTGGGCTTTCCCGCCTCTGACGGGTATGAGGTTTATGGTGCTGTGGTGAACTGCTATTGAGCAGATTTACCGACTCTCAGACATGATATAAGACAATTACCATGCATTTCGTCTCTTAGAGGGAAAAGGATTTGCAGCGGGTTAATAGTACTTTTATTTCATTATCTAATGGTAAAAGTGTTTCATTGTGTGTGCAAGATGAATGCGTATTAGATTTGACAAATGGGGTCTTTCAACACGGTGCTGAGCCTCATCATAAGAGTTCACCCTAGAAATACACTCGCATCTGCGTGTGTGTTTTTAATAAATCTGATTGCAGAAATTTATTGCATCACCAGATTTAGGAAATTATAGGGCTTGATTGCTGCAGAAATAATCGGGTGATACAGAAATGCTCCTCGAGTTATGGTCCAGGGGGAAAAAAACCATCTTGGTATGGTACAAGAAAGCAGCAGACCACATAAACAGAGTGTTTCTTGAATTATGCAAATGAAATCCATGACAGCTCGTGGTGAATTGTACATCCCTTGTGAAACTGCCACTATTAAAGTGAAGAAAGCTACAGAGGGTTGATCAAATATACATGTACGACCAGCAGACATTATCTGTTACGTGTGTTAGCTGGAACATCTTTCACTCTCTTTTCCCCCCTCGATGGCATATCTTGTAAAAACCTGGTCTGCTGCCCTCATTGCGCACAAGCAAGGCTCCTTCTAATCCATTTCTCCTGAATCCAGGAGTCTTCGAATAAATATTTCTTACACTTGAAGTGAACCTTAAATGACTTACTGCAGGATGCACAAAAGGTCAGCTTGCTTCTTATTGGCACCTTCATTTTTCCAAAATCTACTGAAATTAAAAAGCCATCTATATCTTAAAAGGAGTATTTATGAACCCTTAAGTGTAAGTAAGTCATAGTTGGAACAGTTCCCACTTCTGATATATGAAAGCTGTCGACAGCACTTTCTTACACTATAATATGCCCATACAATATGCCGCACTTTACTATTTTGACACGGTTTGGAGATGTTTTCTACAGTTACTGACAAGCTTATGCCATCACTCGTTTGGAAATTTAAGAGGTGGGGCAGAGGGGTGAGGGAGAGATGGGGAAAAAAACTTTATAGGAAATTATTGATCTGGCCCAACTTCCAACCGGCAAAGAAAAGCTGTCCTGGATTTTTTTATTGCATCCCCAGTTTTGTAAAGTATTCATTTGTGCCAGGAGTCAATATCCTGTCTTTTCTCGACTTTTTTAAGTTAAGAAAACTTGTTCATAATGCTGTTTTGTATGATAATTAAAAAAGAAAAGTAGGAGAAAAATCTTTTTCTTTTCTTTCTCTCTTTTTTTTTTATTGTTCCAGAAGGAGCTTAATTCCGTCGCTTCTGAGCTGTCTGCACGGCAGGAGGAGAGTGAACATTCTCATAAACATTTAATTGAACTCCGCCGGGAATTTAAGAAAAATGTACCTGAGGTACAGTATATTTGCTGTTATAGAATTAACTCAGTAGGAATGCATATTTTTCTTTGTTCAAACTATATTTTGAAAACTGTAGACATAAGTGACTAACAAGAAAAGAAGCTAATTAGCCCCAAAGAAAAATTACAGCCTTTCGGGGTTTCTCGATATAGTGGTGCTCAGCGCTGCTGTCTAACGTAAGGGCAGGCCGCTTCGCTGAAGCCATTGTTTTCGAGGGTTCTATAAAACATCCATTTTCTCTCCACTTTCATACCTTTGACTTAATGCTTGGCCTTGATGGCAACAGCAATTTGTCGAGAGTTCTTGATTTTATTTTACTTTTCCATTGGCGTTTAAGAGATGACAGCTGCAGCCACCCCCTCCTGTCCTTCCCTCCACCTCTGACACTGCCTCCCACGCCCATATACCCCCTCCAGCCACCAGCTCTGTCTTTTCCAGCTGCCATGAGGGTGGTCCAGATAATGACCTGCCCCAAGCAATGGAAGGGCCCCCTAGGAGAAGAGACTAGAAAGGACTTGCTTCCATTCTTTACAGGGACAAAAGTGTGAATTCCTTTCCCTCTTCTATTAGGCCCCCTGTTGCTTCTCAAAAAAATTTTTTTAATGATTAAGTAAACACAAGTAGGAAAAACAAAGCCTTCTGACTCTATATAATGTTGGTAGTTATGTGGCACCTCAGAGCCATTATGGGAAAGAGACCCCCACCGCCCCCAAACCCAGTTGTGCTTCTCCGGTCAGTGGAGGTCAGTTGAGCCGCCTCTCCAAGCCTGCTCAGGTGGCCGGGATCTTGGAGCAGGATGGAGCAGGACCCAGCATTCTGGAGGTATTAGACCTGGAGATGTTGATTATTCTCTTCCTGTTGGAAACTTCCAAGGGTCCTGTTGCCACCTGGGCAGAGGGGGCAGTCTCTTAGCTGTGGGATCCTCCTCACACAAGTCATGAATATCTTTGGTTCTTTAAGGCAAGAAGGGGAGGTAGGATCTAGCTAGAACTGGACCATGGAGCAAGTTGGGAAGGAATCTTAGGTGTGAGAGCTGAAGGAAGGTGCCCTTAGAGACGGCCAGGAACTTCAGATCTGTTTACCATGCCGTGGCTTCAGAAAGGCCAAATCAGATCCTGGGCATAGGTATTCTTCTGCCCATGTCTCTTTCTTGGTTTGACTCCAGGAGCTAAGAAATGGTAATACCGAGTTACTCTCCCTTCCTTCTTAGAACAAAGAATATCTTGGGCTTTATGCTGATTTTTTTTTCTGCCTTAGAATGAGTCCCAGCAGCCTTGCCTCTGGCTCTCCAGTCTCAGGGAAGCAGAGACAAAAGGGCCCCAGATCTGCACAGCCTTCCATCTCTTCCCCCATCCTCAGGTCCAGGTGGGAAGGGAAATCCAGGCCAGGTTTTAAGCCTCAAGTTTGGCTTACATAATTTTAAGACTGCATAGTTATGCAATTATGTAATTAGGAGGAATAAGTTTCCATTTCTATTATAGTCATGCCTCTGAAAATTTTCATTTTTGGAACTAGTCTCTCCTGATGGGGAGAGTCATGCCAAAGCTTTATTTAAGAACATCATCTGGCTGGTGCCCAGCTCAAGCCCCGCTGGTGCCTTCGCTCATTTCCCCTAAGGGTTAGGCGGACAGGACATTGGCCCCAAGTCCTGCCAGCCGCCTTCCCATGGAGTCCCCTAAACTCACTTGAGTGTGGGGTTATGAAAAGATTATCTTTGGGGAATCTGTTGACCTGATTAGATTCCAGCTGCACCACTCAATCTTGCAAGCCATTGAGGGAGCAAGCCCACTTGGGGCCTCAGTCTCCCTCTCTGTAAATTCAGGGGGCTGGAAAGTTGGTTTCTCCAGTCCCCTTCGGGCACTGGCATTTCCAGAACCTGAACTGGAATTTTTCTGCCCAACTGTTTTATTTGGTTTATAAGGTCTTTTACATTTTACAGTAAGGTTCCGGTGGTTAACATATAAGGAAATTTTACCCAAAAACCTGGATTTCCAGCATCTTTGAGAATAGATCTGGCCACATGGAGGCTCCATGCCCACGTGACAGTCACCACACAGAGCTGAGCAGCTGCCACCCCATTTGACTTGTGTTTCCTCCAGAGGTTTGCCATGGGGCCACCCAGCCTGCCTTCCCCCCAGCCTCCCAGGATGCTTCAGTTCACAGCCTTTGACCTACATTTCCTTCTCCGTTGCACAGCCCATGAGCCTGTGTTTTCTTGCGATCCATAGGTTCAGCGCACTCCCTGTGTTCCTTCTGCAGATCACCAACATACAGCTGCGCATCAGCAGCTCTGAGAAGCCCTAGGGGACACATCAGTCAGTGAGGAGGGGCGCCCAGGACCCAGAAGTGGGATTTTTTCCCGGGCAGAAGCAATACAACCTTATCCTTTACCTGAATATAGGACTTCTTCTGCCCATCTCTTTCTTTCCTTCTCTGCTGCCCCTTCCCTCCCTAAGCTCTCAAGCAACCCCAATTCCTCTTTCCATCTGGCTTTCTTGTGGGCCATGGCTACAGTGGTCAGGTGAGTCGTTAGTGGGTCTCAGAGGAAACTGGAGCAGTTAGGGTTGGGATCTTGGGACTCTTGGTTTTAAAAGTCTTTCTTGCATGCTGGGGGAACTCATGGGAGGCCACCAGGGAAGCCTGTGGGGCTGGAACCTCAAGGTCACTTGTGAAAAGCAGGAAATTAGGGCCCAGAAAGAAGGCTCCCTTCTGAAGACAGCCTAGTGCTATCGAGGTCATCAGACCTTTATAGAGCCCTTCCTGTGAGCTGGACACTGTGAACGGGGACCCAGCCAAACCGCCAGAAACTGCACATTCTGTGAGGAAGGAGAGACAATACAGAGCAATGTTGCTAAAATGCTGGGTGGGGAAGCAGAGATGGTGACCTGAAGGTGACAGCCCCTGATAACAGCTGAAGGACGGAAGGTTTTCATAGAGAGACTTTGGTGACATGACCCTGGGTGTGGAGAATTGGGGTCACCTGTCCAGTCCCCATTCCAAAGAATATTCCATGATGAGCCCCAGTCACACAGGTACTTTGCATTAAAGAGTATTCCATGATCAAATCCATTTGGGAAATGCTATTTCCTCTGTCCCTTTTCCAGAAATTCCCAATGTGCATTATATTAAAGGCGCCAAAGAGTGCTGCAGGGAAGAAACTTTATCTTGGACTTGATATGTGTGTGTGTGTGTGTGTGTGTGTGTGTGTGTGTGTGTGTGTGTGTGTGTGTAGGGGTGTGTAGGAGTGTGGAGTGTGTGTGTGTGTAGGTGTATGTAGGTGTGTGTGTGTGTAGGTGTGTGTAGGTGTGTGTGGGTGTGTCTGTGTAGGTGTGAGTAGGTGTGTGTAGGTGTGTGTAGGTGTATGTAGGTATATATGTGAGGAACCCTTACAAAATCCCATTGAGTGCAGGTGCTGAGGTTGGGGACAACAGTGAGCTGCATTCAGGGGCCATGGGATCCCACCTGGCACTGTGGTGAACTCTTCACTGATCTCTTTTTCAGGAAATCAGAGAGATGGTGGCTCCTGTATTAAAAAGCTTCCAAGCTGAGGTAAGACCCAAGGCCATGGCATATCCCAAACCCAGTTCCCTCTGTCCCACCCGGAGTTGCCAGAGGAGGCCAGAGCCTCTGGAAGTTTTGGAAGAACTTCTCTACCCCATTCCCTCTAGATCACTCAATGGTGTTGTGATAAGAGTGGGATCTCTGTTGAGTTTGATGGGATTCCAGTGTCAATCCCAAGAAATCTCCCTCTTCCTAGACATTGCCCAGCCTTACACGGCTCTGCTACATGTAATATCCATGACCTTGAACAAACCACTTCACCTTCTAGGCTGGTTTTTCATTTTTGGAGGTTGTGCTCAGTCACCTTTGCCCTCCCCTGGTATTCTGCTCTGCTTTGATTCTCTAAGGCAGTCTTGCAGATAAGTTCAAATACTTACTAGCCTGTCCTGAAATCCTCTCTACCGTCCCACTCTCTGAGTATTAAGCCAGCATTGTTCACATTCCTTCCTGCCTACCCATCAGGACCTGGTTCCTTTGGCAGCAGCTGAGCTTCCTCAGCCAGTTCCTCTTGCCTTCCTGGAGCCCTGGGATAGGGCTGGACCTCCCCATTTCTTCTCTTGACTTTGTGACCAGGATTCTGAAAATGTCCACTTGTCTGGCTGGCCCAGGAGGTAGGCTAGGAAAATAATGGAATTACACCGAGGCAGGGGAGTGGAAGGGGAGGCCATTTCTCACATGTTCCATCTTCTTGGGCTCTTCTTGGTCTTCCCTGGAATCAAGCAAGACCTTGGAGGGATTGGCCCTTCTCCAATCCACCCTCAAAGATGTGTGTGTGTGTGTGTGTGTGTGTGTGTGTGTGTGTGTGTGTGTTGTTATTTTTTAATATATGTTTTTATTGATTTCAGAGAAGAAGAGAGAGGGAGAAAGAGATAGAAACATAAATGATGAGAGAGAACCATTGATTAGCCGCCTCCTGCATGCCCCACACTGGGGATCGAGCCCACAGCCCAGGCATATGCCCTTGACTTGGATCAAACCTGGGACCCTTCACTTCCCAGACTGACGCTTTATCCACTGAGCCAAGCCAGCCAGGGCCAGAGATGCGTGTGAAGTCTGTCATCCGCCAAGTACCACATTACTTTAAATCTGTCTCTTTGGACCTGCATAAGCTCATAAGGCAATATAAAGTAAACAATAACTGGATTTACACAAATGTCTCTGATTTCCATATTTTTCATCCCTTCATTTTATTACTGAGTTGATTGATGTGCTTATTTTTTTATAGGGCTATTCAGTATTGATTCATTTGGTTGTGAGGTGGCTGAGCTGGAAGGGGGGAAAACAACAAAAATAGAAAGACTAATAATGTTGGGAATGTGTTGTCATGGCTTTGTGTTTTTAAGAAAGAGGTCCCCATCTGCCAACTCCTGGTTCCGCGAGGGGCACTCAGCACACAGACCTCTCAGGCAGCTGATCCCTCTGCTAAGCCCGAAGACAGGCATTGAGTTTCATGTATAGAGCACCACTGTTTTGGCTATTCCATTGCTTGGGTTGGAGCTTCTCCAAGCCACTTAGAGCCTCAGTTTCCCTGTTTTGGGTATAAAGATATGATAGATTTTTTTCATGTTGTCTTGAGAATGACTGAGATATAATGCAGGGAAAGGTTTTAATGTAGTGGCTGCCACCTAGAGATCTGCTAGGGAGTGAAGAGCACAGACTCCAAAGTTAACCAGGGTTTGAATCCTGCCTCTGCCAGTTACTAGCTGTTTGATTTATGCAACTTACTTGATCTCTCTGCGCTTCTGTAAAATCTGTAAAACTAGGTAATAATTATTACCTACTTCATAGGGTTGTGATTGAGGAAGAACAAAGTTAATACCCGTGGAGTGCTTTGAACATTTCCTTGAATAGTAGAAGTCTTGGTTGTTTTATTTTTCCTATTATCAGTGACCTCTGTTATAGGTTTACTTAACCTTTACTATACCGGGGCTGGAATCTGCCTCTTTCTTAGGTACTCAAGGCTTTTTATCCAAAAGAGGGTACCTTTCTGTCACGTAGGAAATAGGCCTGGCTTATGTCATCTTTTCAATAGGAGAAAGAGTTAAACAGGTTTAGTTTGTGACCCAGAGACGATTCAAGTGCAGGGTGACGGGAAGCACATGCCAATGGGATTAGATAGGCCTGGCTTGACTCTTAGCCCTGCTGTTTACACAAACTGTGTGGCCTGGGGGACGTTTCTTAACCTCTCTGGGCTATAGCTTTCCTTCTTTGGCAAATGTGGCTAACATAAGGATTTAAAGAACTAAGTAAAAGCGGTTGACGGGTGTCTGGCACACAGTTGGCACTCAGTGTTGGGGGAGACAAAGTCTTAGTGGGGCCAAAAGGAGAGGCAAAACTGAGTAGACACTGTTGTAACAGCTAGGGGTTTTCAAAGAAATTCATTAATTTTCTTAAGATGGCTTTGCATTGTCCCTTTAATGTACCCAAAAGACTACGTTTGTCTGGAGTTTTATTCCCGAAACCCCTGCTTTCCTCGTGATTTATTGACTAATCCATTGGGGCAGCCATGTCCCTCCCCAGCCTCAGGAGAGACCGCCAAAGAAAGGTGTTAATGAAGAGCATCTTCTTCATCCAGAACAAACTACACACACACACACACACACACACACACACACACACACAAGCCGTTCATAATCCAAATTTGATTTTCATTTTAATTTTTTAATGAGGGTTCATCCTTTATGCCTTTTCCCTCTCACCGGGCTCTGGGCTCAGAGCAGAGGACTCCCAAGTGGGCATTAATCACCTCCCAGGAGTATTCCCCAAGGCAAACACCTTCCCTCCTCGCATAAACTAGCCCATAAAACGCAGGGCTGAAAATCACACCGTCATTCCTTCTTCCCCAGGCTGGCCTCTTGTTGAAATATAACACGTTCAAGTTCATCCCTTAATTTCACTCTACCGACCATGGTGTTCAGAGAATCTGGGTATCCTCTTTATCTTTTCATTGTATATACGAGTGCAGGTCTTTTTCTCTTTTTTTTTTCCCTTCTAATCTGTGTGTGTGCTGGAGGGAGGGAGGCGGAGAGGAAGTGAATTTGCCCTGCTGTGAATCAAGGAAGCTTTTCCTTTCCGCCTTGATTGCTTAAAGGCCAGCCTTGATTCCCCCTGCTCAGGAAACAAAGACAGCCAGAGAAGGTGGCTTAATGGAGACAGCTTGAAATGGCCAAAGTTTGAATATCCTTGCTTGCAGAGAAAAGAGCAAGACGAAAGCCCCGCTAATTACAAAAGTTGCTTTATGAAAGATAATTCAAAGCAATAATTTAGCAAACATAATCAAGTCGCACAGATGGGGTTGTTGATGGATGGATTGCAACACGCAATTAGCAGTTCTCGCAGTTACATATCATTAACCCTCCGAGCACAAAAATTATTTTCTCATTATTAGTTGAAAAGGTAAAATTAAGCTGACTAGACAGTAAAGGAACAAACTACAATTAATTACCTTCATTTATTACAGTCATTATTTTAAACTTATTTTTACTTGGAGAGAGAGATGAAAACATCTAAATTAAAAGTTTTGTTATGCTAAACCAGAGGTGGAACTTTTCCGAGCAGTGTGTGCGCTGGCCCAGCCAGGAACGTGGCAGGGCCGCTGCTAGGGGATTTTTTTCTGCTTCCTTTTTGTACCATGAAGGCGGCGCGGTTTTCATAATAGCAGACCCTTTGGCTTGAGTTGGAACAGACACGTTCACCTGCGCCTGATTGAAATAGCAGTTTGGGAACCAAGGGGGCTGACAGGGCCCCTGACCCCAGGGGAGGCAGGAGAGCGTAGTGGTCAGACACCAGTGTCTGAGTCCCATCCTAACAATGCTTGAGGATCTGAGAGGAATTAATCTGGCAAAGAGACAGTGAGTACAACGAGGGATTCCAGGCAGGAAGTGGGGAAGCTCTCCCTGACCACCCCCAAAGTCCTGGTCAGGCATGGACGCGCTGCCACCCCCCATTACTCCCCTGGAATCTGACTTTCGAAGATGACTGAGAGGAGACTATACCCCTCACACCTCCCACTTAAACCTCCACTCCCCCACCCAAGCCTCTCTCTGTTCATGGCCCACATCCAATATCCAGAGCCTGAAGTCATCGGCTCCGTCCCCGACCATCTTTCCTAGCCCCACACACTGAGGACCCTGCTTTTCCCTCCCAGGCAACTGTGGCTGAGAAGGGAGTCCTAACCTAGGACAAGATCCCCAAAGGGTCACTTTGTGTCCGTGGGAGGGCATCCTCACAGCCCAGATTGCCTGAGATGGGCATGTCCCTCCCTGCCTGGTCCCTGAGCGCCCACCTAGCCATGCGTGCTCCTAACTTGGTCCCTGTGTCTCCTCCTGTTCCGCATCTGCCTGCAGGATTCCTGCCTCCCCTTCCTTTTGAGCTGCAATTTAATTACAGGGCCTTTTTTAACATTATTTGCTTTTTGATGTCATAATTCTCTCACTCCCCAAACTACTTTTTTCTGGTGCCCCCAGCACTGGCATGACCATTCCTTTGTAATGACCATAGGCCACAGTAGACGTTAGACATGTGCAGTCCTGGCAGAGTGGCCTCGCTGACCAGCAGGACCGCCTGGGGAGGTGAGCGGTGGGGTAAATATGGGTCTGAAGCCAGTTTGGCACAGGCTTGCGTCCTAGCTCATCCACTTCCCAGGCGTGTGACCCTGGGCAAGGCCCTCTGGGTCTCCGTTTCCTTGGCTCCCCCCCCCTTTTTTTCTTTATTTTTTCTTTTTTAAGTTTAATTGACGTGCAACATTATATTAGCTTCAGGTATACAACAGAATTACTCAATATTTATATATATTTCCAGATGATCACCGCAATAAGCCTAGTTAACATCTTTGTCAGCTAAAAAAACAAACAAATAAAAACCATCCTTGTCAACTTCTAAATGGAGATGTTAATAGTATCCACCTTGCCGAAACTGGTTTGGCTCAGTGGATAGAACATCTGCCTGCGGACTGAAAGGTCCCAGGTTCAATTCCGGTCAAGGACATGTAACTTGGTTGCGGGCACATCCCCAGTGGGGGGGGGTGCAGGAGGCAGCTGATTGATGTCTCTCTCTCATCGATGTTTCTAACTCTCTATCCCTCTACCTTACTCTCTGTAAAAAATCAATAAAAAAATATTTTTTAAAAAAATAGTATCCACCTCGTAGGGTTGGTGTGAGACTTAAATGAGTCAATAGGGAAAAACCCAAGAACAGAGCCCAGCGTGTGGTGAGCACTCCGTGAACTTCAGGCGGCACTCCTAGCAGGCGAGCTGCGACTTGCCTCATCACATTGATTTTCTCCCAGGAGCCCATGAGGAGGCTTCTGCCCTCATCCATTCCTCAGGTGAGGAACTGAGGCTCACCACCCCGCACATGGTGGAGTGCTAAGCCAGCGGGTCCCCAACCAGCCATGTTTATGGAGCATTAGCCATGCCTCTTGTGCATCACCGCCTCTCAGCAACTTGGTGAGGGAGGTGCTGCTGGTATCTTACCGGTGAGAAACCAGGGCTTACAGAGGTAAAGTCACTTGCCTAAGCTCCCACAGCTCTTCAGGAGAGGAGATGGTGGAGGAATCTCCACTTGGAGGGCTGACTAGAGTCCCTTGAGGGATCTGGGGGGTGAGGAGGAGCTAAGGATGTAGATTCTAGATTGAGAGGCCTAAATTGGACACTTGGAGTACCTCATTGCTCAGCCAGGCCCCTGCTTTTCAGATGGGTCTTTATCGGGCAGGATCTTCCAGGGAGGGAAGCCCAATGCATCCAGAGAGCTTGGATTTGAACCTCAAGTCTCTGCACCCAACCAAGGCCTTGGCGTTTATAGTAAATGCTCAGTGAATAGGGTTTTGTTTGCAGCTTAAGTCCTGTGCAGTGAGAGGACTTCTGCTCCTCCTCACTGCCTCTGGCTAACCCATGTGCACACACACTCCTTACCCATCTCTTTTGATAACTTAATGTTGATAGTACAGGCCTCCTTGGCTCCCATAACTGAGGCTTGCCCCTCTGGCTTTACCTTGCCCAGCTTGGGGTAAAACTTATAATGAGCTGAACATCCTTTTGAATTTAATATTAAGAATCCACCAAAGCATCATTGAACCTGTCATGCCATATTACAACCAAATTAAGAAGCAGCGGCAGTCCTCTTTCACTCAGTATCATGTGCCTTATAAAGTAAATTATTAATGCTTTTCCCTCAGTTAAGCAGTTATTTGCAGTTGTTCCGGGTATTTCTCATTAGAAATAACATCATCTAAAGAACGATATTGATTGATTTTTTTAATCTTGGAATCATGGACGTGAAGCACATATTTATATGACATTCCCTTTAACTAGAATTCTCATGCTTTATTTTTATATTATTGATCTTTTTGACACGAATTGCTTTTTGGCCTTGTGCGAACGTTGTAAGCTTTCTGCCTGCAGAGGAATGGGCCGAGCTGGGAAGAGTGATCGTTCCAGCCGCATGGTGGTAACATTCCTGCACATTTAACAACAATTAGTCTGTGCTGACGCCATGGTCGGCTTTCGTGTATGAAAATTTACAAGCCTTTTAATGGACTGCATTATGGAAGGCCATGTGGGGCCAGTCGGTGGGGAGATGAGGCTGCAGGGAGCACATCCATCTCGTGCCACTGTTGGCCAGGCGTCTATTATCACTTATGTCTGTCTGGGAGGGAGGGAGGGGGACAAAAGCTAGTGCAGCAGCCATGCCTGTATCGTGGGACATGCGGCCATTCAGTCACTCATGCATTCATTCATTTATAGATGTTTATTGAGCACCTACTCTGTTCCAGGCATGGTGCCAGGTGGCAGGGCTAGGGTGATTAGCATTATTCCTGTGTTTGAGACATAGTTGAGCACCTACTGTGTGCTAGGCATTAAATGTATGAGGGTGAGCACAACCACTCACTCACTCACCGGGCTCCTGTGGTAGAGTGGAAGTGACATAATAAGCCTGGAGTCACACAGACCTTGGTTCATATCCCAGCTCTGTCCTTTGCCAGGGTTTTCAGGATGTACCTTGGTTTCCCTGGATGTAGAATGGGGATGATAACAATCCCTTTCCCTGCAAGGATCCACACAGGTAAAGAGCTTGATGTTGTAGAGATGGGGCTGTAGGTTCATGGTTATTTAGTGTTGTCATCCCTTCCCTTCCAACCAGCTCCCCTAGAACACACATGCACACCCCTGCCTCCCTTCTCAGTTCCACTGAGACCTTCACTCTACAGCAGACATTTATTTGGCAACTGCTGTATATCAGGACGAGTGTCAGTCTCCAGGAATGTGGCAGTGAGCAGTCCCAGATACTGTTCCTGTAATCATGGCACTCACAGCCTAGCGGACACACACACCCCTCAGTGACAATGACAGTCACGGTTCTGATTTGTTTCAGTGGCGAGGTTGTGGAATGAGAAAGATTAATATTCCAGCCCACATAATTCAGGAACTATTTCTTGAGCCCCTACTATGTGCAGACTCTGTGCATGGCCCTGAGGATGCAACAGGGAGCAGGACAGACATGGCGCTGTCCCTGAGAAGCCACAGTGCAGCGAGGAACAGGCTCTTACATATGAAAGGCAGTACAGTGCAATTGTTAGGAGCACAGTTCTGAAGCCAGACTGCCCGGGTCCAAAATACCAGCTTTGCTACTGAGGCAAGTTATTTTTCTCTGTGTGCCTTGATTTGTTTACATGTAAAATGGGACTCATAATAGCCCTTACCTTATAAGGTTGAATGTGAGAATTAAATGAAATAATAGAGCTAAGAGCTTAAAACCACGTCTGATGCGAAGAAAGTTAGGTAAGTGTCAAGGCTGTGATTATACTGATTATTATGATTATGAAGTTATCCCATAGTATTTTTAAGTATGGATGTGCTGAATGCTGTCAAGGCAAATGCAGTTGCATCTAGAAAGACCCTACTCTTGCCTTCCCTTTGAGCTAGATCAGAGGCAGAAGGCTAGACTTTATGACCCCCTTTGGTCATTGTCATGATGGGGAGCCTGAAGTGCCATCCCCAAATTTAGATAGTTGGTTGTGTGTGTGCTCTGTGAGGTAAGCCCTAAAAGAAGCCTCCATCATTCAGTGTCAGTCAAACCCTCCCCATGTCCTGAGCGGCAGGGGTGAGGCCCAGAGGGTGAGAAATCCACCGAGGGTCACGTGGCCAGAAGGAAGGGCCCCGATGCTGTTCAGGCTCATGTAATCCCCAGACCCAGAGCAGGCAGCTGGTGAAGGAGCTGGTTTGGAGCCTTGGAAAGCCAGGTCCAAGGCCCACCATACCCCTAGCCGTGTGACCTTAGGCAAGTCACTTCACCTCCATCCTCAGTCTCCTGCCCTGAAAATTCTTATAACACTTACAACACTTACCTTGTTTATCCCAGGGTCATGGGTATGGGGAGCCCATGCTGGAAGGAATTTGCAAACTAAAGTGGGACTCAAAGGTAAGTTCAAAAATGTGGTTCATGGGCCAGCAATATCTACATCTCAGTTTAGTAGAAATGCACATTTGTCCCCCCTACCCTCACTCCCCAGATCTCCTGAATTAGATCTGCTGTTTAACAAGCTTAAGGTTTGAGTCACTCTATCTTAGACAAGCCCGATGGCTCTCAGCCCTGACTGCCCAGTGGAACTCCTGAGGGCTTTTAAAAATACTGAGGCTTGGTCCTACCCCAGAGTGTCTGACATTCATATATACACTGAGTGGCCAGATTATTATGATCTCTGAATGCATAATAATCTGGCCACTCAGTGTGTGTGTGTGTGTGTGTGTGTGTGTGTATTAGAGGCCTAGTACATGAATTTGTGCATGGGTGGGGTCCGGCCAGCCTGGCCAGGGGGAGTAGGTCAGCCTGCCTGCTGGTCGAACTCCTGGTTGAAGGCACAATTTGCATATTAGCCTTTTATTATATAGGATATACTCTGAGCGGCCATATTATTATGGGTTCAGAGATCAAAATAATCTGGCCACTCAGTGTGTGTGTGTGTGTGTGTGTGTGTGTGTGTGTGTGTGTGTGTTTCAGAGAGAAAGGGAGAGGAAGAGAGAAATAGAAACATCAATGAGGAGAGAGAATCCTTGATTGGCTGCCTCCTGCATGCCCCCTACTGGGGATCGATCCTGCAACCCTCGTGTGCCCTTGACCTAGAACCAAACATGAGACCCTTCATTTCGCAGACCAATGCTCTGTCCACTGAACCACACTAGCTAGAGCAAGTCTGACATTCTTAGTCTGGTGTGAGGCTTGAGCATCAGGATTTTTTTTAACAGTTTTTTTTTAATATATTTTATTGACTTTTACAGAGAGGAAGGGAGGGGATAGAGAGTTAGAAATATCGATGAGAGAGAATCATCGATCAGCTGCCTCTTGCACACCCCCTACTGGGGATGTGCCTGCAACCAAGGTACATGCCCTTGACCGGAATCGAACCTGGGACCTTACAGTCCGCAGGCCAATGCTCTATCCACTGAGCCAAACCGGTTTCAGCAGGCATCAGGATTTTTAAAGCTTCTCCTGGTGTTTCTAATAGTTGAGACCCTCTGCCCCGGAAGCTCACCATCTAGTGGAGGAGACAGACCCGCAGACATAACCAGTGGTGCTGGTACATGTTGAACAACTGGCTGGAGAAGCCAGAGGAAAATATGGTGGATCTCATGGGAGGTTCTCAAAGGCCAGACCTGGAAATGGCCACATTCTGCCCACATTCCCTTGGCCAGACTCAATTACAAGGCCGTGTCCAGTTTCAAGGGAGGCTGGGTATATAGCCTAACATTGTGTGCCCAAGAGGGGAATAACTAGAGTTATTCGAGTTCATAACCCTGTCTGCTGCACTGTGGCCTCCCTGATGGATGCAGCACCTACCTCATTACCTATTGGGGACAGAGCTGAAAAACAGACTCTTTACACAGTAGGATGAGTGCAGTTAGGGCAGGTGAACAGGAGATGGAATCCAAGGGGCCTGCCAAGTCCAGGATGCAGCAAAACAGGAGCAAGGGGAGATTTTAGCAATTTAGCAGATGTTCTTAGCTCCTACTGTGTGCTGGACTGGCTAAGGGAAAATACTAGTTCTGTCTGAAAAGGAGGCTAAGCCACCCATTGGAAACCCACACCCACCGTTTACTAAGGAAAAAAATCAAATGTGAAATAGGAGCAAAATGTCCTGGATATGCCAAGATCAGGGAAGACTCCCGGTGGAGTTGAAATCCCAGCTCAGATTAGGAAGGCGTGGGCAGGATAGAACCTGGAGAGAGGGCTGTGGTGATAAGAGTGCAGGCCTTGGTGTCAGGCACACCTGGGTCTGAGCTCCAGACTGATCAATAGCTGGTGGGGACCTTGGGCATGTCTCTTCCCCTCTTTCTGAGCCTCTGTTTCCTCATCAATAAAATGGTACCTAGTGTACAGGGTTTTTATGAGGATTAAATGACATGGTCATGTATGTGGAGGGCCCAGCCCAATGCATAGCACATAGAAAGATTAAAATAAAGAATAATTACTCTTCAATAGCGGTTTTGTGAGTGATGCCAGTAAACCTATCTGGAGCTACCATACGTGGGAGTTTGGAGAGAGGACAAGGCCAGGAAACACAGTTGGGCAGGACAGAGGGCCCTTGAATGCCAAGTTAAGTCTGCACTTTGTCTGTGGATGGAGGAGGTGCCGCAAGTCTTTTTTTTTTCTTTTTTTTCTTTTTCATAAATGAGGACAGTATAACCAAAAGCTTGTTCTAGAAAGAGCCCTCTGGAGCTATGTGGGTGAACGGGGGTTGACTCGGGAGCTGGGATTTGGAGCACTTGAGATATGCAGCAGTCGTGTTGCCCTGGCCTGAGGGGTGCCAGAGAAGGAGCGCTTGGTAGACCATTATGTCCCCAGGTCGCTCAGGGTGCCTGGGACGCAATAGGTGCTGAATAAACATTTATTAAATGAATGTTGACATAGTAATCTTGGCAAACATTGCTGTGGCTCTTGCTGTACTCCAGGCAGCATTCTAAGTACTTTATAGGTATCAGCTCATTAATCCCCATGACCACCCTATAAGGTAAATATTGTTATTATCAACCTTACAAATGAGAAGAATGAAGCACAGAGAGGTTAGGTAACTTGCCCTGGGTCACACAGCTACGAGGTGGCAGAAACAAGATTTACGTAAACCCAGGCAGTCTGGCTCCAGATTCCTTGCCCTTACACATTATTTACTAAGTGCCCTGTGTTGCATATTAATATGACAAGAACCCCACCACTTCCAGAAAGGTGGCTTTATTTACAAGTGCAGATGCTCAAGCACAGAAATGCTCAGACACTGAACAAGGTCACAGCCAGGTAGTGGTAGAACACCTCTTCATTCCAGCCTTTCATGCTTACTACTACACCTGTGTCCGCGGGGAAGACACTTAGACAATTTAACCAGTCAGTTACAATATTTTTCTCTTGCAATGTTTAAAAGAAAAAAAGTTGGATTGCTAAGGTATAATCATGGCTCAGAGGCCAACCTGACATTAGTTATTAATTAGGCCATTATGCATTCCACAGTGATAATTGCTTTGCTGCAAAGTCACCAAGCATGAAACGGACCCAGCACAGAAATGCAATCTATCAATCTGAGAAGTCTCAGCCCAGTTGTGTTCTTTCACCTTGAATCAGGTGTGTGCTGTAGTGGGAAACAAAAAGAAATTAATGAAACATCGATAGTCAATAGCAAGGAGAACCCTTCCCCATCCCACCCCAGAACTATCATGTGCCTGGGTGCAGGGATGGTGTTTAAGCAGAGTTTATCAGCAAAAAAATGGCCATTTCTCTTTGATCTAGCCAGTGGAAATTTGTTCATCTTTCCCTTTTTCCCCCTCATCTTGTTATTTAGGGGGAGAGGGAAAAGCCATCTCTCTGCCATCTGTTTGCCTTGCCTGTTGCTTTTTTGCAATGAGTGGGTGGGGGAATAGCAACTGCCTGTGCTGCCCAAGCTGTTAGGAGCAATGCAGCGCCCCTGTGTGTTTTCTCTCCCAGTCGGTTCTATCTCTGACCTTGGTGGGGGAAGGAAGGAGACCCCAGCCCCACCATTAGCCACCAAGTGGGAAGTGTCAGTTCCAAAGGCAGCTGGAGGTTCATCATTATAAAAATCCTTGGGTGCAAAAAACAAAAATCCACCCAAGCTAGCAAACATAAGAATTTATTATAATACTAGAGGCCCAGTGCATGAATTTGTGCACATTGAAAGGAAATTAATTAGAAGAAATATTTTAATATCACTATTCACCCTTTCTCTATAATTGAAGTGTCAAATTCACTATCAACAATGACAGATTGAAGCACACACATGCAATTGGTGCCAGCAAGAGCTTTATATATATCATGAATGTGCGAGTCAACCTAGCCTTTTATATGTCCTATATAATAAAAGCCTAATATGCTAAGTGTCCAGTCATCCATTCAACCAATCAAAGTATAATATACTAATGATATGCTAAGGTCACTCAACCACTCGCTATGACATGCACTGACCACCAGGGGACAGGCACTCTGATTAGTAGATTAGCTTGCTGTTGGGGTCCAGCAGATCAGGACTCAGGGAGATGGGCTGGACATGCCCTGGAGAACTCCCATGGCCCCTCCTCCTGGCCATCCCTACCCCTGATTGGCCCCCAACACCCCAATTGGGGTGGGGCCAGCCAGCCAACCTCCTGCAGCCCCTCCCCCTGGTTAGCCTCACCCCCAGTGGGCACTCATTGGGGCAGGCTGGTGGGACCCCACCTGTGCATTAATTTGTGCACCAGGCCTCTAGTATAGAATAAACTTGATTAATTAGAATAAACCTGCTTTCTGATTTAGCTAAACTTTCCAGTCCAGTAACCCACTGCAACCTCTCTTTCGGGTAATTGTAAGCAACACAGCAATAAATAACAACACAAAACAGATTATTATTGTAGATCACACAGTAAGAACAAAGGGTAAAACATTCAACTGCAGCAGTGTTGTTTTTTTGTGTTTTTTTTTAAATATATTTTATTGATTTTTTACAGAGAGGAAGAGAGAGGAATAGAGAGCTAGAAACATCGATCAGCCGCCTCCTGCACACCCCCCACTGGGGATGCGCCCGCACCCAATGTACATGCCCTTGACCGGAATCAAACCCGGAACCCTTCAGTCCACAGGCCGATGCTCTATCCACTGAGCCAAACCGGTCTCGGCTGCAGCAGTGTTTTGACTATATTCTGCACAGTGACAAAACCTGGAGTCATTTTCAAGGTCCACCATTTCTCTTTTTCAGTTGGGCCAAGTTTCTAAACTTTCTAAATCTCCATTTTCCAGCTAATGAAAAGAAAAGAGGATTCCACCTAGTCTCCTACCTACCTACTCCAGGACTTCTGTGAGGATCAAATGAGATGAGGCTCAGGAAAATGCTTCACAGACATTTGGTTAAAATGTGAAATGTTTGCACCTGGCTATAAAGCAAGTTGTGTTCCTGGGTTGAAGAAACTGCAAGGAGGCTAATTGTTAGGGAGAAGAAGCTGGGCATTGCTACATGACATCATTACCCGGTGCCCATAGCAACTGTTTCTGGGCTGGGCTGAGGTGGGCTGTAGGCTGCATTTTGCACCTTGGTGTCTCTGCAAAGTAGACTGCGATTTGGTGGACTGTTGCTCCAGGGTAGTGGTGGGGCCTGTTTCCCACTTGGGGGAAGCTGAGTGTTGCTTTGTGGGCACCAAGTCCATGGTGCCAGTATGCATCACAGCAGCTCCTGCATTGAGCACCTGCCCCCTAGTGGTCAGTGTGCACTAGAGCAACTGGTTGAACGGTCAGACACTTAGCATATTAGCCTTTTATATATGCAGATTAGCATTTGCGGAGCATCTATTGTAAGCCAGATGCACAGTTGTGTAATTTAATTGTTATAGCAGTTCTGTGAGGGCAGTTTTGGTATTTTCTCCATTTTGCAGGTAAAGAAACGGGGGCCCTTCAAGGTACGGTGACTTGCCCAGGGTTCTACAGCTAGTGGTGGAGCTGGGTTTTGAATCCAAGCTCATGAGCACAGCACCCTTCTGAGGCCTCGTAAAAGGTGCAGATGGGCTTCCCAGAGGGTGGACAAAGAACCAGATCTGCCCTGGTTCTTTGTCCACCCTCTGAAGAAACAAGGAGGTCACTTTCCCTGAGAGGAAAGAAGTCCCCTCTCTAGGTCGTCTTTTTCACACATGATAGCAGAAGGTGGCCCCCCATAACGGCTATCTCAACCCCCAGGTTTACCCCACAGTCACTGAAGCTAATAACCCAGTCACATCAAAACCAGCCTATCTCAAATCCAAACTCCTGGGATAACGAAGACATTGGCCTAGCTCAAGACCGATGTCGGCCCCAAATGTACTCAGCCACCAACAGGAAGATGGGGCAAGTCACCTCCCCTCCAGCTGAGATTTTGCTGATTGCATCCCCGTGGCATGGTTTACCTTGCTCCCCTGTCCCTTGTATTTCCTAGACATTGGCAGTTGGATCTAGAGGCTTGATCACGTGCAGGTTCAATGTTTTTGAAAGTCACTCAACGGTGGTGCTGGGCATGTCCTTGACAAGGTACATAATGTGCCTCTCAGTCAGTTCCGAGGTGGGGTGGGGTCAGCTGGGAGCAGGGGCCAGCCTGATCATGGAGAAACCAGGTATGGCAGCCTGGGGACACCTAAACCCCAGCCCCAGCCTGTCAGGAAACCTCAGCCGTGTCCTCTGATAGTTAACATTCATCATTAATAATGGAAGCAGAAACCAAGAGACTTTATAGCTGTGCAAGGTAATTAAAATACTTACATGAATCTACTCACACTTGACTATCTCCACGTTTCTTACCAAACATATGCCTCTCCATCATGTGCTGCCATCCTGGGCCCTCAGCTGGGAGAATGTGGGTGGAGACTTCACGAAGGCTGCCTGTCTCTGAGAAACAGAAAGAAAATGGGGTTCCCCACCCAAGCCCCCTACATTGACAAATGGAAGAGCATTCTCCCACCAGAGCATAGGAGTGCAGCAGCATTTCCATTTCAATCTAAGGTGAACTGGTTTTGATCTTTCCTCCACTATGAATCATGTTTCCAAATTTTGTTCCATGAGGTGGCAGAAAAAGAAGAGGGGAACAGAAAAATTGCTTTCATTAAATTGATGCAGTTAGTACTCCTGGCAGAGAGAATAAGGGGGCGGGGGGAGCAGGGAGCATTTGAACTAAAAGGTTTGCTGACATTTTGTGCCAGGTGCTAAGGGACGGCGTTGGGATAGAGGAAAAGAAGCTGGTTCTCCACCACCCTCTACCTCGGTGTCCAGGTACCTGGCGGGGTTCCCAGAAGTAGGGGGGAAAGTTGAGGCCAGGGTGGCATTTTATACCCCAAAGCAGGGATGCAAGCTTAGTTGCCCACAGGGGCACTGCAGGTCAGCTGAAGGAGCATCACATACAGATGAGGCAACAGAGATGAGTGGGGGGCACTGAGGCAAACTGGGATTCTGTGTGCCACCTGAGGAGCGGCCTCCACACGCCTAGGGAAGAAATAGCGGTCTGGTCTTGCAGCATATTGTGTGGGCGGAAAGCACAACCTTCGAAGCCAGGCTGCCTGTCTCCGAATCCCTGCTCTGCCCGCTCCTAGCTTTGTGACCTTGGGCAAATCTGTTGACCGCTCTGTGCTTCCGTTTCCTCATCTGGGAAGTGGAGGTAATCACTGCACTGCTGCTCATG
Source organism: Vespertilio murinus (assembly GCA_963924515.1). Taxonomy (NCBI): domain Eukaryota; kingdom Metazoa; phylum Chordata; class Mammalia; order Chiroptera; family Vespertilionidae; genus Vespertilio; species Vespertilio murinus. The sequence goes on along the minus strand of OZ004720.1, from coordinate 9,452,608 downwards.
TGCTGAAGAGCCTCATACATCAAACTTCATGGGCAGTGACAATCGGCAGATTAAATCCACCATATATGCCACAGAAATTGGTAAACAAAAGAAAAATCAAGGCCTTTTCCTTCTCACCAGATAAACCATTACCACATCACTGCACCCATGTTATAGGGTTTTTATGAGGATTTTTAAACTTAGTGTGTGAAGCACTTAGAACAATACCGGCATACTTAATACTCAGAATTTGCTGTTTTTGTTGCTGATGCTATTGTTATGCAGGGATGTGAGCCCACTGTGTCCACATTTTCCAGTACTTTTGGACAGACTGGAAAGCTCAATTTTTATGTGAAATCTGATTTTAAATGTTGGCTCAAAAAAGAACATTTTTTAACCTAGAAAACAATGAAGTGCATGTGAGGACTTGGACCATAGGCCCAACATTTGCAACCCTGGATGTAGAGGGAGGGACAGTGAGAGTTGTCTGATACACCACCCTCTCTCCCTCCTGTCAACCAACCACCTTCTCATCCTCTGAGAGCCAGTGCCACCTCCTCCTTGGATCCATCCTCTAGCCTGTGCCCTGGGGATAAACCGCTCTTTCATTTTCCCTCCTCAAATGCTGCTTGCCTTCTGCCCTTTTCCTTGGTCTCTTTCGCTCTTGGTTTCTTCTTTCTTTCTTACTTTCTTCCTTTTTATTGATTGATTTTAGAGAGAGAGGAAGGGCATGCATGAGAAACATCAATTTGTTGTTCCACTTATTTATGCATTCATTGGTTGCTTCTTGTACCATTATGTGCCCTGACCAGGAATCGAACCAGCAAACCTCAGCATGGCTTATTCATCTCAGCATAGTGCTTTATACATTGAAGGTGATAACAATTAGTAATAGTAAAATCAACAGCTATTAAATGTCTGTTTGCCAGGCTGTGTGCTAAGCAATTTTTATGCATATCACTTTTAATCTTTATCATTTCACTTTTCATCCTCATCATAATCCTCAGATGTGGAAACAAAGGCTCAGAGAAGGCCAGTGGCCGCCCATGACCACAAAGAAATGGGGGACTGGGAATGGAAACCAGGTCCCTCGACTCTGGAGCCCAACTCCGGAAACTGAGCCCGTAGCCGATAACCACAGCTGGGAAGTCAGAGGTACAGTGATGCCCCGAGTGTCTGGCTGCGGCCCTCATGGGACTGTCTGGAGACTCACTCCACAGAGACATCCAGAAAGAACACTGCTATATTTAAAAACCTGGGCATGGTGGTGCTTGCGTGACATTTGGGTGGCCGCCTCTCCATAAAGGGCACGCATGCTCTTTTAACTTTACTCTTCTGGGCTGGCATTTTGGAGAACTTGGGGGGTGCCTCGAGATGGGAGACTGCAGCCACCTGGGACCCTGCAGCCCTCCCTCCGGGGGAAAGAACACCACGGCACGGGGCCAACAGAACATGGGCGGCAGGAGCTCAGGCGCCAGCTCCGAGCCACCTCACCAGCTCAGGGAGCGACAGGGTCGTGTGGGCCCAGCACGCAGACCCCTGGGCTGCCCTGTGTCTCAGAGAGTGCTTGTTTCCGGGGCAGAATGAGATTTGTGGCATCACTAATTTTCTGCCCACATTCCACACTCTTGGCTTCTACCTCTCACACCCCCCTTGGATAACACTGACTTCTAACACTCATAGGATCCTTTGCACAAAAACCCCAAGAATCTTTCATGGCTTGTCCAACCTCCTATCATACTTAACAGAGAACAAAGCATATCTTTTAACTGTTAGTGTCTGGCACCCAAGCTGGGTCTTGGTGTCCCTACTCTCTAGACCAGTGGTTCTCAACCTTCCTAATGCCACAGCCCTTTAATACAGTCCCTCATGCGGTGGTGACCCCCAACCATAAAATTATTTTCGTTGCTACTTCATAACTATAATTTTGCTACTGTTATGAATCGTAATGTAAATATCTGTTTTCCGATGGTCTTAGGCGACCCTGCTAGCGGTTCTCAACCTGTTGTCACGACCCACAGGTTGAGAACCGCTGCTCTAGATGGAGAAACTGATGCACAGAATGGCCAAGGAAGGGATATTCATTCGTTCTCCGCATGCACATCCATGAAGTGCTGGCCAGGTAGACACTGTGCCAGCTGCTTCACCCTCCGATTTGATTCTTCAGTAGCTCTTCATTGAGCCCCTTTTACAATTGAGAAAGCTGAGGGTTTGAAGGCTCGGCTAGTCACACGGCCAGGGATGCAGATCTCAGACCCCAGCCGCTCGGACCTGACTCCAAAGCTCTGGTGCGTTCCCGCCCTTCCTTGAATCCCCAGCGGCATGTGATCCTGTGGTCTCCTCATGCCCTCACCGACTCACCCCTTTCCTCCAGGACCCACCTTCCTTGCTCCCCCACTCCCATCAGAACACCAAGCCCTGCTGGGCCTTTCTCTGCTTTGCCTGCAAGTTTCTCATCACCCAGGTTGGTACAGAATTATTCAGAGGCTCTAAATCGCTCCTTTTCTCCAAGCCCAGATGGATCGAGTTCGTAGGGTCTAACCAATCTGTTAGATTGGGTGGCGGACTCACATGGAGATGGTGTTGCAGTTTGGAACTGCAGTTTGGCAGCCACGTGGGGCCTGGAAGCAGAAAGTAAGACCAGTTCAAGACACCCTCTCGTCACTCCTGGTTCCCATCCAGCCCATGAAATAAATCACTGCTTGGAGGAAGGCACGTGTAGGGCGCTGATAGGACTCAAGAAGAGTGTGGGGAAAACTAAGCAGGGAAAAGGGTGTCGGTGTGGGCCATGCCCACACCTGAACCTCAGGTGCAGGGGAGCCTGGGGTGAACTCCCGACCCCCACCTGTCTCAGCAGGAGGCTGCCACTGGGCTCAGAATGGCCAGATCCTCTGATTTCCTAAGAGAAGCCAGTAACTTGGATCTCTTCTGGTTTTTAAATGTTGGCTCAATATATATGCACATATTTTCATGCTCACAGTGCTTTATGGAGGTATAAATTTACATACGGCAAAATGTGCAAATCTTAAGCATGTAACGTGATGAATTTTAATGGCTCAAATATTTTTAAAACACTAGAAGGTCCAAGAAAATATGTCCGCGGGGTGCATCTGGCCCTGGACCCAGCATTCATGACCCCCGACTGACTCACTGTGTGACACGAGAGCAAGGCGGGCTGCACGTACAGGACGGTGCCCCAGGGGAGGCGGACAGGCTTTTGGTGACAACCAGCAATCATCTCAATATCCTCACCGCGAAGGGCGCAGGTTCTGAGCCCAGGGTGTGAATACTAGCTTGGTCACTTGCTGGGTAACCTTGGGCAAATTACTTCACCTCTCTTGTTTTTCTCAAATGGTAAATGGGGAAGCTAATGACACTGATCTCACAGGGCTGTTGTATGGATTCGTTGCGTTAATGTGATAAGCGCTAGAGCAGTGCCTGAAGCAGTAACTGCTTTGTACATGCTCACTACTGTCTTTATTTTTTTAACTAATAAACTATTATTAGAGCTATCAAATTTAGAAACAATTTGATCAGAAAATATAGAGCCCCCCCATACACTCCCTCTTTCTTCCCCCCACCACTCTGTTAACATCATTTACTATGGTACATTTGTTAGAGTTGCTAAGCCAATATTGATATGACACATTGTTATTAACAAAAGCCTGTCATTTACATGAGGGGTCACTCCTTGTATTGTACATTCTGTGAGTTTTGACAAATGCATCCATATACCCACCATCACAGTATCATTCATAACTGGTTTCACTGTTGTTTTGAACCGGGAATCTTTGAGTTCTTCTGCAGAGAAAAAACTGTCCGCGGCGTATGAGGAACTTGAGGTGGGCTGGTGGGAGCCCGTTCCTCACTCCCATTCCGGACAGACAGCATATTCAGACACAAGAAGGGGACACTTTAGGGGTGAACCGGAGCCTGTCCTAATTGACCCAAAATAGAAGCTACTCTCCCATTGAAGATGGGGAGTCACAGAGGTTCCAGCCCCGGATTCCCTGCTTCCCGGCTGGCTCTGAGAGCAAAGACCCCGTTCACAACCTACCCCGGCCTCTCCCGCGGGACTGAGCTGCTGTGTCAGACCCCGGGGCCTCTCAAACAGGGATCCCTCCGCCCTGCTCCGGGCCACCCTCTCGGGGTGTGTGGTGGCTCAGAGGCACTGATTCCTGTGAAAGGTCTTTGCAAATTATAAAAAGCTTCAGATTAAAATTGGAAGCTGTATGAATATGATCCATTTTTCAGACAAACCAAGCTGTTGTCAAAGTGGGCCTGGCCGTCAGGGGCTGAGCCACAGGAAGCTGGTTGCATGCAGGGCTCCGCGGCACTCGCCTGTGGCTTGTCCCTCTGGAGTAAGGTAGCCAGAAAACCAGACACACAGCAAGAGCCCCCTTCGGCTGGAACAGCAAGGTCCAAGCTGGGCCCCCATTCCTGGGTGGTTTCTGCTCTCGGAGCCTGCCGGCCAAATGCCAGTCAGCGTGGAGCCACGGTCGTGGTAGCAGCAGCTCCCAAAAAGGGGGAGATGGCACGGATGCTTCCACCGCCCGTGAGGATTCATCTTAATCCTCCACTTTGATGCACTGGCACCCCCTGGGCAGCACAGGAAACATAACTCCTGTCCTGCCCTCGTGTATATAGCCTTGATAGCTTTTTAGTTCATTATATGAGCATATGGTTGATTTTTTTTTTAAGGCAAAATTTATTTGTAAAGCACTAGAGAAAGCTCCCTTCCCTTTTATGCCGGGAGCCCTCAGAAGAAAAGTGAAATTGTGTTTTTGCTGCTAAAAAAAGCCCCGGCTTATACAATTTTAACAATAGAAAAATGATCTTTGTGCTTCAGTGCATGGATGCTTAAAGGAAAACAGGCAGTCTGTTCAGGTGGCTGGTGAATTACAAATGAGTGGCTCGCCTTTGTTTTGAGTGACAAGCAATTTAAATGCAGTCTTACATGGAGGCCTGGAAATTCTTTTTCCCAGAAGAGAGCAAGCAAGAGGAAAAGAAAAAATAGAGGAGGAAAGTGGGGGGTGGGGAGCTTCCTGTTTGAACTGAGAGATATTATTTGCCACCGAGCGGAGGTGAGAAGTTAGAACTTCATTTGATAATTATAAAATCAGTGGTTTGTGATTGGACATAATTGATGATTATACTGTTGCTAATAGCAGGCCTGCCAGCCTGCGCTTGTGGGACATTTCATTTTTGCGCTGCTTCCAAGCCGTGAAAGCCAACCCGGTGTGGGGTGCTGCTCACAAGATCTCAGGGAACCTGACATAAATGCATTTGGGGGCCTATATTATGTTGGATAAAACGTGTTCATTAATGCCGACATTTGAAAACACTTTGTGCTGTGCCTTAGTTTCAGCCTGGGAATAATTACAAATATTAGAATAAAATTGCACAGTGTTTTTCTCCCCTGCCTCATGGGCTCCCAACAGATCCACCCTCGGTCTGAGCCTGGGTGGGTCTGCTGGGAGAGCACGAGGCACAGGAAAGAAAGGCCTTGCAGAGTCTGTGATTAAACCTCAGTGGGGTGGGGATTGATGTGTGGGGAGGTGTGTGCCTGTCTGCTTGGGGAAATTAAAATCATTGCACAACTGAGCTGGAAGGGAACTCAAGCCCAGCACTTCACTCTTCAGATGGGGAAACTAAGGCTCAGAAAGGGGGTGTGACTTGCCTAATAGTGAATAGGGATGTGAAATCCCAGCTGAATCCAGACCCGGGTCTGCTCACTCAGGTCCAGCTTTTCCTGTTTCCTAGCCTGCTCTTAGCTTTCTGGATGGAGACAAGTGCCCAGGACCTGTGGGCAGATCCTGGGCTTTATCCCCTCCCCGCTAACCAGGGATCGACCCCTCAGCTATTCCATCAGAGAGCTTGCAAGAGGCCTCCACAGAGCCTCCAAGATTGCAGCTGAGTTTGGGCTACTTGGAGGGTGTCACTCTCTTGACGTGGGGTTTTACTAAAGTTTGTAGTTTGGAAAGGTTAGTTCATATGGCCACTTAACTTCCTTCTTTATGGTATTTGTTTATTCAGTCATGGTAATTGGAGTAACAACCACCCCTCCCCAAAAAGTTTTAAGAGGATTAAATGAGTTAACACATGTCCAGCATTTAGCACAGTGCCTGACAGAGTCAGTGCTTAGTAGTCAGTTATTATTTTTATACTAGAGGCCCAGTGTATGAAATTCGTGCATGGGTAGGGTCCCTAAGCATGGCCAGCAATCAGGGCCAATCGGGGCCTTCCAGCTGCTGGCCAGGGCCTTCTTCCTTCCATGCCGCCCCCTGGTGGTCACCACATGTCATAGCGAGCAATTGAACTCCCAGTCTCCTGGTCAAACTCCTGAGGAGACACTTTGCATATTAGCCTTTTATATATGGGGAGATTTTTTTATTTATTGGTTTCAGAGAGGAAATGAGAGGGAGAGAGAGATAGAAATATGAGAGAGAAATATTAATTAGATGCCTCCTGCATGCCCCATACTGGGGATCGAGCCTGCAACCTGAACATGTGCCCTGACCGGGAATCAAACCGTGCCTCCTGGTTCATAGGTCAGTGCTCAACCACTGAGCCATGCTGGCCAGGCAGTCACTGGTATTATAATAATAACAAGGTCAATATCCCATTTTACCTGGTATGAATTCAGGTAAAATCAGAATATTGCTATAAGGAAAAGCGATTTGCTCCTTAGAGTCAGATGTGAGCCTTCTGGATAATCTAGCCAAACCTCCCCGTGTGCATGTCTCCCTGAGTACTTTAGAGCCTCACAAATAGCTGGTTATGTACTTGGACGCCTCTTCTGATGGGGAGCTCGGTACCTCATATGAGAATCCATTCTGATCTGAAATATCATGGCTGACATGTACACACAAGGAACTATTTGACATTGAAACTGGGACTCAAAAGAACTGCTGGCCCAGAACGGAACTCACTACAGACTGATTCATTTGCCTCTCAGGATAACCATTAAGGCTTATCGCAGTTTAGGTTTTTATAAGGGTATTTCTTGGATCACATGACCTCACACATCTAGACGAAATAATGAACAACATAGACTGGTGAACAAAGATAGACCCAGAAAAAGAGAAGCAGCGATCAGACTCTCAAACCTCAGAGGGAAAGTAGGGGAGGGTGGGGGTAAAGGGAAGAGATCAACCAAAGGACTTGTGTGCATGCACTATGGACAATAAGGGGGTAGGGGAATATGTAGGGATGGGTTTGGGTTGGGAATGGGGGGATAAGGACAATTATGTGATACCATAATTAATAAAAATCAATTAAAAAAAAAAAAAAAAAAAAAAAAAAAAAAAAAAAGAGAATCCATTCTGAGAATTTTTCTAAGACTGACTCTCCTTGAAATTTCCACCTTCTCTCCCCACCCCTGGCTCACCCCCACCTCTTGAATATTTTCAGCCCAGGATACACCCTATTCCTCTCAACAAAATAGCCTGAAACCGTGGTTGGCAAACTGCGGCTTGAGAGTCACATGCGGCTCTTTGGCCCCTTGAATGTGGCTCTTCCACAAAATACCACAGCCTGGGCGAGTCTATTTTGAAGAAGTGGCATTAGAAGAAGTTTAAGTTTAAAAAATTTGGCTCTCAAAAGAAACTTCAATTTTTGTACTGTTGATATTTGGCTCTGTGGACTAAGGAGTTTGCCGACCACTGACCTGAAATATCTTCAACTAATTGTAGATCGCTCTTGTAGTGTGTGTCCCCAAGTCTGCTGCCCTCCCACGTCTGTGCCTCCCTTATTCTCCACAACCCCCTCCTCTGTGCTCTCCTCAGTGTCCATGAACCCCCAAGGTGTCTGAATCCCCTGCTTTCCACGCCCTCTCGCTCCTACCCCTCACTCTCCATGCCACATTCCTTCTTTTGTCTCCCCTAGTTCTTCTTGCCCCTCTTTATTGCCCAGACATGTATACCCCAGAGGGAGACCCAGGCTTCAGGAGGTGTTAGATGCCCCCTGCCCTCCTGAGCTGATTCCTTTTCTTGCAGTTCTCATTTCTTCTGGCTCCTCCTCAGAGCTGCTGACTGTGAGACCCTCGGAGCACCCGTCTCCTCTCAGTTGCCCATCAGTCTTTAGTATCTTCCAGATCCTGCTGTACCAGATGCCCCCTCTCCCAGAACCACCCCGCCTCACCCTCCCTAGAGCCCAGGACCCATGGTAAAGGGAAGCTGTCCGCAAAGTGTGTTCCTCAGAACGCAAGTTTCCAGGGTTATTTTCTGAAGAAAAAAAAGTTCTGTGGCCAAATGCATCTGGGAAGTCACTGGGCTAGGCCAAGAGGAAGGGGATTTTTTCCTGCAGCTCTTGTCCAAGCGTCCAGTGTGTTGATATATTTCGTATGTGTCCACTCAGAAAGCACAGGCACACTTGATCCAAGATTCCTCCTTCCCGCCTGTGGGGCTGTGACACACTTTGAGAAGACGGGTTTTCTGGTTGCAGGTGTGGGCCTGGAAGGAGAGGATTCTGGACTCAGACCCACCTCTGCCACTAGCTAGTTCTTTCACCTTGGCCAAGTGACTTGGTTTCCCTGAACCTCAGTTTCTTCTTCTGTAGAATGGGGGCAGTATGGAGCTCATGTCTTAGAGTTGTTGGGGAGATTCCGAAGATACAGCACTGAGCACAGGAGGAGGGCTCTGTTTCCGGGAGCTCTTTGTAAAGATCTTGCCATGTGCTGAGTGAAATAAGTCAGTCAATGAAAGAGAAATACTACATGACCTCACACATTTATGGATATTAAAGAACATTATAAACTAATGAACAGAAAGATAGATATAGTGACAGTAAACAACAAGCAGACTATCAAATGACAGCGGGGGCGGGGGGTAGGTGGGGGGGAGGGTAGGGAGATCTGGGGGAGATAAGAGATCAACCGAAGGACTGGTATGCTTGCATATAAGAACAACCAATGGACACAAAACTCTGGGGAGGGAGGGCATCTCTGGGGGGGGGGGCAATGGTAAGCTATGTACACAGATAATACTTTAATAAATTAAAAAAAAAAAAAAAAAGATCTTGCCATGGAGCAGTTCTCAGTAGCCAGTAGATGTCACCGCTGTCTCAGACCGTTAGCATGGAAGCCCACATTTACCTGGCTCACCCACCTGATAGACAAAAGCCAGGCAGCTAGAACAGGCTTTTGCCTCTTCTCTGGATTACCCGGTCTGCACCTGTTATTTTCATACGTGGGGGGAACCAAACACATTTCACCCTTCTATCACAGCAGGTGGTGTAAATGCCGCTTGCTCCGTCAGGCACTAAGCTATTTCTGATGGCGACCTTCTTGGTGTCTGTAGCTGGCCGCCACCTCCTCCTCCTCCACTTCTTCCTCCTCCTTCCCCAGATGGCCTTCAGAGATCTGCCTGTCACAAACCAAATCTGTCATTCTGAATACTTTTCTCCCACCCTCCTGCATGGTAGGACCCAGCCATGAGGCAGAAACACGTGGCCTTTTATTTATGCCGTGCTCACCTGTTCTGGGCACATGAGTGAAATGCATTCGAGCTGCAGACCTTGGAAAAGACATACTATATGGTTGAAAGAAGAATTATCTGATTTATTATAAAAATTTTTGCCAACTTCCACAGGACTCTTTGCCACGTGTTAGCTCATTCCTTTCCCATAGCTTCTTAGGCAGAGAGAAATTTTTCTTCCCACCTGATGGATGAGCAAGCTGAGGCCAATTGATGCTTGATGACATTTAGGCCCAGCACTAGATTGGGCTGTGAACCATCAGAACTGGCTTTCTGGGAACAGAAAAGGTCATTGCTCTAAAGCAAGGCTGAACAAGTTAGGACATGTAAATGGCTACTGTCTTCAGGACTCATATTTACCATGGGAAGCTCTAAACCTGAACCAATTCAAAGTTAGGATGTTTTCTGATCTTTGCTTTTGAAAATACTGTCCAGCCATTTAGAGAACCTCTAAATGATGGGACCGCAAACATTTTCTGCAAAGGGCCAGGCAGTAAATATTTTTAGCTTTGCAGTCAGGGTGTCTGTCACAACTATTGAACTCAGCCATTGTAGCATGAAAGCAACCAATACATAAAAGAATGGCCGTCGCTGTGTTCCAATAAAACTTTGTTTATACAAACAGAGGAAAGGCCATAGAGTGCCAACTCTTGATCTATACAAATACTGTCCAATTTAAATATAAAGTAAGCCACATGTAATTTAAATTTTTCTAATAGTTACACTTTTAAAAGTATAGAGAAATAGATGAATTTAATTTTAACAATATAACCTATTACCTTATGCCCAAAATATTGTTTTCGCCAAAACCAGTTTGGCTCAGTGGATAGAGCATCGGCCTGCGGACTGAAAGGTCCCGGGTTCGATTCTGGTCAAGGGCATGTACCTTGGTTGCCAGCACATCCCCAATGGGGGGTGAGCAGGAGGCAGCTGATCAATGATTCTCTCTCATTGATGTTTCTAACCCTGATTTATTATAAAAATTTTTCTTTTTCTTTCTCTGTAAAAAAATCAATAAAATATATATATTTTTAAAAAATATTATCGTTTTGCCAAAACCGGTTTGGCTCAGTGGTAGAGCGTCGGTCTGCGGACTGAAAGGTCCCGGATTCAATTCCGGTCAAGGGCATGTACATTGGTTGCGGGCACATCCCCAGTAGGGGGTGTGCAAGAGGCAGCTGGTCGATGTTTCTCTCTCATCGACGTTTCTAGCTCTCTATCTCTCTCCCTTCCTCTCTGTAAAATATCAATAAAATATATATATTTTTAAAAATATTATCGTTTTCAACATAAAATCATTGTAAAATTTATTGAGATACTATGTAATCCTCTTTACATTCCAAAACTTAGAAATTCCATATGTTACAGCTCATCTGAATTTGAAATAGTCACATTTCAGGTGCTCAGTGCCATTGTGCTAGTGGCTACTGTAAGGACAACACAGCTCTAGTAGGGAGACCCACAGAAGGCAGGCACATATAAACAATACACCGTTACAGAGAGGTAAGAGCCATGAATGAAAAATAGAGGGTGCTGTAGGCAGAGACAGGGAAACATTAAAGAAACCTTCTAGCATTCCACACACACACACACACACACACACTTCCACCCAGGGTTCCTTTTTAGAAGTCCATGGAACATTACAATGCCTTTCCTCAAACCCCAGCCACCACACATGCTCAGAGTGATGACTGTAAAAGGAAGCATTCAGACTTTCCGCTGACTACTCCGATAACTCCCTACGCAGGGACCAGGAGATGAATTGCTTCCATTTCTCATGGCTTTTCTTGGGCTCCGGGTGGGCAGCAGAGCAGCCCTTGACCTGATACAGCCATAGATAACAGCATCCATGGGGCAGGGGACGGGGGGGGGGGGGGGGAGTATCAGAGTGACTGTCCCTGATGGCTGGGAGGGTTTTTCTATCCAGGAGAAAGGTGCCAGTGTCTGGATTCAGAACAATAATTTGAACCTCCAGACCTGTGTGACTCTTACTTTACCATTTACTAACTAGGTAATCTTAGGCAAGTCACTTAACCTTCTTGAGCCTTGGTTTTCTCTTCTGTACAATGGAGATAATGACAGCAGCTACCTTCAGTGATTGGTGTGTCTATGGAGAGAAATGATCATGAATAGTAAGAGCATATGGCATATATGAATATTACATTTATTGTTTATTATTGGCCCATCAGGAATGCTTCCCCAAAAAAAAATCTGAATTATTTGCCCATTCACATCACCTCCTCCCATGTTATGGTTCCTTTTGTTTGTAGTTGTGTCTCCCACTTAGTTGTGATTCCCCAAAGCAGGAACTGTGTCTTGTCCATCTCAGCAAGAATAAAAATCTGCCCACACTTGGTGATTTCCCCTTTGCCTAGATTCTAGAACATTCTTTCTGTCCACCATCTTCCTCTTCTTAAAGAGACAGGTCCGGGTGTTCCACCCACCAAACTGGGTCAGCCTCCCCCACTTGCACATACTCAAGGCCTGTATGAGGCATTTAGCTCTTGTAATTAATTATCTGGGGAATCTGCTATAATGTCAGTCTCCCCCGTGGGAGTCCCATATGGGTGGGGCTTGAGTCAGCCTCATTCATCACTGAGCTCTCAGCCCATAGTGCTTGGCACAGAGCAGGTGCTCAAGAAGTGTTTGTTGAATGAATGAGAGTATTCTCATTCACTCTGGAATGCAAAAGATCAGAGACTCTTCTCGTAATAACAAGAGAGCTTAAGTAGTTTTTGTAACTGACTTTTTAAAAATCACTTGCTCAACATCCACCATACATTTCTCTCTACCCCTCTTAAGTACGAATTCAATATGGATCTTGTAAATCCTTCAAGCTGCGCTGTCCAATAAAAATGCAGTGAGATCCACAGATATATTTTTATATTTTGCATTACCTACATTTTTAGGAAGTAAAACAGGTACCGAAACCGGTTTGGCTCAGTGGATAGAGTGTCGGTCTGCGGACTGAGGGGTCCCAGGTTCAATTCCGGTCAAGGGCATGTGCCTTGGTTGTGGGCACATCCCCGGTGGAGGGTGTGCAGGAGGCGGCTGGTCAGTGTTTCTCTCTCATCGATGTTTCTGGCTCTCTATCTCTCTCCCTTCCTCTCTGTAAAAAAAAATCAATAAAATATTTATTTTTAAAGAAAAGAAAACAGGTAACATGAATAATAAGTATGTTTTATTTAACCTATGATATCCAGAATATTATCATTTCAACATGTAATCAGTATAAAAATGCCAATAAACTGCAGTAAATGCTGTGTTTTCATAATAAGTCTTTAAAATCCAGTGTGTATTTTGTACTCACAGCACATCTAGGTTTGGACTGTCACATATCAAGTGCTCAGCAGCCGCATGAGGCTTATGGCTGCCATTTGGAAGCCTGAGAGGACCCTCTATGGCTTCCTAATTCTTCCCAAACTGCACTGCCGCATGTGGAGGTGCTCTCCATAGGAGACCAGAGATGAACACAACTGAGGTTCACCCAGCACTGGGCAGAGCCTGTCCCCATAATAGGCAATAAGGAAGGGGTTGGTCATACCATGAGGTGACATATCTTTGGGGCTCAATGCCTGCCAGGAGGCTAGCACAGGACTTTACACGTGTTAATCATCTGATCCTCTTGCAACCATTTGAGGAAGGTTGTCATATTATTATCCCCATTTTACACCTGAGAAGCAGAGGAACAGGGATTTAAGTGTCCTACCTGTCAAAGGATACACAGATAGTAGGTGACAGAACTGGGGTTTGAACCCAGGTGGCCTGTCTCCAGGGCCTGTGCCTCAGTTGGCCACTGTGTGAATGGACTATCACAGAATCGGCCCAGTCATTTCTCTAGGATGGTGTCAGACAGGACCCAGGTGGGTGCAACCCACTTGAATTTGTTCTTTCAACAAATGGTGTTGAGCACCCTCTGTGCACCAGACAGAGTGCTCCCAGAGGGAAGGAATTCAACAACAAACACCCTCTTAGTTGGCATCATTAGGATTCATAAGAAAAGCCCAACTCTGAAAGAGGATGATTGACAAGTAGATGCTCTGATAGATTCATCGTTTAGGACAGCGGTCACCAACCAGTGGACCACTGGTGGTCGGTGAGGTCTGAAAGGTTGGTGACTGCTGCTTTAAGGAAAACTTTGGAGCAGCGGTCGCCAACTGGTGGTCCACAGACCACTGATGGTCCCTGAGTTCTGGAAGATTGGTGACCGCTGGTTTAGGAAGTTGGCACCAGTCGGAAAGGTATATCGGTGCCAGGGAGAATAAATCTGTTCCAGTCCAAAGGGAGATACCCGCCCCAGAATGCCCTTCAGGAGGGGGGGGATGGTAGCACCTGGGTACCAGGAGCTCATATGCAGGGGAGGCCAGGACTAAGCCAAAGGGACTGGCCATCAAGAGCCAGCATCAAAATAGCTTGAGGCCAGAGCTCAGAATTCAGAGCCCGGAGCAGATGGGTGTGGAGCTGAGCCCCAGCTATGTTTCTCTTGAATGCATCTCATGGAGTCACACTGACAGAACAAGAAAAGCCTCTGAGCAAGAAAACGAGCTCGTGAATGTGGGTCTTCCACTGAGTTAGTCACCCATGTATTCATCCATCAAGAAGCGTTTATTGAGTGCCTTTGGTATACCAGGAACTATTTCACATAACTCTGTCACCCTTGATATTTATTGAAGCTATATGCTATCTTACTAGAGATTTAATGATTTCTCTGTATTTTTCAGTGGCAAATATTCCCCAAGTGTACCTCCCTTTTCCTCTCAACATGGGTCATGTTTGAATATCCAGTGTAGCCTTTTAATAAGAATAATAATAATAGTAACTGTAAATAAGCTACTCTGTGCCCTGTGCTAATAGCAGCTTATATGCAGCTTCATTTAATCCTCACAACAGGCCTAGGAAGTAGGTTCTATTACTTACTCCCATTTTACAGATGAGGAAACTGAGGGTCAGAGAGGGCCAGTGACTTGCCCAAGGTTACACAGCCAGAATGCAGTAGAGCTAGGGTGTGAACCTGAATTTCCTAACTCCATACTTTTAACCTTCATTTCCCCTCTCCCACCTCCCATCCCATGCTTGCCCAGGTAGGAAACGATCAAATTTGCTTGTAGACTCATATACCATGGTTACACATGACTTTTTCTTTTGTTTCCAAAGGTGGTGGCCCTCAGTAAAAGAAGTCAGGAAGCTGAGGCTGCTTTCTTGAGTGTCTACAAGCAATTAGTTGAAACACCAGGTAAGAGATGCTTGGGCTCCATAATTACAGAATTAATTAGAAGGGGCCTCCTCGTGGTGGGAACGGGGGCAGGCTGACTCCTGGGTAAGTTCCTGTCTTCCTTGGGTGGGAATTACGGGGGTGAGTGGGTTCTGTGCCCAGTATGGTGTGACATCGCCACATGGCTCCTCCATCTTCCCCCACTACCTTCTAATGTCAACCAGAGAGCTTTGGGGGCTCCTGGCAAGGCCTCTCACCTGTACTTCCTTGGAAAGCCAAGAAGCCTGTCTTGCCCCCCGGAGGACAAATGGCACCAAGTGCTGTCTGCCAGCAGAGTGTGCTGAAAGACCTCAACGTTTCCTCCCACATGGTACAGCGAATCTCAAAAATTTGATGTAGAGCAAAAACCAAACCCAAAAGAACGTGTACTATATTGCTCTGTTTACATAAAACATGAAGACAGACGAAAATTAGCCTCTTCACAGTGGCCAAAAGGGGGAAACAACCCAAATGTCCATCGATGGATAAATGGATAAACAAATATGCTCTATCCATTCAATGGACTATGATTCCGTAATGAAAAGAATAACACACTGACACATGCTGCCATGTGGAAGAGCCTCAAAAACATGATCCGGGGTGAAATAAGCCAATCATAAAAGGACACATCATATAGGAAGTGTCCAAAATAGGCAAATCTATAGAGGCAGATGTGATCATATGGATGATTACCAGGGCTTGGGGGCAAGGAGGAGGGACTAGGGAGTGAATGCTTAATAGGTACCAGGTTTTGCCGAAACCGGTTTGGCTCAGTGGTAGAGCGTCGATCTGCGGACTGAAGGGTCCCGGGTTTGATTCCGGTCAAGGGCATGTACACTGGTTGCGGGCGCATCCCCAGTAGGGGTGTGCAGGAGGCGACTGGTTGATGTTTCTCTCTCATTGACGTTTCTAGCTCTCTCTCTCTCTCTCTCTCCCTTCCTCTCTGTAAAATATCAATAAAATATATTTTTTTTAAATATAGGTACCAGGTTTCCTCTTAAGGGTATAAAAATGTTTTGGACTAGATAAAGGTGGTTATACTAATGCCACTGAATTGTACACTTTTAAATGGTTACTTTTATGTTATAGGAATTTCGCCTCAATTAAAAAAAAAAAAAACATTAACCTGTGTTGTTAGACAGAGAGTGGCAATAGTTCTTGGGAGGAGCCTCTGGGAGCTAGAGACGCTGTTTCTTGATAAACTTCTATAAGTTGGACTTATTAAAAAAGGCCCACCCTTTGCCACCATCTCATTTATGGACTCAGAAAAGGGAGCCCAGAAGGCTGTAGAGATTTGCTTCACAGCGGCGGCGCTGTGAGGAGACCCCAGTGTGCTAACTCCCTCTACCCAGACAGCCCCCGACCTTTCCCACGGCCTCCATGCAGCTGAGGAATCGGTGCTGTGGGGATTGATTGGCGGTTGATTGAAGAGGAAAGTGAGACCCCAGTGTAAGCCAAGCCATGAAGAAGGCAGAGTCATTTACATTTGAAATAAAATTTGTGTGTGAGATCTTTGTATTTAGGGGGGAACGGTCCTCATTTCACCTGTCTTGGGCAACTTTAGAAAGGATCCTTCCAAAATTCACGGCGACCCTGAACCTCAGAATGTCACCGTGTGTGGAAGCAGGGTCTTTGCAGGTGCAGTTAGTGAAGGACTTCTAGGTGAGATCATCCTGGGGTTAGGGTGAGTTTGTGGCCACCTCACTCCAGTCTCTGCCTCTGTCTTCACATGGGCTTCTCTCTTTGACTCTGTGTCCCAGAAACTCTCTCCTTTCCCTGATAAGAATTTGGGGTCATTGGATTTAGGGCCCACCCGGATAGTCCAAGACTATCTCATCTCAAGATCTTTAACTTCATTACATTTGCAAGGACCCTTTTTCCAAATAAGGTCACATTCACAGGTTCCAGGGATTAGAACATGGACATGTGTTTGGGGGACACCATTCAGCCCGCTACCGAGGCGTCTGCAGCCTTGACCCCCGCTGCCCCAGTCCTGTGCTCTGCCCTGACTCTGCTCTCAGGAAGGCAGCAGGCCCTGTGGGCTTTCTCAATGAGAATGCTTTGGTGGTGAGAATGGCTGGAGCTAGACAGCACAGTGCTGCCCCAGGGCTTCCCCCCCCCCTCACTCTCACTTCCAGACGGCATGGCCCTGTGGTTGAGGCTGAAATAGCCGTGTGTCTGCAGCCCCTGAGGACCACCGCAGACATATCCAAGAAGCCCTTCGCAGCTTTTTGTTTATAAGGTCTTCACCCTCATCAGAGTTATGTGGAAACATTTTGGGAAAATATACCTACCCTCTTATTTCGCTCTTTTCAATCTTTCAAGACCCACAGTCTCAACAACATATGACACTGGAGGGTGACTCAGTACAGAGCCCACAGTTGCCTCCTAGGAGTCCTCACGCAGGCTCCTCGCTGCGCCCCACAGAGCCTCGTCTACAGCACCGGGAGCAGCGCTGACACAGGCCGGTGTCTTCAGGCTTCGGGCCAGACCCGGGCTGGAATCCTGCCGGTACCACTTACTCACTGGGTGACTGCGGATGAATTAATTCACCTCCCTGAGCTTCAGTGTCCTCTTCCATAGATTGGGAATAATGTGAGAACCTACCTCATACAGTTGTGGGAGGCTCCAGCAAGCATGGCACATAGTGGTACTTGCTAAGAGACACCTACAATCATATATATATCAGGCTTCCCTTGGAGAAGTAAAATGTCCCAAGCCTGCAACTGAATCACACTAAGTTTATAACCCAGAACACCGTACACAGTAGCCACCTAGTAACTGTTTGGTGAATGAACTAGAAATATGACTCAGATGCAGAAAGGGGAGGAAGGGTTATTTGAACGAAAAGCCCTCTGCTTGTCATGTCTTTATTTACTCAGTAGCATTTATTGAGCGCCTGCTGTGTGCCTGGCACTTGCAAGACACTAGGAGCATGACCATGAGCTCACCGATGCAGACGGGAGCCCAGCCCTCAGGGAGCTTGCATTCTGGTGGCAGAGGTGACCAGGTCATCGCTTGAATAACCAGCCTCTGTCACAGACCAGGGGAATGCCAACCACTCTAGTGCTTGGGGGTGAGAAGGAGCTTACAGCCCCACTTGGAAAAGAGGTCTCCTTTCTAGGGTTCATTATGGGACTCTTATCTTTCTGGAGATACTGCTGTTAACACAATTACAGGGCCAGGATTGCAGTGCCAACTGGGGGACCTTGAGAGACCCCAAGACAGGCAGGAACTTTCCAGAAGGTCCTTGTGCCCTCTCCCCAAAGGGTTGTTTCCAGCCCGGTGCTGACTCCAGGCGTCTGGTTTCCAGCTCCCTCCCCGGAAATGGAGGGGCAGGGGAAACGGTATGTCCCCAGCTGTCACCAAGTTGGAGAATGAGGAGCTTTAACTGATGGAGACGTACCATACGAACGGCCCCTTTAGGGGCTCTAATTCATTCCGAGACATTTAAGAATAACAAAATGTTTTAATGATTTCTTGGGGGAATTAGGAAGACATATTTTTGCTCTCATTAAATTTTATCCGCAGACACAAGAACCAAATGTCAGATGTGTTTTTGGTGCTCAGAGCTACCCCGCTCGCTGTCTTCCCCACACACGCGGCCCCAACCCCCTCCATAAAAATAACACTCCTGGAAAATTTGCCAGGATATGCACTCTCCTGTTTTTATATTTCTTGACAGGCAAATTATTTGTGGAAATACTCCCGCCCCCCTCCCCGCAAAACCACACAAGTCCTGATTCAACATTTTTGTTTTGAATGACTGCTGCCAACGCAAATCTTTGGCAGAGAATGCGATATAGTGTGATTGCTCAGCAAGTATTTTGATAAGTGTGCAGCCTGTATGTCTGTAATTACGAGAGAAGACCGTAAATCTTTTGGATATTGTTCACACAGATGTGGCGTGAAGTGAGAAAAAAAAGCAGTAAAACGTGTTAAAAGCATAATTAATGTCATTGTTGTGGAGGATGATTTGATTTAAACCTTTCTGACTTCTGGATCCATGACGGCTGATTTCTTTATCACGCTCATCGAGTCACTAGGAACCGACCCGGCTTCAGGAAGCTAACTTGTCAACTAAGTGATTAGTTAAAAGCAAAAAAAGAAAAGAATCAAAATAAGCAAAGAGCGAGTAAGAAGGATGCTGAAGAGATGACAGGGGTGAGTGCCCCAAAGTGTGCTTTCTGCTTTAGTTTGGTTTTTAAAAATCTGATTCGGGCCCTAACCGGTTTGGCTCAGTGGATAGAGCATCGGCCTGTGGTCTGAAGGGTCCCAGGTTCAATTCCGGCCAAGGGGGGATGTACATTGGTTGCCGGCACATCCCCAGTAGGGAGTGTGCAGGAGGCGGCTGATCAATATGTTTCTCTCTCATTGATGTTTCTAGCTTTCTATCCCTCTTCCTTCCTCTCTGTAAAAAAATCAAATATAGCCAAAGCCGGTTTGGCTCAGTGGTAGAGTGTCGGTCTGCGGACTGAAGGGTCCCGGGTTCGATTCCGGTCAAGGGCATGTGCATTGGTTGCGGGCACATCCCCGGTGCGGGGTGTGCAGGAGGCAGCTGGTCGATGTTTCTCTCTCATCGACGTTTCTGGCTCTCTATCTCTATCCCTTCCTCTCTGTAAAATATCAATAAAATATATTTTTTTTAAAACTCAACTATATATATATATATATATATATATATATATATATATATATATATCCTATTTTTTAAAAAATCTGATTCGGGAGATGGCATAATTTCTCTCCCTGCTCCTCAGGAGGCAAAAAGCTGGTCAGCTTAGGGGCTTGAGCTACAGCAGCAGGCACAAGTAGTGGACTGTCAGCTTGGTGTTTTCGAGCTGTGTGACCTTGGACAGGGCCTGAACCTCTCTGAGCTCTAGTTTCTGTGTCTTTAGCAAAGGGATATGTTGACCTGAGGATTTGATATGCTGTGCATGAAAGCATTTGGAGGGTTTAGTAATCAGTAGCCCATTGCAACACTGACATCAGGGGATAAATTACAGTCACAAGTGTTTGCTGTTGATTTCACAAAGTTCTGTCGGTTGTTGCAGATGTGAAGTGATCTGTTTAGCCAACAGGGTTACTGAGTCTATGGAATAGGAAAATTCTTTATAATATTTAGGGATTTAAAATGTTTTCTCCCATATGCACACTGTCAAATCAGAAAATACAGAAAAGTAGAAAGGAGAGAAAACTACCTACTAGGAAAGCAGTGGGACTATTTTGTTGCTTTTCTTTCTGACTTCCTACACACACACACACACATACTTTCTTGAAATGGTCCTTCATTCTACATGAACCATTCGCATCCTATTTCTTTTCAGCCACCACGAGCATCGGTTTCCCTGTGTGATTAAAAGTCCTGGGTAACTTTGGTTCGTTGTGTGTCACACTCTCTTGTGTGGCTGTGCTGTAATTTACTGACCTCCCCCCTCCAACCCTGGGCATTTGGGGTGCTCAGGAACACACAACCTACTGGTATTGTGCTCAAGTTCACGGGACAAAGAAGACGACGTTGAAAGGAAATGAATGTATTGTAGCCAGGTATTGACCACAACCTCAGGATCAGTGGTCAGAGAGAAGACGAATTTTTTTCTCTTTGATTTATTTTGCACTCCTTCGCTTATTAGTTACATTAAATATTTTTGTATGTTTATGAACCACTCACATTTATTCCTTTGTGAATCACTGGTTCATGTACCCTTCGCCCATTTTTCTATCAGAGATCTTGTATTGATTTGTAGATGCTCTTCATATATTAGGGATATTAACCTTTGTCCCGGTAAATGTATTTTCTATTTCCTCTCCTCATTTGCCTTTTGTTTATAATGTCTCTTGTGTGTGGTACATAGTAGGCATTCAAAAAATGTTTGTGGACAGTAGAGCATTTTGCTTTATGGCTTCTGGATTTTACGTCATATTTTAAAAGCCTCTTTTTAGCTCAAGGTTATAGGTTTATATAGTACTTTTCTGATCTTAACTTTTAAAAATTTGAATCTTTGAACCATCTGAAATACATGTTAGTGGAAGTGGAGAGGAAGAACTTAGCTTTGCATTTGTCCCAAATGACTGGTTCTACTGCCACCTAGTGGATAAGCCACCTTGTAGGTATAGGAAATACGGATTTTAGTGTAATGAGAAACTGTCTCTGCCTGTCCTTACCTCCTTCCCTTTCTCCCCACATATGCTTCTGCTTGGTTAGTAGTGTAGGGTCAGGGGAACACCAAAGGGTAACATAAAAGACTACTTAACCCATAAAAAGGAAAAGCTTAATGTAAGTGTCTACCTGCCTGAGCTTCTGATTCTCCATCTGGAAAAGCATACTTACCTCCTGGCACCTCTGGAAGGATTAAACCAGGTGAAAAGTGTGCAGCCCTTAGCTGAGTGTCTGGCACATAGTAACTGCTCAGTAAACAGTGGTTGTCATTGTTATTGTTGGTGTTACTATTACCATCAGCACCCAGTGCCAAGAAAGAAGGCCTCTCTGTGCATGCTTAAGCCAGGAGACCTCCTGAAACAGCCAGCCCTGGCAGTGGAGGGAGGAAAAGGTGGGCGGACTACGTATAGCTCACAGCTGTGTATAAGGGACCACACCCTTCTGCTATTGAAAAACTAAGATTAAAGGATCAAAGTTATTCTCACTGCCACTGTCACCATCGATAGCCTGAGCCTGCCACCCACACAGGAGCCTGGAGCTGGGGCCCAGATGGAAGAAGACTTCTGTCTCGAAGTATTTTGGAGGGGTGCATGCATACTTCTGCATATATGTGTTTCTAAACAGCCTTTCGGACAGCCTTCACGGTTCCAGCTTTCCTAAAAAAGCTCCAAATGCCACTTTCCCTCAGATGGACAGAGTGGGAGGAATGGGACGGCTTCTAGATTCCTGACTCCCCCACCCTGCAAACCCATAGACCCTTTTTTAAAAACACCAACAGCATCAACTAGTGGTGGAAAGTGGAATAGATGATGTTTTACCCATCTCGTCCGACAATGCCTTTGGAAAATCTGCTGTGGTATTAAAATATTATAAATTCGTTGGCAGTATTCTCTATGGGTTTAGATCCAATGTAACCAAAATGAATTAATCATTTTATTAAGCAGTTTATGCACAGAGAGCAGGTTGAGTCTGTAAGACAAGGCACTCTGCCTCCTGACGGTATTCCCCTGCCCGCGCGCCCGCCAAGACCCACCACCTCACCGGTTCCTGCTTGATCTTTCATGTCTGCAACCTGCTCAGTTAATCCACGTCTGATTTGGGGGTCCCTGTTGTGGCAGTTTTATTAAGGCTGGATCTCAGGTCGTTGGATTCCCTCTGCACCGCCCTTGTCTGTATGTGGACTGTGTGTTGCAGGAGTGGAGTAGGGGATTTAAGTCCCCCTCATGCTCTGGGCAGCTGCCGGTGTTGGCCGAAAGGTTTCCAGTGGAAATGCTGAGCCCGGCAGAAACCTGGGCATCCCTGGCTCAGGGGTGTTCTGTCACTTCTGACACGAGGGTATGAGGTTTGCCAGACATCAGAGGGGCACCCGGGCACTTTGGAGACTGGGGACTTGACAGGACCCCGCACTTCCCCAAGCGGGGTCACTGACCTAGGGAGCAGCCTCAGCGCGCCTGGCGCAGCACTGAAACTGGGATCACATTGTGTGTCTGTCACCTTTCTGCTCCCTTCCCGCACCTTCAAAGCCCGCTTACGGCCTTCACTCTCTCTGACTCTAACCGCCCTCCTCTGCATACCATGCTCACAGGCTCTGAGAGTTAGAATGGGACATCTCGAGGGTGGGGGCATTATTCTGCCCCCAACAGAGACACCTCAAAGGAGGACTGGGGATTGAAAACAAGATTTTCCAGACCCTATAGCATCAGGTTCTCTGAGAAACCTCTTCCAAACACGTTAAAGATCTTTTGTCATTCCCCTTTGTGTTTGTAAGAGCAGCCAGTGCCATTCCGCCGATGTGTCAGACAATACCATCAGAGTAAGTGGGAAGGCCTTGGATTTGCCAGCCACCGCGGCCGAGCATTTTGCATACTTGTAATTTGGTAGAACGTTCCAGTCTTCTGGGTGCTAGTAATTCTTTCCCTCCCTGACCCAACCCCCAACAATGTAGCTCTGGACTCTGTGAACTTCTCCCAGACGGGGAAGTGGGAAGAAGTGGGTTTAGCCATCCCCTGTCACACCTGGGAAGTCCGCACTGCCGGGGAGGAAATGGCGAGCAGAAATGCCCAGGGAAGTGAGCATCATGGTCGCCGTGTACTTTCAGAGCAGGGCCCTGCTTACCCCGCAGCCTAAGCCTCCGGAGCCGGAGGGAATACAAACGCAGGTGGGTCAGAGCCCAGGGCCTGCTGCTTTCTCGACAGAACAAGCTTTCCCCGGAACAGCAGGTGAAATGGTGCAGCAGGGGGCAGTGGGCCTCACAGTTTGCACCTAATCAGTTACCACGTGTTATGGGCTGAATCGTGCCCCCCTGGTACCTGTGAACGTGACCTTATTTGAAAATAGGGTCTTTGCACATGTAATCAAGTTAAAAGGAGGTCATTAGGGTGAACCCTAGTCCAGTATGACTGGTGTACTTATAAGGAGAGAGAGACACAGACACAGAGGAGAAAGCCATGTGACAATGGAGGCAGAGACTGAAGGGATGCCACTACAAGCCAAGGATGCCAGCAGTGCCAGAAGCTGGGAGGGAGCATGGCTCTGCCCATACCTTGACTTTGTACATCTAGCTTCCAGAGCACAGTGTATGCGTTTTCTGGGGCCGCCATACCAAATCACCACAAACTGGGTTGTTAAAACAACAGAAGTTGAGCTTGAAGGTGTTTAATAATCACCCTCCCTCAGCATCCCGGCTCCGAAGAGTAGGCCCACGGCCAAAGCACTCCTTTCTGATGACATCCCGTGTTGATTGTGGGCCCAGGATATACTTATAATGGGAATTTGATTCCAGAGCCCAGAAAGGTCTGGTGCTTTGTCCAAGGTAACACAGAAGCCAGCAGCAAGCCAAGAACTGAGCCTTAGTCTTGTGCTCCCAGCCCAATAGTGAGAAATCCCCCATGTCCTGCCCCATGTAAGAAATCCCCCATGTCCTACCCCTTGGCCCACAGCAGTCACCTGGGTTCAAACCCCCCTCTGCCACTTCTGAGCAAGGCGACCTTGGGCACATGGCACCTCTTCTCTGGGACTTCATTCCCGTGTCTGGAAAATGGAGATGGCAGTATCTACCATACTAGGCTTTACCGGCACACACTCCCTGTGCCTCAGTTTCCCTATCTGTAAAGTAGGAATGCAGCAATGCCTACCTCACAGTGTTGTAGTGAAGACTGAATGAATTCTAAAATGTTCAAAGTACTTTGGCTGTTAGGATTCCTCATAATCTGACATTGGCTGAGTCATCTGAACCCCTCCCGACTCTCCCTCAAACTGAGGCGCAGGAGGCAGTATAATGGGAAGAAGAGGCCCAAGGCCATTTCGGCCCTGCTGCCAACGCGGACTTCTGTGGAGTCACTGGACCCCACTTTTCCCCCTCTGTGAATGGAGGGGGGGATATTGCACAGATGAACCTGGCAGGTCCCTCCACGGGGTGACTTTCTAAGCTGGAGTCTTTGGATCCCGAAGTGACATTCAAAACAGATCTGTTGGATTCTGGATCTCCCAGGGACTGCTGAGATATGGGAGGCTATTCCTGTCCCAAGGTTTCCCAGAGGTCACAATGCAGACAGCCAGCCCCCAGAGCACCACGAGCCTGGGAGCACCGCCTCCTCTCAGCGATCAACACTTAGCGAACCCCGCTCTGCACCCAGCACTGTGCAGTCTCCAATGTGTTCTCTCGCCCGGTCACCAGAACCACGCTTTACACGTGCTGCCCCATTTTACAAGTGAGAAAGTGAAGGTTCTAACTGTCCAAAGGTCCTTAAATCATACTGCCTCTCTCCTCTGTCTTAATCTTCCAATAATAGTTTCGGGGAAGTAGCCACTGTTATGTTTTTCTCACTTTATAAGTGGGGAAAACTGTCAACCCCTGACTCTCAGAAGGGGGTCGATGACATTGTATCACCGAGTGTAAGCTTTTGGCTCAGGTGGGCTCGTGGCAGCGGTGTTCAAGCCATCAGCTGGATCTTTCCACCTCCTTGGAACCAGCTGGATCTTCCCTCCTCCTTGGACCCTCCTCCATGGCAGCTTGGAGCAGCACCCTCCAGTGTTTACCTAACTTCCCCGGCCCTGGCAAGTGCCTGTTGCCTCTTCCCCCTTTCTCAAAAACCAGGACACAATAGGAAGTGTTTTCTTGAACTTATTAAAAAATCCAGACTTGTAAATTAATTTGTCCGTGTTGTACAAAGGGAGTGCAGATGAACTCATTAGCATTCGCACAACAAATAATTATAGATGAATTTTTAGCTGGCCTGCCTAATGCGCTCGCTGGGTTAATTATGTCAATGTATAATTACATCAGCCCGGGGAGACATAATGGCACACCCCGCTGAGCAGGCCCTGCCTAATGACGGTGTGGAGGGAGTGCTGACAGGGGAAGGCGGCAGCCTTCCTGCACACCTGCCTACCCAGCACAAACCCCACTGTCCAGCCTCCCACCATCTAAACAGACAGACGGGAGGAGAGGGCCCTTGTTCCAGCCAGACCTGAAGGCCCCCGGTATAGGTACTTCCCCGTTTCTTCCATCAGCAAATATTTATTCGGTCGAGCTGTCCGTCCATCCACAACGGGCCAGCAAAGGAGCAAAAGAAGATGTGGTCCGGTGCCTGCCTTATTGTGGCATTTCAGCCTAGTGTGCGTTAATTAGGTGGACCTGCAAATTACTGAAAATTACAAGTACAATGACTGCTGTGAAGGAAAGGTGCAGGCCACTGAAAGAGCTCATATCAGAGGACTGGCTGGTCATGGAAGGCTTCCTGGGAAAAGTGACATTTGAGGCGCAAAGACAAGTCAGCATTAACCAGCAGAAAGGGGTAAGGGAGGCAGGGTGCTCCTGGCCGAGGCTCCTGCTATAAAAGGCTCGGGTGGGGAAGGCGCAGTGGAGGGGCTGAGGGAAGAGGGCGGTGAGCCTGGAGCTCAGAAAGGCAGGAAAGGCCAGGGCTTCCATTTGTTCTGAGCTGAGAAGTGCCAGGCGCCATGCTGAGCACTCTGCATGGATCTCCTTCACAGCCCCATGGAGTGGGTACCTCCGTGGTGAGGCACAGAGAGTTACAGTCTTTAGCCAAAGTCACACAGCAATCCTGAGAAGCAAGTATGGATTAGACCAGAACCCGAGGATCTGTCTCCAGGGTTCATACTCCAATCCCTCCGCCCCTTAGCAGGGAACAGCGGCCAGGCAGATGCTGGCAGGAGACCCTCGTGGAAGGATGAGAAAGACTGAGGGCTCCGGGGCTTTTAAAAGGACCGTGGACCAGACCCAGGACCCTGATCTGGAGTGAGGAGGCCCTGGCTTTCCTGGGCCCCCATGAACACTCGCCCGTGGCCGCTGGGGTTGAAATGTCCACACCACTGGGACAGGAAGCATCAGAGAAAGACCAGCTCACATCTCACCTCCACTCCTTAGCAGCTCGCCTGGCTTCTCTGAGTCTCCGCTTTCCCATCTGTGGAAATGAGTGGATCCTCGCCAGCCTCCAGGGATGCTGGGAGCATCATGGAGCCTGTTCCCATGGGCAAGCTTGGTGGCCTGGAAGATGCCACACCAACCGCTGGCATTATCCAGTCTTAGTGCCTGCCTGGGTGGGCAGTTGAGCAAAGCCGCCTGGAAGAAAAGGTGCTGGATTCTCGATCTGAAGAAAGGAGGTGTTCGCTAGGTGACAGTGGGAGAGGGAACAGAATTCCAGGCAGATGCGCCTGCACATTCCTCACTTTTCAGCTGTTGGGAATTAAGGAGGCCTCTAACACCCAGGTGTGCGTTTCCAGAAAAGCCCTGTGTGTCAAAAATGATGGTATATTAGTCCGCTGAGAAGTACCCCACAGGTTGTATGTGCAGAGCTGCTGTTAGGGAAATGTAGGTGAAGGAACATAGGGAGGGGCTGGGAGAACTGGGTGGAAGCATCCAGCCCACATGAAGCCTAAGGAAGGGCTGGGACAGGCTTCGGGGGGGCCCGGGGCCCTCGGAGTAGTCCCATGTCCCGGAAGCAGGTCCACTCTATCTTCGCTACCTTCAAGCCTTGTCTGGAGAGGCTGGCCTCACACTGATGGATTTCAGAGCAAGGTCCTTCCTCAGCGACATTCCTGTGGTTGGAAGCATGCAAGACACAGTCTCATGGCCACCATAGAGGGCATCATAGGATTTGGAAAATGCAATTATAGTTATTGTTATTACCATTCCCAGCTGTTCAGGACACCCGCACCCATGGGGACAGCACGCGTTTCCCTGAGCCAGTGCCTGGAAAAGGCCGCTTCCTCATGACATTGCTCCCTGCGGCCATCAGAGCGACTCCAGGCAGCTCTTGTGGATTGTTCCCCCACCCCAGCTCCCCGTGGAAGGACCCACCAGGTCCATGGCTTCAGTCTGGGTAACCCTCAGCCCTCAGGGCCCCCAACAGCCCCTGTCCTCCTCTCTCTGCAGACCCTGTACCTGTATTTGAGGCAACGCGCAGCCTAGACGACAGACTGCAGCCCCCCAGCTTCAACCCCAGTGGGCACCCACTGCGAGACCGCCACGCTTCATGGAAGAGAAACCCCGAGCTCCTCAGCCCTAAAGGTACTGGTAAGGCCTTCACTGGATGTCCATAGCAGTCAACTTGTCTGTGGATCTCTGGCAGCCAAACTGTCCCTCCTTAACACATTCAGTTCCAAAGGCATGCACTAACCCCTGGGATGCGCTACCTGGGCACCTGCAATGAGCCGGGTGGTGATTGAGCCTCTGAGTGTGTGCCGTCAACTGTGGGGAGGGGAGAACAGTATGGAGGTTCCTCGGTAAGTTAAACCTAGAGTTACCCTGTGACATAGCAATTCCATTCCTACCCCAAAGAATTAAAAATGTGCTGAAACCAATTTGGCTCAGTGGATGGAGCGTCGGCCTGCGGACTGAGGGGTCCTGGGTTTTATTCCGGTCAGAGGCATGTGCAATGGTTGCAGGCGCATCCCCGGTGGGGGGTGTGCAGGGGGCAGCTGATCGATGTTTCTCTCTCATCAACGTTTCTAGCTCTCTGTCCCTCTCCCTTCCTCTCTGTGGAAAATCATTAAATATATATTTTTAAAAAGAGATAGAATAACCTTTAAAAAAAAGAATTAAAATTGTGTACACCAATATTTATCAGCAGCACCACTCACAATGGCCAAATGGAAACAATCCAAATGTCCCTCAACTGATGAATGGAAAAAACAAAATGTGGCATATCCAAAAAATGGAATGTTACTCAGTCATAAAAAGACATGAAGGTCTGCTTTATGCTACAAACTTGAAAACATTATGATAGTGAAAGAAGCCAGTCACAAAAGGATATATATTATGATTCTTTTTATATGAAATATCCACAATACCTAAATCCATAGATACAGAAAGCAGGGCTGGTGGTTGCCAGGAGCTGGGGGAGATGGGAATGGGAGTGACTGTTTAATGGGGACAGGTGTCTTTGCTGGTGGTGACATTGTTATGGAATTGGTGGTAATAGTTGTACAATATTGTGAATATACTAAATATCATTGAATTGTACACTTTAAAATGGTGAATTTTATGTTATGTATACACTGAGTGGCCAGATTATTATGATCTCTGAATGCATAATAATCTGGCCACTCAGAGTGTGTGTGTGTGTGTGTGTGTGTGTGTGTGTGTGTGTGTGTGTGTTAGAAGCCCAGTGCATGAATTCGTGCATGGGTGGGGTCCGGCCAGCCTGGCCAGGGGGAGGGGACATGGGTGGTTGGCCGTCTGGCCTGCCTGCTGGCCGAGGGGGAAATTTGCATATTAGCCTATTATATAAGATATACACTGAGTAGCCAGATTATTATGCATTTAGAGATCATAATAATCAGGCCACTCAGTGCATTTTACCATGACTTTAAAGAAAAATAGGAAAGCTGAGGAGACAGAGACAAGTCTGAGAGAGCAAAGGAAGCCTCGGGTGTGCTGTATGAGGTTGGCATGATGGGAGCTTGACTTAACATACGCACACACCCGCTGGCTGCAACCCAGCTGACCTCGGTGACAGCAGTTCCAACAGCTGCGCTCTCTCCAACACTAAGTTTGGGAAATTTATGCTTCTCACAACGTTTGATCAATCTGATTTGCAGAAAGTGGCTCTGGTTGTCATACTGCTCTCAGCACTGGGCATCTTTTCATCTTTTTCTTCCTCCAGAGCAAAGAGAGGGGACGTCTCCAGCCGGGCCCACGCTGACCGAGGGCAGCCGCCTCCCAGGCATTCCCAGCAAAGCCCTCCTGACAGAAACTTTGCTGCAGAGAAATGAGGTGGAGAAACAAAAGTGAGTCGGGGAGGGAGAGGCAGGCTCCTGCTGCCCCACCTAGCTGTGAGGTGGCACAGGAAAGCCACCCCTGCCCAGGACAGCTGGGGAATCCAGATGCAAGTTGGAGGTGAAGACATAGATAGGCCTGGGTTTAAGCTCCAACTCGATAGTCCAGCGGCCACCCCGGGCAGGTCACCTCACCTCTCTGAGCTTCAGGTTCCCCACCTGGAAAATGGGGCTCGTGGTAGTTTATTAGCCTGGGTTCTCCAAAGAAACAGAACCAGTAGGATTTTTTTAATTAATTGAGATGTATTTTCAAAGTCTTAAATCACACAATTGGGACTAGCAAATCTGAGCTAGTAGACCTGGCCAGCAGGCCGGAAACTGTCAGGCAGAAGTCACTGTTACAATCTTGAGGCAGAACTTCTCTTCCTTGTTTTTGTTTTAAGACCTTCAACTAGTTAGACCAGGCCTACCTACATTAGTGAGAATATTCTCCTTTAATTAATGTCAACTAATTGTGGATGTTAACCACATCTACAAAATACTTCACAGAAACACCTAAATTAGTGTTTAATGGGATAAATGGATATTATAGCTTAACCTCGTGGACACTTAACATAACCATCAACTCCTAGTCTGCCATGGGAATGAAACTCCTGTGCATACCTATTAGCCTGGCACTCACACAGAGTGCCCCTCCCCCAAAAAATGCTGCCAGAAACTTAACTGACCCAACCATTATGGAGGCCACATATCAGCAAAACAGTGGGGCAGCTAAATGCCCAAATGCCAAGTTTAAGGACACATTGTATTTAAGACAGAGGTGGAGATTACAGGGAATGGGCAAGGGGGCTGGGAAAGTGGGGTGGGGCTCAGGCAAGGCCCACTCATTGAGCAGAGCTGGCAGGAGCACCCCGGTCTCTCCACAGGGGCCTTCAAGAAGTACAAATCACTTTGGCAGCCAGACTGGGGGAGGCAGAGGAAAAGATCAAGGTCCTGCATTCAGGTATGTATGTGGCACATGGCCCTGGCCCTCACATAGCACCCTGACCATGAGGAGGAAGGGAGGCGCTGACACTATGAACAAAGGCCCAGGGGTTTTTAGAATCAAGGGGGTAAGAAGGGAGTTTGGGAAGGGGAAGGAGAGAAATTTATATTACCCAGTGGGGGACTGAGGCCCCCCATCCCTGGAGGCCATACTATTGTGGAGAGAGGTTTGAGCTAGAATTAAGATCGGGGTGGCAAATGTAAGGTCTTCCGTGTCCCAGCACACAACTAAGCCAGCGGTCAGGTTAGAGAAGACAGTAGGGTGGGTGGGATCTGGGCAAACTGGAGAACCCAGCCAGGCGCTGCCTTATGGCCTGGTGTGGCCGATCCCTTCAACTTTCCTAGAAAAATCAGAAATCTGGAATCTGATGAGAAATCCCTCATTTATTATCATATGCTTCTATCTGTTGACTTTGTTACCCCTCCCTGTCCCCCTTACTTGCCAGGTCTGGGTCTCAGGGTGGATGAGCAATGGGTAGATCATCCTACCCTGGTGACCTGAGGGTGTTAGAAGGCTCATACCCTCGGCCATGGGACAGACAGCCTCCCTCCCACCCCAGCCACTCCACGTGCCTCTCTCTCACCAGCTTGAAGCCCCTCTAGAACCTGTCACCAGGTCTAACCACAAGAAAGGTCTTTCCTCATTACCCTAGACCTCACTCTGCCTCGCAGGCCCTGCGGGAGTGGGTCCACCTCCCCGGGGGCGGGCAGCTCACCTGGCTCTTTACTTTTTCCCAGCGCTGAAGGCCACGCAGACGGAGCTGCTGGAGCTGCGGCGGAAATACGATGAGGAGGCGGCGTCCAAGTAAGTGAACACCCTGCTGAGGTGTGCCTCCCCCTCTGACCCTCCCAGACATGCCTGCTCTTTCTGATTCTGTATGAGGCACCCATCTTATTAAACACCCCTGCTCCCCACCCCACAGGCACACAGCTAGATTCACTGGCCACTGCTGTGCCATGTGTGGACAGCAGACCATGAATGGCATTCTGGGACTACGGGGCAGGGACCTGCGCCTCACCCAGCCTCCTGGGGCTGTCCCTCCCCCAACTCCACAGTCCAATCCTCAGGGCCGAGTGTCAGTCACTTAAATTACTCTGTACTCAATGTTTCCTCAGGATTTAAGACACTGTTTATTTCACAAACACTTATTTAGTGCTTACTATTTCCCCGGCACTATGCTGAGTCCCCGGAGGAAACATTAGAACACAGCCCTGGCAGACACTAGCCATGTACAGTGATACATTCATTCATTCACATACACCCCCGAGCATTTCCTGTGTGCCCGGTACTGTTCTGGGCACGTGGTAAATGCCCTGAAGGGAAGAACAGGAGCAGCAAGAGGGGAGAACAGGGAGAAGTGGGCTCCCTGAGGAGGTGGCTTTCCGTGTGAGCCCTGAAATGTGAGTAGGAGAGGGCACATGAAGAGCGCTGGGGAGTGTGCTCCGGGCAGTTGGAAAAGCTTGCGCAGAAGAGGGCCCGGAACATGCATGAGCACACGTGTGGCTTACAGTCACCAAATGCTCCCACATCCTCCTTTGGCCCCCACCCCGCACCAGGCAGGGGGCAGCCAGGGTGAAAGAGCCTGTTTAGACGCGCTAGGTGCTGAAGGGAGGAGTGCAGCGAAGTAAACAGATGGCACTTTGGGGAGCACAGAGGGCACCTAGGATGACACTTTGGACCGGGTTCTCTTGAGGAAGGCATTCCAGGCAGAAGGCAGTAGGAGCAAAAGCTGGAGGTGTTGCTCTGCCACCTTCAGAGAGTGGGCCCTGGGGGATGTGAGAGGCCAGGCTGGAGTCCTGAGGCCTTTTCCATTTCCCCGAAGCCTGGGTTCTTTTCCATCCAGCCTGGTTTCTCCAGTAAGAAGAGTGGAAGGCAGCCGCCTTGGCCCTCAGGGTTGAGACCCTTAGGTTCAGGCAGGGATGGGGGGGTGTCAGTATGGGTAGGGGGCCTGGTGGTGGCCAGGGTCCCTTCCTCAGGGCCTCATCTTTCTGTCTCAGGGCAGATGAAGTCAGCCTGATCATGACCAACCTGGAGAAAGCTAATCAGGTGAGGAAACCTGTCCTGGGGCAGGGGGGAGGGGGGGGATTCATTTTGCACGTGGTGGGGGTCTCGGGCCAGGCTGGGAGGAAGGGCTATGCTCAATCTGTATTTGTTGAACTATGTGCCATACAGAGGAGGGAGAGGTGCAGACAGAATACTCAGAAATAGGACGGTCCAGGCAGCAGCAGTCAGAGAAGGGCATTTGACCCAGATTTCAGGAGTCAGGGAAGACCTCCTGGAGGAAGGACCATGGAGCTGAGTCCCGATAAATCAGTCCAGACTGCAAATGATGGCGTTCCAGACAGGGAGCGGCCTGGGCACAGGCTGGGAGGCAGCCTGCGCAGCCGGCAGGAGGCCTCCGGGTGTCTGCACGGCAGGAGGAAGGAAGCAGAGCCTTGGCCAGTGATCCCAGCCCGCAGCGCCCATCGCCAGGCCGAGTTGGGACATGGGTCTCTCCCGGCCACGCCCGAGTGAGGAGCCAGGGTCGGTGATGGAGCACAGGGCTGGGTCTGCTTCTCTCCCTCTCTCCCACCTGGGGTCTCCTCCAGCACTCTGTCCGTAAATTCCCAGGGGTGGGATTGCTGGGGAGAGGATCGGTGCGCTTATAATTTGGCAGATGTGGCCAAACTGCCCTCCACGGGGTTGGACCAATTACACTCCACCCCGCACGGTGGGAATGGCCTGTGTCCCTGCCTCGCAGTGCTGCCTGTCACCAGACGCCAAGACCTTTGCCAGCCAACCAGGCTAAAGAAATGATCTTAGTTTAAATAGAGAGGACTTTTCATGTTTATTTTTTCTGAGTATAAACTAAAACCTGTTCATTATAGAAAGTATGGAGAAGGAAATAAATGTCATCATATTAGGTTTTTAATATCCTGAATGTGAACAAGCAGATTCTGGAGCAGAGCAGATCAGTGCTGTTACTGACATAGCAATAACCATGCCAGTTTGCCCCGATTCTTTTTTTTTTAATATATATTTTATTGAGTTTTTACAGAGAGGAAGAGAGAGGGATAGTTAGAAACATCGATCAGCTGCCTCTTGCACACCTCCTACTGGGGATGTGCCCGCAACCAATGTACATGCCCTTGACCGGAATCGAACCTGGGACCTTTCAGTCTGGAGGCCGACGCTCTATCCACTGAGCCAAACCGGTTTCAGCACCCCGATTTTTATGTGGAGTGATGGGGCACCCTAAATGCACCAGAGTTTACAGTACAAACTGTACGTTAGTCCCTCTAGGCTCCTCTTTCCCCCCCCCCCCCAAATTGAAATCTGGGAAGTTCTGAGAAGGGACCTTCTGAGAGAGGAAGATAAATTATCTCCCGAGTGTCACGGCGAGCAGAAGGGCAGGGATCCGGGGTTTAGCACATGGAATGCAAATGCTTCTCTCCGGGGGCAGACAAAGCTGGTAGTGTTAGACCCAAGCTTTACAGCCCAGGGGATGTCTCCACAGTCTGGGGCTCATCCCCTCGAAATGTAAACACGGGCCCTCAGGGAGGTAAATACCTCTGGCATTCTCACTAGTTCGTCTGTCATAAATTGTCTTCCAGGGCCTGCCTTTTAGCCCAGATCCCAGGCTTCGGTCAGAGTTGCTCGGAAAGCCCCAACTGTAGAAATAAGAATATTTTCTCTACAGCCATACACACCCAAAGTATAACTGACTTGAAGCTTCTCTGGAATAAGGCAGGATATAATAAATAAACAAATCCATTAAAAAATAAACAGAAAGTGCCCTAGCTGGTTGGGTTCAGTGGATAGAGCATTGGCCTGCAGACTGAAGGGTCCTGGGTTCGATTTTGATCAAGGGCGCATGGGGGCTGCTGGCTCAATCCCCAGTAGGGGGCATGCAGGAGGCAGCTGATCCATGAATTTCTCTCATCATTGATGTTTCCATCTTTCCCTCTCCTTCCTCTCTGAAATCAATAAAAATATATCTAAATAAATAATCAAACAGACAGAATATGCCATTGGATGTGTGTGGGTCTCTATGTGTACATAATGGGCATAGCATCCCGATTATCAAGGTCAGTGTGTAAGTTAAACATAATCACTATGCCCTGTGTCACCAGCTGAGGGTAAAAATAAAGTTGCAGCTGTTCTGATTTTTCAAGTAATAGTTCAAGATCCCACATACCCTGTTGATGTTAATAAAGTTAACCAGTTATTGACACACATGTGTCAGGCACCAAGCTAAAATGCCTAATGAGTTGTGTTTTACCAAATTACTTAATAAAAAACAACTCTAGAAGGAGTTGCTTTTATAATCCCCAAACTGAAACTGGGGAGATGAAATCTTTTACCCAAGGTCACACACACCCAGGAAGTGACAATGTACAGCTTTCTCTCCAAAGCCACAAGGCTATATTGTTAACATTTAGATGCTTCCTCCCAGGCTTTTATTCTCAGAAATGTTTGAAGAGTTAAGATACCCCGTAGCCCTAGCCGGTTTGGCTCAGTGGATAGAGCGTCGGCCTGCGGACTCAAGGGTCCCAGGTTCGATTCTGGTCAAGGGCATGTACCTTGTTTGTGGGCACATCCCCAGTAGGCAGCTGATGGATGTTTATCTCTCACCAATGTTTCTAACTCTCCATCTCTCTCCCTTCCTCTCTGTAAAAACTCAATAAAAATATATTAAATAAAACAAAAAAAGATGCCCTATAGACCCAATTCAGTAAACCGCCTCTTTCTGATTTAGAAGTATTTCAGTGTGTCTCTGCAGTAGATGTGTTTCACTTTCCCCGTTTCACAAAAGGAAAGCTGAGACGCAGGGCGGGGAAGCGCCTTACCCAGGGGCCTTCAGGAGCTTGTGGGCTGGGACACCACCTCAGCAGAGCCCCATCCAGGATTCCACACCAGCTGGCAGGGGAGCTGGAAACAAACTCGCCTTCTGACCAGACAGGCCTGAGTTTACTTGGGATACAGCGTGGCCTGGAAGTGTGTAAAAAGTTGCCCATCCCATCAAGACAGCATCTCCTGCTGCCCTTGTGGATTGGGGACGTTCTGACCCCTCTTGGAATCTCAAGAACCCTGGGGGAACCAAAAACCAAGTCAAGGGTTCAAGACCCAAAAAGTAGGGCCCTCGGCCCTCAGCCCTCAGCCCTGCCTGCGACGGTGGAGGGAGAAGGTGGGGGGCCAGGGTGACAGCCATCGTGGCCCCATCCACTTCTTAACCACATGTGTCCCATTCTCCTCCTCAGAGAGCTGAGGCTGCCCAGCGGGAGGTGGAAAGTCTCCGGGAACAACTCGCCTCCGTCAACAGCTCCATCCGCCTGGCCTGCTGCTCCCCCCAGAATCCCGGTGGGGTAAGCATGGTGGGAAGCCAGAGGCAACGGCTGGGAAAGGCTATGTTTGTGGTTAGAATGTATGGGTTGTTGGTGTGCATCTATGCAAAATTGTGCACACGGATGTGTGGGTTTCTGATGCTTATAGTGGGAGTAGCATCTTAATTGCCAAGGTCATTGTGTAGTTAAGCAATAACTACGACTAGTCTCAAAAGTTAAGGGTAAAAATACAGCCCCAGTTCTTTTAACTTTTCAAACTCAAGCTCCCATATATCCTGATTA
This sequence comes from Vespertilio murinus, assembly GCA_963924515.1. NCBI lineage: Eukaryota > Metazoa > Chordata > Mammalia > Chiroptera > Vespertilionidae > Vespertilio > Vespertilio murinus. The sequence continues at coordinate 9,416,853 of OZ004720.1, read as the reverse complement.
ACTGGAAATTCAGTATCTTCTTTTATTTTTTTAATATATTTTATTGATTTTTCACAGAGAGGAAGAGAGAGGGATAGAGAGCCAAAAACATCGATGAGAGAGAATCATCCATCAGCTGCTTCCTGCACACCCCCCACTGGGGATGTGCCTGCAACCAAGGCACATGTCTTTGACCGGAATCAAACCTGGGACCTTTCAGTCCGCAGGCCGACGCTCTATCCACTGAACTACACCGGTTTCAGCATCAGTATCTGCTTTTAAAGGTCACCTCACACCCAATTGTCCAAAAATGCCAGAAACTTACTCAGACCAAAGAGGATCATTCCTATTGCCAAATGTTTGTCCCGCAAGAGGGCAAGGGGGTGGGAAGGTCTGATCAGTGGAGCAGCAGTGCAGTTTTGGTGGATGTCACCAGGTGTCACTGTTGACCGCTGGTCTCACACTGCTTGGTGAATGCTTGGGACTACCTCCTGCTGGTTCTCTACATCCTTCAGACCCAAACAAAAATGCATACCAAGATCTGAGGTTAATGCTCATATTTAGCCATTCTTGCCCAAAACATGCCAGCAGTGATTCCAATGCCACACGCTATGAAGAGCTAATTTTCTGTCATTAACCCTGAGGTCTCTGTATTCTTTTTAAATATATTTTTATTTATTTCAGAGAGGAGAGAGAGAGAGAAACATCAATGATGGGAATCATTGATCGGCAGCCTCCCAAACCCCCCACTGGGGGCTGAGACCACAACCCGGGCATATACCCTTGACCTGAATTGAACCCGGGACCCTTCAGTCTGCAGACTGATGCTGTATCTACTGAGCCAAACGGGCTAGCATGAGGTCTCTGTATTAAGCCTGCTTGGCTAGTGCATCTTTCTCTTTCCCCCTGGTTGGTGTCCCTTTGGGTCCCAGATCATTTCCTGCCGAAGGATTTTAGTCAGAACCACCCCACCCTATCCTTGTGTCATATATTAGGAGTCTCCATCTCTCTTCTGTCAGAGAGCCTTGAGTTCCTTATGTAAATTGGTCCACCTACTTTCAGACAAGGCATTAGATTCACGATTCCTTACATAACAGGCCTACCCCAGGGTGATTTATCGTCTCCACCCTTGAACCTGAAGTGACCGGCATAATTTTAACCTCACCTGCCACCCTGATGCACAGGCCTGTGTCTTTGTCTTTTTCTGTTTGAATATTGGAATGTGCGTCTGTTTGTGACCTTTGAAAAATGACTGCATCTTTACTCTAACTGTGCCTCAGTTTCTTCATCTGTACAAGATTATAAGACTGTTAAGAGGATTACATGTAAAATACCTAAAATGGGACTTGACTCAATCTATGCTCAGTAAATTTTTAATGCTACTATGGCTATTATTATTAATATGGTTTTGGTATGTCTGGGTTTTTTACCACAAGAGCAATGGTCTTTTTGAGCATATACATGTCTATGTGTGTCTGGTGATGTCCACATGAGTGTGTCTGGTGATGTCCACATGAGTGTGTCTCCTTGACACCTGTGCATTTCTCTATGTGTGTCAGCGTGAGTATTCAGGCAGGTGTGTGTGTCAGTGTATGTTGTGACTATCGATATGTCCACCTGTGTCTATGTCCCAGGAGGTGGTGTGTGTGTCACTGTGCCTGGATGTCTGCACGACACAGAGTGCACACGACGGAGACTAAGAGAGCAAGAGCTCAGGAGGATGCCTCAGAGAGAATTTGCTGATGGATCTTAATTAACCCCCGTGGAACCCAGCAAATGCCTGTGCTAATCAGCCACCAGGATCTTGGCTAGTTTGTGGCGAGCTTTTCTGAGTACAACAGTGGCACTCGATGCTAATTAATTTAATGTGTTAATGGCATCCGCTTCCTGTTTTAATTGTCACTTATCTCCATGGAAGAATACCCAGGGTTGGCAGTGATGGGTTTTTATTTTGATTTGATTTGTTTTTGTAAACCTTCTTAGATTCTTTTGTAACTGAACTCAGAATCAGCCTGACTTCAGTTTCCCTCAAACAGCAACCTCTGGTCTTCATCTAGGACAGAGGGACCATTTCCTAAAACCTAGAGAAGCAGTGGGGTCGGGGCTGGAGGTAAATTAGGAAAAGGAAGGAACCACCCCTGATGTGACCTGTGGCTGCAAGGTCTCAGGTCTGACCAATGGGTCTCTTACTGCCTGGAATGGAGACATCCTGCACCCATTTTAGAAACCCAAACCTATGCTGTTCCTCTGCTGGGAAACAGGGGTGGGCAAACTTTTTGACTCGAGGGCCACAACGGGTTCTTACACTGGGCCGGAGGGCAGGAACAAAAGCAGCCTGACCATGCTGGCACTCTCCTCTTGGGCTGCTGGTGAAGGAGCGGAGGGGAGAGCAAGAGAACCCTCTGCTCTTTCGGCTCCGCGGGCCGGATAGAACAGCCGAACGGGCCGGATCCGGCCCGCAGGCCGTAGTTTGCCCTCAGCTGCTAGCACCACACTTCCTCACCCTGACCCTGGTCCTGATACTGACCCTGATATTCTAGCCCTAATATGCTAACACTGACCCTGATCCCAACCCTAATCCTTAACTCTAACCCCAGTTCCTAACCCTAGCTCTCACCCCTGATCCTGACCCTATTGACTTTTTTGCTGAGTCATAATAGCTATTTTGGCTGAGTTATGCTATTTTTACATGTCCCCTGAGGGGTCCCAGACTACAAGAGGGCACAGGCCAGGCTGAGGGAACTATTCTCCCCAACCTCCCAATGCCTAAATTTCGTGCATCAGGCCTCTAGTAATATACATAAGGGAAAATGTGCATATCATAAGTACACATTGAATTTTTCAGAATGAACACACCCCATAACCAGCATCTAGATCAAGTAGAACATTCCCAACCTCCCAGAACCTGTGTTTATATCTGATCTTAATTGAATAACACACACATCTTTGTGTCTGGTTTCTTCACTCCATATTATATTTTGGAGAGTCATCCTTTTTGTGTTGGAGTAGTTGTAGATTATTCTTTTTCATTCCTGTATATTATTCCATTGTGGGAATATACCATAGTCTATCCACATCCTCTTGTTGGTAGACATGTGGGGGTTTCCAGTTTGGGGCTATTACAGAGGCTGCTGTGAATGTGTGTCCTGGTGTCCAGGTCTTGGTGCAGAAGGGCCTCCCGCATATATAACCTATGAGTGGAAGCACACATGTTCCCTTTCAGTGGATGCTGCCAAGCAGTGTTCTAAATCTCTAACCTGTTCGTGAACTTCATCACAGTTTAGACACATTTTCCTCCAGAAAATCTTTCCTGCTCACATCCCCTCCCACCTGTTTAGTTTCAAGAATAGAGGGAAAGGCGTCCACGCTGGTAAGTCCAGCCTGGACAAGGCTCAGAGGCGGAAAGAGAAAAGCCGTGGGCCTGGCAAACAAGCAGACTGTTCTGTGGGGCTCAGCACGAAGACCCTACCTCAGACGGAGCCCCTGTGTTGTTTGGGACTCAGGTGGGGAGCCAGCCCCTCAGCCCCTCAAAACCCCGCTTTGCCCTCAGGATAAGGTGAGCTTCACGCTGTGCTCGGGCCCGCGGCTCGAGGCTGCGCTGGCCTCCAAGGATCGGGAGATCCTGCGGCTGCTGAAGGATGTGCAGCACCTCCAGAACTCTCTGCAGGAGCTGGAGGAAGCCTCTGCCAACCAGATCGCCGACCTGGAGCGGCAGCTCACAGCCAAGTCCGAGGCCATCGAGGTAGGTCTTTGGGGAACGGGTGGGCAGGTGGGAGATGGTGGGACATTCCCAGGCAGGAGGACAGCCCGGCCTCATCGTCTTTGTTTGCTCCTTAGAAGCTGGAAGAGAAGCTCCAGGCACAGTCTGACTATGAAGAAATTAAAACAGAGCTGAGGTACTGTGCAGTGGGGCTCAACAGACCCCAGCCCTCTTCCCTGGTGGGGCCCCCTGAGCGGATGGCCAGGGCCCTTGGCAGAATCCATCACCTTCCTCCCGCCCACCTCACTCCACTTTGTGACGCCCTTGTCTCCTCTGCACCGGTGCTGGGGTGTCATGCGCAGGCCTTCACCATTACGAGCTGCCTGTCGGAGAACATGAAGGCAGCCGAGTTGTCGGGGTGTGCTGGGGGAGGCGGGATGGCTCATTGGTCAGACAAGCTCGAGTGGGCCAGTGTGGGAGTCGGTTAGCACCTCACCCCTCCTGGTAACATGGGAACCAGTTGACAAGCCCCTACTTAAAGCCTCGGTACCATGAGTTCAGCCTTGTGCGGGTCCGGGGGTGAGGGCAGTTGTTCTCAGCCAGCGAAGATGAGCCAGCGGAAGTGCCTCCCCCCAGGCCTCCCCCAGGCCAGGGAAGCATGGCTGCTTCACGCTCCCCCCTCTCTCTGGCAGCATCCTGAAAGCCATGAAGCTGGCCTCCAGCACCTGCAGCCTCCCCCAGGTGAGTGTCCCTGCCGCTCCTGCCCAGGGACCGCCCGCCCCGGGAGCCTTCCACCAGCCACCGCCCCCAGCCCGGCCTCTTGTCTCCTCAGAGCCTGGCCAAGCCCGAGGACCCGCTGCTCCTGGCCAAGGAGGCCTTCTTCCCCGCACAGAGGTTTCTGCTGGAAAAGCCGGGTCTCTTGGCCAGCCCTGGTAAGGGAGGGGGTGTTCTCGGGTTGGGGCTGTGGTGGGTCCTCGGCCCCCTCCATGCCCACTGCCTTCCTCTGAGGCAGGAGAGCGATGGAGAAAGGGGGTGCGCAGTGATCGACACCTACTGTGTGCCTGGCACTGAGCTGGGCACCATCCATGTTGAAGCCAGTTGGCAGCCGTTCCACGGGATGTGCACACACACACACACACACACACACACACACACACTCACTCAAGGACAAACAGCTCGCTCAGGCCTCCTAAGGTCACCAAAGGCCCCACGCAGACGCAAGCTTTCATCAGCAGTAGGATGAGTCACCGAACAAGGGGGGCATTCCCATCACAGCCCGCGGCAGAGGGCTCTCCCAGACCACCCGCCAGCCCCCTGCCCCTCTCCCCGCACAGCGGCTCCGGGGCCTCTGAGCTGGGCGGCGCCAGCCAAACTCTGGGCCTCCGTTTCCTAACCTAAAAAATGGGGCAGGGATGGGGCCCACTTCATGAATGAGGCGGGCACAGGCCGGGCGGGTGCCGGGGAAGTGGGTACTCCTGCGGGATGGGATTAATCCAAACTCCCCACCCCAGGGGGCGGTGCTGGGCCCATAACAACTGTTCAGTTAACGTTCTTCATGGCTGGCGGGGGGGGGGGGGGGGGGGTCTCCAGAGCAGACAACTGGACCAGGCCTTGAAGGATGGGGGTTTGGGAAGAGGGGGGGGGCTGCTGGCGGAAACAGCAGTGTCAGCACTGGAGGCCTATAGCACTTCTCTCCTTCCCGCTTCTTTCCCCTCCCGCTTCTCCCGCTTCCTCTCCCCCCGCCTCTGGATTTCGGTCTCTGTGTATGTTTCTCTCTGTCTCCTTCTCTCTCCCTCTCCATCTGTCTTTCACTGTCTCTCTGCCTGTCTCCTGTGTCTGTCTGTCTCTCATATGCATGGTTTCTCTTCGTGTAATTTATCTCTGCCTCTCTTTTTTCTCTCCCTCTCTCGTGTCTCTTTCTCTGTGTATGTCTCTCATTATTTCCCTCCCTGTCTTACTCTCTGTCTGTCTCTCCTCCCTCCTCTGTCTGTCTCTCTCTAGAGGAGGACCCTTCGGAGGACGATTCCATCAAGGACTCTCTGGGCCTGGAGCAGCCCTACCCGTCTCCTTCACAGCTCCCGCCGCCGCCGCCGCCAGGGCCGGAAGACCCCCTGTCCCCGGGCCCTGGGCAGCCCCTGCTGGGCCCCAACCTGGGCCCTGAGGGCCCTCGGACTTTCTCACTGTCTCCTTTCCCCGGCCTGGCTTCAGGGGAGAGACTGGCGGGGGACGCGCTGCTGTCTAAGCACCTGGTGCCCCCGGCCGCCTTCAAGGGGGAGGCAGGCAGCCTGCTGGTGTTCCCCCCGGCCTTCTACAGCGCCAAGCCGCCCACGGCCCCCGCCACCCCGGCCCCCGGCCCCGAGCCGCCCGGGGGCCTGGAGCCGGCCGACGGGGGCGGGGGCAGCACCCCGGGGGCCGGCGCGGCAGCGGAGGAAGAGCAGCTGGACACGGCGGAGATTGCGTTCCAAGTGAAGGAGCAGCTGCTCAAGCACAACATCGGGCAGCGGGTGTTCGGCCACTACGTGCTGGGCCTGTCACAGGGCTCGGTCAGTGAGATCCTGGCCCGGCCCAAGCCCTGGCGCAAGCTCACGGTGAAGGGCAAGGAGCCTTTCATTAAGATGAAGCAGTTCCTGTCGGACGAGCAGAACGTGCTGGCCCTGAGGACCATCCAGGTGCGGCAGCGAGGTGAGCGAGGCCGCGGGCCTGAGGGCGCGGGCTCTGGACTCAGAGCCAGGCTCAGCCGCCTCCGAAAGTGACTTTGCCTTTCTGTGTGCCTTACTTTCCTCCTCTGTGAAATAAGGAAATGCATCCTCTCTCCCTCCTTCCTGAGGCCTGTGGCTGCCCCTCTCTCCCCCTCTGGCCCTCATGGGACAGTTCAATAATGGTGGGAAAAGGCTGGGTCTAGGGGGCTGTTCTGGCAGCTACCCCCTAAGCACCTTGAAGCCTCAGTTTACCCATCCACTAAATGGCCTGGGTGACCATAACTTTGCCAAACCTAATTTTTTTTTAAATATATTTTATTGATATTTTACAGAGAGGAAGGGAGAGGGATAGAAAGCCAGAAACGCCAATGAGAGAGAAACATCGACCAGCTGCCTCTTGCACACCCCCTACCGGGGATGTGCCCGTAACCAATGTACATGCCCCTGGCCGGAATCAAACCCGGGACCTTTTAGTCCGCAGACCGACGCTCTACCACTGAGCCAAACTGACCTCGGCAACCAAACCTAATTTTTAAGCTAATCCATCTGAAGAGCCCAAACTCTGACCTCACAAACACCTGGTTTGAGTCTCAGCTCTGCCCTTCATCCATGGGGTGGCCTCAGGCAGCTCACTTGCTTTCTGTGCCTCAGCTTCCCCATCCATCAGCCTCCAAGGGGGTTAAATGAGTATACAGCACACAGTAACTGCTTGAGGACTGTGGTGGTGGCTGATCGTTGTTGTTTTGCTATTATTATTTCAAGCCATAGTCACTTGTAGGTCCACAGTGTGTCACACTGACTAGCTCAGCAGTCACGGTCTGGCCTGTGCTCCCCTGGCCCTTGCCCGGGCCCTGCGAGGAGGGCCCAGCCATTCACCTTGCCCAGCTCCAGGGACTGACCCCTAACATGCAGGTCCCCGTGACAAATGCCTCCTTGCCTCCCCCAGGCAGTATCACGCCAAGAATCCGCACACCAGAGACAGGTTCTGACGACGCCATCAAGAGCATCCTGGAGCAGGCCAAGAAGGAGATCGAGTCACAGAAGGGGGGTGAGTGTGGCCGGCAAAGGCCTGAGGCCTCTGGGATCTGCTCTGAGCAGCAGGCAGGATCTTGGCCCCCTCATCCCCTGCCGTCCGTCCAGAGGGGATTCCAAGCAGGTCAGAACCTCTTTGCCTCTTTCAATCTGCAGCCAGGCAAAGTCTAGGTCTGGAACATGCCAGATCTATACTATCCAATATGGATCCACTAGGCACACACATCTATATTCATTCAAATTAAAATTAAATAAAATTACAACTTCTTGAGTCATTGGTCCCATTGCATAGGTGACTAGTGGCAGCCATCTGGGACAGCACAACTCGGAATGTCCTCCTCATCACACAGTTCTGAGCAGTCAAACACACCAAGGCCTGAGCCTCATCCCAACTGGCAATCTCACGCTTGCACCTGTACCTTCTATACCCCATGGAGACACTTGTCTGGCTTCCTTCTGCTTCTGTGAGCACGCCATTCACACCTTCCCATGGGGCACCAGATTCGTCTCCTAGAGCTTCTGTTAGCCTCAAACTCAGTGACCCAAAAAATACAAATTTATTATCTCATGGGTGGGGCAGAAGGTGGAAATTAACCTCCTTGAGCTAGTCAGTGAGTTGGCCAGAGGCTCCAGGGAAGAATCCGTTTCCTTGCCTTTCAAGCTTCTTGAGGCCGCCCACTTCCTTGCCTCATGGCCCCTTCCTCCATTGTCAAGTCCAGCATCATAGGCATCCTTGGGATTGTGTAGGGCCCACCCAGATAACAGGATAATCTCCCCATATCGTGATCCCTAACTCTCAGCACATCTGTAAAGCCCCTTTACATATTCACCAGTCCCAGGAGGGGCCATGGATATGTTGGGGGGCCACCTCTCAAGAGTTTCAGAGCTACAACCAACTACTAGACATGTCCATCCGGGTCCCCACTGGATCTCAAACTCTTTTGTCTGAAACGGAACTCATTGTCTTCCCCTTCCCCTCACTCCCTCTTCCAACTCACCCACTCAGGGCTGGGCACCTGTCACAGAGGAAGAAACCCAGGGGGAGGTGAGGGACTATCCTCACCCCTGGCAGCCAGTCAGCTACCCCATCCATGGTGTAGCTCACCCTCTGAAGTGTTTCCTCCAAGCTTGTCCATCCCCCACCCCCGGTGCCCCAGCCTAGTGAGCCCCATCACCACTTTCTGGGACAGCTGCCGTTGTCTCTTCACCGGTCTTGCCAATGACATTCTAGGCCCCACTCCACCCAGATACCAGAGGGATCTTTCTAGAGCACATGTGGTCATGATGTTACTACTCAAAATCCTTCCATGGCTCCCCATTGCCCTCAGGATAAAATCCCAACTCCTCAGCAAGGCCTGAAGTCATCAGACTCCTCCCAGTCCCCTCACACCTCTCACATGAATTGTTTATAATCATGCTCATCCCCATCCCCCTAATTCTCATCCCAGACACCTCTCACCTGGCCAACTTCTCATCCTTTATGACTTCACTCAGAAGTCAGCTCCTCCAGGAAGCTCCCACCACTGCCAGATGGGTTGGATACTGCTCCTCCGTGGATCCCCCAAATTATATATGTGCTTGGTGCAATGGAGCCAGATTTGTCTTGCTACAAATTCTGGCCCTGCTGTTTATTAGCTGGGAGACCCTGGGCAAGTTTACTTAGCCTCTCTGTGCCTGCATTTTCTCATTTTTTAAGTGAGGGTAGTGTTGATACTCCTTAAGGTTATGTGAGGATCAAATTAGATCAGTCCTGGCAAGCACTCAACCTGGGACCTGGCATGTAGAAGGTGCCTCTGAAAAGTTAGCCACTGTTACCATTAATATTGTCATTATATCTCTATTATTGCATTTGCTTATGTTACAAATGACTCTGCTGATGTGGCTGTCCCTCTCACTGGTTTGGGGCTTCTTGCAGCTAGGGACCCAGGTGCATCCCTGCAGTCATAGACAGTTGCTGACTGAGAACAGGTTTGAGCACTCCCCCTTTTGCAGTGTCTTCTGCCCCCTGGTGGTGACTCAGAGTAAGTGACCTGATTTCCAAGCTTCAGCTTGCTGCTGGGAGCCATGAGTTTCCCAAGGGTCCTCCCCTTGGCCTGGTTTACCCTGCTAGGAACCTACAATGCCCCACCCAGATTGGGCACAGAGATTTATATACAAGCTTTTCTTTTATCATTGTCACAACAACGACAAAGTAGAAACAACCTAAGTTTCCGGCAGTTGGGGAACGAGGAAATCTCTATGGTTCTACCTATGTGTGAATGGAAAGCATACAGTGTGTGGCCTTTTGTGTCTGGCAGCTTTTACTCAGCATGTGTTTGAGGTTCATCCATGTTGTAGCAAGTATCTCTAATTCATTTCTTTTTATGGCTGAATAATATTCCATTGCTATTACCTTTTAATCAGAAAAGCAACATAAATTATTTTTAATGGGACTGTGGAATCCACTGGGGAGGAGACTGGAGAACAAGATAATAGAGAAAGGGATGTGTTGATCTGGTTTGGTCCAGGGTGGGGAGACCCAGAGTGGGAAAAGCCACTCAGGGGCCTGAGGGAAGCACTATTCTATTGTTCCTTTTTTTTTAATATATATTTTATTGATATTTTACAGAGAGGAAAGGAGAGAGATAGAGAGCTAGAAACGTCGATGACAGAGAAACATCGACCAGCTGCCTCTTGCACACCCCCCACCGGGGATGTGCCCGCAACCAATGTACATGCCCTTGACCGGAATCGAACCCCGGACCTTTCAGTCCGAAGACCGACGCTCTATCCACTGAGCCAAACCGGTTTCGGCTATTGTTCCTTTTTGTTTACTACTTATTAAAAAGATTTTTTATCAAATAATATATTATTTTTTTGGAGCTTTATAGAAAGCAATTATACTTATACTGTGTATCACCTTCTAGGACTTGCTGTTTTCCTCAAAATTATGTTAAGATTCATGTGTGGTTTTGCATGAACTTCCTTTTTCATTGCTGAATAGTATTCTGTTGTGTGGCCATGCCGCTATTATCCATTCTCTCCTCCAAGGGCAGTTGGGTTCATGCCATTATTTTGCAGTTAGAAAAAATGAAGCAGCCTCTTTTATGTGCTATAGTATTTTTCTTGTCTTTGAACATTTGTGTAGATGGTTCATAGCATATGTAAGAGACAAGTCCTTTTTTTTATATCACATTATCCACATGAATACTTTCCTCATATATGCTAAAATCTCACTGTCTACCTGATTTTTAATGGCTGCCCAATAGTCTGCCAAACAGTTGGACCATAATTTACTTAATCAATCCCCAATTGGTGGACACAAATTACCTCCAACGTTTTGCGGCATAAATACCAATGCTGTGACCATCTTTGCCCTTTGTGCCGCCCTGTCATCCACCCCACAGGTGAGCCCAAGAACTTGACAGCCCCGTTGAACATCACCAATGGCACAGCCTCTGCCAGCACCTCAGAGGATGCCATCAAGAACATTCTGGAGCAGGCACGCCGGGAGATGCAAGCCCAGCAGCAGGCCCTCCTGGAGATGGAGGCAGGACCCCGGGGCCGCTCAGTACCTCCCTCTCCCCCGGAGCGGCCCTCACTGGCAGCTCTGAGCCAGAACGGGGCTCCGACCTACGTCAAGCAGGAGGACAGCAGCGGCAGCAGTGGCGGTGGGGGCACCAGCAGCAGTGCCACACAGACCTCCCTCACGGTGCTGTCTCCGGCTGCCTTCGTGCAGAGCATTATCCGGAAGGTCAAGTCCGAGATCGGTGATGCTGGCTACTTTGATCAGCACTGGGCCTCGGATCGCGGCCTGCTCAGCCATCCCTATACCTCCGTCTCACCCTCGCTCTCCTCCTCCTCCTCCAGCTACTCTGGCCAACCCAATGGACGGGCCTGGCCCCGTGGGGATGAGGCTCCCACAATCCCTGAAGATGAAGCGGCTGGGGGTGAGGATGAGCCCCCAAAGTTGGGTGAGCTCAAGGCCGAGGGGGGCGTCTCTGAGTCAGGCTGCAGCGGGCGGCTGGCCTACTACCCCACATACGTGCCCCGCACACTGAAGCCCACCGTGCCGCCCCTGACCCCGGAGCAGTACGAGCTCTACATGTACCGTGAGGTGGACACGCTGGAGCTGACGCGCCAGGTCAAGGAGAAGCTAGCCAAGAACGGAATCTGCCAGAGGATCTTTGGGGAGAAGGTGAAGACAGGGGCGGGGGAGCAGGTAGGGCAGGAGGCTCAGGGCCAGGGGACCCAGGGGAAGAGGATGGCCTGACGATCCAGCCCCAAGTGCCCATGGTCTAGAAAGGAGCAAAATTCAAACCCAGGTTCTTGTGGCCCCCAAAAGCTAATCCTATATAATAAAGGGCTAATATGCAAATCAACCAAACAGGAAGGTCCCATCGCTATGATTCACACTGACCACTGGGGAGCAGACGCTCAATGCAGGAGCTGCCCCTGGTGGTCAGTGCGCTCCCACGGGTAGCACTGCTCAACCAGAATCCAGAGTCACAGCTGGCAAGCGCAGTGGCATGGTGGAAGCCTCTCACCTCTGCGCAGCACTAAAGTTCTGCAAGAGGGCACAGGCTGGGCTGAGAGACTACTCCCCCACACTGAATGCACAAATTTTATGTACCAGGCCTCCTGTTCTATATCTAGCTGTCTCTGGGTTCTGTGGGAAAGGGTCATGGGAAAGGCTGGCATTCAGTTCTGAGGTTGTTAAGGCAGTTAAACACTTCCACCCGGCTAGGAGTAACCGCTTAGCCCCCCTCCTGCAGGAGCCTCCTCCCCTCCACTGGTCCAGCCACTAAAGGGGCCTCCTGATCAGTTGGTGCCCCGCAGTGCCAGTGATAAAGTAGTTTTTTAACATCACCTCTGCCCATATCAGAGGAACAGGCAAACAAGCCGAGAAGGGAGAAGTGAGAAACCAAAGTGGGAGCACAGGAAGGCCTCCTGGAGGAGGGGGCATCTGAGGGGTCTTAACAGCTAGGTAGGATTTTTACATGTAGGGAAATCGGGAAGGGACTGAAGGTGGGGGTACTGCACAGATACACACCTGGGAAATATGAACACATGAGGACGGCCCTGGCCTCTCAGGCAACAGGGTGACCAGTGATCCCTAAGGGTCTCAGGGGAGGGGGGAGGTGGTGGGCTATGTCCCAGGGGCCTGCTGACCCGCCCTTCCTGCGCCACCGGTCCCCAGGTGCTGGGCCTGTCCCAGGGCAGTGTGAGCGACATGCTATCCCGGCCGAAGCCATGGAGCAAGCTGACACAGAAGGGGCGGGAGCCCTTCATCCGCATGCAGCTGTGGCTCTCGGACCAGCTTGGGCAGGCCATTGGCCAGCAGCCCAGCGCCTCACAGGGTGAGTGCCCGTGGGGCTCTTTTGAGGGGTGCTACCAGCCCCCAGAACTGCGGAGAGCCCTCACTCTTCCATTCTGCGATGGCACGTGCATCCGCTTTCCTGCCTCTCTCTCCGGCCCCGCTGCCCTGGCCACCGTTATTGCTGCCCTGGGAGACTGCGGTGTGTTCCTAGCTGGTGTCCTGCCCCCCTCGCTTCCTTCGATCAGAGGAATGCATCTGCCGCTGGTTTTAAACCTCCAGGTGGAGCCCAAGCAAGTGTAGAAAGTCGTTTACATTTGGAGCCCCACCCTCTGATCCCTTCGGAATCGCCCGATTGCTGTCTGTTTTCCCAAGGACCCAGCGTGCAGCCTCAGTCCTGAGCACAGGGCCGTGAGCAGCTGTCATGAGACGTAGGCAGGGTGGAGTTTGGTGAGGAAACTGGCTCAGAGAGTTGCCCAAAGTTATGGAGCCTAAGAATGGAAAGAAGGCAGAGGGGAGACTCCAGCTGAGCCCAGCCCCCTCCCCCCGCCTGCTGGCAATGGGTGGGTGCCTGAAACAGCCTCTTGTTTTCCCAGGCCTGCCCTTCCCCACCAGCTTTGTGTTTCTGCCGGTGACAGTGATCAGAGGACGTGTCCATGTCAGTTCCGGCATCACACAGATGTCTCCTATATGTCCAGGATCAGCCAGTTTGGGGGGGCAGATGGGACCATAGAGTCCTCAAGATCCCAGACATGGCTGCCTGCCGCCACCTGGGGCTGTGGTGCAATACTCAGAACTTTAAGGCTTCTCTCTGCACCTTCAGGGTAATCAGGGGTCCCAGCCGAAATTTATTCACTCAGCAGACGACCCACCACCTGTCTTCCAGAAAGTCCTAATCGGTGGGTGAGAGGAAACCCGAGTTCTAGTCCTGATGTTGCTACTAGTCACTGTGACCTGGGCACATATTTTTTTTAATCTCTCTGAGCCTCGGTTTCCTCACCCGTCTCCTAGGCATGTTTATAGTGACTTGAGATCATGGACGTAAAACACATAAGTGCTCAGGAAAAGGAAGTTTGGTTGATGATTGTCCTCACCGTTGTTATCTGATAAGAGAGACGTCTGGCACCAGCAAGAAATTACAGTGAAGCCAGTTATTCTATAGACTGTCTTCGGCTGGGTCTGATGCCTCCTTTGATCAGATTCAGGCCGCACACTTTCAGCAGGAATAGCACAGAAGCAATGCTGTGCCCTCATTCCACATCACAACAGGAGGCGGAATTGATTTGACCCATGATTGGTGGTGTTTCCTTTGATCACTTGGTTGAGGTGGCATCTGCCAGGTATCTCTTTGTAACTAATGAGCATTTTGTGGGGAGATACTTTGGGACTCTGTAAACTTTCATCTGCTGGTTTTCCCATCCAGTACGTCCCTGCCTGAGATATTACTACGGTGGTTGCAAAATGGATCGTGGCCAACTCTTGGCTCTAACAAGCAAGACTGTTGTCTAAACCGCGTGTGACTGTGCAGTAACCACCCTCTCCGTCTCTGGCCCACAGCCAGCCCCACCGAGCCCAGGTCCTCGCCATCTCCACCCCCTAGCCCCGCGGAGCCTGAGAAGAGCTCCCAGGAGCCCTTGAGCCTGGTATTGGAGAGCAGCAAGGAGAACCAGCAGCCAGAGGGACGACCCAGCTCCTCGCTGAGTGGGAAGATGTGCGCAGGCAGCCAGGCCACAGGGGGCATCCAGGAGATTGTGGCCATGTCCCCCGAGCTGGACACCTACTCCATCACCAAGAGGGTCAAGGAGGTTCTCACAGACAACAACCTCGGTAAGGGGTGCTGGAACTGGGCGATGCTGCCTCCCACCCCGGTTAGCTCCTACTCTTCTCGAGAAAAGTCCCCACAGTGAGATCTGGGGTCCGGCCAACAGTTGCCCTGCGGTCCTAGAGCACCCAAGCCTCTCTAGGAGGCACCTAACTCTGACCCGGGTTCCTAGAGAATTAACAGAAGTCGAAAAGTAAATAACTAGCAACCCCCCAAGCCTCCCAATCAGAATCCAGTTTTTATATATCTTTGATACTTTTCTGAACACATACAAGAATACTACTTTCTTCTTTTCTATATAGATGCAATTACACAACATACACACACTGCCCTACAGCTTACTTTTTAAAAAAAAAAATATTTTTATTGATATTTAACAGAGAGGAAGAGAGAGATAGCTAGAAACATTGATGAGAGAGAATCATCGACCAGCTGCCTCCTGCACACCCCCCACCGGGGATGTGCCCGCAACCAAGGTACATGCCCTTGACTGGAATCGAACCTGGTACTCCTCAGTCCGCAGACCGACGCTCTATCCACTGAGCCAAACCGGTCTCAGCACCTACAGCTTACTTTTTAAAGAATGTTTTTAATCCTCACCTGAGGACATTTTTTCCCCATTGATTTTTTTAGAGAGAATTTAAAAAAGGGGGGGGGGGGAGACAAACTTCATGAGAGAGACATATTGAGTGGTTGCTTCCTTCTCGCACCTCAATTGGGACCAGGGATCGAACCTGCAACAGTAGTCTTAGCCAGGAATCAAACCCAAGACCCCTTGGTCCACAGGCTGACACTCTAACCACTGAGCAAACCAGCCAGGGCTTTTTAAAATTCACATCATGCCAAGACCAGTTTGGCTCAGTGGATAGAGCATTGTCCTGCAGACTGAAGGGTCACAGGTTCAGTTCCAGTCAAGGGCATGTACATTGGTTGCGGGCACATCCCCAGTAGGGGGTGTGCAGGAGGCAGCTGGTCGATGTTTCTCTCTCATCGATGTTTCTAACTCTCTATCCCTCTCCCTTCCTCTCTGTGGAAAATCAATAAAATATATATTTATAAATAAATAAATAAAAATTCACATCGTGGACATCCTTCCATGTAGAATAATTAGGCTGCCTGCATTTTTTTTTTTTTTTTTGCATTGTTGTAAAGTGTTTTAGGCCATGGATGGCCTACATTTTTTACCCAACCGATGGGCATTTTTGTTGTTTCCAATTTCCTGTTGCCTCTGAAACTATGTCCAGATGCATCTTTGTGCCCCTGGGCAAGTAGGGCGGGAGGGTAGATCCAGTGGTAGTGTTCGGTCAGAGGGTTTGCACATCGAAGTTTTGCTAGAATCTGTCAGATTATTCTAACAAGGTGATATTAATTATACATATGAAGTGTGCAGACAACTTCGGGGATCTCCTAGGAGTAAAGAAAATCTAAAGTATGAAAGCAATTTTGTTGGCAGCTGTCTGGTCCGCGCCGCGCCTCCTCTCCCCCAACCCCACCTTCTATTTTGCTGGAAGGTCCCCTCTAGATCCACGCTGGTGTGGGTTCCCCCCGTGTATGAGTTAGTGGAGACATCCTGGGTTCTCCCTCTGCCTCTCCCATTTCTTGTCCCTCCTGAGAGCCCCTGGGCCGGGCCTGGGGTGACAGCTGCCCTGTCCCCTCCCCAGGGCAGCGGCTGTTCGGGGAGAGCATCCTGGGCCTGACGCAGGGCTCGGTGTCCGACCTGCTGTCCCGGCCCAAACCCTGGCACAAGCTCAGCCTGAAGGGGCGGGAGCCCTTCGTGCGCATGCAGCTGTGGCTCAGTGACCCCCACAACGTGGAGAAGCTGAGGGACATGAAGAAGCTGGAGAAGAAAGGTGAGCGCTGGGTTCTCTGGGCCTGACCTCGGGTTTTCCACTGGAACCCTATCTGCTTGTAACCAACTAACCCAGAGCCGCCGTGGTGGAGCCTCGGCCTGGTGTGGGCAGCAAGCAATAGGAAGCCCACGGAGTCATTGAAAGCAGTGAAAATACCATATACTCCTCCCATCAGAATTCCAGTCCCCATCTGTCTCAGTTTCCCTCCACGCACCCGTAGCTACTTCAAAGTTTTTCCCAACTCCTCTGCGTGTTCCCAAAACACCCCCCTCTCTGATCCTCTGTCCTTTACATCAGCTCCTAATGTATAATATATAGATAGATTCCCCTTGTGCCAGTTACCGCAAAAATAATGCAAGAATTGACCCAGCCAACAAGACTTCTGGGGTGGCCCGGCCGGTGTGGCTCAGTGGTTGAGCATTAACCTATGAACCGGAAGGTCAGGGTTCGATTCCCAGTCAGAGCACATGCCCAGGTTTCGGGCTCAATCCCCATTGTGGGGTGTGCAGGAGGCAGCCGATCCATGATTCTCTCTCATCATTGATGTTTCTATTTCTCCCTCTTTTTTCTTCTCTAAAATAAAAAATATTTTTTAAAAAAAAGACTTCTGGAGTGGGGGTGGGTGGGACAAGGAGATTGCAGATTCTTATATTGTCCAATTTTTTTAAGTATATTTTATTGATTTTTCACAGAGAGGAAGGGAGAGAGATAGAGAACTTGAAACATCGATGAGAGAGAAACATTGACCAGCTGCCTCCTGCACACCCCCCACCAGGGATGTGCCCGCAACCAATGTACATGCCCTTGGCCGGAATTGAACCCGGGACCCCTCGGTCTGCAGGCCGACGCTCTATCCACTGAGCCAAACCGGTTTCAGCCAATATTTTCTTTTATCCCTGAGAAAATGAGCTGGCACTGAGCATTTGCTGTGTATCCACTGGCATGATCTGTTTAGGGATCCCTGAAACTTAAAGTAAAAAGCTCAGGGCCCAGCTGGGAGATGAGGTACCAGGAGCTGAAAAGTTGTCATCCAAGGCGCCCAAGGAGCATGAGGAGAGAGTCCAGGGTCAAGCCAGGCCGTGAGGGACACGTGGGCCGGGACCAAGCCTCGGCTATTGGCACAGACAGCTTTGCAGCTGAGAACCTGGCCTGCCGCGTCCTGGCTGTGTGACCTTTTTAGCAAGTTCCATCCCCTCTCCGTGCCTCCTTCTACTTCTTTTGAAATTAAGTCAGGTAGCATCTACCGCCGGGCACTGCTGTGAGGATTTAATGAGACCCTCTGGCTCCTCCATTCTCCAGTGGGCTTCCTCCCGCCCCCTACATTTTGATGATTTGAGGTTGAGATGCATTTACTGCGTTCCCAGCCCTGCTGCCCTGGAGGCTGGGAGTGGCGGTGTTGATGAGCCTGGGTCAGGCCCCTCTCAGCCCTCTCTCCCTCCCTCCCTTCCTTCCCTCCCCAGCTTACCTGAAGCGCAGGTACGGCCTCATCAGCACCGGTTCAGACAGCGAGTCTCCAGCCACCCACTCCGAGTGCCCCAGCCCCTGCCAGCCGCCCCAGGACCTGAGCCTCCTGCAAACCAAGAAGCCCCGCGTGGTGCTGGCCCCCGAGGAGAAGGAGGCCCTGCGGAAGGCCTACCAGCTGGAGCCCTACCCCTCCCAGCAGACCATCGAGCTCCTCTCCTTCCAGCTCAACCTCAAGACCAACACCGTCATCAACTGGTTCCACAACTACAGGTGGGCCAACTAGGGAATGGGCAGGATCTCTCAGGATCCCCTTCCCCATCTCAGGGCCGGGAGGGACCCCAGCATGCATGGCCTCTGGGAGATGGGGAGACTGTATTGCATGGGTGTTTAGATTTGTAGATAAATCTGGATGTAGATCCCAGCTTCAGCATTTCTAGCTGTGAGACCCTGGGCAACTCATTTCACCTCCCTGAGCCTCAGTCTTCTGACCTGTAAAATGGGGACCATGATGGGATCTACTTCACAGAGTTGTCCTGAGGATTCAATGGGCTGACATATTTACATAAAATACCTGCACATAGGATGTAGTGGATGTGGATGTTACTATTACCACTAACTTCATTACAACTTCCCCAGCTTACTCGGTGTCTGCCAGGGAATGTGCTGGGGGCACAGCCGGAGGAACCTAACTTCCCTCTGAGCCTCACATTGGATCCCTGACTAAGGGTCCTGGCCTCTCCACTCCCGAGACCAGAGGGAAGCTTTCCGGCATCCCCTGGGCTTCCGGTGGCTGCTCCTCCCCATCACAAGGCCGTGTGGGAGTCACTGACCTGCAGTGGGCTGGGCTTCCTGCGATTTTGTTGGGTGTTGACCAGATCTGACAGGTTCTAGGAGACTGCAGAGGGGCATCATGAGGCTGGTTGAGAGCCCTGTGGAGAAGGCGTAATGGGATTTCAGGGACCATGTCTGAGTGCCCCTGCCCAGCTTCCTGGGAAGGAAATGTCTCTGGTGCCCGTGCGGTGCCAGAGAGGAGAGTCCGTCTGCGTGTTCTAGGGCAGAAAGGCCTCTGATCCTCAGGGAGAAGAGGAAGGAGGAGGCTGGAGGGGGAAACACTGAAATGTCTCCCCGACCCAGGCTTGGGCATCACACAGACCTGAATTCAAGGCCGCTTGGCTGTGTGTTCTTGAGTTTCACCCCTGTTTTACAAATAGGGAACCTAATGCATCAATGCTGAATCAGGGATCAGGTGAACCGCTTGAGGTGTAAACATTGTGAAATATTGCCTGTTGTCCGTGTCAGACCCACACCTTGCCAGACATCAGATGAAATGGGTTCTTAAAGCTGCACATGCGCCTTCTCTCCCTGGAAGGATATCCTTGCCCCTTCTGTTCCCCACGGGCACTGAGCACCCCATTGTTACCCAGATGTTCATTCAACAAAGACAGCCACGTGTGTGCAGTGAGCCAGGGTCTGGAGAAACGTGTTCAAAGCCAGCATTCCTCCCCTTAGGGAGCTTAAAATCGTGAATCAGATGATTTCTACAACCTACCGTAACAAATGCTGTGAACCAGGAGGGAGTAGGGGCTGAGGGGAAGGCATTCTGCCTCCTGGTGGAGACTTTACAGAAGAGGAGGCATTGCGCTGGGTTTGAAAGGATGAGTAGGAATTTGCCCCAAAGAGCAAAGAGAATTGCACTCCCCAAAACAACCACTCTCAAAAAGTTGTAGGTATAGAGGAATACATTATTTCATTTGATGAATGTTCACCAAGCACCTACTCTGTACCAGGCACTGACGAGAACAAGACAGAGTTCTTCCCTTAGCATCTCCCGCAGACCACCAGGAACGATCACTCGTAAGCAAGCACTTGCATTAACGGATCATTACACACTGCAGTGAGCTCTGAGAAAGGCAAACAACAGGATGTTTGGAGAAAAAATTCCCAGGATGGCCCCAGTTATACATTTGGGAGTTGGGGCTTGCAAAGACTAACTTACAGTATAGTGTGAATGATTCTTAGCTTCATATTTATATTTGATCTGCAGTTTAGAAGTTCTCCTGATAGAGCTGCAGACTTTGAGCCATATCCTAAACCTACCTCACTGGAAACTTCTATGGCTGCTCCTGGTCCCTTCGGCTTTTCCTGTTAGCAGGGACTGAGAGTTGGCAGAGTCTCTGTAAAGTGGACAAGGCCACCTTTGTGGAGGGACTGGGCCTGAGACAGGAAGTGAACCAGATGATCCCGCACAGTCCCTCACAGGATCCTGGAATGGGGCGCCATCCCCCACCCGGGCAGGGAGCCAAGGAGCAGGAGAGGGTAGCAAGGCTCAGGTTCAAAGCCCAACTGTTTCTCTTTCTGACTCTGGTCATGGCTAGCCGCGTGCCTCTCTGAGCCTGTCTCCTTTATTGATGAGAATGATAATGTCCCCTCACAAGGTTATTATGAAAAATAAATGAGATAATCTGCAAAAAAGTAGTTGGCCTGGTGCCCGGTACATATAAGCAGCCATTATTATATTTATAATAATTACAACTGTTATATTACATATCAATAATGTACTTTATTATTAATATAAATGGGCAGAAGGTTGCAGCATTGACGAAGCTGAGGAAGTCCTATTGTTTGATTACTTTAGATGAGTCCTTTGACCTCTCTGGACCTCATTTGCTATTAGGAAATAATTAATGGGCTTAGACCCATGCCTCACCCTTCCAATGCTCTAAAACATGATTCCTGAGACGAAGTTTCCCTCACCAATCGGGAGGCTATTGAAGAGAAAATGGGTTCTGGACCAGAATTCTGGGCACCCAGACTCCAGAGCCAGCTCTGCCTCTGTATTCCGTGGTGATCTGGACAAGTCACTCTCTGTGCCTCAGTTTCCCCTTCTGGGCTGATGTCAAAGAGTCCCTTCAGGAATGAGGGGTTTGACTTTGAGAAGTGCTCTAGAACGGCACTATCCAATAGAAATATAATGCTAGCCACATATGTCATTTAAAATGTTCAAGTAGCCACATTTACAAATAATAAAAGAAACATAAAATTAATTGTAGTAGTATATTTTACATATATATATATATATATATATATATATATCCATTCTAACATTTTAACCAATATAAAAACTTTATTAATGAGCTCTTTTACTTTGCATTTTTTGTATTAAGCTTACAAAATCTTACCTTTCCACACATACCAATTCTCACTAGCTACATTTCAAGTGCTCAAGAGCCCCAGTGGCTGCTACACTGGACAGTGCAGGTCTAGACCACGGTCTTTGGAATCCAGCAGTCCTGGGGTTCAGAACTGGCCCTGCCACTTACTGGGCAGGTCACTCGGCTCTGGGCCTTGCTTTGTCCCCTGCTAAGCAGGGATGATAACAGCACCCACCTTGCACGGTTGTGGAGGGGACTTACTAATGCTGCATGTGGAGCATCTTAGTGCCTGCTGAGCCCCAGGGAGTGGGTGGAGTCAAAAAGCCCTTCCTGTGGAGTGAGTTCAGGGTCGGCCAATACCCCCTCCGTCTCCTCGCTCACCGTCATCTCTGCCCCAGGTCCCGGATGCGCCGGGAGATGTTGGTGGAGGGGACCCAAGATGAACCAGATCTCGACCCCAGTGGGGGTAATGGCGTCCTACCACCAGGCCACTCCCACTCAGACCCCACCCCACAGAACCCCGACTCTGAGGCTGAGGACCAGAAGCCTGCGGTGAAGGAACTGGAGCTCCAGGAGGGCCCCGAGGAGAGCATCACTCCGCTGCCTGCCCAGGACCCGGCCCCGGTGACGATCAAGCAGGAACAGACTGAGGACGGTGCTGAGGAGGAGGCGGGCGGCCAGCCCCGGGACTCCGGGGAGCCGGACAAAGGCCATGGTTCTCCCAAAGAGATGCATCCAGACCCTTTGGGCAATGACCGGCTCCCCAAAGTGGCCCCAGGACCTCTTCTTCCAAGCGGGCCTACCCCAGACTGCCCGTTGCCGCGGGCCCCCCAGGAGAGCAGGGCTGGGGAGCAGCCACAGCTGGACCCGCTCAGTTTTAAGTCAGCCTCAGAGTCCTCACGCTGCAGCCTGGAGGTGTCACTGAACTCGCCCTCGGCCGCCTCCTCGCCGGGCCTCATGATGTCTGTGTCCCCTGTCCCCTCCTCCTCTGCTCCCATCTCCCCGTCCCCACCCGGCGCCCCCCCTGCCAAAGTGCCGAGTGCCAGCCCCACTGCTGACATGGCTGGGGCCTTGCACCCCAGTGCCAAGGTGAACCCCAACTTGCAGCGGCGGCATGAGAAGATGGCCAACCTGAACAGCATCATCTACCGGCTAGAGAGGGCTGCCAACCGGGAGGAGGCTCTGGAGTGGGAGTTCTGAAGGCGAGGGCAGGGGCCATCCTCTCTCTCTCTCTCTCTCTCTCTCTCTCTCTCTCTCTCTCTCTCTCCTGGACAGGGCAGGGCACAGGAGGGAGGACTCCACCTCCAAAATGTGGACAGCAATGTTAGCCACGTAGGTTCTCTGTTGTAATCCCAGTTCCGTAGGTTGTGGGCGAGCAGGTGGTGCAGGTGCCACCGCCGCCTCCTGTTGGCACGCCCGCCCCCGGGAGCACCTCTCCTCTCCTGGCCTCGGCAAGAGGCAAAAGCAAAGTGGCGCCACGTTTTCACCTGGAAACTCCAAACTCTTTTAGAAAAATAAATAAATATTTATAGACCTCTTTTAGATATTTTAATAAAGGATCCTTTGGAATTTATTCCCAGCCGATGCTGTTTTGATATTATAGAGAGTTATAAAATCAGGATGCTGTCACAACTGTTGCGAAGTATACACTGAAGTTGTGTCACTTTTGCCACTAGATGAGATTAAAAGAAGACAATTGTTCAAAGCCATCACAAAACACTATTGAGACTGACCAAAATTTAGATAACCTTTGAGCCGCGGTTTTCCCCCAGGTCTGTCTATGAGACACAGCGCACCGCTCCTGCCCTCCCAGGAACCGTGCTGGAAAGAGAAAGTCCAAAAGACTCTAAATGAAAACCTCGATGCCGTTGAGGACGTGTTTCATTCCGGTAGTCTGTTTTGCGACCTTGCTAACACAGAATGCCGTGCCGTTGTAAATGCTGTCAAGATGTGGCCGACTGTCCTATCTCAGATGTAACGTGGTACACAGTGAACTGCCTGCACTCCTAGTCAGAAACTCGGGGCCGCAGAGGCTCGTCCGTGGTAGGCAGAACGTGTTTCCGGATCCTGTGGAGGCAGGTGATTGGAGGGTGGCGCTTGAGCCAGGGTGACCCCATTCCTCAACCTGAGTCATGGCCACAGTCAGGAAGTCTCCCCCCTTCTTTTCCAGAGTAAGACAGTGGCTGCCATCTTCCCCTTTTTGTGTTTTAAGGAAACAACAGCATTGGTCACCCCACAAGCACCCAGCTCAGCTCTCGGCACCAAAAAGTAGATTCATCACACCAGAGACCCCTGCTCCCCTTCTCGCCCTCTCTCCAGTGGACCCCACTGCTGCTTCTGGGAGGCGTCTGCAACTCCGCGTTGATGCCGAACAAGCCAGAAGGTTGAGTTTGCTGCAGCATGACCACCGGAGCCCAGTCTCCACATCCCCCTCCCGCCTCCCACCACACCACCTCTTGGGGAGCAAAGACTCAACCCTCCAATCCAGAAGCTGCTCCTCCAGCATCTTGATGGTCTCTAGAGGGAGAGTCCCCAATCTGGATGGAACAGCCACAACATTGGCTGTTAATCTCTCTCCTGACTTTATTTCTTACCCTTTTTCAACTCTGAATCCAAATGATGAAGAAAAGGGGGCCATAATCAGAGCCAATCCATTGCCAGGGAGAGAGCTGGCTGGCGGGGGTTTCAAGGATGCTGGAAGCATTTTGAAGCCAGGCCAGTGAAACCCGATGACCAGAAGGGGACGACTGAGGGCCGTTCCAGAAATCTCAACTCTCGTGCACCTAGCCCAGGCTGCAGTCTCCACGCCAACCAATGAAGAACAGCGCACACACTCGAGGAAAGTCTTTTCCGTACACCCAGGCTATGCATTGAAGAGCTTTCCACTGTATACATTTTTATCCAGATGAAGGTATTTTTATATTTTGACAATAGGAAACAGTGACCAATTTTCAGAGTCATCAAATCTGGAACAAATTAAACAGCTCCTTTTAGTCGCCACTGCCCTGTCACAACTAAGACACCATGGGGGAACACACCACTTTTTACTGTTGAAACCCACACACCATTGAAATTCAGGCTTATACGCAGACTACCATCGTTAGAAAATGAAATCTGGCTTTTGTGTGACGGGATTTGATTAAGCACTTAGTATAGTCTTTTGAACATGGAAATCCTGTTATACTTAAAGCTAGTGGACCCGTGAACAGCTTTGCCCTATCACGGTGAAAACAAAACAAAAAAACCACAAAACCGTTTCTATGAGAAATTGATGAACTTTGTTTAAAATTTTAAAAAAAGGAACACGTTCTGTAAATGCGTCGCTCAATACAGAATTGTATAATGAGGTCTGGGTGTCCTGCTTGCTTTGTTCTGGAGTTGGGGGTGCAAATTGGGGGGCAGATCTGGCCCTCCTCGGCATTTTACAAAATGGTGTTTTTAAAAACTGTTTTTAATTCGTTTACCACCCTTAAAATATGGGGGAATGTTATATAAAAATTGAGATTACCAGCTTCCATGGAAAACTATTAAGATCAGGCCAACCTTCCAATGTGACAACAGCCAGCTGAGTGGCAACTCGCTTTCAACAGGACATATGTCCACAATTTACCTCAGTCCTCACCTGTGCTACCTGTCTGGGTCCTGTGGGTATGTCGTTGGACAGTTGTGCTTTGGGCTCGTGCAAAGGAAGACAGAAGAATTGGAATCCATTTTTCCATTCAGCAGGGTGGAAGCAGGTTAGACTCTAGGGCCAAGGAGCCAAGATCATGCCCTGCCCCCAAGTCAGTGGCCACCGGCCATGGCCCTAAAACAACCTTTTTTAGAAATATATATATTTTTTTTTTATTGATTTTTCCACAGAGAGGAAGGGAGAGGGATAGAGAGCTAGAAACGTCGATGAGAGAGAAACATCGACCAGCTGCCTCCTGCACACCCCCTACTGGGGATGTGCCCGCAACCAGTGTACATGCCCTTGACCGGAATCGAACCTGGGACCTTTCAGTCCGCAGACCAATGCTCTATCCACTGAGCCAAACCTGTTTCGGACCCCCAAACGAACCATTTTATAGGCTGTGCCCAACTAAGTAGAATGTGTGAGTGGCAGGTGCCCCCGGCCTCCTGAGACCAGCATCGTCCCTTTCCCAGCTGTATAATTAGGATCTCAGTTTCCCCAGCTGTAGCAGCCAGCTCAGAAAGTCATAAGGAATAATCACGCATGTCAGACATATAGAACAGTGTGTGGAATGTTAGGCTCCATGTTACCAGGAGTGGGGATTGGGTTCTTTCAACCCATGAGGATGAGTCTCTGTGCATCAAGCTGCAGATTTGTTTTTTCCAAACCAATAATGTCAGGAGAGTCCCCAAAGTAGCACTGAACATTACTCATCCATGAGCCCAGGCCTCATGGCATCCCAAGACAGATCTTTCCTCTTTGTCTGGAAACCTTCCAATTGCCCCACTTTTTCCACACTTCCTTGCAGTGGGAATTAAATGATTAATTACCTCCCCTTTGGTTAGGATAAGTAATTGTTCCAAACCCAGCAGGACAGCCCCCTGGGAGGCCAGAGTACCCCATCAAGCTGGGGAGGGTAGCCACAGTTAGAGGCAAAGCCCCGTTGGCCCTGGCAGTCCCAAGCTAGCCATTAAGGATGGCAATGCAGGCGGCCCAGCCGTCGGTCAGAGTGGAGGGGAGAAGTGTGACAGTCAAGAGTTCAGGGCGCAAAGCCAGACCCCCTGGTCTCAACCCCAGCTCCGTCCTTTGGAGCTGTGTGACCTTGCGCAAAGGCCAGAACTGCTCTGTGCCTGTTTCCCCCGCTATGAAGTGGGGAAATCATAGTGAAGGCACCTTTCTATCATGGCTGAAACCATTCAAATGAAGCTAGCGGGCCCTTTGGACCCTTCGTTCATAGCTCTGGAGACGGTCAGAAGTTAGAAATGCCCAGGATGTGGCCCTGGGGCGTAGGTGGGGCAGGGGGGAGGTGTATATCTGAACACACATGCCAACTAAGAACCTACGGAAGTAGGTGCTCCTAGGCCTGAGGTCGGCAAACTGCGGCTCTCGAGCCACATGCGGCTCTTTGGCCCCTTGAGTGTGGCTCTTCCACAAGATACCACGGCCTGGGCAAGTCTGTTTTGAAGAAGTGGCGTTAGAAGAAGTTTAAGTTTAAAAAATTTGGCTCTCAAAAGAAATTTCAATCATTGCACTGTTGATATTTGGCGCTGTTTGACTAATGAGTTTGCCGACCACTATGTAGGCCATCGGCTTTGGTGTTAACATTGTGTCTGCAGTGCAGCCCATCTGATGTGGAAAATATAGCAGACACACAGAAATGTGGAATTCTGACCTCGGGACCATGGGGAGAGCAGGGAGTGGAGAGGCCGGAGAGGAATGAGAATGTAGGAAAGGCCTTGCAGGTGGAGGCAGGTTTATACCGGGACAGGGAAGAGCAGAGAGCTGATTTAGGGACAATTTGGCAATTATCTACCAGGTGATATGTATCTCAGGAGCACCTACAATGTGCTCAGAAACACTGGGGACCATGAGAAAATGAGGAATGGGGTCCAGGAAGGCTTCCTGGAGGAGGGGACATCTCACCTGACATCTGAAAGACCGTGGGAGTCAGAGGAGAAGAGGAAGGAGGGCAACATGCGGGCAGACACAGAGCATGGGGAAAGAAGTGTCCAGGAGGATGCGATTTGAGATGGGGGGAGGGGAGGAGGACAAGGGCCAGATCCCTTGGGGCACGGTGGGAAGTGTGCCTTTTTCCTGAGGGCACTGAGGAGCCGTGGAGATTTGAGACAGGAAGTTGCTGTGGTCAGACTTGTACTTTTAAGAGAGGAAGAGGTTTCATCGGCCCAGGGAGACAGAGGGCCAGGAGAGTGGCAGGGCCCATTCCCCCCACGGGCTTCTGTGGTCCTGGCTTCTTATTTGTCAATGTAAGAAACAACCAAATTTGTAGAGAATTTTTCTTAAAAATTTTATTGATTTCCGAAAGAAAGAGAAAGGGGGGCAGAGAGAGAGAGAGAGAGAGAGAGAGAGAGAGAGAGATTTGTGTTCCCCCCGGCTGCTTTCTGTATGTGCCTGGACCAGAGACTGAGCCCACAACTTTGTTGCGTTGGGATGACACTCCAACCACCTGATCCACCACGCCAGGGCAACCTTAGAGAATTTTTATGAGTTTGAGCCACACTGACAACATATGCCAGGGAACAAAATGCTTCAGAGAATAAAAGTTTTGCAGCTTCTTTTATGCATTTGACATTAAGGAAGAGATGTACAGGGAGGTGGGAGAAAGGAAGGGATTGGATTACAGGATAGTTTAGATTATACGCTCTCTTGGGAGTTAATATGTCTGCTATTTTAAAGATGTGTTAACCTCGGTGTACAGAAACAATGGACAGGGCTTGCTTGAAGCAAAGATAAGCCTTTACTAAACAAGTTACATGCCGTGCCTGGGGCATGACTACCCACCATGACCTGCTGATTAGGAATTTGTGATCAGATCACCCTGTGAGGTTACTTTCCTTAGAACCCTCCACACATCCCGGCCCTCCTTTCCCTCCTAATTAAGCAACTTGCATTGTGTCAGCAGCTCTGCTCCCATCTCTTCCAGTGAATGGAAAAGCGGAACTCTCATTGGCTCACAACCACTGGGGCAACTAGCTATAGGTCATTCTAAAGCAGGGGTGGGCAAACGTTTTGACTCGAGGGCCACAATGGGTTCTTAAACTGGACCGGAGGGCCGGAACAAAAGCAACCTGACCATGCTGGCACTCTCCTCTTGGGCTGCTGGTGAAGGAGCGGAGGGGAGAGCAAGAGAACCCTCCGCTCTTTCGGCTCCGCGGGCCGGATCCGGCCTGCAGGCCATAGTTTGCCCAGGCCTGTTCTAAAGGCTCCCTATCCAAGGAACAGGATGTGTGTTGCTCCAGAACCTGGGCTTCCTGTGCAGGCACCCAGGAGGCCAGAGCCCCCCCTAACCCTCCCACCCCCGCCTAAACCCAAGAGCAGTGGGTACCAAGGGTCTTTGGCCGAGGTGACTCCTCACCCTGGTGGGTTTCCCCATCTGCCATAACCAGTGGGATTAAACAATTGATCTCTTTAATGCTTTGTGCGACCTCCTTCAGCCTCCAAGGGTGTAGTTGTTACAAGCACTGGCTTTGAGCTCAGCCCGCCCTGGGTTTTTGACTCCAGCGTCTTGTAATCTGCTGCCCTTCAATGAGATTCAGTTTCCTTATCTGCCAAATGATCTGATCATAATAGTATCTGCCTGTACTTGGCATCCAATCGCTGCATAACAAATAACTGCCGAAACTTAGTGCCTTAAAACAGTGAACGGCTTTTAAGATCTCGCCGGGTCAGGAAACAGAGTGGCTTCACTGGATTTTTCTGGCTCTTGAGGTGAAGCTGTCATCTAGGGCTGAGGCCAGGCCTAGGGCTGGAGGATTTGCCTCCAAGATGAACACTCCCTGGCTGGCTGCCAGTGGCCCCTCCACGGGGCTGCTTGGGTGTCCCCACAACATGGTCAGGAGGAGGCTGCAGCGTGCTCTGTGACCCACGGTGGCCTCCGCAGAACCCCCGTGGCCACCCAGGCCTGCCGTGCAGGGTGGGAGGGGACTCATCAGTGTGGGAACACCAGGAGTCAGGGATCCTCCAAGGGCATTTCAGATGCCTGATAAGCTTCTTTGAGGATTTCATGAGCATTTCTTAATTTGTGGTCTATCCTAAAAACTTGAATCCTACTCACAAAGCAGCTTCCTGAGCCCCAAACCAACCTACTGACCCAGAATTCCGAGAGCCAGGCAAGCCCAGGGATCTGCAATTTTAAGAAGTATCTCAAATGACTAGACATCGTGGGTCTCAGTAAATGGGAGGCAGGTGTATAACTCATTTTGTTTATTTGGCCCCCCTGGGTGGGCGTTCGAGGCTCGGGGAAGGATGCTAGCGAGATGAGAGAATGGGAGTCGGAACAGACGTTCACTGATGCCATGGCGTAGCCAAGAACTATTGGGTTGAAGGAGATTGTGATCCACTTAGATATCCGAACCGTTGACTGGGAATCCTGGGGAAATCCACAGGCCAGTGTTCCGCCGGGCCCCGGACTGCACAGTCCACCTCATCCGTTCGTTCTCTCTCTAGGGTCGTCTCAGGCCTAACTTAACCCATTCCCCCAGTTCCAAATCCCCCGGACCCTGGTTGCTCAGCTTGTGTCTGGGGACCGAGTCCTGCCCCAGCAGCTGTAGACCGGGAGGAAGGGATCACGTGAGCTAAGGGAGAGGACACAGTGATTGATGTCTGTGCTGGGCTCTGCGCCGGGCCCTGGGGGCACCGGGAGGTGCACATAGTCCCTCTCACCAGTGCAGTCTAGAGGCCTGGGTGATACTCGGCCCACAGGTAGAGGAGCAATGACAACAGTGCCCTTGGACAATGAATAGAGGGCAGTGGCCATGGTCCCAGTGCCCAAGTGCTTTCAGAGCTGCGCCTGGCAAGGGCAGCCGCAGCCACGTCCCCAAGGATGGGCACACGGAGCTAAGAGAGCCCTGGCCCCTCAGTCAGGAGCGGGCGACTGTTTTGAAATCCTAAGACAAAACCAGTTGATGGGCCCACCTTTTATTTTTTTTTTATTTAAAATAATTTTTATTTATTGATCTTTTTTTAAAGATATTATATGTGTACATAGCTTATCATTGCTCCCCCACCCCCCCACCTCCCATTCATGCCCTCCCTCCCCAGAGTTCTGTGTTCGTTGGTTGTACTTATATTCATGCATACCAGTCCTTCGGTTGTTCTCTTATCTCCCCCCAGGTCTCCTTCCCCTTCCCGCTGTCATTTGACAATCTGCTTGTTTTATGGTGACTATCTCAGAATCACATGAATAGAATCCGCTCCTCATTTGGCAGTCTGCTTGTTTTATGGTGACTATCTCAGGACCACATGAATAGAGTTCACTCCTCCTCTGGTTCACACCGCCCCTACCCCCGGGTCCCACTGCTTCCCCTGGGACACACGGCTCACCCGGGACACCTGGCCCCCTTGGGGGACTCGGCTCACCCAGGGCACACAGCCCCCTGGGACACACAGTTGGGCCCACCTTTAAAAAATTCTAACTCAGCCGAACCAGTTTGGCTCAGTGGATAGAGCGTCAGCCTGTGGACTGAAAGGTCCCGGGTTCGATTCCAGTCAAGGGCATGTACCTTGGTTGCGGGCACATCCCCAGTATGGGGTGTGCAAGAGGCAGCTGATAGATGATTCTCTCTCATCTATGTTTCTGACTCTCTATCCCTCTTCCTCTCTGTAAAAAATAAAATATATTTTTAAAAATTTTAATAAATAAAATAAATAAAAACTCTTCCTCAGAAAATGCAAAATCTGCAGCTGGGCTTAAGCAGCTTATTGTTTTACTGCATTGGAAGTTTCGTTTTGGAAGCAGCAGCTTTAGAAATTGGGACAAGTAGCAGGGCCGTTTGTATGAGGTAAAGTAAGGTGATGTGGGGAGGGATCGGGCAGAGTGGACAGTGGCCCCAGGTCAGGAACAAAACCACCCCGTGTGGGAACACGCGTGCAGGGCCGGAGTGAGCAGGGAGCGCTGCTGTTCAGTGTCTGTTCACTCGGTTGAAACGGGAGGTGGAAGGCTCCCGGGGAAGTGAGGGGAAGCAGTGGCCCCTTTACTGCTCCGGGGAGCCCCACTCTAGCCCCCCTCTGCACCCCACTGAGCCAACAGCAGCTCTGAGGTTGATCAACCATAGCCACGCCTCCTTAGAGGGAGCCTACACAGTCCCTCAACCTTATCTGTTAGGAAGCCTCCGGCTGCAAATAACAACAAAACAACACGCCTACTCCCTTAAAGCTTCAGACAAGGCTATTTTATTACCTCCAATTACCAGACTGTCCAGGTTCAAGGATATTTTCCTCAGAGTGTCCTATTTCATGATCACAAGATAGCTGCCACGGCTCCAGGCATCAGACAGAGCGTCACTCCCAGAAAACAATGACCAGCTCCTCATGGTGTCTCTTTTAGAAGAAGCCTTTCCGCTACCATCACACTGGTCAAAACTGGGTCACACAGCCATTCCCTAGCCGCTAAAGGCTAGCTGATTCCTCCGGGTCCCACGGGAGCAGCACACCTGATGGGAAAGGACTAAGTGGCCTCTCAGAACGTTGCTTCTGAACACACGCAGGATCCGCCAGAGGCTGTTTAGGCGGACAGTTTTCTAGACGTTGTCGTGCTCCTCAGACCCGTCCCCTGGGTCAAGAGGAAACACTGACCTATTAGCAGGTGGATACACACCCCCTACGTATTGGCCAACCTGTCCTGCCTACCCCTCCCCTCCATTTCTGTTAAATCCATGGAAACTCCAGGCCTAAGAAGTCTGGCAGGCGACCCTCCCTCTCGGAGCTAGCTGTGTCTGTCTCCCCCGTCCGTGCCCCGCGGTGGCTGTGGTCACAAGTGCCACAGGCAGGGCTGACTCAGCCTGTGTGGGGAGCCACTTCCCCAGCCCCCGCCGTCAGCTGTGGTCCCGGGAGAGGTGGGAGGAATTACTCAGCACGCCCTCGGTGCTCACGAGGGACATGAGTCCCCGACCTTCATATTTTTCGTGTCAGCTGCTCATCCTAAAGCCACATTTTCCTGAATGTGCGTGATTTTTCCAGGTTGACAAGGCGTGTGACCCAAGCTCTGAATCCACATTAGGAGGACCTAGGGCTGCCGTGGGCAAACTACGGCCCGTTCGGCTGTTCTCTCCGGCCCGCGGAGCCGAAAAAGCGGAGGGTTCTCTTGCTCTCCCCTCCGCTCCTTCACCAGCAGCCCAAGATGAGAGTGCCAGCATGGTCAGGTTGCTTTTGTTCTGGCCCTCCAGTCCCGTGTAAGAACCCATGGTGGCCCTCGAATCAAAAAGTTTGCCCACCCCTGACCTAGGGCCTAGTCCATCATGCTGGTGACCTTGGCCAGCCCCTCCCATCTGTGACTCCCCAGTTAGCCAGCAGACACTCAGCGAGTCTGAGATAGATGGCAGACAGCATGAGAGCCCCCACCACCCACCCTGGAGCATGGCGGACATTGAACCGGTGTTTGTGCCAGATCCTAACTGTAGGCCCCCAGGCAGCCCAGGAACGGACCAATAAGAGCCAGGTTTTGACTCTTCCGTTTGCTCTCCTGACTTGCCCTCCCCACAGTCAGGCCTTCAGCCCATAGATGACTTTCAGACCCTCGTATTTCCCTCTTCTTTCTCTCCCCTGAGAAGTAACTTTGTGGTGCTCTGGAAGGCCTGCCCTTCCTCCACAGGATTCCAGAGGTTAGTTACATCCCTGCTCTACCCTTTTCAGCTGTGTGAACTTGGTCGTTTTCTTAGCCTCTATGAGCCTCAGTTTCCTCATCTGTAAAATTGGGCCAATACCCGCCACAAAAGGTTGTGAGAATGTGCCTGGCAGAGCGCCTGCCATTTGGGGTGGGGGTGGGGGGTGCCACTCAGTGCACACTGGTCCAATGTCCTGTAGTGCCTATTCCTGGCTCTGCCAGGCAAACCAATCCAGGATTTTGATGGGGAAAATGATGCAACCAGCCATTGCTTGACAAAGTTTTATTTCATTTTAGCCTTTATGATATCTTTCCCCTGCCCCCCCGCCCCCAAACTCTGACCCGATCTTGTGCTTTCAGGATGGGGAGCAGAGGGGGGTACTAACCACCGGCCCCAGGGAGACCGGGGCACTGTACCTTTAGAGCTTGTAAACCTGCATCAGGACTGGGGCCAGCGTCTCATCCCGCCAGCCGGGTGTGGCCGGGACCCGGGCTCGAAGGCCAGGAGCCCCAGAGCCTACGGCCAAGAGCCGCCATCCCTACCCCCTCTGCTCAGGACATGGGAGAGAGCGGAACAGGAAACGTACCAAGGCCCGGAGGCACCTGCCACAGCTCAGAGCTGGCCTGGACCCGGCAGAGAACTGGGTGAGATTCTTGAGATGCCTGTGCCTCCAGCCACGACTCCTGGCTCGCTCCCTGGGCTGCCAGCTGAGAGCCAGGCGCCCTGTTCCCACCAGCCGACAAGAAACAGAAGTAGTGGAAATGCCAGGTGTTGTTGCTAAAAGACAACACCACCTAAGTATTAAAAATTAAATTAAAACGGAAGCCCCAGTCCACTGAGCCAGCAGTGAGCCGGTGATTGCAGACACAGCTCCCATTCTTCCCGAGCCCCGGGGCCTCTGAAGGCAGCGGGAAGGGGCCTCGTGGCCCCTCTGGAGAATAAGGTTGGGGGGAGGTGTCCTCAGGGAACCCCAGTGCGGGGCACTGAGGACTGTAAACATGACCCAGCTTGAGGGCCCAGGGGTGACCCGGCCCCCTGAGAGTCTCCTGGATGAGAACAGGGAAACAGCAGCCGGCCTCCCGTTGGAACATGGAGGTGGAGGGGGCCTGGACTGTGATGGGGGAGGGGGTTCCAGAAGCCAAGCACAGCTTCCCGGCGGCTTCTTCGCCCCTACCGGTCTGCACGGGGCCCTTTCTGGGCGCTGAGTCCGCCCCTCCCGAGTGAAACCTGCTGGAAAGTCAGCTCCGGCCAGACTGGGCCGGGTCAGGCGAGCTCCCAAGAGGCCTTGTCCCAGGACAGGGGGTGGGAGAGCCGGCTCCGGAGAGGAGCCCGGGGAGGTGGCTGAGGACTGTCGGGAGGGCCAGGGAGACCACCACACCACCACAGGCACGGCCCCAGGCCAGAGGGTTGCTACTGCGCCAGGAGCGCCACCTCAAGGGCTGGCCGAGGCCCAGGACGAAGCCCTGCCTCCGCCCCACTCCAGGCCGGAGCCCTTGGGACCGGTGATCTCACCATACCGGTTCCGCATTAGAACCTGCGCCACCTTCTGCACCCGCTGCCTCTGGAGGCGGGCGGCAGGCGGCCTGGAGCCAGGCCAGCTTCTCAGGAGCAAAAGGAGGACAGACCCAGGGGAGGCGTGGCGCCGAGCCTTCTCTGTCCGTGCTGCGGCCCCGCCAGGGACGAGGGCCGACGGGGCATTTGCCTTCGGGCCCCGCAGCCAGGACCTGATGCCAGCAGCAGGCCTTCACTGGCGACTCGGGCTGGGCCTGGGGCTAGAGTTCCTTCAAAAGCAGCCCTCGGGCGTCCTGAGGGCCAGCCAGGCCCAGGATTTCCCTCAGAATGAGGCCCAGTGACCTCCTCGGAGTCCTAAACTTCCTTCTCGGCGCTTGCGTCCCACACAGAGGCCTCGGTTTCCCTCGGGACTCGACTGTGATTTCCCTCAGGGCCGGGCCCGCCGGAGCCCGCTCAGAGCTCCAGAAGCCCGTCCGCCGGGTCCCGGCTCCTGAGCCACTGGCTCCTGAGAGCCCGGACCTCCTGGCCGTACCACTCGTGCAGCTGGCGGAAGGGGGCCGCGTCCAGGGGCCCGTTGGGCGCCGAGGCCCGCCGGCGGGGTGGCAGCGGGGGCCGCTCGGGGCCGGAGCGGGCACCGGCGGGGGCGCCCGTGGAGGCGGCGGCGGCGGGGGGCTCGGCGCTCCAGACCGCACAGCCGTTCTCCTTGGGCGGGAGGGCGCGGGGCCGGCGCGGCGGCGGCGGGCAGCCCCCGGCCCGCATGGCGGCCAGCTGCTGCTCCAGCTCCCGCACCACCAGGCGCAGGTAGTCGAAGCTGGCCCGCGACAGGGCCTTCACCCAGCCCTCCATGGCGGCCTGGCTCTCGGCGGCCAGCACGTAGGTGCGGGCCCGGGCCTCGGCGAAGCGCACGGCGAAGGTGAACTCCTCGGCGGCCTCCACCAGCTCCACCGTGCAGCCCTCCAGGATGATGACGCCCACGGGCTCGCGGCTGGCCGCGTCCTCGAAGTAGAAGAGCATGTTCCCGCGCAGCACGAACCAGCGCCGGTGGTAGGCGGCGTGCCGGCCGCCCTTCTTGTACAGGAAGCCCGCGTTGTCCACCGGGGCGTCGCAGGTCGCGTAGAAGGCCAGGCTGCGCTCGTTCAGCTTCATGGCGGCCTGCGGGGAGCCGGGGTCCCCCGTCACTGGCGCGGCCACCGCCACCGGGCCGCCCCGCGCCCCGTCCTCACCTCCCAGCCACCCTCTCTCGCCAATAAGGAAGCCGAGGCTCAGACCATGGAAGCGACCTGCCCAGCCTCACACGGCTCTCAGGACCTGCATCTGCTCAAACCCTGGCCTCCTGCCTTCTCCCCAAAATGATGTTGGGGATTCCCACCGCCTGCCAAGCACCTTATGCATCTGAAGCCATCCTGCAGCAGACCTCGGCCGGCAGGGACTAGCCCGAGTCCCATTTGACGATGGGGAAACCAGGCAGAGAGGTTAGTCATGCACCCAACGTCCCCAAGCAAGCCGGGTGGAGCAAAATTCAAACCCTGGCCTCACCCCCGGGGACCCGATGGGCTGGCCTTTTGTGGTCCCTGTCAGGGCCCAGCTGTGATTTCCTAGCTCAGCTCTGATCGGCCTGACCGGCTATAACGGCACACACAGCCTGCTTCAGAGGGGTGTAGAGTTTGGCAAACATGCATTAAGCTCCCACTGTGTGCCGGGCGCTGTTCTCAGCACGTGGATTACTACAGCAGCCAACGAGATGAAGAGGATCGCTGCTCTTGTGGCGCTGGCACGCTCGTGGCCAGTGAGGAGGGAAGGAACTGACAATCAGAGTCTGCCCGGCGGCCTGGTTCTGAGTGCTGAGAGAATCTGACGTGGAGGCCGGGTCAGGAGCGGTGAGGACCAGAGGGTGTTTGGTTTTCCTGGGGGCGAAGGCTGTCCTGAGAAGGTGGCATCGGAGCAGACACCTGAGGGAGGGGAGGGCGGGAGCCCCGGGACAGCCAGGCCGAGGGAGCAGCAAGTGCAAAGTCCCCAAGTGCTCGAGGAACAGCCAGGAGGCCGGGGGAGCTGGAGCGGGAGGAGGGGGGGGAGAGGCGGAGGGAGGAGGGAGGGGAAAGGCAGCGGGAGGAGGGGAGGAGGGAAGGGAGAGGCAGTGGGAGCAGGCAGGACAGAAGAGATTGTGGTGGGGAAAAAATCCAGAAAAAGGACCCTGAGCTTGGCCCGCAGTTATAGGAAGCGGGTGGGAGGAGAGCATCTTGGACTCAAAGGAGAAGAATCGGACCGGGCTCGTGGCTCAGTGACTTAACCCACCTTCCCTGAGGGGCGCTGCAGGGGCAGCCCTGGCCGGGTAGGGTTCACGGGGAGGTGACACGTGGGCCCCTAATGCGGCCACCCCTTCCTTTGGGATTTTCCGCAGCCACTGTGAGGACCTGCCTTGTGCTCCTGCTATCACAGCCCCACTCTACATAGGACAGTAGCTGCCTTCTTCAAGAGACAAGGTATGTGAAGTCCTGGAATGCAGTAGGTGCTCAATTAATGTTTATTCCCCGGCCTGTGCCGTGCTTTACTCGGGGCCTGGAGGAAGGAGGTGTGGGTGGCGGTTCTCCTGAGAGCAGTTCAACCTGGCCCAGGGCGGAAGGAGCAGCTGCTCCCAACTGAGTCACCGAGGCCAGTGGTCGGCAAACGCAGCAGTCCACAGAGCCAAATATCAACAGGACAGCGATGGAGATTTCTTTTGAGAGCCAAATTTTTTAAACTTAAACTTCTTCTAATGCCACTTCTTCAAAACAGACTCGCCCAGGCCGTGGTGTTTTGTGGAAGAGCCACACTCAAGGGGCCAAAGAGCCGCACGTGGCTCGCGAGCCGCAGTTTGCCGACCACGGACCTAGGCAGTCAAGGATGGCTTCCTGGAAGAGGTGCCACGGGCTGTGATGTCATAGCCAAGGTGAGACCGCCCTGACCTAGCAGCCAGGCCAAGGCCAGAGGCCCAGAAGGCTCCACCCCCCTGACCGGTGTGACTTCAGGCAGGCCGCCCTTCTCTGAGCCTCAGTTTCCTTCTCTGCAGAGTAAGACTCGTGCATTTTCCTCAACGGCCCAACTCCACGTGCCCCCGCCCTGTTTCTCACCCCGTCTGTCCCGTCCCCTCCTACCTCTCAGGCCACGCTCCTCCCGCCTCCTGCCCGCTCTGCTCTCGGCGTGCGTGCTCTTCTCCGGGCTGAAACGTCGGCTCCGCGGTGTCCGGGCTGGGTGACCTCAGGCCAGTGTTAAGCCTCTCCGGGTCTCCATTTCCACATCTGAAAAACAGGGCCATGACAGCACCAAAGCCGGGATTTCTGTGGCATTGCCGCGGTGATCACACAGAGGCTCCTGAGCCTGCAGCGCGTGCCCAGCGTGGTAGCTCCTGATGTTCTATCCCCGCCCCCCCGGCTCCCCTCAGCACTGTCTCAGCAAACGGCCTTTGGCTTCTCCCCCCACCCCCCCCCCGCCCCCACTCTGGCCACTCATCGAGTCCCCTGATCCCCCTCCAACCTCTTCCAAATCAGGGGCCTGATCTCCACCCACTGCCACCTCCCCCGCTCGGCCCCCACCATCACTCCCTCCACAGCTCCTGTGGCCTTCGCATCGGTCTCCCCGCCTCTGCCCTTGCCTCTTCCCTGTCCATGTTCTCCAGGGTAAGAGCCAAACCCCTTCCCAGGCCCCACTGAAATGACCCCATTGAATCCATCCCCCACAGAAAGATCCCGTTTAAACACAACCCTATCCCTCCACCACTCCACACCCTCCCAGGACTCCCTATAAAAGTCAGTCCTTCCCATGGCCTCACCTCCGTCCCCCCTGCTCACTCAGCGTAGCCACCGCAGACCCCTTGCTGTTCCTCAAACACATGAGGCCGGTCCCACCTCGGAGCCTCTGCCCTGGCCGCTCCCTCTGCTGGGGTGCCCTTCCCGGCCGTCCCATGGCCGACGCATCCCCCAGTCCCAGCTGGACCGCCGCCTCCTCAGGGAGGCAGGCCCTGACCACCCTGCACGCGAGACTCCCCTGTCACTCTCGTACCCCGACCTGAAATTACCCGGCTCATTTCTGCCTGCTCCAGGGGGCAGGGTCTGTTGTGTTTTTGTCTGAATTCCAGTGCCTCGCACATAGTTGGTGCTCAGATACCTAGAGAATGAGTCAGTCATCTTAACTCTCTCAACAGCCCATTGAGAAAGTGTCCGTTCCCATTCCACACTAATAGGTGTGGAACTGAGACACGGAGAGGTTAAGTAACTTGCCCAAAGGTACAACACTGTGCCCAGAATCCCATGCCCTAGAGCCCAGAGGTCGGCAAACCGCGGCGGCTCTGGAACAGCAACAGCCTGTAATTATCGGAATGGAGAGTCTAGGTCAGTGGTCGGCAAACTCATTAGTCAACGGAGCGGCAAACCGAGCGGCTCGCGAGCCGCATGTGGCTTGAGAGCCGCAGTCTGCCGACCACTGCTCTCGCCTACCGGCTCACAGGGGCTGTTCCTGGGGTCTCCCCACCCCATGAACGCCAAAGATAGAACAACTTCCCTCACACTCAGCAGCGCTCCTCCTCTCACTGCCCCAAATGGGGCCCGGCCCAAGGTCACCCCTGCCGAGGGGAACCACTCTGCCCGTGGCCCCTGCTGCCAGCCCGGGCGAGAACCCGGGGGGCGGGGCAGAAACTGCAGGGGTGCAGCTCTGGCTTATCTCCCCCACTCCTGTCCTCTCTAAGAAGTGCAGAGTCCATGTAGACACTGCTGCTGACTCAACCGCCCTGGCCTGGCTGGCAGAGCTGCAGGGCAAGCTGGCAAACCTGCTTGCGAGGGGGCCTGGCCCCTCTCCGGGCCCCAGGCCAAGGCCAGCAGGAGGGCCTCGAGAAAGCCACCTCACCTTTCCAAGCCCCAGTTTCCCCAGCGGTCAAGTGGGGAGATCCTCTGGAGAGGATCCCACGAGTTATAAAATGAGGAAAGCCATCGACCGCATTCACAGCCTCGCCTATAACATGAGAACATGACACCCATCCCTCGGGAAGGGCTGGATAAATTGTCCCGAAGAGCCATTCTGCAAAATGCTCAGCAGGTAGTGAGCACTCAGGGGAGCTATCCAGAAGGCAAGTTAGCTCAGGGTCTCCAGGGGCACGGCTGGCCCAGAAGCCTGGCCGCTGGGGAAACTGAGGCATGGCATGTGGAATCCAGCTGCCACAGGTGTCCCCTAGCAGCGGGTCCGGGGAGAGGGTGTGGCGAGTGCAGGCGGAAAAAGGTGCCGGGAGCCCCGCAGCGGGGGCCACAGGGACGCCAGGCGCCGGCCCCGCTGCCCATCCCGGAGGCTGGATGTCCGGGTCCGGCTGCCCCCGCGGCCCTCCGTCCCTTGGCGTGCCCTGTGGGGAGCGCTCCCAGGTTTCCTAAAAGCCAGCCAGAGCCCCAGGCGGCGGTCAAAGGCGAGGTGTGGGTGCCCGGCGGAGGGCTCGCCCCCAGAGATCCCCCCGCGGCAGAGGTCCCTTAAGGGGGGCGTGGGGGACGGAGAGCGGACCGGAGGATCCCGGTTCGATTCCAGCCAAGGGCGCGTACCGGGGTCCCTAAAGGAAAATTACTCCAGATGTGCAATCGCAAACAGGCAGATAGATCCCCGGCAGAGGTGTCCCCGAGGCCCGAGCCGGTCCCGCGCGGGTCCCCCCGCCAGGCTGGCCCTACCTGGCGGCGCGGCCTAGGGCGGCGGGGCCGGGGCGGGAGGCGCGGGGCCGGGCAGCGGACCGGCCATGGCCCGGGACCCGCGCGCTCCGGGCGGCGGCGGCGGCGGCGGCGGCGGCGGCGGCGCTTTGTCTCCGGGCGGCGGGCGGCGCAGCCGCGGGAGCGCGGGGCTCGGACGGGAGGAGGCGGGGACAACCCGGCGGCCCGCGACCCGGGGGCGCACCCCTTTAGCCCCCGCGTTTGTCCCGCCCCCGGATTGGCCGGCCCGGCACTGCCCGGCACGCCCCCGGGTTCTTCCCGCCCCCGGATTGGCCGGCGCGGCCCGGCACGGCACGCCCCCCGGGTTCTCCCCGCCCCCCGGGGCTCCTCCCGAAACCACTCTTAAAGGGACCGCGGCGGGTTCACAATCTCGGGGGCGGGATCCCAGGAAAGAGAGTCGACCGGTTTCCAGGGTTAAGGACGGGGAGGGTTCGCCCGGAGAAAGCCTGGGGTCCTGGGCAGGGCCACTCCCTGAAGCCTCGGCCTGGAGCCCCAGACCCTCCCCAGCTGGGGTTGCCAGTGCTGAAAATGTGTGACTTATTGGGGGGGGGGGGGGGGGGGGACCGAATACAGGACATTCTGGCAAAGTCACCAGAGGGCTGTACTGTAGGCACAGGGTGCCTGTCAAGCCTTCCCCTTGCCCAGGGGGAGGGAGGAAGTTGGGGGGTGGGGGATTTAGAGAAATCGCTTCAGCCGAAACCGGTTTGGCTCAGTGGATGGAGCGTCGGCCTGCGGACTGGGGGGTCCCGGGTTCGATTCCGGTCAGGGGCATGTGCCTTGGTTGCTGGGCACATCCCCAGTGGGGAGGAGGCAGCTCATCGATGTTTCTAACTCTATCTCTTTCCCTTCCTTTCTGTAAAAAAAAATCAAAATATTTTTTGGGGAAAAATCACTCCACTTCTCTAGGCCTGTTTCCTCTGGAAAATACAGTCGTGGCATATAAAGTTCATGGCACATAGTAAATGCTCTCAGCAAATAGCAGTTTCTGTTCTTTTTCTTTTACACAAAATAACAAAGTCCGCCTCCCTAGGTCTGCACTGACTTCCTGCTCTGGCTGCCTCCTCCTCACCACCCTCCGGACTCAGTAGCTGCCCAGGCCCGGCCTGAGGGCAGGAGAGAAATGGGACCCATCAGGGGCGTCTGTTCGCTCTGCAGCCTCTCACTGAGTGCCCGCCGCGTTCCGGGACCCGTTCCCGGTCATTCAGCAAGTCAACGAAGATGAGGTCTACAAGTGGCCGTGCGAGGAAGACCATCAGCCATGGCAGCGGGGTGGGAAGGCTGGGAGGGTCTGGCTCAGTGGATAGAGCGTTGGCCCTCGAACTAAGGACCCTGGGTTTGATTCCAGTAAAGGGCACGTACCTGGGTTGCAGGCGCGATCCCCAGCCTGCAAGCGGAAGTTGGTTGTCATATCTCTCTCACATAAGTGTATCTCTCCCTCTCTCCCTCCCTCACTCCCTTCCTCCCTCCTTTCCACTCACTCTAAACCAATGGGAAAACGCCCTCAGGTGAGGATTGGCACAGAAAGAAAAGAAAGAAGGCCTGGTGTGCAGTTTTAGACTAGGTGGTCGCTCAGGGAAAGCCGCTCTGAGGGGCAGGGACCGGAAGGAGGTGAAGGAGGGAGCCGTGTAGACATCTGAGGGAGGGAGGGCGTCCCTCTGCGAGTTTGGATGAAGAGGCCAGGAGGCGGAGTCTGTTGAGCAAGCAGAAGAATGTAGGATGTGAGGTCATGGAGGTTTGGCAAAGCCAGGTTGCTTAGGGCCTAGTGGGTCATGGGAAAGGTTTTGCTTTCAAGATACCTGGTGAATCTCTGACATCAGCCAAGCCCCTGGATCCAGCTATACCTGATGCTGCATGAGTTCCTCCTGCAGGAAAGGCAAGCTGGAATGTCCCCAAATCTGGGTGCTCACCACATAAAGAAAAGGGCCGGCACGGGGGCATTTGGACCGCGGCGTGGGGGGCATTTCCCCGAGCCCCTCTTGCTGGAGTCAAGGGCTGATACAGGTAAAAGGGCAGATGTTGGAGAGCAAGAACCCAGTATGTTGGGTTTTTGATTTATCTTTATTGTTCAAAGTGTCACAGCTGTCCCCCCCTTTTCTTGTCATTGTTTTTTCAATTGGGTGAAATTCACATTTTAAAAATGAACCAGTTTAAAGTGAACATAAGGGGCTATAGTTGGTAACACTATATTGAATAATTGAAATTTGCTGAGAGAGTGAAATTTAAATGTTCTCTTTCTCTCTCTCTCTCTCTCTCTCTCTCTC
The DNA here is from genome assembly GCA_963924515.1 of Vespertilio murinus. Taxonomy (NCBI): domain Eukaryota; kingdom Metazoa; phylum Chordata; class Mammalia; order Chiroptera; family Vespertilionidae; genus Vespertilio; species Vespertilio murinus. The sequence goes on along the minus strand of OZ004720.1, from coordinate 9,375,083 downwards.
ACACACACACACACACACACACACACACACGCGCGCGCGCGCGCGCGCGCGCGCAAATATTATACAAATAAATATATGAGGTGATGGATGTGTTCATTAGATGGGGCAATCTTTTCACAGTGTACACATACGTATTTCAAATCGTCATGATATACACTTTAAATGTCTTACAGTTTTATATGTCAATTTTGCCTCAAAAAGCTGGGGCGGGGGGGAGATACAGCTTCCAATTTTATTTTTTTTAATATATTTTATTGATATTTTACAGAGAGGAAGGGAGAGAGATAGAGAGCTAAAAACGTCAATGAAAGAGAAACATCGACCACTTGCCTCTTGCACACCCCCTACCGGGGATGTGCCCACAACCAAGGTACATGCCCTTGACCAGAATCGAACCCGGGACCTTTCAGTCCGCAGACCGACGCTCTACCACTGAGCCAAACCGGTTTTGGCACAGCTTCCAATTTTAGAAATCACCAGCAAAAATAAAAAAATAAAAGCGGACAATAATTCAGTGACATTTAGTACATTCACAATGTGTGAAACCCACTTCTGTCTAGTTCCAAAACTTCCTGTCACTCCACAGTAAAACCCACCTCCATTAGGAGCCACACCCTCCTTTCTGAGTGGATTTACCTATTCTGGACATTTCATACAAACGAACCCACACAACCTGTGTCCTCCTGTGTCTGGCTTCCTTCACTCGGCATCCTGTGTCCAAGGTCCCCCCTCATACCGCGGTCAGTGCCTCCTCCCCGCACGGATGAGTGACATTCCGTGGCCGGAGGGACCGCGTTTTGTCTGTCTCTTCACCCGCTGGTGGGCATGGGGCTGTTTTCACCCTTTGACTCCCATGAACAGCCAGGCATCTTCATGGCTGGAGCTGCAGAGGCTGGAAAAGGGGCAGAGATTGAGGGCAGGACAGGGGAATTTGGGAACCGGAACTGGGTCGCGGCTCCCGTTACCAAGTTCCGATGATTTTACCTCCAAATCCTGTCTTGAGTTTGTCACTTCTCCATTTCCGCCGCCACTTCCCCATCCCAGGCCGCCCGTCACACCCCGCCGGGTCCGCCGCGGTCACCTTCTCTGGACCTCCCTCCTGCCTCCCCGGTCCCCGAGCCCGCGAATCCTCTCTCCACGGGGGATCCGGCCACTTCGCACAGCTTCCTGTCCCCTGCCTCCCTCAGCTTCGGCCGCCTGGCTTCCCTCTGTTCCGAGAACGCCCAGCGCCCTGGACCTTCGCACCTGCTAGTGTTCCTTCCATGCCTCATCCCTCAAAACCTCCCTTCGCCACCCATCACCTCTCCCGGGAAGGGTATGGCCCCAACCCCACCCGCCGCCTTGGGCGCCTCTGTTTCCTCCCATCAGTCATTCTTCCAACCAACATTCAGTGAGCACTGCTGTGTCCCAGACGCCAGGACACACGTCCAAAAGACAGACAACTGACTACATGCAGGTCCGAAGCAGCTCTGTTTACAATGGCCAGAAGGTGGGAACAGCCCACCTCTCCATCAGTGGGCGAGTGGACAAATAAAACCTGGTCCCTCCGTGCCGTGGGATGTTGACTCAGCCGCGAAAGGGAGCGAAGCACTGGCTCCTGCCACAAGGCAGATGGACCTCGAACCCGGGATGCTGCGGGAAAGAAGGCAGACACGCGGGCCGCACACTGTGGGCTTCCGTGTGTACGAGATGCCCGGAGTGAGTGGATCCGCGGAGACAGAAAGCATACGCGTCGTTGCCAGGCAGTGGGGGAGGGGAGAATAGGAAGTGGGTGCTCAGTGGGGAGGGGGTGCTTTTGGGGGATGCAGATGTTTTGGAACCAGATAGAGGTGGTGGTTGCACAGCGTCGTGAATTCACTTCAGAGCGGTCAATTTTATGTCATGAGAATTCCTCCTCAATAAATAGGGTTGGGCCGAAACCGGTTTGGCTCAGTGGTAGAGCGTCGGCCTGCGGACTGAAAGGTCCCGGGTTCGATTCTGGTCAAGGGCATGTACATTGGTTTCGGGCACATCCCCGGTGGAGGGTGTGCAAGAGGCAGCTGGTTGATGCTTCTCTCTCATTGACGTTTCTAGCTCTCTATCCCTCTCCCTTCCTCTCTGTAAAATATCAATAAAATATATATTTAAAAAATATATAAATAAATAGGGTTGGGTTTTTGTTTGTTTTTTAGAAATATATTTTTTTAATTTTAAAAATATTTTATTGCCGAAACCGGTTTGGCTCAGTGGATAGAGCGTCGGTCTGCGGACTGAAAGGTCCCGGGTTCGATTCCGGTCAAGGGCATGTACCTTGGTTGCGGGCACATCCCCAGTGGGGGGTGTGCAAGAGGCGGCTGGTTGATGTTTCTCTCTCATCGACGTTTCTAGCTCTCTATCTCTCTCCCTTCCTCTCTGTAAAATATCAATAAAATATATATTAATAAAAAATATATATATATTTTATTGGGGTTTTTTTGTTTTGTTTTTTTTTACAGAGAGGAAGAAAGAGGGACAGAGAGTCAGAAACACCGAGAGAGAAGCATCGACCAGCTGCCTCTTGCACACCCCCTCCTGGGGATGTGCCCGTAACCAAAGTACATGCCCTTGCCTGGAATCGAACCCGGGACCTTTCAGTCCCGCAGGCCAACCCTCTATCCACTGAGCCAAGCCGGTTTTGGCAATAGTTATTTTTTTAAATTAAATTTTTATCTGTGTACATATCTTACCATTGCCCCCCCTCCCTCCCAAACATCCCCTCCCTCCCCAGAGTTTTGTGTCCATTGGTTGTACTTATATGCATGCATACCAGTCCTTCGGTTGATCTCTTATCTCCCCCAGATCTCCCTACCCCCCTCCCCCGCTGTCATTTGACAGTCTGCTTGTTGCTTTACAGTCACTAGATCTATCTTATGGTTCATCAATAGTTATTTTTTTAGTGACCGACAAGTGATCCTGCCCTCCCTCGCCAGAGGGGGAAAAAGAAGAAAGCAGCATTCATACCGCACCTTGGATGGCGTTAGGAGTCGGGAGAACAATGAAGCCGGAGGAGCATCTGGGTTGTGAATGAGGACGCAGGTGCGGCCCGGGGGCGGGGGGGGGGGGGGGTAGCTTAGGGGGAAAGACCGGAGTCAACAAGGGCACAAGCCATGCGGGCATCCAGAGGGAAACGCATTCCTGGCGGAGGGGGCAGCACGTGTAACGGCTCAGAAGCAAGAGGCATGTCACGAAGTCAGCGTGGCCGGAGCAGAGAGAGCCTGAGGAGACGGAGGGGAGATCCGGAGGCCTGAGGGCTCTTCTCAGAAGGCAAGGGCGGGCCAGGGAGGAGGAAGCCATGCAGGAGTGAGAAGGAGAAAAACCAGGCCAGGCCAGCTGTAGGTCGCGTCGCTGGGTTCGAAGAATGTGCCCAGCCTGTGGCACGTCCCCCTGACCCCTACCCCTGACCCCCCCATTCCCACCACCCCCGGTTAGAAGGTAGGGCCCAAGGACAGGGAGCTTCGTCTGCTTGGTTCACTGCTGTGTCCCCAGTGCTGGCACGGCACCTGCCAGAGTGTAGGCACTGGATGACGGGGACACGACTCAGGGCTGAGCCAGTTCCTCCCAGGAAGGTGCCCACGGACCTGCCATCTCACACCCAGACCTCAGCCTCTGACCCTTTCTGCCGATCCCTGCCCCGTGCAGCCCCCCAGGCAAACACGGCGGTCCGAGCCTGGTCTGAGGGAGGGAGGGTTTCCTCCACAGTGGCTGCCCCTCCCCAGAGGTGGCTAGGGCCAGCCAGCCCCGGGAGGAACTGAAATTGTCCTCCACCACCAGCACCTGGCCCAGCCCACAGGCGGGGAGGGACGTAGGGGGTGAAGGGATAGGAAGGGCCAGAGTCCCCCCGACTTCAAGGCCCCCTCCTCTGGTACATGTCGAGGGGTGCAGGGACCTGTGCATCAGCAGCCCGAGACCCAGGTTCTGTGTGCGAGCAAGCTTTGCTGAAAGCATGGAGACCTGGGAGGTTTGCTAGCTCATTCCATAGCGTCCAATGGAGGATTTAAGAGGCCTGCCTTCAAAGATGGCATTGTCAGCTCTTCTTCTCGTCCTTTCATAATTTGTGGGTCCTCTCATTCCCCTTCCCCAAACTCCTTCTTTTATCTTCTGCCGCAGACCCCCAAATTCCTAAATACGGTACTTCCTCCCAAGGAGCAACTTAACTTCCCTGGAGTTTCCCCTGCTCCTTGATAATAACCAGTGGCTCAGGTTTGATTCCCAGTCAGGGCACATGCCTGGGTTGCAGGCTCTATCCCTGATGTAGGGCTTGGGGGAGGCAACTGATCAATGATTCTCTGTCATTTTTTTAAATATATTTTATTTAATTTTTACAGAGAGGAAGAGAGAGGGATAGAGAGCTAGAAACATCAATGAGAGAGAATGATCGATCAGCCGCCTCTTGCACACCCCCTACTGGGGATGTGCCTGCAACCAAGGTACATGCTCCTGACCGGAATCAAACCTGGGACCTTTCAGTCCGAAGGCCGACACTCTATCCACTGAGCCAAACCGGTTTCAGCTCTCTGTCATTATTGATATTTCTATCTCTCCCTTTTTCTCTGAAATCAATAAAAATATATTTTTTAAATGTCCTCTGTCTATGAGTCTGTTTCTGTTCTGCTTGTTTATTTTGTGTGTTTTTTAAATTTAATTGTTGATAAGTGTATATTTATTGCCATTTTATTGTTCATATGTCTTATCTTTTTCTTCTTCTTAAAGAAGACCCTTTAACGTTTTATATAACACTGTTTGGGTGGTGATGACACCGTTAGCTCCAACTCAGAGCAACTTGTAACCATGCTTTGAGCTGGAACTTAATGTATTTAATGCACATATTTGGGGCCCAATCCCCACCCTGCCATTGTCAAGCTGTGTGACCTCCTGCAAGTCACCCCACCTCTCTGTGCCTTGATTTCTTCATCTGTAAAACTGAAGAAGTAACCGTCTCCATCTCATAAGATTTCCTGAAGGATTTCAAGAACGACAGGTAACATTTACTGAGCACTTCTACTGTGTATTTTGCTTCTCATGACAACACTGAGAAATGGGACCAATGACCACCCCCATTTTACAGGTAAAGAAACCAAGACGAAATGGCTTGCCTGAACTTACGCAACGGACAAGTGGATTTGAATCCAGGCAGTCTGGAGTGTGAGTCTACACCTGCTGCCCCTTCAGGTCATAACACAAAGTCCTCGGAACAGCATCGGCACATCGCAAGTACTCGATAGCTGACAGGGGTTACTACCTCCTCCTGCTTACAAGTTTGTTGTTCTGTTTCTGCTTGCAAATTTTGGTTGGCGATCCAAACATCTTTGAGTAATAGAAAGGCTTAAAAACAAAGTAAGTCAGTATCTTCAGGTTAAGAACATCAAAATTTAGGGCTCTTGGGGGATATTTACAGTTTAACCATTTTAGTTTAAAATATGAATTAAAAACTAAAAAGTTTTGAGGGGTATAACACCGACACAGTAATGAGTAATTTCACTGTAAGGGACAAGCCCTCTTCAAGCCCTGCTTAGAGGCTTGGTACAGAGGAGGCAACCTGGGTCGACTTCAGGTAGTTTTAAAGGATGTAGAGGCATTTTCCAAGCAGAAGAAAAAGAGAATATCAGGCAGTGAGAACAGTATGGGCAAAGGTCTGGAAACACAAAATAGGACAAAAAGAAGTCTGGTGTAGAGTGTCTGGTGGACATTGTCATGAGATGAGGTCTTTGGGGTTAGAGGGGTTTGGAATGTCAGGCTGAGGTGTCTGAAGTTTATAAGGTAATGGGAACCGCGGAGCGCTGGGAAGAGACATGGCACACTGATTTCCAAGAGATGTGTGCCTCGGAAATTAATAACAATAATGATAATAATAATAGCATTTATTGAGCACTTAGATGAATTATTTTACTTAATTTCCACTGCAATTCTACAAGGTAAGTTCATCCCTGATTCCCATTTTATGGGTGAGGAAACGGAAGCTCAGAGAGCCCACGTCACTTGCCGGGGGTGACAGAGCCAGCGCTAAAGAAAGAAAGGCAGACTTTACACCAGGCCCCAAACTCGTGCTCCTGGCCTCGATAGCTGTTTGATGGTGGATTGTAGGCATCCTTCCTGGAACCTGGGAGCCTTCCAGGAAGCGTGAAGGGAATCCAGGAGCTAGAGAGAAGTTGCAGGCAGAGGAAGGCCGGGAGTTGGAAGCGCAGGCCGTCCAGGAAGCCACTCCCCAGGCCTCCGCCCTCCCGCGGCCACCAGGGGGCGCGAGAGCCCCGCGCCCGCGCCCGCCGCCCGCCGCCCGCAGGGCCCGCCCGCGGCCTGGGATCCGGGCCCAGCCTGAGCCCTGGACGTTCGTGCGGCCCGTGCGGAACCAGAACCCGGCCGAGGCGGAGGCCGCTGGCTGGCGTAACTAGGTTGTCCGTCCTCTGCGGAGCCATTAGGACTTTAATTACCGGGATTGGAAGTGAATAATTATCTGTGGGGCCTCAAGCCACTGAGTCACTTCCCGCAGAAACCAGATTCCCCGGGCGGAAGAGGGGGGGCTCCCAGCAGCGGCTCCGGGCCGGGCCGGGGGCCGCGGGGTGGGGGTGGGCGGCCCCAGACGCTGAGGGTGAACCGCTGCCGGCCGCTCACCAGCCTTGGGACTTGGCAGGCCATGTCACCTCCCTGTGCCTCCGTTTCCTCCTCTGTCAAATGGAGAGAAATAACAGTCTATCCATCATACAGTTGTTGGGGAGATTAAATAGCTGATCCTTGTAAAGCCCTCAAAACAGTGCTCTCATTAGAGCATCAGTGGCACATGATGCTCTAATGATGACTAATTCTGTTACCGCCACCACCATCACTGTTTTGTGGGCATGGGAGGTGGTTAAGAGCTGGAATTCTGCAATCAGAGGGGCCTTGGGTCCGGGACCGCCGCTTCAGTTGCTTCACCAGCTGCATGACCTGGGACACATCACTTCACTGTCCTTGTGCCTCAGATTCCTCGTCTGAAAAATGAGGAAATCCACAGCAAAGCCCTCCCAAGGTGGGGGTGGAGGGGGGAGGTATAATGTTGCCTGAGATGGTCTCAGCTCGGTGCACCCTTCAACCACGGAGCCACGCCGGCCGGGCCAGGCATCTGAGAGGCAGAGGCACCGGAGGAAGCACGGGGGCCCTGAGCTCACAGATTCCGCCCGGAGCCCAGGAATCGGCCCCAGAGCTCTAGCCACGGCGCTGGCACGGAAGGGGGAAGGACCCCCTTGGGAATTCTTTTCCGATGCCCTTTCCTGAACCTCCCAGCTCAGCTGGGCTCTGACAGATTGGGGAAAGGGTTGGTTGGGCACCCCCAGAGTCCTCTCGAACTTGGTATTAGTTATGTGCTGTGTGGCAAATTACTCCCTAACTTAGTAGCTAAAAAAAAAGAGAAAAAAATTCAGTCTCACCCATGAGGCCGAGGATCAATGTTTCACTCTTCTTTCCTCTTTACCTAAAAATCAATTTAAAAATGTAAATACAGCCGAAACCTGTTTGGCTCAGTGGTAGAGCGTCGGTCTGCAGACTGAAGGGTCCCGGGTTCGATTCCGGCCAAGGGCATGTACCTTGCTTGCGGGCGCATCCCCAGTGGGGGGTGTGCAACAGGCAGCTGGTCGATGTTTCTCTCTCATCGACATTTCTAGCTCTCTATCTCTCTCCCTTCCTCTCTGTAAAATACCAATAAAATATATTTTTTAAAAAATGTAAATACAAAATCGCATCTAGGTCCGTTATGAGAATCAAGGTACAGCCATCCGTTCTGAGGTAAATTCCTCTCCCCCCCGTGAAATCAGACGTGTTATGTTGCTTCCAAATACAAAGGCGGCCATTATAGGATAGACATTCCCGCTCCAAAAGGGAGACACAGAGAGGGAGAGAGGAGTGGCAGGTCCCGAGAAGTCCAGACCCCTAAGGCTCTCTGGCCTGCTGGGGCCGTGTCCCGCCTTCTGGGCCCACCGGGCTGGGGAATCCTGCCAGGATGGCGTTTCCGCCTCCCGAGGCTCTGTGCCCACCATGGCTGTGTGAGGGGCAGGCCTGTGCCCACCATGGCTGTGTGAGGGGCGGGCCTGTGCCCACCATGGCTGTGTGAGGGGCGGGCCTGTGCCCACCATGGCTGTGTGAGGGGCAGGCCTGTGCCCACCATGGCTGTGTGAGGGGCGGGCCTGTGCCCACCATGGCTGTGTGAGGGGCGGGTCTGTGCCCACCATGGCTGTGTGAGGGGCGGGCCTGTGCCCACCATGGCTGTGTGAGGGGCGGGCCTGTGCCCACCATGGCTGTGTGAGGGGCGGGCCTGTGCCCACCATGGCTGTGTGAGGGGCGGGCCTGTGCCCACCATGGCTGTGTGAGGGGCGGGCCTGTGCCCACCATGGCTGTGTGAGGGGCGGGCCTGTGCCCACCATGGCTGTGGGAGGGGCAGTCCTGTGCCCACCACGGCTGTGTGAGGAGCGGCTCTGTGCCCACCATGGCTGTGTGAGGGGAAGGCCTGTGCCCACCATGGCTGTGTGAGGGGCGGGCCTGTGCCCACCATGGCTGTGTGAGGGGCAGGCCTGTGCCCACCATGGCTGTGTGAGGGGAAGGCTCTGTGCCCACCATGGCTGTGTGAGGGGAAGGCCTGTGCCCACCATGGCTGTGTGAGGGGCGGGTCTGTGCCCACCATGGCTGTGTGAGGAGCGGCTCTGTGCCCATCATGGCTGTGTGAGGGGCAGGCCTGTGCCCACCATGGCTGTGTGAGGGGAAGGCCTGTGCCCACCATGGCTGTGTGAGGGGCGGGCCTGTGCCCACCATGGCTGTGTGAGGGGAAGGCTCTGTGCCCACCATGGCTGTGTGAGGGACGGGCCTGTGCCCACCATGGCTGTGTGAGGGGAAGGCCTGTGCCCACCATGGCTGTGTGAGGGGAAGGCCTGTGCCCATCATGGCTGTGTGAGGGGAAGGCTCTGTGCCCACCATGGCTGTGTGAGGGACGGGCCTGTGCCCACCATGGCTGTGTGAGGGGAAGGCCTGTGCCCACCATGGCTGTGTGAGGGGCAGACCTGTGCCCACCATGGCTGTGTGAGGGGCGGGCCTGTGCCCACCATGGCTGTGTGAGAGAAGGCCTGTGCCCACCATGGCTGTGTGAGGGGAAGGCCTGTGTCCACCATGGCTGTGTGAGGGACAGGCCTGTGCCCACCATGGCTGTGTGAGGGGAAGGCCTGTGTCCACCATGGCTGTGTGAGGGGAAGGCCTGTGCCCACCATGGCTGTGTGAGGGGCAGGCCTGTGCCCACCATGGCTGTGTGAGGGGAAGGCTCTGTGCCCACCATGGCTGTGTGAGGGGCGGGCCTGTGCCCACCATGGCTGTGTGAGAGAAGGCCTGTGCCCACCATGGCTGTGTGAGGGGCAGGCCTGTGCCCACCATGGCTGTGTGAGGGGAGGGCCTGCGCCCACCATGGCTGTGTGAGGGGAAGGCCTGTGCCCACCATGGCTGTGTGAGGGGCGGGCCTGTGCCCACCATGGCTGTGTGAGAGAAGGCCTGTGCCCACCATGGCTGTGTGAGGGGCAGGCCTGTGCCCACCATGGCTGTGTGAGGGGCAGGCCTGTGCCCACCATGGCTGTGTGAGGGGAGGGCCTGCGCCCACCATGGCTGTGTGAGGGGAGGGCCTGTGCCCACCATGGCTGTGTGAGGGGAAGGCTCTGTGCCCATCATGGCTGTGTGAGGGGAGGGCCTGTGCCCACCATGGCTGTGTGAGGGGCAGGCCTGTGCCCACCATGGCTGTGTGAGGGGCGGGCCTGTGCCCACCATGGCTGTGTGAGGGGCAGGCCTGTGCCCACCATGGCTGTGTGAGGGGCAGGCCTGTGCCCACCATGGCTGTGTGAGGGGCAGGCCTGTGCCCACCATGGCTGTGTGAGGGGCAGGCCTGTGCCCACCATGGCTGCGTGAGGGGCGGGCCTGTGCCCACCACGGCTGTGTGAGGGGCGGGCCTGTGCCCACCATGGCTGTGTGAGGGGCAGGCCTGTGCCCACCATGGCTGTGTGAGGGGAGGGCCTGTGCCCATCATGGCTGCGTGAGGGGCAGGCCTGGCAGCAGGGTTCCGGGTGGGCTGTAAGCAGGGGGCCCCACCCCGTCTGGAGGCGCAGGGCAGCCCGGCCCAGGGCTCCGCTGGAGGGGTCGGGTGAGGGCGCTCAGACACGGCCCCGCCCCGGGTGGCCCTCTGCCCGGTGGTGCCGCTGGCAGCTCTTCAGAAGCCCAGGTGGAGACAGCCACGCCCACGGCTTTGGCAGGGGCAGCTTCTCCTTAAAAGTCCTCCTGCCCCCAAGGCCCTTCTACCAGAGGCCTGTGAAGGAGGGAAGCCGGGAGCCTCCAAAATGCCCCTGGGTCGTCCCTCCATCACCTTGGACGTCTCTGTCTGCAGCCCTCCTCTTCTCTTCCGGCGGGGGGGGGTGGGGGTGGGGGCCTCATCAGAAGTGTCCTGCCCTGGTGGTCAGCTCATGGCAATGTAGGCTTCTCCCAGCATGTACCCCAAAACTCTTCCAGCCCCTACCTGTTCCTCAGTTAGTCCCAAAGCTGCCTCCGCCTCTTTGGGTGTCTGTTACGGCAGCACCCCACTTCTCCATACCAGTTTTTCTGACTTGAGTCTGTTCGCACTGCGATAATGAAAGACTGCCGGGACCGGTTTGGCTCAGTGGATAGAGCATCGGTCTGCGGACTGAAAGGTCCCGGGTTCGATTCCGGTCAAGGGCATGTACCTTGGTTGCGGGCACATCCCCGGTAGGGGGGGGGGGTGTGCAGGAGGCAGCTGGTCGATGTTTCTCTCTCATCAATGTTTCTAACTCTCTATCCCTCTCTCTTCCTCTCTCTGAAAAATCAATAAAATATATTTAAAAAGAAAGAAAGAAAGAAATACCAGAGACGGGCGGCTTAGGAACAGCAGGAATTTATCGCTCACAGTTCTGGGGCCCAGAAGTCCGAAAGCGAGAGGTTGCAGACTCAGTGCCGGTGAGAGCCGGCCGTCTGGCCACAGACCGTGCCTTTCGGCGGCAGCCTCACATGGCTACTTCTGTTTTAATCCGTCCCCATCAAATCAAGTTACAAAGGCCCACCCCTCAGCGACACGAGGGAGCAGTGCGTGCAGCCCCCGACCGTGTCAGACAGCCGGGTGAGACATCCCGGTCCTCACAGGAAGTCCACCGGCCAGCACTAGTGGAGGAAGGCCTGGCACCAGGCAGGCCTCCCACACGGTGGCCCGTGGGGTTAACCGTATACCTGTTAACGAGTGTAATTATAGTGTTATATCTGCTACCTTTAATCCTGTGCTAGCTTATTGTTTTTCTCATCTTTATTATTAATCCTATAACGATTAATTGCTGTATTGTTAGCCCTGGAACTGTTAACTATGATGGTATTTTTACATTGCATTTATTATTAATCTTATGACTAACCTATTGTTATGTTATATTTATTATTGTGAATCCTGTAACCATTAGTTCCTGTTACTACTATTAATCCCTGACCTATTATTATCCTACTTATTATTGCTACTAATATCCTACTGTTATTTTATTTTTAAATTTTTAAATATTTTATTGATTTTTTTTTTACAGAGAGGAAGGGAGAGGGAAAGAGAGCTAGAAGCATTGCTGACCAGCTGCCTCCTGCAAACCCCGCACTGGGGACGTGCCCGCAACCAAGGTACATGTCCTTGACTGGAATCGAACCCGGGACCCTTCAGTCCCCAGGCCGATGCTCTATCCACTGAGCCAAACCGGTTTCAGACCTACTGTTATTTTATGTTTGCTATTAATCCTGAAATAGTTAATAGTTACTATTATTTTTAACTAGACCCGCTAACTATTATTACATTATTATATTTGTTGTTACCAACCCATTTATTATTAACCCTGTACATATTAGCCTCCATTTTCTTCATGTTAGTTATTAACGTTACTATAACGGCATTAATAAGTACTTATTAACATTGCCGTCGACCATTGTTTTGTTATTAATCCTGAGAGTCTCTGGCCCCTGGGAGTTGGCAGGCAGCAGGTGGAAGGAAGGGCTGTGGGACCTGCTCCCTTCAGACCTCCTGGCTTGTTTGGGGAATTCAGATAAACCTCTTTCTCTTTGGGGCCCTAGCAACCTGTGGAGGGGGGAGCCACAGCCAGCCAGCCTCCGGAGGAGGAGAAGAAATCGAGGCTCTGAGCTGGACGCTTTCAAATCTAGGGCAAGGTAAGGCTGTGGGAGGGCTATTCGCTGTAAGCCATTTATTTGCCTTTCTAAGGAAAATCGCAAAGTGAGAAGTCTCCCTGGCGGGGAGCACTGAAACAAGAAGCTGGTTCAGTGAAGGGGACGCTGGTGAAAAGCTAAGCGAGAAGGAAAACCGCTCAGGGCCTCAGAGAAATCTGGCGCGAGGGAAGGCTTGCACGCTGACTGAAAAGGGGAAGAACCACAAGTCTCCGTCTAAGTCAGCAGAACTGCCGCCGGGCAGCGAGAGGGAAAGTGCTGCGGCTGGCAGATTGCAGCGGCCCACCGTTTACCACCGCCGCTACCTGGCCGCCCGCGGGCCTCACCCGGCGGCCGCCGGACTGCAGGCCAGTCACTGCCCTCTCTGGCCCCCTGCCTCCCCACACGGAATAAAGAGATGATAATAACACAGGGTGAATAACAGGCTTCCCTCATGCCTGCCTCCCCTCCCCCTCGTCCCACATCCTCACTTGGGTGTGAAAAATCACGGGGGTTCCCTCCTAACAGGTCGCCAGCTGTGCACTAGGAAGCTCAAACCCCACGTTCAACAGACCCCTCGGCTCAAAACGCTCCGTGGCTCCCTGCTGCCCTGGAGAGGAATCCCAAACGTGGCCTTCCAGTCTCCAGGGGATGGGCCCGCCTTTCCAGCTCCTTCTTTTCCCACCAGCCACCGCCTTCCCGACTTTCCTCTGACACACCACGCTCATCTCCATCTCAGGACCTTCGCCCTGGCTGGTACCTCTGGTCTGGGATGTCCTTCCCTCAGACCTTAGCCTGCCGGGGTCCTGCTCGCTTTGGGGTGGGGCAGAGACGTGCTCCTCAGAGAGGTCCTCCCTGAACCTCCATCCTAAGACAGTGTCTTTCCACTCCCCATCCTGTAACTGTATTGACCTCTTCTTTGTAATACACGATCCCAGTTATTTATTTCTGCTCTTCCCCCCCCCCCACCAGAATGAGAGCAGGGATGTGTTTTGTTTAATGAGTTTAACGCATTGAAGCAGTGAGCGTGGAGTTTTGCCCCCAGGGATATGTTTTGTTTACTGCACCCTCCCCGGCACCTAGACCAGCGCCTGCCAGTCAGAAGATACTTGCTACCTACTTGTGGGAAGCACATGTTTGGGGCCAGTTCCCTCAAAGTTGTCAGAATTTTTCGGCCCACCCGTCCCCCGCCCCCCACCTGGGTGGAGCCTGGAAATCCCCACTTTCCGGGGAACCCCTCGCCGTGGCCGCCGGAGGAGGCTGGTTCTTTAGAACCGCCAATGCCGCGGCGTTTTCCCCGGGGGCAGAACTCCGCGCTAACCGCTTTAATGCGTTCAGCTCATTTAGTCCTCCTCCCAGGAACCCGGTGGCGGGGGTACTCTCGTACGGTTTCCATTTCATAGATGAGGAAATCGAGGTACGGAGAAGTCTAGTCATTTGCCCAAGACTAGTAACGGGGTGGGGGGGGAGGTGGGGGGCGGCGGGATGGACCTCTGAGCCGGCTGGGAAGGGGTGATGTGGCCCCGGCGGCTGGGGGCGTGGGCAACTTGCTTCCGGCTGGGAGGCAGAGAAGAATAGGCATTCTTCTCCCTCCTCCCGCGTGGGAGGAGGGCCGGCTGAGCCTGAGCTCCACCTCAGACTAGGGGGAACCCCACCGCCAGTCTCACCCCACAGAAAATGAAAGTCGTCCGGGGGGGGGGGGGAGGGAGGCCCCGAGGGCCTGGGAGCCAGCGGTCCCGGAGAGCTTCCCGGAAAAAGATGCTCCCCTGGCGTCTTGGGGTGACGGGTGGTCGGGTAGAGGAGGCACGGGCTGAGGCAAGAGCAGAGCTGGGGGTGCTGCGGGGGGCCGGGTGGGGTTGGGATCCCTCCCCAGGCGATGATGAAAGCTGCGGCAGCTATTGCACCGGCCGGACCCGCGCGTGCCGATAAGGCCCCGTTGTGGGGGGAGTGGGCGGGGTCGCGCCCCCTCCAGGCCGAGCGGCCCGGCCCCGCCCCGCCGCAGGCCCCGCCTCTCCCCGACGTGGCCCCGCCCCCTCCGGCGGAGGCGCTCGGTGATAGGCAGGCGCTGCGTGGGCGGGGCCAGAGCGTCCCAGCCCCTCGGGCCATTCGTTCCCTTCTTTAGGCCGCGCGAGGCGAACGCGGGTGGGCGAGAGGGTGGGCGTGTCTTAGCAAAGGCCCCGCCCCCCGCCCGGCTCGCGTCCGAGACTCTCGGACCTGGTGGGCGGCGCCGGGAAGCGGGGGGGCCCGGTGGGCGGAGCCCCGCTCAGCCCCGCCCCCTCCGGCCCAGCCGGGCTCGCGGCCGGCCGGGGGCGGGCTCCGCGCGGCCCCGCCCAGGCCCCGGCCCGGGCCCGCCCCCGCCGCGGCCGCCCTCCCCCGCCGGGCTCCGCGAGCGCCGCCGGTTCCTCTTTACATAACGGCGGCGCGGGGCGGAATGGGCTCGGGCCACCGCCTCCGCCTCCGCCTCCGCCTCCGCCCGCCCCCGCCCGGCCGCCCGCCCGGACTCTCGCGGCCCGCGGTGGCAACGGCGGCGGCGGCGGCGGCGGCCGCAAAGTTTCCCCGGCGGCGGCGGCCCGGGGGCGCATCCTCCCGCAACTGTCAAGCGCCGGCGGCGGAAATGATGAGACGCTGGCCATTTTCCGAGCCGGGGTTTCCTGCCTGAGCCCCGCGCGAGCGAGCCGCGAGCCGGGAGCCGGGAGCCGGGAGCCGGCGCGCGGGAGCGGACGTGCCCGGGGCGGGGGCCCGCCCGCCCCCCGTCGTGGTTCCGCGGGGTCGGGGCCGCGCGACGCCATGGGCCGGCCGGGCCCGGACCCCGTCTCTCTCAGGTGAGCCCGCCGCCCCGCGCCCTCGCCTCGGGGAAGGGAGGGCTCTCGGGGGGGGGGGGGGTCGGTCGGAGGCCCACGTCCAGTCCGTCCAGGGTCTGCGCACCCACGGCCGCCGGAGGACCGTCCTGCCGCTGCCTCGCCTCGGGGTGTTCCGGGGCGACCCTCCTCCAGCTTCTGTCTCACCCTCCGGGCGACACCCCCACCCACCCACTCACACACACACACACACACACACACACACACACACACACACACACGTGTTGGGGATGTGGGGGGGTAGCCGAGGCGCTGAGGGAGGCGCTGAGGGAGGCGCTGAGCGAGGGTCCGGGAGCCCAGCCCTCCCGCCCAGCGTGTGCCCGGTGGGGAAGGGTCGGGGGTCACCGCTTGCGACCTTGAAAGTGAAAGTAGTCAAACTGAGGCTGTGGGAAGGGAAGAGCCCTCCAGCCAGCCGCAGCCAGCCAGCCTCCCCTCTCTCCCAGGCCAGGCCATGTGGCTGCTACCAGGGCAGCACCCCGGTTTGGGGAGCCCCTCTTCCCCACTCCTGGCATTTGGGGGGGGGGGTGAGCGGGGCCAGGTACCCCCCTGCCACTGAATTTAGAGGTTCACAAGGGTTAGAAAGCCCCAGGCCCGGGTCTCTTTGGTCTAGGGACTTGGGGCTCCCGAGGCTCTTGGGGAATCCTCCCCCCCCAAAAAAATTTTTTTAAAGGGGGGGGGAGATAGGGGGTCTGCATTGGACTGAGAGACCAGCAGAGCTGGGAGGGTGTCTCGGAGGCCTGACCGCCCCGTGAAGAAATCCCCTTCCTCCCCTCGGCCCCTGGGGCTTTTGGGATGATGGGGACTACATTTGAGGAACTGTATTTGCCTGTCCGGCTTCTTTATTTCTTTAGTTTCCTCATTCTCCTGTTTCTCTTCCCCATTCCCGGGGCCACGATGATGTCGGTGAGGAGGTCACTGCCTGCAGCTGGGGGCCTCCCGGGAGGGACACGGCCAGGCCGGCCCTGGTGGGAGGAAGTGAAATTGGGGTGTGGGCAGGGGCTTCAGGGGAGAGGGCCCGGCAGTGCAGCGTCTGCAGGGCCAAGGTCCAGCTTTGGGGGCACGAGGGGCCGAGATCGGATGCACACCCCCCCCTGCTTAGGAGGCGAGCACCCCCTGACACCCCCCAGCTGCCAGGCTCAGCTGGACCCCGGGCCCCTTCTGCATTCCCGCTTGTTGCCCAGCCACGGGGCCCTGCCAGGGTTGTGGGTTCAAGTCGTGTCTGGATTTGCCATCACTGACCTGGCTGCCAGAGCGGAAGCAGCTCTGAGGGCCGCTGGGACCTGGGGGGCTGGGACCCAGCCCTCGTTGGGGGAGGGCAGGCAGAGGCGGCCTGGGCGGCCGGGGGTCAGCGGATGAGAGGCCGGGGCCGGCCTGTTGGGGAGATTGGAAGGGTTTTTAATACACGTTTTCTGAGCCTTTTCCCACAACCCCCTCTGGGAGGGAAACTCCTTCTGAGCCAAAGGGTGAGCATTCCTAGAACTTGTCCGAGTCCCTGTGGGCTCCGAGGCCGGCCGAGGCTGGGAAGGGGCTGGACTGAGGTATTGACTGCTGGGGTCCGAGGACCTTCCAGGGCTGAGCAGAGCATTCTGGAGGCTTAGATTCAAATCTCTCTCTGCCTCTTTCCAACTGGGGGTGGGGGCAGGTGACACTTATGTTAAACGGGGTAATAACCGGTTTGTGGAAGAGGCTTAATGAGCCCTGTGAGGAGCACCTGCCGCCTGGCAGGGAAAGGGTTCAATTATAGGTGGAGGTGGCGATCTTATCACGGCCACCATTGGTGTTACCGGCTGTGGAAGCTCAGAGAATTCTGCTGGTGCTTCCTGGCTAGGAGACCTTCCTTCACCACCCCAGCCTCAGTTTTCTCACCTGCCAAATGGGAATGTACCTATTTCTTCGGGTCTTTGGAGCCGTGAGTGAATTCACCAGGTGTTTACAGTGGTGTGATCAGGAGGAGGAATGATCACAGGTGAGGTTGTCCTTACAGTGTGTCATGAAGTTAGCTCTGTTTGTTTTCCTCCCCGGTTCTCCCCATCCCCACTCTTCTGGGCACGAGCCTTCTCCGACAGGACTTCCTAATGCAAACCAGATTCTGGAGAGCCACCCCGATGTGGCCGCCGCCTGGGCCCGGCAGGTGCTGGGCAGGTAGCTCTGCGGGACCTCAGTCTGGGGCGCTCTGGCCGGCTGGGCCCAGCTGTGCCCCCCCCCCCAACACCCTCCCCCCTGCATGGAGCTTCTCCTCGAGCAGAGGGGGTGGGGCTGGAGGCACTCCCGCTGCCAGTCCGAAACCCCACCCACTTTGAGTGGCAGGCACAGGGCATATAAAGCACTTAGTGCTGGGCCTGGCACTCTGTAGATATTATTATTATTGTTATTGTTATTATTATCTGAGAGGCCTTTCCTGTTAAGTTCCCACGTCTCCCTGGTAGCCGCTGGGCTTTGAAGCCGAATATGGCCCTGCTGGCTTTAGCTGTGGGGCCCTGGGCAAGTCACCCAACTCCTCTGGGCTTCCCTTGCCCCTGGGAGCCAAGAATCGCTGCCTCCCCGAGGTGTGTGAGCTCACGTTCCAAGTGTCTGAGCCTGGCGCAGCGTGCTGGGTATGATTTCGATGACTGTGTGACCTTGGGCATGCCCCTTAACCTCTCTGAGCCGCAGGTCTCCTCATCTGGACAGCACAGTAAGAGGCACGCACGTGCCTGGCACAGTCAGTGACCAGCAAGCGGGAGCCACTGCTATTGGTGCCCAAGAGGGGGCTGGCACCAAATTGCCAGGTTTCCGGGGAAAAGAGTCCCTCGGGGCCCTGCTTGCTCAGCGCTGGGGACTGGGTGGGGCAGGAAGCTGCTTCCATCTGGCAGACAGGCCGGAGAGCCCGCCTCGCAGAGTCCAAAGGTGTAGCAAGTTGCTCGTTCCCAGCCAGACCCCGTTCCCAGCCGCCTGTCCCCCCCGAGGAAACTGAGGCGGGCGGGCTGCCCGGGGGAAGTGACTCAGCGGGGGTCGCTGGCTGAGCCAGGCCTAATTGGGCCCAGGAGCCCTGTGCCCAGCTCCCTGGCTTCTGGGGGCCGGGGTCCCTCGGGGACTGGGAGGGTCCAGAGGCCACAGCTGGACACTGCTCGTTCAGGCCCCGAAGCCCGGGCGACCGGCTCTCCTTGGTCGGGGCTCCGGGCCCCGCCGGCTGGGTCCCTCCTCCCTCCTCCCGCAGGGCAGGGGGCACCTCCCCGGGAGAGCGCAGGTCCTCCGGCGGCCCCGGCCCGCCCAGGCCGGAAGCCGGCCGCGAGCAGATGGCTGGGAGATTTTCCTCCCACGCCACCCTGCCAGGGGTCGGCCATGGGGGCTGGGCTGCCGGCTTCCTTGTGAGCGCCGGAGCCTCTGGGGGCCGGCCCGGATGTGGCCCCCCCGCTGGCCGGGGGAGCCTGCCCCTGCCCCGTCTGTCCCCGGGGAGGCCTGGGAGGGAGGAAGTCTGTGCCCTGCTCACCGGGAGCTGACTCACAGGGCGCCTGACGAGGGGGGTGCGGGGGGGCTGGCCTTGGGGGACCGGGGGACTGGAAATGCATTGGGGGAGGTGGACACAGAGGGCTGGCAAGGAATCTGGTCTTTGAATTCTAGTTCACAGGAAGGCCCCAGAGAGGGTGGCGATGTGGGGCGAGGCAGAGCAGTGGGTGGTTTTGAGGGCACCGCTGATGGGGTGAGGAGCTTGTTGAGATGCTTCCCCCCCTGTGAGGGTCCCACCCTTCTCCCCCCAGCCGGGGCAGTTAGCTGGCAGGAGTCACATGCTGGGGCTGGGAGGGGTGGGGTTTGGAAGGGACTGCCCATTCTTGGGGGGATGGTCCCCGTCTTTCCCCACCTCCCCGCGCCTGGCTGGGGTCCGAAGTGTCAGACTGGGGGCGGAGGCAGAGGAAGCAAAGGACATTTCCTGTCTGGCAGACTGCACTGGGCTGATAAATGTCCCTGAGCACTAGGTGACCCAAGAGAGTACACCAGGGCCCTGCTGGCAGCCGAGGGCCTGGGCAGACCCCACCTCAGCCTCCTTTGTTCTCTACTTCCAAGAAACTTCTCCACAGCCTCGCCAGCTTTATTGCTGTGAAAGGGCAGCAGGACGCCTGCCAGGAAGTGTGTGGGAGTCCCCCAACTAGAGGGTTGGGCACCCCAATCAGGGCTCCTTGGGCAGAGGGTCTGGGCTCCTGTAGAAAGTGCTGTGAGTGGGAAAGACAGAAATGCTCCGTCTGGCCTGGAATCAGCCTGGAGGCCTCCGTGGAGGAGGTGTCTCAGATGGTTTGAGATTTCCTGCCCCAGCATCTGTGAGCTGGGGCCAGGGGTGCTGTGTACCTAGGGGAAGGAGAGGCTAAGACTGGCTCATTTTAATTTCATTGACCACAATTTAAAATATCCTCCCCAAGCTTTGGCAGGTGGAATTCCCACAGTGGGGAAGGGCCTTCTCTGCACCCGGGGCTGATAATTAAAAGGGAAGTGTTAGCTTGTGGAGGTTACATTACCCAGGCTGATTGGATGGAGGGGAGTCCGAGAGCCCCATCTCTGGGGTCATGGGCCCCGCCACTCAGAGCCAGGGTTCCCTGCTGTGTCAGAGCCTGGTACCTCCCTGACTTGGTGGAGGCTTTGGGTTCCTCAGCGCGGGGATGCCTGAACAGGGGCACCAGACAACAGGCCAAGACTGCAGCCAGTGGACGTGGTTGTTCTGAACTCGAGGTCCTGTCCCGACCCGAGGATGGCCGTGGGCGAAGCTGTCACCGTCTCCGGGTGTTGGCTGTGGGGATTTGGGGGAATCCTGGGGCCCTCCCCCACAGCCGGGAACTCCCTGTCTCAGAAGAGTTCGCTGAGCGGGTGTGTGGGGGACCCTGTGTGGAAACGGCTCCCAGAGGCTCATGGGAACCTCTGGGTGATTAATAATTGCTTATGGCCCAGAGCTTTAAGCCCCGATGCCAGGGTTGGCATATCCAACCAGCTGCTCCTCCTCCAGGCCTGGCGCACAGTGAGTGCGGGCGCACAGTGAGTGCGCAGTAAACGGCTCCCACGTGGCGGGGGCCCAAGAAGGAGACCCCGTCCTGTGGCCTGGCTACCACAGGGCAGGAAGCCTCCCACACCGCCCGCCCCGGTTCGGCTCAGCTGAGAGCTCCAGCTGGCCATTTCCTGACTGGCGCAGCCTCCTCTCCCCTGAGAAGGCCTTTTGTTCAGCTCCCGTGATGCCCCCCTGCCCGGCCCAGCCGGCCACATTCTCCCTGTGGCTTCTCGTGGCAGGCCGGCCTGGCCTTCTCTGGAGCTGTCACCTTTATTTTCTAACAATCGTAGTAATAAAATGGTTTCTTGAGCCCTGGGCCAAGCACCCTGCAGACTTCAGTCCCTAGAATACTCCTAGCGAATGAATGCCAGGAGAACACCAGCCCATTTTACAGACGGGCACACTGAGGCTCAGAGTGGGACGCCCCTTCTGCATCTCCCAGCGCGGAGGTGACCTGAGATTTGAATGGTAGCTCCACCATGGAGAGGTCGTTTGGGGGTGGGGGGCGGTCTCCAGTGGGTTTTCTGGAGCCCCACTGCCTTTTCTATCATCCTTCTGGGAGGGGATAACTCTAGAGCAGCCGTGGGCAAACTATGGCCCACGGGCCAGATCCGGCCCGTTCAGCTGTTCTATTCAGCCCGAGGAGCCGAAAGAGTGGAGGGTTCTCTTGCTCTCCCCTCCGCTCCTTCACCAGCAGCCCAAGATGAGAGTGCCAGCATGGTCAGGTTGCTTTTGTTCCTGCCCTCCGGTCCAGTTTAAGAACCCATTGTGGCCCTCGAGTCAAGAAGTTTGCCTATCCCTGCTCTAGAGTGTGGTTTGGCAGCCCATCTCAACCGCAGGGTTCATTCATGCATACAGCTGGTATTCCTAGAGTACCTGCTCTAGCCAGGCCCTGGGAGGGGGAGGGCCTCCCAGTCCGCCGGGCGCACAGCCCTGGGTTCTAATCCCAGCTCTGCCCCTCACTCCCTGTGACCCGGCAAGCCACACCTCGAACACCTCCTTTTCTCAACTACAAAATGGGCATGATGTCGGGACTCCCCCTCCAAAGGAGAATGAACAAGTGATATATGCAAAGTGTTTGGAATGGAACAGGACACAGACAGCATGAACTAGTACCCTTTTTAAAATAAAAATTATCTATACTAATAAAAGGGTAATGTGTTAATTAGACTGGGAGACCTTCTGGACAAAGCCATGGTGACAGGGCTGAGGCAGAGGCGGTTAGGGGCGATCAGGCCAGGAGGGGAGGGCAGTTGAGGGAGAGCAGGCTGGCAGTTGGGGACAGTTGAGGCGATCAGGCCAGCAGAGAAGGCAGTTGGGGGTGAGTAGGCCAACAAGGGGAGGAAGTTGGGGGTGATCAGGCCAACAAGGGGGGGAAGTTGGGGGTGAGCAGGCCAACAAGGGGGGGAAGTTGGGGGTGAGCAGGCCGGCAGGCAAGTGACTGGTTAGGAGCCAACAGTCCCAGATTGCAAGAGGGATGTCCAACTGCTGATTTAGGCCCAATCCCCAGGTATCGGGTCTAAACCGGCAGTCAGACATCCCCTGAGGGATCCCAGATTGGAGAGGGTGCAGGCTGGGCTGAGGGACAACCCCCTCCACGAATTTTGTGCACCAGGCCACTAGTGTGTGTATGTGTATGTATATACCAAGTGGCCCGATTATTATGATCTCTGAATGCATAATAATCTCAGTGTATAATCTATATAATAAAAGGCTAATATGCAAATTGTCCCCTTGACTAGGAGTTCGACTAGCAGGCAGGCCGGTCAACTGCCCATGTCCCCTCCCCCTGGCCAGGCTGGCTGGACCCCACCCATGCACAAATTCATGCACCAGGCTTCTACCTCTAACACACACACACACACACACACTCTGAGTGGCCAGATTATTATGCATTCAGAGATCATAATAATCTGGCCACTCAGTGTATATTTCAGAGAGGAAGGGAGAGGGAGAGAGACAAACATCGATGAGCAAGAATCATTGATCGGCTGACTCCTGCACACTCCCTACTGGGGATTGAGCCCTCAACCCTGGCATGTGCCCTGACTGGAAATGGAACCTGTGACCTCCTGGTTCATAGGTTGACGCTTAACCACTGAGCCATTCCGGCCAGGCTAGTACCCTTTCTTACTTTTGTTTTTTTTTATTTTCACCCTGTGGCTATTTTTCTGACCACCTGGTGGGTTGGAGACCTGGACAGGGAAACCGAATGAGACCTTTACTCATTTCTTCAATAACATTCACTAGGAAGCAAGTATTTTTTTAAAAATATGTTTTATTGATTTTGTACAGAGAGGAAGGGAGAGGAAGAGGGATAGAAAGTTAGAAACATCGATGAGAGAGAATCATCGACCAGCTGCCTCTTGCACACCCCCTACTGAGGATGTGCCCGCAACCAAGGTACATGCCCTTGACTGGAATTGAACCCGGGACCTTTCAGTCTCTATCCACTGAGCCAAACCGGTTTCGGCAGTACACGGCACTCTTATGGAGAAATTGGAATGGGGGCTGAGGCCTGCCGTCGCCTGGGCAGGGACACAGCTTGCAGTGGACACACTGCAGGGTTGGCCTGGGGAGGACAGGGACAGGTGTTCCAGGCAAAGGGACAGGCCGACAGGGAGGACTGGGCCACTGGTGGGTGCTGGCCGCCATGTGTCTACCAGAAGAGCCAGCGGTTGCCAATTCGGCTGAACTGTGTTCATTCATTCAACAGGTCTATTGAGCTCCTGCCATAAGCTAGGAGCTGGGCCTAGAACGGGAGCCCTGGCCTCACTGAGCTGTTGTGAGCGAATTAAATAATCTTCACTGTTAAGTGTGTGCCGAACAAGGTCAGAGTGTGCCTGAGGGTGGGCTTAGGGAAGGCTTCTCTTGTGTGGGATTGAAGGCAGATGAGAGCAGGCAGGGCAGGGGGGCATGAATGGTCACCCAGAGGTGGCTGGGACAAGTAGGGAAGATCCCACAGGGTCCCGTAGGTGGGGCAGGAGCTTGGGTCTGGCACTTGAGAGCTCTCTGGTGCCCCCAAACTGTGAAGAAGTACCTGCTTCACCTGTGTCAAGGCATGGATGTGGGGTATACAGGGTCCACGTCACCCACATGTGCAGGTTAAAACCCTCCCCTTCGGCCACAGGGCTGTATTCTCAGCAGTGTGGTGATCAAGGGCACGTGGCTCCTTTCCCCTCCCTCTGCCTGGCTGCTGGTACTGATTGCCTACTATGTGCAAAGGTGCCCAGGACACTATGATGTGCAAAAATGTCAACTGTGTGCACAGCACCCTCCTGGCTGGGGTGTCCTGCTTGATCAGCTCCAGAGTCACCACTGGGGCCTGGAGATGGTAGGGTGAAGGAATCCATTTTCGGGGTTCCAATCTCCATTTGACATTAGAGTCCCATTTTCAAGGACTCTTTACAACCACCTAATGTGGTCGATACCATACTGCTCCCAGCGTGACATACTTGAGTCAGGAGTCAGAGGACACACAACCAGTACATACATGTGTATGTATGTGAGCCTGGGTGTGTCAAGGAACCCCAGGAAAACAGGCATTTCTGTCTGGTTTACTGTTGTATCTCCAAGGCCCACCACAGTGCCTGGCACATAGTAGGCCCTCAATAATACATTTTTGGGGAGGTGAGCGAGCAGCCACGATTATGTGTCCCCAGTGGGGGTCTGAGCCCAGTGAGTTTTGTTGGAAAGCCAGTCCTGATGGTAACGAGAGCTCCGGGGTTCAGCACCTCGGACAGCAGAGGGTTGGGGGGCTTCGGAAGGAGCCCCAGCTGGGATGGGTGGGCAAGGATTGGCTGTCCTGACATTCCTCCACCAGAGCAGGAAGTATTCTTGCACCTCTTGTGAGCATAGTCAATTTGTTCCTTTTTATTGACAATAATACACTCTAACATTTAAATAACAATAAAAGCAGCCAACCTTTATTAAGCTTTTCTTTGTTTCTGAGGCCTTTACATTCATCAACTCAATCCTCATACACTCCTGTGAGATAGGTATAATCATGGTCCCCACTTTACAGGTGAGGAAACTGAGGCAGAGAGAAAGCAAAGAACTCACCCAGGGTCACACAACTAGTAAGTGGTGGTGCTGGGATTTGAACCCAGGCTCTGGGTTCTCGCTCCCTTTTTTTTTTTTTTAAACAGGAGAAAATCAAAGTTTGAATTCATGCTCATGGGGAATTCACATAAGCATGAAATTCCTAAGACAGTGAGGCAACATTGGCTATATAAGACGTTTTTTGACAAAGTAAAAGGGAGGTGGGTACTGTATCTCCTAAGTGAGAGGGGCCATTTACAGATGCTAGGAAGAGCCAGAAGCACACGGCAGGAAAATTCTTGCTAGGCAGCTCGGAAACAGTGGCACACGGGGTACCTATAGAACAGTCCGTGCTCCTGACCACATTCCTAGAGACAAGGAGTAATTCTTCCTTCAGTACATTCCCCCGCTGCCCAGTTCTTGCTCCTCCTGAGGTCACCGCTGTTTCTGGGTGGGTTTGCTCCAGCCGCACTTTTCTTTTTCTTTTCATTAAAAAAATTATTAAGGTATTATATGTGTACATAGCTTACCATTGCCCCCCCCCCACCGCCCATACATGCCCTCCCTCCCAGAGTTCTGTGTTCGTTGGTTGTACTTATATGCATGCATACCAGTCCTTCGATTGTTCTCTTATCTCCCCCCAGGTCTCCTTCCCCTCCCCGCTGTCATTTGACAATCTGCTTGTTTTATGGTGACCATCTCAGGACCACACGAATAGAATCCGCTCCTCCTCTGGTTCACCCCTCCCCCCAGGTCCCACCGCTTCCCCAGGGCACACGGCTCTCCCGGGCCACATGTCTTCCCCGGGGCACACGGCCCCCTGGGGCACACGGCTCACCCGGGGCACCCGGCAGCTGCACCTTTCTTGCCCAACACTCACTCGCCCTCACGGAAACGGGCAGTTCGGTTTTGTGTGTCAACAGGGTCACGCAGTTTGTACTGTTCTGTGGTTCGCTTTGTTTGCTTCATGGCGTACCTTGGAGATGTCTCCTGGGTGGTGGTGTGGATCTTCCACATCCTTCCCACTGCTGCAGAATATCCCAGCCCGCCGGGGCACCCCCTCCGACTGATGGGCTTACAGGTTGTGACAATAACAAAAATCTGAGATATTCTAAGTTAAAATGAGGAATTTTAAAATTTTAAAAGGGAATGAGGCAGAGCAGTTACAGCTGTGGGCCAGCTCTGAGGAAAGACTGCTCACATTCATTCCTGCGTAACTGTTGAAATTTAGGATTAATTTTCAAGGGGCTATTTCTGTCAGCTTCTCATTTACACATGCAGTTTCTAATCTGCTACCCGCTGGAGCAAACCCTCTTCCCGGTGGGTGTGGGTGGGGTGTGTTTGCATCACTTCCCCATCCCCTCTGGCTGTAGCTAATGTAAATCCTTTCCCATCGACTTAACCCTCACCCCACCCACACCCATACACGTGATGTATAAAAACTTGCAAAACTCGGGGCTCAGGACCTTTGTCTTTCCTACCTAGCCTTCTGGCCTAATGAGGCCTCTCTGTAAAGGGGCCTCCAGCCTCGGGAGTGAACATTGTGCGTGACGGACGGGGCCTGCGAACCAGGAAGTCGTTTGATCCCGCGTGGGCCGCGATTTCTGCCGTGCCCGGCGGTGGGTTTAAGCGTCAATTCTCACCCGCCTGCTCACTCTTGTTGCCTGTGCCCTGTCTTCCAGCCTGGCCACGCCACCGTCACCGTCATGAACGGGCCCGCCCTGCAGCCCTCCTCCGCGCCCTCCGCCGCCGCCTCGCCCGCGCCCGCGGCCCCGCGCGGCTGGAGCGAGTTCTGCGAGCTGCACGCGGTGGCCACGGCCCGGGAGCTGGCCCGGCAGTACTGGCTCTTCGCCCGCGAGCACCCGCAGCACGCGCCGCTGCGCGCCGAGCTCGTGTCGCTGCAGTTCACCGACCTCTTCCAGCTCTACTTCTGCCGCGAGGTGCGCCGGGGCCGCGCGCCGGGGCCGCCGGCTCGGGACTACCGGGAGGCGGGCCGCGGGCCCCCGGCCAAGGCCGAGGCGCCTCCAGCCGAGCCCGACCCCGGCCCCGCCGGCCCGGCCCTGCCCAAGGCTCGCAGCTCCGAGGAACTGGCCCCGCCGCGGCCGCCCGTGCCCTGCGCCCTCCAGCACCTGCGCCACAGCCTCCGCCACATCATCCGCCGCCGCTCGGCCGGGGAGCTGCCGGCCGCCGGGGCCGCAGGGGAGGCCCGGGCCAAGCCCAGCCTGGCCCGGAAGCTCCTGCCCTGGAGCCTGGCCCGGGAGCCTCCGCTGGAGGTCCTCAAGGAGGCCGTGCTGCGCTACAGCCTGGCGGACGAGGCCTCGATGGACAGCGGGGCGCGCTGGCAGCGCGGGCGGCTGGCCCTGCGCGCGCGCGGCCCGGGCGGCGCGGACCGCGGCCTGGAGCTCTTCGACCCGCCCAAGGTAAGCAAGCTCTGCGCACGCGCGTCCGCCGTGGGTTTCCTGCCGGGCCGCCAAGTGCGAGGGAAGTAGACGCCCTGTCAGGGGGACCTATCCTCTGAGGGCCATTTGGTGTGCCTTCGCTAGCGGCCTTTATAAATAGGGCGAGCCCCAAACCTGGGGTCCGGGGAGGACAGCGGGCCGGAGCCAGGCGGCCGCGCCAGCACCTCGGCCTCTGCGGCCGGGGCTGCCGCCGAGCCCGGCAGCGGCGCCCCGTTCCCGCCGGGAGAGCGGGCGGAAGTGTTGTGCTGGGGCTGATTTAAAGGAAGGGCTAATTTAAAGGAAGGGCTGATTTAAAGGAAGGGCTGATTTAAAGGAAGGGCTGATTTAAAGGAAGGGGTTGACATTTGCAGTTTCAAAATGGCGGTCCCCGTGTGAGCTGCACGTCACACGGCCAAAATGGCGGCCGCCTAGACCCCTCCTTTGACAGAAAAGATGGTTTATTCTCCCGTAAGGAGCCCACGTGGGTCATTACTGTTAACGAGGCTCTGAGGTTTCTTTGGATTTTGCTGTTTTCCCCCAATGTGCCGTTTCCGCGCCATCATGTGTGATTGGGTTAGAGTCCGCAGGTAGGTCTCCTTGGCGCCTCCTGGCTGGGCAGTTTCTCAGACTCTTGCTCTTTGGTGACTTCCGGGCTCTGAGGGGCACCGGGGAGGGGTTGGCAGGGCATCCAGGGACGCCTCTGTGGCGGGTTCGTACAGGGGCCTTGGCTCCTGGGTGAGCGTGGACCTGTGGACCTGGAGGTCAGGCACCGCCTGCTGTGGGCTCCCTCCCCAGCCTGGGGCTTGTAGGAGGCAGCCCTTCAGTGATTCTCTTCCATCATTGATGTTACTCTCTCCCTCTTCTTTCTTTTCTGAAATCAATTAAAAAATATATATATTTTTAAAAGGCCCTGACACAAACTGACTATGAAAAAATAGGTTTTCTAGGGGTTCAAAACCATGATGGAATTCCTTTGCACCCCCATACTTTGTGGATGTCTTGTTTTCTTTCAGGTTTTAACAGTTGTGCCTTTTCCCTTTGTAACCAACTGAATTCCACCTGTGCAGTATGGCCGTAGGGTCGTTATCAACAGCACAGCAGTAAACATCAACATGCTGATTATTGTAGGTCACGCAGGGAGAACAAAGGGTAAAATATTTAACTTCAGCAGTGTTTGACTATATGCTGCGCAGTGAGAAAACCTGAAATCATTTTCAAAGTCCACCATTTCTTCTTTTCAGTGGGGTCAAGTTTCTAAGCTTCCTAAATCTGTTTTCCAGCTAATGAAAAGAAAATAGGATTCCATTGAGTGTCCTATCTACCTACTCCAAGACTTCTGTGAGGATCAAATGAGATGAGGCACGGGAAAACGCTTCACAGACATTTGGTTCAAGTGTGAAATGTTTGCACCTGGCTATAAAGCAAGTCATATTCCCAGGCTGAAGAAACTAAGGAGGTTAGTCTCTAGGGAGAGGAAGCCGGGTGTTGCTATGCGGCATCATTACCTGGCACCCACAGCTACCATTCCCGGGCTGGGCTGTGGGCTGCATTCTGCGCCATGGGGTCTCGGCAGCATTGGCTGTGATTTGTTGGTGTGTCACATTGGGGTGGTGGTGGGGCCTGTGTCCCCCTTGGGAGAAGCTGAGTGTTGTTTTGTAGGCGCCAGGTCTGCGGAGCTGTTTCTCTGTGTGTGTCAAGGCAGCTCCTACGTTGAGTGTCTGCCTCCTGGGGGGTCATTGGGTGTCGTAGTGACTGGTCAGATGGTCAGACACTTAGCATATTAGCTTTTTATATATAGAGATACTGTGTCCTAGAGGCAGAGCAGTGTGGCTGCTGTGAGGAGGATGACAGAGGGGCCCTAATTTGGTGGTTGGGACGGGGTGTGGCCAAAGAATCCCAAGTGTGGGGTGTGCACCTTAGTGTGTGTGAGTGTCTCCCTCAGTCAGTAACCCACACGGACTCCTGCCCCATGGACTACATTTCTCTGTTCTTGAACTTCCTGTGAGTGGGATCAGGCGGCATGCTGCCTTTTATGTCTGGCTTCTTTACTCAGCATCACGTTTTAGAGATGGTCCGTGTTCTCCCTGGTTGTTTCTTTTCACTGCTGAGTGGTATTTTCTTGCGTGTGCACCCCAATTAGTTACCCTTTCACCCACTGATGGATATTTGGGTCATTTCCACTTTGGGACTTTAACATATAATGCTGTTGTAAAAGCTCAGGTAGCTCTTTGTGTGGACAAATATTTGCATTTCTCCGGAAGAGTTCTAGAAGGGGGCTTGCCAGGTCACATGGGAAGTGCGGGTTTAACTTGGAAAGAAAATTCTAAACTGTGCGTTTCATTTCAGCCCTTCCAGTGGGTATGTACTGGCATCTCACTGCGGCTTTCGTTTGCCTTTGTCTGATGTCTCAGAGGTTAAGCACCTTTTCATGGTCAGTGGACATTGGATTGGACTCGTGAGGCACGTTTTGATTGAGTTGTCTATCAGTGATTTGTAAGAGTTTTTATATATATTCTAGATACACTTCCTTTGTATTGTAAATATCTTCTCCCCTATGTGGATTGGTTGCCTTTTTTTTCCCCCCTTTCTCTCTTTATTGTTTAAGGAATTACATATGTGTCCTTATTCTCCCATTGCCTCCCTGTCCCCTCCCCCCCGCCCCCCATCCTGCCCTCACCCCCCTGGTGTCTGTGTCCGTTGGTTAGGCTTATATGCATGCACACAAGTTGTTTGGTTGATCTCTCCCCCTTACTCCCACCCTCCCCTACTTCCCTCTGAGGTTTGACCATCTGATCGATGCTTCCCATCTCTGGATCTGTTTTTGTTCATCAGTTTATGTTATTCATTAGAGTCCACAAATGAGTGAGATCATGTGATAGTTTTCTTTCTCTGACTTTTTTTGCTCAGCATAATGCTCTCCAAGTTCATCCATGCTGTTGCAAATGGATGCCCCTTCCTTTTTACAGCAGCGCAGTATCCCATTGTGTAGATGTGCCACAGTTTTTTAATCCACTCATCTGCTGATGGGCACTTAGGCTGTTTCCAAATCTTAGCTATGGTGAATTGTGCTGCTATGAACATAGGGGTGCATATATCCTTTCTGATTAGTGTTTCTGATTTCTTGGGATATATTGCTAGAAGTGGGATCACTGGGTCAAATGGGAGTTCAGTTTTTAGTTTTTTGAGGAAGCTCCATACTGTTCTCCACAGTGGCTGCACCAGTCTGCGTTCCCACCAGCAGAGCACGAGGGTTCCTTTTTCTCCACATCCTCGCCAGCACTTGTCCTTTGTGGATTTGTTGATGGTAGCCATTCCGACAGGTGTGAGATGGTACTGCATTGTCATTCTGATTTGAATCTCTCTGATAATTAGTGACTTTGAGCATGTTTTCATATGTCTCTAGGCCTTCCTTATGTCCTCTTTCGAAAAGGATCTATTTAGGTCCGTTGCCCATTGTTTTATTGGGTTGTTAACCTTCCTTTTGTTAAGTTGTATGAGTGGTTGCCTTTTTACTCCTTTAATGAATATAAGGTTTTAATTTTAATGTAGTGAAGTTTATCAATTTATTTCCTTTATGGTTAATGATTTTTATATCCTATTTGTATTTTATTTTTTAAAAGTTTTTTATTGACTTCAGAGAGGATGGAGGAGGGAGGGGGAGGAAGAAAGAAAGAAACATCAATAACGAGAGGGAATTATTGATTGACTGCCTCCTGCACACCCCCTAATGGGGATGGAGCCCGCAACCTGGGCATGTGCCCTTGACCAGAATTGAACCTGGGACCCTTCAGTCCACAGACCGATGCTCTGTCCACGGAGCCAAACCAGCTAGGACTTTCGTCCTCTTTAAGAAACCTTTGCCTACTCAGGTCATGAAGTTCTTTCTTGTCTTGTCTAGAAGCTTATGGTGTGGGCCTCCCCATGTTGTGCCACGATCCACCCCAAATCCGCTCCGAGTTAGGTGTGAGGGTGGGTGCGGTGCTGTTTGCTGAAGTGCTGCTTTCAGCCAAGCCCGGGGTCCCTCTGTGGACCCCGTTCCACCGCCAGCGAGTCTGTCCTCAGGCCAGCACAGCGGCTAAGGAGCAAGTCTCCCCGCGGGTCTTGAGCAGGTGACTTTGGGCTGAGACGGTAATCCTGAGCTAAGAGTCTCTGGGTGTCCGGCAGAGAGAGCAGCACGGGCAGCGCCTGGCATGGGAAAGTGTGTCATGTTTTGAAGAAAGAATAACAGACAAGGCCAGTTTGGGGGAGCAGAAAGGGGAGATGGGGCGTGGGTGTGTGTGAGGGCAGAGGCAACCATGAGGGGTAAGCATTTTATTCCAAGCATAGCCTGAAGCTGTCGGAAAAACACAAGTGTAGATAAAAAATAACTGTTTTCTCATCACTTTTAAAGTCTCGAGGCTGTGACACCACCAAGGGCAAACAGTGGCCAAACGCATCTTATCTGCACGATGGTGCGGGCTTCCCTAGAAAACTTCGCTGTAAAAAACTGCGCTTAAATAAACCTCTGTGGGAAACCAGGTGTCAGGGGTCCAGAGGGCCGGCCCGGGTGGGAAAATGAATTAGTCTTTCCCCTCTCGGAGGCCTTAGGCAAGTGACGTCACCTTCCCGAGCCTCAGTTTCCTCCTCTGTACAAGGGGCCTATTCATCGCCGCGCATCGTGGGGCTCATGTGTTTAACTGGGAAGCACGTCCGCTGAGCGCCGTTACCCGCCCTCCGTGTTGTTGTTGCGGTTGTCATGGTATTGGCTGGGAACACAGATTTATCTCCAGGGCTGGTTTGGGTCCCTGTCAGGCTCCTGTTTTGGGGAGCCCTGAGGCGGGGCCCCAGTCTGAGTCCACAGGCTCAGCAGTGGCGGAGAAGCTGGACCCTGGGAGAGTAGCTGGGCCCCAGCTGCCCCAGGCCCCAGGGGAGCAGTCCCGGTGCTCCTCCCTGTCTTCCCTCCCCCTCCGGTCCCCCCCAGCCCCCCCAAACCCCCCTCCCCGCCCAGCCCCGCAAATAAGGCCCAGACGGCTTCTGACGGCTCATGGGAGTTGGGTCCCAGCGCCACCTCTGACCAGCTGTGTGACCCTGGGCTTCTCACCTGCCTACTCAGCCTCGGTTTACTCCTCTGTAAAGCAGGGCCGTTCTGAGGCTGGGGGGAGGGAGGCCACACCTGCAGGAGGTGGGAGGAGACATGTGTTCTCTGGCGGCAGGGGCGGCCCTCCCTCTGCTGGGCACTGGCCCTCGGGAGCCCGGGATTGCTTCCACCAGAAGGTGGTCGTTGAGGGTCTTGGAAGGAGGTGACCTTTGAGATGAAGCAAAGTGCCAGTCTTGACGGATCTGGGTAAGAGTCTCAGGCCGAGGAAGGGCAAGTGCAAAGGCCCTGGGGTTGGTCATGGGCCAGGAAACCAGCAGCCAGGGCTGGGAGGGCTGGGGCTGGATTCTGCGGGGCATGGTGAGGGTTTTCGGTGTTACACTAAGAGCAGGGAACCCTTGGAGCCGAGACGCTCGCTGGGGCTGCTGGGTCTTCTGGCATCAGGCTGGTCGTGGGCGACTATGGCATGGTTCTGCCCCTAGATCCTCCGGTCCCCATGCCCACTCTCCCTGTGGCACCTTCCTCCGCTCTGATCCCAGGGGCTCCCCACTACCAACCCCCCCCCCCCCCCACACACACACACACTATTGAACCAGCTCCCCTCCTGGCCAGGCCTGAGATGCGCTCCCACTCAGCAGTTGAAGAAAAATGAGAAAGTAGGATTGGTTGCCAATATTTAGAAACATAAAATAGAGAGGTCATGTCAGAACCCAGATTCTTGGTTTCTCTTACAGAATCGTAGGTCTGGTCATGCGAGGCCAGCATCACTGTGAGTGGGTTCGAGCCCGGCCTCTGCCCACGCTCGGCAGAGGGAGGCGGTGGAGGCGCCAGGGGAGAGAAGACAGAAGCAGCCACTGGCCGGGGAGGGGGGGGCTGTCCTGGCAGAGACTCCCCGGGGCCCGGGGGTCCATTTTCAATGGAGCATAACCGGCTGGCCATGGCCTTTGGGGCAGCTCTTTTGGGCCTCAGTTTCCCCATATGCCCAGGCCTCTAGGTTGGCTCACTTGATCACAATGCGTTGCCAGCCCTTCTGGGTCTGGGGCTGAGCCTCTTTCTCTCACCGGTACAGGGCCTGATGCTGGAGTTCTAGCTCAGCCGTGGGCAAGCTATGGCCCGCGGGCCGGATCCGGCCCGTTCAGCTGTTCTATCCGGCCCGCGGAGCCGAAAGAGCGGAGGGTTCTCTTGCTCTCCCCTCCGCTCCTTCACCAGCAGCCCAAGAGGAGAGTGCCAGCATGGTCAGGTTGCTTTTGTTCCGGCCCTCCGGTCCAGTTTAAGAACCCATGGTGGCCCTCGAGTCAGAAAGTTTGCCCACCCCTGGTTTAGCTCCTGTTGGAAAACACCTTCAGCCAACAGTGACTTGGCCTTGTCACATACCAGGCGCCTCACTGACCCTGCTCCATCTCGCCTCCCGCAGCCCCGGAGGGCACCTCTGTGATGACCCTGCTCCACCGAGGGGCAGCTGGTGCCCAGAGAGGGGGGTGTCCAGGGTCACTCAGCTCTCGGGCGGGATTGGAGCCCAGGCCGCTGGGCTGGACCTGACGCCCGCGTGTCTCAGAAGAGTGACTGTTGGTGGTGGCGGCTGCCCAGTGGCCCGTCAGGAAAGGGCATCTGTGTGTGCTGACCAAAAAGGCTCCGGTGCCATCTTGTCCAGAGCCATGTTTTACATACGAGGACCCCGAGGCCCAGGGGGTGCGGTTCCCTCCTCGCCAGTGCACCCTGCCCAGCCCGGAGAAGAGGTAGAGGAGTTGGGGGCCCCTCCAGGGCCTCAGCTCGCAGCCCTGAGTCCTCCCCAGGGAGGTGGGCTGGTGGGCGGGCTGTACGGGGAGGGGGCGGGCAATGAGGCCAGAGCCCTTCCGCTCTGCCTTCCTGAGCTGGTGCCTTTGGGCAGCAGCTGACCTGGCCGGCTTCTGTTCGCCTCTGTAAAGTGGGAATGGCCACAGTGCCTGCCTTTGGGGCTGTGGTCGTGTGGGGAGGCTGCAGACCCACTAAGTGCTGACTGGGAGAGTGAAGAACAGCCTGGGCCCTGTGCTGGCCCTGCCTTCACAGACCCCATGGCCCGGCCCGGGAGGCCGCCTGGGGACGGGTTTGTGACGGGAGCTCCTGCCCAGGAGAGGCAGTCTGTGCGGGCCTGTGGGCAGTGGGTGCTGGGTGGGGCGTGGGCTGCCATCTGCCAAGCACCCAGCTCCCCGCAGGGTGAGGGCCGTCCCGAGTCTTCCCCTCGTGCTCCTGTGAACCTTCACCTTCAGGCTGCACGGCCACCGCACCCACCTCACAGGTGAGGCAACTGAGGCAGAGGCAGCTGAGGGGTGGACCCTGGGTCCCCGCCAGAGCCCAGGCCCGAGTGTGGGAAAGAGGAAGCAGAGGGAGAGGGACGTCCGCCGGAGGCTGGCGGTTTCCTCGAGGCAGGAGCGCGAAGAGGAAGGGGGCGGGCAGGAAGCCGCCGCCGCCGCCGCGGGAGCCCCCCCCCCCCCCCCCCCCCCGGCTCCCACAGGCCCGCCCTGCCCGGCGGAACGCTGTGCCCTCGCCCCCCGTGCTCCCCGCGCCCCGTCATGCCGAGGATGGCGGCTGTGTCCTCACGCGGGTGCCACGCCGCCAAGCTCCGCGCCACGTGTGACAGCCGGAATGGCCCTCGCCCTGTGGGGCGGGTCTCGGGGACGGCGGCTAGAGCGGGAGATGTTTAGGCCCCGAAGCAGGCGGGGGGACCACCGCGGGCCAGCTGCACCCCTGGCTCCTCGGTGCCGAGAGGCCAGAGGGAGGCGCCCGGGGGAGCCGCGGTCCCAGCCCCCTCTCCCGGGGCCCGTCCTCGCTCCGCCTGCTGCTCTGGACCCACGTGGGCCACTGCCCCTCCCCGAGCTGTGAGATGGCGACCAGGGGCTTAGTCTGGGCTCCTTGCGGGGAGGGAGGAGGGGGTGCTGGTGGGCAGGACTCCGTGAGCACCCCAACCGCGTGCACAGCCACCCCACCTGCCCCTTATTGGGGTTCCGTGTAAGAAAACTGCTCTGCTGCTTAGAAGAAACCCTGACCACGCTGAAACCGCGGACAGATGGTATCGGCATGCTTCCTTTCAGCTCAGTTCTGTGAATCCCCCGAGACCAGAAAGGGCCGGGCCCCCCGGAGGGCAGGGCGGCGCGCACCTCATCCCGGCGGCGCTGGGGCGCCCGTCCCTCTGCTCAGGGGCCGCCGCCGCCGCCGCCGCTTCTCGGAGGCCGGGCTTGTTTTGTCGTCTGGGGACTGGGTGTTGGGACAAGGCCGTCGCTGTGGAGTCTGGGCTGTGACCTGCGGCCAGGGAGAGGTTTGGTTGGCACCTTGGCCTCTCTGAGTCTCAGTTTCCCAGTCTGGAAAGTGGGGTGTCATTGCTTGTTTGCTGGGTGATTGAGTCCAGAACAGGCTCAGGGCGGCCCGGCACATGCAGCCCACGCTGCGAGCCGGGGCCTGGCCGCCCTCCCGCGGGGCAGCCTGGCTGGCCTGGCACCGCGGGCCTGGAAGTCCCCGCCCGCTTCTTTGTGAATGGAAAGGAAACCAAACGCAGAAGAGATCTCTGCCCGGAGCGGCCAGCCCTCACGTGGGGGGGCTTCCTCCCCGGGGCGGGAGGGGCCGCCTCAGCTTCCTTTTTGGGGCCCCACATCCCTTTTCCTCCGTCCCTGAGAGCGTGGACCTCAGCCTCCGAATCGGGCTGACGGCGTACACGGGGAGGGGGCTCCGGATCCTCCATCACAGGCCGAACCCGAATCTGCCTGCAACGAGGGGGGTCCAGCCGTGGCAAAGAGGAACCTCCGGGGACCAGG
Organism: Vespertilio murinus; assembly: GCA_963924515.1. Taxonomy (NCBI): domain Eukaryota; kingdom Metazoa; phylum Chordata; class Mammalia; order Chiroptera; family Vespertilionidae; genus Vespertilio; species Vespertilio murinus. The sequence goes on along the minus strand of OZ004720.1, from coordinate 9,339,678 downwards.
GGCCCTGCTTTGTCTCATCTCCGATCTCCATGTAATCTTGAATCTAACTTGCCCAGGCCTCCAAGTCTGCGTTCCTAATATTTTTGGTTTTGTTTTTTCAATTAAATAAAGCTCATGGGAGAAGTTACAGAAAAGTAACTGAAACACCACGCGGAGCCCTGCTACCCCGAGAGAAGCAGCGTTTCCATTTGCGGAGACTCTTCGTCATCTTTTCTCCTGTTTCGTTCACTTTCCCCCACGGGTTCCCCCAGCCCGGGAGCTTCGGGGCAAACCCCAGACTGGGACACACACACACACACACACACACACACACACACACACGACTGACGTTTATCTACCTGCTTTTTCTCACGTTGTGATAATGTTTCTGATTTCGCAAATATTTTTAAAGAATGTCTCTTTTAAAATGCAGGTTGCAGAGTATTTCATTTTATACAGTTAGGCCATGGTATTCTTATCTGGCATCATCCGGACTCCTATTTCAATGATTTCTAACTTTTTGATCACATAGATCACCGTGATGAACATCTTGTACTTAAATCGTGGGCCGCGCCGATGGCTTCCTTGGGCTTAGTTCCCAGAAGCGGAAGTGCCGGTCGAGGCCTCAGGGGCCTCTGGGGTCGCGTACTCGCTCGCTCTCTGAGCTTCGCTGAGATACCATTTCCATGCCGTGGACTTAACTGGTTTAGCGTGTGCAGCGGTTTTTAGTCTCTCTGCAGAGTTGTGCAACTATCACTGTGATCTCATTTTAGAACGTTTTCATCATCTCAGAAAGAGCCATGTACCGTGCCCGTTAGCGGACACCCCGCTCCAGGCACCTACTCACCTTTCCGTCCTTGGATTTGCCTAGTCTGTTCTTTCCTCGTAAAGGGAATCAGACAATAAGGCAGAGCTTGGGCACCACAGGCTTTTTTTTTAACCTGGAATTTTTCTCTCTCTCTTTATTGGTTAAGATATTACATATGTGTCCTCATCCCTCCATTGCCCCCCCCCCTCATGCCCTCACCCCCTGGTCTCTGTGTCCATTGGTCAGGCTCACATGCATGCACACAAGTCCTTTGGTTGATCGCCCCTACTTACCCCCACCCTCCCCTGCCTTCCCTCTGAGGTTTGAAGGCCTGATCGATGCTTCTCTGTCTTTGTTCATCAGTTTGTTGTTCGTTACATTCCACGAATGAGTGAGATCATGTGATATTTGTCTTTCCCTGACTGGCTTGTTTGGCTTAACATAACGCTCTCCAGGACCATCATTGCTGTTGCCAATGGTAGGCGTTCCTTCCTCTTTACAGCAGCGTCGTGTTCCAGTGCGTAGGTGCGCCGCAGCTTTCTCATCCCCACCTGCTGCCGCAGGCGCCTTGCTGGAGGAGGCTCTCCTTGCTTTCTGCGAGTTTCCTGTGGGCATGTGCTTTGTTTCTCGGGCACGTATCAGAGTGGAGGTGCTGGGTTGTATGCAAACTCTGAAGAACGAACCAAACTGGTTTTCAAAGCGCCGAGCCGAGCACCGAGGGAGGGCTCCCGGTCCCCCGTCTTTCCATTCCGCGTCCCAGCTGTCGTCGCTCTGGTGGCTCATGATGTGGAGCAGCCTGCCATGTGCTTGCTGCCGTCTCCACGCTCCCACAGCCTTCCAGGAAGCTCTGCCCACCATCTTCTCCTCGCCGCGGGACCAGCATGGGCGTCCTGGTGAAAACCCTAGCTTGTCCTTTCTGATTACGAGCGGAATGAGATATGAGGTGTAACTCACATAACATAAAACCTACCATGCAAAGTGCAGCTCCTGGGTTTTTTTGTTTTTAAAAAAATATATTTTATTGATTTTTTACAGAGAGGAAGGGAGAGAGATAGAGAGCTAGAAATGTCGATGAGAGAGAAACATCAACCAGCCGCCTCCTGCACACTCCCCACCGGGGATGTGCCCGCAACCAAGGTACATGCCCTTTGACTGGAATCGAACCCGGGACCCTTCAGTCCGCAGGCCGACGCTCTACCACTGAGCCAAACCGGTTTCGGCAGCTCCTGGGTTTTTTAAATATATATATATTATTGATTTTTTACAGAGAGGAAGGGAGAGGGATAGAGAGTTAGAAACATCGATCAGCTGACTCCCGCACACCCCCCACCGGGGATGCGCCCGCCACCAAGGCACATGCCCTTGACCGGAATTGAACCCGGGACCCTTCAATCGCAGGCCGACGCTCTATCCACTGAGCCAAACAGGTTTTGGCAGCTCATGGGTTTTTTTTGTTTGTTTTTTTTAAATATATTTTATTGATTTTTTACAGAAAGGAAGAGAGAGAAATAGAGAGCTAGAAACGTCGAGAGAGAAACATCGACCAGCTGCCTCCTGCACACCCCCACCAGGGATGTGCCTGCAACCAAGGTACATGCCCTTGACCGGAATCGAACCCGGGACTTTTCAGTCCGCAGACCGATGCTCTACCACTGAGCCAAACCGGTTTCGGCAGCTCATGGGTTTTTTATATATTCACTGTGGGCAACATTTCTACCCCCCAGAGAAACCCTGTACCTGTTAGCGTCATTCCCACTTCCTGTCCCACCCCAGCCCCTGGCAACCACTAATCCACTTGCTATCCCTGCGGATTTTTTGGGGGGTGGGGTCCCTACAGATTTTGACTGTTTTTCTTATGTTTCTTGGTTGTATGCATTTTTGTGTGGTTTGTAGGCCATTTACTCTGCTGCCTTTTTCTTGTTGATTGGCAAGAGTTCTTACCTGGCATTAGCTCTGGCATGTAGCACATCTCCTGGTTTGCCACCTGACTTCAGTTTTGACCCGGAGTTCCTTGGCTTACGGAGGCTCGGAAGCCTGGACAGTTAAATACAATGATCTTTTCCTAGACGGTTTCCTTCTTTGCTTTTTCTGCTTAGAAAGGCCTGGGATCTGATAATTACTTAGGTTTTACTTTTCACTTTCAATTATTTAATCCAGCTGGTTTTTATTCTTTGGGGCCAGTGTGATTTCCTGTTTTTGTGGGGTTTTTTTTTAATGTCAGTGAGAGGCTGTGTGTCAAGACCTGCCACATAGTAAGTGCTCACGAAATGCAGGCGTCGGGCCGTGCCAGGCTGACCTTGGCAGGGTGCCATGTCCGTGTGGCGCCGCAGCGCTGACCTGGTCAGCTTCTGGGCTCCTGGCTCTGCCCTCCTGGCTTGTCAGCTCAGCCCAAGGCTGCCAGCTCAGCCTTCCTGGCGTCCGTCCCGCAGCCCCTCGGCCCGAGGCCTCACTGTCACCTCTTCTTCTGAATCATCGTTCTTCGAAGGCAGGCGTTGGCCACCATCCAGGGCTTTAGGGGATCTTGGTGGTGACGAGCCCCACTCCCCTCCAGCACCCTACCACCACCACCACCGAGGCCAGTGACGGGGTTATTTGTTGTTTTTTAACCACAACGTTTTCCACCCTCCCCAGGCGAGGAGCAGACTGGGGCCCAGCCAGGCTGCCGTCTGGTCTGGCTCTGTGGTGGGTACCCGCTCGGGTCCCACCTCCGGCTCCGGGACCCTGGCCCTCCCTATGACACCCACTGTTCCCCCAGAGCCCGGGAGAGCAGCTGTGACGCGGGTGCTCCCCGCCTGCTCAGGGGCCGGGGCGCTGGGCATGACCTCTCCCCTGTCTGAGGGCGGACTCGGCCCAGCCCTCGTGGCTGCAGCGTCCCCGTGACCCAGGTGGCACCGCGGCAGCGGGAGGAGGGCATGGCCAGGTGAAGGTGTGGGTGGGGACAGCACACTGGCTCGGGGGCTCTGGCCACATGGGCACGGGGCTGGGGCGGACTCCTGGCAGGGATGATGGGAGCAGGGCTGGTCACTCAGCTGTGGGCTGGACGGCTGATGGGCCGTGCGGTGGGTCTGGCTGTGCCCCTGACCGGCTCTGGACTCCCAGTCGGCCAGCGCCTGTTGGGTGCTGGCTGGATGCTTCCCGAGGCCCCTGTGGTCTGTGGCGCCGGCCTCATGGAGGCTGCGTGCGGAGCACCGTGACAGCCCTCTGCACGGCCTCGCCCCAGGCCCCACCGCGGTTCAGCCCGACGGCGCCCGAGAGCCAGAGCTCTGGCCAGAATGGCCCGCTGCAGGCACAGCGGGCGCCCCGGTGGGGGGAGGGCGGGGTGTGGGCCTGCAGGCCTGTCCTCGGGCACCTACCCGTGTCGCCAGGATTCGGCCCCCCGGGGGGATGAGCTGAGCCGGTGACGGTCGGTGGGGATTGGTTCCTTGGCTCCCAGTTCAGTCACCACCGTGGGTGCGGCCGTCGGGCCGGCTCAGGCCGGAAGTCCGCCGGTCCCACAGCTGGCGCATCTCGGGGGCCGAGGCGGCGGAGCCAGCCTGGCTGTGTGGTGTGGGGGCTGTCTGTGTGTCTGTGTGTCTGTGTCTGTGGGGAGGCTGCTCCAGCATCTGAGAGGGCTTTGTGTCCCCGTTACCGATCCTGGGGGGGTCCCCATGTCTCTGAGGGGCTTTGTGACTGTCACCGGGAGTCTGTCTGGCCTGAGGGGAGACTCCCTGTCGGTGGGGCTTTAGACGTCCCAGCGACCCTGGCCCGCGGCCACCCACCACGCAGCCTCTTTGGGGCCCGGAGGGTGTGAAGTGGGGCGCTGCCTGCCCAGGGAGGGGGTGAGAGGATGGCGCCTGTCTGCACGGGTGGTTATATTTGGGGCTCTGTACCCCCTTCTCCTCAGCTCTGGGGAGTCTGTTTCTGGCACTTGTGGGGACTCTCGTTTGCTGAGGAAGGGGAGAAGCTGACTTGCTTTTCTGGAAGCTTCTCTCACCCCTCTCCTGTTCTCAGCGGAGACAGGGGCACAGGACAACAGGGGGCAGCCCGGGGGAGATGTGGCCGGGGCCTGGGGGAGTCTGGGACCGGCAGCGGGCGGTGCCGCTTACCTGGAGGCTCGTTCTGCCCCCTCCACTTTGCCGACCAGGAAGCCGCACAGAGGAGGGAAGTGATTTGCTCGGGGGTCACAGGCCCTCGGAGGAGGGGGCAGGGTAGGGAGTGACCTGCGGCCTGTGGTCCAGCATTCGCTCAGTCTGGCTCCCTCCCTTGTTTGCCCCCAAAGGCGCCTGAGAACAAGGGGTGAGATACCACCACCCCCACGTCTGCCTCTGCCCCCCTGGCATCTGAGGGCGGAGGCCCAGCCCCTCCCCCTCCCCCTGACCCGCCCTCCGAGGACCTCCGCCCGGCCGCTGGTCCGCTCCTTCTCCTTCTGGCCTCCTCGGGCGCTGGGCCCGCCGGAGCCGGCGCCGTCCCACCCACATCCCCACCCCCAGGAGCTCCCAGCCCGCGGGGGCGGCGCTGCCTCTGCAGGAAATTATGGCCGCGCCTGATAAGCGGCCGCGGGAGAGGCACGGATCACACTCTCCGCCGTGTGCCCGAGCAGGCTCCGGAGGAGGGAGGCTTCCTCCCAGGGCCTGGCCTGGGCAGACGAGGGTCGGAGCCCCGGCTCTCGGCCCCGTCCTCTCGGTCCTCTGTGGTGGGATAAATGATTTTGTCTCTCGGCCTCCATTTCTCCATCTGTAACATGGGCGACCATGCTGGTGTGAGCTGTTCTTCTCCCCTGGCCAGCCGGAGCCTGGGGCCCAGCCATGTCCCCCATCCTTGCCCTGACCCACCCTCCCTGGTGTCCCTATCACTCCTCCTTAGCCCTCACTGGGTGGGGTGTCTGCAGTGGGGCCCACTGATCCCCAGCTCCCATGACACTTGGCACCAAAGGCCTGTGATTATTTGTCGTGGGGATAAAATTGAGCACGCTCAGCCCTCACCGGTGCTGTGCTCAGAGCTCGAGCCTGTTCACAGTAGGGAACGCAGTGAAGGAGCTAAAGGGCTACGGGCTGGTGACTTATTCAGACTCCGTGGCCAGTGACGGCCTTCCTGAGGCGACACTCCAGCGAAGACCTGCATCGGAGAAGAGCCACATTTGTGCAGATGGGGCGGCAGGTGCGAAGGCCCCGGGGCGGTGTGTGCTTGGCACGTCCAACAGTGGAGCCTGTGCGGCTAGAGCGGGAGGGGGGTAGTTGAGGTCAAGGTGCGAATGAGGACTAGACTGTGCAGGCTCTGGGGCCACGGGAGGACTTGGGCCTCCTCACTTAGCTCACTGGGGCCCACGAGTGAGTTCTGAGCAGAGGCGGGGGGGGGGGGGGGTAGGAAGCAACTGGATCTGGATATTTCTGGATGTAGCTTCTCAGGGGTGGCAGGTGTTTTGATGCTGCCCACTTCAGGGGGCTCAGGATTCCTCCCCCTATTGGAGGGGGGCTGTGAGCACCACCGTTGTGCCTTCTCTGTGCTCTCTCTCCTCCAGGGCTCCTGGGGCTCCCCGGTACCTGTGGGTTCCAGTGGCCATGGGCGAGGTAGCAGAGGCTCCAGGCCAGCTAGTTGTGATGCTCTCTCCACAGAGGTTTCCTCAGCCTTGTCTCGAACTTTGGTGAAGTGGGGATGAACCACCAGGCTCAAGGGCTGCTGGGAGGCCATGGGAGCCCCCTGATCTTCAGGCAGCTCGATGGCCCAGAGCAGGTGGAGAATCTTCTCACCTAGTGTCCCCAGATTGTCTTGCTCTGGAACAAGGACCTTCCTACTTCTGAGGTCCAGCACCTCTATCCCTTGATATGCTCTTTTCTGCAAAAATTTTTGAATAATGCTGGCCTGTGGATTCAACAGTCCAGAAGCCACTGGTAGACAGCCCAGGCACACAGTAGGTGCTCACTAAAGGGTGGTGTGAGGCTGTCAGAGTCACGTCTAGCCACAGCAGACCCCTTGCCATCTGGTGGATTCGGCTGTCCTTCTTTACCTCTGGGCTGTCCTTGGCGTTGCCTTAGTCTCCAATGCCTTCCCCCACCCTCACTCCAGTGTGGACAGGCCCTCTGCGGGGCAGGGCAGTGGACAGTGTCCTGGGCGGGGTTGGCTCTGGAGCTGACCATAGCTCCCAAGACTGGGTTCCTAAGGCTCATCCCCACCTGAGGGCTCTATTGCTGCCCTGGTGGGAGGGTGGTGGCACGGTTACCTCTTCAGGAAAGTGGGGACTTAGGCTGGGAGACATGAGCTGCTTGTCCATGAAGGACGAGGCAGTTTTGACTCAAGGCCAGAACTGATTCCCAAACCCCAGGATGGAGATCGCTGGGCAGCAGTTGTGCAGGCTCCATGGTTTCTGAGCAGGACACGGGGTGGCCCCGGTTGGGGAACACGGCTTCTCTGCTCCAGTTCTCCTCAGAGCCTCTGAAGGCTCTGCTCTGGGAAATCCCTCTTTGCTGAGGAAACTGAGAAACTGGTGGCAAGTGGGATTCCCCGCGTGTCCCTGTAACCCGACTGAAATCCTTTGTGGGACAAGGCAGGTATTTTCTCTCCCGTGTGGTATTTTTATTTTTTACAAATGGAGAGGGATAGAGTGAGAAACATCAATCAGCTGCCTCCTGCACACCACCTACTGGGGATGTGCCCGCAACCAAGGTACATGCCCTTGACCGGAATCGAACCTGGGACCTGCAGGCCGACGCTCCATCCACTGAGCCAGTTAGGACTCGTGTGGTGCTTTTAAAAGGCTGTTTTGGTACCGACCAGTAAGACCCGAGTAAGCGTTTTCCACAGTGATGGTGCATGTTTGCTCATCCATCCAGCAGCTCCCATTCTGGGCGCTGGGCTGGCGGGACCGAGCTTTCTGTGCCTGGGACCTGGAATTTGCCGTGTCTGAAAGTTTTCAATCCCCATCCAAGAGCTACCTTCCTCCCCTACTCCTGGCAGGTGAGCAGGCTGCCTGTGGTCGCCATGTAAACTGAGGCTCCAGGTCGCAAGAAGCGCTCAAGGGCACTTCGATTTCAGCTTCTCGTCCCGCCACTGCGATTTATAGGAGGGAGGGCCCCAGCTCTTGGAGACAAGACCGAGAGGGCCGGTGTGGCTGGGGGATTCCAGATGGTGGCTGGTTTCTCCTCAAGGCTTTCAACTCAAGGTTAAAGGCCCTTTAGTGGCCAGGCAGGTCACAGTGGATGGATAGGCCACTGCGAGGGTCCACGCTGCCCACACCACGGACCGTCTGGGCCAGGCCAAGGCGGCAGGCAGGGCTGGGCCTGGCTCCCGTGGAGGGGTTCAGCATGAGCTCCCCGCCCCAGCACCTGGTGGACTCGCCCGCTCGCTCTTGCTGCCACCTTGTTGGCCTTCACGGCCTCCACCTGCCGGCCTCCTTCCTTTTGGGTGTCTGGCTCCCAGGAATGGAAGCTCTGGGCGCCGCAGGCTGGGGGGAGCTCGTTCCTGTTGGACTTCTCTCTGCAAGGGCCTCAGTGGTGTGAGGACAGAAGCTGGAAGGGCTGTCGCCTCAGCACTTGGGGAGCAGCGGCGGGGTAGGCGAGGGACAGCAAGGCCTGCAGGAGGAGGGTCTGCTTCACCCTCGCTTCCTCCCTTCTAGGCGGCCCCCGGGGTGGAGGCCGTGAGGGCGAAGCAGCGGTCCCGCCCCCCTCCAAATGCACCAGACGACAAACCCAAAGCCAGAACCGTGTAGTACAGGGAAGTTTTTGCCCAGATTTAATGGCCCCTGAACTGATTGTCCTTCCAAAGCTCACCCTGCCCTCCGGCTCCTCCATGTCCTTGACCTTTTCAAAACAAACTCAAGCACAGGGACAGAGAAATACGTTTTATTTTAATGTCGATCGTCTTAGACTTGTAGGTAACAGGAGGTGTGAATCACCGCAGGATGGAGGGGAGCTGCATGCTGAGGGTGGTCTGAACCCCAGTCCTCTGCCGCCGGCCACCACGCCAGCCCCGCAGAGGGAGGGGGGGGCTGAGCTTTGGGCAGGGCTATACTTAGGTGGCTGGTTTGTGTTAAGGTTTACGGAACCTCAAAGCCCGGGAAGGTCAGCTGTGAGGTGCAGGGCCAGGGCAGAGCTGGTTGGCATCTTTGTCTTCCTAGCAGCCAGGGCACAGGAAACAGTGGCTGTTCCCACTGGCATCACAATGGCCATAAGAAAGCAGCCAGCTTTTTGGGAACTGAGGACGGGTCCCAGGAGGTGATGGGGGAGGCAGTAACTGCTGGTAGCACGAATACGCGGAGTGGCTTTGCCGTTTTGGTCACCAAAACACACGCAGTGACTCGGGTGGGTCCAGAGGGCATGAGAGCAGGGGCCTGAGCCCCTGATGTCCCATGGTGCTGCTTGGGCTCGCTTCTCCCCATCACAGTCCTGTGCCCTCACAGCGCTCAACCAGGAAGGCACCTGGCGCTGCCGAGTCCTGTCTAGACCAGTCCCAGGTGGGGTTGTCCTGTCCTCATGCCCACGCCTGCAATCTGAGCAGAGCCTCTGGCATCGCCCCACTCTCAGGCAGTGAGCCCCCCCATCCCAGCAGGTGGCAGGGGTGGCGGAGCAGCCACGGCCATGCTCAGCCTGGGTGCAGAGGGGTCCTCTCCCCACCGCCCGCCAGGTCAGCAGTTCCTCAGCTGTGGGGCGGGGCCGGCACGGAGGCCCCACACTCAGAGCGAAACCAGTGGCTTTGCTGCTTAATCTCTCCCCTCCCTGGGCTGGGAGCGGGGCCAGGCCTGGAGTGGAACTGAAAGGCAGACGAGGCTGCCCGTCCTGGCCGGGCCACTTCCTCTCGGGACCCTGGGGCTGGAGCCGCAGAGGAGGGGGGGGGGGGCAGCAGGACCAACTGCAGAAGCAGAAGGAACTGGCCCTCCGGCCCTTACCCTCCTGCAGACAGGAAACGGGCTCCGAGGCTGGCTGGCACAGGCCCCACACCTGACTCCCAGGCTAAGAAATTGGGGTACAAGGAAGGGAAACACTGGGGCTGGGGTTTACTAGCTGTACAACCCCTCCATGCTCTGTTCCCTCAACCTGTGATGTGAGACAAGCGGGTGCTCCCTAGCGCTGCTGCCCCCCCAGACGCCGTGTCCAGCAGCCAGGGCTGGCCGGGAGGGAACTGAGGCAGGCGGGCCTTGTCAGAGGCACCCGCTCCTGCGTGCCCACAGCGTGGTGACGTGTAGGGCTTCGGGGATCAGCTCTGGGCAGAGGGAGAATCCCTCAAAGCTCACCTCTTGTTCCCACCCCCGCCCCCGCCCCGTGTCGGGCTGTGCGGTCCCAGGTGCACCGGCCTTCCTGCTGGCCCACCACCTCATCTCCTTTGTCTCCTCAGGACCCTCAGGAAACAAGCTTGTCCCAGGAGGGAACGAGGCGCTGGGGGGCAGTGTGGGGTGCCCCAGGCTCACTCAGGTCCTGGAAGAAAGGGCTTTCGCTGGCAAAGGGCTTGGGGACCATTTCCCACCTTCTCTGAACTGTGTGCGTGTGGGCGTCACCGAGACCCCCGGGCCGTTTTGTGAGGGTTTCGGAGGGCCGTAACTGGGACCAGCTAAGCCAGGCTCTGCCCTCTCAGGCACATTGGCAGAAGCCCCCAAAGCCTGTGGCTAAGCTACTCTGCCACCCTCCAGCCAAACCCACCCCATCTGTCCGGAGACTTGCAGGCAGGACAGAGTGGTGAGGTTTGGGAAATTCGAGGTTCTAGCGTCAGAGCCGGATCTTTCCTGCCTCCGCAGAGGGCTCCCCTGGACTGTGCGGTGACCATCTTCCTCCAGGGTGGTTGCTCGCGGGGCGCTGAGGAAGGAGGGTGAGGGGGCTAGAGGACCACAGTGACGGGGGCCCCGCAGCCAGCAGCACCAGGAGAAGGTGGCGGGTTGGACACTGATGCCGCCTCTCTGGGCTGTTCAGGGTTTTGGCCGCATAAGCTCTGCTCCCCAGTGGGGAGCAGCAGACGGCAGCAGGCAGGCATGCGCTGTGGTGAGGGGGGTTGGCTCTCAGGACGTGGGGACAGTGCTTCAGAGGCTAACAGAGGTCCCTCCGTGGGCCCCTGCTCAGCAGAAAAACAGGCCTGGTGGGCGAGGGGCCGCCAGGGACAGGCCTGAGGAGGCCCGGCTTCTCTTCCTAGAGCTCTAAGCCCAAGCTGCACGCAGCCTGCTCCAGCCTCCAGGAGGTCCGGCGGTGCACGCGCCTCGAGATGCCCGACAACCTCTACACCTTTGTGCTGAAGGTGAGTGACGCCTTCCACGCCCGGGGCCGCCCACGCGGCTCGGGGACGCACACGCTGCCCTTCCTCCCCAGGTGAAGGACCGCACAGACATCATCTTCGAGGTGGGAGACGAGCAGCAGCTGACGTCCTGGATGACAGAGCTCCGGAAGTACACGGGCCAAGGGTGAGGGGCCAGACTCTCCACCTCGGCTTTGGCACCAACCCTGACCTTCCTTGACCTTCACCTCTGCCCTTCTCCGCAGGCTGGAGAGCGCCGACGCGGAGCCGCACGGCCCCTCCGCCCCGGAGCCCGGCCCGGCCCGCTCCCCCAGGGGAAGCACGGACTCCCTGAACCAAGGTGAGGGGGGGGTCTGGGCGCCTCCGACCCAGCCTCAGCCTCAGCCCCAGCCTCAGCCGTGAGGTGCCCCGGGGTCACCATTACACATCTCTCAACCAGGTGCTTCTCCTGGGGGGGTGCTGGACCCCGCCTGCCAGAAGACAGACCACTTCCTGTCCTGCTACCCCTGGTTCCACGGCCCCATCTCCAGGGTGAAGGCCGCCCAGCTGGTGCAGCTGCAGGGCCCTGACGCCCACGGGGTGTTCCTGGTCCGGCAGAGCGAGACCCGGCGCGGGGAGTATGTGCTCACGTTCAACTTCCAAGGCATAGCCAAGGTGAGGCCAAGGCAGGTGGGGCCGCTCCCCCAAGTTCAAGGCCCTGAGGGGCCGCGCCTGAGCCTGCCCTTCCTCCCCACGCAGCACCTGCGCCTGTCGCTGACCGAGCGGGGCCAGTGCCGCGTGCAGCACCTCCACTTCCCCTCGGTCATGGACATGCTCCACCACTTCCAGCGCTCGCCCATCCCCCTCGAGTGCGGCTCGGCCTGCGACGTCCGGCTGTCCAGCTACGTGGTGGTGGTCTCCCAGCCTCCAGGTGCGAACCCGCGCCCTTGGGAGGGGTGGAGGCCCGGGGAACGCTCGCTGCCACAAACCTTCCGACACGGCCTCTGTCACTCGTCCCCAGGTTCCTCCAGCACGGTCCTGTTTCCCTTCTCGCTCTCCCGCTGGGATTCAGAGCTGGGCCTCCCCCACCTGAGCTCCTCCAGCTGCCCCCGGGGGCTGGGCCCGGAGGGCCCCCCAGGCCGCTCCACCCCGCAAGAGCAGATCTTCCACCTGGTGCCTTCGCCCGAGGAGCTGGCCAACAGCCTGCGCCGCCTGGAGGCGGAGCCGGCCGGCCGGGCCCGGGACTCGGACTACGAGATGGACTCCTCCTCCCGGAGCCACCTGCGGGCCATCGACAATCAGTACACGCCTCTCTGACGGGCACGGCGAGCAGACAGGAGCGGTGAATGTACTTCCTTCCAGAGAGTGGAGGGCCTGTTAGCTGCCCTTCCAGGTCGGATGTGACCCCTCTATTGGGCCTGTTAAAGGGCCTCCCGTAAGCTCCCCGGCTTTCTCCCTGTTGTTTACAGATGTCGTTCTTGTCCGCAGACGCCGCTAGCCCCGGCCCAGCACTGGCCCTCGGCAGAGGGGAGGCGGCCCAGGGCCGGGCTGGCAGCGGGAACTTCCCTCACTGACACTGTCACAGCTGGTGACACGCCTCCTGCTTGGGGAACGGGGCGGGTGGGAAGGAGGGTCCATCAGGAAGCCCAAAACACTAACGAGCCCCGGATTCCCTATGGTTTTCCCGCATAGCTTCCTCCACGTGCAGCTCTGTGGCTCCCACGCCTGCCCGCTTCCACCAGCCTCACAACAAGCTCTGCAGAAGGACAGGCTAAAAGGTCAAACAGGATTTCAAACATTTTACCTCAGATAAATTTTTCAAAGGATTCAGGTTTCAAAACTGAACCATTGCTTATTTCATTGCACTGTTTGAACTAATACCCTCCCGATGTTTGTAGTCAGACAGCGATGCAACCCTCCCGACGGGCCGAGCCGGCACCTGCTGCCGCGTCCAAACGAGAGAAGTGAAGCCCGTGGCCAATGCAGAGACACCCAGCGGTCACGAACGAGGAGGGTGGCAAATTCCAGTTCTACCTGGTGCCTTAGGAATAAACAGCTGCACTCTGCTCTGGCAGGCTCTCCTTCGGTGGACTCGGCCCCCAGCATCCAGTGGCTCATTCAATGACCCCACAAGGTTTTAGGCTCAATCTGGTGCCACAGCCGACAGGCAGCTCCTCTGCCAGCCCGGTCAGCGTGCTGTGCCAGGGGTCCCGATGCCTCTCTGAGCGTGCGCATGCCCACATGGGCTCAGATCCCCACCTCTTCACACGTGACACCCCTCACCTGGGGGCTGGCTCCTCCCAGAAAAGGCGCAGTGACAGTGTGAGGGCAGCTGCTCCCGGGACCAGCTCAGCTTTAACATGTATGATACACATCCACACCCATTAGAGGCTAAACCAAACCTTGGCCTGACCCTGTCTGGCCAGGGTCAGGGCTCTGTCTGCTCCCTCCAGCCACTCTCGTATTCTAAGAGGTCCGAGGTGAGGCTTTTGCTTATAGAATTTTCTGGGATTTGAGGGGGGAGGGGAGAAGGGGAGAGCAGGGCATCACCTAACCACCTCTTCACTTTTACTTTTAAAACCAACACTCCTGGGTGTTTCCACAGGTTGTAAAGCAGATCCAACCCCGATCCAGATTTTCAGTCCATTTCTAAGGACACTTATTTTCTACACACCAAGCAGGTTTCACTAAGCAAAGCGTGAACCAGAGGAGCACACATATTTTCAATGTCTCTTAAAAGATAAAGCTCATCACAGAAAGTCCATGCTGACGAGTCACTGGTGCAGAAAAAGGGCAAAATAGACAAGGAACCACGCACACCCCTCCCTCCACATCTGGGCTATGACCTCTTCAAGTCAGGGGCATAGGCGTCTCAGGTAGTACCAAGAGGCAGCACACTAGTGGCTCAGCTCTGACCCACTGGCTGCCAAGTGCCAGCTCAGATTCTAAGAGCCAGCTGGACGTCACCGCCTCCAGGCTGCTCCAGTATAAATGCTCACGGAAAACATTGCCTTTCCAAACGTGTCCGAGTTGCCAGGACACCTCAAATACATCCCGACAGAAAGCCCTGGACAGCTGGGAAGGAGTGACCCCGCAGAGCAGGTGGAGCGGAGGAGAGGGAGCAGGGGGTCCCGGGTGCTGCCCTCACAGTGGCCTGCTGGCGTGGCTAGCCCACAGGAGGGCAGCGCCTGCCACCCTCCCTGCAGTCCTGACGTGGCGCTCCACGGGAAGCCGGGCCGTGAGCGCCAGGGGGACAGGAAGCACCGCGACGCTGCAGTTCTCTCCAACCAGACAACAGCCGGGGACTGCTCTCAGCACCGCCACCTCCTGAATCTGACTTTAACGAACTTTTACAAACTAACAGTCACCAGCACCAAAGAATTAAGTCAACTAACCTGCCTTGAATTTTAGACCAGCAATCCATATGGCTTTATCTGGTATAAATCTTCTGCCTCTGATCATTTCTGGACCGTGTAGGAAAAAGGAATAGCAATCATTAAAATCTTAGACCACAAAACACTATTTTTATATATAAATCAAGGCCTTGAACTCTTCCCTTCCCTAAAGGTTGCCTAAGATTCCTCCATGCTTGTGTTCAGGGCTGTCTCCTACTGCAAATGTCATGTGCGCTCTAACACCTCCCGCAGGTAGAGGAACTTGTATATTTCCCACTGCCTCTAGCAAGGACACATCCGTCACCCCGTGTTGGGCTGGAATAAGCCACACATTGTAACACACAGAAAATGGGTTCATCTTATATCATTACAGGCAGAAGGCATTTGGCAAATTGTTATATATTGTTTATGTACTGTACAAGTAACTTATTCTTGAATAACACAAATTTTGCTATAATGTACAAATTGCTATATGTGAATTAAAAAATGTTTTCAGAATATTGATTTGTTGCCAACACTATTTAAAGGCTCTGTGTATTAGGACTACGGCCTCTGAAATCGCTGCCCTTTGCAAACATTTGCTTTTCCCTTTGTTCTCCCATAAATTGAGGACATTAACAATGCTTATAAGTTAGCCATGAACTGCTTTGTACATCACTGCACCTCTTCTGCCCTCTAGATTATCAGCTTTTTTTTTTTTTAATGAATTTCTACTTTTCCATTACAGTTTCAGGTGTATCTTATTCACAGCTTTTTAAAAAGTATCTCATGCCCCCTACTGGTCAAACAGGCAGCTGTCTGGATTAGGACCTCTGGCTAAGGACACGCCCTCGAGGATTTGGGTTCAGGAGGTATTGAAAAGGAAGCTTACAGGATCAGCGGCAGGCTGAGGATGTGCAGTATCACTGCGGCCCAACTGGCCAGCCTTCCTCCTTCTGAAGCAGACCTCTATCCACCAAAGAGAATCTCTCAGGCTTGTCTTTTTCTAGAGATACCTTGAACCAGAACTAAAGGTGAAGAAGAAAAATCATTTGACAACTAACCTTCCAGGATGTTAAGAAAACACAGCCTTCCTGCCTTGGTATTAACTAGAAGCTTATACAAACACACACTAACTGGATATCAGTTTTTAAAACTTTTTTTATTTTTTAATTTTTTTTAAGTTTTTATTTTATATTATCTACAAAGTAAAAGTTTTTCCCTTAACTTAAAAGTTGAACCACTGTAGACAGTGATCACTTCATCAAACTTGATTTATAAATAATAATCCGTCAGTTTGACGGTAAGAATTTACTGAAACTTTGTCAAGTTTAGTAAAAGGGTGTTCCAAGTCTTGATTTTTTTTTTTTTTTTTAGCAGTAATAGCAGCAAGAATCACTCTTGTTACTTTTGCTAGCTGATGTATACATGACTTTCAAGGGTTATTAAAAATAAATAACTTCCAGTTTGAGCAAGCAGAGCTGGGGTACTTGCGGGACTCGGAAACAGCATATGGAATTGGAACAGCCCACAAGTTCCTAAATGCCTCTACTCAGTCCAAATATCTTCCACTGCAAGTGAACTGTTAGCATTCCTATTGGATGTTACAAGAAATGAACATATATTTTTAAAAAACAAAATAAATGAAATTCTAGTTTTCTGTGCTTCCAGTTGGTAGAAGCAGTAGAAGGGAGGAGGGAATTTGGCCTTTCGGTTCCTCCAGGGCAGCCTTACAACTGCTGTTGGTGGTGGGCTTGTACTGTAAGAAAGAAAAGTGAATATTTAAACAGAAAACTGGCAACACCGCGCATCAGCCTAGTGTCTGCAGCGCATGACTGTAAACTATCCTCGTGCTAGCTGAACAGGACTCAAAATTTAGTTCACTTCCCCCTCCCATCTGCACCGAAGGGGGGAGAGGAAAGAGGGTAGAACAAACCAGTAAGACGTAAAACCACTTCAGATAAACTCCCAGAAGACTTGTTGCTCGTGGGGTGGAAAAACAGGCTGTGACTTACCCCCTCCCCAATACTAGCCAAGCACCAGCCCTGCTTTCAGAGGAACGCCATGGCAGTCTCCCGTGTTGGCACACCCGGCCTCTCCCTGTCAGGGTGCAGGCTGGGGCGAATGCTCCGCTCAGAGCCGATCCACACACAGCACTGCTCAGCAGCAGTCTTCTCCAGAGCTACGATCAAACTGGCATGGTGGTAACCCCCACGCAGACTTGGGACTCAGGAAGGAAACCGCTGCCCTGCCCAGCCTGTCATAACAAGGAAGGCCAACTGAGTCCTAGGCAGCACCCGCTCCACAGCTGCCGCTGCTGCTCAAGCCAAACCTGGACCATCAGAACAACACAGACTCGCCGGAGCCTCAGGCCCGGACGCTGACTGATCGGCACGGTCCCTACGGTGCACACTGGCGGGTCTCGCTAGTTCTCAAACGCAGGTTTGGAGCGCTGGCCCTGCCTGCCATTCGACCTGTGCGAGCAGAATGCTCGGGGTGCCCGGCGGCCCCTGCACACACACGCCTCACCTGAAGGGTGCGTCATATAGGGGAAATGCGCTGTTGTCGAGACTGGAATGGGCTGTAGTGCACTTTGAGCGAGGGCGGCCTGGGGACCGCCGGGTGGCTGTGTCGTCATTAGCATCATTGGCGCATGGGCAGTTGGATGAGAAGGAACCATTCCTGACTGTACATGAGCCTGAAACAGAGAGCTCTTTTACGCATACAGGCAACACTCCAGCTTAAACAACATGTTAACTGTGTTCCTTTCGGGGCTGGGGCTCTCAGGAAAAGGGCAGCAGTGGGCCCTCAGGGCCCCTTCCTTTCTCTGGGGACACTCCCTAGTGGGACATGGACTGACCTACAGACACGCTTCACCCTTTGGCAGAGCGATCCTGCAAGGCTGCGGGGACAGACACCCACTGAGCAGGGGGAGTCAGGACTGTGCTAGTCCTAGCCTTCATTTCTCATCACCCGATTCTAGGAATGGGCAAGGCCTACGCAGAGCTCAGAGCCCAGGCCACCTGCCCAACGTCACAGGCGAGAAGCAATCATGCTTGAGAATCTGGCTCCCAAGAGGGGCCGGGAGTAGTTTTACAGAACTGTTCTTTTCGAATGGGAAAGCAGATTATTACTTTATAAGTGGAGACTCGTCAAATTCTGTTCCATGGATGACTCTTCTGGTTTGCCCCCACCCAGCCCTCCGCTTCCTGCCTGCGGCAGTGAGAGAACCCGCTCTGCTGAATGAGACGCTGATGGAGGAGGAGGAAGGGAGGTTGCAGGGAATGGCGCCAGTGAGATGGGAGAGGAAGAAACCGTCCGTCCAGCCCGTGTCCCTGTACCAAGTGACAGCGAGTTCGACCTGGCCGCACTGTCAAGCTGGGAAGGTTTTGGCGGGCCAGGAAGAGCCCTTCCTACGCCCACACCGTGCACAATTCGAGATGCTGACAAGCCTGAAGGAAATGCTGTTTTCATTATCTTCAGATTCCAAGGGCCCATGGCGTATCTGGCTTCCCGGTGTCAATCCGTTTGCTCTTTCAGCACGCACACACAGAAGGGAGGTTTGAGGAACCCCAGCCTATATCCACATCCTGCGTAGCCACAGCCTCCGCTCCACATCCACAGGAGCCGCTCTCAGGAGCTCCTGACCCAGCCACCAGCCACGCTGGCCCGCATGACCACAGCAGTCCCGCCCACGCCCAGAGCACGCCGTCGCTGCAGTGCCACACTGCGCCGACTCAGGGTGGGTCTGACAAGGCCACCTGAGCGGGCCACCGAGCGCCCTCTCCAGCCCCACCAGAGCGAGAGGTCACCTGGACGTGAACTGGAGCTCGGTGAGGCAGTCTAGTCAGACCCACCCAAGAGCTGTTATGAAAGCAGCAAAAAGATCAAATCCAGCCAGTTCGCCTTCCCCAGCTCCGGGCAGGCCTCACGGACAGTGTTAGAGCCCAACCTCAGTGGGTCCTCTTCCTCCTACGACAATCCAACTTGGCCCTGGATTGTATCCACTTTTGTCAGCCGCTGATGCAAACAGCAACCACTGAGACAGCAACCACACCTGCCAACCTTTAGAGCGCCACTGGAGGTGAGCGCCAGAGTGCTTCCAGAGCTGCTCTTTGAGGGAAATGCTCTCAGCCTCTGTTCACTGCTCCAACGGACAGGGGCCAGCCTCTCAGGCAGTCCAACACACGGTCAAGACGAATGGATGGACAGCCAGAGAAAACAGGAGAGATTTCTCTGGAATCCATGTGACCAACATTCAAGCTGACAGGCCCAGGGTAGCCAGAGAGTTAAGAATTTGTGAAGGTCCCTTGTCCCTGCCTCACACTTTATTGTTGTTGTTGTTGTTGTTGTTGTGTGTGTGTGTGTGTGTGAGAGAGAGAGAGAGAGAGAGAGACAGTGCATGTGTGTAACTGTGTGAGAGACAGTGGGTGTGTGAGAGAGAGAAAGAAAAAGAGAGAGTATATGTATGGAGACATACATATATATCTCAATGAAGCTATTTAAACACAGAAAGCAGACACAGGAAGGGAAGGAGGACCGGGATGCATTCCAGAGTCAAAGATATTTATATGGTCTCGGTCTCAGCTGGAAAACGTTAAAGGACTGACCAATCAGCAACTTCACTGACCCCATTACAAAACCACACAAACATCCAGTTAGGGCCAGATCACGTGTATTTGAGCGGGAGGAGGGAGACAGGCAAATCACACAGGGTTTCCTAGCGTGGAGAGCATCGGCTCTGGGCTGCTTATCTGACAACCTTCCTATTCTGCTTGGTCTTCACAGAAAGTTGGCTAAAGCTGATTTACCTGAGGTACATGGGCCATGGGGGGCGGGTTGGTGTACGCCGGCTGGACGTGAGAAGGGTGGATTGTGAAGACCGTCTGCTGTGCTGCCGGGAAGCTGCTCTGCGGCGACTGCGTGTTGGAAGCAGGCGTCATGGACGGCGGGGTGGGCGCGAGCCCCGCGTGGTAAATGGCCGACTGCTGCTGAGGACCGGCCAGGTGGAGAGCCTGGGTGGCTTGGTGCTGATGGTGCTGCAAAGTGACAGAGAGAATTAAGCAAACCGCCTTTTTCAGGAAAAGCAGTTAAAAGCTGAGCCTTGTGCATGAGCACGGGCTCCGCCTGGCGCAGGAAGGGGGCGTGGCAAGCACAGCAGAATACACGGCGAGCTGAGGGGGACCCAGCCGGAGACTTCCTTTCTGGGGAGAAGCCCGTCTCCGTGCCCAGGGAACTGACAGAGGTCAGAAATCCCCAACTCCTGCTGACCAACGTGATCAAAGAAGCAGGAAAAACTCATCATGTAAATACTGGGAATTAAAAAAAGTCCTAAGCAAATTCCTTAGATTTTTAAATATTGATGTTTATTCTTATTGTGTCTTTTCATGTGACTTAAAACCAGCCCCAGGGCACAGCGTGGGTGGCGGGGGTTCTGATCCACCCCAGCCCGGCCTGGCCGGGGCAAACACTGAGGAGCACAGAAGAGGAAGCAATGCCACGGAGACCTCGGTCTCTCCTCACCTGGACGGGACTGGGTGCAGGGTGGCTTCCACCATGCTGGCTTTGCTGCTGTCCAGTGGGGGTGGCTGAAGGCTGAGGATGTGGAGTATGTGGGTGCAGGGTGGCATTAGGGTGCGCGTACTGCTGAGCAAGGGAGCCAGTGGAAACTGAAGTGGGAAAAAAAAGGAGTGTGTACAACTGACACGGGTGAAGATCCCAACTGCTCCTTATGCCTCGCATCCCACGTGCTCAAGGCCTACCGCATGCTGTTACCAATCTCTACATGACTTCATTTAAACCACCATTTTCATGAAATATTAAGTGTAAAGTTATTGCTTAATCAGATTACCATTTTATTCACG
Source organism: Vespertilio murinus (assembly GCA_963924515.1). Lineage (NCBI taxonomy): Eukaryota > Metazoa > Chordata > Mammalia > Chiroptera > Vespertilionidae > Vespertilio > Vespertilio murinus. Next base: position 9,319,486 of record OZ004720.1, on the reverse strand, counting down.
ATAACACAACTGTACACATTATATAGTGTAAATTTATTCTTAAAACAATTACTAGGTTTTCCTGAAAAGGTGACTTAACAAAAGCTGAAACAATTCAAACAATATCTCCCCCACCCACCACACACACACACACACACACACACACACACACACACACACTTTAGCTCAAGGCCATCACCCGGCTAGCCTCACCATGCTACTGCCCTGAAGCTGGCGCGCGCCCCGTGGCACAGACGGGGTGCGGGCTGGATAAGGAATGCAGCAAAGACAAGGCTCTAGCTTTGGGGCCAATGACCGCTAATTTTCTCAGCTGTTCACAGAAGCCACCCGGGCCCTCTGTGCAGCAATCTCTCGCCTTGCCTTATAAAAACCTGCTATAGAACTACCTAAACTACGTAGAAAATGGAGTCTCTTCAAAGCACCTCTGCCTTTAGAAAGAATGTTACTAGTTAGAGTAACATCAGAGGAAACATGATGAGCCAATTTGAGTAAAAACATTTTCATTAAAGATAAGAACTCAAAGCCAATTCCTTGTGAATCTCAGCACGAACCATACCTTGGTATAAAACAGGGAGATTAGGTATCGATGCATTTATTCACATCTTTCTAAAAGAGCAGTTTGAGAATTAAAAGCACAGTAAGATGGGTTAATTGCTTTGTGACTATCAGCAGCAAACTGACACAGAAACAAATCATGACGTGTCAACAGAGGACAGCCTTCTAGCAACCTGTGGCTCCCTGCCTTCTCTCAAATCCCTCCTAAGAGGGATCCCCAGAGGCCAAGCCCAGACAGACAGACAGACACACTGGGGCTAAAGCAAGCACTGCTTTGGGATCAGGCTCCCTCACTCCAGCAGTCTACCGGGCAAGGCGGTGAGGTCACCAGAATAAATGCCGCTGGGTGAGTCCCAGGTCCATGTCATGCAGAGGATGACACACAAAGCAATTCTGGAATGCTTGATCTTGTAGGGCCAAGACCACCAACATTCCAGTCCAACTGGTCTCTCTCCAACTGCATAGGAATCTTTTAAAAGCGGGAAGGGCAGGGCAAAGAGCCAGTGCTGGGACCACCTGTGCATCCACTGCCAACACCGGGGGGGGGGAGGGGGGGGGTGCCCGGAGCAGATTAAACGAAGAAAACTCTCTGGTTTGTAGATTGGGAAATTTCCCTAATTTATAAGAGTTACCATACATTGAAACACATTAACAAGGAAAACGTAACATTCTCTGGGTGTATTTTGTTCCTCTTTTTAACAGATTATTTTTTTAAATTTAAGTATAGTTGATATACAATATCACATTTCTGTGGGAGTTTTCTTTAAGAAGAGTCTGTGACTGTTTTCTGGGATCTAGGAAAAATAATGTGCTGCTTTCATAGTTCAAAAAGTCTGTGAAAGTAGCTTTCTCCTAAGTTACGGGCTTGTTCCAGGGCCTTCTTCAGGCCACTCGGTGCCTGACTTCCAGGTGCCCTCCCATTATCTAGGCACTGACTTGGACTAAAAGATTTGACGTAAATTTCCAATCGCTGTTCTTGTAGAAATCTTATTTTTCAAATGTAGCCATTTCATTTTAAATTTATCTTTATTGTTGAAAAGTATTACAGTTGTCCTTTTTTCTCCGCCTCTCACATTTATTTCTAAATGACTGAACAGCCACACGCAGCGAGTGGCCGGGCGGACAGCACTGCCTGTCACCACGGACGTCCTACTGGACGCGACGCCTGGTCCCTCGCTCCCTGCCGCCAAGCGTCTCCAATGGTTCATCTACAGCAATTCTGAGGCTGCGGAAAAGCAATCTCTCAATCCCAAATTCTGCTCATGAGAACTCAGAGTACAGAATCCCAGAGTTCCTATTTTTATAAACTTTACTTGTTCAATAAATGTTTGTACTAAAAAGTTTTAAACTTTACTTTTAATTATCTTATAACCAAAGTACTAAGAAAATAAAAAGCAACAATAAAAACTCTAGCATGACCATCACAAAGAGACTGTACCCATAAAGTCTGATGATTATTATTCATCAATTAGAAAAATGTTAAAAATCTTGAAATTATTTAAAGAAAATTAGAGATAAAATATATTTTATTATACATTTTAAAGGGCATCTCTGTGATAGTTTACCAATTATTTAAAGTCTATAAAAGTAATTAAATCTGTATCTCATTTGTCTTTATACTACTATACTTCAACCAATCTGAGTGCACCCACATAGGTTTTTGATTAAAAAAACTCATCCTGTCTGGCCAGTGTGGCTCAGTGGTTGCGCATCAACCTATGAATCAGAAAGTCACAGTTCATATTCACAGTTAGGGTACATGCCAGAGCCAGGGCTCAATCCTGTGTGCAGCGTGAAGGAGGCAGCCGATCAATGATTCTCTCTCATCCTTGGTGTTTCTATCTTTCCCTCTCTGTTCCTCTCTGAAATCAATAAAAAAAAACTTATTTTTTAAAATAAAAACACCATCCTTTTCCTACTCTAAACACCGATAAGCTGCAAATAAAATGTAAGAAAGTTTAATTAGAAGTATTTTCCTGCCAAAACTGGTTTGGCTCAGTGGATAGAGCATTGGTCTGTGGACTGAAAGGTCCCAGATTCTATTCTAGTCAAGGGCATGTGCCTTGGTTGTGGGCACATCCCCGGTGGGGGGTGTGCAGGAGGCAGCTGGTTGATGTTTCTCTCTCATCGATGTTTCTAGCTCTCTATCCCTCTTCCTTCCTCTCTGTGAAAAAAACAATATATATATTTAAAAATATTTTCCTTTGGTCACCTTCTTGCTTAAAAGATATAGAGCAAGTACCTTATCCATGAACTTCTTTTCTTCCTCAAATACAAAAACTGAGTGGCTAATCAATTCAATAAAATTAACAACAAAAATATAGTGCCCCCCCAAGTGAATTCACTTTGAATAACTATAAAGCAGGGCTTATTAAAATACATTTCATTTCTAAAACTGAGCTATCAGCTGTTAAAGTGTGTAGTACATTGGGGAGGGGAGACGGGGGGACGGACGACAACCTGCAGTTTGGTTTCTTGAAAGGCCAAAAGAATGAGACCAAAAAGAGGTAGACGGAAGGAAAATGAAAAGCCTGAGAGGCCCAGACCTGTGGCTCAGTGGTTGGAGCACCGTCTCTTCCACCAAATGTTGTGGGCTAGATCCAGATCAGACCACATGCTCTGGTTTTGGTTTCGATCCCGGTCAAGGTATGTACTGGCGACAAGTGATCAATGTTTCTCTCTCTCAAATTAAAAAATACATAAACATATCCTCAGGTAAGGATTAAAAAAAAAGGCTGAGGGAGAAAAGAGTTGGGAAGAAGAGAGACAAAGAAAGGGAACCATATAGAGTAAACGAGAGAAAAAATACAACAGAATCTGAGAAAAAGAAGTGGAGAGCAAAGGACAGTAAGTGCTGAGGGTTACTAAGTGTATCACTTAACTGCTTTTATTATACATGCTCATTAATTTAGCTAAAGATTTCAGACAGGTTAACAATAAAGTTAATTTTCTTCAACTGCTTGATTTAGCTATTCATCAGTTAAACACTTCTATTTATAAAACTTAAGTTCCCTTCATGAAACCTGAATTAGGTCAAGCAAACCAAAGAAGTATTTCTTTCTTTCTTTTTTTTTTTTTTTGCCAGACCTGGTCCAGAAGTTTCCCACTTGCTGTGTTCCTTAATATAAATGTTCAAAACTATAAAGACATGATTTTTCAAATCCTCCTAGCACTAACCACATTCCAAAAATAGTTTCCTAAGCCATGATCTTACTGAAGCCAATTCAGTCCAGAAAGCTGTGTGTTTAATTTGCAAGTAGGTGTTTTCATTTTGACCTTGGATGCACAAGTCATGAGAGATCACCAGCACTGCAAAACTTTAAAAACAAAACAAAGCAAAACAGAATCTTCCAACTTTTAAAATTGATGTTAAATTTAGAAAAAAAGGAAGTGAAGGAAAGTTGAAAACTCTTTAAAGGGGAGTAAAGTCAACTAGACCAAAACCATGACAAAATGGCAGCAAACTAAATTACAAACAGCAGCCTCACCGTTAGTTTCTTTTAAAAAGTACTGACACTCCTTTTTAAGAGAAGCTGTGCCGAGGCGGTTAATGCTTAGGTGTGATGATTAAGGACCTTTTAGCTACTTACCAGGAAATGGACTCCCAAACTAACAGAGACAGTAAGATGGTGAGGATAACTACATTTGAGACCTCAAACTGAGTACATAATAAAATTACCGACACTGTCTTTTACATAACTATATTACATACAGTTTCCCTTTAATAGTATACATACAGCAAGACTCCTTTTTAAAGAGCATCCATTAAAGGATTAAATTTGTTAACATTTCCTAGCACCACATAAATAATATTTATACACTTATTTTTGGATACCAAGTCATGGCACAATTAATGAAAATTTAAGTCAAATGTTTTCTAAGTTATTTTTAAAATCTGGCATTTAATAGATTCAGACATTGAGTCATTCGAAAATAATTCAAAATTTAGTCCCTAAAGTAAAATTTTAATGTTTCCTAGAATATATATTTCACATAAAGTGACACATTACTGGCATAAAATTTTAAAGGATTTATACAAGTTAGTACCATTCTATTCAAAACCAAAAGTCCATGACTAGCTTTATTTGAAAAACTGCCCTACATATACAGAAAACACACCTTCCAAGCTCATTTCCAAAAGAAAGCTCTGTGCAGACTCTCTCCCGTCAGGAGCAATCTCTTCCCTTCTCCCTGGAGGTGAAGAGGGGCTGGTGTTGCCAAACATAATCTCTGCTAGGTCATGTTTTCCTGCTTAAGCTCCAGACATCCCGAGGTGTCTGCCACACATACTGCAAACCTTCAGGCAGCAAAGGTTAAAAAGACAGAAAGGTTTCCCCTAGTTTTTCCATCCTATTCAACTCAAACCCTTGTAAGAATAAGTTTCTTATCAGAATATTAGAAAAACGAATGTTGTTGTTGTTCATGCTATTAATACTAAGTTTGTGGCTTGGTTTAAAAAAAGTGATTCAGGAAAAGTTTTTCACACAAGGAAAATATTAGGCATTTCCAAAACAGTCACATGTTTGCTTGGTATGCAAAAATTAATTTCTGGAACAACTCCATTTTTTAACCCAGCTTTCTTGAGCTGGATTATATTTCTTTTTTTAAAACTCTGAATTATTTAGATACACGTATCTTTAATAATTTTGTCTGGCACAAGGAAAATATTGTTCAACAAGTCTAGTCCCTTAACATGTGTTCTTTAAAAAGTGTTTTACTGTTCAATTAAAATTAGTATAAAAAACCCAACTCACTGGCAAAGTAGAAAGAAGGGCTTGTCTCCTTGTTGTATGGTAATTTGGGACATGCTGAATTTGGGAAATAGAAAGGTAAATTAGGCTTTTGAGGTCTACATTTTCCTAATTTTCTGGAAAGGTTGACATATTTAGTAATTTCTTCTTTCATTCATGCATAATTCATTATTTTACAAGAGATGACAAGCACTTTAAACATTGCTACAGAATTAAATGAGAGAGGACTGAGGAAAACGACTCTCTTCTTCTGTCCTGGGCTGTCAGGCTCTGCAGGCTGACTTGCTTAAATAAAAGGAATAACATTATCATCTAATAAACAGACCAACATGGCATTCCACCGAACAACATTTATATAAAAAATGTACCAAAATAAAAATTACACAAGCTTAATTCAAAAGATAAACAGTTCTGCAAGTCACTATTAACAGAAGTAAGATGTTTATTAGGCATCTGATACTGGATCCAAATTTTAGAAACATAATAGTAATATTAAACATGAATATCTCATTTACTACAATGACTCCATAAAAGTGTGTGTGTGTTTTTAAGCACTGCTGAAAAGATATGCACCAAAGTGTTAACAGTTGTCAGGTGGAGGGACAACAGATGCATTTTAAATCTTTCTGCCTACTATCTTTTCCAATATACCTGCATTAAATTACCAAAAACAAACCAAAAAAGGGATTCTGGATCTAACTCTTCCTGTAGAGAAAGTCTCATATCTATTTCTGAAAGGTAAATAAAACACTGCCATAAAACAAAGGAGACAAATTAGAAAACTAGATGTTAAGGAAACAAAAAGTAACTTCTTAGGAGGGAGGGGGCAGAGGCAAGAATAAAAGTTAGACAAGATCGAAGAGATGAAGCTTGTGATTAAAGTCCTTTTTAGCATAGCTACAAAGAGAACAAGGTCAACAATTACTTAGAATATATATATATACACACACACACATATATACATATATCCTAATAATTTAACTATTTAGTAATTTGTTAGTATATTTATATTAAATGTACCAAAAATTTAAAAATAATAATCAGTCTCTCATTATTAGTCATTAGTGGTCCTTTCTATTCTCTAAGCCTTGGCCTACGACCAGTTTATGAATAGCAAAAGGGGACATAATTGTCACTAACATCTGGGTGCATATTCTTTTGTTTACATAAAGTTTTAAAAATCTAGATAGGATGTCGCTTAAAAACAAACCCAATACATACTCAAAATATTTGATCCCTTTGGGAATACAATATATAAATTGTTCAAAGGAGATGAGTACACAATTACATTTCCATGTAAGAGTTTTGTCTTAGTTCAAAATAACACTTAAAATCTGTCTGTATGTGGCATAATTATTATTTAGAATATCTCAATGACTGAAGAATAAACTTGTTTTAGCGATTAAAATGATGGTTTATGACAGCAAAGAACAAACTAATTCCCTAGTGTTCTTTTTAAGGTATGAAGTATCTCAGAAAACCTCAATTAACCAATCACACCAAGTCTCCAGCCTTGCCCCTAGCCAGCCATCACCAGCAGACATCACTGGAATACAACCAGGGTAAAAAGCAGGAGAGTAGTTCAGGTCTGGTTGAGCAACTTTCTCCTGGCGCTGGAGATGGCTCTGAGGACTAGCACATTAAGTCTAGTGCTTTGTTTTGTTTGCAATACTTCCTATTCACCCAGATTGAATGGACTTCAGGGTCCAAGGCCAAGTGCTTTTCAAATGAAAATGTTCTGGGGAGGCATGAAAACCACCAATGCCTCAAGTAACAGTATTTATTGTACAGGCCGTTTTAAACCAATGAGGTTCTTTCAATCCAATGAATATCCATCCAAAAGTCAAAGCCAGATGTTGGCGTTGAGGAGAAAGATCCTGCACAACATCACAGTATTGCTACAAAGTCTCAAAATCATGGGTGCACAAATAGCTATTATCTAAAAGCAATGGAAATTTTAGCTCTAAAGTTTCAGATCTTATTCCAAGAGAAGGATGCAAGAAAATGGAAGGAAAGAAATGTTTTTTCCACTTGTTAAATCCTGATGTATTCAGCAGAAACATAAAATAATCGTATCGAACTTTTCACCTAAGCTTTTAACAAACTGGAAAAGTTGAAATACACACAAACTGCATAAAAGCCAGTGTAGGAGTCAGGGGGGCCTTTCCGTACATACTTAGTCCTGGTTAGGACAACGGAAGACAAGCCAATGAAAGGAGATCATAATCAAAATCGTTAAGTCAAATCAGTCTGTCAGTTTATTTCTCAATTAAATTATGGATGGGCTTCTTGAAGGAAATAGCAATTACACCACTTTCACTTAAAGCACATGATCCACAACAGAAAGCGGTAAGCGATCGGAAGAGGAGTAAAACCAGACTCGGGCGCCCGGTCAGAGCAGGCCTTTCCCTGGGCAGCAGGAGCGCCGCCAGGACAGAGAGAGTCCTGTCAGCCTCTACCTGTGATCAACCGCCACCTGAAGCTGAACAAATGGAAATCTTTACATTCCTAGTCATTCAAAAAGTTGAAAGAGGTTTAAAAAGTGAACTGTCCATGTAGTTACATGTAATTGTAATTTCATTCTCATAGTGGTATTCTTTTCAATTGTATTGCAGAAACTTACATCTCTCTCTTCACACTCCAAAAAACTGAAATGCCAAAACATCAGAAAAGTGCAAAAATCAAAACCTACTTCTTAGTAAGCCTGGTACTTAAGGTGCATTTTAAGAACATAAATATAGGAAAACCCATTAATTTTTATGTTATACAAGATATAAATTGGAAATCTGTTTTAAATCTCAACATTGAAAACTATATTATTTTAGACAGCTGCTAAATTAACCTCTGGCTATAAAACTAAGATAGTAATTTTTGCTTATTATTAATTATTCTTACATATATTTTTATAGAATATTTTCATTTTATAAATATTTTTATAGAATATTTAAAATTGATTATACTTGAAGTGTAAATGTCTAAAGCAGACCTAATATACAATTTCGACCATTTAAAATACAGCATGATGCAGAAACACAATCCTATGGAATAAAAGGCTAATATGCAAATTGACCGAACAGCAGGGGGACCAGTCGTATGATGTGCACTGACCACCAAGGGCTCCTGCATCACAAAGGGGCGCAGGTCAGGCCGGACTGAGGGGCACCCCCCAACTACACGGACTTTGTGTACCGGGCCCCTAGTAGCATTCTAACAATAGCATTATAACAAGAAGCAATAAAAATATGTAAAGCCAGTAACCCTGAGCAAGAGGTGAAGAGCTGGCCAGGACTTCCATTTTGGTAAAACTTCCTCACATGCCTTGTGCAGGGCACATCAAATGATAATGCTGACGAGGAAGAGAAGAAAGATATCTTTCTCCACAAAAGATGCTTCTGTTATACACATCATTACATTTAGTTAAAAGGAAAGACATTTAAACAGAGGAATTTCAGGGACAGAAGCAGAAATAATCAGCCAAGGCTTAAAACAGGTAAGAGATAAAAATGGGTCCATTTTTTCTTTAGATTCTTTACCCTCAATGTCATTAGAAGGCCAAGTTATTCTTAAACAGAGTAACTTCTCAAAGCTTTAAAGCACATTAATAGCCACACACTGGAAAAGACAAACAAAGTGCTTCCTACCATACATCGCGTGTGTCTGCTCGTGAGCCCCGTACTGGGCAGCTGAGGAGGATACGAGGCCCGGCTGGGCGTGTGCCGCTGGCGCCATCATCCTGGCATTGCCCTGTATTACAGGACTGTAGACATGAGGATGCTGTGTTCAAAGAAAAAATAAAGAGCGGACGTTCAAATGCCAAAAGACTCACTCAAGCAGACTTGAGTGAGAGGTCTTAACCCATGGTGTCCAGGTTTCCAAAAACAACTCTGAAAAATTAAAACTTCTTGGCTATTTCATTTGAAATATTTAAAATGACCAACAAGTGCCGAAACCGGTTTGGCTCAGTGGTAGAGCGTCGGTCTGCGGACTGAAAGGTCCCGGGTTCGATTCCGGTCAAGGGCATGTACATTGGTTGCGGGCACATCCCCGGTAGGGGGTGTGCAAGAGGCAGCTGGTCGATGTTTCTCTCTCATCGACGTTTCTAGCTCTCTATCTCTCTCCCTTTCTCTCTGTAAAATATCAATAAAAATATATTTTAATAAAATGACCAACAACCTTCTAATAGATATTAAAAAGCACCCCAACCACAGCATAACAAAAAGCATTAGATATAAAGGGAAACCCAAACCTCTCTACCATATTAAACATTAAAATGAGAAATGCCTTACCTGAGACTGATAATGGGGCACGTGCTGAACGAGAGGCTGGTTCGGGAACTGCTGCGGACTGTAGGCCACGTACTGTGCGGAATAGGCCGGCGGGGTGGCCACAATCGGCGGGCCGGCCGCGGAGGCGGGGTGCATCATGGTGCTCTGATGATGCTGGTCCTGCCGTTGCTGGGGCATATTTGGTACTGCAGAAGATGCCAGCGTCAGGAAACAGCATGTGGGGCACAAACCATGCTCTGCAGGACCTGCCCTCCTGCTGGCCTCGCCAATGCCATCTTATCCCCCCACGCCCACGGCAACCGCGCTGGGTTGTCTGTCCATCAGACGTGCTATTCCTCAGCCTCAAACACCACCCCCGTTCCCAGCTCTGGCCATTCTGACTTGTCTTCCTGAGAGAGACCTTCTATGACGAGCCTCCAAACTTGATCACACTATGAAGCATTTCCTTCATACTACTTCTCAAATAACCCATTTTATAACACCAAATTATGTCACTTGCTTGAGAAGGGCAACAGATTTAATAAAATAAAAATAAAACGCAGAAACCGGTTTGGATCAATGGTTAGAGCGTCGGTCTGCGGAATGAAGGGTCTCAGATTCGAATTCCTGTCGAGGGCATGTACCTTGGTTGCGGTCACATCCCCAGTAGGGGGTGTGCAGGAGGCAGCTGGTCGATGTTTCTCTCTCATCGATGTTTCTAACTATCTATCTCTCTCTCTTCCTTTCTGTGAAAAATCAATAAAATATATTTTAAATAAATAAAAATAAAAGCACAGACATACACCAAAAAAACAAAACAAAATAGATCAACTCCAGCTTTCTTCATTTCCCACCACTGAATTCTCCAACAATTTCCTGCTTTTTCCCAAATCCAGAATCACACATTACCTTGTAGCAAGTTTCCAAATAATAGCTCTTTTTAAAAATTAATTTATGTCTTTTACTATTCCACACATATCTGCCTATGGCCCTTCAGTTAAGAATTCTGCTCAAACGCCATTTTCTCTTTCATGTCCTTCCCAGCGCCGCCGAAGGAATCGGCTGCGAGCTCTGTGCCTGCCCCTCTCGTTCTACTGCAGCACTAACTGTTTTCTGTGACAGGTTATACTGTGAGGTTAAGCCATTTGAAGCAAGAAATCATGAACCACTGCTTACAACAGTTATGAGAAACAAAAAATATAACTTAGTATGTTCAAAAAGTCATCAGAACTATTTATATAAGTAGCTGCTAGTTTAGAGATAAAATTTGGTTTTTATTTTAAATATTGGAATTTTTTGCTAAAAATATGACTGTTGCTGAAATTTAGAACCAGTTTATCCACTTAGAAAAGCAAACTTGAAAACCAATGCAGCAATATTTTTCTGAATTTAATCCTGAGATTTCTCATATTAAAGAAGCATTTTTTTAAAAAAATCCTCACCAGAGTATGTGTTTGATTTCAGAGAGAGAGGAAGGGAGAAAGGAAGGGAGTAACATCGACAAGCTGTCTCCTGTGTTTGCCCCAATCAGAGACCGAACCCACAACCTAGATATGTGCCTGACTGGGAATCAAACCCACAACCTTTTGGTGTATGGATGACATTCCAAACAACTGAGCCACCGCCAGTACTCAAAAAAGCATCTTTTAGTATAGAAAAGCCATCCAAAAATCAAGTACCTTTTTAAAAATGTATTTTTTTATTGATACATACAGAGAGGAAGGGAAAGGAAAAGAGAGAGAAACATCAATGATAAAAGAGAATCATTGATTGGCTGCCTCCTACATATCCCCTACACTGGGGTCCAAGCCTGCAACCCAGGCAGTGTCCTTGGCCAGAATCGAACCTGGGACCCTTCAGTCTGCAGGCCAATGCTCTATCCACTGAGCCAAACTGGCTAAGGCTTAAGTATCATTTTTTATCAAGTGAAAGTTTGTCTAATTATATTCACTATAACTATTACTTTTAAAAAATATATATATTATTGATTTTTTACAGAGAGGAAGAGAGAGGGATAGAGAGTTAGAAACATCGATGAGAGAGAATCATGGATCAGCTGCCTCTTGCACTCCCCCTAATGGGGATGTGCCCACAACCAAGGTACATGCCCTTGACCGGAATCGAACCCGGGATCTTTCAGTCCGCAGGCAGACGCTCTATCCACTGAGCCAAACCGGTTTCGGCTATTACTATTACTTTTGATACATATTATGACCCTCATATATAAAAACAAATTTAAAAAGCTAGTCAAGTTTACCATCCTTTTTAAAATTTAAAATTAAACATTTAGACATCTTGTCTGAAGCTTCCCAAGAGACTGAGAGGCAGAACCACCTGGCTATGCCACTCCAGGATTACTGACCCTCAGGAACGGTATGAAACAATGTTTGTTGTTCTAGACAGCTAAGCTTTGCAGTAATTTGTTGAAAGATAGATAAGAGTTACTATTTTTACCAGTTTTTGGTGTAAGACAGTGTTTCCCAAAGTGTGGCCCAGGGGTACGGGAAGAGTTTGGTGGGGATGTGCACTGCACCGCGCTGAGCTGCATCTGATTCTATGTTCTCATGAGCCAAGTCAAGACAGTCTTGCGAGGCGTGAGATGGTCCGGTGTGCAAATAAATGTTATTTATAATATAACTTTTATTTATATTTTATTATGAATAATTTTATTTTTCGTTTGTTATTATTTTGTGTATGTACCAAAAAAATAAAAAATAAATATATTTTGATTGTTATTAAAATACATCCTTTTTTTTTTGACGAGGGGTACTCAGCATTACGAAAATTATAGAAGGGGTACACATATGTCAAAAGTTTGGGAAACACTGGTGTAAGAGAATAAGATGCAAACAAAGAGAGTAAAAACCTTGCAAAGTTAACTTGAATTAGATACATCAATATGGGTTTCTGAATTCTTAAAAAGAAAAAAAAAAGTGGTTACTTCCCAGGTTAGTCCCTGAAAAGGCTCCGAAGCAATAACTCAACAGCAGTAAGTGTATCCAATGACCAGAAAATGGTTTTTACATACTATTTCCCAGGAAAATGAATCAGGGTTCCTTGGAGAATGATTTGGGTTTGAGTTTGAAGATAAGCCTCAGATACTTTATTTGTAAAGAAGATGCGCACTACTAGCCCAAGCTGGTGTGCTCGGTGGAGAGAGCGTCACCCGACCGACTGAAGGATCCTGCGTTCAATTCCGGCCAGGAGGACGCGCCTGGGTTGCTGGCTTGATCCCCAGTAGGGGGTGTGCAGGAGACAAATGATCAATGAGTCTCTCTCATGATTGCTGTTTCTATCTCCCTCTCTCTTCCTCTCTGAAATTAATTAATTTCCACACCCACACACACACACACTTTTTTAAGATGAGCACTAAAAGGACCTGGGAGCCAATGTGAAGGGATTGCCATTTGTCAAAGGAAAATCAATGGGAGCAGAAAGGAGGATAATCAACTGCCTCAAACACAATGAATACACAAAAGAATATGAAAATCTATGCGGCATTCATAAAAAAAAAAAAAAAAAAGAATAAGGGGGGGGTGAGAGCTTCATCCATCCTTAAGCAAACAAACCCCCAAACCATTTTCACTGGACACTATTGAAAGCAATCAGGACACCAACTCACCACTGAAAACTGGCACTTAGGCCCATTTTAAGCACTTAATTGTAAGCATTTACCCTAACTTTTCTGTACAAATTCTTCAGGATAATCAAATAACCCTTGTTGAAGAGTTCCTCACAAAATGATTACAGCTAATAAAAGGAAAAGAAATATAAGAATACACCATTTTCAAACTCCCAATTAAAGTGGTTTTTTAGAGTATAGCCGTCCCAGATCAGTAGCCTCACCTGAAAAATTGTTTTATAAATTGCATGAGAAATGTAAGTTCCCAGGCTATGCCCCAAACTGACTAAACTGGAAACTGAGGATAGGGTCAAGTAATTTGTGTTTTCAACAAATACTCCAGTGATTCTGATGCACACGAAAATTTGAGATCCACACCCCCAATTTTTAAAAAAATGTCAATATATATATATATATACTTTAAGTAGCCAGACACCAAGTATGAATGAAATGGCATGATGTCTGGGCTTTGTGTTAAATATGCAAAGAAACAAAGCACAACTTAAGTAACTATAACAAAATTTCTTTTATATATATATAAATTGATTTCAGAGACAAAGGAAGAAGGAAAGATAGAAACATCCATGAATAGAAAGAATCATGGATTGGCTGCCTCCTACAAGCCCCCCACTGGGCAACTGAGCCAAAAACCCGGTCATGTGTCCTTGACCAGAATCGAACCTGGGACCTTTCAGTTCATAGGCCACAGTCTATCCACTGAGCCAAATCGGCCAGCACACAAAATCTTAATAGCAGGATCTGAATGATGGACAAAGCCGTTATCTAGTCATTCCCTATCTTCTTAGCACAGCACCTGTTTACTGCTGATGCTCTCTGCAGTGCCTGAGAGATATCTCTTTATACAAACCATTCCCTTTTCTACTGTTTCTCAACAAAATTATAGCTATTAATCACCCTCAATTACCTCCTCTAAAAAGGAGGTTAATTTTCAACAATAGATAAATGTTTTCTTCTATGAAGGCTCTTTAACTACACAAGCATGTAATACATTATAAAACATTTTAAATTTTTTATTGAATTTATTGGGGCGACATTGGCTAATAAAATTATACAGATTTGGGGGGTACAATTCTGTAATACATCATCTGTATATTGTACTGTGTGTTCACCACCCCAAGTCAAGTCTCCATCCATCTCCATTTTCCCTCTTCTATTTCCACCCGCCATCCCCTGTGCCTCTGGCTATGAGGCAAAACACCCTTCTAGTGGGTTTCTAAAATGAGCTGCCCTGTGTTTTAAAAGAAATTCTGGATTTGGGGGTGAAATTATATGTTAATATAAAATAAGAATGTCAGAAACCTTGGTAAATTAACTTAGTAAACACACTTTTTAAATTTAACATTGAAAACTTTGAGAATCAGTTATTTTTTTTAAGAACCTAAATAATCACAACTGATGAATATTTCTCCTCCCATTTTGTTAGTAAATAATGCATCTGAATACCTTATGTAATGCTGGTCATCAAAAGTCAAAGTTGAACCACAAGTATTTCTTCATTATAAACTGAGTTACTTAATACATGCATCATGCAGACTACAAGCAAACACAGGCAGGATTATTCTCACCTTTACCTGCTCTATATGTCTTGGCCTGATTCACTGGCATGGGTGTCATAGGTATAGGGTATAAAGGCTGAGGGATTTAAAAAAAAAAAGGAAAATTAGGTTCTCAAGTTAATAAGAATACATTTTACCATTCTCTCAATTGTATATTGCTAGAGAGCTAAATCTGAGATTTCCTGATTCTCCATGAGTAATTAAAAAAAAAATTACACCCACAAACCCCAAACTACAGTAAATCTAAATCAACTTCCTCACCAGAAACATTCTCAGACTTAGCTCCTCACACTAACAACACACGAGATGGCTGCGTGTCTCCCCTTTGCAAATACTTCTGTTACGCAACCACTGCCTCAAGGCACCGCACGCCTACAGAGCTTGCCGTCAACTACAAATAACCAAGGAGGAAGCGAACACCAAGTTCTAGGGCTTACCTGCACGCCTGGGCTCACGGGGACTGGATACATCATATTTGGTGCGAAACAAACAGGCTGAGTGTACACCGGAGTCGGCTGCTGATGGCCCACCATGGACGGGCTCGGTTGTGCTTGAGGACGAGGCGAGGTTGGGGTGGTAGAAGGCTTTGGCTACAAACAAAACAAAACAAAACAAAAACTGATTCTCTTAGGATGAAAAGCTGATTATTATTGCAACCTGCAAACTCATTTTCTCCATCTTTCTAAGTCTTATTCATTTTTAATTAGTACCTTTTAACGAAAAAAAAAATTATAGAAAATAAACTTCACATACTTCAAATAAAAGAAAAATACTTTGGTAAGTTAAAGTAAAACTTCACCAATCCTATCTAATAAAGAAGGAATATCTGTCACAAAGGTGGCCGCACCCACAGCTGAGGCCAAGTTCCCATAAGAGCCTTAATGGCAATCAGCGGGGACCTGAAGCTATGCCCCTGCCGCCCCCTGACTTGATAGGGGATCTCAGACCGCCCCCCACCCTCCCCCAGCGGGGCTTGATGGGGTACCTCAGGCCGTGCCCCCCATCCTGGCACTGGGCCAGGGGTCCTGAGGCTACGCCCCTGCATGGCAGGGCTTAACAAGGGTGGGACTGGCCGGGTCTGGATCTAGCCCAATGGAGAGAGGGGGCGGCGGGTTTGGGTCTCACACGATTTTGAGGTGCATGTGGCTAGACGGGGACTTGACTCTGGGTCCCATGGTGTGCCCAGACTCTGACAGGAGGAAGGTTTTTATATACATTTTACTAATTTTCTTTCATCTGACACTTCTATTATAAAGAGCAAATAGCAATATTAAATTATTACCTCTAATTAATCCCCTTTTAATGTGCATAAACTTTGTGCACTGGGTCACTAGCTATTCAATAATACTATTAAAAAATAGTAGCAGCAGCTTTTAAGAAACTAAAGCAAGTTTTACATTAAAAAAATAAATC
Organism: Vespertilio murinus; assembly: GCA_963924515.1. Classification (NCBI taxonomy): domain Eukaryota; kingdom Metazoa; phylum Chordata; class Mammalia; order Chiroptera; family Vespertilionidae; genus Vespertilio; species Vespertilio murinus. Next base: position 9,303,303 of record OZ004720.1, on the reverse strand, counting down.
TAGTCCTAGCTGGTTTGGCTCAGTGGATAATAGCGTTGGCCTTCGGACTGAGGAGTCCCAGGTTTGATTCTAGTCAAGGCATATGTCCAGGTTGTGGGCTTGGTCCCCACTATGGGACATGCAGGAGGCTGCCAATCAATGATTCTCTCTCACCATTGATGTTTCTCTCTTTCCCAAATCAATAAAAATATTTTTAAAATAAATAAAAAATAAATCTATTTTCTTATAAAGTCAGTAGAATGATCACAACCATGTAACTAGCCAACCATCTTCAAATTCTGAATCAAAAAGCCTGAAAGATTTGCCCGACAGTGTCTAACTGATGACAAAACAAGGATCTTTTCCCCTGGCTCAAACATAGACATTAATGACCATAAGAAAAGGGAACTTAAACCAAAGTTATTTTAGCATACTGTGTTTGAATTTAGATATCAGTATGAAAAAAGAAATATTACTAATAAGAAAAATTTTCTTTTTAAAGAATATATTACTTCAAAGAGGAAATAAATTTACCTGAGAAAAAGAACGAGGGTTGAATTCCTTTGCATTGGGATTCAATGTTGATTTCCTCACTTGCCTAAACCAGAACAAATATGTAAAGGCCAGTGAAATCTGCATGGAACTTGTGTCTCTGAAGTCTCTTATATCTGACAGCTTTTTTGAAATTGCTAAACATATATTGCATTTAAACAATCCTCACTAGAAGATCATCAATCCACTTCATTCACACACACATTCACTCACGCACGCACACGCACGCACACGCACGCACGCACGCACGCACACACACTGCCTGGCCAGCATGTCTCAGTGGTTGAGTGTGGACCTCTGAACCAGGAGGTTCAATTCCCAGTCAGGGCACAGGCCTGGGTTGCAGGCTCAATACCCAGTGTGGGGCATGCAGGAGATAGCCAATCAATGTTTCTCTCTCATATTTGCTGTTTTGCTGCCTCTCTCTCTCTGTCTTCCTCTCTGAAATAAAAATATATTAAACACACACACACACACACACACACACACACACACACACCCAGAGCCCTGGTTGGGTTGCTCAGTTGGTTACAATTCTGGTCAGGGCCCATATCTAGGTTTGATCCCCAGTTAGGATGTGTACAGGAGGCAACCAATGTTTCTCACATCGATGTTTCTGTCTCTCTAAAAATCAGTAGAAACATATCCTTCAGTGAGGGTTAAAATAAAATTAAAATATTAAAAAATAAAACACACACACACACACACACACACACACACACACACACACTTACCACTCCTTAATATGATGAAGACTGCCCCAAAAAGGACAATTCTTTTTTAAAGTATAATATATAACGTCTCTCTCAAAAGCAATCAATAAGTACTTTAACTGAAAAGACAGTAGCCCTTATAAAACATCCTGAAACTCAATCCTTAATGCATCAATTCCTTAGCACTATTTTCTAATGTGACAGTGTTTCCCACATGATACACCTCAGGAAGTAATATAAAAATTTCTGCCTCAAATCAAGAATAAGCACTCCCCAATTTATCAACAAGACACATTCCAAAAGTTCAGCTGTAACCAGGTTGCATGGAACCCAGAACAAGCCAGTCAATGGTGCTTACGTGAGGTGCTGAGGCGAGCTATAGAAGTACAAACTGATGGACTTATTGGATGTGCAAAATTAAGTCAACCTTAACAAATCTACTCATTAACTAAAACACTGTTTCTGATGGACAGTGTGAACCGAGTAAGGGCACCAGACACCTCTCTCTGTCTCTCTCTCTGTCTGTCTCTCTCTCTGTCTCTCTCTCTCTCTCTCTCTCTCTCTCTCTCTCTCTCTCTCTCTCTCGCAGGCAAAGGCAGTTCTCACTCCTGGCAGCACAGCCAAGAGGCAGCTATGGACTAGCATCCAGGGGATAAAGGTCCCACGTCAGTAGTTTTCAACTCCCTGCACACTTACAGAAAAAAAGCTTTCTTAATTTATGCCTAGAGTTTTTTTGTTTTGTTTTGCCAAGGGATGCAAAACCGGAGAAGAGTCCAGGATACAATGACCTAATTTACTTACATAAGATGTTATTTGTTTGGACAAGTTGTTTGTAATCTGAGAGCTACGTATGAAACAGTCTAAAAGTCCATATAAATTCTTGAGTTGGAAAGCTCTGAACACCTTAAGAGAAAGTTAAGTAACAGGACATGCTAAATGCCAGGTTTACTTACTCAGCTGCATCTTTCTTCTCCTCTTTATCATCTTTCTCTTGTTTACATCCTGGGCTGGAAGTCTGAACTCCTTGGGAAGTGACCTCAGGGCCCCTCCTGTGCTCCGCGCTAGCGAGGACTGAGGGGGAAATGCTGGGGCTGCTCGGCTTGCTGCTGCAGCTGGTGCAGCCGCTGCTATTTTCAAGGAAAGAATCCTTAGCGTTTGGTTCAATTTTGTCTTTGATCAAATCTCTTGATTTTTCTCCCTCTCTATTTTTGTTTAGCAGTTGATCCACAGATTCAGAAGTAGAACTTGGCTGTAACTAAAGGAAATAATTATACTTAAATATTTAAAGTAACTCCAGTAATCAATTTTCTCCATAGCAAAAATACACTAACATTATTTGTAAGCATGAAGTATATTGAATAAGGCTTTTTCATCCTTTAAGAGTAATGTCTTTATTATAAGACAGTAACAAAATGTCTATACACCACAACCATAGTTATCAATGCACTCAAATGTCCTAACCTCAAAAGTTAGATATTTACTGATTGCCTACTATGTGTCAGAAATTGTGCCTGCTGGGCCTAGAAAATATTAAATACGTTTTCTTATCTAGGTGAGTTCAAATACTTACAAAATGTGGTAAATTCTATGGGATCCCACAGTTAAAAGCAACTTACGGAAAGAGAAGGCTTCTCAATAGAAGTGTCATCTTGTCCAAAGTGTGGAAAATGTTTGGGGAAGGAGGGAAGTTTACAGAGGGAATCGTCTATGCAAAAGGAACAGCAAGCTTAAAAATTCACGGCATGGCCCACGGTTGAACAGAGAGCCCTGTGACTGGAGCACGAGTGGGCACCTTTGCATGACTGAGTCAAGAAATGACAATTTCACTCAAGAGGATCAAAGATAAAGGCACTTGAGAGCTATCTCAAGGACTCTAGCTTTTAATTTTCAGGGTGTTGAAGAAGTCCCTAAATAGTTTTAAGCAGGTTACAGTGTTGAACAGAATTTATGTTTCATAAAGATGAGCATAACAGCCGAAACTGATTTGGCTCAGTGGATAGAGCGTCGGTCTGAGGACTGAAAGGTCCCTGGTTCGATTCCGGTCAAGGGCATGTACATTGGTTGCGGGCACATCCCCAGTAGGGAGTGTGCAAGAGGCAGCTGGTTGATGTTTCTCTCTCATTGACGTTTCTAGCTCTCTATCTCTCTCCCTTCCTCTCTGTAAAAATATCAATAATATAAAAACAATTAAAAAAAAAAAAAGATGAGCATAACAGCTGTGCAGGAATGAAGTGGAAGGAGTGAGTGAGAACGGAGACCCATTGTGGAGGCTGCAGTAAGATTGGGGCCTGGCCGTGGCAAGTGGGGGCCTGGAAAGTGAGAAGTACTAGGTGGATTCTGAGGGAGACCTGACTAGACATGTTTCTTGATATACTTTATTAGATCTTCTAACTCTTAAGTAAAGAAGGAAACCACAAAGCTCAAGTACCAACCAGCAAAAAGAACAGGCGTGAAAAAGACATTAGTGAACTAAGTGATGGGTTTGTGTTTACACAACAGAAGAAATCAGGCTACTCCTTCTGAAGACGAATGAAGATGCCATACTCCACGGAAGAAAACAGACAGCCGAAGGGAACAAGGAAAGAGAAGGGAACTGCAGCAAATAGCAGCCAAGGCGGAAATAAGTACAAATACAGGCAGCAGCCCCAGCACCTACACAGCGGAAGAGCCGCAAGAATGGAGAGAGAGAGAGAGAGAGAGAGAGAGAGAGAGAGAGAGAGAGAGAGAGAGAGAGAGAAATTATATCCTCAGCCCCAGGATGGGCAAACCAATGTCAAAGCCCGAGCCCTGGGTGTCTGGTAAACGGATTTCAGGACGTCTCAAGTTTCACTGCATCACCCTTTGGGTGGAGGGCAAAAGTGATAGCACATTTATTTGGATTCTGTAATAACTTACGTCAAAATTTAGACATTTAAGTTTTAAGCCAGCATTTGTTCACAAAAGCCTTTAGTAGTGGCATCACAGACCAACTGTGTACTAGAGAGTTCTCTAGTGTTCATCACCAAGGTCTTTGAGTAAGACGAAAGTGAGACTTCTGCTGTTTGTATAAGGGTAAACATATCTGCAGTTCTCACTATGGGCTGGACACTGTTCTAAACTATCTACAAACTCATTCAGTAGTTACAACAGCTTTATTTGATATAGATACTATTACTGACATCTTATAAATGGAAAAACTAAGGCACAGTCATGCTTTTGGGCATTCTGGCATATTTCCTATCTACATATAAACCTAAGGAAAAACAGATTCTCCCCCCTCCAAAATAGGGCCTCTGTTTAAAAACAGATATAATTGACATGCAGCACTGCATTAGTTTTAGATATACAACATAATGATCCAATGTATTATGAAAAAAAATCACAATATGTCTAGTTAATAGCTATCACTAATTATCATTTTTTTCTTATGATGAGAACTTTTAAGGTCTCCTAGCGATTTTCAAATATACAATATAGTAACAGCAGTGACTATGGTCATGATGCTGTACATTGCACCCCCATGATTTATTTATTTTATAACCAGAAGTTTGTACCTTCAGACCACTTTTACCAATTTCAAGGACCTCTGCCTTTGGCAACCACCAATTCATATCTATGAATTTGGCTTTGTTATTTTAAAAATTTCACATGTAAGTAAGATCAGATGGTATTTCTCTTTCTCTGTCTTATTTCACTTGTCACAATGCCCTCAAGGTTCATCCATCCTCATTCAACCAATCAAAGCATAATATGCTAGGGCCACTCAACCGCTCACTATGATGTACACTGACCACCAGGGGGCAGATGCTGCTGGGGTCTGGCTGATTGGGATTATGCAAGACGGACCAGACACACCCTGGAGCCCTCCCATGTTTCCTCCCCAGCTGGCCAACCCCTCACGTCTCCCCCAACCCCGACTGTTCACCAGCGGTGTCACTTGTCCTGGCCTGCGCCCTCTTGCAATTCAGGACTCCTCAGGGGATGTCAGAGAGCCAGTTTTGGGGGGAAATAAATAAATAAAATAAAATAAAAACCCTATTTTTTTAAAAAACCTAATAAACTCAAAGCAGTGTACTTTAAGAAGGAACTGAATGAGTGAGTATAAGAAATAAATCTGAGGAAACAAAAGCAAATGGACAAGAATATCTATTGCTAACAAAATGAAGATTATGAAAAATATTATTATCTGTTGCTTAGATATCTATTCATATACAGTGAAAAGAAGTGTATAGAAACCTAGCCTAGAAATCCTGTTTGGAGAATTCATAGATAACACAAAAGAAATAAAAAGTTATGGCATTAAATAAATAAAAAAGAAGAGTACAGGAAAAACACTCTTCCCTCTGACAGGAGAATGCCGCTGAGGGCAAGTTCACAGGAGGACGTTAGGTAGGAAAGGCTGATGATGAGATTTTTTTCCTCTTTGAGAAGCTAAGTTTCAGGATGATTTCTTGTGTTGGCCTCAAATTATACCTTGATATGCACAGAATATTAGTAAATATTGAGCAAAAACTGAAACAGTTATCCAGGTGAGATTACAGTATATTCAGCAAATCTATCAAAGATTGCTACCACGTGCAGTTAGGGGTGGCCAGGCCAGGCCAGCAGGGGAGGGCAGGTAAGGCCAGAATGTAAACCCCATCTGTGCACAAAACGTAAACCTGCAACCACATCACCATCCCGAGAGCAGGGGATCTCCTACACCACATCAGACAGTGAACTCCTTGGTCTTGCTCTGCTCTTCAGTGAATCAAGTAATCAAATGAACACCAAATAACAACTTATTGTAGCTTCAAATGTTGAAAATTATATTCCCTTTCATTTCATATCTGTATTGTTCTTATAAAACCTCATGATTTTAGCTACCCTAAAGCATAGGCAAAGACAACTTTAAGAACGTTTAGCTTTTTATGCACATAGTTCCATGTTTGTGGTTTGTATATATCAACAGATAACATAAAAATTCTTTGTAACATTTAATATTTATTTTTTAAGATTCTAATGCAACACTTACCCTAAAATCATTCTTAAATTTCTTTAAGTCATCAATCTGTTTTCTATGTTCAGAAACAACTGGTGATATACCTGTAAATTAATAATGATTACAGATTTATTTCTAATCTTTAACTTAAATTCTTTTAAGATCAGATGCTAGAAATTAAAATAAATTCGCCCAGCTGGTGTGGCTCAATGGTTGAGTGTGGACCAATGAACCAGGAGGTCACGGTTCGATTCCTGGTCAGGGCACATGCCTGGGTTATGGACTCATCACCAGTGAGAGTGTGCAGGAAGCAGCTGATCAATGATTCTTCATTGCTGTTTCTACCACTCTCTCCCTCTCCCTTCCTCTCTGAAATCAATAAATAAAAAATTTTTAAATGAAAATAAGTTATCAAAATAATAAAAATTTTAATACATTAATTATAGACTTTAGCATTTGTCACATTATGCATTTAAATATGCACAACACTAAGAAAAAATGTTTAACAAAAATACTCTATATTGGGCATGAGATTAGACAAACTCTTTTCTATTTCTTTTTTTTTTTTTTTTAATGTTTTATTGATTTTTTACAGAGGGGGAGAGAGGTATAGAGTTAGAAATATCTGTGATAGAGAAACAACAATCAGCTGCCTCCTGCACACCTCCCACTGGGGATGTGCCCACAACCAAGGCACATGCCCCTGACTGGAGTCGAACCTGGGACCCTTCAATCTGCAGGCCGATGCTCTACCCACTGAGCCAAACCAGTTACGGCACTCTTTTCTACTTCTATAGTGTTCCCTAAAGACTTTTTAAAGTTCTCACCTTTATTTTCAACTTTTGAGAAGCTGGGTGATGTCTCACTGGGCTTCATGTTTTCCTTATTCCCTGCAGGAGAGTTCTGCCTCTGATCTTGAAGCCTGGAATCCTTAGCTAGAAAATAATTTAAAAATTTTAAAGTTAGATAAATGTTAGAAAAGTAAAATGGGAAAATATTCAAAAAATTTTGTCTCCTACTTTTTTGGAAAATAGTATTTCCATTTGAAGAGGCTTTTCCCTTTTGCAGACATATGAAACATCAATAATTTTATGTTAATACTAGAGGCTTAGTGCATGAAATTCATGCACGGGGTGTGTGTGTGTGTGTGTGTGTGTGTGTGTGTGTGTGTCCCTCAGCCCAGCCTGCACCCCTTCCAATCTGGGACCCCTTGAGGGATGTCCGACTGCCATTTAGGCCCTATCCACTGGGATGCTGGCTCCCAACCACTTGGCTGCCTGCCTGCCTGATTGCCCCTAGGCACTTCTTCCTGCCAGTCTGATCACTCCCTAACCACTCCTCCGCCAGCCTGATCAACGCCTAACTACTCCCTTCCCCTGTCGGCCCAATTGGTCCTAACTGCCTTCTTCTGCTGGTCTGGCCTGGTCCTCCCTCCCCCAACTACTCTCCCCTGTAGGCCTGGTTGCCCCCAACTGCCCTCCCCTGCAGGCTTGGTCACCCCCAAATGCCCTCCCCTGCTGGCCATCTTGTGTGTTGGAGTGATGGTCAATTTGCATATCACATTTTTATTCTACAGGATTTACTATTCAGGAGTGTTAACCCTCTTAACAAAAGAGGGTCAATAAGAACATAAAATCAGTAGGAATAAACAGCTAACTTCATTTACATAAAACTTTAAATGTGCACACAAATATCTATCCTTGAATAAAGCATAGCATTTTTTGTATAATGTTCAACCTGTAACGCTGCACTCTGCAGACAACAGGACGGATCGGAAGCCTTTCTTACCCTCCATAGACGGGGTGACAGCTCGGTTAGATGCAGGACTGGCAGGCGTGGGAGATGCGGCTGGAACAGGCGCAGCGACAGTGTCTGTGGGAATAACACCAGCTTGGGGAGAAGCGAGAACTGGTCCACTGGGAGCATTGCCAACACTGTTCTGTCGGGGAGACCTGGGTCTGTGAGTTTTGGGGGATAATCTTGGAACTAGAAGAAAAAGAAAAGTTATCCATTACATTCTCAGCTCAAATATTACCTCCGCAAGGAGCTTCTCTTAAGATCTGGGTAAAAATAGTCCCATCTGACCCCATACTCCCAACTACCCTACCCCACCACCCTGTTTTGCTTTTCCAGAGTCTTAGGAAGAGTGACAATGATTGAGAATATACTAATAACTAAGTACAAGTGTAGTTTTTTTCCTTCTAAATATATTAAGTATAAAGGCAATATTTTAAGTGAAGTTAGAAACTGGATTCCTAAGGTAAGATAAATGTCACTTTAACAAACAAAGATGGCAATATTCTCTATTAAAAAGTGAGTGTTACCAGAACCGGTTTGGCTCAGTGGTAGAGCATCGGCCTGCGGACTGAAAGGTCCCAGGTTCGATTCCGGTCAAGGGCATGTACATTGGTTGCGGGCACATCCCCAGTAGGGGGTGTGCAGGAGGCAGCTGGTCAATGTTTCTCTCTCATCAATGTTTCTAGCTCTCTATCCCTCTTCCTTCCTCTCTGTAAAAAATCAATAAAATATATTTTTTTAAAAGATATTTTAAAAAATAATAAAAGAAAATAAAAGTGTGTAACCTGGCTGGTGTGGCTCAGTTGTTGAGCATCGACCTATGAACCAGGAGGTCACAATTCAATTCCCAGTCAGAGCACATGCCCTGGTTGTGGGTTCAGTCCCCACTGTGGGGTATACAGGAGGCAGCCAATCAATGATTCTCATCCCTATCTCTTCCTCTCTGAAATCAATAGAAAAAAATTTTTAAAGGTTTGTGTGTGTGTGGATCCCTAAGAAGCAGGCTTATATATTTCTCCTTCCAATAACATACTCAAACACCTTTTGGCAGCTTGCAACTAACCCTATATGTTCTCTCTTGCCACATCAAGATCCATTCTGTAGTAACTAAGGAAACGGGGATTCAATTTAGCCAGGAGGGGAAGATAACCCAAACAAAGGCTCATATGCATAGCCTCAAAATAAGTACAAAACTAGTTTTCATATTCCTTTATAAATCCATTTGTAGAGCTCAGATTCAAAGGTTTAGAGAAAATTGTTCTATTTGCTTCGCATTAGAGGTTCATTACTTTCAGTCACAAGGGTCATGGAGGAAAATTATTACTCAACATTTGCAATTTTTTAAATTATTATAAAGAACTTATTATACTGACTATATGTACTTATAATGTTTTCACTCTTTCACTCCTATAATCATGCTTTACTCTCAAAATTCATTTCTAGATCTGAATATGTCACATGATTAATGGTAGAAATAAAGAAATACAGATTTTTAGAAAGCTATTTTATTAATTGAATTATTTACTTATAACTGGAGACCAGAGAAGAAAATAGAAATTGCAAAGGAATTTACAATATAATTACATATTCATTAAGCTAGCTGAGAAGTGTATATCAACTAAAGACATTTAACAGAGTTGGGTATATTTTTGTTTGTTAAGCTTAGAGATATTTTTTTCTTTTAAAGGTTTGATGCACTGATTAAAATAAGACTGAGACCCAAAATTGCAATCATTGCATGCCCTCTCTATAGTCATCATGAAAGCAAAACCTAAGTAGAAAAAGCAGTCTTAGTTTAATTATAAGATCGAGTCAAAGTGTGTGTATTTTTAATACTTTTATAGCTGCTGTCAGCACATTCCTTAGGCTAGTCCCAGATAAATCTTGGGTCTCTCATATGTGTTTGATATTCCTTGTAAGGGAAGTATAATCAGTAGTTAGTGCCATGTACAGATGCCATAGAAGCACATAGCACTGTAAGCCCAAAATAAATGTATGAGGAATGAAGCAAGCTGCTAAGAGGAGAGGAAATATGGTCACTCCAAATGGCATTACATTCTGTACTTAACTTATATTTCAATACTTTATATATAAAAAGAATATTCATACTTATAAGTAGCATATGAATCTCATCACAAATCCATAAATAGACTAGGCAAAATTTTACTCACTGAAACACTGAAATTCAGAATGATCACAAATTTGTTCTAACATATGATGAGAGTAAGTTGTAGAGCCCAGAATAAATATATACATTTTCCAATTCCTGGTTACTTCACTTTTAATATATACACATATACTTCCTCAAACAGCTTGAGCTCAGCCCTTCCTCTATTGAGTAAAGTTACAAAATGAACACTGTCATCATGCCCTAATCCACGTGTCACCTACCCCCGCTGACCACAGATGACCACGTGCCCCCTGCTGGACTGGTCCTTGCTGCCGGAGGAGCCACTGCTTCACTCGGTGGAGTATGGGATACAAATTCTAGTCCACTGGAAATGGAACCCCTTCCAGCAGAAACTCTATGATTTCGAGGGTGTCGCTGGGCTTTTGGGGACATCCTTGGAGGCCCTAAGAAAGGAAGAGCGAGCATCACATAAATGCCACAATGTCCATCAGTACAACTTTCTGCTAAATACACACAACACCCCATTCACACACATCTGATTCTCTCTCTCTTTTCCTTGGTTGGGGGTGTGGGGGTAAATATATTTTTTGGCCATATTCTTTCAGAATTGTTTTGTAGAATGCTACGAAGTTTTATAAATAAATTTTATTTTATTTCCTTTTTTAAAGAAAGGAAAGGATGAAGTTAATGGTAACAAATCACACAATAAGATGTCATAACTCTTCAAAGATTTTAGCAATTTAACCTATATCCATTATTTATAAGCATTTAAAAACATGTACATATAAAATGCTAACAAAATGGTATAATTTTTATTTTACCATATATACTTTTAGCTTGTCCCTCAAATTTTCTATATTACTTTTAAGATTATAAAAATATATTTAAACAAAAAACTAATAATCCCTATATATCTTTGTATTATTAATATATGTACATATCCTCCTTAAGTTTCTCTAAAATCTTCGTTTATCTACCTCTTCTGCCATGGTAACCAATTTGACAACCCATGCCTTAACCAGTTCTCCCTAGTAAGCAGTTCCTCACTCAACAGGCTATGAGCTGAAAATTCTGTTAAGGCATGACTTTTAAAACCAGAATAATTGACATTTGGGGAAGAAATTTGCACAATATGATCAAAATTCTACATAATTAATTGTCACCCATTAATTTTATTTATTTCTAAAGAAGTCTACTGTACTTTCCAACAAAACAGGTAAAAACTGGACAGAACGGCTCTCACCAGAGAAGCCGGACAATGCCGACACTTGGCAAAACTCCTTCGCGTCCAAGCCCAGGCTCCTCACCTCGCCTGCTGCCAAACTTTGCATAATGTCAAATTAGTTTGTGTCCTCAGCAGGAATTTAACCATAGATATAATCTTAAAAAGGGAGTTAATCGTACATATTATAGTTTTCAATGGGAGACATAATTGAAGTCTATCAAAGAATGATTGAAGAATATCTCTTAGAAAAAGACTGATAAAGTAGGCTGGCATACCTCAATGAAATCAAATTGCAACTTTAAAAAAAACCTCAATTCTTTTGGGTAATATAGCAAATACTTACAGAAACAAAATATACTCCCCTCTAGTAAGCACAAAACACCACTATATTTAATAGCTTTAATTTTGAAGTTCACACTTAAAAATGCTTCACTGTCATCTACCTACGTGATTAGAAAACATTTTTAATTCCAATTAGTTAACAAGAAACCTGAGATGCAGCCCCCGAATAAGCAGCAGGGGACCTCTGCCCGAACAGTCGTCCACAAGCAGCCCGCGCAGCTCACCGCAGACGCTCACACTCACTGCGGAGTCCGGCTCACCCACCACAGTCGTGACAACACCACTTAGTTAAACAACGGCCTATGACGGTATTTTGACAGAATTTAACTGTTTGTTTAGCGGCCACCATCACAGGCACTTCAGAGAGAGGAAGTCACCTTAAAGATCAGTGCAACCTGCTGCTGAAGGTTAGCCACGTTAATCACGGTCACATGACCTCTCTGATTGGAGGGCAACAATTTATTAAAAAGCACGCAGCATCGTTTTCTCCGGGGAAGCTCTTTATACCAGAAAACCGTATTAGTTTCAACAGAAGCTAATAAAAGGCAATTTTAACGAACAAATCAGATCAAAATTATTTGATCAAAAGGACATTCTCATTCAGAAAACAGGCTTTTATGTACTACATTTAAGTTAAAACGTGGTCTTTCTACAACACATCCATATATTTGATGTGTAGCAATGGCAAATTAGCATCACATATTGACTGAGAATTACCTTCTTTTTCCTACAAGGGCAAAAATAAGAAACAAAACCCTAAAGATTAAAATTCATATATGGTTTTTATTAACAATTTTACTTTAGATCCAGAACTTCTTCCAGATTCAAGTAGACTTTCATTATAAAATATTGCAAAGCTACTTTTTTTTTAATTCCCCAAACATAAAACCAAACACTATTGTAATCTAAGGGTTGACACAAAAAGGCAGCTATATGGAATGTCCCTCTCAAAAAGTATCCCTCAATCACCACTCCTGCCTCGGCCAACAGGCAGGCTCGCTAACACTGTGGCCACGGAGCTGTAAACGACAGGTTCCACAGCCCAAGCCTGGGCAGAGCTCACTGCTCGCCATTACTGTATTTGCCGGCATATAAGACGATTTTTTGGCTCTGAAAATACCGTATTTGCCGGCGTATAAGACGACTGGGCGTATAAGAAGACCCCCTAACATTTCCACTCAAAATACAGAGTTTGTTATATACTCGCCGTATAAGACTACCCCCCACTTGGAGGCATATTTTTCAGGGCCAAAAAATCGTCTTATACGCCGGCAAATACGGTAATCATCGTACCCAGTGTGCACCGGGGGGAGGACTGGGCAGACGTGCTGGGCTGGGAAGCAGCATCGTTACCAGGCAGACAATCCCATTCTTACAATTCAGGACAGTTCATAGCTTCACACAGCATTTTATCAAATTTCTCTCTAATGAACAAAAGGTTAATAGAAATAGTTTTAATAAACTAAAGTTAAAACACGGAAATTATAGGTTATCAAATAATGAAGAGGAAACTTTTCTAATTATAAACTCACACAGGAGTTAAACAAAGACAAACAAAAACATGAACAAATTGTGGTATTGTACCTTCTGAAGACATGCGTTTAGGCATAGTAGAGACAGGAGCTGGAGAACCATGAGCAGAGGGGTGAGACGGGGGCCTGGATGGCCGCGAGGGGGGCCTGGAGGGCGGCCGTGTAGGGGTGGCTGCCCGAGGTGGAAGAGAGTTGGGACCTGACTGGTAGCGAGAAGGTGGGCGAGAGGAAGGAGATGGGCAAGGCGATGGCCAGGGAACACCTGACAGAACAAATGATATGAAGGAAAGTATAAAAACTAAAGAAAAAAATGAGGGAAAAAAGTAAACAGAAAAAAAAAGTAAAATGACAAAAATGATTTCTTGTACATTTTAACCCTTTGAGGACAGTCATTTGATTTGTGATAAGTTTTAGCATAACTTAAACTGACATAAATTCACATTTTACTTTAACCTCCTTAAAATTAATCTGTTTAAATGAATACACGTTCCCAAAGGGTTAATTAGGATCTACACATACTACTGAAGAAGACAGTTAAGACTTTGCCTATTAATCCTACTTCTACAACTATTTCTCAGTAATAAATAGATAAAAGAAGTATAACATATAATAATTTCACACAATAAATCACAAAACTCAGGAATAACATTTACATTAGTTTTAGCTTTTGAAACATAATGAAAATAAGCACTAACTAAAAATCCCATTAAAAATGCTGGTTTCTCATAACCATTCGTGATTTTCATCTAGTTTATACTTGAACATAAGTCTGAAACCTCATTAAGCAAGTTCATTCAAGTAGAAATAAAATATTACTTCCACTATTTTCTAGAATCATGGGAGTGACAAAGGTTAATATTCAGTGCCTTCTCAAAAAAAAACCACTTTAATCTTATCAAATAAAAAAAGGGGGACCTTCTTTCTATATAATTATGCAGCTTTTCTTATCTAAAGAAATTAACTTATCTAAGAAACTGCTTAATGAACTACAGAGCAGTCATCACCAAATAACTGACACTGGTGGATATGCACAGGTCAAAATACAGCTAACATGTAAGCATGGCACATCACTTACCTTCGCCTTAGCAAAGAGTCCAGGTCTCCTCTCCACAGGCTGCCACACTTGAGTATCATACATTTTCCCAGCCCCTTCAGGATTTTTACTTTGGAAATTCTGTTCATGAACAACTCAAATTCTTTACTCAGCGAGCAAAGAAATTTCACCCCCAATACTAAGTATATGAAATACTCAAGAGTGTTCATTTGGAGAGGAATTCTGGAGAAAGACTCAATAAAATGAAATTGGAAACTTAGTGTTCTCCATTTTCCCTCCTAACTTTCCAAACTTAGATACCTAAAATGGACTGCCCACTTTCTCCTCTAAGTTAATATTATTACTGTATTTCCATACTGTCTACAGTATTGCTGTCTAGTGTACCAGACTTATATTAAAGATCCATGACCTATGAGCTATATTCAATTTAGACTTAGAGGCAGAGTAGAAATATCTCTTCCTACTGAAGATGCATGCAAGTTTCTTTTAGCCATCTTTACACTAAGAGTTGTTTTGGTTGTTTTTTAAGCACATTTCACTTGTCACCTTCTTCACATGACTATTGGTCATGTCTTGTCATCTCAAATCTTTTCTTGAAGCAAGCAGAATATAAATATATAAGCAAACAGCAAGTGAAAATGAATCTGTATTAACCACTCAGTGTTTCACACAGAATAGGATTTTCCATTTAAATGTTGTATAAATAACTTTATCATCCAGTGTCTTTAAAATTGAGAACCTACCCAAAGTTTCCAATTTCTTTATATGTGGAGTGTTTTGTTTTATTTGCCAAGTGAATGTCTTTGGTTAAATTTAGCACTTTATCTTAATACATGAGTATTTCTCATTATGCTAAATGCATTCCAATTACTTATACTAACTTTTACTAATATGACACTCACAAAGGTAAATTTAAATAATTTTTTGAAGTGAAAACAACTCCATAGAAATTAAGGTGTGCACATCTTATCATTATGTAAACTTGTAATTATTTAGAAAGTGATATATTTGATTAATAACACTGAAAAATTTGGTCAAAATACTTGCCTCCATTAACTACTCTTTGGTCTGAACCAGAATTCGGGTTGAAATCTGATGTGTGCGAAGTGGATCTCGATGCCATGGAGCCCGATCCAGGCTGGCCCATTCGCGGAGAATTCTGTCGCCCACTCCCCCAGGACATGACTTCTCTATTTCTTTGTCCAGGAGGAATATATTTATTTTCCCTGAAAATGAGAGATCCTCTAAATTATTTTATCCTAATAGGAAACAGGCCAAAAAAAACCAAACAAACCTAAAAGTAATTTAGGCAGAAGGGAATTCTTCTTATAAAAAGGTTAAACACTAAACCAAACTGCCCCGCTCCCAGAAACCCTTGGCCCACCTTCCATTTCCCTCAGATTCTCCCTCCTCAGCAAAGTGTAACAGACGTGTATTCATCCTAATCTACTCTGCCTCTTCATGGCTGACTCTATTAATCACCGCCTATCTTCTTGAACTTGCTTCTTCCTTGGCTTTCTCTTGTTTTCTCTGAGATCGCTTCTCTCTGTGCCTATTCAAAGTTGTTCATGACTTTAATATCAACAATGCTGATGAATCCCAAGTCCCCTGCCAGTCCCAGCCTCAACATCTCCCACTTACACTTTCATTCACACCACCAGACTCTCAGCTATGAGTGTGGTAAAACAGGATGCATATCTTACGCTACCAAATATATAGCAGGTGCTTTTCAACACGTCTGAACAGATGAATGAAAGATCGGTGAAGCCTTCTATTGCAATAAAGTGCACAGACAGACTCACTATATCGCCCCTCAAACTTGCTCCACATTTTCTGTCTTCATTATCAGTTCAACCCCCAGCCCACTTAGTTATCAAATAAACCTCAGTCACCCCTGGTTTTTCTAACCTTTCCATTGCTAGCCCTAGTCTAGTTGGTTACCAAGTTCTCACACTAGAACTTCTGCAACACTAACTGGTCTCCATGTTTCAGTCAGTGCTCAATGTCCAGAGTTCCTTCACATCATCCCCTACCGACAAGGTGCTCTTTAACATGACATGTGAAGCCCTTCCCTCCCTCAGTTCCTATCGCCAGCAGCCACCCCTGCACCCACTAAACTCACCCTGTACCCTACGCACATGAAACTGGCCTTTTCCTCAGCTGGTGGAGTTCTTCCACTCATCTTTTCTCCATGTGAGGAATTCTCTATTTCTCTGAGTGGCTGATAGATCCACTATGCTATCACAAAATGTCACCCCTCTGACCATACAGGCTATGCTAGTTCCTCCTCCCTCTGATCGTCCCTACGTACTTTGACCACACCGCTAATCCTAATGAGCTCTTTCAGACCATGGCTTTCTCGCCGCTGTATATCCAACACTGGACAACAGAAAGCCGATGCTCTAAAAATACTTTCCAAGATTTCTATAATCTTCTCTCTAATAAAACCTTAAGGCAATTCCATTTGCATTTCCTACCTAAGCTACATTAAAGGAAGATGAAATATAATAATAATAATACACCTTCTTACACAGACCTTGAATGGTGTATCCAAAATACTGCATCATGATTTCCTTTAAATACCTAGTGTTTATGCCGTGACCCTCACGTTCACTGGAATTTCTCTGAACTGCTGTGTATTTCTCTTCTTCGCTCCTATCATCATTTTCCAGGGCTACCCGGGCTTTGTACTGGGCACTTGATTCAATTTCTTCTGCTAATTGGTTTGCTCTTGCTTCTCGTTTTAAAAATTCTTCTGAATTATCCCTTTCTAAGGGCACCCTGAAACACAGGAAAACAAAAAGCAAAGTGAGTATTTTAAAGTCATAGTTTATATAATTGTCACAATCAACTATTAAGGGAATTTAGAGTTTGAGATTCTGGTAAAATTGTAAGAGAGTTACAGTGATCTACATATTGTAAATCAAAACTTGAATTATGTTATCTTTTCTCTAAAGGAATATAACATTTCCAAAACCGGTTAAATTGATTATTCCCCCATAACTGCTAGACTTGTTAATTTAGTTTATGAATGTTTATACAGCATACATTTAGAGTATATGTAAACTACGTGTATTCCCTGTTTAATGGGAATTTATCAGCTTAGGGAGTAATAGACAATGCTTTCACAGAATTGTTTAATTTAAAAGCAACAGAATTTATCCAACATCATAATTTAAGTTGATAACCAGAGACAAATGCACTAAAATAAAAGCAGACTTTTTGAACTTACGTATATGAAGATAAACTGCTATCATATGTGGACACTACACCATAATTTTCTTCATTATATCGAAACATATCATTGGGATCCCATCCATTAGACTAGAAGAAAATAAATCTCATTTTTCAAAATGACAAAGTATTTGTCTTCTTTAATTCAGTTACAATCAATATCTGCATTAACAATATCTATCCTACTATACTAGCACAATCTAGAAAATTAATAGGCAAAGTTTTCCTTTAGAAAGGTTTTAAGGAAAAACTTTTCTTATACATCAGCCCCTGCAAGCTGGTAAATAACTATATAAAACAGTTATTTGACAGATGAGTAAAAATGTAGAACATTTCAGTTACTTCATAGACATGGGCGCCCTCAGGTCCGGATTCCCCCTTTCCCTGCTCCCTGGCACCGTCTTTCTAAGCAGCGGCCACCAGCCTGTGGGACCTTGCGGACACCCGCTGCTCTGGAGGGTATTTCCTGGAAATCTTCACTGATCATCAGGTCTGAGCCAAAAAGATTTTCAGTGTTTTGGAGGAAGGAGGGAGAAGCCAAGCTTCCCCTGCGGCGTCACCGCTTACAGGGGACAGGGCTCCAGGTCCCTGCCACCCTCCCCTCCCTTGGGGAAGGCGGAGGCTCAAAGGAAAGGCGGCGTGAAGAGAAAACAGGCACAAGAGCAGTTTTAGAACCAGCTTTGCCATTAGCAGCTATAGTCCTAAGCAATGAAATTCTAGGCCTTGATACCCTAACCTGTAACCTCAGTGTAGACAACTCTATACGACCATATGAGAAAACTACCATTCTCTCAAGCTAAGCTACATATTTATTTTTCCCCCCTATTTATTGACAGAGGACAGAGGAAAGTGGGGGCGGGAAAGGGGGGAGGGAAAAGGGGGAAGATGAAAGAGAGAGATCAATTCGTTGTTCTAATTATTTATGCATTTACTGGTTGATTCTTGTATGTGCCTTGACTGGGATCGAAGTTGGCATATTGGGACAATGCTCTAAGCCACTGAGCTACCTGGTCAGGGGTAAACTACATTTTTTTAATCCATAAAAATTAATCCATCAGGGGCAGAGGCAATAAGAATCTTCACTGGTTGCCAAAACCGGTTTAGCTCAGTGGATAGAGCGTCAGCCTGCCGACTGAAGGTCCCGGGTTCAACTCCGGTCAAGGGCATGTACCTTGGTTGCAGGCACATCCCCAGTATGGGGTGTGCAGGAGGCAGCTGATCGATGTCTCTCTCTCTCATCAATTTTTCTAACTCTCTATCCCTCTACCTTCCTCTCTGTAAAAAAATCAATTATATATATAAAAATAAAGAATCTTCACTGGTGAATATTAATGTCCAGGTAATCAATCACTTCTTTATCGTTTCAACTCTTCTTTTAAAGGCCTGACTGGTTGAGAGGACCAAAATACAGTCCATAATCATTATCCATCTCAGAAGAGAGAACACAGAATCATCCAAGCAATGTCCATGGCAACTTCAACACAAAAGCTTGCCTCTAAGGTCACCCGTCGACCTTGAGTTCTCTGTGTTAGTCCAGATAAAACTATAACGTAGCCCTAGTCGGTTTGGCTCAGTGGATAGAGCATCAGTCCGAGGACTGAAGGGTCCCAGGTTGATTATGCCAAGGGCACATGCCCAGGTTGCAGACTCGATCCCCAGTGTGGGGCATGCAGGAGGCAGCCAATCAATGATTCACTCTCATCATTGATATTTCTCTCTCTTTATCCCTCTCCCTTCCTCTCTAAAAATCAATAAAACAAAACTATAATGTAATTCCACCACTAAAACAACTCCTTAGGCCTTAACATTGTCAGAAAATCAGTTACCTATAAAGTCTTTAAAATTACTTAAGTAGTTTATGCTCCATGTAAAAAATCTAAACAGCAGAAAGACACCCAATAAAAAGTGAATATGTGCCTAACCACTATTAATAATTTCTTGGACATAACCCAGACAGTCCCTATGCACATATAATTGGCTCTCTCTATATTTTAAAACCCAAATATGATCTGCTTGTTCTCCAACATGCTTTTTTATTACTAAGTCTTACATTTCTTCCCATACCAAAATACTGTTATTTTTAATCGACATATGGTATTTCAATTGGATGAAGGTACACTAAAACTACTTAACCCACACCCACTGATGGCAGTGAGGCTATATCCAATTTTTCACTATCAGAAACAGCTGCAAAAAAATCCTCATACATAATTATTTTCACGTCTTACGGATTTATTATGGCAAAAATAAATCCTCAGGGGCAGAACTGCTAGACCAAAGTGTATGTGTATTTTAAATTCGGATAAAGGGTGGGGGAAGCAATGGTAAGATATGTACACATATAATACCTTAATAAATTAAAATAATAATAATAAATAAATTCGTATAAGAGAGTCCCAGAATGCTCTCTAAAAAGCACCTATCCACTTATCTGCCTCACTACCAATAAAAAAGAGTGCCTGCTTCACTACACCCTCCACCCAGGTGCTATGCAGACCTGAGAACCTTCACAAGGGTTTATATGTGATTCTTTAAAGCTTGAAAACCAATAGTGATGTGCTGCCTACGTATTGATAACTGAACAATGACTTAAAGATAAAGCACAGGTTTGTTATAAGACTTCTCTGCAATACTCAATGGAAGATTCTTCATCCGATTCAAATTTGCTCCCTAAACACTCATTTTTGGCAAGAGACTTTGCTTTCTATCTCGTTTAGAAAATCTGTTTACAGAACCCTAAAGACAGCCTTTATTAAGCATTTGATTTACAGATAACGTGTTATAGGAAAGTAAAAATATTTGCCAAGAGGCTTTTATAAATAGGTTTTTATGAAGAATGATCCTAATTTAGATTAAGAAATTTATTTGTGGTCTGGCTGGTCTGGCTCAGTGGATGGAGTGTCAGCCTGTGGGCTGAAGGGTCCCAGATTCGATTCCGGTCTGGATTGCAGGCTTGACCCCCATAGGGGGTGTGCAGAAGGCAGTCAGTCAATGATTCTCTCTCGTCAATGTTTCTATCTCTTTCTCCCTCCTTCTTCCTCTCTGAAATCAATAAAAATGTTTTTAAAAAAAGAAATTTATTTGTTGCTTTAATTATAAAGTTACCTAACTATAGACCTTAATAATTAGTACTTCTTTTTCAGGCAAGCCTAAAAGATGTACCTTGACCTCACCTAGAGTCAACAGACAATTAAGACACCATACCAAATGGGGCAGAGCACTCAAAGCAAAATATTCTGGCACTTTCAGTTTCCCATGGTCTAGATTTGTAAGTTTCTTATTATGACTTACTTTCAAAACCTAGAAATAATTTGTAAGCATCCCAAAGAAACGTTTTTCTGTATTTACTCCTGGGATGAGGGGTGGGGAAAGGAGGGGAAATACAGACAACAATTTACATTTACACAAAATTGCTGCTTTAAATATAATTATATTTAACCAATATACTTAAATTAAATCCAAGTGACAGGATGTCATACACATCACATGGCCACAGGCTGAGAGTAATCTAGACTTTACTCACGACGTCGTTTTCCAGAGCCTCGAGCTCCTCGCTGGCCGTGAGCTCCCCCGCGTCCCAGGGCTCCAGGTCCTTCTCTTTGTGCTCCCCGTTCACTTTGGCGCTGATCGCCGAGTCCGTAAACGCATCTGCAAAGGACGGTTTTGGTGGAAAGATCACACAACCGCCCACACAATGGGCTAAACTACACACACAAATTACCAACAAACATGTCTGGTAAGAATAACTATGGAAAGGGAAATTCTAACGCAGAAAGAATAACGTTCATTAATAACATCACGAACAGTATGCTTTCAGATATCTGATGCTTCTAACTTCAGAAAACTTAACTGACATCATAGATAATTATTAATGAAGATGTTTTTCATATAATTTTAAGCCACATGAAATGTTTTCATATATTCACAAGTCATTAAATTATATGAAAAATAATTACTTTGTGTTTTTGAAGTAAATGTCTGTCCATCCACCTAAAACGATCTCTTTTGTTAAAAGAACCCAGTAATTAGACATGCCCTCAGTGGTCCTGCAGCCAAACAGGGGAAGATTTTTCAACTTTGTGAGCCCATGTCTATCTATATGCAAGCATCAGTGTCCTAACATACTCTTGCCATTAGTAACTGAAGCTATTCTAAGAGACCCATTCTCCACAGAATCTGTTTTTCCCTACAGCCACCCTGCTACAAAGTTCAGGCCCTACAGTGACTCCTGTCTCCAGCAAGTTCACACGGCAGAGCTATCTGAACTTGCAATCAATTCTTTCTCACTTGTGTCTGCTTCTCTTCTGCTAATATTACTGAGGAGCACTAGCTAGTGAAAGCAACATGGCATCAGTATGTTTGGTTGACGGGAGCTATCATCTTCTATCATCTATCTATCTATCTATCTATCTATCGCAGCCATCCGGCAAAGGAAAACATTTCCTGGTTGGGAGTTAGGACTCAGTAAATAAAGGCCCCCTGGGCAACGTTAGGAAAGCTGTGGAGATAAAGGCTTGCACTGAAGTGGCCAGACTCACACAGCACCACCTCGCCCCGGGCCAGGCAGTGGTGCTTCTGCTGCCCTGGCTCCAGTCACTGTGCCCTCACCCTACTGCAAGCTACCATCACAGAAAGGAAGGGAAGAATCAACAGCTGGGACTCCTCAAAAGAGCCAATTCCAGAGGGATTTTTTTATTTGATACTGCTTCTGTAACCATTATCAGCTCTCTAGTGAGCAAGGTGATAACAAAGAAAGAAATTTATGCCAGAAAATTTATGGATGGCACTACAAGCCTATCTAGCTTTTACTTCCCCTCATCTCAAACCAGGGGTGGATGAAGGTGAGGGGAGGGATAGGGTAACACACAGACTGATGCTGACTTTATAATGTCATATTCAGCTGGAAGCCACTTATGGTCCTAAAAACTTGGCTTTCCATGACATTCACCCTAAATCAAGTTACACAAGTTCTTGGTAAAAATTAATTTTGACACGTGTATTTTCAAGAATGTGAAATGCTCTAAAAATACATAAAATAATAACTTACATTAGGATGCTGAAATTCTAGTTTAATTTTCACAAAACTAGAACAGAAAACTAGACTAGAGAAAAATTCCAAATCAGTCATGTTATCTTCTGCAAGCAGCAACAGGATTATTAATTTATAGTTAAGATCCTGTTAATATTTTAATCACACTAATTTTAGAAAAGCATATATTTAAGTAAATAAAGCACATACTTAGGTGGAAACCCATTATTAAAAGTAGCATTATATTTATCGACAAAATTAAAGCTCAAAGCAGAAAATATTTTTTTTATTCAACAACATAGACTTTTTTTCGCTGCAGGAATGTGTGTGTATGTATGGCAAAGTATTTAGAAAGAGTAGAGACCAAGCCAAGCTGAAATTTAAAAATACAAAAAAATAACTTAAATTTACTTTTATAATAATATACTATTATTCTAAAAGAAAATAGCAATGCTCTCACTGCGGGTAAAAAAAAAAAAAAGCAAACTTCACTGAACCAAGTTTTACTCTGCTGATCAGAATTTAGGCTGTAAAAAGAGGCCTATTTTTCCAATTCTGCATTATCTTAAATCTGCTTACAATACCAACTTTATAAAAGGAATGAACTATTCACCTGTTTTTACTTAGAGCATTATGGTTTTATTTCAAGGTAGAAATGGGGGAAGGGAAAATGTGAAAGTGTTTCTCTTAGTGAAGGAATGATATTCCTTTTATAATTTCCCCCAAAGAGCCCTCTCCTGTCTGGTTCAGTGGATAGGCATCACTACAGGGTCTGATTCCTGTCGGGCACATACATGCCCGGGATTATGGGCTTGATCCCCAGCAGGGTGTGTGCAGGAGGCAGACAATCAATGATTCTCTATCATCACTGATGTTTCTCTCTCACTCTCCCTCCCTCCCGCTGAAATAAAAATTAAAAATTAAATTAAAAACAAATAAATAAAAATTTCCCCAAAGACAATCCCTTTTTAAAAATGGGTAAAAAGTTTAGGGCAAGATGCACTGAAGTTGGGAATCAGCACAAAATGAGGCTACAGTGTCAGGATGCGGGAGAACACCCTGGTCATAAATACTCTATTTCAGATCAATGCTGTATCATCAGACAAGAGAAATCAAGACCTGGATATTCCATTCTACACTGTTACCAATAACCACTTCTATAAATTCAAAACATGCTTTATTAACAGCCATGTTTGGATTTTTAAAAAACATTGTTGGTATTACATAGTACAATGTTATATCCAGAATGCCAGCAAAGTTCAGAAAATCAACCAGCTATAATCAATTGCAATTGTGGGAATTTGCATGTAGATTTTTCTAATGTCATAAGTCACAGTATATTAATTTTCCATTATTCTCTATGGTAAGAAACAAAAGCATTATAAAGGCAAGATGCAAGAATACAAAGTGACTGTTAGAAAAATATTACCTGTTTCTGAAGCAACTACAGGTACAGAAAGAAAAAAAAAACAAAACACAAAAATTATCAGATGAAATAATGGATATAAATTCATCATGTGCTTAATTCCCTGCTTTATAAACATCCAATTTACAAAAATCTCTAGACGATAATGAAAAAGAAGTATAAAACAGACTATCTGCCCCGCGCCCCCGTACCTCCAAACTCCCCTAATCTACCCCTACAGCAGGTGGACTCTCAAAGCCTTCCCTTCTGATTCTGGGCAAACACCCAATCATTCAGAGCTACTGGTGCCACCTTGTGGTGATTGGAAAGAAATGCCTCAACCAATATGCTTCCCCTCCACTCCCCACAGGCATTCCCTCAGCTCCATTTCCAGGAAACAGGATAGGTGCACTCCTCAAGTCTTCCTCTTTTACTTCTTAGTCAATTATGACTTGAAGACGCAAAGTTGTTGGGGAATATTTTAAAGAGCCAGAATGGCAGTGAAATAAGTTAAGGCTAGTAGCATATCATAAAGTAATATAAATTAAATTTATTGAAACTACAAAATGAGTCCTGGCTGGTTTGGCTTAGTGGCTAGAGCATCGGACTGCAGACCGAAGGGTCCCGGGTTTGGTCAAGGGCACATGCCAGAGTTGCGGGCTGTATCCCCAGTGGGGGGCGTGCAGGAGGCAGCCAATCAATGATTCCCTCTCATCACTGATGTTTCTATCTCTCTCTCCTCCCTTCCTCTCTGAAATCAATTATATATTACAAAATGACATAAAACTAGAAGTTTCCAGGAAAGTCTTCACCAAAATCCTCAACAATGTAGTTCATCTTTCAATTAAATCTGTTTTGTCAAACATTGAATTTTTAAAAAAATATATAGGTATTTTTATTTCAGAGAGG
Organism: Vespertilio murinus; assembly: GCA_963924515.1. Lineage (NCBI taxonomy): Eukaryota > Metazoa > Chordata > Mammalia > Chiroptera > Vespertilionidae > Vespertilio > Vespertilio murinus. The sequence goes on along the minus strand of OZ004720.1, from coordinate 9,278,441 downwards.
AAGGGAGAGGGAGAGATAGAAACATCAATGACCGGCTGCCTCCTGCACCCCCCTTACTGAGGATCCAGCCCACAACCCTGCTTTTGTACACCCTTGACAAGAATTGAACCTAGGACCCTTCAGTCTGCAGTTCGACACACTATCCACTAAGCAAACCAGCTAGGTCTCAAACACTGAAATCCTAGATAAATAAAAAATTTCATTTCAATATCATTCTATTTTGACCATTATTAATAATGCGACTTTTTCAATTACTTTAAAAATATTTTCTTAACAAATACCATCAGTTATACATGAACCAATCTATACACAACAGAGTCTACAGTTATAGTGGGTGCCAACCTCACAAATGAGACCATATATAATATTTACTGAGTATTACTAAGTTTGGATGAGCTGGGGATTCATATCTGACTTAAGATAGAACCCCTGACTTTTCCTGCAGGAACTCTAGGTATATGGAAGAGTAGTTACAGATTGAAGCAAATATTTAGTTCTGAGAATAAGAGGTTATAGCCTTAAAAGCATCAGTTGATCACGGCCTTCAAAAACACAAGCAAGAATTAAGTACAGGTGCTCATCAAGTGTGACTCAGCAGTTGAGCATCAACCTATGAACCAAGAAGTCAGGGCACATGCCCGGATTGCAGGCTCTGTCCCTGGTAAGAGGCATGCAGAAGCAGCCTATTAGTGATTCTCTCATCCTATCCGATATAATAAAAAGCTAATATGCCAATTATCCCTTCGGGTGGGAGTTCGACCAACTGGGAGTTAGACGTGCACTGACCAACAGGGGGCAGCACAGAACATGAAGGCAGGCTGCTGAAATGGATGGAGATAAAAGACACATATGTAACAGAGCTCAGAAGGCTAAGTTTCTACAGGAACAGTGCTCTGTTCCAAATAACCAACTTGGAAATAAATTTTTGTAAAATCTACCATTTGCACTCTAACCTTGGAAGGAAGTTATCAGGGTCTTAGCCACAAAACTATGGAAAACTTGAAAGCCTCTATTCTAAATACTAAGAAATTACATTTATATTACAAAATACACCAGCCAAGCACTTGGCTATTAAAAAATGCAGAAGTGGATACTGTTCATTTTGAATGACCACAACTATTTTCTAATTGTAATTCTGGGCTATGAAGCAGAACTATTTCATATTAGAAGCAGTACCATGGAGATGAGAGTTTTATAATAATAAATTCAAGTCTCTGAGGTTAGATCCATAAAAGTCCATCCCCAAAAGTTTCCTTCAAATGAGAGTTTGATTTTATTTTAGGAGAGAATGAACCAGGAAGAGCTAGAATGAAGTAACAGGTCATCCTGAATTCATACGTGGTTGATCGGAACAGGAAACCAGGATCTGTCCTGCAGTGCAGGCAACAGTCTTTCCAGCTCTTGTCCCAGTAGCTGAGAGTCCACAAAATGTTAGATTTCTTATTCCTGCATTACCTCCAAAAGACATTAGAAGACATTCTAACAGTGATGCCAAAAGGAGGACAGTTTGTGGGGTGAGGCATCAGAAGGTGGGCATTCTGTTTTCGGCTTCTCCAATGGGCTCTGGATGCAGAGCCCCATTTTGGGGGGAAGGAGGAGCTTTTAGTCTGTGCTATTTGGAAGGGCAAAATGGCTCCAATGAGTGTTTCAGCATTTCTTTATAAAAGGAACAGTTTTCATCTGAAAAGTTAAAGAATGAGAAAGGAAATAAAGTAGTTTTGTACAAATTTAGAGCAAAAACCACAAAACTTCAGAAATATTCAGGAATCAAAAAAGAGAATTTAGTAACTGGACCACCAGTACTATTAGCCAGCACAGTAGTCTTTTTACAAAAAAACTTACTCTAAGAATTATAGCAAAAGGGTCCAGAAATAGATAAAGAAAAAGTAAATGAAATTCATTCCAATTCTTATAGCTATATGAACGCCTGTTTCCTTGGCAAATATAAAAAGTTTAAAGATTCAGACTGTTGAGCTTGAAACCAAGATGGCGGCTTAGGTAAATGCCTAACTACACACAACAATTTCAAAAAATTACAACTAAAATACAAAATGGACATTATCCAGAACTACAGGAAAGTTGACTGACTGGAAATTCTACAACTAGAAGGAAAGAGAAAACCAGAAGGAAAAACATAGGAGCTGTAAAAGCCTAAGGTACGGAGACACACTGCGCAAGTGGGGAGAGGATGGAATCGGAGAGGAGGGGGCGGCTGAGTACCTGGCTGGCGTTCCCTAGTGGGAAGGAGATAAAAGCTCTGGACTGTGCTGAACCCCAGTTCTGACTGCACTGAACCAGTTTTGGGCGACACCATGGGGACCCAGGCTTACATGGAGGGAATCTGGGCTATAAGGCAGAAACTTAAGGGAGAGGCGCGCAGAGGATGGACTGTTGACTGTGCCGTTGGATTGCCCTGGCGGGAAGGAGACAAAAGCTCCAGACAGCACTGAATCCCACTTCCATCCGCAGTGAACCCCAGTTCTGGGCTCATTGGGAGAGAGACTAGACCAGGGGTGGGCAAACTTTTTGACTCAAGAGCCACAATGGGTTCTTACACCGGACCGGAGGGCCGGAACAAAAGCAACCTGACCATGCTGGCACTCTCCTCTTGGGCTGCTGGTGAAGGAGCGGAGGGCAGAGCAAGAGAACCCTCCGCTCTTTCGGCTCCGCGGGCCAGAGAGAACAGCCAAACGGGCCGGATCCAGCCTGCAGGTCATAGTTTGCCCACGGTTGGACTAGACTGTCTGGTAGCGGGTGAAACTCTAGGGCACCTTTCTCTCAGAGGTGCTTGCAGTGAGTGCCAAAGGACACTGAGGAACTCTGAGACTCAGGAACCTAATAGGGCGGGGCTGCTGGGAAGCCAAGGCTGTCGGCTCCACCCTGAAACTCCGCCCATCCAAGCTGAGCACAGAGGTTTTTACAATTTTCCAAGTCTAGTGGAATAAGGCTGTCTCCTGGCATAGACACAGCTGATCCTCACAGCCAATTGGCTTGGAGGTCAGTTCCTCCCAGTGATACCAACAACAATCAAGACTTAACTACAGTAAGGCTGTACACACAGTCCACCAAAGGGGTGCACCTAGAGTGTCCACCTCAGGTAATTGGGAGGCTGACCCACTTAACCATATAGAACACCTTAGCACACAAAACCACCCTAACAACTCAGGGAAGCTGTGAAAATGCCAAGACAAGGAAACATCACAAACAAAAGAAATGGAGGACAAAAAGCGACTAGATATAGATTTCCAAACCACGGTTATAAGGTTTTTCAAGAATTTCCTAGAAAAGGCTGATAAAATAAATGAGACCTATGAGGATATGAAAAGGGATCAACTAGAAATAAAGAATACATTGCCTAAAATAAAAAATATTATACAGAGTCCTAAAAACAGAATGGAAGATCGCAAGAATCAAGTCAAAGATTTGGAACATAAAGAACCAGAGGACAATCCTCCACAGAAGCAAGAAGACAAGAGAATCCAGAAAGTTGAAGATAGTGTAAGAAACCTCTGGGACAACTTCAAGCGAACCAACATCAGAATTATGGGGGGCCAGAAGAAGAGAAAGAGCAAGACACCGAAAACATATTGGAAGAAATAGTGACAGAAAACTTCCCCTACCTGGTGAAAGAATTAGACTTTCAAGTCCAGGAAGTGCAGAGAACCCCAAACAAAAGGAATCCAAAGAGGACCACACCAAGACACATCATAATTAAAATTTCAAGAGCTAAAGACAAAGAGAGAATATGAAAAGCAGCAAGACAAAAGCAGGTAGTTACTATAAAGGAGCACCCATATGATTGTCAGCTGATTTCTCAACAGAAACCATGCAGGCCAGACGGGAATGGCAAGAAATATTCAAGGTGATGAATAACAAGAACCTACAGCCAAAAATACTCTACCCAGAAAAGCTATCACTCAGAATCAAAGGCCAGATAAAGAGCTTCACAAATAAATTTAAGCTAAAGGAGTTCATCACCACCAAGCCAGAATTATATGAACTGCTAAAAGGGGTTCTTTAGGAAGAGGAAGAAAATAAAGATAAAAATTATGAACAACAAATACATAACTATCAACAAGTGAATCTAAAAACCAAGGGAAGTAAAAAATCTGATGAACAATATTAACAGGTGAATTATAATAGAATCAGAGGAATGGAAGGGGAGTGAACTGACGATTCTCCGGGAAAAGGAGAGTGGGGGTGCGGGAAGAGACTGAACATAGACTGTGCACCTATGGATGAGGACAATGCGGGTGGGGAAAGGGCAGAGGGTGGGGTGGGAAAGTGGTGGAGGGGAGCAATGCAGGGGAAAAAATGAGGAACATTTGTAATAATATGAACAATAAAGATTTATTTTTTTTTAAATTCAGACTGTTCTTCTCTAATATAAATTAGAGGAACAATTGTTCAAATGCACATGCTTACATAAAATTCTGAGCCAGGGCTGATCTGGGTTAAAAAAAAAAAAAAAGCTATCATTTCTCTTTAGTCAGATGGAATAGAAATTAAAATGGAGACAACTTACCCACATTCTCTCGCTGTGCTACTTTACTAGTTTTAATATATATGCTATTGTAAGAGAAATAAAACTAAAACCATATAGTAACTGGGTATACTAGCATTATACAATACAACCAAGTAAATTGTCTTCCTGAATGTGTCCTGGACTCATTTTCAATTATCCACTAGAGAGTACAAGAATCCTACTTGTTTTTACTTCAACTGTCCCATTAGCAGAGTATAAGTCGTTTCTTGAGTCCCTCGCTGTCACAAGGTTAATATTCATCTTTCTCACTTTTACCATTCAGCAAGCCTGAAAGTTGAAAAATCACATTCCACACCTTTGAAACCACACACCTTTGATTACTAGTGAGGTGAACTATCTTTCCACGTGTTCACTAGCCATTTGTAAAATTTATTTTATTTCATTTCCCCAGTGTGGAATATGTCTTCTAAATTTTATGGTACTTCTGCATACATGTAAGTCTTTAATATTTTATAATCAAGTATTTAAATATTTAACTTCATGCATTTTTGCTTTGATGTTCATACATATAAAGTCATCTTCTATCTCAAAATGATATAAATTCATAGGCTTGTTCTAGAATTCTTATATAGTTTTAATTTTAAAATGTTTTTTTCTTTAACCATTTAGGTTTTATTTTGGTGATAGGTATAAAGTAGGAATCTAATTCCTCCCCAAATGTCCCAATAGTATTTACTGAATAATCCACCTTAACTCCATATTTAAGTATTATCTTTACCACCTATTAATAAAATGCTCATATAAACTGTCTGTTTTGGATTCCCTATTCTTTGCCACAATGATCACTATTCTTTAATTCTAATGCATTTTACTGTATGGTAGGGCAAGTCATCTTTTGTGACTCAGGTAGAAAAGAATTCCCAAAATCCTTCTGTTAATACATAATACTTTATAAACTTTAGAATTATTTTGTCAATTTCTACAATAGAGATAATATTATCTTTAGATATCACTTTCAGGAGAGTAGACAACTTTAAAAGTATTAAGTATTTCCAAAGTATGGAACATTTCTCCACTTAGTAAAGTCTTATTATATCCTTCTGTAGTATTTTCATAGTCTTCAGCTTAACCACATGTTTATTTTTATACTTTAAACTTTTCTTTTGTAAATGTTTTATTTTATACTGTTTAGCTGATTGTTATTAAATAAAGAGGAAATAAATAGTTCTCATACATATCATGAATCAGATCACATTATTAGTACTAAACAATATTTTTATTTTGTCTAAATAAAATTTTACTTTATGCTGTAGATTTACCTTTTAAAAAAAATAAAATAAAATAAAGTCATTACTTTGACCTTAGTATACAAATGAAGATAGCAGAGGATTTCTATTTGCTCTAAAAATGTATAAACAAAATTTGTGGAAGGAAACCTTATTTTAATAAGTATGCAATACTTCTCTATCAATACCTCAAATTACTCCATTTAGCTTTCCCTCAACTGGATCCATTATACCTGCTTTATTTTTAAAAAATCTCAATCTGTGCCACCTACACACTGGTCTCAATAAATGCTAGTCTCCATTCACTACCTGCCCCAGCACAGACACACATCCTTCTTTTACTAACCACAGCAAAGCTGAGGCAGTAAACTTCCTAGTGGTTCAGTTTAAGGACGGATCTTGGTGTTACTTAGAGCTGGCTCCCTAGAAAAACTACGAGCCCAAGTCAACCTTCTTCTAGGGCTTTCCTGCCCAGCTGCCTGGGCAGCCCCCAGCCACAAGACATCCATCACCTCATCTGCCTGCCTACCGTACGGCCTCTCCTCCCTCTCGCCTAAGAGGCAGGGCATTGATTCTGATCACTCAACTAGCTTTAAAGCTGACTGCCTGTCCAACATTAGCATCACCTGCCATTACAGAGCCTAATGCACTCCTCGCTCCAAGAATGTGTCTACTTGGCCGAAAGGCTGTGGCCTGCCCGCCCTACCAGAGCACCGACCATAAATGAATCTGAAACACGTTTGACCTCCTCAGAATCCAGCACTTCCCAGGCCACATCCTGCTCTAGGATCTGTCTCTTCCTTCAATGACTGCCATGGCATCCCGATACATGCCCTTCAGAAGAGCGCCCTCTCTGCTGCTCAGAATGCCTTGTCCTATAAACCTGCAGGGCAACCACATTACATTATCAGAAAAAATAATCCATATGACATTCTCTCTCATTGCTCTCTAATCATTCACACCCCAACTTCCTCCAACTACTATACATAACTTATATAATTCTTCAAGTCTCTGGTCTCCATTTGAAAAACAAATGCCACCAATTTCAACATCCCATTCTTCTTTCTTTAAGGGTCATAATCACTTTTTTAAAAAATAAATCTTTCTCAGATTATTACAATTGTTTCTCCTTTTTCTCCCCCAAAGCTCCCTACCACCCAGTTCCCTTCCCACCCTCTGCCCTTACCCTCTCTCTCTCCCCATTGTCTTCATCCATTGGCTATATGATTTCAATCCAGTCTCTCACTGCTCCCCCACCTCCTTAGCCCCTTAATAATTATCAGTCCACTTCCTTTCTTTGCTCCTGATTCTACTATAGTGAAATACAACAAAGTGTTCTGTAGCAAATGGCTACATACTGTCCAAATGTCTCAGGACCACAGGAATAGAATCCACTCCTCCCCCGGGTCACCCCGCTCCCCCGGGTCACCCGGCTCCCCCGGGGCACACGGCTCCCCCGCATCCCATTCTTCTTGATTTCTTTCACAGGCCTTGATGTCTCCAACTTTGAAATGCCTAAGGAAGCCGAAACTGGTTTGGCTCAGTGGATAGAGCATCGGCCTGCGAACTGAAAGGTCCTGGGTTCGATTCCGGTCACGGGCATGTACACTGGTTGCGGGCACATCCCAGTAGCAGGTGTGCAAGAGGCAGCTGATTGATGATTCTCTCTCCTCCATGTTTCTAACTCTCTATCCCTCTCTTCTTCATCTCTGTGAAAAATCAATAAACTATATTTTTAAAAAAAGAAAGAAAGAAAATGCCTAGGGCAGAGCTTCTTAACATGGAATATATGAACTCCTTAGGGAAATGTGAACACCATGGAATTAAATGTAGAAGCCTGTGTGTTTTTCTAGGATGAAGGTATACATTTTCACTAAGTTTTCAAAAGGGACCCCAAGTAGATTGTCTTGAGTTTCTCTGAACTGCCCATAGTGACAAGCACAGTCTTTACATGAAGGCTCTAATTTCATTCGTTCAAAAGACATTTATAGTACACCAGTACTACGTGCCAAAACACTGTACCGGGCTCCGAGGACAATGAATGAATGAATGAATGAATGAATGAATGCAACATCCATATACTAGTACTACAAGGAGCTCAAAGTATAATGAGTGAGACAGAAACATCTATCCTATCCTATATAATAAAAGCGTAGTATGCAAATTGTCCCCTCGACCGGGAGTTTGAGCAGGGGGCAAGTCCAGCTGGAAGAAGGTAGGGAGGTCCTGGAGGAAGGGAGGGAGGCCCCAGCGGCAGCAGGCAGCCAGGAGAAGGGAGGAAGTACCTGGTCAGCAACTAGCTAAGGACCCTACCAAGTGCACAAATTTTGTGCACTGGGCCTAGCCAGTAATTATGACATACACTGACCACCAGGGGGCAGACACTCAACACAAAAGCAGAAACCAAAGGCATGGAAACATGGAGACTGATGAATCTCAGGTGGAAGGTGTGAGGTGAGTATGAGAAGAAATTAACCAAAAATCCTAGATGCATACTAGAGGCCTGGTGTACGAATTTGTGCACCGGTGGGGTCCCTTAGCCTGGCCTGCAGGGATCTAGCAGAAACCGGGCCAACATCCCCCGAGATTGTGAGCAGGCGCACGCTAAGCCAATGGACCCCGTCAGTGCACAAATCTGTGCACTGGGCCTCTAATATAATTATAATACAATATGTTATACGGGCAATAATAATACAGCCATTATGGGGAGGGTCTTATATGTAGCTGCTGAAATCATGAGAACCTATAAGTGACTGGTATGTGGTAAGCAGAGGGCAAAGAAACGAACACTGGGAACACAAGCACATGAAGGGCAGTGCAGTGTGATAGAAACAAAGCCCAAGAATAAAGCAGAAAAGGAATGATTAATAAGACACATGAGAAATAAAGAGCAGCTTCTGAAGGAGGGTGAAATCAGCAGTATCAAATGCACCACTAAAGACTTCAAAAGAGTTCAAAAACCTACCAATTAGAGGTTACTGGTAGCCTCAGAAGTTTCCAAGATGTGAGCACAAAAGGTAGATTACAATGGGGTGAGAAGTCAGTGGAAAATAGTAATTAAAATGTTTGGATAAGAAAGGAAGAAAGACAACATAGTCCCAAGATTAAAAGGGATACTTTTTAGGATGAGAGGGACTTGAATAGGTTTTTAGGCTAAAGGACAAGAGTAAGCAGAGAGGAAGAGGTTGAGAGTTTGGAAACAGAGAAGTGATATAAAAGAGCGAGAACCAGGAATGGCAGAATGGACAGAGACGAAGGCATGACTGGAAAAGTAGAAATTAAGCAGGAGGTGAGACATCCTCTTCACTTAAAAAAAAAAAAAAAAAAAAAAAAGAGCCGAAACTGGTTTGGCTCAGTGGATAGAGCTTTGGTCTGCGGACTGAAGGGTCCCAGGTTCGATTCCGGTCAAGGGCATGTACATTGGTTGCGGGCACATCCCCAATAGGGGGTGTGCAGGAGGCAGCTGGTCAATGTTTCTCTCTCATTGATGTTTCTAGCTCTCTATCCCTCTCCCTTCCACTCTGTAAAAAATCAATAAAAATATTTAAAAAAAGAAAGAAAGAAAACAGTGATGGCAAAGGGCGAAGACGCCCTGGCTATGTAGCTCAGTTGGTCAGAGTCGTCCCGATCCCTGGTCAGGGCACACACAGGAATCAACCAATGAATGCATGAATGAGTGGAACAAATCTCTTTCTCAAATCAATAAATACTTTTTTTTTTAAATGAAATAACACAGTATTAGATTATAGGTCAAAGCATGAGTTTAGAGACAAAATATGTTCTGTGTTATTTCACCAAACCCAGCATGATATGAATTATTGATCAGCCCTAACAGCCTATATGCAGTAGGAAAAATGATAGCGGGCTAAAGTAGACAAACTTTTTCTATAAAATAAGCAAATCTTTTATGAAGCCATAAAAGTCTCCATTACAACTACTCAACTCTATCACTGTAGCATGAAACACAGTCACTGATGATGCATAAAGGAATGACCATTACTATGTTACAATAAAACTTTATTTACCAATGAGTGGATTTGGCCCACTTAACCCCTGTTCTCTAGACTGAGAATACTACAATGGAAATGAAGAAGTAGAAAGAAATATGAGGGAGAATGTAATAAGGAAATAGACAAGAAGGCACAGAATTGAAACATAGTTGAGTTGGGATATTAAAAAGAAAAATATATAAGTAAGGAGCAATAGGAAGAGCAGAAAGAAGGCAAGAGAAAAGAGCAGGTGAGAAAGGAACACTGGAGAGAGACAGGAAACCAAGTTAAAATGCCAATTTCAAGGTATGTATATGCCAGTCAAGGGCACGTACTTGGGTTGCAGGTTCAATCCCGGTCCCAGTCATGTGAGAGGCAACCAACTGATGTGTCTCTCTCACACTGATGTTTTTCTCTCCCCACCCCTCTCCTTTTCACTCTCTCTAAAAGTCAATGGAAAAAATATTGTTGCATGAGGATTAACAAAAAACAAAAACAAGATAGACATTTGCAAAGATACAAGAACAGGACACAGTGCTTTCATCAACACTGCAACGCAGGTACAGAGTACCTAGCATGGCTAGCTTCTGAAGATGCAAGCAAACATAGGTGAGAACCTTGTTAAGAGGACCAAGAGAAAAGCTTCCACTTTCTGGTGGCTTGTAACTTCTAAACAACAGTGTAGAAAAATTATCACAACAGAAAAGGCTGTTGGCATAGACTAAATCATAAAAATTAAAAATTGCTGAGTTATAATTTGCAATATAATTGACTATGGAATTTGACCAAGAGAAAAATCAATTTAAGAATTTTAGAATCAAGTTCAAAATTACCCAGAAGAGTCTTCCAATGTTACTGAACATTCAGCACTATAAAGTATGCTCTCTAAATAACAGCAACTCTGACATTTTTCTCCTCAACGAAGTTGAAACATACTAAAATTTACTATAAATATATCACCGCTTTTATATTCCCCAAATGTAGTCCCATACCGTGAACTTTTTTTCAAATATATATGTTCTCCTTTACCATTTGTCTTCGTTATCGTTTTCTATCCATAGCCCTCTGCCTTTCTCCCTTAGCTCTGTGCCTTTGATTTCTTTCTGGAGCATTTATAAAACTGAAACTAAAGCTTAATAAAAGCTTAATAAAACTATAAGCATTATAAAATGAAAAAATTTATAAACTAAAACATTATAGAACAAATGGGACAAGAAATTTTCAGATGAGTATAACAGTAGCATGCTTAATCATGAAACTGTAGAAAATCCTTTACAAACTATTTTTTTAAGAACACAAACTCTCATTATTTATCCTATTAAAAGTACCAAAGAATCTTCTATTAGTTTTTAATATTTTCCAACAAAAATGCCTTATAATCCCCATTTGTCTTAATCAGGTCATTTTTTTTTAAAGCCCATATTTCTTTTAAAAAAAATGTCTGTAGAGTCTGCTTAAAAAAATTTTATAAACCATGAAGCATACTTAGGAAATCAAAACTCACCTCTTCTGGCATAACTGGAGTCCATATCTTTAAACTGTACCACAACGAAGTCTGAACACTTAAACAAAATACTCTCCATTATTTCTTCACGTTTTGGCCCTGAACTGGATTCTGTACTTTTCTCATGTGCAGCATCAAGGACCAAATCACACTTAAATGAAAAACATGAGTAAATATTTAAACATTTATAAAATAAACTTGATAGGACTTCTGTGGCATATCAAGGTACTATACTTACATGCCTTTGGCAAAAAATAATCTATCTCAAGAGAACTATATGTTTTCCTCAGAAATATGAACTGTTTCCCATTCCATCTTTTAAAAACCCTCAAACCTAAAAGTTGGTCCTTGCTACCATGCTATGCCTCGAGCACATTAATAGTAATAAAAAAAAATTAACAAACCAATTTCTCCCTCTTCTGGTCCACAATACTTGAAAAGGCCAAAATATTTTTGTTGAGCATATTGATTTTCAGAAAGAGTGGAGGGGAGAGACAAAGAGAAACATTGATGTGAAAGAGACACATCGGTTGGTTGTTTCTCGCATACACCCCATCGGGGTAAGGACTGAGCCTACCATTGAGGTAGGTGCCCTTGACCAGAATTGAACCTAGAACCCTTCAGTCCATACTCTACCTACTGAGCCAAACCAGCTAGGGCAAGGCCAAAATATTTTAATAAGCACACAGAGCAAGAAATCGTTTTGATTATACATATCATCTATAAAATAATCAGTATTTGAAATTGAAGAGCAAAATCATTCAGTGGTTTTAAAAAGTGCTTTTAAGGTAAAACACTGAGCATGAAAACGTGACAAACATACCCACCTCATAACTATAAATTGCTAAATCAGAAACCAACGGGCACTATCGGGAAGCCACACAAGCACAGGGCAGTTAATGATTCATAAGGTTTCACATTTAACAAAAAGGAAAGAGTAAAACTTACCTTAGGACTGTATGTTTTAAAAACTCCTTCATATATACCTCCGTTTTTCACTTGTACTTCACATTTGGATCCCTAAAAACATATATAATTAATTTATCAAAGAAACGGTGTGTTACCCAGTCATGGCAGTAATTGTTTTCTATTTACTTTTTATAGCTCATCAGGCTTCATTCAACATTATCAGGTGCCCATTGACAGAAAAAAGTTTTTAAAATATCAACAATCCACAATTCTCACAGTATTGTGCTCAGAATTTACAGCATGAACTTAAATACTGAAGTTAAGTATTTCTGACTCCAGTTTTATTAGGTGACAAAATAATGCATCATAACAACTACTATTATTATGTACACAGCAGGGTTAATAAGAATGCTTTTTATAGTGAATTACAATAACTTGAGTGGAATTCTAACCTCAGAAATTCTAGTCAGAATTCCTGATTAAACATGACCTAAGAAATGTTACAGAGAATCATTCAATCACATTTTAACTTCATGAAATTATTTTATTCTACTCCCAAGGCAGTTTCTCCCCAATAATGTGATAACTTACAACAACTGATGTAAGTATATGAACCATCCTCATATTGGCATAGATTCCATCAAAAGAAATCTGGAATATTAAGAAGAAAACACATTATCAGCAATCACATTTATCCTCACATATATATTAAACATTTATTTTGTTATAAAATATTTAGGTAGGTTTGTAATACCTTACATGCATTAAAGGAAGATTTGGTTTACTATAGTCTTTTGCTTCCTTAGAGAATAGAAGCTTAGGTTTCCATACCAAATAACAATGTTTTGACTATGCATGATATAAAAAGCAAAACTGAACTTATATGTATGAGGGAAAGATAAAGCCATAGGAATAGAGAGACAGATCAATGGTCGGGGAGATTTCACTATAAAGTGACACAAGGGATTTTTAGAGGCAGTGAAACTGTCCTACTATCTTGATTATGGTGGTGGTTACACAAGTGTATGCTTCAAAATTCACAGACCTGTATACTAAACAAGATTAAGAATACCTTAACTAAATGGGGTAGAATTGGGGGCATCTTTGTAGAAGACCCTGGATTATCTGCTCTCGGCATGTATGAATCAATGATAGCGCTCCAAGGATTAATCAGCCACACAACTCCTTATTACATAAGTGTGTGTCCTGATTCTAAAGAAGAAAATCTGCCCAATAAAGACAAAGTCTCAAAAATTAGTGAGTGGAACTTATACCTTCTCCCGTTCATGCCCAATTTTAGTGATAAGAGTTCTGAAATTTAAACCCAAAAGGCCCTTTCAAAGGGAGAAAAATGAAAAAAATAAATAAAAGATAGCACATTAACTCAAAATCAAAACCCAAAGAACTCTGCAAACTCCAGTTCTGGTGTTCACTTACCTTTTAGGAGTTAGATTTGCCTTCAGTCATTTATAAAAGAAGAAATGACATTACTATGCATGAAAAATATTTCTAGGTAATATTACACTTTATACAGTCATCATCAAAATCACATAGAGCTATTAATTTTATACCAAACAGTATTGATCTGTAAAAGATATCAGAGACATAAAATTGAAGAGGAGGGAATTTTTTTTTTTTTGCCTTGACTTTTGGTCTATGGTTTCAAAATCACATTTCAATTACAGTTTTCCCCAAAAAAATATAATTCAAGTGACTCACCGTAGACTGAGGCAGTCCCTTGTTATTGTTTCGACCTCTGAAAAGATTAAATATTATATTTATTAAATCCAACCGGCTAAACAAGCTAAAAGTATTTTCACATTTAAAATATCTTATAATTCCATTCAAATAAAATACAAGTGATAAATCTGTCATCTAATATTAAGTATAAAAGCTATCTACTGCTCTCTCTCTTTCTGCTTTCTTGGCTGAGGCCCAGAACAGGTATGGGTCATGGAAAGAAGGCAGAAGGAAAGAAACTGAACAATATCACACTCAAAATAAAAATAGCTTACTGCAATAATCAATACTAAATATAATAATCTTTACTCCAAAAGTAACCAATTGCTCTGTTATAAAAAGCTACTCAGGAGCAAAATATAGATTCTGTTCCTAATGTGACTGACATCAAATCACCTCCTATGTTTTTCCCTCACCTCTAAGAATAGGTACTGTGTTTACAACTGCAGAAAAATGTCTTGAAATAAGTAAAATTTGCCCTAGCAGGTTTGGCTCAATGCATAGAGCGTCAGCCTATAGACCAAAGAGTCCCAGGTTCGATTCTGTTGCAGGCTCCTTGCTGGCCAGGGCCCTGGTCAGGGCGTGCAGAAGGCAACCCATCAGGAGGCTACCAATCAATGTGTTTCTCTCACATTGATGTTCCTCTCTCTGCCTTTCCCTCTCTCTTCTACTCTCTCTAAAAATCAATGGGAAAATATCCCTGGATGAAGATTTTAAAAAGTTAAATCATTCAGCCGAAACCGGCTTGGCTCAGTGGATAGAGCGTCGACCTGCGGACTGAAAGGTCCCGGGTATGATTCCGGTCAAGGGCATGTACCTTGTTGTGGGCATATCCCCGGTGGGGGGTGTGCAAGAGGCAGCTGATCGATGATTCTCTCTCATGGATGTTTCTAACTCTCTATCCCTCTCTCATCCTCTCTGTAAAAAAAAAAAAAAAAAAAAAAAAAAAAAAATCAATAAAATATGTATCTATTTTTTTTAAGTTAAATCATTCAAAGCACTTTCACTGCTTAACAGTAAGTGCCTTCTTCATAATCTAGTAACAAGTGCCTTCTCCTAAAACAATGCAGCACACCAATGAAGCTGGCTTGTCAAGTAATTTCCAGTGATGTGGACTCTATTTTCAATTTTATTATAGAACATAATACACCCTAAGGCTTGTTTCATTAGAAAAGATTAGGTCCCTTAGGAAATGATAAAAACACTAATAAAGTGAAATGTTATATTCCTAAAAACATGAGTTACTCTAGAATAACAGAACTGGGATCTCATTTTAATAAAATCACAACTCTAAAATTAAGATACAAACTTAAGGGAGAGATCAACCAGAGGACTTGTATGCAGGCATATAAGCATAACCAATGGACACAGACACCAGGGGGGTGAAGGCATGAGTAGGGGGAGGGGGGGAAAGGAAGGATAAGGACACATATGTAATACCTTAATCAATAAAGAAAAAAAAAAAGGTACACATTTAAACATTCAAACAGAAGTACAATTCAGGTCCAAAAAGTCTAGCAGCTTTGAATGGTATCAATTCCCAGCAGAGGAGCACTGACTCCCTCAGCACTGAGGCCAGGGCCGATTTGGTCTCCAACTCTGTCACCTTCTCTCACCTAGAAGATAATGTCTTGAACCAAATAACCTCTGGGATTCCTTCCATTTTCCATATTCTGATTCTATGACTCTGCCTCACACTCAGTGCAGAGAACTTCCTAAAGTCTAAATATGACCAATAATCTACCATTTATAAAACTGACTTAAAACCAGACACTATGGTAAGCACAATGCCAAATCTCTCATCCCTCCTTCAGAGGGGAGGAGACCAAACCTTGGCAGTCAGTTAAACATCTTGACCAAATCATTCAGCTCAGGAGCAGGAGGTGGTGTCTGAACCAGGTGACCCAAAGCCTAGGCTTTTTCATTTCTAGGTTATGCTGCCTCTCTGAAATTGCATCACAGGGAATAAACTAGCCTCACAATTAAGCCTAACCCAATTTGTACATTTTTTTCAACCATTACTTGAATAATTTAGATTTTTCTATTTAATTTGTAGTCTGTAGCCAAAGGCTAAATTATTTAGAAAGGTTATCTCATCTTAGTGGTTGCTGAGATGCCATCACTAAAAGACTTAAGCAAATGCCTCCAATTAAGTGCCTTTAAACTCACAAATAAAACTCTTTTTGAGTAGTCATACTACTTTTTATTGATTATACATTTCTGCCTTTGACTAACAAAGAGCAAGTGTTTTGACAATCCAACTTACTCAGATCAAATAGTTCAACAGGGAAAATAAGAAATCACTCAAAGTGGTATAAGTGGTACAAAGTGCAGACACCACTGATTTCTCCTGACATACCAGGGGGTTGGGCACTCAAGGTAGAATGTTAGCATTTCACAGCAACATTCTCTGAAACTGATAAAATCCCATATGCATCTTTGTTTTTTCTCTCTTTTTGGATCTACTCAGATTATGCTTTACTTTTATTTCTCTTTAGTATTCTGAAACAAGGTACCTTAATATTTCATTCTGTTATCAAAAAATTAAATCTCAAAGAAAAGCCAAGATCACATGCTAGTCCTAAATATACTTATGATTAGATTGATCAGATTTAACAAAAATATACCCTGGTTTCTAAGCTTTTAATAGTTATTAGTGTGATTCAGCCCTAACTGGTCTGGCTCAGTGGATAGAGCATCGGCCCATGGACCGAAGGGTCCTGGGTTCGATTCCGGTCAAGGGCATATATCCCTTGGTTGCGGGCACATCCCTGGTGGGGAGTGTGCAGGAGGCAGCTGGTTGATATTTCTAACTCTCTATCCCTCTTCCTTTCTCTCTGTAAAAAATGAAATATATTTTAAAAATAATAAGTGTGATTCAATATACCAAATTCACACAAAGGAAATTACAAAAATAATAGCATAAACTGCTTCAAAATAATACAGGAAGGAGAAACCACGATGGCGGCATAGGTAAATACCTCAACTGCTGCCTCGCACAGCTATTTCAAAACTACAATTAAAAGACAAAACGGACATCATCTGGAACCACAGGAAGGCTGGCTGAGTGGAAATTCTACAACCAGAAGGAAGGAGAAAAGCACACTGAGACTCAGAGGAGCTGAAGGAATCAGAGGTACCAAGGCGTGCATGCAGAGATGGCGGGCAACTGAGTACTTGGCTGGCCTTCTCAAGCAGGAGGGAGACAAAAGCTCCAGACTGCACCGAACCCCAGTTCCGGGAGAGACTCTAGGGATCCATGCTCATTCAGGGAGAAATTGGACTGTCTGGCAGCGGGCGGAACTCGAGGGCGGCTTTCTCTCAGAGGTGCTTGCAGCGATTACCAAGGGACACGGAGACACGGGCCTATTTGGGCAGGGCTGATGGGAAACCAATGGTGTCTGCTCTGCCCTGAGACTCGGCCCCATACAAGCTGAACACAAAGGCTTTGCAAGTCTTGTCTCAAAAAGGTCCCAGGTTCGATTCCGGTCAAGGGCATGTACCTTGGTTGTGGGCACATCCCCAGTGGGGGGTGTGCAGGAGGCAGCTGATTTGATGTTTCTCTCTCATTGATGTTTCTAACTATCTCTCTCCCTTCCTCTCTGTAAAGCAATTAATTATATATATATATATATATATATATATATATATATATATTATGAACAGCAAATACATATCTATCAACAAGTGAATCTAAAAATCAAGTGAATTAAAAAATCTGATGAACAGAATAAACTGGTGAATATAATAGAATCAGGGGCATAGAAAGGGAGTGGACTGACAATTCTCGGGGAGAAAGGGATTTGGGGGATGTGGAAAGAGACTGGACAAAAATTGTACACCTACGGATGAGGACGGGCAAGAGCAGAGGGTGGGGTAGGGACCGGGTGGAGGGGAGCTATGAGGGGGGAAAGAGGAACAACATAATAATCTGAATAAAGATTTAAAATAATAATAATCATACAGGAGGTGCTAGATGGTGTGGTTCAGTGGTTGAGCATCGGCCCATGAACCAGGAGGTCTCAGTTGAATTTCCGATAAGGGAACATGCCCAAGTTGTGGGCTCAGTCCACAGTAGGGGGTGACCAGGAGGCAGCCAATACATGTTTCTCTCTCTGTATTCTTTTCCATTCATCTCTCTAAAAATCAATAGAAACACATTTATTTCTTTTACTTTATTGATTTTTTACAGAGAGGGATAGAGAGTTAGAAACACTGGTTAGAGAGAGTCATCGACCAGCTGCCTCCTGCACACCCCCTACTGGGAACGTGCCCACAACCAAGGTACATGCCCTTGACCGGAATCGAACCCGGGACCTTTCAGTCCGCAGGCCTACGCTCTATCCACTGAGCCAAACCAGTCTCGGCAATAAAAACATATTTTAAAAAGAGAGAAATACCTCAGATTCAAAGATACAAACATAATGAAAGTATAAGGATGGAAAAGGCTATCGTGCAAACAGTACATACAAGAAAGCTGGAATGGCTGTACTATCAGACAAAAATGTTAATGGAGATAGAGGGATATTTTACAATGATAAAAGGGTCAATCCATCTAACGAAGAAAGGCTTTCTACCTGGACCCTCTGTACCTTTCACCTAGCTCCCTGGCTATGGAAGTTCACTGACCCGCACAGAATATGTGCCACCCCAGCCAGAGCCCTGCCCCCTCACCTAGCACCGCGGCTGCCAACCAGTGGTCCGTGAGGTCCAAAAGGCGGGCGGGCCACCGCTGACCTACAGAAATCATCTTATGCTCCATCTCCTCATCATACTACCGACCTGACAACTAAATTCCAACTAATAAATGTTTTAGGAATGACGGAATTAGAGGATACCATTTGGTAACCACCATAATAAATTTTTCAGGCAAAAAAATCACCAATGGATGATAAATCTGGTAAAGTAGAAACAGGATACTTACAGTCACAAAATAACTCCCAAAACTCTGATTAATGACAAAGTGAAAAATAATTTTACAGTAAAGGAACCTTGCAGACACCACCCTAATGAAGTGATCCAAGTTAATAGCACCAGCAATGGGACAAATGGACCCCCGTGCACCTCCTGATAGCATACAATAAGAACACTCAGCCCTAGCTGGTTTGGCTCAGTGGATAGAGCGTCAGCCTGAGGACTGAAGGGTCCCAGGTTCAATTCTGGGTAAAGGCACATGCCTGGATTGCAGGCTTGATCCCCAGGAGGGGGCATGCAGGAGGTAGCCGGTCAATGATTCTCATCATTAATATTTCTCTCTCTCCTCCCTTCTTCTCTGAAATCAATAAAGAAATTTTAAAAATAATTTTATTTTATTTTTTTAATATATTTTATTGATATTATACAGAGAGGAAGGGAGAGAGATAGAGAGCTAGAAACGCCGATGAGAGAGAAACATCGACCAGCTGCCTCTCGCACACCCCCTACCGAGGATGTGCCCGCAACCAAGGTACATGCCCTTGACCGGAATCGAACCCGGGACCTTTCAGTCCCCAGGCCGACGCTCTACCACTGAGCCAAACCGGTTTCGGCAAAAAATAATTTTAAAAAATAAAAAATACTCAGCCCTAGCCAGCTTGGTTCAGGGAAAGAGCATCGGCCTGTAGACTGAAGGGTCGCGGGTTTGATTCTGGTCAAGAGCATATGCCTGGATTGTGGGCTTGATCCCCAGTGGGGGGCGTGCAAGAGGCAGCTGATCAATGATTCTCTCTCATCATTGATGTTTCTCTCTCCCTCTCTGAAATCAATAAAAATACTGTCAAAATGTATACAGGGAGCCCTCAGGTTAAGCCAGAGATCCATTCCTACAGCATGATGTAACACGAAGTCGGAGCCCACCTACATAAGCACCTACGCCACTCACAGGGAGCACATACACAGCAGTAATGAAGTGAAATATTAAAAAAAATTAAAAGAAAGATAACAATTCCTGGCCTTTACTTGTGGTAAATAAATAATAATTTTTAAAAAACAAAGCATATATGTACATACATCAAAATGACAGAACTTTTTTTTTTAATTATAAAAACTGTAAATGGGAGATGGCAACATAACCACGAAACGACTTCAGTCCGCTGTAACTGGAGGACTGCCTGTAATCTGAACCTCATTATGAGGGAATGTCAGACAAGCCCTCGTTTAGGGACATTCTACAAAGTAACTAACATCTTCAAAAGTGTCAAGTCATGCCCTAACCAGTTTGGCTCAATGGATAGAGCGGCAGCCTGCAGACTGAAGGTTCAATTCCAGTCAAGGGCATGTACCAGTAGAGGGTGTGCAGGAGGCTGATCGATGTTTCTCATTGATGTTTCAACTCTCTATCCCTCTCTCTTCCTCAATGTAAAAAAAAAAAAAAAAAAAAAAAATCAATGAAATGTATTTTTTTTAAGTGTCAAATCATGAAAGATGAAAGAAAAGAAAAAACACTAAGGAACTAGTACTTCAGATTAAAAGCCACCACAAAGACAACACTTGAATGAAACATGCAATCCTGGAATGGTTCTTAGACCACAGAGAAAACAATTGGTAAAATCTGAATAAGACCTGTAGATAACAGTTTGACCAAATATGAATTACCTGTGGTCTTGTAACAGAACATCCTTGTTATTAGGAAACACTAAAGGCTCAGCACACGAAATCTATGCACTGGGGGTGAGAGGGTGACCTTCAGCGCGGCAGTCGCAGCCCGTGGTGGATGTCTAACTGCTTAGCCCCACTGCCTACAGGGAGTGAGTGCACAGGCAGGGTCCCTAAGCCTGACCAGCGATCAGGGTTGATTGGGACCTTCCTTTGTTCCATGCCACTCCCTGGTGGTCAGCACATGTCATAACAAGCAATCGTACTCCGGTCTCCCGGTGTAACTCCCCAGAGGACACTTTACATATTAGCCTTTTAGATAGATAGATAGATAGATAGATAGATAGATAGATAGTATTTTTTTAATATTTTTATTGATTTTTTACAGAGAGGAAGAGAGGGGGATAGAGAGTTAGAAACATCAATGAGAGGGAATCATTGATCGGCTGCCTCCTGCACACCCCCTACTGGGGATGTGCCCGCAACCAAGGTACATGCCCTTGACGGGAATCGAACCTGGGACCTTTCAGTCCGCAGGTAGATGCTCTATCCACTGAGCCAAACCAGCCTTGGCACTTACTAAGTATTTAGTAAGTCAATGAGCCCAAAGGGAAGGAAAAAAAAATGGAAACGAAAGCTTTCAAAGTAATCATTTTCTAAAACAAGTCAGCAAACTACAGCCAACAACCTGTTTTTGTCTGGCCTTTGAGGTTAAGCATGTTTTTTAACTTCTTAAAGGTTGTTTTAAAAAAAGAAAAGACTGGAAAAATATGCAACAGAGAAGTTATATGGCCCCCAAAGCCTAAAATACTTACTGAGTCATTACAAGAAAAGCCTGTACTGAAAAACATGGGCTGCGATGTAAAAAACTGCAATTGCTGTTTTATATGAACCAGTGCTTCTATAGGAATCTTCTCTACAGTATTGCTTTTCATGCAAGTTTCATCTGTACATAATTAAGAAATGTTACGAAAGTGCTCTTATTGTCATTTAACATTAAGCTTTACAATGATGTTCAGTTGAGGTTGACCCACCTATTGAAAAAACATCAAGGTATGTATTTTAATAATGTGCATTTGATGACAACACTCTGAGCAAGTTTCATAAGTACAGGGACTCTGTACTGATCACTGAATTAAAAGCAACTAACATAAAATGAAGGGTTAACTGTACATGGATTAAAATAGACTTGAGCCGAAACCGGTTTGGCTCAGTGGATAGAGCGTCGGTCTGCGGACTAAGGGGTCCCAGGTTCGATTCCGGTCAAGGGCGTGTACCTTGGTTACGGGCACATCCCCGGTGGGGGGTGTGCAGGAGGCGGCTGGTCGATGATTCTCTCTCATCGACGTTTCTAGCTATGTTTCTCTCTCATCAACGTTTCTAGCTCTCTATCCTTTCCTTTCCTTTCCTCTCTGTGAAATATCAATAAAATATATTTAAATAAATAAATAAATAAAATAAAATAGACTTGAGACATATCAAACAACTTGTGAACCTCATGTGAATCCTGATTAGAACAAATTGTAAAAGAAAAGTAAACTGAGGAGACAAACACTCAAAATTGTGCTTTTAGCTTGTGCAATAAAAGCAAGAAAAAGAAATAAAGGCTTGCCCTAGCCGGTTTGGCTCAGTGGATAGACTGCTGGCCTGCGGACCAAAGTGTCCTGGGTTCAATTCCAATGAATGGCACACACCTTGGTTGCAGGCTTTTCCCCAGCCCCGGGCCCTGGACAGGACTCATGCAAGTGGCAACCAACCAATGTCTTTCACATCAATGTTTCTCTGTCTTTCCCTTTCTTTTCCACCCTCCCTAAAAATAAATGGAAAAATATCCTCAATAGAGGATTAACAAGAAAAAAGAAAAGAAAGAAAGGCACAATGATTGGATAGGAAGAAAACTGTCTTTAAAAGACCACATAGCCCTGACAGGTTTGCTCAGTGGATAGAGCCTGGGCCTGCAGACTGAAGGTCCCGGGTTCGTTTGATTCCAGCCAAGGGCATGTACCTTGGTTATGGGCACATCCCCAGTAGGGGGTGTGCAGGAGGCAGCTGATTGGTGTTTCTCTTTCATCAATGCTTCTAACTCTCTCTCCCTGTCCCTTCCTCTCTGTAAAAAATCAATTTTATATATATATATATATATATATATATATATTTTTTTTTTTTTTTTTTTTTTTTAAAGACCACATAATTGCCCAGCCAGCATGGCTCAGTGGTTGAGCAGTAACCTATGAACCAGGAGGTCACTGTCGAGGCACATGCCCAGGTTACAGGCTCAATCCCCAGTAGAGAGCATGCAAGAAACATCCTATCAATGACTCATCATTGATGTTTTTATTATCTTTCCCTTCCTCCATAAACTCAATAAATACATATTTTTTAAAGACCACATAATAATTTATGCAGAAAATCCCAAGTGAATCTGCAAAAAAGCTACTACAAATAAGAGAGTTTAGCAAGGCTAATTCAAAATGGATTAATGTCCTAATGATCATAAAAGGTTTAAATAAAACTTTAAAACAAACATGGAGCTCTTTATGACTCTGAATTAGACAAAGATTTCAGATAGAACATGGGGGAAAAAGATAAAACAAAAAATGATAAATTAAACTTCATCAAATATTTAGTCTATTTTTTTAAATGTATTTTTATTGATTTCAGAGAAGGCAGAGGAAGAGAGAGAGAAACATCAATGATGAGAGAGAATCGTTGATAGAATGCCTCCTGCACATCCCTTACTGGGGATCAAGCCTGAAACTAAAGCATGTGCCCTGACTGGGAATCGAACCACTTACCTCTTGGTTCCTGGGTAGATGATGCTCAACCACTGAGCCACATCAGCTGGACTTAAGTAGTCTATTCTTTGAAAGATACTGTTAAAATGAAGTCAATCCGCAGACAAGGAAATGCTTACAAAAAATATATGATAATGGGTTTATACCCAGTATTTATAAAGAACCCATATAACGTATTAATAAAATAAAGATTAAAAAAGAGTAAGTGTGGCCCTAGCCTGTTTGGCTCAGTGGATAGAGCATTGGCCTGTGGACTGAAAGGTCCCAGGCTCAATTCCAGTCAAGGGAACGTACCCGGATTGTGGGCTCGATCCCCAGCGGGGGAGGGGGGGTATGCAGGAGGCAGTTAATCATCCATGTTTCTATCTCTCTCTCCCTCTCACCTCTCTCTGAAATCAATAAAAATATATTATGAAAAATAAGTGTGCAAAAGACACTCATTTAACCAAATAAGATTTATTGGGTAAAATAAAAGACTGACAATACAACTACTAGTGAGGATGCTGAACTGAAACTGCTGGTGGGAAGGGGAATGGTACAGGTACTTGGGAAAGTTTGGCAGAGGTTCTTATAAAGTAAAACATACTTAGACAACCGAGCAACCCCACTCCTAGGTAGTTATTCAAGAGCAACGAATGTGAATGTTCATAGTTGGTTTATTCATAATAGTCAAACACTGAAAGCAGCCCAGATGTCCAATATCTGGTAAATAAATAAGCAACTGTGATAATACAGTTGGCCCTCTGTATCAGTGAGTTCTGGAGGTCCTTAGGGCAGAATCATGCCATTTCTATTGGTACTGTCACCATACAAAATAATTATACAACTCATTATAGTTTTCATCATTTTGCTCATTTACCACCTGTTTTTCAAAACGTTTGACCTACATTCACTCATCCTACAACTATTTCACCATGCCCGGGTATCAGATTTATACAATCAAAATATTTCATTGATCCAGAACTCTAGAACCAGGCTAGTTGTATAGATGTAATGAGCATTTTTTGGCACAGTAAGAATATCGCATGCTTCCAAATGCCCCCCATAAAGATATAATAATGCTCTTCCCCCCAGATATTCACATGGCAGGCTGCTTTTTGTTATTTAGATCTCAACTTATATGTCACCTCTTCAGAGGCTTTGCCTGACCACCTCTAACTACTGTTATAGCACCATTTTAGTACTTGACTAATAGTATATTATAGTACTTATCTGACATTTCATTTATTATGTATTCATCTTTCTGTCTGTCTACTTTCCAGCCCCAGAATATAAACTCCAGGAAGGCTAACACTTCTGTCTCATTCACCACTGTGCGCCCAGGACATGAAGAGAGAGCCTGGCACAGTAAATACTCTTCAACTGTAGGGTAAATTAAGTACAGAGCATAGTTTATGTGAATTATAACAAGTATTGACTAATTAAATTTCACTTTATAGTACAGAAACACTATAGCTGTCAAAGACAATTAACTAAAAACTAGAAATCTAATTCCAGCTCTTCTGGTTAGTTCAGGTGAGTCACTTTGTTCTTCCCATTTTCATTTTCTTAATAAAAATGGAAATTTTATAATTAGTAATTATTGGAAACTATTTCCTCACTGAAAAGATGTGTCAAACAAAGTGGTGTCCAGCCAGTGTGGCTCAGTAGTTGAGTGGTGGCCTATGAATCAGAAGGTGATGTTTCCATTCCTGGTCAGGGCACATGCCCAGGGTGCAGGCTCAATCCCCAGTGGGGGACTTGCAGAAGGCAGCCAATCAATGATTGTCTCTCATTGATGTTTCTGTATCTTTCTCCCTTCCTCTCTAAAATCAATGAGAATATTTTTTAAAAAGCAATCCTGAAAAAAGAAGAACAAAGTAGGTGGGATCTCAATACCAGATTTCAAGCTGTATTACAAAGCCACTGTTCTCATAACAGCCTGGTTCTGGCACAAGAACAGCAATGGAATAGAATAGAGAATCCAGATATCAACACAAACCACTATGCTCAATTAATATTTGACAAAGGAGGCATGAACATACAATGGAGTCAAGACAGTCTCTTCAATAAATGGTGTTGGGAAAATTGGACAAATACATGCAAAAAAATGAAACTAGACCACCAACTTACACCATACACAAAAATAAACTCAAAATGGATAAAGGACTTAAATGTAAGACAGGAAACCATAAAAATACTAGAGGAACCATTCCACAGGCAGCAAAATCTCAGACATATGCCGAAGCAATTTCTTCACTGATAACACTCCTAGGGCAATGGAAAATAAACAAATGGGACTGCATAAAATAAAAAGCTTTTGTACAGCAGAAGAAACCATCAACAAAACAACAAGAAAGCGCACGGTGCCGAAAACGGTTTGGCTCAGTGGATAGAGCGTCAGCCTGCAGACTTAAGGGTCCCAGGTTTGATTCCGGTCAAGGGCATGTACCTTGGTTGCAGGCACATCCCCAGTGGGGGGGAGGGGGGGTGCAGGAGGCAGCTGATCGATGTTTCTCTCTCATCAATGTTCCTGACTTTCTATCCCTCTCCCTTCCTCTCTGTAATAAATCAATAAAATGTATTTTTTTTAAAAAGAAAAAAAGTGCACTGTATTGGAGAACAGATTTGCCAATGTTATTACCGATAAAGGTTTAATCTCCAACATTTACAGGGAACTCATACAACTTAATAAAAGGAAGATAAATGATCCAATAAAAAAATGGGCAACGGACCTGAATAGAAACTTTTCAAAAGACAGAAGGAATGCCAAGAGACACATGAAAGCATGTTCAAAGTCACTAATCATCAGAGAGATGCAAATCAAAACAACAATGCAGTACCATCTCACACCTGTCAGAATGGCTATCATCAACAAATCAACAAATGAACAAACAAGTCCTGGTGAGGATGCAGAGAAAAAGGAACCCTGTTGCATTGCTGGTGGGAATGCAGACTGGTGCAGCCACTGTGGAGAACAGTATGGAGTTTCCTCAAAAAACTGAAAATGGAACTCCCATTTGACCCAGTGATCCCACTTCTAGAATATATCCCAAGAAACTAGAAACACCAATCAGAAAGGATATATGCACCCCTATGTTCATAGCAGCACAATTCACCATAGCTAAGATTTGGGGACAGCCTAAATGCCCATCAGCAGATGAGTGGATTAAAAAACTGTGGTACGCCAAAACCGGTTTGGCTCAGTGGATAGAGCGTCTGTCTGCGGACTGGAAGGTCCCAGGTTCGATTCCGGTCAAGGGCATGTACCTTGGTTGTGGGCACATCACCAGTGTGGGGTGTGCAGGAGGCAGCTGATCGATGTTTCTAGCTCTCTATCCCTCTCCCTTCATCTCTGTAAAAAATCAATAAAATATATTTTTTAAAAATAAAATAAAATAAAAACTGTGGTACATCTACACAATAGACTACTACGCTGCTATAAAAAAGAAGGAATTCTTGCCATTTGCAGCAGCATGGATGGACCTGGAGAGTGAAATAAGCCAGGCAATGAAAAAAAAATACCACATGATCTCACTCACTTATGGAAAATAAAGAACATTATAACCTGATGAACAGAAACAGTAAAGCATCAAACAGACTGTCAAATTACAGTGGGAAGGCTCGAGTGTTGGGGAGGAATGGAGGAAGAGATCAACCAAAGGACTTGTATGCATGCATATAAGCACACCAATGGACACAAGACACTGGGGGTGGGGAGTGGGAAGAGGTCATGCGACAGGGATAGGGGAGGCTGGGGGAAGGTCAATGGGGGGGGATATATGTATTACTATGCGTAAAACTTTAAACAATAAAATTAAATTAAAAAAAGAAATAACAATCTAGTAATTTGAGCTAAATAACGTGCATTGAACAATGAAAAATGTTAAGTGTCTTCTGTATATCCAATGTGTTCCTAAGTCCAGAATGAACAGGAGGTTTTGAAGCTTGCAGACCCAACATATGAACATTCTACTGGGCATCTCTTCCCAAAAATAAAAAGTAACCTCTTAAAAATCTCAAGTGTCACTAGAGAAGCATTAGACCCTTTTAATTAATGGACTGGCAAACTAGCAGTGTTTGTAGGTCTGACAAAGCTTCAGCAGTCGCGCTACTTACTGTAGCCTTCTCCCAAACTTCTCTCTCTAGCTACAAACTTCCAAGTTTTCCCATTTCATTAATTTGCTTTATCTTTTGCTGATTATCAATGACTAAAGATGGCACTTTTCTGATTTGTCCTTCAGAATAATTCATCCGCCCCAAGACGTCATTTCCTTACTACTTAAAATTTTTTTAAATCATTTCTATCACAATTAAATGCTGACACTGTCAATACTCAGTACTACACTTGTTGAAAGTGATAGATTTGACAACAAACTATGTTCAAGTACAGAAAACACACAGAATTTTTAAATGATAGGGATGGTTGACTATAAAATGACCATAAACATACAAACAAAAATACCTCCTGCCTGTAAGGTTAACCCACCTTTGTTCTGGGGTATAATGTAGCTTTGCTCCTATCTCAAGGAGAAAGTTTGTAAGTGGAGGAGCAGCAGAATTTAAGTGCAATGAAAGCCAAAGCTGTAAGAGGAGGAAGGAATCACATTTTCCTGGGGTAAATATGGAGAGACACTGTGCAAGAGCGAATGTGAGCTAAGCCTTTGAAGACTTATGCTTAAGAGGACACGATGACTAGATTGGAAGAATCTGACTTATGCTAGAGAATAAATACATTGTGCAGTCTGTGGATTGGCTTGACTATCAGAGTGAAGAGTCTGATTTTGACTCAGCTAGTAATGAGAGCCACTCAGTTTCTCAATAGAAAGAGGACACGATGAAAGATGTTTGGGGAGATTGTTATGGCTCTGAAGTGTGTACAAGTACCTGGATAGGAAGTGACCGATCAGGAGGCTTGCTAAGTACAGTCAGCAAATACCTTCTGGTACCCACGCCGGGGGGGGGGGGGGGGGGGGGGGGGGGGGGGGACGACCAACCACCCGCCTTCTCTATTCACAACACTTCTCTAAAACTTTATTTTGAATTTAAGTTCTTAAGTTAAAAAAGACAAACACATTCTTCCACTTGAAGTAACAGAAACATATGTGACAGAAAACAAAAACAATGACTTTTTCTGGATAATCTTTTCTTTATTACTGAATAAACAACAAATTTTAAAAACAAGTGAAATGTTACAGGTCCTAACAGCTGGGTAGTTCCTTTGGTTAGAGCATCGGCCCCATATGCCAAGGTTGCACGTTGGAATCCCGGTCAGGGTACACACAAGAAGCAGCCAATAGCCCTGGCCCGTGTGGCTCAGTTGGAGGCGTGCCAGGCCTACACCAAGAGGTCTCAGGTTTGAACACCAGTCCGGTTCCGGGCAAGGCACATCAGATTCCAGACTCCATCCCCAGGAGGGACC
The DNA here is from genome assembly GCA_963924515.1 of Vespertilio murinus. Taxonomy (NCBI): domain Eukaryota; kingdom Metazoa; phylum Chordata; class Mammalia; order Chiroptera; family Vespertilionidae; genus Vespertilio; species Vespertilio murinus. The sequence continues at coordinate 9,249,758 of OZ004720.1, read as the reverse complement.
AGCCAGGAGGCAGCTAATAAATGTTTCTTTCTCTTCCTCCCTCTCTTTCTAAAATCAACAAAAACATTAAAAATAAAAAGCAACCAATGAGTGCATAAATAAGTAGAATTTCTCTCTAAAAAAAAGTCAATAATTTTTTAAATAAAATGTTAGGGAAAAGAGAACAAGATTTTAAAGTCAGCTATGCAGCCAATGATAGAAGTCTGACAAATAATCTGTGGCCTTAGTTTCCTCACCTGTAAAGAGAATGAGAACTAAAAATTACCAGAGCCACTTTAACTCCAAATCGGTATGATTCTCAAATACTGAGGGAGGTTCTATAACGTGCCAAGAATGGAAAGCAATAAAAATGTAGTATCTCATTTTTAAGGAAGTGATTCTTTTCTCCTTTTAGTGGATACAGACACTGAATCTCAGAGTGAGTGACTTGTCCATTCATTCATTCATTCATTCATATATGTGACTCTCTTAGTGCCAAGCCTGTTCAGGGAAATTAGGATACAGTAATGAACAAAATAAAGTTCTCACCCTCACAGAGATGAATTTTATAGTTACCAAAGGGTGAAATCCTATATAAAATGAAGGATGCCCCATTAAATTTAAATTTCAGATAAATAATGATTTTGTTCCACATAATTTGTGACATATTTAATACCAAAAAAAAAATTGGTCACTGTTTACCAGAAATTCAAGTTTAACTGCAAATTCCTTCCTCAATCCTGTAAGTACATCTAAGTATATCTACATAGTGACTCTGATTATATCAATGAAAAATTAGTCTACATTGCAACACAGTATATATACATCAAGTGAAACAGAACTTCTTTAAAACAATTCTTAAGCAATGCATTTTAACATCTTCTATTCTTTTTCATTTTTCTAAAAATGTTGGTCATGACCTACTGCAGGGGTTTTACAATCTAAGGAGTCATGACCTGCAGTTTAAAAAACATGTCTTTGATATGAAAAACAAGTTAACCTTGCCTTGTGTCTCTCTTAAGAGCACAAGTAACTACACTGTGCTATAAAACAGTAATGCCCGTGGGGTCTACTATGGATAGAGCTAAAAACTTAGTTAACCAGGATTGGGTCCAGTCAGTCATGCACCATACAACATTTCAGTCTACAATGGACCACATAAATGATGTGACAGTGGACCTATGAGATTATAATGGAGCTGAAAAATTCCTATCGCTTAATAATGCTTTTACTCATGTGTTTGTGGTGATGATGCTGGTGTTAACAGACCTGCAGTGTAGGCAGGCATATAAAAGTATAGCATGTACAATCCCAGTAGTAGGCTATACATGGTTGGCAAACTCATTAGTCAACAGAGCCAAATATCAACAGTACAACAATTGAAATTTTTTTGAGAGCCAAATTTTTTAAACTTAAACTTCTAACGCCACTTCTTCAAAAGAGACTCGCCCAGTCCATGGTATTTTGTGGAAGAACCACATTCAATGGGCCAAAGATGGCTCTTGAGCCAGTTTGCCGACCACATTTCGATTTGTGTAGGTACACTCTAACTTCGCCTAAGGATGCATTGCTCAAAACGTATCCCCATCAATAAGCTGCTCTGAACTATTTTTTGAGCTCCTAGGCCTCCCCTTTTAAAAAATATATTTTTAATTGATTTTTTACAGATAGGAAGGGAGAGGGATAGAGAACTAGAAACATTGATGAAAAACATTGACCAGCTGCCTCCTGCACACCCCCTACTGGGGATGTGCCCGCAACCAAGGTATATATATGCCCTTGACTGGAATCGAACCTGGGACCCTTCAGTCCGCAGACCACCACTCTATCCACAGAGCCAAACCGGTTTCAGCTGTGCCCCTTTTTTATAATTCTCCCATCTCTTAACTTTCTATCATACCATCATTTCTAATTGCCGTCAATATGTTTGCCCCTAAACGTTTTACCTTTCTACTTACTGGCAACTGAAATTTAAAAAAAGCAAACTTACAGAATCATGTGTAAGTAAAAGCAAATAAACTCTAAGAGACTCCCTGAAAAACTCTCCTTTCTATAATCTGCAAAGACCTTAACTCTTTTCTCTACCTAATTTTCATGTGTCTCAGGAATGAAAACAGTGAAACTACACAAGTTCCATAAAAATGTTTCTGATCCGCAAAAGAAAAATGCATGATTTGGTTCCAAACCAATCTTTTCTTTCTTTAAACTAGAACTATAATCAAGATTAATCTTGGCTATTTACAAAAAATTGGTGCTAAGAATATTTTAACCTATGATTTATAAAAAGCAATATGAACATAAACTGGTATCACAAATACTAACCCAGGTAAATCCTCTCAAGGTAATATTTACAAGGGGACAACATTCTAAAGTTGATATACTTGATAAAAAATAATCCACGCTCATTTGTAATTACATTACAGACAAGCCTCATACCACAAACTGATGGGATTTACAAAGACTCCATTATAGGATGCCATTTTATCCTGTTTCCAAAATGTAGTTAGCTATTCATCATGGCATGAAATTGATATTTTATAGCCACTTGACTCTACTTCAGGGTTTAAAGTATAAATTATCTACATAATTTTTTTTATTTAAAGGGAATTCCAAATCTCATATGCATACAACTGCAAATAATTTTCAGTAAATAAAATCTAAGGTTAGTAATAGTTGTAGCAAATTTTCGTAAACAACCCAAATCCGTAACAATACTAAACCATTAAAAGTAACAAAACTGCCGAGACCGGTTTGGCTCAGTGGATAGAGCGTCAGCCTGCGGACTGAAAGGTCCCGGGTTCGATTCCGGTCAAGGGCACATCCCCGGTGGGGAATGTGCAAGAGGCAGCTGGTTGATGTATCTCTCTCATCGACGTTTCTAACTCTCTATTCCTCTCAATTCCTTTCTGTGTAAAATCAATAAAATATATTAAAAAAAAAAGTAACAAAACCAAGGAGTTAACATTAGAGTTCATACCACATGTGTATAAAAGCACATATATGTATATTTTAAAGATAAGAAACTAGACTTCCTATTTTAGCAAGCCAAACTCAAGGCTACAAAAGGGTATCCTGAAGGGCAAAGACTATCTGTGGTTGTATCTTCTTTAAAATGCACATCGTGATCTTGTGTATGTCTTCGTTCTGCATGTATTTAAAGGGAAGAATGTCATAAATTCTACAAATATATTGCATTAAGTCCCCTAGCCTCTCAAGCTTAGGGTTTCCCCTTGCTGTTGTAATAAGACTTTCTGTTACCCTTCATGCTCAAATTCTAGTTTTAGGGGAAACAAATATTTAAAAAGACAGTAAATACTGCTGAATCCAATACAGTAAGTACCATATAATGCCATTCTATTTAACGTATGTATGTATATGTTCACAACTATCTCAAAAGAAAGATTGTAGGCCATGTTAATTTTACAGGAATTTGGACTTTGTTTTTTGGTTCTCTAACATTCTTACTTTTCTACAGTGAGCATTTAAAACTGTTTTTCAGCCCTAGCTAGTTTGGCTCAGTGGGTAGAGTGTGGGCCTGTGGACTGAAGGGTCCCAGGTTCGATTCCTGTCAAGGGCACATGCCTGGGTTGCAGGCTCTGTCCTCAGTGGGGGATGTGTGCCTCAGTGGGAGGCAGCCTATCAATGATTCTCTTTCATCATGGATATTTCTCTCTCTTTCTCTCTCTCTCTCTCTCTCTCTCTCTCTCTCTCTCCCCCTCTCCCTTACTCTCTGAAATCAATAAAAATATATTCTTAAAAACAAACAAACAAAAAACCCACCTGTTTTTCTGCCCTATTGGCGTGGCTCAGTGGTTGAGTGTCAATCTATTAACTAGGAGGACATGGTTCAATTCCCGGGTTGGAGACATGCCCAGATCACAGGCTTAATCTCTAGTGGGGGTCAAGTGGGAGGCAGCCAATCAATTATTCTCTCTCATCATTGATGTTTCTCTCTCTCTTACTCTTTGAAATCCATAAAAAGATTTATTTTTTTAAAACCGTTTTCAGCTGAAACCGGTTTGGCTCAGTGGATAGAGCGTCGGCCTGTGGACTGAAAGGTCCCAGGATCGATTCCAGTCAAGGGCATGTACCTTGGTTGCGGGCACATGCCCAGTAGGGGGTGTGCAAGAGGGAGCTGACCAATGATTCTCTCTCATCAATGTTTCTAACTCTCTATCCCTCTCTTCTTCCTCTCTGTAAAAAATCAATAAAATATATATTTTAAAAAAATAAAAATAAAAACCGTTTTCAAATTATAAAGACAAGACTTTCAATAAACTGACATAGTAGTTATACAAGGACTGTATCAATTTATTAATTTCAAGAATATATCTGTTCTGGACACTGGTTCATGTACCGTATTTGCTGGCGTATAAGACGACTTTTTGGCCCTGAAAAATATGCCTCCAAGTGGGGGGTAGTCTTATACGGCGAGTATATAACAAACTCTGTATTTTGGGTGGAAATGTTAGGGGGTCGTCTTATACGCCCAGTCTCTTATACACCGGCAAATACGTATTTTTCAGGGCCAAAAAATCGTCTTATACGCCGGCAAATACGGTACATCTCTTTATTATACTATAAGCAGCGTAAGTTTAGGGACCACATTCTACACATATCCGAAAGCTCTAAATTTTATATATATGCTATATAAAATCTCTCAAAATGTTTTAAATGGAAAGTAGTTTACAACACATCTGCCTAAAAATTTGCAGCTCTAATTTGTTTGACACGCACCTTTATGGAGAATAATACTATTCTACATAGGATGTTCATCTTCAAAAGCAGAAGAAATTCTTTTTTAATAGAAAAATATAAAGGACATCAAAAACATTAAAATATAGCTCAACCTATTTCCAATCATAAGTAATGCTTGTAAAGTTAAGGGTTCAAGTGTCTATATTACAAATTCTAGAGTTAGATGCTGCAATCTCTCAAAAGCTTTATGCCAGCTTCATATTCATTGATGAGTAAATTTTCTAATAAAAATATCCCTTTTTTTGAAGTCTAACACCCAAGAGGCAAAAAAACAAAACAAAAACAAAACCTCAAGAGGAAAAAGCACTCTATTTTTATTTTAGTAACAATCTTGCTTAAAAGACCACTGTATCAACCTCTTAAAATGATGGCATGCTAACAGTCATAGATGACCCACCCATATAACCTTTGAAAAAAGAAAAAAGTAGCTTTACTTTAAAAGATACAGTAGCAGATAGATCCTTAAGTCTCTATTTACATCTCCACTGAAGTTGTCACAATCATTTGAAATAGCTACAAAAAGAGGGTTTTGTTCAGGCTCAGCATTTTATATAGTATCAAAATACTATTACTATCTAGCCAAAATAGAAAATTAAAAGTTCTGGGGGTAAAATTTTTTTCTAAAAACTTAAAATCCATTTCAAGGTATAAAAACATTTTGCTATGGTGAATGTAAGTCCTAACACAGCTGTAGCTATTTAGAGAGAAAAAAAAATCCTCCCCTCTAAGTCGAAACATATGGCTATTAAATAGCTATGATATGAGTTAACATCCCCTTCGTAAAATTGTAACTGTTTCTCTAATTAGAGGAACACAGAAAATACAAGTTTACAATTTAACCAAAAAAGGAACACCATGACTGATACCATTAATGTTTTGACTTTTAAGAATGGAAAATCTTTAAAAGCAAGGATAGACATTTTTCTTTGATGAGCAATATGATATAGGATTTTGCCCAATGGTAAAAAGTATATTTTCTCTAGATACTTGGAATGAAAATTAAACTGATTAAGTAAAATAAGCCAGATAGAAAAACAAAATGTACCTCTTTTAACAGCCATTCACAGCTTGCCTCTAATGACTTAACTGCCAATTAACATTTTTGGTCCAACTTCAAATTTGGTTATTATCAATAACCATATAAAAGGATGAAATTAACAAAGGATAATGCAGTTTAAACCTTATAAATTACAAATGGGGCTATGTGACTAATTAATCTCGATTAAAAGCAAATGACTACCTCCTTCAAAATTTTGCTCAAATGTTACCTACTCTCTGCCCCCATACTCCCATATTACTCCCTTAATATGAGATAGTCTCATATTAGAGGGGAGCATAAATACAGCTTGCTAATTTAATGTTATGTTTATGGTCTGGTTCACAGTCGAATGTAAACTACTACCTCTTATTCATTGAGATATCCCAAGTACCTATACCTGCCTTATACATATATTTTCAATAAAGTATCAGTGATGTGTTCACTGAACAAATGTAGATGTTTTTAAGCTTCTCTAAAAGTAAAGAGATGAACACGTCACTGAAATTTAAATGGGAGCATGATGAACAATCACACTAAACTGCAGCATAAGTTCTACATTGCAAGGCCTTCCGAGAAAGAAGCAGTAAAAACACTAAAAAGTGAAAATTACTAAAGTTTTTATTCACCCTTTATACAATAAAATAAAATCCTGTTATATTATTTAGAATAGAGACTATGGTTATAGGTTGTAAACCCACCATTTCTTTTTAAAGTGGGGAAAAGGAAAAGATATGGGTTAACCAGTGCTAATTCCCCATAGTGCCAGGAAACTACATAAAAGATACCAAAAATAAACTGGTCATGGAGCAATACTAATAAATACTTTGATGAATGAGGGAAGTTGACAAAACAACAAATCACCAAAAAAGCTTCAGAACAAGTCCTCAGGACTTTTATTCCTCTACTTAGTAGAAATAGCAACACAATACATAAACCATGTGTTTTCCTTAATACTAACAGTCCCCGTTTTCAAAGCAGCTCCCCATATATTATTTCATAAAGTCCTCAGGGACACCAAATTCAAACTCAAAGTGCTAACAAAAGCACTTAATAATGTATGCACTTCGCCCGCTAAGTACACCTTTTCTTTGAAAATCCCTCACCGTTTCTGACAAACTACGAAGAAACTGTTCCATAGAAGAGCCACCTTCTTGGCACTGGAAACTGACACTAGTCCTCCGAAGAGGAATATGGCACAGCTAGCAAGAGCCATAAAAATCTTCAAGCCCTTTGACCTAGTAAAACCACTCCTGGGAACTTTCTCTAAGGAAATAATTAGACTGAACCAAAAAGCTGTTAGTATATAATTTTAAAACATAATTCCCAACTAGAGAATGGTTAAGAAGAAATCTTTAAAAAAAAAAAAAGTTAAAGAAAAAAAGCAAAACACAAAATAATCATCTGGTCACTAAAACTACATAAAAATGAAAAGGTAAAAGAGCCAAAATAAGAATTGGAATTAAGGTAAAATCATGACCAAGTATTAACAGTGTGGTTACAGTTACATTGTTCTAAGGGGGGGGAACCACCTCCTGAAACACACATGACAAAAACAGAATAAATTTTTGAAAGCCAGACCAATCCACCCCCCCCCCCAGTCAACTATGAATAAATGTTGTGTTATTTAAAACTGGCGTGAATTTCTAGACTTTCAAAAATATTTTCCTATCTCTAAACACGGCAAACCCCATGCTGCATTTTCTTTCTTCACCCTCAGTCTCAAACTTATTTTAACAGCCGATACACTCCAACACAAGTGAGGACACTTGAGAAATAATTGGTTTATGAAGAACTCCGTTAACAGTGATTCAAATGGAAAGAATTCTACAAGTACAGAGATCTGCACAATAATAAAACTTCACATTATATGAACCCAATACATCAAACAAAACTCCACATTCTTAAAAAAAAGAGAGGGCCACAATTTATAAATTGTAAAAGTAAAAGAACTGAGAGCCTATGCAGGTTAAAAGCTCAGTTTTAAGTCTTACTTGAATGAGTTGAACATATCTGCCAGATTTCTGATACCTAAGAAGGAAAAATCAACGCATCCTTTTCCTAAAAAATTGTATTTAAATTTTTTCCATTTTTCATTATGGATGCCACTGAGAAAGGGAAGCTTAAGTTACAGAATCCTAAGTGGACAAAGTGGGGGCAAATAGGCACTTCATTTCAACTATTAGCTAAATATCAGATGATAGCTTTTGTAGGAAAACTGTCTAGGGAGAGGGGAGTAGGGTAGAAGTCAGAAAACCAACGTCCCCCCCGCCCCAACGAAGGCAGCAGCACCACGTCAAAATCAGTTCAGTTTCCTCTAAAACGAAATGCTAAAAACCTGTTTTCAAAAAGAAAATCCGATGCATGATTTTACCTTCATTGCCAACTCCCCCAGCTGGGATTAACGAGGGAGGGGGAGCCCCTAAACCCCACCTTGTGCAGCTCAGGAGGTCCATTTCGGCAGCCCTGCCAGCGCCGCCCAGGCCGCAGGGCGGCAGGCCCGGGGGAAGCGGACTGGCGTGCCCTTGGCGAGCCCTGGCGGCGCTCCCCAAGTTAAGGACACCGGCCACAAAGGAATGGAGTCTATGGACACTTGCCGCCCCGTCTGAACACGAAGCATTTTCTTAGCTCTGGAAATGCGAACTGACACCCACCACCCCCCGTGCACCGGCCTTCCCCGCGCACACACACCCCCTCCCGGGCGGCCCCGTTACCCAAGACCACACGGAGCCCCCGTTACCCAAGACGCACACCCGGCTTCGGGGCGCTTACGGGCGAGACCACGCGGGCCGGCACCCGCATTTCTGACCCCGGGAACCCCCACCAGGTCCGCTGCAGCCATCCCTCTCCCCCTCCAGATTTGCAAACCCTGGGGCTCGGGGGGGACATGCGCAGCGGGCCCGGCGCGGCCCCCGGGCGCCCGTCGGGCCCGGCCTTGCCCGCGGGGCTCCCCAGGCGCCTTCCCTCCCGCGGCCTCGGAGCGGCAATGCGGCTCCGGGCGCCACCCGCGCGGGAGAGGCCCCGGCGGGGGAAGGACGGAGGCCGCGAGGGGGCCGGGCCCTCCCCACCCCACCCCCTCCCCAGGTGGGGGAGGGCGGGCCGCTGCGGGAGGCCGGGGGCCGAGCCCCGGCCTCGGATGTAGACGCGGGGCTGCAGGGGCCCCCGCCCGCCCCAGCCCCGGCGCCCCGCGGTCCTCCAGGGGCGGGGGGAGGGGAGGAGAAGCGGGGTGAGGGCCCCGGGAGGCCCCAGAGGTTCCAGATGTGCCCTGCGGCTGCCCCTCCGCGGGGAGGGGGCCGCTTCAGCCCTACACCCGCCTCCCCCGTTAACCCCAACCGGGGGAAGTTGGCAAGTTTTCGAGAGGCCGAACCCCAACGTCACGACCCTTCCACGTTCATGTTTAAATTGGGGGGTTCGGGGTGGGGGAGGCGCTGCCCAAGCATCCCCCCCCTCCGTGCGGGGCGGCGGCGGCGGCGGCTTTCGGGAGGTGGGACCGGGGCTGACAATCGCCGCGAACCCGCGACCCGCTCCCCAGCACCCCCCCGAGAGGAGGGGAGGCCGCCCGGGGCTTCCATCTTGACCGTTTGGGGAGGGGAGGGGGTGCCGCAGGGGCCGGGCCCGGCCTGACGTGCCCCGAGGGAGCCCGGGGCGCCTCCCGCCCGCCCGCCCGCCCAGCCCCCCGGGCTCCGGGCCGGAGCGGGGAGCCCCACCCCCACTGCGGGCCCCCGGCCCACCCTCCCCCACCCCACCCCACCCCCAGCCCGGCCCGGCCCGGCCCGGCCGGTCACGGGGCGGGGACAGCGCTGGGGCCGCGGGGGAGGGGATGCGAGGCCCGGGCTCGCCCGGCGCGGAGAGGACGGGGGGTGGGGGGGCTGGGGCGCGACACCCACCTGCCCAGGCCGGGCCGCCCGCTGCCGGCGCCCGCCGCCGCCGCCGCCGCCGCCGAGGACGAGGAGGAAGCCGGGGCCGAGGACGAGGGCGGCGGGGCGGCGGGCGACGTGAGGAGGCCTCCGCCGCCGCCGCCGCCGCCACCGGGCTTGCGGGCGCCGGCGGCCGCGGACGGCGGCTGCTGCTGCTGCTGCTGCTGCTGCTGCTGGGGCTTCAGCGACATGGTGCGGGGCCCATACACCGGCCCGCACGCCGGGCGGGGACAGCCGGGGGCCGGGCGCGCCGAGGAGGAGACGCCGCCGGAGCGCGGCGGGGACGCGCGGGCGCCGAACGGGGAGGCGCGGGGCGGCGCGGCCGGGGGGGCGCCGGGGCCCGCGACGGGGAGAAGGAGCACGACGAAGGGGCGGGGGGGCCCGCCGAAGCCGAGGAGCTGCCGGGAGCCGGGCCGGGACGCGCCGCCGCCGCCGCTGCCGCCGCCGTGGCCGTTGCTACCAAAACAGTCTGAGGCGGAGGGTGGCGAGCGCAGCCCGGAGGGAGGGGGGCCGGGGCCGGGGCCGGGCGGAGGAGGAGCGGCGGAGGGATACGGGGCCGCCGCCGCCGCGTTGCCGCCGCCCCGCCGCTCGGGCCGCGGCAGCGAGTGCCGCCCGGGCCCCCGGGCCGCGGCGAAGCGGCGAGGCTCGGTGGCCGCGGCGGGGCCCCGAGGACCCGCGGCTGCCGAGCGCATCGGAGGCCGAGGGCGGAGAGGCGGCGGTCGGCGGCGCTGCCTGGCCTGGCGCGGAGGCGCAAGGATGGAGGGGGGACTCTTTACCGGAAGTCGGAAGGGTCGGGCGGAAGCAGAAGGTGAAGCGGCCCCGGGGCCGGGAGGGACACGTGAGGAGCGGGCGCCGCGCTGGACCGCGTTCGCGCGGGGGGTCGGGTGAGGGCCCGGCGGCCCATCCAGTCCGGACCCGCCCTCCTCGAGGCGGGTCTGCCCTTTGGAGAGGGCGTGTCCGTCGTCGCCCGCGGGGCCGGCCTAGTGCCGGGGACGGGAGGGGGAAGCGTTTCTTCCCCGCCCCCCCCCCCCGCCCCCCAATCTCCCTCCCACGTCCTCGGGCCGCGAGGCTGGCTGCCCGAGATTGCCCCCACCTGATGCAACCTAAAAAAAAGGAGGCGGACATCGCCTGGATGTGCGCAGAGCACCTGGAACCCAAGCATCCCGCCGCGTTCTTTGTACCCCCGGCACCTGGCACACGGCGGGCGCTCGGGGCCGCCGGGAGCCTCCACGACAGGCCGTCCTCCCTTTCCGGCCGAGCAGCCTCCCCGCGGGGCCGCTCACATCGGGTCACCTTTTCCCCACTTCGCCCGCCCCCCCCCCCTGCCACGCAGCGACCAACAAAAAGAGGCCTGGGTTATCTGACCTTCATTTGAACCCACTTTCCCCTCACTTGAACTTCTTTTTTCCTCATTCATGAGACTCAAAAGGGAAGTGGACGTGATTGGTAGGGCGGTGGGTAACGGGGTCTCCCTCGGTGGAGACCCGAACGGACCTCCCCTAAGCGTGTGCGAACTTTAGACCTTGGCCCCTTTGGAAGTTTTACTTTAACTCGGGTTGCTAGCCAGCACAGTAGTCCGTTTTAAACATGTGTTGCAATTACACGGGAAGCAAGCAGGTAACTTGATTTTTTTTTTTCCAGTGAAGAATCTAGTTTTGTTTTGGTTTTTTTTAAAAAAAATAATAATAAAGGGAAATACTTTAGGAAATGGTAGGAGGAAAACACCAACATTCCCCTCAATGGCCCGGAACCATCAGATAAAAAGGTAAAGACTTCGAAAAACTTGGAGGATGGGCGCCACGAGTCTCCAGCAGCCAACGTGAAATTAATCTCCTACAAAGTCCAGGCAGAAATGATCATTGTATTCTTCAAACAGCTGAAAAGGAGGAAAATCAGCTCTCTATCTGAGTGAAAAAGGAGATTGGGTGGGAACAGTATTAAACCAGTAGTTGCAAAATCCTTTAAAAATTAACCCAAAGGAAATTGAAACTAAAAAAAAAACAGATGAAGTGGGGGGGAAAAATAGAAGGGCCATATAACAGAAATACAATCAACCTTCTGTGGCTTAATGATCTGACAATTAGCCATATCAGGGACCAAGGTCCCAGAATTCAATCTTGGGACCAAATTTCAGACTGACGGGAGGAAAAAGGGAAGTGGCCTGAAGCTGACACAGCTGAACTTGATTTAATTTATGCTGAGCAAGCTCATTTTCACCCATTATCATTGAAAATATTTTTTATCAATTGTATTAAAGTATAAATTACATGTCATGAAATTCACTCATTTTTATACAATTCAATGATTATCAGCAAACTTAGAGTTGTGCAACCATAACCACTAATTTCACATTTCCCTCACCCCATAGGATCCTTCATACCCATCCTCAGCCCCAACAACTAATTTCATTTCTGTCTCAGTGGATTTACCTGTTCTAGACAGTTCATATAAATGAAATGTTACAATAGATGGTCTTTGACTTTTTTTAAAATACATTTTTATTTATTTCAGAGAGGAAAGGAGAGGGAGGGGGAAAGAGAGAGAGAGAGAGAACCATCAATGATGAGAGAGAATCATGGATCAGCAGCTGCCTCCTGCATGCCCCCCTACTGGGCATGGAGCCCAAAACTTGGGCATGTGCCCTTGACCTGAATCAAACCCAGGACCTTTCAGTCCACAGGCGACACTCTATCCACTGAGCCAAACTGGCTAGGGCTTGTCCGCCTTCTTTCTCATATTTTTTTTAAATGTGTTTTGTAGGTGTTTGTTTGTTTTTTAATATATTTTATTGATTTTACACAGAAAGGAATTGAGAGGGATAGAGAGTTAGAAACATCGATGAGAGAGAAACATCGACCAGCTGCCTCTTGCACATCCCCCACTGGGGATGTGCCCGCAACTAAGGTACACGCCCTTGACCGGAATCGAACCCGGGACCTTTCAGTCCGCAGGCCGACGCTCTATCCACTGAGCCAAACCGGTTTCGGCTCATATATTTGTTGTGAGGTTTATCCAAGTCAGTGTTTCACTCCTTATTATCACTGGGTAGTTTTCGGTTGTATTTGTGTATCTACTCAAATACACAAATGATAAACCTGCAAACATTCCAAGTGTGAATGTAAAATGCTATGAACATGTGTATACATTATGTCATCATATAGACATGTTTTCATTTCTCCTAAGTAGATGCCTAGGAATGAAATGTTTGGTGATAATGGCAAATTTATATTTAACTTTTTTAAATTGTTTTTTTAGAAAGAGGAAGTAGGATGGAGGGGGGGCGGGGGGGATAGGGTTCGAGATTTATTGTTCCACCCATGTATGCACCCACTTGGTTGATTCCTGCATGTGCTCTGACCAGGGATCAATCCCAACCCAAAACCTCAGCACATTGGGAGGATGCTCCAACCGATTGAACTAGCCAGCCAGAGCTATATTTAACTTTTTAAAGATACTAACAAACTTTTTTCCCAACGTGACTGTGCCATTTTACATTCACACTTGGAATGTTTGCAGGTTTATCATTAAAATTTGATTTCTGGCCCTAGCCTGAGCCTGTGGACTGAAGGATCCCAGGTTCGATTCTGGTCAAGGGCACGTGTCCAGGCTGAAGGCTCCATCTCCAGTGGGGCGCATGTAGGAGGCAGCCAATCAATGATTATCTCTCATCTCCCTTCCTCTCTGAAATCAATATAAATATATATTTTTTAAAAATATGATTTCTGCTTTCATAGTAAAATGAAAACCAAAAGAACTTCTATTGTCATGCTGTTTTATACACCCTCCCCCATTTTAAAAAAATATATTTTATTGATTTTTTACAGAGAGAACAAGAGAGGGATAGAGAGTTAGAAACATTGATGAGAGAGAAACATCGATCAGCTACCTCTTGCACACCCCCTACTGGGGATGTGCCCGCTACCAAGGTACATGCCCTTGACCGGAATCGAACCCGGGACCTTTCAGTCCGCAGGCCAACGCTCTATCCACTGAGCCAAACCGGTTTTGGCTCCCCCATTTTTCTTTATAGAAGGATTACCACCACAAACCAAGGAATATCTATTATTGCAAATTCTTCACCTGAATTCTAGACATCACGGTTATTTAGCAGCCACTGTGGTGTCAGAGGGCTTTACATCTTATGACAGGATAATACACCTTAAGATAAATGGGGTGGCAGGCAGCCTTTACGATGACCCCATAGGAACCTGTTCTGGTGTTCAGACCCCGTGAAACACTCTCTACTTGAATATGAACTGGACCTAGCGGCTTCCTTCTCAAAAAAAAAAAAAAAAAACAACTAGGGGTTTTCATTTCCAAGGTTAAGTTACAAAAAGACTGTGGCTTCTATTTTACACTGCCCTCCCTCGCCCACTGGCTTTAAAGACAGCCCCCATGTTAGGAGCTGCCCTATGGAGAGGCCCACGTGGCAAAGAACTGAGTCTCCAGCCACAGCGGTGAGGACCGGAAGGCTTCTACAGCCATGTGAGAGAGATTGGAAGCAGATCATCCCCTAATCAGCCCTTGATTATGACCTCAGCCCTGGTCAATGCACCTTCATTAGGCTTTGTTAGAGACCCTGAGCTAGAGATGCTCTGCTAAGCCACACCAGATTCCTAACTCTTGCTGCTTAAGTTAATAAGTTTTGGGGTAAGTTGTATGCAACAAGGGATAACTAATATAGACCCCAAAAAAGTGATTTCCACATGCATTCAGAATTCTTTAAAGACAAATGCTTGAAGTTGGAAATTAATACTGTATCCAATAGAAGTTAAATTTTGAGTGCCCGCTCCACCCCTAATGATTTGGGGGCAGCCATTTAAACAAAACCAAGTATCATTGGGGATTTGTCATCGAAGGCCGTGAGGAACACAAACTGTCCCGAAAGAGTTCTGATATTCAGAAGTCTTGTTTAAAAAATTAACTTAAAAAAAAAAGCAGTGACCAGTTCAACCACTATTTCAGAAATGGAAAAGAGTATCAAGAGAGAAGCCACAGAAAGACTTTCAAACCTGGGAATCAAGTCCTGTGGATTATGTACTTGGTTTCTGATACTCAACAACCCTTGAGCGAACCCCATGGCCCTCTCGTTTTCATCACTTCAATGATTAATCAAGTCTGAGGATCTGGGATAAAAAAATGATGCAGCCATACAAAGAATGATTTGCTATCACTCGGTACAGCAGCAGCATCTGATGATCCAGTATTTCCAGCAATTCTCTGCAATCAGTTCTCTTCAGTGCTCTTCATTGGATCATGTTTAATGTATGAACCCTACATTACTCACTCAATACTCTTGATTTTGCTTTCAAAAGCATGACAATTAATTCAAATAAAAACTAACATGCACTGGGCCCCCATCTACAAAATCCATCCTCTTAAAGTTTTTGCAAAGACCAAGCCTCATTTAAGAAAAGAGAGAGAGAGAGCAGATGTAATTTCAAAAATAGGACCATGGCTAATTAAACCAGTGCTTTTTTTTTTTCTAACCATGGTTACTCGGAATTCTTAAAGGCTAATCTATTTGTAGACACTCCAGGAATCCCAAAAGACTAAAAGCAAGAAAACTTTTTAAAAAAGTGTTGTGTGTCAACCAAAGGACTTACGTGCCACACACATATGAGCCTAACCAGTGGTCGAGGACAGTAGGGGGGTGGGGGCATAAGTGGGGTGCGGTATTGGAATGGGGGTTTGAGGACAAATATGTGATACCTTAATCAATAAAGAAATTAATTAAAAATAAATTTAAAAAATTTAAAAATAAAAAGTGTTGTGTGCTGGGGGTGGGGGTGTTTCTAAAAAAAGGTGACCAGATGTCCCGCTTTTGGCGGGACAGTCCCGATTTTTAACAATTTGTCCAGTCTCCCTCGGGTTTTAATCGGGACTGTTCCGCCAAAAGCTGGACATCTGGTCACCTTATAATCTAAGAGGCATTATTTGTATACCTTGTCTTCAAAGTAACAAGTTTCCCACAGGTTTGGAGACCACCTGAGGATGTGTGGTAAGACAGGAGGGGACACAGCCACATCACTTGAAAAAGCTTTTACAATAGCCCTTTCCTCCACACAAGCGCACTTCTGGTGGTTAAGTTGCTCATTTCGTGCTACCTTGAGGGGCAGAATAACGATGCGGTGACATTATTCACAAGGCAAAAGCATCCCAGCCCGCTGCAATAGACACAGAAGAAACAATTATTTTTCTTTGGAAATGCTTGTGCCGCACAGAGCCAGAAATTTAAAGAAGTTCAGTCTTTTTGTTCTTCCTCATTCTCTCTCTTAGTTGGCATTGGCCCCCTCTTTGGGGTGACCGCTGTGGGCAGCCTGTTGTTTCAGGGGGCCACAGGTCCGTGGGAAGCCAGAGATGTGACGCATGCACCGTTTGGAGGACTCGGGAAGCGATGGGGAACGGATGTGTGCAGCATCCGCGACAGCTGACCCGGCCATTAGCATGGGATCTGGTTAAATTTGCTACAGGATACCGGGGGCCCCACAATGGCACCCCGGAGGGATCAGACTGTAATGAATACTGGCATTGCTGACCTGCGATCTTAGAATAGGGACTGGGATTCTGGTTCCGGAGTGGAATCAGATAGGGGCTCAGTAATGCTCACTGTCCTGCTCACGCCCCCACATTGTCAAAACTATTTATTTTCCATAAGGTAAGCCTGGGGGCTCAGGGGAGATAATGATGGTAATAATTGCAGGCCTTTCTATAGCATCTGGTATGTGCCAGCTCTGCTCCAAGTGCCTTTTACACAGCAACTCACTCATCCGATCTTCACAGTAACCCACTGGCGCTCAACGGGAGAGGAGAACTGTGCCTCCCCCGTCTCCAAGGGGCCCTCTGGCCGTGTTTGGAGACATTCATGGTTGTCACAGCTGAGAGGGAGAGCCTACTGGCTTCTTGTGGGTAGAGGTTAGGGGTGCCTCCGTGCACAGGACTGCCCACTCTCCCAAACAGAGAACCATCCAGCCCTAAACATCAGCAGCGCCGAGGGTGACTGAGGAACCAGCGGCGACTCCATGAAGTGGATGGGATTAGTCTTCTCATCTGACGGGTAAGGGAGGCTGAGGCACACAGAGAGGTGAAGTCACCTTGCCCAAGGCCATCCTCAGTATGAGCATGTTAGAGCTGGGATTCGAACCCAGGCAGTCTGTCTCCAAGGTGGCCATTAGCCACTTTGCTACATGGAATAGTAAAGACGCAAGGTTGCTCTCCGGGAAAAAAGAAACTTCTCTCCTTGGGCTCATCAAATGCAAACTTCGAGTAAGCTGGCACCACCGATGGCTGCCTGCTCATCGATTGAAGAGGGAGCTTACTATTGTAAAAGTCACCATCTGCAGGGGACACGCTAGCAGTGCCTATCAAAACTGAAATAGCACCTTCCCAACAGGGCGAAAACTGGATGCACAAGGATAATCACCACAGTGCTGTTTGGAGCAGAGAATAGCAACTCCCGCAGGGGCAGGTGAAGTGCCTTGTAGGGTGTCCCGAAAGCAATGGAACACACAATGTTCCCAGCTGTTCAGCGAGAAAGAGGTAAGGTCTTTGCACTGATCCGGAAGGATCTTTAAGAACCTGTGTTTAAAAAAAGAAAATTCAAAAGGTGTGTTCACTTACTGGATTGCGGTCATTTCACAATGTCTACAAATACCAAATCACTTTGTACGCTTTAAATACATACGATTTTATTTGTCCATTATACCTCAAGAAAGCTGGGCAGGGGAAAGACCTGTTGTCAAGCCGAAAAACAGAACATTATAAAATACAATAATAAGCCTGGCCAGCATGCCTCGGTTGAACATTGACCTATGAACCAGGAGGTCACTGGTCAATTCTCAAGTTGCGGGCTCAGTCCCCACTGGGGAGCAGACAGGAGGCAGCCAATCAATTATTTTCTCTCATCATTGATGTTTCTATCACTCTGTCCCTCTCCCTTCCCCTCTGGAATCAATAAAAACATATTTTAAAACATTATAGTAAAATAATGAAATGTACATAAATGTGTAGAATATTTTTATGTTGTACACCAATTTGTGTTAAATGAAAGGGATGTATGAACTAGTGGCCTGGTACACAAAATTTGTGCATGGGGGGGTTCCCTCAGCCTAGCCTCTCCAACCGGGGACCCCTTGGGGAATGTCTAACTGCCAGTTTAGGCCCGATCCCAAAACTGGCCGTAGGACATCCCTCTCAAAATCTGGGACCACTGGCCCCTAACTGCTCACCTGCCTGCCTGCCTGATTGCTCCTAACCCCTCTACCTGCCTATCTGATCGCCCCTAACCTCTCTGCCTGCCTGCCTGATCACCCCTAACTGCCTCTGCCTGCCTGCCTGATTGCCCCTAACTGCCCTCCCCTGCTGGCCTGATCGCCCCTAACTGCCTTTGCCTCGGCCCCCACAACCATGGCTTTGTCTGGAAGGAAGTCGGATGTTTGGAAGATGGCCGGTCAACCCGGTCTAATTAGCATATTACCCTTTTATTAGTATAGATATCCTATCTAATAAAGAGGGAATATGCTAATTGACCCTCACACTGCCACAAATATGGCAGCACCCACAGCCAATAAGGAGGGAATATGCTTATTGACGGTCACACCCTCAAAGATGGCAGTGCCCATAGCCACAAAATGGACTTCCTCTGGAGTCCTCCAATCCCCTCAGCCCCCCAGCTGCCAAGGGCCACCCGAGACTCAGGTAACCAGGGCTGGCCGAGGCTTGTGCTGCCCGTGGTGACAGCAGTAGAGGTGTGATGGGGGTGTAGCCTTCCCCTGATCGCTGGGTCGCCTCCTGCCCTTGAGGGCTCCTGGAATGTGAGAGGGGGCAGGCCGGGTTGAGGGATACCCCCCCTCCAGTGCATGAATTTTCATGCACTGGGCCTCTAATATATAAATGTGTGTGTATATGTATCTATTTTTTACTCTATATGCATTTTAAAAAACTGATACTAGGAAGGAGGGAAACTTATCATATACCTTTGGACTGTTGGGAAATTTACTTTTAAAAATATATATTTTTTATTGATTTTTTACAGAGAGGAAGGGAGAGGGATAGAGAGTTAGAAATATTGAAGAGCCGAAACCAGTTTGGCTCAGTGGATAGAGCGTCGGCCTGCGGACTGAAGGGTCCCAGGTTCGATTCTGGGCAAGGACATGTACCTTGGTTGTGGGCGCATCCCCAGTGGTGGTGGTGGGGGGAGGGTGCAGGAGGCTGCTGATCGATGTCTCTCTCTCTCTCGTCGATGTTTCTAATTCTCTATCTCTCTCCCTTCCTCTCTGTAAAAAAATCAATAAAATATATTTTTTAAAAAGAAAAAAAAAATATTGAAGAGAGCGAAACATCAATCAGCTGCCTCCTGTATGCCCCCGCACTGGGGATGTGCCCACAACCAAGGTACATGTCCCTGACCAGAATCACACCCAGGACCTTTCAGTCCGTAGGCCGACGCTCTATCCACTGAGCCAAACCGGCCAGGACAGAAAATTTACTTTTGAAAATTTACTTTACCATGTACACATGTTACCTTTTCCAAAAGCATAACAAAATAAAATGGTAGGCCCTCCGAAGGAATAAGTAATATTTGCATAGCACTTCATGGTTTACAAAGCACTTTTATTTGCATTGTTTCCTTTGGCGCTCACCCCAGAGATGGCAACACCAGAGCAGAGAAGTGGCATGCGCTCTACCCAAGGTCACTCCCCGCCAATTCCCCCACATGCTGCCCTTCCTCGGTTCCCACAGCCAGATCCATTGCTGTCTGCACCACTTTAAATTGTATTCAGCCGCAAGCTGCCATCCTCAAGCTCTGGGCAGTAACATCCTAGGTCACATAAATGGGAGAGAAAGGCCTGTTTCAGGAACTTTTCACCCTGCCTTCCCTTCTGCCACACGTGTGTTGTTTTCTCCTGAAATACCCTATTGGCCAAACACAGGAGGGGCAGAAACTGAGTCTTCTCTCCCCCATCTATGTGGAGTCCCTGTGTGCGTGATGGGCACTTAACAAACCCGAGTCGCTTTGATTGGATGGAAACTAATTCTTTCACTTTATCCATGCTTGCTTCTTTGAGCCTGAGATGGCATATGCTTCCTTATTCATACCTGCCAATTGCTACCAGCCATGGACCCCCCGTGATGAGGCCCACATCCAGGTAACCCCCTACCGACCTCGGCACTTCCAGGCAGTGAGGGAGACGGTTGGACAACTAGCCTTCCTTACCCACGTTTCGATCACATGTGCTTTGGGCAGGGTTTGCATTCACCCCTGGAGAAAATGTAGCTCTCTGCCAGTGAAGAGCTTGTCATGTGGCCTTGTAGGCAGCTGGGGAAGTGTCCGTCTAGACAGGGGTGGGCAAACTTTTTGACTCGAGGGCTACAATGGTTCTTAAACTGGACCGGAGGAGGAGGGCCGGAACAAAAGCAACCTGACCATGCTGGCACTCTCACCTTGGGCTGCTGGTGAAGGAGCGGAGGGGATAGAACAGCCGAACGGGCTGGATCTGGCCCGCAGGCCGTAGTTTGCCCACAGCTGGTCTAGTAGTTCATCAGGAGACACTGGAGCCAAAAGACCAGGAGGATCCTTCTGGGGAACTACTTCTAGTCACCAGCGTCCTGCAGGCTGAAAGGAGGCTGGAGCTGAGGCCCTACAGTAATTGGTTTTGCTCTCCTTTGATCAGGGTTTTCTTCCAGTGCACACGTGGTTCATTTCTGTCCTCAGAGGATCAATACAGGGCAAGTCTTCACATAGCAGGAAGCAAATGCTGGGCTTCTGGTTTCCTGAAAATGACTCAGGAATCTTGATACTTGACCTTTTTTTGTTGTTGTTAGTTATATAAGCCTTTTAAAGAACATCCTGAATGTTTGGGTACTGGTTAGCATTCGCTGTGTAACAAGCCACCCCCAACACAGTGGCTTAAAACAACAAACATTATTTTATCTTAAAATTCTGTGGTTGGTTGAACAATTCTTCCATCCTGGGCTGGCCCAGCGGGGATTGAATGGTCCAGGATGGCCTACTGACGTGTGTAGCAACTGCCTCCACGTCAGCTGGGGATGCTAAAGACAACATGGCCACATGCCTCTAATCAGACAGCAGACGAGCCTGGGCCTGTTCACAGGGTGGTCACACGGTTTCCCAAGAGCAGCAAAAGAAGACAACCCCCAAGGCACGGGCACTGTTCAAGTCTGTTCTTGTGTCCCATTTTCTAATGTCACATTAAGTCAGAGCAAGACCTGCGGCCAAGACCAGGTTTGGGGAGTGGGAAAATAAGATTCCATATCTCTTGATGGAATAAGGTGCAAAATCACTTTGCAAAGGATAGGCCTGCAAAGGTGGAAGGAATTTTCGGCCTTTTTTTGTAATATATCATAGTGAAACGGGATATTTGAAAATCAATTTTAAAACTTTAAAACACACACACACACACACACACACACACACACACAAGATGTCTCCTAGTATTCAGAAGAAAGCTGAGAAGCCTACTTTTATCAATCGGATGACTTTCAAAAACCTCCAGTTCTTGTCATCTCATTCAGGACTGCCAGAACCATCCTGATGAAAATAGCACCAGCGATTGTTTCTGCAAAGCTGATTGTGATGATTAATTTTATACGTCAACTTGACGGGGCCACAGGATGCCCAGATATGTCATTAAACGTTATTTTTGGATGTGCTTGTGAGAGTGTTTCTAGAAAAAAAAAATTTAACATCTGAATTGTTAGACTTAGTAAAGCAGACTATCTTTTCCACTGTTTACGGGCAACATCCTAGCCATTGAGGGTCTGAATAGAACAAAAATGAGGAAGGGAGAATTCTCTTTCTGCCTGACCACTTGAGCTGGGACATAGGTGTTCTCCTGCCCTCAGACTGGAAATTATACCATCAGTTCTCCTGGGGTTTTTTCCTATTGATTCTGTTTCTCTGGAGAACCCTGATAGACTAGTTTTCCAGAAAGGCATTCACATGACCTTGGGAAGGTCATCCTCATTATCCTTTCTCGACAATGAGAGCTACACTAGATGTTCTTGAGTTACATAGGACCTTTCAGAGGCTGTGTTGCAGGAAAATGAAAGTACAGGCCACACGCTGAATGGCCCGAACCCTGCTCATACAGATAAGATGACCAGGCAAGGGGCTGAAATGTCCAGCTTTCAGCCAGATTGTTGGCATGGTCTTTGAATCTGTGATTTTCAACTTTTTCTCCTCTAGGCCTGATTAAACCCTTTGATCTCATTTCATTGGGCAATATTATTACACCACTTTACAAACACTCTATTTATTCTAGGCTGACCTTAAAATCTCTTTCTTTCCCCCATTCCTTGAAGGGCATTCACGGTTAGTAGAACAGTCAACAATGCTAGATTAAAACGGAGGAAAGGCATAAAACAGGTGCTGGAAAATATTCAAATAGCCCAGCCGGTGTGGCTTAGGGGTTGAGCATTGACTTATGAACCAGGAGATCACGGATCACGGTTTGATGCCCAAGTCAGGGCACATACCAGGTTGCCCGCTTGAACCCCAGCTGGGGAATGTGCTGAGGGTAGCCAATCAATGATTCTCTCTCTTCATTGATGTTTCTGTCTCTCTCTCCCTTCCTCTCTGAAATTAAAAAAATATTTGTAAGTGTTCAAATAAATGAAGGCCAGGAAAGGAAGAAGGAGAGGAAAGCAAATGAATGAAGAGAGTCCCAAAAATATCCAACTTGGACTGTTCTTTTTATAGCTTTGCTGACATAAAATTCACATTCTATATAGCTCACCCATTTAAAGTGTGTACATTCCAGTGTCTTTTAGTATCTTTACAGAGTTGTACAACCATCACTACAGTGGGGTGGTGGGCCCTTCCCCAATCCTTG
This sequence comes from Vespertilio murinus, assembly GCA_963924515.1. Classification (NCBI taxonomy): domain Eukaryota; kingdom Metazoa; phylum Chordata; class Mammalia; order Chiroptera; family Vespertilionidae; genus Vespertilio; species Vespertilio murinus. Next base: position 9,227,214 of record OZ004720.1, on the reverse strand, counting down.
GGAGGTGAACCATACTTGGCCTCATGGAACCAGGGAAAGTGCCTTAAGAGGGCTTCTGTCCCAGGTCTCTGGTAAGGTGGCTAAGATGCTCATTTAACCAGCCCAGAACTTGACCTACCTCCATTCTTGCCTTGTGAAATAATGAACCCCCTCATTGAGGGAGCCATTTTGAGTCAGGATTCCGTTACTTGCAGCTGAAGGCATCTCACACATCCGTTCCTCCAACTCACACAGAATTTGCTCAAAGCAATACTCTCCAAAACTGCCTTAGCATTCCAGACAGAGGCAGGCCAGAAACTCTGTCCTTCTAGGTTCATCCCAAATGCCACCATGTCCCTAAACCATTCCAGGCATGCACAGTCAGAATCACCTTGGCCAAATGCCTGAGGCCAACTCTTCTTAATTCCCCAGGCATTTTCCTTGTTGCCTTTCCCAATACATTCCCAGTGGTTATTACTGTAAATTCCCCCAGACATTCCAGGGGATGTGCGAGGTGCCAGCATCATGCAGGTGAGGATGCCCCTTACCTGCCTTCAATCATGCAGAGTCTGCTTGATGTCACCTGCTGGGCCTGTGTTGGTTCCCTCATGCCTTCCAGCCATGCTGCCTTGAGGGGATTCCCTGGACCAAGCCTTGTGCAGATGAAGGAAAATGGTCCCCGCTTTCAAAATGCATGTTGTCTAGCTGGGGGAGAATGACAGATGTAAGCACAGAGGCCAGCGGGGACAGGAACCACTCACACAACAGGCTTGTGAGGGGCAGATGTCATTATCATCAGAGATGTGAAATAACTTGCCCTAGATCACTCAGGGAGCAGTAGCAGAGCTGGGGTCTGAATCCGGGCAGGTTACATCCGGGCCCAGACACAAACCTCTGCACCACACTGCCGATCCAAGCTGGGTGGTGGTATACCCGCCAGATCTCTGCTCGCCAGGAGAGGCCTGGAGCAGAGCCTTCCCTCGCAGCCCTCAGGAGGAACCAACGCTGTAGACACCTTGACCTCAGACCTCTGGCTTCTAGACTGTGAGACAGTAATTCTCTGCTGTTGTTTACATCATTCAGTGTGAGGCCCTTTGTTATGGCGGCCCTAACAAAGCACACCCCATGGAAGTCTCAAGGTAGTCGGGAAGAGATGGAGGATGAGGAGAGTAGAATGAGATGAGATTAGAAAGGCAGGTCAGGGCCAGAGCACACAGGACCTTGTAGGCTTAGGTAAGACTTTGGATTTTATTCTGAGATCCAGGAAAATAGGTTAATAGATTTTATTCCTGTCTTAAGCAGAGTTTAAGGTTAAGTTGATGATGGGAATAGGAATTGGCTAGGTGGAAAAGAATAGCTGTCAGAGGGAACAGAAGCAAAGATTAGTGTGCTAATTTTTAAGATAGCCAAGTGCCACAAACTGGAGGGCTTAGAACAATAGAAGTTGCTTCTCTCATAGTTCTGGAGGCCAGAAGTCTGAATTAAGCTTTTTTAGTTTTTTTTTTTTTTTTAGTTTTTATTAGTAGTATTATTTGCATATAATCAACCATAGAGGTATTCCTTGACTAGCCTACCTAAAAATAGCCATACCCTTCGATCCCTTTATACCATGTCATTTTTATTCCTAGCATTTATCACTATCGGAAATTTGTTTTTGGGGTGGCAATGACTGGGGCTGTTATATTTGCTGCTTCATCCTCCAAATCTAGAGTATCTGGCACCTAGTAGGCCTTAAAGTAATTACTGAAAGGACAAATGCACCATTGTACATAATAAAGGGCTAATATGCAAATTGAGTGAACAATGGGACAACCAGTTGCTATGAGGTGCACTGACCACCAGGGGGCAGATGCTCGATGCAAGAGCTGCCCTCTGGTGGTCAGTGTGCTCCCACAAGGGGAGTGCCATTCATTCAGAAGCTCTGAACAGGGCTCATGGATGGTGAGTGCAGTGTCAGTGGCAGGTGTCTCTATAGCCTCTGTGGCAGTCGGACATCCCCGGAGGGCTTCCAGACTGCAAGAGGACACAGGCTGGGCTGTGGGACCCTCCCGGGTGCATGAATTTTGTGCACCCAGCCTCTAGTTTAAAAAACAATATGCATAGAAAATGCTGGAAGGAACACTATTAAAGCACTATAATGATTTTCTCTCGTAGGACAAGGGTGCTTTTAATTCTCCTCTGTTTTTCTGCTTTAAAAATAAAACCTCCTACTTTTAGAGGGAGATGGAAATGATCTAAATCTTGATTTGGGTGGTGATCACACAGCTGTATACAATTGTCAAAACTCAATCAACGGAACGCTTAAGAGCTGCATTCTATTATATGTTAGCTAGAGGCCTGGTGCAGGTGCATGAAATTCCTGCACTGGGAAGGGGTGGCCCTCAGCCCAGCCTGTGCCCTCTCACAGTCCGGGAGTCCTAACTCCCTGTGTGGGGGGGGCCTAAGCCATCAGTCAGACATCCTTAGCACTGCTGCAGAGGTGGAAGAGGCTCCTGTCACCACGGCTGCGCTCACTAGCCATGAGCCCAGCTTCTGGTGCACTGACCACCTGGGGGCAGCTCCTGTGTTGAGTGTCTGCCCCTGGTGGTCAGTGCATGTCATAGCAACCAGTCATTCTGCTGTTTGGCCAATTTGCATATTAGCCTTTTATTATATAAGATTATATCTAAAAAATTAAAAAATATACAAGTAATATACTTGTGTATTTTAAAATATAAAGCTCTTGTTACTGTTTTATAGCATTTAGAATATATAATTATAAGTAGGATAAGTAGAAATAAGAGTTACATAACACAAAATAGGTATTGAATCTATAGTTTAAATTAAGTTTGACTTGCTATATTTTAGAAAAAGTCCTTGGGAGACATTGACACCCCACAAACATACCACTTATTCAAATTAACATCCTACCTAATAAAAGAGTAATATGCAAATTAATTATCACTTCACTCCACAAGCCACACCCACACGCCACACCCACCAGCCAATCAAAGCGAGTATGCAAATAAACCCAATCAAGATGGCTACAGCCACAGAGAGCAGGAGAGAAGCATTTCCCCGGCAATGGAGGAAGCCAAGCTTTCTACCTGCCCTTGCTGGCCTAGGCCTCCACTCAAGGCTACACAGTTTCAATTGTAGAAGGTAAATAAATTCCAGATAATGGGGCCTCCACTTGGGTCGCTGAGGGGCATGGCTAACCTGCAAACCACCACAGGCCCCTCTCCAGGCTGCCCCATACCCCAAGGGAACACCCTCCCTTGATCCGGGACACCTTTCAGGGCAAACCAGGCCTCTATCCTAATAAAATAATAATATGCAGATTGACCATCATTCCAACACACAATATGGCTGCCCCCATGTGGTCAAAGATCCTGCCCCTATGTGGACACAAGATGGCCAACAGTGAAGGGCAGTTGGGAGGGACCAGGCCTGCAAGGGAGGGCAGTTGTGGGTGATCAGGCAAGTAGGGGAGGGTAGTTGGGGGCAAACAGGCTGGCAGGGGAGCAGTTAGACATCAATCAGGCTGGCATGGGAGCGGTTAGGGAGTGACCAGGCTGGCAGGCAGAAGCGGTTGGGGCAATCAGGTAGGCAGGTAGGCGAGCAGTTGGGAGCCAGCAGTCCTGGCTTGTGAGAGAGACCCCAGATTGGAGAGATGCAGGCTGGGCCTCCGTGCACGAATTTCATACACGTGAACCTAGTTGCTTTATGATATCCCTTAGTAGTTTATAACAATTTTGTTTTAGGCCAGTGTTTCCCAAACTTTTGACGTATGTGTACCCCTTCTATAATTTTCGTAACGCTGAGTACCCCTCGTCAAAAAAAAAAAGGATGTATTTTAACAACAATCAAAATATTTTTATGTTTTATTTTTTTGGTACATACACAAAATAATAAACGAAAAATAAAATTATTCATAATAAAATATAAATAAAAGTTATATTATAAATAACATTTATTTGCACACCGGACCATCTCACACCTCACAAGACTGTCTTGACTTGGATCCTGAGAATGTAGAATTAGGCGCAGCTAAGCACAGTGCAGTGCATATCCCCACCAAACTCCGGTGCAGCGTACACCCACCCAACTCTTCCCGTACCCCTGGGGGTACGCATACTACACTTTGGGAAACACTGTTCTAGGCTTTCTCTCTCCCCTATTTTTCTATAATAAACTGAAGCCACCAATTAAACTGATTGTGCCAGAATCTAAAGTTTCCAGTTAGCCTGTTTATGCCTGTTTGACAGTGCCGCGGCGGGCAGCAACCAAGTCTACACTCTTAAAAAGCCTGGACTTTTGTTCTAGAAGCAACTTTTCCAGCTAGGGAAGCACCTCAGTTTCCATGAAGCCCTGTATAAAAGAACTGAGGTGTCAGCTTAAATGGCTGGTGCACTGGGCCCCAAGCCTCCCAGAGTGGAGGGGCCACGATAGGCATTGCAATGATTTCCCCAAAGCCAGCCTTTGGACACAGCGGGGAAAGCCACTGGCATCGTTTATAACCTCCTTTATCAGCTCTGCGGCAGGTCCGGGGGAAGTGGGAGAGAAGACGGTGAGAAGTCAGAAAGCCCCATGAAGAAGGTATGTACACAGGACGGGTCTACTTACTCAAACAGAAGTGCTCTTAACTCAGTAGTCGGCTCAGTTAAGCAGGTGTACTGAGTTAAAGCAACCACAGGACACACACTGGGAACGGTGTCCTTTCTGCTCCCAGGATCCAGAGTTTAGGGGAGGAGAGAGGGGAGGAGCCCCGGTTTGGGGGCTGGAGGACGCCGAGGTTGCACACCACCCTGTCACATATTAGCTATGTGACCTCAAGGCAATGCCGGTGGAGTCCTGTCTCCCACGGAGCCCTGGCTTCCCGGTTTGTAACATGGGGCACACCCTGCCTACCTCACAGGCAGAGGTTGCGGACTGAATGAACTCAGGTCAGCACCGTAGTTGGGCGAAGTGGTTCCAAATCCAAGAAGCAGAGCTAGCCTTGGAGTCAGACGCCCACGGGACGGGACTCGCTGCTGCCTCTGGTTTCTCAGGGAGTGCCTGGTGCCTGGGTCAGCTCCAAGTCCTACCAAATAAAACAGAGATTTGGGCTCTGCCCCTCTCCCCCAGGTTGCCCACCTGGGGTAATGAGGTCTCTCCTAGGAATGTTCTTCTAGGTTTTCCTAGTGGGGCTCTCACAAGAGAAGAGTAACCCAATCAGGGTTTTTGTTTCTGTTTTTGTTTTGTTTTTTAGCGTCCATTGCCTCCCCTCCCACAAGAATGTTATCTCAGAAGGTGGAAATAACACTGGTTTTAAGAGTTCACCAAAGCCGAAACCGGTTTGGCTCAGTGGTAGAACGTCGGCCTACGGACTGAAGGGTCCCGGGTTCGATTCCGGTCAAGGGCATGTACCTTGGTTTCGGGCACATCCCCAGTAGGGAGTGTGCAGGAGACGGCCGATCGATGTCTCTCTCTCATCGACGTTTCTAACTCTCTATCCCTCTACCTTCCTCTCTGTAAAAAATCAATAAAATAAAAAAAATTTTTAAAAAAGAGTTCACCAAAAAGGCAGCGCTCTCCCGAGGGCTAACCAAGAAGATGGGGGGTTGGGAGGGGCTTGGTTTATCCGAGATTATTCTGGTTCTGAGAAGCCGGCATTTTTACCACGGGGGTGAGGAGCCGAGGGCTGCAGGAAGAGGAGGACCGGCGCAGAGGGAGAAAGGCACAGGGGAGGGAGAGCTTTAGAGTCTCTCCGGCTCTAGAGAGCCAGGAATCTCGCCAGAGACAAAGTGAAGCATTGGCAGCGGCTGAGAGATCCTGTGTGGACTTTGAGGAAAGATTTTGGGCTGCAGCTCGAGGCCTCCGTCAGCAGGGCCAGGAGCGTCCTGGCAGCAGCCCCCCGGCCCGGCATGTTCCCACATAATTGAAGTCGAATGTGCTGGGGGAGGGAGGCCGGAGGAGGCCTCCGGTTCTTCCTGGCTGCGGAATCTCGGCATTCTGCAGTTGTCGGCCCTGCTTGGGATCCGAGCCAGTTCGTGTTGATTCTCCGCAGCATGGAGACAAATGCAACGAAGCTGTTTTCCGGAGGCGTGCATTCTGCAGAGAGGATTTTATTTTTTTCCCCCCCTGAGGACAGGTGGAGTGGGGGTGGGGGGGTTAGGGGAAGCTGTGACGTGGCTCTTCCCTTGCCGTCCCTTCGGCAAACCCGTTCCGGCTCAGTTTCCGAGTAAGCGCAGCCTGATGGGTGTGTGAGCGGGCATGGCCGCGATGAGGGCTGTGTCTTTCACAAAAGCTCCTTCCTGGAAGAGGCTGCCGGCGGACCCTCTGGCTGTGCGCGATAAATCACCGTCCGCCTTCCGCTGGACCGCGTCCAAGGGAGCCACGCTCCTCGTCCTCCTAAAATTTTCCGCTTACTCCTCCTCCTTCCCAGGCCTTTCTCGGGGATCGGTTCTTTCTGCCCAGAAATTAAGTTTTCGCCTCTTCTTTTCAGTTAGCCACCCAAAGTCTTTGTTGCTAAGTGTAATTATATTAATGACGTAAAGCGACACAGGGAAGTTTTCTCCAGTGGCGGAAACAACTTCTTTTAATGGCTTTCGCCGTCTCCCAATCCCCTCGGGAGGAGCTGATCTCATTGGGCCACAACCCAGGGGCTGAGAATTTACAGTCAGGGATCGATACAGCTGGAGGGAGGGATCTCAGTGGGCTCTTCCTTTTTATTTAAAAAAAATATATATATTTTATTGATTTTTTGTTACAGAGAGGAAGGGAGAGCGATAGAGAGTTAGAAACATCAATGAGAAACAGTGACTAGCTGCCTCCTGCACAGCCCCCACTGGGGATGTGCCCACAACCAAGGTCCATGCCCTTGACTGGAATCGAGCCTGGGACCCTTCAGTCCAAAGGCCGATGCTCTATCCACTGAGCCAAACTGGTTTCAGCAAGGGCTCTTCCTTTTTAAATGAGGAACAAAAGTACAAGATTTGTTTCTGGGACCTGCTGTTACTTGCGGCCAAAGATGGCAAAAAAACGTGGAGGCTGCCCAGCTGGTGTGGCTCACTGGTTGAGCACTGAGCTATGAATCAGGTCAGGGTTCGAGTCCGGGTCAGGGCTCGGTCCCCAGTAGGGGGTGTGCAGAAGGCAACTGATCAATGATTCTCATCATTAATGTGTCTCTCTCTTCCCCTCTCTCTGAAATCAATATAAATTTATTTAAAAAAAACAAGACAAAAAATGTGGAGGCCAAGTCGGAACTGTTTTTCCTATTCCGCATTTATGTGCAGCACTAAGGGTTATCTTTTGGGAAGCATGCACCACCAGTCATGTGCTAGGGTAGATTTATCCTGGAGGTCATAAACCTTCATGCTCCAACACCTTGCAGGCGATTTCACACTTTGGCTTCACCCACTGGACAAACCTTTCTTTTGTTTTGAGAGGCTGAATCTGAAAGGAGTCTCAGGTGAGGGGATTTAGAACTTGGTCTGCAAAAGAGCAAAGCGGCTTTAGCTCACCGAGTGCGCTCGGTCATCAGCCTCGGAGTAAGGCAAGTACCAAACCGCATTTTCCAGATGATTCCAGGGAGAAGTTTCTGACCCGAAGCAATTCGACATTAGGCCCCGAGGACCACAGCCAGGGTGTGTAAGACAGCAGACTGTTCATCTCTCCCTGGCCGCCTTTGCCAGAGCAAGAATTCGAAATCCAGATTAAGAGCCAATTCGGGGCCCCCTTCACGCTCTCCAAGCTTCCAGAATTCCAGGGAGCGGCTGCCCCAAACGTGTTCTAGAGAAAATGAATCTGAAATAGTTTTGGCTCCTGGAACGACAGCTCCCAAAATTAGTGTGTGATGGAGCTCATTATTGCTAACAGTGTCTGAGCATTCCAGGCGGGTGAGCACGCGAGTTTCAGGGATGCAAGGTAAAAGGGATTAGCATTAAGCGGTAAAGGGTTACTATGAATTCTAAAAAATGGAAAGAGCAGGTAAAGGAATAGATTATGAGATTAGCCAGAATAAACAGGCCACAACCCTTCCCATAAAGGATTAAAAAAAAAATAAAAGAAGCCTTATACAACTTCCCCGGAAGTCCCCCAACATGTGCTCCATCCAAGCTGACCGCAGTACAGCTTTTGGGGGGACAGTTGGCTTTGGCTCTGGGATAAAACTCGGGGTTCCTGAAGGGAAAGGCTTTTCTCCCTCTTACCACTTGGCTCTTTCCTGTCATTTAAGCGTTTAACTTTAAAAGCTCCATCCGCTGGGGAGGCCAGTAGGTAGACACTCTGGGACTCCCGTCTCAGGAATCCTCGCAGGCAAGGATGAAGCGTGGCCAGCGCGGGGCCTGCCAGGGAACACTCGCTCGGTGGCTTCCTGCGCTTGCCAGGGGTGATGCCTCTGAGCGGTTTAACTGTCCCTCAGCGCCACGAGGGAGCAGGAGGCAGGGCTGGAGACGCCTGGAAAACGCCCCTCTGCTGCCAAGAAAGAAGTACCGTGGCAGAATCACCTCGACAGTGAATCCGGTTTTATCCGGGAGAAAACAAAGTAACTTCCCTCAAACGTGGTGGCTTTCCCTTTTTAGCTAAGCCCATGGGCTTCGTCACAGGCAATGCGGCACCGGTGGGAAGCAGCCAAGTCTCCTAAGGGTAGTGTGTGTGTAGCTGGTGGATCCCAACTGCACTGGGAGAGGGATTTCCAAGTGATGACAGACGGTCGCTCATTTGTGATCTGCCAAGTTCTCCACGCTCTGCCGGCTGCCTGTTTAGGAGTTTCTCAGCCCTTTGGATGAGGACACTTGCGCTGTGCAAGCAAGGAGGGGGCCGCTGCCTCAGTGCTTACCTTACCCAGTGCATCCCAGGAACACCTATTTGGTGAACGTTTCCAAAAATAAATCTATCTCAGCACGGTGTCGGGCCTAGGAAAAAGTCTTAGGTGTATAAATTCATTGCTTTTGATTTGCAAGGGCTGTGCCTTGGTCTTCTCCTATCCCGAGCCTCCAAATTAAAATAATTTTCCCAATCCTGTTCAGGTACTTATTGTTAGGAATGTTGGAGCAAAGGAGCAGAAAAATGAAAATAATCCAGCTGCTCACTATATTGTTGCAAGATTAAAATCCAGGCCACTGACACTTTCTTACATTATTCAGACATGAACTCCCAAGCAAATGTCAATAGGAGACACAAACTTCACATGAAAAAGCATCATTTGAAAGTTTGGTTACTTTAATGCAATGTCACTGTTCAAGGTAGTATGGGTATGTGAAGTGGTTCATTTCCACCCTGAAGAAAACACTGACAGCGTCTATCGTATGTAATTTTGTCAAATTCCAACAGGTTTTTTAAAAAAACACTTTCTTTCCATATTTTAATAAGATGTGTATTTTCAGCAGCGTTTTTTAGAAACCTCCGAGTAGTTTGGAGACATTTGCCTGTGTGCCCGTTTCTCCGGGCACAGGCTTTCAGGACGTTTATCCCACCCGGGCAGACACCTGCCTCTCCCCGCTGGCGGCAGAGCTGCTCCACAGAGGTGACCACAGGGAAGCGAGGAGTGCGCAAGCTTTGTGAAGTGCTCGTGATTCTCTCCATTAGTACGCCACCATCCACCCCGGCTTCCGCAAGGTCAGACATGCAAGACAAGTACTTGACCAAAAAAGCAGGATTCTAACTAGTGTAAAAATAGATTTTAAATAAAATAGAATCTCTATAGGAAAGAGAATTAGGTTATGCTTTACATTCCCACTGTTGCTCTAAGATATCTGAGCTATCTGCTAAGTCCGAAGAGGACTTGCTACAGTCGGTCTGCCCTATGTAAGATCGAGAATGTCCAAGTACATTCATTTTGCAAAGTTTCGGGTAAGGTTCTTTGGGAAATGCTGCAGCACATCCCACAACAATGGACGGCGATCAGCGATACAGCTGGTGTGCTGACAAATAACTTGTAAGACATGTAGGTCAAAGGGGATGAGGCCTGACCATAGGCTGGCTAAAAAAGCCTGAAGTGTGAGAATTTGAACTTTGGCCAATTATAAAGCAGAAAACAAACTCATCGTGTAACAATATGTCTTACCACTATCCAACTTACCACTTTTGCAAGCTAAATTCCAACGGGCTCTTATTTTAATTTTGCTCATTACTGCTTATTACGAATTATTTGGCGTTTACGTTTTTAGAGAAAGTACACAGCCCCTCTGTTGGCCTACAACAAGCATTGCAGGACTGTTTTAAAGGGGGCTCTGTGAAAATTCTAATTTTTGGATTTAGAAACACCCTTTGGTTACAGCTTGAAAGCATAATTGAAAATCTGCCCAAGCTCCCTCTAGCCGCAACCTGAACATGCAGCTCAATTTTTTGTAAACATTCAAAAAATACTGATTCCAGCAAAATACACAATCAGCTAGTCAGAGGCCTCACTCTACATTTTCACACGGATGATAAATCTGCCTGCTCGTTCTTGCTAGAGGCAAGGAAATTCACTCTTGAGATTTGTTACTTAGAGTCGCCATTAAGTCTCCTCCTTCTCTGAGGTTCATGGGGAGGTGCAGAATCATAAAATATAAACTAAGTTGCCTTAGCTGGTTTGGCTCAGTGGATAAGAGTGTTGGCCGGTGGATTGAAAAATCCAGGGTTTAATTCCGGCCAAGGGCACATGCCCGGGTTGCGGGCTCAATCCCCTCCCTGTAAGGGGTGTGCAGGAGGCAGCCAACCAGAGATTCCCTCTCATCGTTGATGTTTCTATCTCTCTCTCCCTTCCTTTCTGGGGGAAAAATAAAATAAAAAGCTTTACAAAAAGAAAGGAAGGAAAAATAAACAAAGTGGAAAGACCACCATTTCTCCTACACTGGCTCTGCTCAGCCTGCCCCCGGCCTGTTGTTTTTCCTGGCTGGCCCCGTTGCAAGAAGATATGGCTGCTGGAGGCCAGCCAGTGCCTGGTTTGCAGGCCCCGCCTCTTTTCATATAACATTCAACCAGTTCCTCAATTCCCTAGAGGGAGGGAGGGATGACAATGATGTGAGACTAATGCTCCGGAATTTTCATAAATCCTCAGTAGCCAGTGCAAACCTCTCTCTAAGGCAGCTTCTATGACCTCAGGGAGGTTTGGTGCTTCAGGACGAGGAATGTTACCCACTGACCCCAGAACTGAATGTCAAAAACACCAACTCAATAAATAAAACAGGAAAATGCACAGCAGATTTGGGGCATCTATCAGGTAGGAAGGCAAAATGGTCATTAGAATGTCTGAGGTTAGTGAACTATTAGGTTGAAAAAAGCAGCCACCGTTTAAAACATTCCCCTCTCCATCAGTTCTAGTTGTCAACCCTCTACATTCATTACACCAAACACTAGCAAATGAAAGATCCAAACAACTGCAGCTTGATCCTCACTTGTACTTATTTCGGGCCCACCCTCACATTTAGGCCCCAGCACACCCTCGCTGTGCCAGGGAAAAGTCTCAGGGACACCTGTTTCTGCAGAGGTCACTTGCCCCTCTTGCTGCGGCTCTTCCTGGAGGGCAGCCTCCCACTGCCCCCGGAAGAGGCGGGGCTCGAGGCGGAGGCCATGGCAATGTTGATCTGCCCCTCTTGGATTTCCTGCCGGGTCTCGGCAGGCAGGTGGTTGATCTTCTGCTGCGCCTCCAGGTAGAACATGACATCGCGCAGCTGCTCCTGGATCTCAGTGATCTGCAGATCCTTCTGGTCACAGGTCTCCTTCAAAACCCGCTCTTCCTCCTTCAGCTTGCTCTGCAGGAGGACCTGATTGGCCCGCAAACACTTGTTCATTTCCTGCTCCTCCTTGAGCTCCGTGGTGAGTTTGGCTACTTTTGTGTTTAGCTGAGTGCACCTTTTATAAAACAAAGGAAGACAAAAAGCACACCTTTCATTTGCTGACACAGTCCTTTACTACTCTGGGCTTGAACAGAGGAGCCGTGATCTCAGAATCATTTAGGGTGAACTCTACCCGACCTGTTCAGAGACTGGCTTGCTACCACTGCAACAGCTACACAAAGAATTCTGCACTACTTAAAACACAAATGTAGCTTTAAGACAATATTTTATTTTTAAGCATAGATTTTTCCATAGCAAAAACTACTCTGTGTTTCATGGTTCGTGCTTCTCTTGTTTTGCAGTAGTGGTTAAATAGGTGGTCAGAGAGGACAATGGTGATAAAGAAGTTCGGAGGAAAAGTTACATTCCTGGCGAGTCAAGTGATCTGACCTCACTGCATTTATTACTCATCAGTAAAGAACTTCACATTTAAACACCATTTGTATGTATCAGGATGCCAAAGAGCTCACACACATGGGAAGAGGCACTCCTACACATAGCACTGAAGTGGGAACTGGCACAAACTCTGAGTTAACTAGAAAGTCGAAACTTCACACGGTCCTCTGACACAGCTACTCTACTTTTAGGAACTTATCCTGTAAAATAGATATACTGGCGCTCAGGAATGCCCTGCAAGACACACGGAGAAAGACGTTTATCACAATGTTGTTTACAAGAGTGGAAGACTTGAGATAACTTACGTGTCCATCAATGGGAACTGCCTGAAATTAACATGGGACAGCCCTAGTTGGTTTGGCTCAGTGGACAGAGCAAGCCTGCAGACCAAAGGGTCCCCGGGTTCAATTTCACTCAAGGGCAAGTACCTTGGTGTTAGGCTCCCAACCAGAACCTGGGTCATACAGGAGGCAACCAATTGATGTTTCTCTCTGTCTTTCCCTCTTTTTTTCTACCCTCCCTAAAAATCAATGGAAATATATCCTCGGGTGAAGATTACAAAAAGTTTGCCTTAGCCAGTTTGGCTCAGTGTATAGAACAACAGCATGAGGACTGAAGGGTCCCAGGTTTGATTTTGGTCAAGGGCACATGCCCAGGTTGCAGGATCAATCCTCATTGGGGGGTATGCAGGAGGCAGCTGATAGATGATTCTCTCTTATCACTGATGTTTCTATTTCTCTCTCCTCCTCTCACTTCCTCTCTGGATTAGAAATATATTTTAAAAATTATTATGGGACCTACACACAATAGAATACTACACAGCAATTACAAAGATCATGATAGAGCTAAACGTGCCAGCATGAAAAAAATCTTCAAACCAGAGAATTTTACCAAATAGAATATGTAGTATTATTCTAATTGTGTAGGGGAAAAGAAAAAGCCTGTGTATGTGAGATGTTTCTATAGGTACAGCAGAAGATCTGTAAAAGTAAATATTCACTGGTACTGTTAATAATGGTTACTTCCAAATATTGGGATCTAAGAAAAAACCTCGTTTTCACTTTTTAATTATTTTTTAAAAATTATATTTTATTGATTTTTTTACAGATAGGAAGGGAGAGGGATAGAGAGCTAGAAACATTGATGAGAGAGAAACATTGACCAGCTACCTCCTGCACACCCCCTAATGGGGATGTGCCCCGCAACCAAGGTACATGCCCTTGACCAGAATCAAACCTGGGACCTTTCAGTCAGTCCGCAGACTGATGCTCTATCCACTGAGCCAAACCAGTTTCGGCACTTTTTAATTCTTTAATACAGATAAATTTAATAAGGTGGTAAAAATATAGGAGGATTTTTAATTTATATTTCTACTAATGTTGGGATTTTATCACTATATATATAAAATTTATTTTTTACAGAGAGGAAGGGAGAGAGATAGAGAGTTAGAAACATAGATGAGAGTCATAGATCAGCTGCCTCCTGCATGCCCCCTACTGGGGATGTGCCTGAAACCAAGGTACATGCCTTTGACGGGAAATGAACCTGGGACCCTTCAGTCTGCAGGCTGACACTCTATCCACTGAGCCAAACCGGTTTTGGCAGTTTTTTTTTTTTTTTTTTAAACCTTTGGTGAAGAGTTTCTGTTTGTGGTGATGATGGTGACAGTTGTACAAGATTATGAAGTACTTAATGCCACTGAATCGTACACTTAAAAATGATAAAAAGGCTCTAACCGGTTTGGCTCTGTGGATAGAACGTCGGCCTGTGGACTGAAAGGTCCTAGGTTCGATTCCAGTCAAGGGCATGGACCTTGGTTGTAGGCACATCCCCAGTAGGGAGTGTGCAGTAGGCAGCTCATCGATGTCTCTCTCTCATCGATATTTCTAACTCTCTATCCCTCTCCCTTCCTCGCTGTAAAAAATCAATGAAATATATTTTTAAAAATGGTAAAAAGTTTTTTGTTATCTTTGTTATCTTTACCACACACATAAAAAAAAACTATTTTTAAAAATGCAACTTTTGACAATGGGTGAATGTGTGAAGGGTATACAGGCACTCTGTGCTACCTTATAACCTCTGTAAATCTATGTTTACTCCAAGATAAAAGGTCCATTAAAAAACTTTTTAAGGAATAATTATCCTCCTTACATTTTTTATCCATTTGTCTGGAGGTAAAAATACAGTTTTTTTTTTTTTTTTTTTTTTTTAGTATAACATAGACCAGAAAGGCAATTTCAATCAGCAATAACCATCTTCCCACAAAGCAGGGGTAGAGTGATGGTCTTGCCATGCTGTTCATGAGTTTTTGCTCCATATTCAACATCTTTGGCCTTTAATTCCAAATAAGGTCAGAACACATGCCATCTCCAGTTTAGACACTGTCTCTTTCCTATCACTTCTCAGCCACCATGGCTCAGAGAGGCTACAGGCTCTGGGCACAAGGAAATTGCTTTCTACAGGAAAATGTGGAAGGTACTTGCACATAAGATATCAGGAGAACACTGCATTTCCTACCGCATCCATATGGCAAGAAACACCATGATTTTAATAAAGAGGAAGTCACAGTAAGTTTGCTCTACCTATAGGCAGACCCCTGAAAACCTGGTGATACACTTGAAAAGGAGTTTTTCCTTAGGAGTGAAGGAAGTTATCTGTTTATGTTGCCTGTTACAATACAATGCTTCATTTGAAAAACAGACCAATTATACCTACTTTCTTTCCACAGATTGCTTTTCTTTTAGAAGGTCATTTAGTCTGTGCTCCAGATTATCACATTTCTCAATTGTTTCTTTAAATTTGGTCTTCATATTGTTAATCTGAAAAAGCAAACAGATCAGTTTCATTTCAGAAAGACAAAATTGTGTGGCATTTGAAGCTAATTTCTCAAAAACATTTTTTTCCAATTACCTGTATATAACATGGACAAGCCAATTTTAGAAAAGGTGCTATAATCATTTTAAAGAATTCCTGTAATAGGAATAAAATATTTGAGAAATTCTTTTTTTGTTTACTATTTTTCCATACCAGGAAGAACAAAAGATCAGTAGCTGCTAGGGTGAAGTGAAACTGCTCAGAAGTAAAGAAGAGTTCCAGGAAAAGAGCAGGAGATGGTTTGTCAGAGACACCGGAACAAAGCCTCCCCTCCCATGATCAACTCACCATCGTTTTTCTCCTCCTGAGATCACATTCTCAAAACTATTACCCAAATAATCCAAGAAACTCATCAAACCTAAGAACGATGTGATAACTGATTCTGTTTGGGGTTTGCCACTCCAACTCACTATTAAATTTCTCATGTACCATAAAGCCATAAGGTACATGAATTGGTTCTTGTTTTTTTTGTGTGTGTGTTTTTAAAAATATATATTTTATTGATTTTTTACAGAGAGGAAGGAAGAAGGATAGAGAGTTAGAAACATCGATGAGAAAGAAATGTCGATCAGCTGCCTCCTGCAACCCCCACTCATGATGTGCCTGCAACCAAGACTGGAATCGAACCCGGGACCACCTAGTCTGCAGGCTGACGCTCTATCCACTGAGCCAAACCGGCTTTGGTGGTTCTTGTTTTATTGAGTTCATTTATAAAGGCAATATATACAAAACTAATTCATATTACATTGTCTTAAAAACTTCTGAGAGTCCTCACTGGTTTGGCTCAGTGGATAGAGTGTCGGCCTGCGAACTGAAAGGTCCCAGATTAGATTCCAGTCAAGGCCATGTACCTTAGTTGCAGGAGGCAGCTAATGGATGTTTCTCTCTCATCAGTGTTTCTAACTCTCTCTCCCTCTCCTCCCTTTCTGTAAAAAATCAGTAAAACACACACACACACACTCACACACACACACACACCTTAAAAAAAAACTTATGAGTAAAGAAAAATTCTGCCATTTTAAGTCAGATGGCAGCAATGCTAGCCGAGGCTACTGAAGTCTATCTAGGCAGACACTAGATTCACTCAGGAGTGAAGATTTGGGAAATGCCTCAACTCTACCGGTCTAACAACACGAGAAGATTAGGTGGAAGGGGAAGTAGTGAGGCTGGGTGAATCATGAGGCAATAGTCATAGCCTATTCTGAGAATTTAAATCCTATGGCCCAGGCACCTGCTAGGTATTTTATAAGTAGTATCTCTTTATAATACACCTATGATTATGTATGTCAACTTTTTACAGAAATGGAGGCTTTCAGAAAGGTAAGGTAATACACCCAAGGTTTACCCAGCTATTATAAAGTGTGGTGGGTCCAGAGCGGGACTCCAAGCCTGGGTCCAAAGCCAAGTTCTAAACCTCTCTATAGCAAAGGAAAAGTGACCTCCCGGTGACTTCTAAACTCAGCAAAGATCCAGGAGAAAGGGCCATTGCTTTTAACACTTCCTTTTGAAACACTTGCCATATGGCTTGCCTAACAGATCTCTAAAAGCACTGTCTCTCCCTCCCACTTTTTTTTTAATTTTTAATTTTTAAAATTTATTTTAGAGAAGAAGCGACAGAGTGATAAAAACATCAATAAGAATCACTGATTAGCTGCCTTCTGCATGCCCCTACTGGGAATCATGGTCACAACATGGGCATGTGCCCTTGACCAGAATCAAACCTGGGACCCTTCAGTCTGCAGGCCAACACTCTATCCACTGAGCCAAACTGGCTCGGGTTGTCCCCTTTTTGAGTAATATGAAAATAACTGCTTTGGAGAAATTAACTTTATAGCCAACTACCATTAAGTTATAAAAGTATGCAATTAAAGGGAGATTTCTGACAGTTTTTCTATGTCATAAAAATAGCCTTAAAATTGCTTTAATTCTAGTTTGGTATTCATTTTCTCCTCAATATTGCTTTAACATAAAAGACCACTAGGATCCTTTGACATTTTCTTCTAAACTGGTTCCTGTTAATTTAGGAGAATTGAAAAGGACAGAAATGAAATCAAATTGTAATGTTTTGGTTACTAAAGAGTCTTAAGCCAAACACATTTAAATTAAAATGAAAAATATCACGCAACACCAAGCTTTCTAATATTGCTATAGATGATGTTACAGTGGGCTAAATTAGTGCTTTTTAAAATATTTCTGACCATTAGCAAGAGAAAGAAACACCCAGGAACATAAAAAAGAAACGCACAACTGAAACAGGAGTTTCAGAAAACAATATTAAATGTGATGCACTCTACATGAATATAAGTACAACCAACGAACACAGAACTCTGGGGAGGGAGGGCATGAATGGGAGGTGTGGGGGGGGCAATGGTAAGCTATGTACACATATAATACCTCAATTAAAAAAAAAAGTGTTTTTAAAGCTGAAAAAAAAATAAATGTGATGCACTCTAATGTTTTATGCCTATCCTATTCTATTTAATAAAAATGCCAGTTGTGGTCCACTAAACTCATTTCCTAGTCCACAGCTAGAGAAAAACTGTTTAGAACACGGATCTAGGACAGGGGTGGGCAAACTTTTTGACTCGTGGGCCACAATGGGTTCTTAAACTGGACTGGAGGGCTGGAACAAAAGCATGGATGGAGTGTTTGTGTGAACTAATATAAATTCAAAGTAAACATCATTACATAAAAGGGTACGGTCTTTTTGTGTGTTTTTAAATTCAATAGTTTATTCACTGGATCCGGCCCTGATCGAGAGGTTCAGAGAGAAAAGCGGTACCTTGAGGGAAAGTCACCTGTCCTGACGGTACCTGTGTTCTTCATACGTGGCCACGTTAACACTAAGAACCTTCCAGGGGGTAAGAAGAGCTCCAGTGTTTAGAACAGACTGCTGACATGCTATAATAACTGTACTACCCAAGGCACTGGGGACAGGAATAGTTATAATTGAAGTTCACAATCAATTTCAACCTTCACCTTTCCCCTCCCCCTTTTTATGAGGCCCATGAGCAAGAATCTCTGTCAGTGAGATCCACGTCGGTTACTGTTAATCCCTGCACACGCTGGAAGTGCCAGTGGACAGGAGATTGGTCAAAAGGACAGTGGCAGGAACAAAAGGTTTGCACCATCCATTACCTTATGGATAAGCAACATCTGTTATGAGAAAACAAAGCATTCTTTCCAAGCCCTTTAAGCTTTTCATTTAGGGCCTCCGTTGTTATTACCCCTTCCTAAACGGAAACCCAAGTTTCATAGTTTCTAGCTTCCCTGTCCCTGGACTTTTCATGGGCATGTGTTAGAGAATGCAGTTAATCCTAAAGAATCTTAAAAGGCAGAGAATCCTGAGCTCAGCTCTTAAGGGTCTGCATGAAGCACTTCATGGCCACGCTGGGAGAGCCCGTGGGGAACCCATTAGCGAGGCTGCTCAGGTTGCCGGTCCCCTCCCTGCAAGGCCATCACTTGACATCAAGTGGCAGCGACTCTCTCCTGAGTGCTGTCAGAGGTGTGTCCTTCCCCCACGGACCCAATCAAGGCCTATTCAGAACTTGAGTGCCTCTGGAAAGGCATTTCCATTGCTCGGAATGGTCTTAAAAGAATTTCATCCAGAACTTTGAACTAAACATCATTTTATAGTTGGTGTTAAGCCTTATGTTTAAAAACCCAGTTCCTCCTCATTTATAGGCATAACCTGAAACCAGGGCCCCTGGGCCTGGCATAAAGCGAGAGCTCAGCCCCGCCTGCTAAGCTCCAGGATGGTCCTCCTCAGAGGTGAGCCCACGCCTCGCTCTGTATTCTCCATCTGAAGGCCCACTTCCTGGTGGGGATTCACAAAATTATTAAGACAATCATTTAAAAAAATCTCAAAGCCTGTATTTAATTCTAAGGGAATCAATGAATTAAGAACACTGTCCGTAGGTTCAGAAAACCGATGAATTAAGAACACTGTCCTAATTATACATGAATTCTGCAGTGCTCACTGGTTTTCAAACTCCTTCTTTGGGACTCTATGGCCTCCTTGTACATGCTGGAGACAAAGGGAAACCAAGCAGGTGGAGGTCTGGGCCCTACATCTATGTTTCAACCCAAATCACACCACTCTTCTCTTTTAAATGATGTAGTGAGTGGCATCTCTTTAAAAATGTCATTTTTGTTAAAATCTAAAGACAATGCCTGAGACCAGCGATTTTTAACCTTTTTCATCTCATGGCACACATAAGCTAGTTACTAAAATTCTGCAGCACATCAAAAAATGTATGCTTTGTGATCTTACAAAAACAAAAAGTATACATTTTGATTCATTCACACCTGACAGCTACTGTATTGGCTGTTGTCATTTTTTAATTTGACAATCTAAGGGAAAAGAGGTCTATGCCCTTGACTAAATAGTCAGGTATTCCATGTTTTAAAAATTCACACTGGTGTAAAATCACTGTCCTAGACCAATATGAAAATATGGTGACCAATGAAGTTCTAGCATTTCTCCCCAATTTTGTTCCCACCAATTTCAAGAATAATCTTGTTGCTCAGAGGCCCATGTTCAGCTCCCCAAAGCAGCTGTTCCCAAGTTCACAAACCAACTGGCTGACTCAAATTACAAATCCTCATGTATATACTTCTATTTTTTAAATAGAATTACACAAAGTACTAGAAAACTTTATTGAAATTAGCAAATAAACAAAACCCCAAACCCCAAAATTTAGAGCTTTTAAATGCAAGGTTTCTATGTTCCTTTCTTTTTTTTTTTTTTTTTTTAAGGTACATGCCAAGTATTTTATTTCTTCCTTAACTCAGTTTGCTATAGAGCTCAGCATACAGTAAGATTTTAATATATTCTTTTGATTTAGTAATCTTAGATGAGAATTCATGTCTGCTTCTCTCCTTTATACTATACCCCGTTAACTGCATTTGCATTTTTCTCTCTTCCTTTTCCTTTTTGACTAATTTCATTCTCATTGTGGTCTAGCTTGTCCCACAATAGTGCCTTCATAGGCTAAGTCTCTAATATAATGAAAACTCAGGTGTTTACCACTTCTCTCTGGAATCCTTACCTAGAGTTAGGTTATTGAGGGGAGCCAAATGATTCCAAATTGTTTTCTTTTCTTCTTTCCCCTAACTCCAGCTTTAGTGCAATATAACTGACATACATAGAACAAAGGTTTCTTTTTAGAGGCAGAACAGTTCTTTACCTGTCTACCAGACTAAGAAGAAAGATTCAAAGATTCCTTTGTCTCTGTACTCTGCCTTTTCCCAAACCAACATCAGATTTCCCATGCCACGTGGCACTTCATTAGTCATTAAACCAGAAACTTACTTCTTCTGCTGTGTCCTTCTCTATCCGAACTATCTTGTTTTCCCAGTAGATTCGCTGTGATTCCAGCTGGCTTGTTAGTAAATATGAATACTGGAAACAAAAACAACAAAACTTAAGTCATGGTTATCAGTCTCTGAAATCCAATTAAAACCTTACTTTTAATGACCTACAGAAGAGTAAAAGTAACCATCAAATATATATTACATCTTGGTTCTACTCTACTCACTAAAGCACAATTATACTCCTGACCTCCTGGGGACTACAATCTAGTCAGGGACAAATAGGGAAATGTACAGTAAAAAAACTTATGTTCCTGTTCAAACTGACTTTAAGAAGAACCACATGGTGCCCTAGCCGGGTATGCTCAGTGGATAGAGTGTAGGCCTGCAGACTGAAAGGTCCTGGGTTCGATTCTGGTCAAGGGCACATGCCCGGGTTTCAGGGTCAATCCCCAGTAAGGGGCGAGCAGGAGGCAGCCAATCGATGATTCTTTCTCATCATTGATGAGAAAGATGTTTCTCCCTCCCTCTCCTTTCCTCTCTGAAATCAATAAAAAACAATTTTATAAAACCACATGGTTTTTAAATCAAAGGGTAACTCAAACCAGGTTATCCATCTACCCCAGCCCTCCCAGCCTTTGGTTATGTGCCCTCTTTCTCAGTTCCCACAGCACTATGCCTATCAATATTAGCATTTATGACACTAGCACTTAATTACTGGTTTTCTTGCCTGGCGTCTTTGAAAGCAAGGGTCCTATCTCTATTTCTGAATCCTCAGAGCCTGGCACATGCTGGATGTTAAGAAACATTTGCTGCCTGACCGCATGGATTAATGAACAGTGCTGGGGAACTGCAGGGAAAGGATAGATGGCTTCTGACAGTAGGAAACAGTAGGACTTCTGAAAGAAAGAGACTTGAGAGGGCTCTTAACAGATAGAAAGAGGAGATAGAGAGAGAGGTATGGTTCCAGAGAACTACTGAACCTTGATGTGAGCTGTGATGTTTAGGTCTCTTCAGAGGCAAAGTAGTACCAATAAGGCTGGGGTGTAGGTATGGAGAGTTGGGGGTCTATGGAAGGCTCTGGGGTATCACATGGAGAATGTGGGCCAAGGCTTGGTCAGATCACACCTGCATTTTGGAAAGACTATTCTAACCATATTCTAGAGAAGAGACTGAAAGTACAACAGAGGGAAAGGACAATTGGGAGAATGTGTGTGTGTGTGTGTGTGTGTGTGTGTGTGTGTGTGTATGTGTCACCAGAATGTACACTCTAAAAGGGCAGGGAGTTTGTTTAATGCTGCACTCTCACCACCAGGAGGACTAGCTGACAGACAGCAACCCTCAATGAATATTCATTGAATGACATACTATTATTAACTATTATGGAAGGGTTACTCATTCTAAAAACTCAATGTAAAAGATTCTGTGATATCCTATATAATAAAAGCCCAATATGCTAAGTGTCTGGTCATCCAGATGGCCATTCAACCAATCAAAGCATAATATGCTAATGATGTTAAGGCTGTTCAACTGTTAGCTATGACATGCACTGACCACCAGGGGGAAGATGCTCCGACCAGTTGGTTATCTTGCTGCTGGGACTGGCCAATCAAGACTGAGTAAGACAGGCCAGACACACCTTGCAGCCCTCCCGCAATCCCTCCCAAGCCCCCATCGTGCACCAATGGGGTCCCTCGGCCTAGTTTGTACCCTCTCACAATCTGGGACTTCTCAGGGGATGTCAGAGAGACAGTTTTGGGTCGATAGCGGAACGACTGGTCACTATGACATGCACTGACCACCAGGGGACAGATGCTCAGAGCAGGAGCTTCCCCCTGGTTGTCAGGGTGCTCCCACAAGGGGAGTGCTGCTCAGCCAGAAGCCGGGCTCATAGCTGGTGAGCACAGCGGTGGCTCCTGGACTGTGAAAGTACACAGGCCGAGCTGAGGGACCCACCCCTGACCAGGTGTATGAATTTCATGCACTGGGCCTCTAGTATCCATATAATTTTTTTCAATATAATTTATTAATGGTAACAATATTAGCCTTATTTTAGGCCATTATACTGACCTATCAAACCTTAAAAGTCTAGAGATGAGAAAGTTTTTAAATGTCCATTTCCTCCCAAAGTTAAGGTATTTGTTTTTAAAACAATTATTTTGAAATTTATATAAAATAGGACTTATGTTAAACTTCTTCATTAACATAAAATGCACCTGACATCAATTTTATAGTAGATGGGATTTAGTAGTATGGAGAAAACATAAGACGGTGCTCATTTTGTTGTTTCTTCAAATAAATGAGTACCCAAAATGGCTTTATGTATATAAGCATCAAATTCATAAAATGCCAGCCCAATATATAGGGAAAAGCTCCTTGGAAAGATACTATTGAGGTTTTCTCATTCTCACCAAGTCTGCTCAATTTCCAACTGTTACTATAATGCCAACAGGAAGATTCTTAACTTCCAGTTTTAGCGCAGCTACAGAGGACAACCTTAATACTGAAACTTGAGACAACTCAGAACATCACATTGAAAATAAGGCACAGTGAAACTTAGACTTTCAAAGAAGAAAATCAGAATAAAAATATATTAATAATCATTTATAGCGGAAATAGAACTTTAAAAAAAAAGTTGACATGCAGAGTAAATGGTAAAATTAAAAACTTAAAACACCTGTGAAGTTAGAATAGTACAAAGCTATTTAGTAATTACTAATAACTTATCTTACCTCTAATTGCAAGGCATCTATTTTCTCTTCCTGGCAAGTATCACCCTCACATTCATACTGTACTATTTTTCCATCTGTTTTACTTGCAACCAGTCGGTGGACATAATTATCTGAAGAAAAGAATGAGTCAACCAAGTTATGTTTCTCTCAGAATGAAAAGGGTCTCCATACTATTTTAATTGACAATATTTTGTTTTCACATATCTAAATTGCAGTAATAAATAAATAAGTGAGCTAGCCCTAGCTGGCTTGGCTCAGTGGATAGAGCGTCAGCCTGCAGACTGAAGGGTCCCAGGTTTGATTACGGTCCAAGGGCACATGCCTGGGTTGTGGGCTCAATCCCAGTGGGAGGCATGCAGGAAGCAGCCAATCAATGATTCTCTCTCATTACTGATGAGAGTTTCTATCTCTCTCTCCCTTCCTACTGAAATCAATAAAAATATAATTAAAAAATAAAAAAAATAAAAGTGACCAAAAGCATTTGAATTTTAAAAAGAGTGAAGGGCAAGAATGGAAATATTAACTTTTTTTATAAGGTGCGGTTCAGGCCAGTCATAGGAAAGTGAGCCCTATAGGGCCTGAGTTTGCCACAGCTGTCAGGAAGGTTCAAGCTGTGAGAGAAAACAGAGAGATTCTGACAGAGAAGTTTTCATACAGAATGAACCCAAATTAGAGAATGAGAGTGGTGCTCACCTCCAGCATAGTCCCAGACTCGATGGTTGGTGAGCTGCATGGCATACGTGTGCTGGGTTTCCTCAAAGTGCTTATAAGCATGTCGACTTACATATCGTCCACATCCTATGTGGCCACATATTAAACAAATCCAAAGGTTCTGCCAAGAAAAAGGTATGATTTTAATTATATAAAAATACATGACAGATAACTTCTCTGCTGTTAGAAGCTTCATTTTGTAGAATGAAGCTTTGTTACAACAATCTGAACAGAGTAAGACACCAGCCATTCTCACTTCTTCCACTGTCATACTTGAGTCTAAGCCCCCATGATCGCTGGCCTGGACTATTCCTGCCCACCTATATTTTGTCCTCCACACTGCAACCAGAGTGAACTTTAAAAATGAGTCGATCAGATAGTTTGTCCTGGCTCTGCTATATCCAAGCAGCTGGGATGATGTCATGAAATCCCTGTGGGCCTCAGTTCCCTTTTCTGTAAAACAGGGATGGTAATGTCACCTATCTCATAGACTTGTTAAGTAATTAAATGAGTGCATATCTGTAAAGCACTTAGAGCAGTCCAAGGACGTAGTCAGCGCTGTGTTTGAACTTTTCAAATACAATAACTAAAACTCCCTTTCCTGACGCTGACGATGCCTCGCCATACCAGCAGACAGCAGCTGCGTGTTGCTGAAGGTTGCCCAGGACCAAACCAGAGACGGTCGGACCTGCATCACCACCATCTGTCCACCAACCAGATCTGAAATATAATGGCTGACATGTACACATAAGGAACTATTTGACATTGAAATTGGGACTCAAAAGAACTGCTGGCCCAGAAAGGAACTCACTACAGACTGACTCATTCGCCTCTCAGCATAACCATTATGGCTTGTCTCAGTTTCGGTTCTTACAAGGATATTTCTTGGATCACATGATCTCACACATCTAGAGGAAATAATGAACATAAACCGATGAACAAAAACAGACCCAGAGAAAGAGAAGCAGCGATCAGACTTTCAACCTCAGAGGGAAAGTGGGGGAGGGAGGAGGTAAGGGGAAGAGATCAACCAAAGGACTTGTGTGCATGCACATGGGCCTAGCCAGTGACCATGGACAACGGGGGGTGGGTGGGGGCATATGTGGGGATGGGTTTGGGATGAGGACAATTATGTGATACCATAATCAATCAAAAAAATAATAATAAATTAAAAAAAAAAAAAAACTCCCTTTCCTTCTCATTATACTTAAAACTCCAGACTCCTTACCTTGAGTCTAAAAGGCTCTATAATACATCAAGCATGTCAAACTTTCGGCCCATAACGAATATTTTTGCAGACAATATAACGGTATGTAAGAAATGTTTTAATTAAAAAATTCGTAAATTAATTTTTACAATATCCTGCTATAAATAATTATTCATAACCAACTACAACATTTGCTAAGGATTGATTTCTATAATCATGTTGCATTCATTTCCCTTCTGAGCTTTACGCATAGGTGCACCATTTCTCTCCACTAATACTAGCAGCAAATATTTTAGCAGCTGATTGCCACGTCATTATCTTATACTAAGTTGTTTGGTGTGCACAACAGGAAATATTTCGCTTTTGGAAAACAAGCAATATAGGTTTATTTGCTTTATGCTTATTAATCTGTGCAATTATTCAGTGTCTGGCAAGTTAATGTTCAAGAAAAAATATAGATTTTTATTTAAATGTTCTATTATTTTATGTTAAGGATTACTTTTATTTCAGCCCTTTGTATTCAGCATGTCTCTATCGAAATAAACCCATGTTTCTGCCCTAACCGGTTTGGCTCAGTGAATAAAGCATCGGCATGCGGACTGAAAGGTCAAAGGTTCAATTCCGGTCAAGAGCATGTGGCCACATATTAAACAAATCCAAAGGTTCTGCCAAGAAGAAGGTATGATTTTAATTATATAAAAATACATGACAGATAATTTGCGGCACATCCCCAACAGGAGGTGTGCAGGAGGCAGCTGATGGATGATTCTCTCTCATTGATGTTTCTAACTCTCTATCCCTCCCCCTTACTCTATATATGTGGGGGGGGGAAATACATGACCTGCCCAACTCATAGTAGGAAGGGGGCTGACACAGAATAAGATTTACAGTTGTTTCTATAGGAGCTTTGAATAAATATATGTTTAAAACCCAAAAGTAAGGATGCTTTTATAGGTCAATCATTTTCTTGTTCTGATTTAAATGGAACTCTATGCAAATAGCAAGGAAAAAATTCATAACTTAATAAAAGTATAGGCTTTTTCAAAGAACGAAAAATAAAACCATAAAGTATTTTGCTTAGGTGTCAAATAGTTTTTATAGTTATATTTCTTGCCTGATACTAGACAAAAAGAAAAAAAAAAATCAGTCTCACGACAGTATTTCAAGCCTCGAAGGGCAGAAGAAAACCCCAGACAATTAAAGCGGTGTTCATTGTTCGCTTCCACCACTCATTACTTACTTCCTGCACACCGCATTCAAAACACTTATTTTCTTCTACTGGCTCTGGAGTTTGACAGTACCGGCAAACAGGGCACCTATCCAGGACACCAA
The DNA here is from genome assembly GCA_963924515.1 of Vespertilio murinus. NCBI lineage: Eukaryota > Metazoa > Chordata > Mammalia > Chiroptera > Vespertilionidae > Vespertilio > Vespertilio murinus. Next base: position 9,200,887 of record OZ004720.1, on the reverse strand, counting down.
AAGATGATGATACAGATTAAATAGAAATCAGCTGTTATATAATCCAACGGTGTTCTTACCCCCCCCCCCACACACACACACAAAGAAATGGTAAAAGTATGAGTGATGGGTTATGTTAATTGGCTTGGTTGTGGTGAATATTTAATATTTCACAAGGTATATGTAGATTGGGTCATCAAGTCATACACCTTAAATATATAATTTCTGTCAATTATACCTCAATAAAACTGAAAAAAAGAGACACTGAAAAAATCTATTAACCCTTTTCTATTATACTCAAGACAAAGTAACTGAGTTAAGTACTAGCCATTAATATTTTTGTCAGATGGCAAAGATGATACAAAGTGAATTATTACTGCTGCTAACTGAATTGGCACAAGAAGAAAGAATGCTCAAGAAACAATGAGTATAGTTTGTTACCCAACTGCATAAATAAAACCAACAAAAGGAAATCAGCAGGAAGAACAGAGAGTTCTTCTCAAGAGAAAGAGTCTGTGTTGCCCTATCTGGTTTGGCTCAGTGAACTGAGTGTCGGACTGTGAACTGAAGGGTCCCAGGTTCGATTCTGGTTAAGGACACATGCCGGGGTTGCGGGCTCAATCCCCAGTAGGGGGCTTGCAGGAGGCAGCCAATCAATGATTCTCTCTCATCACTGATGTTTCAATTTCTCTCTCCCCTTCCTTCTCTGAAATCAATAAAAACATATATATGTTTTTAAAGTCAAATACTTGAACTGGCTCACTTTTGGTGGTAGCTATTTTAATTCTGGGAAAGGAGAAGAGTGGGCTCTAACAGGGTGGGAGATGAGCTCGCTCCTGTACTCACGTCGTGTCGTCCCAGCGCTGCAGACACTGGCTGTGGAAGCTGTGGTTGCATAGCGTGGTGAGGATGCCATTCACGGACTCATCCATGCGCTCCAGACACACAGTGCACTTGGGGAGCTCGGTCAGATCCATCACCGGGAGGCTGGCACCCTAGAGTGGAACACCCCCCATAAGCCTCACTCCTCATCCACCAGTTCTAAGTTTTTAGAAACAACAGTTTCCCTTTTGACAACTGGAAGGATGTTCTCAACATTATTGACCTGTGCAAATAATTTAAATTGATCAAGTTTTCATTCAAGCAACAAATACTGATTGAACACCTCCAATCTTCCTAGCACTGTGCTAGGCACCAGGGGGTACAGAGGTGAGCAACGCAGACAAAGATCCCTGCCCTCACAGAGCTGACATTCTAGGAAGGGAGCCTGCCCCCAACGCTTAACAGAGAATCTAAAATGTCACCAGACTCCTAACTCTAACTGTAAAGATCTATGATTAGAACAGAATACAGATGAAGAAAAGCAGCAGAAGCCAGCCGGCAGTCCCCTCTCTCTAAAATCAATAAAAACACTTTTAAAAAATTAGGACTGGGATTAAGGATGGAAATTTAAAATAAAAACACTTCTTTTAGGCTCTAGGCAAAGTTTCATTGATCTAGAATACTAGTAGATGAAGTAACAGCTTCATAACATTCCGATATGTATATCAAATATAAGGATTATTTATACTTACATCTTCAGATTTCAGTACTTCAGCCCGTTCCACATAGACCAGTTGGCAAACATCATCTTCTATTGAGTTGAACTGGCGGCCATTGCATGCCATATAAAAACTATCTGCATCAGCCTGGGTACACCAATGGGAAAAAGGAAAAAAATTCAGAGTCTGAAAATGTGCTTTATATTCAAGATGCCTAGCTTCAATTATTCTCTCCAATGTCTTTTAAAATGTATACTTAAGAGAGAAATCAATGGCCAAAAATAACATCTACAGAAGCAGGAAGCAGGTTCACAGGCTAATTGAACTCTGCAGTTCAATATCCTACATCTCTACAATGTTTCCTGATACATGATAATTTTACTGGAACAAGCAGCAGCTACTGATGTGTAATAAGCTGACAGCTAGTATAATTTTAATATTCAACCAGCAATGGTCAACATTTCCCTTGATAGCAGTATCTCTTCTCCCCCCGCCAACCCCCCCACCCCCCGCCTGTCTAGTCAGCACTTTCATAGCAGATGAAAGCAAAATACTTATTTTTGCAAAGCTTGGAACCAAATCCTAATGGAAGATTGTTAGGGAGTAGTCATTTTCAAAATATGTCAGCATCCATGATCAAAAATATAAAGGACATGTGGAACTGGAATGAAAAGATCTCTTCAATAAGCCAAGTAATAATGATACGTAAGGATCCTATGAGAAAATTTAAACAACCCAGTGTGTAATACCAAAAGCAAAACTCTTGGCTAAAATCAAGATGAATTAGCCTCTGAAATGCTAAGCCTCTTCCCTTGGAGTGAAAGATGGAATAAGAAGAAAAACTCCTTTGCAAAGGCATAAATGCATTTGTGAATATGGACACAAGTAAATCAAACCTAGACTAGCCTTAGTAGAAAGTAACAAGAGATGATTTCAGTTTTTATTTATTTATTTTTTAAAAAATATATTTTATTGGGTTTTTTTACAGAGAGGAAGGAAGAGGGATAGAGAGTTAGAAACATGGATCAGCTGCCTCCTGCACACCTTCTACTGGGAATGTGCCGGCAACCAAGGTACATGCCCTTGACTGGAATCGAACCTGGGACTCTTCAGTCCGAGGCCGATGCTCTTTGCATTGATCCAAACCTGCCAGGGCTGATTTCAGTTTTTAAACTCAGTAATTTTGAGAGGCAGCTAGAGGCCAAGGCTTGTCTGGGTTTCACTCCCACACAGCCATTAGCCCCAACAGAGGAAGTTGTGTGCTTTGGCCCTATCACTGTAGGCAGGCTGCTTGTGGGGAGGAAGGCTATCTGCAAAAGGAAATGCCACATTGTTGTCATCCAGAGGAGATTCGAGTCTGTAGAGGCAAAAATCGTCCTGCAGGTCTACCTTCATGGGGTTCTGAATCTTTAACAGCAGAAGCTTACAATACGCTTTTCACAGCTTTACATTTCCTTCTAATGATGTAATCAAGTGTGGATTCTTGATTATTTATGCTTTCTTAATATGAGCAAGGGAGCTGAACAGCTGATAAAGGACAACCAATTCAGAACAGTTATATTTAGTAGCGGTTGGGTGGGGGAGGAGGCTTTCTTTCAGGAAACAACATAGTGTACTGACTACAATTCATTTTGTCGTCAAAATGTTAAAAGCTAGTTCTTGGATAATACATTTTCTTTAATGCTGAGAAGAGGCAATCTAATGGCTTCCCCCATTCTTTAAGAGTAATGACTTCTTGATGTTTATAGATGAGGAAGCAGCACAGTGAGCAAGTGGATTCATGTTCTGAGGGAAGTGACAGGCTCTTCAGGGTCCCACGTACCAGGAGCTGGCTGCAGCGATGCCAGGCCGAGTGGGGAAAGGAAGACCCATCCTTGGCCTCCAGCTCTATAAATGCTCACTAAACAACTATGCCTCCTCAGAGGAAGGGACAAGGTTGTTTGTGTGACACAGGGCATGTGATGAATTCTATTCAGCACCAGATAAATTAATCCTTTCTTAAAGGAGGTGTTTATACTGAAGAAATGTTTGTGTGTTGTTGTTTTTTTAACACATTGATCTCTTCTTTAAAATCTTGGTAATGGAAATGTAGCTTGACCTTTTCAAATATTTACCGAGTACCTAGCATATATCAGACACCGTGCTGAGCTCTAGGACAAGAGTAGGAAACGAAATACACATGGTTCCCATTTCAACCCACCACTGAAGTGCACAAAAGCATGAAGCTAACTGCAAAATCCGCACAATAAACAACTCTTTTATTTAAAATGTTCGCACTGTATAGAGCACAAAATTTAAGAAACCCAGCCTTGGTTTTTCCTAGTCCTTGTTCCTATTGTTCCTGACTCAGGATAAATTTGAGAAAAGAAAAATCCATCACGATCAAGGTTCCTTTATCACCATGAGGATCACTATAGTAATGAGAACATTCTTTTACTTCTCAAAAGAGGGGTCTTGCCGGGCCACGGGGCTCGGTGGTTGAGTGTAGACCCATGAACCACGAAGTCATGGTTGGATTCCCCGTCAGGGCACATGCCCAGATTGTGGGCTTGATCCCCAGTGTGAAGGCAGAGGATCAATTATTCTCATCATTGATGTTTTTATCTCTCTCCCTTCCCTTCTCTCTCTGAAATCAATAAAAATATACTTCAAAAAAGAGGGGTCTTCAAGGCTGCCCTAAGCATGCAAGTGAAAATGAGCCCCCACACACTATCCTCTAAAGTTTTGTTCCTAAGAAATATGAGACTGAACCTCTTGCCTTCCTATGTCCTGGTGAATTATAAATTCTTTAATTAAAGACTAAATTTCCTAAAGGTCACAATGAACTTTGTAAGCACGTCTCTTTATAATACCTCCAATGTAAAGCAGAGGCCAAAATAAATTAATGAGGTTATAAAAGATATAGAGAAGGTCTATTATTATTATTTTTAAATATATATATTTTTAAATATATTTTTATTGATTTTTTTTACAGAGAGGGAGAGGGATAGAGAGCTAAAAACATCGATGAGTGAGAAACATCGACCAGCTGCCTCCCGCTCACCCCCCACTGGGGATGAATCCGCAGCCAACGTACATGCCCTTGACAGTAATCGAACCTGGGAACCCTCAGTCCGTAGACCGACGCTCTACCACTGAGCCAAACCGGTTTCGGCTAAAAAAATATTTTTTATTGATTTCAGAGAGGAAAGGAGAGGGGGAGAGAGAGACAGAAACATCAATGAGAGATAATCATTGACTGGCTGCCTCCTGTACACCCCCTACTGGAGACTGAGCCCACAAGCCAGGCATGTGCCCTTGACTGGAATCAAACCCAGAACCCTTCAGTTTGCAGGCCAACCCTCTCTCCACTGAGCCAAACCATTCTTTCTTTTCTTTCTACCCCTCCCCCCCATTATTTCTTAATAAAAATTCTCTGGTAAGAAAAAGGAGTAAGAATATAGCCCGGTCGGTGTGGCTCAGTGGTTGAGCATAGACCTATGAACCAGGAGGTTCAATTCCCGATCAGGGCACAAGCCCAGGTTGCAGACTCAATCCTCAGTGGGGGCATGCAGGAGGCAGCCAATCAATGATTCTCTCTCATCACTGATGTTTCTATCTCTCTCCCCCTCTTCCTCTCTCTCTGAAGTCCATAAAAACATACTTTTAAAAAATAATATAGTTAGCGGCCCAGGCTATGGAGTCAGGCTGCCTGGGCTTCAATTCCCAACTCTGACAACTATTAGCTGAGTAGCTTTGGGCAAAGGATTTGTTCACCCTTGTTCCCACAATTACAAAAGTGACAAAACAACGTTTACCTCATGGCATTGTTGAGAGGACTCAAGGAGCTAACGCATGAAAAGCACTTAGCACAGGCCTGGCATCTATCTAGTAAGTAAGTGTTCAACATTTGATGGCCCAAAATTTAATAACATCAAGTCTTATACTAGGGGGGTATTTGTAGGCCTTAGAAAGTCCCTGATAGAATGAGCCTCTGACCCTAAGATCCAGCATTTACAATTCTATTGAATAAAAGAGTAATATTCAAATTGACCTTCACTCCAATACACAAGATGGCTGCACCCATGAGGTCAAACATGGATGCCCCCATGTAGACACAAGATGGCCACCACAAGATGACCTGCAGAGGACAGCAGTTGGGGGTAATCAGGCCTGTAGGGGAGGGTAGTTAGGGGTGACCAGGCCAGAAGGGGAAGATAGTTGTGGGCAATCAGTCTAGCAGGGGGGGGCAGTTAGGGGTGACTGACTGGCAGAGGAGGGCAGTTGGAGGGGAACCCAGGTCTGAAGGGGAGGACAGTTAGGGGTGACCAGCTGGCAGAGGAGGGTAGTTTGGGGGGGGGGGGGGATGAGAACCAGGCTGGCAGGGGAGCAGTTAGGGAGTGATCAGGCTGGCAGGCAGGCGAGCGGTTGGGAGCCAGCAGTCCTGGATTGTGAGAGGGATGTCTGACTGCCCTCGAGCGGTCCCAGATTAGAGAGGGTGCAGGCTGGCTGAGGGACACCCCCTATGCACGAATTTCATGCACTGGGCCTCTAGTACATAATACAATTCATGATACCAAAGTCAAGGGTTCTATTCCCATGGGGAAGAGCATGCAATAAGCTTTCAAAGTCTCAGAAAACATTCTGAGCAACCTGCACTTGATCAAAAGACAGAGGTAGCTGAAACAGGTTTGGCTCAGTGGATAGAGTGTCAGCCTGGGGACTGAAGGAACCTGGGTTCGATTCTGGTCAAGGGCATGTACCTTTGTTGCGGGCACATCCCCAGTAGGGGGCCTGCAGGAAGCAGCTGATCGATGCCTCTCTCATCGATGTTTTTAACTCTCTCTCTCCCTTCTTCTCTGTAAAAAATCAATAAAATATATTAAAATAAAATAAAAAAAAGACAGAGGTAGAGAGCCAGTGTGTGAGTACAAAGAAAATATATTAACAGTAATAGAAAATTCCCATAGCATTATCTGCACACTATGAAGCACTTTTTACAGGAATATTTATTTATGGGTTTATTAGACGTCAGACTAACAAATCTATTATGTTCTTAAACATTTTTTCCAACCTGTTTCAGTGATTTTTCCTTTGTTAAGGAAAAGCAGTAACTACTGCCATTATACAATTTCTTGCAGATAGTGATATTTTTCCCTTTCCCCAACTTTCATACCACTCCTATGATAAGAGGGGTACACCACCATAGGAATTAAAAGTGAGGGGTCAATCCCAGCTGTCATGTACATCTAGCTATGTAACCTTGGGCAAATCACCAACCTCTCTCTGCAGCTAGTTTCCTCATTTGTAAAACAAGGCTAACAACAGTACTTATCTACCTCACAGGGTTTCTAGTGAGGATGAAATGAAATAACTCACATTAAGCATTTAGCACTGTGAATGGTACAGAACAAGTAGTCAAAAGTTTTCATATTATCACTGTCTTATTGTTAGCCTTACCAGGTTTAAAAGGTTTAACATACCACTTGCACATTGTTTGCAAAGCCCTTCAGTGACCTCCGAAGGTCTCTTGACAATGAAAGCAGTTGTTTAAGTGTTTTTCCACTCTCAACTTGTAGAATAGTTGAAACATTTGTTTTAAATGTCTCCTTCAATGGTAGGGTGCTTTGGAAGGTTAAATATAACAATTGTGCACCCTCTTGTACACAGAACTCCATTCTAAGTGTTCTCTTTCTGTAGCCATGGAACATATAACCCAACTCTCACTTCTTATAACTTCCTTCCCAATACCAATGAACGGCTGCTCCTGCTGTCAACATTGGATTTTCTATAATGAGCAAGAAGGAAATACCTAGTGGCTCTGTGTCATAGGCTCCTTTTCAGCCACCAATCTCAGTGACCAGCCAGAGACAAAGGCAATTGACCCTACAGGAACACCCATCTTTAACATTATGCAAATGAGGTAAGATGCAAGTAATTTTTGACAAAGCTGCATTTCAAAACTAATGAATAGACAAATATAATAGGCTATTAAAAAACCCACACAGATTGAATGAAACCTATAGATAAGGTAGCTCTTTAATAACCTGGATAATACTTAAAGCTTACCTCATTTTTATATTTATATAGAAATATGCATGCTCTTAAGAATATCTTTCTAACACCTTTAGAACTGAGACACATAAAAAATGAGTTATAATGCACAAGTGCTTTTCAAAACTGAAAATATCACCACTCTTTCAGTGTTTGTTTCTCTATTCTCTATTTCCAATCAGAATTGTAAAGCATCTTTAATACATCAAGGAATGTCACAAAATACCTCGTCACCAAAATTTAAATAAAAAGAGATCTTATTTTCTAAAATATCCCAAAGAAGGTCTTTTTAAAAGAGCATAAAAGAACCAGGGGCACAAGTGTTAAAATGGCAAATTAATAATTGCTGTCAACTTTTAAAAGTTTGGAAACTTGTTCTACTGGAATAGTTACTATTGGATAAACAAACAAATACAACCCTAGATTTCATGCCAAATCTGACTTATAAAGAAGTATGGGTATGAATTAGAAAATTCAGTGTCTGCTAATGAATTTAGAAGTAATTCTAGAATTACAATAACCTAGACAGTATTTCCCAAACTTTTGACATATGTGTACCTCTTGTATAATTTTCATAACGTTGAGTACCCCTCGTCAAAAAAAAGGATGTATTTTAATAACTATCAAAATATATTTATTTTTTATTTTTTGGTACATACACAAAATAATAATAAATGAAAAATAAAATTATTCATAATAAAATATAAATAAAAGTTATATTATAAATAACATTTATTTGCACACCAGACCATCTCACGCCTCACGAGACTGTCTTGACCTGACTCACGAGAATGTAGAATTAGGCGCAGCTAAGCACGGTGCAGTGCATATCCCCACCAAACTCCGGTGCGACGCGTACCCCCACCAAACTCTTCCCGTACCCCTGGGGGTATGTGTACTACACTTTGGGAAACACTGACCTAGAAAATAAGTTACGAATCTTAAGAGCAAAATGCTATAAACCACACACAGCTAGTATTACAATTTCAAAAACAGTTTCTGTGGCAAAGAGATTTTTAATATCTTAACTTTTACCTGTGCACTAAACTTTATCAGCACCATATATTGATTTGGAGTAGAGTCTCTGATGATTTTCATTTGTTCAATTACTTCATTAAATGGGGCGACAAACTTCATAAGGTCATGACTGGTCATTGTAGCAGGGACTGTGAGAATACACAGCATGGCACTGCGCCTCACATCTTCTTTTAAGGACGTCATCTTACTAATGAGACAATAATTAGACTGTCTTGAATGGACGTATAGTTACTTCACACAACACTAATTAGACAACTTTTATGTCCAATAGGAAAAATAAAACATGTAATACTTCACATATCAATTAAACAGCTTATTTTATCTGAAAATCCATACTAGAGGCAAATGCAGAATCCTTTAAACATATCTGACATGGAGTTTAAGGTAAGCTTCAAAATGTTCTACACACCACTGAAATTTTTAATAATTAAAAGTTTATTATGGTTGCAAATCTGCATTAGGCAAATTTGCAGTTTGTTTTATTTTTATTAGTTGTTCTTATATAGTTTTTAAAATAATAATCTCTCACCCAGTTGGCATGGCTCAGTGATTGAGCATCAACCTATGAACCAGGAGGTCACGGTTCTCCCAGGTCACATGCCCTGGTTGCGGACTCCATTCCCAGTAGGAAGAATGCAGGGGGCAACCAATCAATGATTCTCTCTCATCATTTATGTTTCTATCTCTCCCCCTCCTCCTTCCTCTTTGAAAAAAAATTTTAAATCTCTCATTGTGTAACTTGGAAGCACAACGCTAACACTGGACTTTTCTTAAGTGTTTAGAAGATAAAAGAGCTCTAAATATAAGAGAATTCTGAACCATGGAGATGATGTTTTTTGTAATAGCTGGAATGGGAGTATGGAGGATTCTCCCTCACCATAATTTGCTTTTGAAATGGTGCAAACTCACTTTAACACCTATGATTCCACATTGCTACCTGAATATTCTGAGTATTCACTATTTCTTTGTAGGAACTTAAAATCTGAGTTAGGACAAGGACAGCCTTTAAAGAAATCAACTATTAATTATCCCAGAAGCTGATGGCCCAGCTAATAGATTTAGTCAAAAGCTTCCTTTCTGTTGGCCTATGGTAAGCCTTCTGCTTGGATCACAGAAAAGGGTAAAAAGAGGTGGTGAAATGGCTACCCATTACCTGATTTCTTAGTTTCTTTCATAAAGATTTGGTGGGGATATGAGACTACTGCGATGTTATGGTTCATTTATAATTTTTCTTTACTAACTTTTTTCCTTTCAATTTTCCAATCACCTTGCATGCCTACCTTCTCAGGTAATATTTTCCTAAGAGGGCTATTTACACAGTTCTTTTGTAAGGAAAAGCTCTGACCCAATCTACAAGATTAATCAAATGTAAAACATTTAAGAATTCCCTAACACACAATATATGAAAGTACTGTTTCTGAAGCTTAAAACATACACTTCCTTTCAGGGTAAAAGATTTTTCTCCTCCCTAAAGCAAAAACGGACCAACTCAAAAGGAAAAAGGTTTTTCTTACTTTGTCTTATATAGATGCATAATACCATGAACTATTTCAACTGATGGATTTCCACTGAAGAATGAAATCTGGTCTGGAAGCTGTTTGGATGGAGAATCGGGAGTATTTACACTTTCTTTACTTTGATCTTTACTTTTCTGTGCAGAGGAGGACGCTTCTGAAGACTTTCTTGCTTCCACTGCAGCTTTTAGCTCATCTTTCACAAATAAAAAATTAGCAGATTATAAAATGATAGAAAATATGAAGGATTTTAATAAGATTAAAATTTTGAGTCAGAGTAATGAACCCTGACAGAGAAATTGTCATGTGTTAAAAACTATATTCACAGAACAGCCATGTTTTGGAGTATCTCAACTAGAAAGTGCTCTCTCCTCCATAAAAATCCCATTACCGCCCTCAAGGTGACAATTACATCTATCCTATATAAAAAGAGCTAATACACAAATGGTCATGTCTTTGTGCCCTTGCACAGGGGCTGGGGACCTGAGGGCCCCCCCAGGGGGGGGCTTGATGGGGATGGGACCGGCTGGGTCTGGGTCTTCCGAGATTTCTAGGCGCACACGAGTGGGCGGGGACTTGACTCTGGGTCCTGCAGCACACCCGACTCTCCCTTTTAATGTGCACGAATTTTGTGCACTGGGCCACTAGTGTGTGTGTATATATATATATATATATATATATACACACACACACACACACACACACACACACACGTGTGTGTGTGTGTGTGTGTGTGTGTGTGTGTGTGTGCATAAAACCTAATATGCTAAGTGTCCAACTGTTTGGTCAACCACTCAACCAGTCCCTATGATGTGCATTGGCCACCAGGGGGAAGACACTCTGACTGGTAGGTTAGCTTGCTGCTGGGGTCCAGCTGGTCCCCAATCAGGATTGGGCAAGAGGGGATGGACACGCCCTGGAGCCCTCCCATGGTCCCTCCGGGACCTCTAAAATATTTCTTCTTATTAATTTCCTTTCAATGTGCATGGATTTGTGTACCGGGCCTCTAGTTTTTTTTAATGTAATAAAAGCAGGTGCCTTATATCATGCACTTTTAAATAGGACAAACATTCATAGCTATTAAGTTTGAAAACTAACCCTACCAGTCCTACCACCTCCATGCTGGAGATGTAGTATACATCCAGCCTTCCACTCCCCCGGTTGGAGCGAGCTGGCAGAGCAGGGGGAGACACAACATACTTATTTGGATTCATTCATGATCTGCCACTGACCTAGGTGGTAAGTAGCTCTCCTCACCGAATAGAACTGTCCACCCAGATTGTTAGGATTAACTTAGGAGATATATTTGGGGAAGTTGAGATGTGGTTTGACAATCTCATGCACAGCACACGGTCAGTGAAAGATAAAAATCATGGGCTCACTGACCAACATGTGTAAATAGGCAACTAGAGGTTTATGTTACAAAAGTCTAGGGTTTTAGAAAACATACCTGGGTTGGACTTCATGGTCTCAATGATCACATCGGTCATTTCTCGACGGCCAAGATGCTGATGTATGATGGCTGCTTTCTCCCCTGGTGACTTTCCTTCTAAACAGGCTACAGCTGAAGCTAGTGTCTTCTCTTTGATCTCCTCATCGGACATTTCCCCAGCTAAAGAACACATGAATGATTAATACCTGATAATAAAACAGGCTCTTTTTCACTCTTTTTAAAAATATATTTTTTAATTGTTTTTTTTTACAGAGAGGAAGAGAGAGGGATAGAGAGTTAGAAACATCGATGAGAGAGAATCATTGATCAGCTGCCTCCTGCACACCCCCCACTGGGGATGTGCCTGCAACCAAGGTACATGCCCTTGACCGGAATCGAACCTGGGACCTGAATTTCAGTCCGCAGGCCGATGCTCTATCCACTGAGCCAAACCGGTTTCGGCTCTTTTTCACTCTTAATGGATCCACCGATAGGTTTCCCTTTTTCTCTCCGCTGCTTTCCTGCAGTGTCCATCTCACTCCCTGCTGGGGCTCCTGCAGCGGCCAGCAGACATTCAATACCAGCCAGTGCAATCAATTCAGAAATGCAGGGCTGCTCTAGGGAAATCATTCACTTCTGAAGCAATTTAATGAGTGTAACCGGTTATAGAAGTTTTGACAGTGACTATGCCTAGATGAACCAACTTTTTTTGTAATACCAAGTAAGGTATAAATGTGTTGAACCCAAAATAAAGTATCAAGTCATTATCATTAATAAAGAAAATTTACAAAAAACGTTTAAGCCTTCTTAAACACCCTGAATTGGAGTCATAACATGCAAATCTCTGATCACTGTCTTAAATCAATGGAAAAGGAATTTGGAGACTTCACTGAAATATCCTTTAGTATCAGTCCCATCAGGGCAGAGACCAGGCCTGTTGTGTCCATCACTTACACCACAGCACCTAGCATACACCGGAAGCTCTTTAATGACTTACTGAATAAATGACTAAATGCATCAACGACTGAGGCATGTAGAAGTGACTATGTGGCTAGTGCAGATCTGTTTGACTTTCAGAACTCAGAGATCATTTTTAACCTTTAAAAATGGCTCCTCACTCATAACATCCGATCTTTAATTTGCAGCTCCAACATTCACATACTCAGGAGTTTCCAGTTTACACCACCCCTACCTGCCTCGGTCCCCCTCCCCAAACCAAATGTTCCTCCGGTAATAGTTTTCCAGACTGTTTCTTCTTCACCTTCACAGTTGCAGTTCTCTATTTATTCTGTGATCAATGCATCCGTCTCCCCCTGTGTGTGAACTGCTGGTTCCACTGAGGCAAGGCCCACGTCTGACGCTGCGCACCAACCGAAGCTCCAGCAGAGAGGGCGCCTTCAGTGAGCATCTCTTGGATGAACGTTACTGTTAGGTAATTGTCTGAGGCCCAAGGAGCAGCCATGGCTGCTGCTTTCACAACCCAAGGAGGTCATGTGGTCGGTGAGGAAGAGCTCAAGACTCTCTCAAGTCCAGTTCTCCGAGTCAAGAATCCCAGCTTCACGACTCCCAGGTACATCGTGGACCGGCCATTGAACCACCGGGTTCTAGTTTCGCAGTGTGTGACCAGGGGCATTCACCAGCCGAACCGAACAGGGTTAAGATAACATGCATACAGTGCAGTTTGTGCGACGTAGGAAATGCACCGACGTCAATTATGATCATTACCAGTGTATACGAGGCGCCTAAACGAGTTTGTTTTGTTTTTTTTTACCAAAGGGGAACGATTTAATCAAACCAGGGGCCGTCTGCGTCGCTGGGTCCCTGCCTTCACAGAGCCTAGAGGAAAGCACCTTAAAAACGCGACCGAGGCCGAGGGCGGGAGGCGACGCGCCCGGTGTGCACGGCGTCCCCGGGGGCGGCCGCCGGAGGCGGGGCCGGGGCGGGCTCCCCGCAGAAACCACCTGGGAAGGCCCGTGAGGAAGCACGGAGTGAGGGGGAACCCACCCCTCACCCCTCCGCCTCTTCCTGAGGCGACAGCCCTCCCCGGGGCCTTCCCCGGACCCGTGCTTTTTGGGAGGACAAGTCCCCCCCCCCCCCCCCCCGGGGCCCCGGCGCCGGCTACGCGGAGGGCGGCCAGGCCGCGGACTTACCCGCGGCGCTGAAGCCGAAGCCGGCGGGGACGGGCGAGTGTTCCGCGAGCTCCAGTCGGATGACAACCAGTGACACACTCATAGGGCAGGCGCTGGCCGGCGCGGGCCCCGGCGGGCTCAGGAGAGGCTGGGAGTCGAGCCGAGAGGCCGGGCGGCCCGAGGCAGGCAGCGCCGCCACCACCTCCGCGCCGCGGCCGCCGCCTCGGCGCAGCAGCTCCGCACGCAACCCCCGGCGCCACAACAACCTCCGCTTCCGCCTCCCGGCCGCCGTCCGCCGCCCGCCCGCCCGCCCCGCGGGGGTTACGCATGCGCGGACCCGCGCGCGCCCCGATTGGCTGGGGCGGCGGCCACGTGACCGGAGCGGCAGCTGGGAGCCCGAGCCCCGCGGGACCGGATCTCGCTGAGGTTGGGAAGGGGGGTCGGCGGTGTGGGCATTGCGGGTACCCCTTTTCCCCCCAACATCGGGCCGATCGGCGGGTTTGCGCCCAGGCCCAAGTTAACCTCCCCCGACAGGCCTCGCTTTCAGCCCGCCTCGGCTGATGGCGCCCACCTGCTCCGCGAGGTCCCCGAAGTGCCCGAGGACCCGCGTTATGCGGGGAGCTCTCGCCCCTTCCGATCATGTTTGACCGCTAGCTCTGGCTTTAGCCTGGGATGCTGTGTGTCAGCCTCATTTTTCGGAGACTCAGGGGAATCCACTTCTCCGAGGGCCCCGGGGAGCTGTAGGGACTCGATTGCAGTGACTCTGGCTCCGTCGAGGCTGGGCGGTATATCTGGGTCCTGCTCCCCGCCCCATCACTGCACCGAGGTTTACAGAGCCCCGGGCACTGCTGGCGTGGTGGGGGAACATTCGTGAATAAGATAAACAAACACCCAGCTTTTTTTTCGTATACAGTCGCCCTTGATCACTAGGTTGTGTGACCTTGAGGTAGGTTTTGCATAGGATTGGAATAATACCCTCATTCTGCTGTGAGGGTGTGGAATGAATAGAGTCTGTGGCTCTTTTGTCCAGCAGGTTTTCTGGATATCCAGCATTCTTTCCAGATGCCTTTAGCCCACGAATAGATATTGAGAGCCACAATCTGCATCTGGTGTATACGTGGCCAGATGCTATTCTAAGTATGCTATACTATCTAGATGTGTCACAGCACATCCTGGACATAGGAAGGTATATAGGATACATTCACCTTGTGACTGTGCCCTATGAAATCATACACTGCTTATATTAGGGTTTCTCATCCTTGGCACTTGTTGACATTTTGGGTTCTGATAGTTCTCCCAGGTGTGTGTGTTTCCTATGTTTTACAAAGCGTTTAGCAGCATCCCTGGCCTGACCCATTAGGTACTGGTGGCAACACAAGTGGTGACAAACAAAATGTCTCCAGATGTTGCCAAAGGACCCCTTGGGGCCAAAATTACCCCCCTGTTAAGAATCACTGGCTTACTAGAAAGTACATGTGCCATGTGCACATAGTATGTGCATATAACGTGAGACCTCACGTGAACATTTTATAGTATATTACCATAGTGGGTAACATTTAATAGTGTGCCAAGTCCAAACGCGTGCTTTACATACTTTATTACCTCATGTAATAGTAACAATGACTAAGAGACAGGTACTATCATTCCCATTTTACAGAGGAGGAGCCTGAGGCTGAGAGAGAGAGAGAGAGAGAGAGAGAGAGAGAGAGAAACTTGCTCAGGATCTCACTTAGTAAGTGGAGGAGCTAGAATTTGAACCCAGGCAACGTGAAGGTATGGAGAAAAGGCAGTGAGAGGAGAGGGGGGGAAAAGTAACTTAGTCCACTTGGAAAAAGAAAGAAAAGTCCTCCGGAGGGGAGAGCTGAGGCTGTCGTGTAAAAATGAGTGGAAGTTCACCTGGCCCACAGCAGGAACGGCAGTTCGGTCAGTGCACATGGCAGGTACAATGGCCTAGAAATACGAGAAATCACAGCGTTTTCCTTCGCCGAGGAAAGTACTGGGAAGTGGCTAGAACAGAACCATCCCCTCTAAATGGAAAGAATCAGCAAGCTAGTCATGGGAGCTTTGCCCAGCTTCCATTAGTGGGAGTCTGTGGAGGACAGTGTCCTCAGTGAGGATGAACGTCAGTCCTTCAGGCCCCAGAGACACTTTTCATCTCTGTTATGCCCTCACACAAAAGTTGTTGATGTTTTAAGAGCCTATAAATAAATTTCTCCTTCCGTTATAAATTTTGGCCCTGGCATAGAAACATAAGTAAAACTGAAAATACAAATCAACCTCTAAATTTTGCATTTCAAAATTCACTTCCCAATTCAACCGGTTTCCAATTACATGAAAAACACAGTATATAAACCAGAAGAGTTCCTCCTTAAGAATCCCTTCCTTTGATTCTTAGTTTATTGAATCCTTATGGTGGCCCTAAAGTGACTCATAAACTTGTAGGCTGTCTTACCAACCTGATTTTCAGTAAGCTTTTTTATTAAACTGTAGAAATCACATAAAAAGCTTAAAGTCATTTCATGAGGAAATGACTACAAATAGGATTTGCTTTAATTATTTTGTTTTCCCCCCAGCTTTTTATATCAGACCTATAGAAAAGTTTAAAGAATAGTATAATATACTTTAATTGATTTCTCAATATACTTCATTATATACCTTTCACCTAGATTGATTATTAACATTTAGCCACATTTGATTTATTTCTCTACATGCATCTATAGGTACATATCTATCTACCTGTGTGTGTGTGTGTGTGTTACATGTATGTGTTTGTTCTTTTCTGAAACTTTTGAAATCAGTTGAGGAAAGAGGCAATGTTAGGAGGCCATTGCAGTGATGGTGTGATGGTGGCCTCATAAGTGCTAGGAGGAGCTGAGAACAGGCATCCTAGGAATATATAGGAGAGACTCCTCATCTGTCTTTCCTGGTAGCCAGAGGAGGTTTCAGGAAGGAAGTGACAGAGAAACTGACCTAAAGGACAGTTTGGAAATAGCCAGGTGACAAGTAGAAGGGAGCATCACAGGCCAAGGAAACACGAAAGGCCTGGTAGCAGGAGGAGAACACTGGTTGAGAGAGCTGCGTATAGATTTGTGTGTCTAGATCATCCAGGTTAATATGTAGAAAGAGGGGGAGGCAGATCTGAAAGGGCCTTTTAAGTCAGGTTAAGGAAGTGTATCTTGAGGGCAATGGGGAGCATTGAGGTTTTTAAATGGGGTGAGGATGTGACCAAATTTGCACTTTTGAAAGATTACTCTGGCTAAGGCGTGAAGAAAGATTGAAGAGATTTGGGAAGAGGCAAGGGGACCCCTCAGGAGGCTGTCGCAATGATCTGTGGGTGAGAGAATGGCATCGGGAGTGGGGAGAGGGTGTGGGATTTCCGGGAGGAACTGACAAGCACGGAGCAGCTGGAGTTGAGGTGGCTGGTGGAGGGCTAAGGGAAGTCAGGGGCCCACTCCCGTTTTCTAGACGGGCAGCTAGGTGAATGGTGGAGCCCTTCACTGAGTTAAGGAACCCACCAAAAGGAGGTGAAATATGGTAGAAGTCATATTTTGATAAAGCCCGCTGTTTGAATTCGAACTCTGCTAAGTCTGATTAAAACACAGGGTACTTGCCTCAGCTTCCAGGTGGAGACCTAGAGGCTAAGGCAATTATCCCGTGCCTGAGACCAGAACCAGGAAATTGATTCCCACGGACTCAATAGCTTCAGAGATAGAAATTGTAGATAACCTTTAGGGACTAACCGCTAAGCTCTGCTTTTGTTTTGTGTATGGGCTATCCTCAACTTTTGTTTTGTGTATGGGCCATCCTCAGCTCTGTGGAAGGTAGGGCCACATTCCAATGTCCAAGAGGATGGGACTGAGAATTCACCCTGAGGGCTGTCCCCAGTCTTTAGAATTTAGCCTTTAAAATTCAAATGAAGGAAAATTCCTGTGGTTTGAGCCTTTAAAAAGACTTGTGTACCCCTAGAACAGTGCGGTCTTACAGAGTCTACCTACGTGCAGTGCTCTTGTGGCTGTCCTGGCCAGTTTTTTTTTGTTTTTTTCTTTATTTTTTTATTTCAGTAAACCTTTGCCTGCTTTTTAAATTCATCATCAGCCTCCGGCAGTCTCATTTTGAACCCAGGTTTTGACCCCTCAGCAGTGAATGGTGGAGCCCTTCACCGAGCCAAGGAACCCACCAAAAGGAGGTGGGCGCGTGGAGACAGAACTCAATTCTGGTTGTGGTTTGGGGTGTTTGCTGGAGATCGGGGATGTCCAGGTGGCACCCCCAGGCTGCAGAAAGGAGGTCTGGATGGGGGCAGTGAAGGCAAACTGTGCCCTGTGCTTTCTCACGCAGCTTTGGCCTCAACATGTGCATCAGGCGGCTTTTCCGGTCCTCGCCTCTCCAGTGGGCTTGGAGGGCAGCCTTCCTGAAACACACGCCGTGTGGGCACCGGGGACCCTGGCGGTGGACTCATTCTGGAGGCGGCCCCTACAGAGCGGTCATTTTTGACATGGGTGGAGTTCTCATTCCTTCTCCCGGGAGAGTGGCTGCAGGTGAGCTCTTTGTTCTGCTTCACTTTTGGGGACTGGGGTGGGGGTGGGGTGGTGGAGGGTGGTAAGGAGGAGACAGAGAGGAACATTTGGTCAGCAGTGTGTCCTGGTGGGTCATAGTCTGGCTCTTGCATCAAATTCTAAGCACCATTTAGTGGTTGAGTGTTCAGCTCACCTAAAATCCCCCCAAAAAAAGGATGAGCTGCCATTGTTATTGGTAGGATTTAACTCCCTTTCCCTGAGAACTGTGCCTCTTCGGAAATCTTGAACTCTGAAAGCCCCACCCTTGATCCCAGCCTTCCCTCTCCCACCAACTTCCTCTGAACCTCCCGGAGCAAACCTCTCACTCTGAGCCTTTCTTTGTCAGGCCCATCGTGGTTTTTCCATTTCCTCCTACTTAGTTCAGCTCACTTAAGTTTGACTAGTTTTAGCTCTAACAAAACAGGGACTGAAACAAGATAGAGGTTTATTTCCTGGCATGAAAGCCGAGCTCTGTGGCCCGGGGCTGGTACGTGGCTCTGTGACACCAGGGACTCGGGCCCTCTGTTGTGCTGCTCTGCTGTGAGTTCACTCCCAGCGTCACCTCGCGGCCTGTCTTGGCTGAATCACCTCCTGCTGTTACATTCTCACTCCAGCCTGCAGGAAGGAAACGGCCAAACAGCTGTCCCTGTCCTTCAGCCCTGCTGTGGTGGCTGGCTGGCATTGCTCCATGTTAAGTGAACTGCAGTACAGCCCTGGATGGTTTGGCTCAGTGGATAGAGCGTCGGCCTGCAGACGGAAGTGTCCTGGGTTTGATTCCAGTCAAGGGCACATGCCGGGGTTGCA
Source organism: Vespertilio murinus (assembly GCA_963924515.1). Classification (NCBI taxonomy): domain Eukaryota; kingdom Metazoa; phylum Chordata; class Mammalia; order Chiroptera; family Vespertilionidae; genus Vespertilio; species Vespertilio murinus. The sequence continues at coordinate 9,181,864 of OZ004720.1, read as the reverse complement.
GGCTCAATCCCCAGTAGGGGGTGTGCAGGAGGCAGCCCATCAGTGATTCTCTCTCATCATTGATATTTCTATCTCCCTCCCTCTCTCTTCCTTTTTGAAATCAATAGAAATATATTTAAGCCAATACCAGTTTGGCTCAGTGGATAGAGCATTGGTCTGCGGACTGAAGGGTCCTGGGTCTGATTCCGGTCAAGGGCATGTACCTTAGTTGCGGGCACATCCCCAGTGGGGGGTGTGCAGGAGGCAGCTGATTGATGATTCTCTCTCATCAATGTTTCTAACTTTCTATTCCTCTCCCTTCTTCTCTGTAATAAATCAATAATATATATATATATATATATATATATATATATATATATATATTAAAGAAATATATTTAAAAAGTAAAATAAATGAAGTACAGGTTTCCTATGCTCCTGGGTAAAAAGTTACCCAGCCGTGCAAATTGGCTAAGCGAGCTATTTTTTTTTAAAATTTTAGTTCCAGGGACAGCTGGGCCCGCAGCCTCTCTTCCTCCACTCATTCCTCCACTTTGACCGCACGGCTGTTCCAAACACCTCCCCCTCCGAGTCATTCACACTCCAAGCCTTGCTTCCTCCCGTCACACCGTTCCCTACCGTGTGTCCCCATTCCCGCTGCTGTAGACTACTTGATGTCCTCTAAGCTTGCCAGACACGTGTACAGTGCGGTGCCTTCGCAAGTCCTGTTCTCTCTGCTAGCGGTTACCCTTCCCTGACTCCTCGGTAAATGATTTGCTTAAATTTTATTCAGTCAGAAAGCAGGTTTTTGTGGAGCAGTTACTAGGTGCTAGGCACTGCTTACGGGTGAAGGGATACTGCATTCATTGTGACAGACACAGTCCCCTCTGCAATCCCCACTTATCCCCACATTTCATTCTATAGAGTTCCTTACTGTGTGGCCGAGACTGTGTGAATGACCTAGTATATATGAGCCAGCCAGGGAAAAACCAGAAAAGGAAATTTATATGACAGTGTCCAGTTTCGTCTCGAGCAGATGGTGAGGATGTGAGGCTGAGCCGCAGTGTTCCCTCGCTCACACAAATCAGCTCTGCTGTTCCCTTGGAGATCGAAGGCTGAGATGTGCATTTCCCGAATTTTTTCAGATTCCCAGTAGGGCCCACGTGGCACCGTAGTGCTGCCACAGGAACTGGTATGGTAATTCCCCTGAGCTCCCTAAAGCCCAGCCATCTGTTAATGGGTTTCACTTATTGCATATTTTTCTTCCTACAGAATGGGAGGTACAAAATCACATCCCTTCCGGAACTATATTGAAGGCCTTAATCACAGGTGGCAAAAATGGGCCTTGGCTGAAATTTATGAGAGGAGAAATGACAGAAAAGGATTTCTTACAAGAATTTAGGAGACTCTGCTCTGAAATTGTGAGTGATAAGCATGTGGTTTTTTTTTTTATCGGTAATACTTTGTATTATTCTTAAACTTTTCATTACTGTTTATCTTTTCTTTTTTTAAATTTAATAAATCTTTATTGTTCAGATTATTACAATTGTTTCTCCTTTTCCCCTCCATATCTCCCCTCCACCCTGTTCTCACCCCACCCTCTGCCCTTACCTTCCCCCCCGACTGTCCTCATCCATAGGTGTACGATTTTTGTCCAGTCTCTTCCCTCACCCTGCATTCCCCTTTACCCCTGAGAATTATCAGTCCACTCCCTTTCTATGCCCCTGATTCTATTATGTTCACCAGTTTATTCTGTTCCTCAGGTTTTTAATTCACTTGATTTTTAGATTCACTTGTTGATAGATATGTACTTGTTGTTCATAATTTTTATCTTTACTTTTTTTCTTCTTTTCTTAAAGAATACCTTTCAGCATTTTATATAATACTGGTTTAGTGGTGATGAACTCCTTTAGCTATTTCTTATCTGTGAAGCTCTTTATCTGACCTTCAATTCTGAATGATAGCTTTGCTGGGTAGAGTAATCTTGGTTGTAGGTTCTTGCTATTCATCACTTTGAATATTTCTTGCCACTCCCTCTGGCCTGCATAGTTTCTGTTGAGAAATCAGCTGACAATCATATGGGTGCTCCCTTGTAGGTAATAAACTGTTTTTCTCTTGCTGCTTTTAATATTCTGTCTTTGGTGCTCACTTCAGCAGCACATATACTAATATTCTCTCTTTGTCTTTTGCTCTTCCATTTTAATTTTTAAAAAAATATATTTTATTGATATTTTACAGAGAGGAAAGGAGAGAGAGAGCCAGAAACGTCAATGAGAGAGAAACATCGACCAGCTGCCTCTTGCACACCCCCTACTGGAGATGTGCCCGCAACCAATGTACATGCCCTTGACCGGAATCGAACCCGGGACCCTTCAGTCCGCAGACCGATGCTCTACCACTGAGCCAAACCGGTTTCGGCTGCTCTTCCATTTTAATTATGATGTGTCTTGGTGTGGTCCTCTTTGGATTCCTTTTGTTTGGCATTGTGTGTGCTTCCTGGACTTTTAAGACTATTTCTTTCACCAGGTGGGGGAAGTTTTCTGTCATTATTTCTCCATAAAGGTTTTCAGTATCTGCTCTCTCTCTTCTTCTGGCACCCCCATAATTCGGATGTTGGTACACTTGAAGTTGTCTTACAGACGCTCCTTACACAATCATCATATTTTTGGATTCTTTTTGCTTTTCTAGTTGGGTGTTTTTTGCTCCCTTGAATTTCAAATCTTTGACTTGATTCTTGCTATCCTCTAGTCTGCTGTTGGACCTCTGTATATTATTCTTTATTTCAGTCAGTGTATGCTTAATTTCTAGTTGGTCCTTTTTTATATCCTCAGGGGTCACACTAAATTTATTGGCCTTTTCTAGGAAATTCTTGAAAAACCTTATAACCGTGGTTTTGAATTCTATATCCAGTAGTTTGCTTTCCTCCACTTCTTTCATTTGTAACCTGTTTCTTTGTCTCCACATTTTGGCTATTTCCTGAGTTGATAGAGTGGCTTTGTGTGGTAGGTGTCCTATAGGGCCTAGTGGCTCAGCCTCCCCAGTTACCTGAGGTGGACACTCTTGGTGCATTCCTTTGTGGGCTGTGTGCACAGTCTTGTTATAGTTAAGCCTTGATTGTTATTGGTATACTAGGAGGAGGAATTGACCTCCAGGCCAATTGGCTGTGAGGTTCAGCTGTGTCTACGATGGGAGAACTTCTGTACTGGAGACACCCTTATGAGGCAAGACTTGCTTCAGTGGGGCTTTGGTGCTCACTGAGTCTGCCCCATGAATGTGTCCCTTATGGATCTGAGGAGTTGTAATTTGGATGGTCCTACTGTGACCCCTGGGTACACTGACTCTTGGATCTCCAAGGAGGTGCTAATTTATTTATTTATTTTTAAAAAATATATTTTATTGATATTTTACAGAGAGGAAGGGAGAGAGCTAGAGAGCTAGAAACGTCGATGAGAGAGAAACATCGACCAGCTGCCTCTTGCACACCCCCTACCAGGGAATGTGCCCGCAACCAAGGTACATGCCCTTGACCGGAATTGAACCCGGGACCTTTCAGTCTGCAGACCGATGCTCTACCGCTGAGCCAAACCGGTTTCGGCCAAGGAGGTGCTAATTTAGCCTCTGCCTGAGGCTACCCAGCAGGAGCTAAGGAGAGATATGCAGATTCCTTTTTTTTAAGCTAAGTGGGGGAAAAATAGTAAAAAAAAGACCACAGATTGTATGATTCAATTTATATGAAATGTCCAGAAACAGAAAGTAGATTAGTGATTTGCTCAGACTGGGACTATTGGAGGTGTAGGAGGGAATGGGGAATGATTATACTAATGGGTATGGGGTTTCTTTTCAAGGGGATGAAAATGTTCTAAAACTGTGGTGATGGTTATGTAACTTTGTGAATATATTAAAAAATCATTGAATTGTATGGCTTAAATGGGTGAGTTGTATGGTATATGTATTTTTTAAAAGCTGTTGCAAAATGTGTGTGTGTATAAAGAAAATAGCAGGTTTGCCTTTACAGATTTTAAAACCTGATAAAATAAGAATTTCAAACCCTACACTGGTTGAATTTTAAAAAATTTATCAGAAACTGAAGTTCATAATGGTGAGCTAAAGCAATACAAACCATTAAATGTCTTCTGGATCACTGAAAATTAAATTACATCTACTTAATACACTTTTAAAGTTTAATGTATTCTCTTACAGTATCCTGCTACTTTTTAAAATTGACAAACCAAGGTTAAAATAAACAATTCCTTTAACTGGAATATTGATATAAATAGCTCCATACACTAATCATTGTAACTCTAATCCTAAATCACTTTTTATAATCTTACTAGTGGCCTGGTGCACGAAATTTGTGCATGGGGGGGGGGGTTGTTCCTCAGCTCGGCCTGCACCGTCTCCAATCTGGGACCCCTCAAAGGATGTCCTACTGACAGTTATCAGGGATCAGGCCTAAACCAGCAGTTAGACATCCCTCTCACAATCTGAGACTGCTGACTCCAGCCGCTCATTTGCCTGCCTGCCTGATTGCCCCTAATTACTCTGCCTGTGGCCTGCTTGCCCCCAACTTCCCCCACTGGCCTTTTCACCCCCAAATGCCCCCTGCCAGCCTGATCACCCCCAACTGTCTTACCCCCTTCTACCCTCAACTGGCCTGCTAGCTCCCAACTGCTTCCCCTGTTGGCCTGCTCACTCCAAACTCCCCCCATCCTTGCTGTCCTGATCACCTCCAACTGACTCCTACTCATGGTCTGCTTACCCCTAATGGCCCTGCTGTCCCATCCTGGTCTGATCACCCCCTGGCGACCCAAAGTCCTAGCTGCTCCTTTTTTTCCATTTCTTTTTTTCAGCGCTTCCTTGAGCAGAGGCCAGGGCTGGCTGGAAGCAAGTATCTAGTATTTATTTATCTTCTATAATTGAAACTTTGTAGCCTTGAGTTGAGGCCAGGGCTGGCCAAGGTTGGCAGGAAGCTTGACTTCCTCCATCACTGGGGGCAACCCAAGCCTCCTGCTCTTCTCCACCTCTGAGCTGCTGCCATTTTTGTTGGGATTTATTTATCTTCTAAATTGAAACTTTATAGCCAGGGCTGGTCAGGATGGGTGGGAAGCTTGGCTTCCTCCATTGCTGGGGCAACCTAAGCCTCCTGCTCGCTCCAGCTCTGTGGCCGGCTGCCAGCTTGGTATGGTTTATACTCTCTCCTGATTAGCTGGTGGGTGTGGCTTGTGGGTGTAGTGGAGTGATGGTTAATTTGCATGTTTCTCTTTTATTAGTGTAGACTAGAGGCCCAGTGCAAATATTCGTGCACTTGGAGGGTGGGATCCCTCAGCCCAGACTGCACCCTCTCTCAGTCTGGGAGCCCTCTGGGGATATCTGACTGATGGCTTAGGCCATCAGCAGTACAACCTTAGCATTGCCATGGAGGCACAGCTTCTGGCTGAGCGGCATCCCCTGTGGGAGCATACTGACCACCAGGGGACAGCTCCTGCATTGAGTGTCTTCCCCCTGGTGGTCAGTGCGTGTCATAGCGACAGGTCGTTCTGCTGTTCAGTCGATTTGCATATTAGCCTTTTATTATATAGGATATGCAATGTTCTGCACTGTGGCCAAGGGAGAAGATTCCTTTAGGCAGCAAGCCAAAGGCCGGGGCTTTTACAGCCAGGTAGCACAGGAAGCTGGGAATATTTCTTTTTTTCTGTTTGCTATAAGCTGACTTTTCTCTTAATGATTGCTGCTTCTTTTTTCTCCTCCTTCTTTCCTAGTCAAATACCTCTGTGCCTGTGGACAGTTTTTTCTCTCTGCTGACCAGTGAACAAGTGGCAAAGCAGTTCCCAGTGATGACTGAAGCCATAATTCAAATTCGGGCAAAAGGCCTTCAGACTGCAGTCTTGAGCAATAATTTTTATCTTTCCAATGGCAAAAGCTTTTTGCCCTTGGACCGAAAACAGTTTGATGTGGTAAGTTTGAAGTGATACTAAACAATCATCAAAACCGTCTGTCCTTGCTTCAGGCTGCAACATTTCACGCTGCCCTTTAGCAGGTCTTGAGTGAATGGGTTTTTTATTCAGACACTTGACTAAGTCAGGTTTAGATATAACAGAAAGAAGACTTGTATCACTGAGTTCTTAGCAAGGTCAAACATTTATGGGATTTGGTAATTGGTTGAGACCTCAGCTTTAGAGACTTTCTTACATTCTGGATTTGAACCTTAGTCACCACATAACACACACACTTCTTTTTAAAAAAATATATATTTTATTGATGTTTTTAAAGAGAGGAAGAGAGAGGGATAGAGAGTTAGAAACATCAATGAGAGAGAATCATCAATCAGCTGCCTCTTGCACACCCCCCACCAGGGATATGCCTGCAACCAAGGTACATGCCCTTGACCGGAATCGAACACAGGACCTTTCAGTCCGCAGGCTGATGCTCTATCCACTGAGCCAAACCGGTTTTGGCAACACACACACTCCTGTCAGCCCTCTTAATGGGACTTTGACCTTTTCAAAGACCAACCATGTGCTCTCTATTTCTATGACATCAATCCTTAGATCAACACTGTTCAATAACACTTAATGCAGTAATAGAAATGTCCAATACAGTTGCTACTAGTCATATATGGCTATGAAGCACTTGAAATGTGGCTAATGTCACCAAGGAATTGAATTTAATTTGCTTTAATTAATTTAAAGAGTCACATATGGCTAGGGGCTCTTGTAATAGATAGTGCCTGCAGTGCTGGACTACCCAAGTACCCTGAGAACATACTGAGTCAAAATACGGTTTTCTGCCTTATCTAGTTTGGCTCAGTGTATAGAGCGTTGACCTGTGTAAGGGTCCTGGGTTTGATTCAGGTCAAGGGCACATGCCCAGGTTGTAGGCTCAATCCCCAGTAGGGGGCATGCAGAAGGCAGTCAATCTGTGATTCTCATCATTGATGTTTCTGTCTTTCTCTCCTTCTTCCTTCCTCTCTGAAATTAATAAAAATATATATTTTAAAATCTGTTTTTTGAATGAAGTTTAAACAAGTCATCTATCAATACTATATATATTGATAACGCTGATGAGAGAGAAACATCGACCAGCTGCCTCTTGCACTCCCCCTACCGGGGATGTGCCCGCAACCAATGTACATGTCCTTGACTGGAATCGAACCCGGGACCTTTCAGTCTGCAGACCGACGCTCTACCACTGAGCCAAACCGGTTTCGGCAGAAGACTATATCTTAAATATATATATTGATTTCAGAGAGTAAGGGAGAGGGAGAAAGAGATAGATCAATGATGAGAGATAATCATTGATCTGCTACCTCCTGCATGCCCCCATGCTCCCTTCTGGGGATTGAACCCTCAATCTGGGCATGTGCCCTTGACTGGAATCAGACCTGGAACCCTTCAGTCTGCAGGCTGATGCTCTATCCACTGAGCCAAACCGGCTAGAGCAAAACAAATTTTTATTGAGCAA